>CM062807.1:783454189-785854189 GCA_031772625.1 Pinus tabuliformis
TCATGAGACATCATCAAAATGGGTTCTTCACTGGCAGTGAGGAAGTACTATCATCTTACTCTCAAGCTTTGGAAAAGGATCTTTAACACAGCAGGAGTGGGAGAACCTTTTGACTATTTTCACAACCTCGGCCCGATGAGGGCAATCTCTTGTAAAATGATCTTCTTCACAAATAAGACAAGGATATCGAGGTTTGCGCTTTTCGTCATTGGTTTCTGACTTTTCTGTTTTCTCCTTCGGAGCCTTGTCAGCTTTAGTCTTCTTCTTTCCTTTCTTCTTTCCACCGTTTTTTGATTTGGCCGTAGATGACTCTACAGCATGAATATCGGCGGAAAGTTCAGGAGAAGACTCTCCTGTCGGGGAATCAGGCAAGGTGATTATAGGAGTAGTAGAATTCTTGGAAGACTTCTTCTTGCTCTTTGTGTTCACCGTACCAATCATACCATCAGCGGCATGAGATCCCGAAGGAGCAGCAGCGATTTGGTTTGACTTTGGAAGATCTGGGATCTTCTCGTGTAACGTACCCGACTGAGTGTAAACTAAGTCAAGATACTGGGCTTGAGCAATGACTTGCTCCTCAGTAACTACTCCGGCCTTAGCTACATCTTCATTAATAATGATTTGACAAACCATTCAGCTAAGATTTGGTCCGGGATAAAAACTTTCACTAAACGTCTTCGACGTCTCCATTCATGGATATGATCAGAAATATAAGTGGACGTCGATTGTTTTAATGAAGTTAATAACTCAGTACCATTATCGTATCTGACCGGCAACTGAAAATGAGTTAGGAACGAGGTAGCTAACTGGCTAAAGTTATAAAAAGAGGCCCGTGGTAACTCAATGTACCACTTGGCCGCGAGACCAATGAGCGTACGCTGGAAAAGACGTAAGCGGATCGAATCATCCGAGATAGAATTCGAAGCACACCAGAGGTGGTAAGTCATCACGTGATTTGATGGATCCTCTCTAGACTTACCTTCGAACTTGGGTATATCGCTGGGCAACTTATTTGGCATTGGCGGCCAGAACGGAAGATAATTTATTGGATCGTTCGTTAGGCACGTCAAGTCGGGTAAATCCAAAGTTGCGATAAACGGCAATTGCCGGTTAGGATCTCTAAAACTTTGGGTCACAAGACTAGCTCCAGGAGGAGGATATCTAGGATAACTTGGAACAGGAATCACATTCGGGATATTATATCCTCCTGGAAAACCAGGATTAACCGGACCGTACTGGGGTTGTTGAGGTTGTTGATAAGTATACCCAGGATACGGTTGATACTGGTAAACCGGTTGTTGGACAACAGGCCCGTATTGGTACTGTCCCTGGTGCTGTTGATAAGTAAATTGTGGTTGACTTGTTACAACAGTACTTAAACCAGGCTGCCCTACAGGCATCTGGACCGTGGTTTGAATCGTAGATCCGGACAACGGTACAGATGTCTGAGGGGTGGTTGCAGAGACAGTAGAAACCGGAGCTGTCGATACTCTAGAAGTAAGTGTGGTAGATGTTGCGGTAGTTGCAGCAGTCGTTTGAGATGGAGTACTAGGTGCGATTGGCGGCTGAGTAACTACCGAAGTTACAAAAGTTTGAACATTTGACTGGACAGGTTGCGGTTGCTGGGGTGGACCAGAAACTATAGGTTGTCCAGTTTGAGGTAACGACTGTATACTTGGCTGCAACACCTGTTGACCTTGTGATGGATCCCACACTATCATTCCGGGGTATTGACCCATAACAGGTTGAGGATACTGAGATCCGTAACTAGGTTGAGGGTAGGGTTGATAATTAAAAGGTACATTTCCCGGACCTTGAACATAAGACTGACCCTGAGGTGGTTGATAACCTTGACTCGAGTATTGACCTTGAGGTTGATAACCTTGGGGTAAATACTGATACTGGGGTTGACCTTGACCTTGAGGGTGATACCCTTGAGGTTGATACCCTTGAGGTAATATATTGATACTGGGGTTGACCCTGGGGTTGACCTTGAGGCATGTATTGTACCATAGGTACATACTGGCCTTGAGGTTGCCCCCCAGACACAATTTGTGTACCTTGAGGTTGCCCCCCAGGCATTAATTGAGGCTGCCCCCCAGGCGGTAATTGGCCACCTTGAGGTTGAGAAATGGGAACTGATCCTGACATCATGTAAATGTCCCCTACACCCAACGGTCTATTACCATTGTTTCCAGCTAATAACCCATGATCAACGGGTTGAGGAGATGCCCCTGCAAAGGTACCAGAAAGTGACTGATACCCGATGGGAACAGAAGGACCGCCGTGTAAGAAAGATTCAGAAGATTGAGTGAACACGGACGACTGACCAGACATATTTACAGGAGTATAGATACCTCCAGGTGTAAAAGGAGTACGAGGTGGAGAAAAACTTAACCCTGAGTTGTCTAAATAGTTAGTTAATGAAAGGTACCAAGTAGTACTTCTAGGAGGACTGTAAAAGATAGATTCACGCTCCCTTAGATCAATAGTAAGTTCATCTTCAAGGTTAGAGACGCCTATTTCTTCCTCTGGAGCAAGTTCTTCAATGGCAATCAAACCAGTAGGAAGATTTTCGGTGATAACGCGTTCTACTCTTGGTGAATCTGGAACACTAGAAGTTGGAGTAACAGGCTCAGATATTTCAGGTTCCTCACCTAAATCACTAGTAGATGAAAAACTACCAGCAAGCTCGGAAACTGTAACAGCTTCGGGATTATAACCTGTCTCTAGACTTTGGTAATCTGGATGGACTACCAAGGAAGACTCTCCTTCTTCAGGTGATCCAACTCTACTGCCACTAGGAGGAGTTACAAGGACCTTCAATCCTTCGTACTGCCCCGAGATGTCTTCAGGAGGTCCACCCCGCGATCTACGGAGTTTCCTCAACAAATCAGTTCCGGTAACAATCTCAGGTGACTTGCCCCGAAGTCTACGGGACTGTCTCGGTAATTCCGCCACAGCTAAAAACTTTTAACTACTACACACGAAAACAAAGTAAAATCTCAAATCAAACCACCTAAAGTCGCTAAAGAACCAAACAAATTTGAATCACACGCCTAAAGAATCTAGGGCGTCAAACCATGCACAAACAGTAATCTTCCAGACCGAAAACGCTAGTTGGAGATGAAACCCAACATCGCCGGATTCAGTATAGAAGTGGCGGGTGGAACAGTTACCCCGGCAACCTGCTTAATGAATAGACCGGCACAAGTTCCTCCACTTTAACCGTCTCGAGTGAAGTGAACCCCCCGGAAAATCCAAGTGAGTCTAGCCGACGTCTACTCCAGGTACAGTGGGATCTTCCCTCCACCGTCACCTCGGTAGAATCCTAGAGATAATGGTCAATAAGGTTACCAACCGCAAAAAATGCACCTGGGGGAACAGTCGAAACTCCGACAGCACGCAAGGGCAGAGTATCAAGCTCAATCCCCTTGCCGGCTCCTTGACAATAATCCAAGGTTTATCGACAAGTGACCCCTGGCTCCTCGACAATGGTTAATCCGAGGTTTACCATTTGTAATACGTGCGTGTCTGGCGTCATTCCCAACAAGGGAGGATTGATCCCCTCACTGGTTCGGACACGAGCTCGTGCTTCTCCTTTAAGAGGAGCTTTCCCAGAGTACAAATGAGACAATTGGATTTATTCTATCAGAAGATAAGCTACTTGTTTGGTTTTGTTGTCTTGGAGAGTTAATTACTCTCCTACTCCAAGACACTAGCCTGATCTATATTGGTGTTTCAGAGCCCTAGTAACTAAAAATTACTACGTTGATTTTACTTTAAGCGTTAATTTTATGGTTTCCTTAAGACAAAGGGTAGCGGAAATGGAACCAATGGTGTGTAGACTCGACTCAAACCACTACAAAGATGCACTTAGGATGATTTACACTACTTTTCTTTTTCAATGAAATTCTTAGCTAAGAAAGTTTAGAGAATGCAAATTTATATAAAAACAACTCTCTTGGCAACGAAAATCAAAGAAATAAAACTCTTTATCTTTCCAAGCATACAAACATGACCACTCATTACGTGCATGAAAAATTCTTTCTCTTTCAAAATACTCCAAAAGCTACTTGAAACAAAACTTTTCAAAGGAGATTTTTTTGTATTTTCCTTATTTAATAAAGCATATAAATCTATTTTAACAAAAAACAATCTCAAAATATATAAAATCTATGACAAATTGACTCACAAGAAAATCAAAAGGAAATTTACTCTAAAGCAAACCTAACGAGGCAAAATCCTACAAGGATGATTCTAGGTTGTTTTACTTGACCACAATCAAGCCAAGGACCAGCTAATGTAGAATAAAAAAACCAGTCAAAACAAAACTCAAATCTTTTTGCTCTTTTTGTAAAATGGAATTCAATACTCAATCAACAAGCACTTCGAAATTCGCCAAAGAGACAACTCAAAGGTAAGTCGCTCTCACAGGTAGACTTTTATGACAGGTCCGACTCCTAAGAAGGCTGACAAAACCAGAGAGATCTAAGGCTTGACAACTTCTACCGCCAAAGTCACTACAGGACCTACTCAAAAATCAAACCCTAGGGCTTAAAATTCTATGAAATCCACTAAAACACTCAATGCTATCGAAACAAGTTCAGGTGAAGATCTTTGACAGGGGACTAATGGATCTGGGCAGTAAAAACTAAGAAAAAGCAAAACCTAAGAGGAAAAATGTAAAAAATGGAAATTTCTTGATTTTTAGCAGGGTACGTAGGCAACCTGTTAAGCCAGGTGCGGGCCCGCTCTGTGCACACAGAAACAGTGCGTACAAGTACGCAGTGTGCAATACTCAGAGGGTGTGTACTACTGGAAAAACCAAGAAAAACTAAATCTAATTTAACCCTAAGCTAGCCCACCAAATACAAAGTCACACAGCCAAAACCAGAAAATAAATGACTTTTCTCAGATCAAAGTTGCATACAAAGGAAAAAACTTTCACATCAATGGATTCCCCAGCGGAGTCGCCATTTTGTCAGGTGGAAAGAGTCGATAGTGCGGACACAATCAACCTCCCTAGGAGCCTAAGACTCTCTAGTGACAAACAAGACAAACAAGAGCAATCCTTCTCTAAACATGCATTTACCATACAAGAAATCAAGTGTTTAGATCCTACCTGTAGTCCAACGTTGTTGTAGTAGTCCAGCCTCGCCGATCCGGATGAGCTCCTCCTTCACTTCGAAACTTGAATTCACTAACAATCAAACGATTAAATAGCACTTGATAATCTCATAAAATAAAACATATTTAACATATAGACCAAGGAGTATATGAAAACACTCATAAATAACAAGTTATTGAGAAGAATGGACTCATTTGCATTAGTAGGAAACAAAAGGAACAATTACAACCTGAGCCTTGGTGTTGTGCAAGTCCCTCCCAGGGTCCATCAAGAGTTCTCCTTTACTTTGACAAAGCTCACCCACTTCCAAATGGAACAAGTAAGGATGGGAATCTCTCCTCACAAGCTTCTAAATGGGAATCCTGATTCCAGCAGCATCTACCCTTAGAAATGTTTAGCTTTCAACCTCCCCTCCTTCTGGCCCAATGCCTATATTTATAGTGCTCAAGAGGAAGTTAATCAGGTCCACCATCAATGGGATAATCCCCTCTTTGGATGGGATAGCTCCTCTCTTGATGGGATAAGTTCCTCTTTCATAGGGGTACATGAACCATCTGGAGGCGCTCAATACACATCAAACAACCTTCTAGAATGCTCTAGAAATGACCACAAGTAACTTTTTAAAGATGAAACTCGCGCCTTTTGACCTTTACAGGGGTACGCACCTGTCCCTTTACATACAGAGCGTACAAGTACGCAATTTTGTGAACATTAGGTGCGTATACGCAGGTAAGGCCGAGAGAATCTGCGTACCCAGAGATAAACACATTTACAAAGACTTTCTCTCTTTTTTGGAGTTTGACATGGACAGCAGAGGCATAAGACTGGCCCAGGAGGATAGCATGACTGTTGATAGAGCCATACTAACTGTAAATAGCCATAGTGACATTTTTTAGTGTAACAAATGCAATATGACATAATTATTTGATTTCCGAGAAATTATTAGGTGAATCAAGTGAGATAATTATTTTGGCAGCAATTATTTGTTTGTTAGAGGATTGTTTCAAACACTGTACAATGTTACATTGTTTAAATTTTAACTTTCACTTATAGGTATATATATTTCAACCTTTGGTCGATGTCGATTGCTATAATATCATTTTTTATTTATTTATCAAGGGATAGGATCGATTGTTGGATGAATATTCTTTGTCTAATAGCTTGATGCATGACTGCGTTGAGAGGGAGTGCAAAGAGTCGTGGTAACATGGAGGTGAAGGATCAAACCGTTGTCTAAAACTGAAGAGCATGGAATTTGAAGAGGGAATGCCACTTTACAAATTCGAACGTTTTGATACTGAAAACAAGAACGACATTTTAAAGATTAAAGACAACAACACATTTCAGTATTTCTTAGCTCAGTTTCATTCTGTATTGCTCGATTGATTTTATATTGTTTGGCTCGGATTGTTTGGATTTCTAGTTCAAGCATAAGGACATATCTTTTCCGCAATGGTGTGGGTTCTTGCACCAAATTTCATGGAGAGATATATCCAAAAAGACCAGGTCACTATGTGCAGACATACAATGATATGAGTGGTAAGATTTTTCTAGTCCTTCGACATATGTACACGTCATTTGAGGTGTCTTCCTAATATGAGGTGGGATTGAAGTGGGATTGACAGTAAGGAAGGTATCCAACATTGAAGTCGCAAAAAAATAACTTTTATTTTAACTTTTACTAGTGGAAAACCATTCTTTTGCTATGAGATTTGGTGATTCTGCTTTTATTTTAAAAGAAAATTCTTTTTCTTGCAAGACGATGGATAGAAAACGTGGATTTGTCATGTGAATTCTATCGTTGATCATTCGACTCTATGCTTATAGTGACTAGATGTTAAAACACATCGACAATCTTGTGGAATTTCCAAAGGTTCTTCTGATAAAATTTGGGGCAGTTTGCCTGCTACTAAGTAAGAGAATGCAAAGCTGTTTGTTTTGAGATAGAATTTGTTGTGAACTTTTTGAAGATTTAACTTTGTTTCACGTCTAATGCTCTATAAAAGGAAATAAAATGAGTTAAAGTTTTTTAAACGAAGATGAAATTGGGTAACCCGATTCTTTAAGAGATTGCATGTTAATTAGAAATTATGAGTGGTAGAGTGAAATTGAAGTTCTTTCTTTGTAATTCGAAAAAAGTTCTAGAGAAGCAGTGTAAAGAGGGTGTGAAGAAGAGATTAAAAAATACAAAGCGCAAAAGAGGAAAGCAGGTATATTTTATTAAAAGAACACAAACCAACAATAATATATCTAAATGGAGGTGAGGTGAGATGAGCAGATGTTGAGGAACACTTAATTGAAATATAAGCGATTGCATTTTGCGACTTATTTTATAAATAAATAAAAAGAAAGTAAAAGAAAGTGATTGTTGGCATGAAAAATGATAAAGAAAAATATATTAATGGTAGTCATAGTTTAAGTCAGTTGGGTATTTAGTAGCAGCGGGGATGGTATTGCATACAAGTTAGTTTTAGGGGTGACCTTGACCCCGGCTTACAACATAGTCCATTTAGGGAGGATGTTCGAAGTGGGTAAGTTGAAGAGAGGAAAGTAAAAGAAAGTGATTGCTGACATGGAAATTGATAAAAATAATATTGTATCGGTAGTCGGAGTTGAAGTCAGTCAAGTAGCCAAAAGCTGGGATGGTATTGTATACAAGTTAGTTGGAGGGGGGACCCAACCTCTAGCACAATATAGTCGACGTAGTGGTAATTTTTTTAGGTGATGTTATTTTCCAATGGTTGTTAGTTGAAATAATCTTTTAAAAGAAAAATTGATTTTTTTTCAAGAATGTAATTTTTTTTAAATTGTGTTAAAATAAGTTTTTTTTAGCAATTGTTTGCGAAGGAATTTTTTAGCATTTTTAATATGATAATTTGCATGTTTAATAAGATAAGTATTTTTTAAGGATTTTATCTTTTACCATGTAACACACAATATTTGGTTTGGTTTCAAGAAAGTATTTTATTTTCTCATGGCTCTAAGTATTTGGAAGTTTCTACCATTTGAGATTCTTGAGCTTATATTTCATTGGTTTTCTTTATCAGTGCTGATAAAATTTTTGTTGGTTTGTAAAGAATGGAATATTCTAATGGAAAACCTGATTTTTCTAGCTGTTTGCAATCAATGTGCTGAAAAATGAATTTGGATTTATTTCTTTGTGAGATGGTATCGAGGATAGCTTCTTTCTTGGATCTTACCTTAATGTCAAAGGGCAAATATCTTCATTGGTTTTTCCTTTTCTGCACTCTTAATACAAAATTCAATGTAAAGTTGGATCGATGATTGTGTTTAGTGAACTTGGAAGCTCTTTGCATTCTAAGAATTATTTCATAGTAAACCCTTTTTCATAGACCTTTAGAAATCCTAGACCTCTTACTGTTGGAGACTGGTGAATCTTCTCTTTGTTAGAGAAATTTAGTTCGCGGAAATATGATTGGCTTATGATGAAATGTGTGTGCAAAAACCTGCAATCACTTTTTTTTTTGTACAAGTGTGGATGTGGTTTGGAGAAGGACAAAACCTCATTTTGGTGGTGTAATGCCCCCATAGGAGGCTATCTTTCATAAAGGAATTTTTTAATTGTTATTTAGACAAAGATTATGGTGATTACCCTCCATATGGTTACATTATCTATTAGTTGGATGCTATAAGAAATGAGTGGTTTTTTTCATCTGTTCATATCATTGACATGCAATGTATGTCATTAGGATTTTATGGGAACCAGCTAGTTCCTCTTCTAAATAATGGTTCAATGTTTGCTTGGTTGTTTAAAGAGATTGAAAATTTTCAATTTGGCCAAGCTTCAAATGGACGAAGCTTAGAAAATTTTGAAGATGACTAGGGGTTCAGATTGAGATTGCTTCATACTATATCAATGGATATGAATAATAAATGCCCAAGCTACATATGTTTTCGTGTAGTTGAAGGAAAAGTACTTATGTTGGGTTGTATGGAAGTGCAACTAAAGCTATATGATTTGGTGATTATATTATGCATAACAGAAATCAGCGATGGTGTCTCCCTCTTAGAAATATTTGGGTTCCATGTACAATCGGTTGAAGGTTTCAATGATGTTATTGAAAATGGAAATGTTTTCTCACTTTTTCCAAATATAGATTCTATTGCTGATATACCACTACTTCTTGTGGATATCGTAATTTAGCCTTTGAGGCTTCAAGAAGGTTTTTGGTAGACATTGTTGCCGATGTCATATTTGTTTAATTTTTGCAGAGATATTTTGTAGATCACTATAATGCGAATTTGGACTGTTTAATGAAAACATAGTCATGTCAAATTTTCATATTTTTGTTTGAGATTAGTTGCATTAATTTGTTATTTTGCATATTGAAAAATGAGCTTCAATGTGAATTTTTGTTATGTATTTGTGGATTATATAAAGTCTTTTGTTATTGTTTATATGAAGCCATGAAAATGATGGTTCTTTTTGTATTTGTAATATGGAATGTTGATTTTTAGTATTTAAACTTATTTAGTATTGAAATTGACTTGATGTATAAAGTCAGTGACCATAAAGACTTGAAATTTTTGAAAATGTAACATGAGATGCAAGATTGAAAATCAAAATTTCAGAGAAGCAGTGTAAAGAGGATGTGAAGAAAATATGGCAAAATAAAAAGTGGAAAGCACGAAACTTGCTAAAACCTTGGGAGGAGCAACAATAAATCCAAATGAAAGGTGTTAATTTTTCATTAAACTAACAAGGCATTTGAATCGCCTCACTACTAAAATGGAGGTGAGGTTTGAGGATCGGAGTTCACGGAAAGTTTTATTAAAACATAAGGGATTGCAATATGAGAGTTAATTGAAAAACAAAGTAAAGAAAGCTAAGAGAAAATTATGGTTCACATGCAAACCAATAAAAAAATTATTTTATTCGTAGTCATGGCTGAAGCTAGTTGGGTAGTCAGAGGTCAGGATGGTGTTAAATTGAAGGTTCTGCTTGCAGTGTCTTCGAGCCTGGCATGATGTGTAGTCAGGGTAAGATGCACACATCTAGTCAGGATATCAGGTGTTAAGAATGTTGATTTATTTTGTTGGAGTATGGAGCCTGAGCCCGTTGTAGTGAGAAGTCTGGAGGTCCCCTGGTTCAAGTGAGAGAGTGAATTAATATCACCAAAAATGGTATCAACATAATAAGGATGTAGTAAATGCGTGCAGACGAGTCGTGTATCAGAAAAAAAAAAGAGCTTCAATATATCATCAACATGATGAATTCGATAATCGTAAGTATGGGAACATGACTAATATCATGGGAAGAACATTTTCTTGAAATGTTCATTTACGTGGACATTGAAGATGCTGAAATTTTTTCATTGTACCAAATTTTTCTAACAATAGTGTTCTTTGGGAACAATTTGTTAACAAAGAAAGTGTTCTTGCAAGCGAGAACCAAGGGTCCTCTGCAAACAACACAAGAAATGGAGTATTAGAAGATGGGCACAATGATGCCATTGAACAATTTGTAACATCTGGTTTATTTGGTGATAGAAATATGCTTAGTGACATGGTTGGGAATTTCAGTCATTCTAGTGGTAATGTGGGGTGGGGCATTCCTTACAGAAACTATATAGTGAATATCATCAGTCCTATGAAATCTGTTCGTACTGAATCCCTTGGAATGGAACAAGTTCTTGGTGTATTTTTTGTTTTGATATGATTTTGACATCTGAATGGAATATATTAATTATTCTATGCTTTTCTTGTTTCATTGGTTTGTTCAAGACAATGTTCTAAGGAATATTGGTCCAAAAACAAAAGAAGAAGGAACACAGGCTTTGTCTATTCCCAAAGTTCAACCTCGACCATATAACACCAAACTTCATTAAATCATGATAATGATAAATAACATTTTCTTGAAATATTTGTTTCCCTAGATGTTGTGCATTTCCTAATTTACATGTTTTGCAAATATTGCTAGTATTAATCTTCTTTGGGAACATTGTGTTCACATGGAGAGTGTTCATGGAAGTGGAAACAGTCAGCGCTACAGAAATGATGGAAGAGATGTAATTATGCAAAAAAGGGACAATGATGTGATTCATCAATTTTCAACATTTGATGTTTTTGTTGATAGTACTAATAATGCTTGTTGGGATGGTTGGCACTTTTCTACATTCAGTTACGAATGTTGAAACAAGTGTTTATGGAGGAAATTTTGTAGACAATATTGTTATTGGTAGATAATATATGCAGAATCCCTCTTGTTGGACAAGAAAGGTGCTGCGAGTGGATTTATTTTTATGGGGTATGTGCATTTGCATATATATTTTGTAATTTCTTAGTACATATTTTATTTTATGTTTTTTTACAGATCAATATTCGAGTGAATAGTGGTGGAGAAATAAATTCACAACCAAGGCAACCTTTGTCAGTTGGTCAAGCTCAGCTCTAATGATGAAATTAGAAAGAAAAATTATGTGTTTTATCTATTAAACTTATTGCAGACTTAAAAAAATTAACTTGGCATTTTTTATATGTTTCATTTTGGAATAATGATTTATAATTTATCTAAGCAAAACGAGCCCAACTGCAACCAATATTAAAGAATGTATTCCCATAATTTTATGGAAATAAATATTCAAGCTAATGCTCCAATCTTGCAAGTTGTCTAATATCATCCTCAATTTGGATTGTTGTTTGGCAGAGAAAATGAAACTGGTCACCATAATTCTAGTAGAGAAATGATTGAGGTACATAAAAACTTTCGATGCAAGATTGATAACTATTTTGTTGTGGAAATGTGCCAAGTCTATAATGAATCTTATCCTGGTATAGAAGTTATGAGATAGAATGAAGATCCCATTTATAAAAGATGTAAGAATGAGAAAGGTGTTCACCATTTCTCTCACATTAACAACATGGATCCTAGTGAAAAACCTAAGGTTCTAAGAGCTTTGATGCATGTTGAAGAAATGATAATAGAATGAGTGAATCCAATATTGTAAGTGACACATGCTCGTGGTGGCCAGTATAAATATAGTGGGTATATGATTAGTTTTCCACAAGACATATCTTTGATTGAAAAGAAGCTTCCATAATATGTAGAACAACTCAATTTTTTGATTGTCAAAAGATGTGGTGTTGAGTCGAAATATTATGAAAGGTATGTGAAGATATTGCGTGGGGTGGATGCATTGGCTTACAAAATTTAGATTGATAAATATTACAGGGATGTTGAAATCGATATGGATTATGTTGCTTCTCCCCAGAACGACCTACTAATGTGTCTAGTAGGCTACAATGTGTAGGTAGTGATCTAGGTGAAACAAGAAGAGTAGATGAGGACATTGAAATGTTGGGGGACAATGGTTTTCACTATCATCTATAACCCTTTCTTTCTCGGATGCCTAATGAATGTAGGGAAGTGGAATGGATAAGAAGATTCATTGAAAAGGTATATTATAGAGCTTATGAACCAGTGGAATGACCAAATATTTACAGATCTCCCGTCAGTGAATATAACACTGAAGGGTTACTAGACATGGCATTTCCAACTTTGTTTCCCATCGGTGATGTTGATTGGTTTCCTACACATATTTGCAATGTTAAAATTCATGAATATGGTTTATATCTACTTCGATATTGTGTTCAAAGATTTGGAATCCATCCTCAGTTTTGATATTTCATGTTCAATATTTTTATGTGCCATCATAGCCAGGGAACAACTTATTTCTTTTTGAAAAATAATATCAATGAGAATGTACTTGCAATTGTTCAAGAGTTGCGTCAAAAACTTGGGAATCTGCCTCACAGTAAATTGGCTGATAAATTAATGCATTTTGGTTGTTGTCTTAGGGGTACAACGGAATGTTGGACAAAATTTCTTTCTGAACTCAGTGACATGATCATGCAATTAGGTTGCCCAACTTTGTCTTTTAGGTTAAGTGTGACTGACACTAAGTGGCTTAATTTGCATTGCCTTATGCCTTTAAACACAGGTATTCATCCACAAGATGAACATGAAAATACAATTGAAAATGTTATTCAATACCCACATATAGTTTCTATGTACATTCACCAAAGGTTTAATATATTTTGTGAGTTGGTTCTTGAGAGATATCTTGGAACTAGATACTTTTGGTATAGGTTCGTACTTGTTTCTTTTGTCGTATTGTTTATGGATTTGGAATGGTGCGTTTGTTATTCTGGTTGGTTTTTATATGTTAACTAAACCTTTTTTTGGGTAGGTATGAGTGGCATCATAGGGGTTCAAAACACATTCACAATTTCTTGTGGCTACAAAGAGCCCTGCATATGGAAACACTATATTGGTCCAACCATTTGAATATTCATCCAATGAAGTGCTACTTTTACAAATATGTAACAACCTGGAATCCATGTGACATACACTATTGAAATGTCATGGTTCCTCAAAGCATTAATGATGACCCTTTTCTTTTGAAAACTTCACAAACTATTTCATGCAATCCTTATGAATATTATGAGAATTTGGTGAACAGAGAGAAAAGACACAAAAAATGCAGTGTTGATTCCTATTTACAGAAAAAGTGGTCTATCCTTTCACACCATTACGATGCTCCATGGGAGGTCCGTGATGAGTTTGCAATGTTCATATATGAAAAAAGGAGAAATAAATATGAAAACATGTCAAGATGATCGTTTAAATGTTCACAATGTTGATCTCCTAACAAGCGTGCAAATATTGATTATCAAGAGGTTGTTTCTCAACATGCAGTATTGAAATATATTGCAAAATATGGTTCGAAGTAAAAGAGAAGATATGAAATTTATCATGAAATGTTGACAGGGGTTTCAAGTGTAGGTGGATCTGACACTCCTGCATTATTTTCATATAGAAGGTTTCTTTGAAAAAACCTTGTTGAGCATGCCATTGGAGTACAAGAAACCTGCCATATGTTACTAAAGTTTCCTCTTGTTGTGCGTAGTCACAAATTTGTTCCCTTGAATGTTGGCAAGAAAGTATTTTAAAAACTATCAATGTAATTTGAAGAAATTTCATGTGAGAACAATTTTGTTCAGCTTTATCAAAATCACCCCCATTTTATACAACATTGTGTTTGATAGAAACATCAAGATCATGGAGTTTTGATGCCAAGAATAGGAAAGAGACATGGAGACCGCGAAATTTGCATGTTATTTCTTGTGTGTGTCCATGATTTTATGCTATTCCAAACAGGGAATCATAATATTTTGAAACATTTTGTTGGACCGAGTTGCTTTTATACAATTCATTTCATGACATTGCTTCATATATAAGACTTTCAAGTGAAACTATCATTGAGAATTGGAGGAATCTAAGATATCATTCGTGGCATGTTGATCGAAGTCCTTTACCAAATAAGAGTAATGAAGATGATTTCGAGTCCCTTGTTCATGAAGATAATGTTGATTAAGATTTTGAAGAGTGGTAGGTTATTTCCCATATTATTCCTCCAAACAATGTTAACATTTCCGACCTTGATAATCTTGGTAGAAGGCATTATGATATTCATTATAATTAGCAGGAAACAATGGTGTCAGATGAAATTGTAGAACAATCTATTTATTTTATAAAATATGTCAAGTCTGCGGGTGTTGTTAATGGTGACTCAATTAAGGATACAATAGTGCCACCTTTCTCTTTAACCAAGAAACAACGAGCTACTTTTAAAATCATTTTATGTCACTTTGTTGATGCTGGAAGAAATGATCCTTTGAAAATGATTATCTAAGGAATACATGCAACTAGTAAGCCTTATCTTATTCAGTCTATTTCTCATGATCTTTCTTCTTCCGCAATGGATGGTATAAGTCCATTGTTGTTTCTTGCTCCTATTGACATTGCTTATTTTAATATACATGGAAAAACAATACACTCAACATCAAAAATTCCTATTAAATATATGAAACCATTGAATGAGAAAGCCCCAGCAACATTTCGAAAAGAAATGGGTCACATTCATTATGCTCTAATTGATGAAATGAGATTTATAGGTCCACGGTATTTTATACAGATAGATGCACATTTGTGAGAAGCCTTTCCTGAAAACAAGGATTCTCCTTTTCGTGGCAGGTTGATGATTCTTGTGGGTGACCTTCAGTAGCAGCCCCTCGTTAAGGATAAACCTTTGTATGTAGGAAGTACAATAGGGAAAGTGTTTTGGGAAAGCTTCAATATTGTTGTGACTTTGGATAAAGAAATTAAGAAAAAAGGAGATGATCCTAGACAATCATATTTTCACAATCTTTTAACTAATATTAGAAATACAAACCTTTTTGTGCATGATTGGGATCTTCTCATATCATGTGTTGACAATTTCCTACGTCTAAAGGAAAATATAATCATTTGATTCTTTCGTTCAATTGTTTGCAACGAATAATTTGGTCAACGTGCACAATCTGAAGCTGCTAAAATCATTAAATTGTCTAATTGCGAGGCGTGTTACAGAGCACACCAGAAGAACATAAAAAGTTGACAATGATGATGATGTGTTGGAGCATGAAGTTTTGTTATTTCATTTAGAGCGTGTCATGTTGACATGTAATTTGTGGATTAAATATCGGTTGGTTAATGGTGCACTTGGATATGTCGAAGATATCTTCTATATTCTTGGTTCAAAGCCGCCTGAATTTCCAATATTCACTACAGTTATTTTTTAGAAGTACACAAGTGTTCCATTTGATATAAATTTTCGAAACATTGTTCCCATAACACTTATTTTTAGAGGGAACCTTGGACAGATTCCTTTAAAAATGGTGCCAACCTTCTACATACATAAATGACAGGGGATGAATTTCCAACGAGCTACTATAGATATTGGAGATAAAGAGAGGGGGGTTTACATTTATAGTTATATCAAGAGTGAAATAGTTGGATGGTTTATGAATTTCACAACCTTTTTCTTTTATAAATTTTTCTAAAATGCAAAACAATGCATATGTGACACTAAGGAAGAAAGAGGAGGAATTATTAAAGTCCATATCATTATAACATAATTATTTTCTTTAATTACAATATTTTATCGAAAATATCTTTGCATGTAATACCAAAAATAAATTTCTTAGAAAAAGATTTTGTTCAAAAGGAGAACAATTAAGTGCATTGTCATTTCAATATCACAATTCACAATTAAAAAGATATACAATCACACAACAAATAACAATTTACTTTGACAGAGAAAATAAATTGCAAGATATCCTAAGAAGCGTTGAACTTAATATCATTTTATTCAGCCAGATATAAACATGAATAAAGTTAATGATTGAGTATGAAATACATCCATTAACAAATTAAAGTGATGACAACAAATCTATGTGATATATCAATACATATTCAACTTGGAGATTTGTTCTATAAAAAGCTTTTATTTCAAAAATTGGTTTGAAAATACAAATGTTGTTCCAAAAATATATTTGCATGTGATGTCAGAAAAAAATTATCTAAAAATACTTATGCTAAAAATGAGAATGATTAAGTGCACTATTGTTTGAATATCAGGCTTCACTATCAAATACATATGCAATCAGAGAATAGATAAAAAAAATTCTTTGAAAGAGAAAATAAACTGCAAGATATACTACGAAGTGTTCAACAAAATATCCTTTTATTCAGCCAAAGATAAGCGTGAATAAAGTTAACAATTGGGCACAAAATACATCCATTAATAAATTAAAGTGATGACAACAAATCAATGTGGTGGCTCAGTCCGCATTGAACTCATATTTTTGTTCTATAAAAGTTTTCACTTGAAAGTTTGATTTGGAAATACAAATCTTGTTCCAAAAATATATTTGCATGTAATGCCAAAAATGAATTATTTGAAAAGAACTTATGTTAAAAACGAGAAGGATTAAGTGTATTGTAGTTTGAATATCAAACTTTGCTATGAAATAGTTATGTAATCACAAAACATATAACAATTTGCTTTGACAGGAAAAAAAGTGTAAGATATCTTGAGAAGTGTTTAACAAAAATCCTAATATTCAGCCAAAGATAAACATGAATAAAGTTAAGAATTGAGTAACAGATACATCCATTAAGAAATTAAATTAGTGACTGGAAATCAATGTCATAGCTCAATATGCATTGAACTACGAGTTTTGTTCTGCAAAAAGATTTCACTTAAAAAAAATGATTTGGAAATACATGTCTTGTTGCAAAAATATGTTTGCATGTAATTCCGAAAAAAAAATAAGTTGAAAATAAGTTATCTCGAAAACAAGAGAAATCTAGTGTACTATAGTTTCAATATCATGCTTCACTTTCAAATAGATATGCAACCAAAAAACATAAAGAAATTTGCTTTGAAAACGAAAATAAAGTGTGACATATCCTAAGGAGTGTATAAGAGAATACGCTAATATTCAGCCATAGATAAACATGAACAAAGTTAAGAATTCAGTACCACATACATCCATTAAGAAATTAAAGTGATGAAAGGGAACCAATGCCATAGCTCAATATGCATTCAACTCAAAATTTTGTTTTTCAAAAACTTTTGACTTGAAAAATTTCTTGGGAAATACAAGTGTTGTTTGAAAAATATGTATGCATGTAAACCCAGAAATAAACAACTTGAAAAAAAACTATGTTGAAAACGAGAGCAGTTTAGTGCACTATAGTTTCAATATCAGGATTCACTATCAAATAGATATGCAATGACAGGAAAAATAGTAAAATTATTTGAGAAAGAAAATAAGGTGTAGCATATCCCAAGAAGTGTTGAGCATAATATGTTAATATTCAGCCAAGGATAAACATGAGTAAACTTAATAATTTAGCAACAGATAAATCCATTAAGAAATTAAAGTGATCAGAGGAAATGAATGTGATAGCACAACATGCATTCAACTCTTATTTTTCATCTTCAAAAATATTTGACTTCAAAAAATAGTATAGAAAATAAAAGTCTTGGGTTTCAACAAGATATGGACCCTTACTCCAACATAATAGGCCATATAAATACTAATGAAAATAAGGAAATTTTTCTCAATTGTCTAAAATTAGAAAATATGCAAAATTTCTTTACAAAAGTATAATAATTTGTGCTCTAAAATTTAATCCTTGTTTAAAGGATTTTCTCAAGGGAAATATGGCAGGACGTTCAAGATTCCTCCTCCTCATTGGATTTTTCTTTCTCCATGCTAAGAAAATTTGGTGCATTTGTCTGGATATAATTAGTCCAATATGAACACAACTGAGAAATTATTAAGAATTCGATAGGACGAAAATGATTGATATTGACTTGCCACATTGATATCAAATTCTAAACAACTCTTTTTTTATATATTTGATTCTAAATTTAGAAATTAGTTTGATTTCCTTGAAGGGAAACTGTATAAATCTATGAAAGTTTTGTTGATTCCAGGTTTTAAGGTTGTCTATGAATTTCTAGTCATCTTTGGTGCAGTATTTGAGACGATGTTCCTTTGACCTAGGTTTTCCTTCTTTTAATGGTTTGGATCCTGATAAATTGAATTCCTCTATAAAGTATGTTCCTATCTCCCATACTGACAAACAATGTTTGGTGGTCGTTTTGATGCATTCTTTTATGTCTTTGGCCTCAAAATATCGTTGGCTCAAAGAAGTAAACATTAGTCTTTTATCCATTTTAGAGACTTTGGAAATGATGTCAACTTGAAGTTGTGTTTCCCATTCACGAACTGATGTGAATTTTTATTTAATTTACTTGTATTCTTCAACTAAAGATTCAATTCTCTCTTCAAGATCCAAATTATCTTGATAAAACCTACAAATTTTATCCATTTGTTTTTAAAACTTAGCTTGGTCTTTCTTCAATATTTAGGTAACTTGTATTTCAGTCACCTTATTAATCTAAGGAGCATTTGGAACATTAATGACACATCTAGTGGTCTAGGATAGAAGATGTGTTTCAACATCATTAAATGTACGCGTTGTCATTATTTGTCAGTGTTACATTCTAGGGATGGTTGTTGGTTTTCCACATACGTCTAACTATATCAGAACATTCTTCCACATAATGTTTGGTATATAGGACGATGCTCCACATACAACAAGTATATCATAACACCCCCAACGTACAGTTATACATTAAACAACACTAATACAAATTGTGCTTCCATGTACCTTTGGGTATATTTTGGAAGTCCCCATTAGGATGCAAACCAACCCTAGGTAACTGAGTTGACCCCCTTGTTAACTGTGATACATCGAACAGAATTCAAGGAGATTTGCTGCACATACTTAACTGTATATTGCAATTCACAGTGGCTTGGTAATCTTTTTATGCCTAGTTACCACTTTTTATTTTTATTTTTATTTTTAATTTTAAAATTAAATTAATTAACATGGTACAACATAATCATCGTGAAAAAAATCCTTAGTGGATCTTAGGTTGAACCTAATGGAATTAGTTCCCTAGTATGCCAATCATTGGAACCCCTCTAACGAGAATCATAATTCTTTTCTTTCATTTGGAAATATTGGGGCTCCATATATGGATACGTTTTCCCTTCCCGAATTTACCGTAGGTTTAGCAGTATGGTTGTTTGCAACCTCATTGGTTATGAATGTCCAAACTACTCCATAACCAAGTCCTCCACCTAAACAACAACAACCTCACATTGATCCTCAAGATGACCCTTTACCTTCTTCGCCCAATATCTCTTCCTCCCTTTCTTCTTCCTCGCTTAGTGAAAGTATTGATGCTAGTAACCAAGAAGTTATGAAGAAGAAGAAAAAGAAGAGGAATAAGTAAAATAAATGAGGGGGAAACCAAGAAACCATTGCTATGAATGCAACTAATGTTGAGAAACCTTCCAACAAGCCCTGTACCATTAAATTCCCTTGCATTATTTGTAAGGGTGATCAGCTTCTTAGATATTTCTCTAGTATTCCAAAAGTATTAGAAGTGTGATCTACAATCTCGGATCAACTCTTATCATTAGCCTCTGGAGATCATGTTGGTGGAAAATCATCAACTAGTGATAATAAAGTTCCAGTGAAGAAGGGTAAAGTTAAGTTTTCTTGTAGTTTATGTAAAGGGAATCATCAAATTCACCTTTTCTCTTATATGGATGAAGCATCCAAAGTGTTTGAAAACCTTAATTCTTCTCAGCAGCAAATTCCAACTAGCTACCAAAAATCTTTCCCCCAATTCTCGACTGGTTAATGAAGTGATTGATCCCAATCCATATTCAGTAAATCCTACTCTTTTTTAATGTGAAACCCATGATTCCATTCCCAACCAACCATTGGTTGAAAAAATGGTTGACTTGATTCCACCTTCACTCAATCACACTTTCCTGTAGAGAGTGAGGTTCTTACTACTTAGGTTCTTCTCATTTATTCAAATCCCATTGAACAAGGGGACATTTCTCCCATTTTCACATAACCCCCTCAGAGTAATGAGGTCATTTCATTTTATTTGATTCAATTGACAGAACCTTGTCTCCCTTCTTACATGCCTTTTCAGATCATGGGGAAGGATTGTGATAAAAACATTTGTCACACTATTATAGGTGAGGGAACTTCTATTAGCATTTTATCATCAACTACTTCAAAAGCTTTGGGTTCCCTTCAGCTTGTGTCTGTTACTCAATATCTATTGGATTTCAAAAAAATAACCAGTAAACCTTTAGGGATCCTTCCTTAGCTTCTTATTACCTTAGAAGGAAAACCTGTTTGTATTGATGTTATTGTAGTTCAAGGTCCCTTGGATTTCAATTTACTCCTTGAGCGAGACTATGTTTATGCAATGAACGCTATCGTGTCCACACTCATTCAATTGATGTATTTTCCACATGATGGAAAAAAATGGATTATTAATCAAATTTCATTCGTCAATCCTTATTTTACTTCCGACCATCCAACTTCCCTAAACATTCATAATATGCAATTGGTACCCCCCGCCACAAGTTAATTATGTGGAAACCTATTCCATGTTTGAACCTACTAATGAAGATGATCCTTTCACTATTTTCTCAACTTATTTTATGCTAAATCCAGTATGTGATATGGTAAATTATTTACTGGTACCATTGGAGCCTAATCTTCTTACTCGACATTTCTTCCAGAACATTGTTTTCCCAACTGATGAAAACCCATTAGAATCCATGGCCTCTTGGGGGCCATGATCAAGATAAATAGTTCCATGAGAAGAGTTACTTTTCTTGTGTCAAGCTCATTAAAAAATGCAACAAGGTTCCATGAGCATAGCTATTTTACTATGTCAAGATCGTTAAAAAATGAAACGGGTCACTATGAGCATTATTTCTTCTATGTTTCAAGCTCACATAAAAATGAAACAAATTTATAAGGATAATTATTTTACTGTGTCAAGCTCATTAAAAAATGAACAGGTCACCATGAGCATTATTTCTTCTATGTTTCAAGCTTGCATAAAAGTGAAACAAATATATGAACATAGTTCTCTTTTCTTTGTCACCTTCCTTTCATCCACTCATATCACATGATCCTCTTCCCTCCTTCCTAACGATCATTTTAGTAACCAATAGCCTATCTAAGTCCATGAGAAGTGTTCGAAGAAAAAACAAAGCTAGGAGGGCATGACTCTACCATTATGTTGGGGGAAATGTATTTATCTGAAACATAATTTTTCTTTGTTTCAAGCTTGTGTAAAAATGAAAACACTCTCAAGCATAGTTTTTTTGTGTTTCAAGCTTGTGTAAAAATGAAACCTATTATGATCTTATTGACTTTCAATTCCATCATCGTGCCTTAGGTCCGACCCCATCAAGTTGCAATAGTATCCCTCTCTCTTATGCATGTCATACCTTGATGGTAGAGCCTACCTGATCATGGATGACCTAGTATAGCACCTCTTTGTCATCTTGTTATCCATGCAGTAATTTTTATTATCTTTTAGGAATCCTTCCACGGTAACAAGATTCCACACTTTATTCATCATGATGTCCACTTTTTATTAGTCTGTTTCTACAATCTGAGCCTTGGTTTTCTCATTCCATCATCACCATCTGCTGGCTGATTATTTTCTTTCACTCGCTGTCTTACCCTTTCCATAGGAATTGCTGTGATGAGTGGTCTTAGTAGCTTGCCCCTTGACCTCTACATGTTTTGAGCAATTCCATCATGACCAGAATTTGTTGCTACCCTTTATACCAGTTGTTACTGTAGGAGGAGTCTTCTTTAAGCTCTTTCTAGACTCCCAAAATATGAAAAGGTTGTTGAGCACTTATCTTTTCAAACTCGTTAAAGTATATGAAAGTACGTGTACCCAGTATAAGTTTAACCATTTTCTAGACTAGATGGACTATTTACAAAAAAATAATACTTGAGTCGAACATGGCTAAAAGGTTCTCATGGGTATTTTTTATGCCTATTTAGGACCAAAGGACAAATTTACGAAAAGGAACCTTTTGGAGTTTAATTTTTTGCATCTTTTTCAAACTCTCTAAACATGAAAAATAAGTCAAGTTATACCGTCATTGGACTCGTAAAAATATAAAAAACATACGACTTGTGAAGCATGATGAGACTGAACCAATCCTTCTTAGGGTTCATTAAAAAACTCAGAAGGATTCATCTAAAGGATGAACTTATCGTCCAAGCATATGTTATCCTCCTCAAGCTTGTAAAAAAATAAAGAGGTACTAACTAGAAATGGTTGGGAAATTGGGAAAATAGGGCATTAAACCTATTTATCACAGTGAGTTGCTCTTAAAGATGACACTCTCTCACCTTTGTGAATGCTTTGGGTTGGGGAATCTGCTTGCCTCTTTGTTGATCACATCTCATTAAAATCCTTCATGATGGGTCTTTTAGTCTATGTTGCCAACTCCATATAAGTGTCAACGATATGTTCAAGAGAAGTCCACCCTCTATTGACATTTGCTACAATACCTTAAGCCTTATTTAATGCATGTCGCCCATGATCGAGCTCTGAATCATCATCATTCTGTCTCAAATCTTGATACCATTTTTGTGTTGTTGATAGGGATACATTAAGGCCCACCTACTATGATTTGATTCATATTGACATCAAAAAATTATCTAGGAAGTTTACTTCGAAGCTCCCTTCAGTACCTTGGAGTTTTCATACCTCAATAGAAATTTTCCTCACTTTTGACGACATGCTTTCATCATTGGCTGGTGATCAGATGTTGTCTACCATGTTTGAATCCAACACATCTATTCACATGGTTATACTAATAATATCAAGTAATGAGGTAGAAGACCCCGAATCTAGTTCCATCCATGTGGGTTGTGATTTCTAGATTCATACAATATTAAAAAATATGATGGTTATGATCATACAAAAATTCATCCAAGCATGGGTTCACTGAACAAGAATTTGAGCATTATACATGTAAATTGGCTTATATGCTGAGTATGGTTATGCCTACCTTAGAAATGATATCATGATAATAATGTATTGTAACAAACAATTGACGATCTCAACCAATCTATTCTTCATTCAAACTTTTCACATAGTAAAGCACTTCAGTCCTCAACCATTGCTTCTGACTTTGTACTACAGGGGGGGAATTTGTTACTGGCCATTTTTTCACATCCAATCAAATGACCTTGAACTCGGATCAATCACCATTTGTTCACACTTTGTAATAATCCCCTACAAAAAAAAGCATCTCCTTTCAAGAAGCTCCAAGAATATTGGATTACATTCATCAAAAATTGTATTTTTGTGGATCAATGCACTTCCCTTTAGAGTAAACTCCGATGGTGTAGTTTGCACACATGAAAAATCCACTGGTCAGTGCAGGTTGCTTGTTTAACAAGTATGATGATAGTTGGAAATTAGTAAATATAAAAAATTAGTTTCTAAGTTTCTTGCTCTAGAAGCTTCGAAGGTGGTTTTAACCATTTACTGTAGGATGAGATCTCAAACTCCTAATATTGAGGTCTTATCTCTTATCCTCTAGAACTTACCTCCTCCTTATGTGGATCTAATGCCTAGAATGGTAAATCCCAAACAACCTCATTTACCCTATAAATTTAGTTCCTCCCATAGATTCTGGGTTGGCTTTTGGAGACTCTTAGTTATACCTTCATGCTGCAAGTTTGTGCCTAGAGGTCCATTATCCATCCATGTGCTTAAGGTGTCGTTGAAGGTTTGCTATTGTGGAAAATTAAGGGAAAAATAGCTGGAGAGATTTACAAGGTCAAGGCCTACAAGGGTTGTAATATTCTATTACTTTTATTAATACAAAGGTGCCTTATTTTCTTATACATTAAGTCTCATTTTATGAATAGGTAGAACATGAATCCTTGAATTTATGTTTAGGGTTGTTTATATATGTTATTTGTATGTTTTGGTTCTCTTGCTTGTTTTGGATGTTTTTCAAGTTTCGCATGCATGTATGTAGACTTGGAGTTGAGTTTCAAGAGGATTGCTTAATGAATATGTTTATAGCAACCTTAGAGGACAATGTAAGATCATGGTATGAAGGATTTCCAGCTGCTAGTCTATGTTCACTTAAGGATTTCTATGCAGCATTTTGTAAAAATTATAAGCAAACTTACCCTTCTATAGTGCTAATAGAAAGCTTTTGTGGAAAGTTTGATGATCTTATTTAGCATATGGGAGTTGACATTTATGATAAGGATTTAATGTATGATGAAATTGAAGAAGCTTTGTTTGAGTTATCTTTTCATCGGGATGGAATAATAGAAACTAGTTTCCATCACATTCAAGAAAACTTACAACAGACAACAATTTCTCTCTTAGTTGAAGATGAAATCAATCAAGAACTTGATGTAGATATTCATGTCCTTTCTCCTAAGATAGGTGAATATTTGCAGCTAGTTTGTTAGTTTTTGTGTGATCAAGATGCAAGTAGTGAACTAGTTCATGTTGGCAGCATTCCACATTTACAAGAGGATCAGGTGCCAGAAATTGTCTCCTATCATGAAAATCAAAATGATAGTTTTCAAACAAAGTTATCTAATGAGACCACAACACAATTGTTTGATCAACAAAAGGATAATCCTAACATACATAATATGGCTATCATATTTGAAGATGCTAAAGAAATTTTGGACATTTTTATAGACAAACCTGTTGATTCCATTTTCTTTGAAGTTGAACTTGAGCATGACAGGATAGAACAAGGACTAGTTATGAATGAAGATTATCCTTTGGATCATCAAGACAGGATAATGTTTCGTGTTTTCAAGGATAATTTTTTTGATTTTTTGCAGTAATCAAGGAAGATGGATTTTCTTGTATTTATGGATTATGGTTATCAGTTTCAGTTGAATTTTGAGTTCCTAATTATAAACATTTTCTTTATATTTGAGAAAAATGAAAGTTAAGTCCAGTCATCAAGCCATTAACTTTCATGGTAGCACTAGATGTTTGACTTCACTTTATCAAGCACATTGTGGATAAGTTAGAGTGAGTAGGTGTTTGAATAAGCTCAGCCCTTTGAGCATATTTTTCAGCAGTGTGCAAATTTCCAGTAGTTTGTCTTGGTAGTTTCGTATTATTTTTTAGTACAGTAGGTGTGGATGGATATCATCAAAATATGAATCCCATAGTGAAGGACCTTAGATTCTAGTGATATATTGCCATATGTAATGGAAAATTCAAGTTATTCAGAGTTAGTTTTAGTCAGTTAAAGTTGGACTCCATTTCCCAATGGATTAGGCTACTAGTCTATGGTGTTCTTAGCACCTCACAGGGAGGATTCCATCCCCATTAGAGGAAATCTTAGGGTCTTATAGTCTAGGAATCAAAGTGTGTTTGCCTATCTTACTATTTCATTTTGGGGTGTCTGTTTGTCAATTTTAGCCTATGAGTCACTAAATCTCATAGTCTAAAGGGTCATTGTATAAATATTCATATGATTTAAGGTCCTTGTAAATATCTGTTTGAAAAAGGAGTCTATTAGCCTTAATTTGAGTTTGTAAGACCATGAAGGGTCCATGAGGAGTCATCATTTAAAATTTGTAATCATGAGGGGTTAAAGTTATTATGGAAGTGTAGAGGGATCATGCCATGAGAGTTGGTCATCATATTCCAATTTAATGAAGTCATGTCCATCATAAGAGTTAGTTTGAAGAGGCAGTTATTGGTTAAACGTGTCATGTCATTTTAATTATTGCAAAATGTGCCCCTCCCATCACATCCTTCACATCATCAAGTGGCCTATTATCATTCTAAAAGGAGGCTTTGGGTGGTATGAAAGTTTCAAATTTATTGTGAAGTCTGTCATTTTTACCCCATTCAAATATGATACTAGCTCTGAAGCAAATTTGAACGTCAAAAAAGTGAGTTGCAAGCTCAAACAGACATTTGCTAGCCATTTGTTGCATAAGTTGCAAAGGTCCCTCATTTTGATGAAGTGTGGGAATGTTTTAGTTCTGACAACATGGAAAAGATGTTAAAAGGTGTATGTAGGTGATAAGTATGCTCATTAATTAGTTTGAAGCAGAAAGATCAATTTCCAATCTAAAGTTCAGAGTCTGCTGCGCATCTGTTGCACAAGTTGGAGTCAATTATCTTGAAGGTTTGCAGGGATTAAAAAAACTACTTTAGGGGGTTTTACACCATCACACTATCCTTTCAAATATACCCATTTTCTCTGTTTTTATAGGAATTTTCTGCAACCATATCAACTAAGGAGGTTTGCCACACTTTTTTACGAATTTTGTGTGAAATTGACTGTTTTAGCCATTATTGTCAAAAATGTTTTCTAACCCAATGGAAATGAATTGCGAAAAATGGAAAGAGGTTTTTTCCAATAATGGGCTAAAGAACAAACACCTCCTTCATTTTCTACATAGGTTTCATATATTGGTAGATTAAGATTCATCTTTATAGTTTATTTTTTAGGTTTTGGAATTTCTTGTTTTAGTTATGATGTTTGGGTGCTTATTGTGTGGAGCTATAGAGGAATTTTTGGAAACTGGGAGAGGTTTCTCTCAAGGACACCCTCATCTACAAAAAAACCAATTCGTTTTGTAACATATTTTAAGATTAAGGATATATGAGCTCTTATTTGAACCCTATATTTCCATAAATTTGATCCCTCATTCGGAACAGACTTGCTACACATTTGCTGTGCAAACTGAAAACAGTCATTTCGAAGTCCTGTAAGCATGGAAGGAAGCACTCAGTGGGTTATAAATCAACACCATATCATCTTAGGCACATCTACATACCCATGTTTTTACATAAACCATCTGCAACCATGCCGAATTTGAATACTTATGCCCTCTGCTACACAAACATATCAATCAATTTTATTTTGGAAAATTTCAAATTTTGGAACTTCTAGAAGTAATTTTGGTTGTTGGATAAGTTTTGATAAGTTTAAATTCATTTATTTGATTTGTTAAACAAATATTCCAACTTGGTTGATGTTTCTAAATTGTATTAGTCTTGATACAACATTTCCTATTTTTCTGCATATCAAGTAAAGATGCATTGTATCTAGCCCATTTGACTTCTACAAAGTGAATTCGGCCACATAGAGTGGTAATTCAAATTCCTCATTGTATATAATGATGTAAATACATGGAAAATGGTTCTGGTTGGTAGTGTAAGAGGCTAGACTACATTTTTCTAAAATTTGTACCTTTTTTCCAAATGAATAGAAGAAGGCAGATGTAATTTTGACAGGGATTCATGTGTCAGTATTTATGTTGGCATTATGATACATATGTTGTACTTGATGGAAACCCACTCATATCAGATGAGAAATTATAGTGCAGAAAAGTTCACGCATTTTCATGAAGATAAAAGTTTCTTTCATGTAGAGAAAAGTTCACGCACTTTCATGAAGATAAAAGTTTCTTTCATGTAGAGAAACGTTCATGCACTTTCATGCAGAGAAAACTTTCTTTCATGTAGAGAAAAATTCACTCACTTTCATGCAGAGAAAAGTTTCTTTCATGCAGAGAAAAGTTCACGCACTTTCATGCAGAGAAAAGTTCCTTTCATGAAGAGAAAAGTTCACGCACTTTCATGGTTGGCTCATGGTATTAGTCCGACAGTTTTTGATCCTATGGTTTTGGTCTGTGGTATTGCATCCAAAAGTGTTGATCCCAAGTATTGGGTCCGTGGTATTGTGTTATTATGGTTTTGGACCGTGGTATTGTGAAAGGCCTAAGACTATAAAAGAGGAAGGAGATCATTTGGCAAAGCATCATCTGAATTATTGAATATCTGATAAAGTGCTAGATCTGGAATACTGTGATTGGGTTATGGTGCAGATCTGGATCTGAGCTAAAGAGGGATCTCACCGGTTGATGGAGAACAAGATCTAAGGATAGATCGGGATCAAATGGTTTGAAATGAACTATCTCTATATATTTGATTATGCTTATTCTAGATCTGTATACTGACGCTTGTAATGATCTGAACTGGGTATAACTTAAGTTTGAAATCGCTGCAAGTCATGTTTGAATATTTATAGATCTGTACGCGGGTTGGCTTTGGTGTAAACGCGTATGTATGCAGGTTTGGTTCATTGTAGTAGTGTATACAATTTGAGCTATGATATTTGAAGTCACAGGTGGTTCTGGTTGTTGATGGGTTCTGATGAAAGTTTAAAGGTGTTAGTATTTTGCATATCCTGTTTGGTTGAGTGTGTTTAGCTTCAGTATTGATGGATGAGAACTAATATTGGATCAAGATCATAATGACTCATATTTATGTGATCTGATGGACTAGATATGGGTGCTAACACATATATTATCCTTGTATATGTATTGATCTAGTGTTTGGGTGATTCAGAAGATTGATTGATTATTTGCTTCAATGATATTAATGGATCCAGTACGAAAATTGGATGAAACGTGGCCTTTCAAATTATGTGTTGTGCTTTAGGAGTATCCAGCCTGAAAATGTATGAAACGTGGTACCTGGAGGAGAGAAGATTGTAGGTAGGCGCCTACGTACTGGTATCTTAGCTAGTACAAGAGCTAAGGGGGTGGTAGCTCCCTTCCAGTTGCAGTTGAAAACTTTGGAGCATTGTAGCAGGTAACAGCCTACGTACTAGTAAATGGATCAGCTAGTACAAGAACTATGGGGATTGTAGCTCCCTTCCAGGAGAGACTGGAGAATGAGAGAGGGTTGTAGCTCTCTGCAGGTAGAAGCCTACGTACTTGTATAAGACTGCACCAGTACAGAAATATTGTAAAAGGATTTTCTTATTAAGAAGAAGATTGAGATGACTTGCAGCAGGTGGTTTTCTCCCACATTGGGTTTCCACCTTATATCATGGTGTTCATATGTGTGGCTTATGTGTGATGATCTGTTCTATTTTACTGCACCTGTTTACTATTAATATGGTTGATAATGTTCTAATGCACTCATTAAGGATCAACTAACTGAATCATAAGAAGTTGTGGAAGTAGCATATATGAATTTGAATATGGAAATGAAATTTTTTTATTGATGTGATAATACTGATTCACCCCCCCCCCCCCTCTCAATATTATTTCAAACAATTTATTGGTATGTGTGTTTCCTTGTGATATGCTTTATATGTTACATTGTGATCTATTTTTAATATATATTATTTCATGGTGTAAACATTCTTCATGCTCATTTTCGAAGGAGATATTTCAGAATTCATCTAGTGCTATGATTTTATTCAACTAATCATATGTGTTACTTTTCTTCTCTATGGAAATATGAACACATCAACGTTTTGATGCCCTATTTGTAATATTTTCTCATCTTTCATTCACCCATTTACTAAAAAAAAAATTCTTTGATACTAATAAATCTATCTATCTTTCCCCTATTCAAACTCCATCACATCCCTTATTCACTTAGATCTAAAACAATGGTTTGACTTGAATTAGATTGACCTTCATACACTTACCTTCAAAAGTCAAGCCTAAACTACCCTTGAATCATTACTGCTAACCTAAAACCTATATCATATTAGTCATTTATTTGATTGATAGCAAAAGAGAATGAGGGATCCCTTTGCAAGACTAGGGGGTTGGACCTTAGCCTAAAAGAGGTTTGTGGTTACCTCTAAGATTTCTCTCCTCAGCCTAGGGAAATTTATGGAGTGCTAACATATTGGCGTCGTTGTGGGGGAGCGAGAGGTCACATTTTCCCCATGTGCGAATGACAAGGATCAAATCTAATTTTTGATGGTGAATAGTAGTCGGACATCAAAAGGTTGTACATCTTTCACTTGGCAACTCCACTATTCAATGGTCAATAGTTTCAAGAAGTCTTGGGTGACTTAAATGTTTTTAGGATGGGTTCAATTCCAAGAAAAAATGCCAAGTATGCTCCTATAGATAGGTCTCATATTCCTGGTGTTGGGAACAAGATCCCCCAAAGGATAGTTTTGGGGCTAAAAGCCCATGTTTTGGTCAAATTTTGTAATAAACTTGTAAAAACTCTGCATTTTGTGGTTGCGGAGCACGAAGGTGTCATAAGTCATAAAGGGTTGTCCACCCTTAGTTTTGTAAAGTAAAGTCGGCTGTAAGAGATCTACCCATGGTTCGCGGACCATGGGATTGCATAAAAAAAGCTAAGCTCTAAGTAGTTAGAGTCAGCGATAGGTAAGAGAGTCATAGCTCTGATGTAATAAGTCTAAGTTTCAGGTCATAGTGTAGGTAGAGGATCTGCAGCTGAGTGCACAGAGGCCTAGGGTATAAGTCTGTAGCTAAGTGCGCAGACACCTGCAGGTATGTGCGTAGGGTGAATAGAGTCTATAATCACTTGGAAGATATCAATAAAGAGAAGTATTCTATAATTTCGGTGCCTTTGTTTTGATTAATTCATATTATCATTTTATGTATGGATTTCCTTTATAATGCTTATGTGATGCACGAATGTGTATGATTATGTTGGATAACTTAACACATATAAGAATATCTATTTATGCTGTGCTAACTAGGAGTATCTAATAAGATAAGGAAGACACTTAGACTAGTTAAGGAATATGCATGGTATGCTGCCTTAGTAGTGCAAAAGTGTCTAGATCAAGGGTTAGGGTTGTGTGAAGGCCAGCCATACCCTTTCATGGAGGTATTGAAGGACAGAATAGAGGGCTCGTCTGCCAAGCCCTAGAGCGAAGTGACCTGTACGAAGATAGGAATAGGGGGAATTAACCAACATCACAACCATCTCAGTGTGTGGAAACTTGGTTCTAGCATCCCTGCATACTTCTTCGGGTGAGACTTTACTCTGCGCTCCGCGGGCTGATGCCGAAAGGGACAATAGTGTAGGGATTTGTTTGGCTAATTAATGTTGAACTTGGGTGCAGCCCCCTCAAGCCAACAAATGGTTCCGTTGCCGGGACCGAAATATGCATAAGAGATGTGTGATGTCATATCACTGGAATTCGACTAAGAAAGAGATTGGAGACTGGTTGGATAGGAAGATACATGAATTCGTGGTACAGGAGAACAAAACCCGTGACTGAGAAAGGAATAGTGGCTAGACAGGTACCTGTATATAGAGATCCACAAAATCTTTTTCTTCTCCTTTCTGGTTGAGCTATACGAGTGGATTGCGAAGCTATCAAATAGCCAAGGAAGGTGGAAACTTGACGGTCCTATTGTGTGGACCCCAGAGCTAGTGTGAAGGTTGGAAGCATTGGAGGATAAGATTGCCCGTGCTGTCGATCATTGGCTTGATTGCGTCATAGGAGGATTTGTAACTAAATTCGTGGTTGACACCTCAATTAGGAGGAGCAATGCTTTTTCAAAGGATCGCGAGGTAAGTACATGAAATCTTTGAATACCTGCATCAAAATGTTATTGTGCAAAAATGGGTTATGCAACTACCTTGATGTTTGGAGCTACGCAAAGCAGAAAAGCTTACAAAAACGAAGGAAAAAGGGGTCCTGAATATAGTCTTTTGATTTCACCTTCGTGAAGTGACAAAGAGGGAATAGCGTAGGTTTCTTCGCAAAGTGTTATTTAGTTAATAAGACAAGGATGAATACCACCTCCACCCACACCACCTCGGACTTCACCACCATCACCTACAAGTTCACCCGTACCACCTCCACCTCCACCGCAGTTCAGTATGGCAAATTCAGTGAAGATGCCTTTGTTCAAAGGTTTGGGGAATGAGGACCCAAACCAATTCTGGTTTGTTGTAAGAGCTGTATGGGAAGCACAAGGTGTTACAGATGATAACATAAATAAGGAAACCTTGGTCAGTGCTCTGTAGGATCGCGCGCTAACTTGGTACATCAAGTACTCTAATGTTAACCCAAATGCTGGAGTCTTAGACATCCAGACCACGTTGAATAAAGAATTTAGTAAGCCTAAATCTGAAGCACAGTCTATTGTGGGGTTCAAGGAAATCATGATGTAGCTAGGTGAGACACCTTGGGAATTAGATCAAAGATTGAAGTGTAAGATCCGTGAAGCTAATATGAATTTAATAGACGACTAGCATCGCGAATGGTTTGTGGCTTCGCTACTGCCACACTTAAGGGTTGCGCTGTCACAACAAAAGATAACAACTCAGGTGGAGGCCTTGGAAATTGTAATGAGATCGCATGAAACACTGGTGCAAATTTAAATATGGGGGTTCAGCATATCCATGCGCAGTTGAAAAACCTTTGCCTTGAAATGCAAAGTTTGAAGCAGGACATAATAGCTCGATCAGATGTGCATGAAGGGGTATGGTAACTAAAATGCAAGAGTTAGGGGCATGACAAAGACCATTGTCTGGTCTTTGAGAGCTATATTGCATGAGGAGGACCAATGCCTTTGAGGCTAGAAGCTCAAGCATGACCAAGCACGGGGCCTGCACTATGGTGCACTATCTGTCAGGTAGCAAGAAAACATGCCACAGATAACTGTCATTTGCTGCAGAAGTTTGTAAAGACACCAAAACAACTGTTATGCAACTTTTGTAGGTCGGTAGGGCATGATGAGGGTAACTGTAGGAGTTATGGATTGATGATGGATAGAACTCCCACCTATAGGGCTCACGTAGAAACGCAGCCCCCTGACCAGAATGCAGGGATGGCGTGGATAGGATTTTAGGGGCCCGGACGAGGCTGAGGCAATGGAGGACCTAGTAGAGGTTGGGGACAATTGATCTGATACAATTGTGGAGGACCAGGACACTATGCCCATGATTGCACTAACCCAACACGTCCATCGTGCAAGTATTGCACTTTGTTTGATCATGAAACGGAAGACGGTTCTATGCTAATAGCAAGGATATGTGACAAAGGGGTGCTACCACCGCAACCTAATCAGAACCTGCAAATGATGAGGTTTGAGCTGCGTGAAGAGGATCCGAACGTGTCCGAAGTGGAATTGCAATAGGAGATGACAAGGGGAAAGAGCCAGAAGATAGTACATGGGTTCGCAAAGCTCTAGCGAAGGAATCTAAATTCGATTTAGAGCATGCACGGGAAACATTCATGGAAGCTAAGAAGAGCTTCGCTGAGGTATCAACCTCAGGGAGCAAGGATAATCCTGATTAGGAGATGGACTCTTCTATGCACACAACCTTCCTGGAGACCTGCAGGAAGTTATTACGCAATAGTAAGGCTGTGAAGGGGTTACAGGAGCTCATAAATAGATGTGTTGTAAACACTCCAGTTGAGCCACGTGTAGTGCAAAAGCTTGATAAGCATAAAACTAGGAGGGGACGGGAAATGAGACTAACCGCGCAGATTGTATAGTATGAGATGGATCAAGTTATCTTGGAGCTAGGGTCAGACGCGAACTTCCTACCTAAAAAAACTTGGGAATGGATTGGAAGACCCGCGCTATAATGGTGTTAAATTCAGCTAAGGATAGAGAATCAGCAGAAGATCATCCCCATGGGGTGGCTGCAAGGGTAACTCTGGATATTGAAGGTGCAAGCGCGCTGGCTGATTTTGAAGTAATAAAAATTGTGGATGACAACAACCCCTATCCTGCGCTCCTGGGAATTAATTGGGCTACTGATATGAACGGGGTAATCAATCTAAAGAAACGAAAGATGATATTTGAGAAGAAATCATTACGTGTAATTGTACCCCTAGATCATGTTGAAGGATCGTGCTATACTGAACCTGCTCAAATTATGAGTCTGATGATGATTTGCACTATATTTATAGGATAACAATGCGAGACCAAGATTGGGTGAATCAAATAGCGGATGAACGAATTACCTAGGATTGCGAGAGTTCATGCACCTCGAACTCTGATGAAGAACTAGAGCGCTAGCAGAATCGGTTACATGAAGTAACCACGCTGAGATATAACATGATGACCTGATCGCTCTATTGTGTGTCATTAGAGGAAATAAATTTTCCTACTTATGATGGCCTGAATGATGTAGATATCTTTTTCAATGCATTTTAGAGGGAGGTACCAGAAAAGCAGTGCTTCCAGGAATTGGACTGGGAACTGCGGGCTACGCCCACAAGGTGGTGGGGTACGCACAAGGGAAGCTTTGATGATTGGCATGAATATAGGAGAATGATGAGAACTCACTTTGGAAAGTTGAAAATGTGAATGACAGACAAGTATGATGGGCAGGATGATTCACACACACACTTGGCCAAATGGGCTCAAGCTTATGGAGAGAAGCCCCAACCTGAATGGGTGCATTTGTTCTGTCATACCCTAGATATTGTATCGATCAACTGGTATGTAGAAACAGAGCTTCGCCATTGGACAGGTGAATGGGATATTCTGTGTGAAGGATTCATGATGACATTCAATTTTGAAGACAGGTTTGACAGTATTGATGGAGCACTACAAGAGGTGAAAGCAACAATCTTTAGGATACTGCAAGATCATTTAGACCTGATTCAACCTGAATGGGATACTCAGCTGAGTCACGCGCTAGAATGTTATAACGTAACTACTAAAGAAGAGGACAAGGATCTGCGAAATATTAAGATCCTTGAAATAGAAGGTCACCACGAGGTTGAAGGACCATAGGTTGAGAATCCAGATATAACTGCGCTGTTGAAAATGAAACAAGTGAACATTGGTATGGAGGTAGAGCCCAAACTCGCGAAGATTGCAGACTTTTGGGACGACGCGACGGTAGATAAGGTCATTGAATTTCTTCACGAATAGCAGGATTTTTTCCCTACCAAGTTTATGGATCTAAAATGGATAATAAGGACCTAGGTGTTATGAAGATCGTGTTGAAGGCCGATGTGAAACCGATTAAGCAAGGGCCTTACCGTCTCAATTCGAAGTATAAGGAAAAGGTCCGCTTAGAGCTAGACAAGATGCTCGTGATAGGAATTATTGAGCCTCTGGAAGAATCTGACTGGGTTAGCCCTGTTGAACCTTAAAAGTACCCTCTCCCTAACATTTTTTCTCATCTTTTTCTCTCACTTTCTCATAAGACTATAGACACAATCAATAATAAATCTTAGTTTTTTTCTTTGGGAAATAATTAAAATGATCACCATATTATATTTTCATATTCTTGCAATTTGAATATATTTTGGCAAATTAGCTACAAAATGCAACCTATTCTACAACTAATTGTGGATTTCGTAGCTACTCTCATGGTTTGGCAGGTTCCAGGTGGAAAATGAAGAATTGGGCCACATGGGCATTTATAGAATCATCTCCACATGGATTCTATCCTATTCACTTGGTCCAAATCGACAGAAAAGCAAGCCTAAGGCCATGGTCAAAGATGAAGTCAAAATATGTTGTCTAGAAGCAGTAGGACTCTTGATTTTCTCTTTCATAGCTAATCAAGATTCTAACAGTTTTGTTGAAGATTTATTTCGAATTAGCTGTTGGGTTGTGTTATATTCTTTCCACGTAGTTAATAGGGGGTTTGAAGGGCACCCGTAACTGCACTTTATGGGGTCCGGGGCAGCACCTCGGAAAATTTTGGTTTTGGACCATATGTTAGGTTGGGCGGACCCACCTATGGTTTTGTGCATGATTTTAGCACATGTTTTTTGGACGCGATGGTTTTCGGTCGATGGTATTGGACGCGATGGTTTTCGGTCCATGGTATTGGATGCTTCGGCATGTATAAATATGTATTGTAACATTGAAAGGAACATAATGAAAAATCAAGTTGGTAGTCCCGGTTTTGGGATCCAGGGAAAAATCTCTGTGCATATGTGTTTTATGGGTTATGCTCTCGCATTGTTTATTTTCTTTGTTTAAGAATTCGTATGCAGGTAATTTCTGTACAGGGTTAAAACCTACATTTGGTATCAGAGCTGTTTTGGCTTCAAGGGGACGCCTTTGTTGCTGAGGGGTTTCGCTCGGGCCTGTGGTAGACCCTATTCAGTGGGAGATCTACGAGATCGATTCTGGTGGTGAAAGAAGATGGCGAGCAGTGAAAAGATAGATATTGAGAAGTTCAATGGTCAGAATTTTGAGTTGTGGAAACTCAAGATGGAGGATCTGTTGGTGGATAAAGATCAATGGATCGTAGTAGATCTGGGTACTAAACCATCGGGAGTGACCGATGAAGAATGGAAGAAGTTGGATCAGAAGGCAAAGAGCACAATACGATTGTGTGTCTCGGATTCAGTATTGTTGAATGTATCAGGGGAAGCTACGGCAAAGGCTTTGTGGGTCAAGTTAGGGACTTTGTACCAATCTAAGTCTCTGGTGAATAAACTGTTCCTGCGGAAAAATCTGTATAACCTGAGGATGAAAGATGGAGACTCAGTGACAGAGCATCTGAATGCATTTAATACTGTGGTAAGTCAGTTATTATCTGTTGATATTAAAATTTCAGATGAAGATAAGTGCATCAGTCTGTTGTGTTCTCTACCAGATTCGTGGGATAGTCTGGTTATTGCAATAGGTAACAATGCAACTGCTTTGCAGTTTGATGAAATAGTCTCAGCCTTGCTGACGGAGGAGATGAGACGGAAAAATATGGACAACTAGAATGGTGATGCCTTGTCTGTACGAGGACGGTCCCAGAACAGAAACAAAAATAAGTCATCGAGTGGGAGATCTAAATCTAGAGGGAGATCTAAATCTCCAGGAAAACCTACAAAGGTGGTGTGCTGGAAATGCGGAAAGGAAGAGCACTTCAGAAGGGATTGTAAATCTAAAGCTCCTGATAAAGGAAAGGGATCTGATGATGCTCCTTCTGCAAAGGCGAAAACCACCTCAGATGAAGGTGGGGATGTGTACTTGGCTTCTTCAAGTACACATGTAGATCATGAGGCATGGTTGATTGACTCAGGTGCATCCTTTCACTTCACTCCCCATAGAGAGTGGTTCTGCGAGTATGAGAAATACGATGGTGGTGATGTCTTCTTAGGAGATGATAGGAAGGCTAGAATCATTGGTTGGGGAAAAGTAAAGTTGAAGTTGCAAGGTGGAAGGGTTAGAACACTTCCGGGTGTTCTACATATCCCTGCATTGGCTAGAAATCTGATTTCTGTAAGCAAGTTGGATGATGCAGGTGTAAAGACGGTGTTCGAGAAAGATACCTGCAAGATGGTTCGAGGGGCACTGATATTAATGCGGGGAGTTCGGATTGGAACTCTGTACAAGCTGCAAGGTAGCACTGTTGTTGATGGGTGCAATATTTCTATGGTTCCTGAAAATGGAGTAGAGAATCTAGTGGTCTCTGGAGAGAAGACCATGTTGTGGCATCAAAGGCTTGGACATATTGGAGAGAAGGGCCTTCGAATACTTCATGGTAAAGGTATGGTAGAAGGTATGAATAATAGCTCTCTGGATTTTGATTTCTGTGAAAATTGTGTATATGGGAAGCAGAATCGGGTGAGTTTCCCCTCTGGTGGTAAGAGGACGAAACAGATATTAGAGCTTCTACACAGTGATGTGTTTGGACCTGTGAAGGTTCCATCACTGGGTAAGTCTGTGTACTATGTATCATTCATAGATGACTTCTCAAGGAATACATGGATATATTTTCTTAAGAAGAAATCTGAAGTCTTTGACAGGTTTAAAGAATTTAAGGCTCTGGTGGAAAATCAGACAGAGAAGAAGATAAAGGTGCTGAGGACAGATAATGGTGGAGAATTTTGCAGCAAGTAATTTGAAGAATTTTGTAAGAAGTGTGGTATAGAACGGCAGAAGACTACTCCATATACACCTCAGCAAAATGGAGTCGCAGAAAGAATGAACAAGACGTTGATGGAAAGGGCAAGAAGCATGCTCAGTGGTGTCGGGTTAGGACAGGAATTCTGGGCAGAGGCGGTGGATACTGCATGTTACCTGATCAACAGATCACCTTCATCAGCGTTGGAGGATAAGACTCCACAAGAAGTATGGACTGGTAAGAAACCCTCTCTTTCACATCTAAGGGTATTTGGATGTGATGCATATGTACATGTTCCAAAGGAGAAACGAACCAAGTTGGATAGTAAATCTGAAAAGTGCATCTTTATTGGGTATAAGGATGGTTTAAAGGGTTATAAGCTTTGGAACCCAGTCACACGGAAGGTTGTGTACAGCTGAGATGTGTTGTTCAGAGAGGTAAAAGATGTTATTCAACATAAAGTCCAACCAAAGGAACCTGAGAAGATAGAGTTTGAGCCAAAGGAGGAAGAATCAGACTCTGCAGCAGAGGAGGAATCAGAAGATGAAGAGCCACAAACTCTGGCTGTGAGAAGATCAGTTCGAGAAAGAAGGCAGCCAGAAAGGTATAGTCCATCTGCTTTCAGTTCAAATTTTTCTTTGTCTGTTACTGATAATGATCCCAGAACTGTGAAGGAAGCAGTGGATTCAGAGGATGGAAAACTCTGGAAAGAGGCCATGGTCGATGAAATGGCATCTTTGTACAAAAATGAGGCTTGGGATCTGGTGGAGTTGTTGGCTGGAAGGAAACCCATTGGTAGCAAATGGGTGTTCAAGAAGAAGACAAATGCAGAAGGAAAGGTGGAGAAATACAAAGCTCGGTTGGTAGAAAAAGGTTATTCCCAGGTGCCGGGAATTGATTTTGTTGATATTTTTTCTCCTGTTGCCAAGGTAACTTCTATTAGATTACTCTTATCTGTTGTTGCTGCTTTTGATTTTGAGGTAGAACAGATGGATGTGAAGACAACATTTCTTCACTGGGATTTGGAAGAGGAAATCTACATGAAGCAACCTGAAGGCTTTGCGGTGAAGGGTAAGAAAGAACTGGTATGCAAGTTAAAGAAGTCTCTGTATGGGTTAAAACAGTCACCAAGGATGTGGTATCAGAAATTTGATACATTTATATGGGGACTTGGCTTCACTAGAAGCAAAGCAGATCATTGTGTGTATTTTAAATTAATTGGTGACCATATTATTTATCTGGTCTTGTATGTGGATGATATGTTGCTGGTTGGAAATGACAAAGAAATTATCCAGGATTTGAAGACCCAATTGTCCTCCAAATTCGACATGAAAGATCTTGGTGCTGCAAACTATATTTTGGGCATGGAAATTAAAAGAGATCGGTCAAAGAGAAAGCTCTGGTTAAACCAGAGGAAGTATGTCGAGACAATACTCCAGAGGTTTAATATGCAGGATAGTAAACCGGTGAAGGTTCCTATTCCTGTAGGTGTGAGGTTATCTATTGAACAGTGTCCCAAGACACAAGAAGAGGAAGAGGACATGTCCCGTGTTCCATATGCAAGTGCAGTGGGTAGCCTGATGTATGCAATGGTCTGTACTAGACCAGACATTGCACATGCAGTGGGAGTATTGAGCAGGTTTATGTCAAAACCTGGGAAGGAGCATTAGACAACAGTGAAGCGGGTTTTCAGGTATTTGCGTGGCACTAGTGATTATGGTTTGTGCTACCAAGGAAGACCAGGATTGGACAGAGTGTTGGATATTCATGGCTTTGTTGATGCAGACTGGGTTGGAGTTCTAGATCAGAGAAGATCTACAAGTGGGTATGTGTTTAACCTATTGGAGGTGCAGTCAGTTGGATGAGTAAGAAACAATCTGTAGTGGCACTATCAACTACAGAGGCAGAATACATGGCAGCCACTCATGCAAGCAAGGAAGCAGTTTGGTTGTAGAGATTGTGTTCAAGTATGGGGTTAGTACAGGGAGCTATAAGAATAGACCGTGACAGCCAAATTGCAATTTTCTTGGCAAAGAACCCTGCTTATCATTCAAAGACAAAGCACATTGATGTTCAATATCACTTTGTGAGGGATATGATAGAAGACAGAAAGGTGTTGCTGGTAAGGGTGGACACTTTGAAGAATACTGTAGGTGCATTGAAAAAATCTGTGAGCTCTGAGAAGTTCTCTTGGTGTAGAGAAGCAATGGGAATCTCAGGGCTGAAAAAATGACTAAGCTCTGCTGTGGCCCCCTGTGGAAAGAAAACAACAAGTGGGAGATTGTTGGGTTGTGTTATATTCTTTCCACATAGTTAATGGGGGTTTGAAGGGCACCCGTAACCCCACTTTATGGGGTTCGGGGCAGCGCCCCAGAAAGTTTTGGTTTTGGACCATATGTTAGGTTGGGCGGACCGACCTATGGTTTTGTGCATGATTTTCGCACATGTTTTTTGGACGCGATGGTTTTCGGTCGATGGTATTGGATGCGATGGTTTTCAGTCCATGGTATTGGATGCTTCGGCATGTATAAATATGTATTGTAACATTGAAAGGAACATAATGAAAAATCAAGCTGGTAGTCCCGGTTTTGGGATCCAGGGAAAAATCTCTGTGCATATGTGTTTTATGGGTTATGCTCTCGCATTGTTTATTTTCCTTGTTTAAGAATTCATATGCAGGTAATTTCTGTACAGGGTTAAAACCTACATTAGCCACCTGTAGCTGATCAGAAGTTTAAACAGTCCTTCTACAATTCGAATTAAGCCACATGTAGCAAGTTTTTCTCATAAACAGTCATGTTAGATTTAATTTGAATTAGCCACATCTAGCAAGTTTATCTCATAAACAGTTACGATATTCTCCTAAAAATATTAGTTGCATGGAACTGAGAAGTAGTTAGAAGTTAGAAGGAATTACGTTAAGTTCAGGCTTTTTGCTGATACTTTGTATTCAAACTTCATGTTCTCAATGATTGTTTAAAGTGCATCCTTAACTAGCTAGCGTTCCAGCCACATCAGTTGCAAAGGGCCCTTGGACTAAAGGAGGCTTTTCATTTGTTGTTTTCACTTTAATTGCTATTACTCTATTTTCAACAAATCTGTTTTCTAATTTAGAATGATATTTTATTTTAGTTTTTAACCAATAGTGTAAGGAAAAAATCACAACTGTGCAACCTTGTTCTTTTAAGATATTTCATGGAGAAAAATGAATTTGTTTCGAAACTGAATGAAGATTGAAGTAATAAGAATACATAGTTGCTTATTTTTCTTACTGTTTTGTCATTCATTCTCTTAGAACGGAATTGTCAATTGACTTTGTTGATGGATGTTTTCAAAAACAATTTCAAGATGATGATGATCCTAAACTAAATGGTTAAATGTCTAATTCATACATTGATTGAATTTACTCAATACATTGTTAATTTTACATTCTTTTACCTGTTTTCTTTCAGATCCTTACTTAGTTGCATCACTAATATTCCAAAAAATCATTTCAAGGAGATTGATTTAATCATATTACAAAATTGAATGGTTGAATGTTTAATGAAACAATTACTGAGCTACCTTCTGCATCAATATCACTCTTGGTTTTAAGAATTAGATCCATGGATTAGGACTAATGATAAGATAAGATAGATACTCTGTTTTCTTATTAGGTTCTAACTAGCCAACAGTTCTTGGTCCATTTTTAGGAAATTAGATTAACTTAGGAACATTTCCTTTCCTTTAAAACTCATTAGATCCACTTAAATTTTCTCATAGTTTTAGGTTGTACATTCTTAGACATCAAAGAATAGAAACCCCCAAAACAAACATAAAATACAAAACAACGAAGTAAGAGAAAGGTTAACTAAGCACATATAGTGCACCACACTTCATCAGTTTACAAACATTGGTTGATAATTTATGCAAGCAATTTATGACACTAAATTGACTAAACATTTTGGCACCACTGCTTAGGAAGTGTAATTGGGTATCTTCATCTCTTACATCCAAAAAAAACGATATGCGTAGAGAAAGAAACTCTAGGGGTAGATTCATAGCTAGAGGCAAGAGTTTAATTCCTACAACACCACTTACTCCACCAAGACTAAGAAGAGATACACCTCCATCTCAAACTCATATTCCTAGCCATAGACCTCTTCAAGTTCTAAGGTCATAAATCCAATCAAGAGGATCTCCCACTTCATCTACTGAGGCAGTCCTAGAGGAAGAAAATATTGGATCTCGAACAGAAGGAGTAGCCTTTTTCACCTCTACAGGGGAACATATTTTAGTTGAAGAATTAAGAATACCTAGTGGAGAGGGAGAAGTAGAACCTTTCTTCCACATACCATTGATATAGGAACCAGAGGAAGAGTAATTAACCTTGTAGGTTGAATCTTATATTAACTCTGAAGAAACTATAATGGCAGGAAGAGAAGAAAAAGGACAGGATGGAGAATTTTCAATATTTGGAGGAGGAGGAGGTAGAGGAAATAATGGAGAAGGTAGAGGAAATAGGGAAGTTGATAATTCTTTTGGATTCCCTATAGTTGATGAAGAAACATATGCCACAATGAAAAATATCTCACCTTTTGTCCTCCCAATTTTTCATGGATTAAAAAGTGAAGATCCTGAAACCTTTTTATTTGAAATTGAAGTCTTGCGCAGAACTTGTGATTATTTACAAGATTCTCAAGAACTCAAATTGCTTCCTTCAACATTGAAAGGAGTTTCTTTAAAATGGTTCATGGTATCGATCACTCAGTCTATTAGAACATGGAATGGCATGAAGAAAGTGTTTTTGGATAGGTATTTGGATTATTTCATGCCTATCAATCACAAAGATGAAGTGTTTATGACGATGCAAAGAGAGGATGAAAATTTGGAGGATTTAATTGAAAGATTCAACTATAACTTAAAAGGAGAAAAAATGGATAACTTAGATCAAGATAATTTAAAAGGTTTTTTATTAAAATCCATTAGAAATGAGTGGATAGACATCCTTAACATGATGGGGAAGGGAGATATCTCTCAACTCCCATTAAGTGACATTGGAGAATTATGTGTTTATCTCTCAAGAGGAAATTCCAAAACTGGGAAAAGTCCAAGAGATCCTTCTCTTGTTAGAGGGAATAAATTTGCAACTGGATTAGTGAGTAGGGCAGAAATTGGAAACATGCTTGATGAATTTAAAACAGATATTCTAGGGAGCCTTAGTGAACAGGTAAACACCCTTAAGTTACAAAACAAGTAGAAAGCCGAGATTGATGCTTTAGCTATTTTCTTTCCCAAATGTAGAAAGAATCATGCTTTAAGAGAATGCCCTTTGGATGCAAAATTCATAGAGACTTGTGTGATTTGTTCAGAAAACCATGAGACTAAAAGTTGTCCTTCAATTCTTGGTCTTAAGACTATTTTTCAAGAGGAAACAATTTCAAATCCAATAGAATCTCTTTGCTTTGTCTCTAGAATACCTTGGCAGGGGCAACGAAACCAAGGTTTTAACAACCAAATGTATATTTAGCCCCCACCAAATTGGAATTCTTGGCAGCAACCTTGGCCTCAATCTCAATCTCAATCTCAATCTCGAGCTCAAGGAATGAAAAATCCCTATAGAAGATTCTCTCCATACTATCAATATCCTCCATAATATCCAAACCATCCTCCCCAACAAATTCCTAAACAAATTAGCAGCCCCAACTTGAAAACTAAAACCCTCAACTTTCACTGCCATTCCCACAGAGACCAAATCAGTTACCTGCCCAACCATTACCAAACCCCAACAATAAAAATCGTCAGAATACATATATGGTGGAAGGACATCAATTTCCAGCTTATATGATCACTCCTTTAGATCTAAATGATGTCCAACTGAGATTTGGTAGGATATTAGAAAAGAAAAGGCCTTATGTAGTTATTCAAGAATAAGACAATTCTGAGGAAGATTCTCTACAGCCAAATAAAAGTTTTGAAGGAACATCTCTTCAAAACTAGAATATAGAAAATGAAAAACAGAAAGAACGAATAAAATCAACTGCTATCATAGAGCAACCACCGGTATCCACTTCTACACCTCCTTTTCCTGAAATATTACAAGTTGATAGAGGGGTAGAAAAGCATATTATGTTGCCTAATTATGATTCTTTGGATGAATTGAAAAATTCCTGTATCAAAATCCCTTTGTTACAAGCCATTAAGGAGATTCCAATTCTAGCTAAAACAATAAAGGAATTGAGCATGAAGAAACCAGAATGAAAAAAAAAAGAAGTAAAAGGAAGTAAAATAGCAGACATAATGATGGGAAAAATTGCCATACAAAAATATAGATCTAGGAAGTCTAGTTGTAAAAACACATATCAATGGAGTTGAAATTTCGAATACATCGATTGATTAGGAGCAACAATAAACATCATGAACAAAAAAACCATGGAATAACTCAAACTTCCTAATATTCTTTATACACCTACATTACTGCAATTGGCAGATAGATCTGTAATCAAACTACATGGTGTGTTAGAAGATATTTCAGTGTCCTTAGACTCTTGGGAGTACCCTGTTGATTTTATGATCTTAAACCCAAAGAAAAATCTAGGAGGACATCCACTTATATTAGGAAGACCTTTGTTGGCTACAGTTGATGCTTTCATTAGTTGTAGATCTAGTGATATGTATATCTCTAATGGTAATTCAACTAAGAAATTCACTCTATATCTTCCAGCAAGAACAATCATAGAGATAGATGACAAAGAATGGATTGATGATGAAAATGATATTCAACCTCTCTTTACTCTTTCAACCATTAGTGAAGATAGTCAAATCTTAAATATAATGGAAAATTTTGAATCATCTTTAGAATATGAACATGATCAATTTCAAGAAAAATTCAATATTGAATATTTGTCATCTAGGTAGATGTTTCTTTATTCGATGGAAGAATTTGGTAGCTCTACAATTGAAATCTTTCCAGGAAAAACAATGAACATAAACAATAACTTGGAAAAATTACAACAGGAAAAGTTAATCAAAACATTACAACAACATTCTTCTGCATATGCATGGGAATACACTGACATGAATGGAATTAGTCCTAAGACTTGTACACATCACATTTACATTGAGGAAAATTGTAAACTTATCAGACAACCTCAAAGAAGGATGAATCCAAATCTTAGGGAAATTGTGAAAGAAGAGTTGCAAAAATTGCTGAATGTAAACTTCATTTACCAAATTTCAGACAGCCAATGGGTTTCTCCTCTAGTGACTGTGCCTAAAAAGAATGTTAAATGGAGGGTATGTATTTATTATCGAGAATTGAGTAAAGCTACCCTAAAGGATCATCTTCATTTTCCCTTTATAGATCAAGTGTTATATACATTAGCAAGTAAGAAGTTTTTCTCATTTTTGGATGGTTTTAGTGGTTACAATCATATTCAGGTAGCACTTGAAGATCAAGATAAAACCAAATTCACCTATCCATGGGGAACTTATGCCTACCAATTACTCCCTTTTGGATTGTGCAATGCACCTGCAACATTTGAAAGAGAAGTAATAGGAATTTTTTGTGATCTAATACATGATTGTGTAGAGGTGTATATGAATGACTTTACAGTTTATGGGAATACATTTGAAGAAGCTTTAGAAAATTTGGAAAGAGTTCTTAAAAGATGTAAGGAAGAAAACCTTTCACTAAGCCATGAAAAATGTTTTATGATGTTTACAGAAGGGATTTTTTTAGGACATCACATTTCAGGAGATGGAATTAAGGTTGATAAATCTAAAGTTTAAGTCATCTCTAAACTATCAATTCCAAGTTGTCAAAAGGATGTTAGAAGTTTTCTAGGATTCATAGGATACTATAGAAGATTTATAAAAAATTTCACTAAACTAGCATCCCCACTCTTCAAATTACTCACCAAAGATTGTGAATTCAATTGGAATCCTGATTGCCATTTGGCATTTGAGACTTTAAAAGAAAAAATTTCTTAAGCACCCATCTTAAGAGGTCCAAATTAGAAACTACCTTTTCACATTTCAACATATGCTTCAGATATAGCTCTGAGAGTTGTATTAAGACAAAAAATTTTGATCCCTTATACCATCTATTACACAAGCAAGAATTTGATTGCCACTGAGTTAAATTACACTGTAACTGAAAAGTAATTCTTAGATGTTGTTCATGCTATCAACAAGTTCAGACATTACATAATAGGCTATGAAACCTTTGTTCATATAGATCACTCTACAATTAGGTACTTAATGAATAAAACTATTACTAATGGTAGAGTTACAAGATGGTTATTACTCTTGCAAGAATTCAACATCATTGTTCTAGATAGACCTGGAAAACAAAACACAGTTGCTGATTTCTTGTCTAGAATTCGAAATATCAAAGATGACACTCTAGTTGAAGATAATTTTCCTGATGAATTTTTTTTTGCAGTAACTACTTAGACCCCTTGGTTTGTAGATATTTCCAACTACTTAGTCATAGGAAAATTACCTTCACATTTGTTTCCTAAGGAGAAAAGAAAAATCATTCAAACAAGTGCAAGTTACTCATGGATTACTAATGAATTGTATAAAATAGGTCCAGATCTCATGATCAGAAGATGTGTTCGAGAAGATGAAATGCTTGAAATTCTTAAGGCATGTCATGATGAACCTTGTGGTGGACACTTTGCTGACAAGAGGACAACCTATAAAATCCTTCATTTAGGATATTATTGGCCCTCCATATTCAGATATGCCAAAGAATATGTCAGAAGGTGTGATAGCTGCTAAAGGGTAGGAAAACCTACTCCTTCAGATGAAATGCCACTACAAACTTAGGTACTCATTGAACATTTTAAAAAATGGGCCTTGGATTTTGTTGGACCAATTAATCCTCCATCTAAACAAAAGAAGTATATTTTGGTATGCACTGATTATGTCACCAAATGGGTAGAGGCTAAAGCATTACATTTTTCTAATGAAAAATCTGTAGTTAATTTTCTTTTTGAGGACATCTTCACTCGTTTTGGTGTTCCAAGAGAAATTGTGATAGATCAAGCATCTCAATTTACATCTAAAATGGTGGAAAGACTTGTGGAATAATACAAGGTCAAACATAGAAAGTCTACTCCTTACCATCCAAAAGCAAACGTCCAGTTGAATCTACCGATAAGGTGATTGAAGGAATTCTCACTAAGACTGTACATCTACACAGAAGAGATTGGCCAAAAAGTCTTCCTGAAGCCTTATGGGCCTACAGAACTACATGGAGGAAAAAAATAGGACATACTCCGTATGAGATTTTTTATGGGAAACAAGTCATGTTCCCTATAGAGTTTCAAATCAGAACCTTCAAGATAGCAGTCCAATCGGGATTGGATTTATCAGAAGCACAGAAACATAGATTGGAGCAACTCAATGAGCTTGATGAAATCAGGCAAGATGCAGTTCAAAGAACTAGTTTAGTCCAACAGAAAAGGGATAAATGGCATGATAAGTATATCAAGGAGAAGAAGCTTCAAGCAGGGGATTATGCACTTTTGTTCGATTCAAAATTCAAAGATTTTCAAGGAAAGTTTCAGACTCATTGGCTTGGGCCATATGAGATTGAAGAATTCTTTAATAATGGAGCAGTGAGAATAAGGACAATAGATGAAGGAAAGGTACCTCTTCTTGTGAATGGTCATCAGTTGAAGATATATCATAAGCCAATTTCAAGAGAGGCTTTTATCAAAATTTTCCAAGATAACCCTGAAATGAAGTTGGTGAAGAAGAATTCTTTTTCTCCACTAACTTAGCCTTTTCCTATTATATCCTATCTATCTATCTATATCTATATATATATATATATATATATATACATAAAAAAAAACTAATAATAAAATGTATAAGTATGAAAACCAATTGTTCATTGGCATATCAACATCAATGAAAACAACAAACAAAAAGGCTAAGTTCTAAAAGTTAAAGTGCAAAAATTTATTTTAAATAACAAGGTTAAAACATAAAGCATATATAATATGGATATTCATATGTTTCCTTGAAGAATCATCATTTGATTTTATTGAAATATCCATCATAGTACATATCCACCACATCCTCCATATTTTGTCACATAACAGTCCATAATTAACTCCCTCGTTGTTATTAACGGTCATAACTACGACGTGACATACTTTTCCATGTTTCTCCAAAACCCCTACGATCTACTTATTTCATACAAACCCGCAGTTCCTTTCACCATATTTGCACTCAATTCATTTCATAAAACCAGGAAGGGTAATTCTGAGGGTTGAGAGCTCTGTGTAGTAGAAGGCATGGGGCTAATTTTCATATCAGAACCAGTGGGAGAAAAGTACATGGAAGGATACCCACAGCTCAAAGAAATGTTGCAGAAAGTTGGATGGCTTAAATTCATCGAGAAATTTGATGATTTTCATAACAAGATTATGAAATCCTTTGCTCGATATTTTGATGGAACAGAGGTAGAAATTGGAGATATTAAGTTTATAGTGACTGAGTCATTTATAACCGAGGCTACAAAACTTCCAAGGCATGCTCAAAGATGGTTCAAAAACAAGGAGTTTCACAGTGAATCATGGAAAGTAATACTCAAAAACCCAGGTATGGAAGTCTATGTTTTTAGAAAAGGAATTCCCATTTCAGCTCTTAAAAGTAAGAGGACGAACATGCTCTTGATATTACAGAAATTTATCACCTATGAGGGAGAATTGGTTGCATGCACATCTACCATATTCATTTACTAATGAATTTCTTAGAAAATGGAGAAATCAATCTTCCTTTCTTCCTACTAAATAGTTTAAGAAGGATGGCCTCAAATGTGCAAAAGAAAATAGAGTTCATAGATACAACCATGTATCATCATGGGTTGATAAAGGTATTGATTGAGTTTCATTTAAAACGCATAGGAGATACCTGGGAGGATTTCCTTATTAGAAACCATTTCCAAGAAGCACCAGAGTCACCTAAAGAAGATAATTTCAGAAGAAGCCGAAGAAATAAAACTGGTATAACTATTGAAAACAGACCTGAGTCTTCATTACAAAAAGAAGATGAAAAGTTAATCTTTGAAGAAATGACATAATCAGGAAGCAAATCAAGGCAAGAGGGAAGATAAGAAAGGAGAAAGAGGTCACAAATGAGGAGAATGTAAGTCCTCCACAACTTAGAAAAAGATCTAGACTCCCAGGTTTGGTAAAGAAAACATCATCAAAAGGGGTAGAGTTTATAAATTTAGACCAGGAAAACCCAGAAACATCTTATGTTAACATCTCTTCTGCACACAATGCTCAAAATTCTCTTATTCATCATTTTGAAGGCAGCCCAAGCAGAATATCTCCAAGCATAAGCCTAGTGCAACAACAAATATATCATTATATAGAATCAATGGAGAAGAGAAGTGCCTCAGAACCTTCTGTCAATCCGCAAGAACCTCTAATTGATACTCTCAAACAGGAAATTTATGAATTAGAGATATTGAACAGACATTTCCAACAGGAGAATGAAACCTTGAATGAACAAAATAAATTGGACAAGGCAATTCATGATAATACCATGCTGCATCTAGGACTGTGGTATAAGAAAAATAGGAAATTGAAAAGAAAGAATAAGATTTTGAACAGAGCAGTCATTAACCTTAAGTACATGCTTCTTATGAGAAAGCCCAGAATGACAGTCACTTCAAAGAAGAGAAAAAGAAGGAAATTGGATGTACTAGCATAGGTTTCTGAGCAAATGCATTAGGGAGGAAGAACTCACATTTTTAGAAAATTACATGAGGACATGCAATGATTTTGCAGTGGGGGTATGTTGAACCTCTGAATTACCCTCTTCTTAACATTTTTTCTCACCTTTTTCTCTCAGTTTCTCATAAGAATACAAACCCAATCAATGATAAATGCTAGGTTTTGTCTTAGGGAAAGCATTAAAATGATCACCATATTATATTCTCATGTTCTTGATATTTGAATAGGCTACAGAACGTAGTCTATTATGCAGCTAACTGTGGATTTTGTAGTTACACTCATGGTTTGGAAGGTTCCAGGTGTCAAATGAAAATTGGGCCACATGGGCATTTCTAGAATCATCTCCACATGGATTTTATCCTATTCACTTGGTCCAAATCGACAGAAAAGCAAGCCTAAGGCCATGGTCAAAGATGAAGTCAAAATATGTTGTCTAGAAGCAGTAGGACTCTTGATTTTCTCTTTCGTAACTAATCAAGAGTCTAACAGTTCTGTTGAAGATTTATTTCGAATTAGCCACCTGTAGCTGATCAAAAGTTTAAACAGTCCTTCTACAATTCGAATTAAGCCACATGTAGCAAGTTTTTCTCATAAACAGTCACGTTAGATTTAATTCGAATTAGCCGCATTTAGCAAGTTTATCTCATAAACAGTTATGATATTCTCCTAAAAATATCGGTTGCATGGAACCGAGAAGTAGTTAGAAGTTAGAAGGAATTACGTTAAGTTTAGGCTTTTTTCTGATACTCTGTATTCAGACTTCATTTTTTTCATAATACAAACTTCATGTTGTCAATGATCGTTTAGAGTGCATCCTGAACTAGCTAGCGTTCCAGCCACATTAGTTGCAAAGGGCCCTTGCACTAAAGGAGGCTTTTCATTTGTTGTTTTCACTTTAATTTCTATTACTCTGTTTTCAACAAATCTATTTTCTAATTTAGAATGATATTTCATTTCAGTTTTTAACCAATAGTGTAAGGATAAAATCACAACTGTGCAACCCTGTTCTTTTAAGATATTTCATGGAGAAAAATGAATTTGTTTCGAAACTGAATGTAGATTGAAGTAATAAGAATACACAGTTGCTTAGTTTTCTTATTGTTTTGTCATTCATTCTCTTAGAATAGAATAGTCAAATGACTTTGTTAATGGATGTTTTCAAAAACCATTTCAAGATGATGATGATCCTAAACTAAATGGTTAAATGTCTAATTCATACAATGATTGAATTTACTCAGTAAATTGTTATTTTTACATTATTTTACCTTTTTTCTTTCAGATCCTTACTTAGTTGCATCACTGATATTCCAAAAAATCATTTCAAGGAGATTGATTTAATCATATTCCAAAATTGAATGGTTGAATGTTTAATGAATGCAATTACTGAGTTACCTTCTGCATCAATATCACTCTTGGTTTTAAGAATTAGATCCATGGATTAGGACTAATGATAAGATAAGATAGATACTCTGTTTTCTTATTAGGTTCTAACTAGCCAACAGTTCTTGGTCCATTTTTAGAAAATTATATTAACTTAGGAACATTTCCTTTCCTTTAAAACTCATTAGATCCACTTAAATTTTCTCATAGTTTCAAGTTGTACATTCTTAGACATCAAAGAACAGAAACCCCCAAAACAAACATAAAATACAAAACAATGAAGTAAGAGAAAGGTTAACTAAGCACATATAGTGCACCACACTTCATCAGTTTACAAACCTCGGTTGATAATTTATGCAAGCAATTTAGGAAAATAAATTGACTAAACGAGCCCAATGTTGGTATAGGAGAAAGAGAAGAAGGATGAAATAAGGATATGCGTGGATCTCAGAAAGCTAAATGATGCTTGCATACATGATCCTTTCTTGACTCCATTCACTAATGAAGTGTTGGACAATGTAGGTGACCAGGAAGCATATTCCTTCACTGATGGGTTCTTTGGGTACCACTAGATCAAAATGCAGCTGGAGGATAGGAGAAAAATGACCTTCGTGACTGAGTGGGGTTTTTTTAGTACACTGTAATACTGTTTGGATTGAAAAATTCCCCTGCGATCTTCTCGTGCGTAGTCGTTGCTGCATTCAAGGAATTTATTCATAAGTTCCTGGAGGTATACTTTGATGGCTAGACTATGTTTGGGCTGGTAAAATGCCATGTAGCAAGCTTGCACCTGATGCTGGATACCTGTCAAAGATACCAGATCATGCTCAATCTCAAGAAGTGCTTGTTTTATGTTCCCTTTGGGACCCTGCTAGGTCATTTGGTTTGCAGACACGGACTGATGGTAGACCCCGCGAAGATCACAATGATACTAAACTTGGAAGCACTGAGGAGTGTGAAACAACTACGCACCACCCTAGAACATACATGATATTACAGAAAGTTCATCAAAGGTTATGCCCAGATCACCGCACCTATTGAGAAATTATTGAAGAAGGATGTCACTTCTTCTATAATGAGGACTGTAAAAAGAGCATGGATGTATTGAAAGAAAAGATGGTCACTGTGCGGATCCTAGTCTTCCCAAAATGGAAGAAGGAGTTTCATGTACATGTCGATGCATCGTGTATAGCGTTGGGAGCAGTACTCACACAGGCTGGTGGAGAAGACTTGGACCATTCTATAGTGTTTGCAAGTAGAAGGTTATCCAAGGTGGAGAAGAACTATTCCACCATCGAGCATGAAGGGTTAGCTATTGTATATCCACTCCAGAAGTTTAGAAACTACTTACTAGGAGGACATTTTAAGAAGTACATAGATCATTCCACGTTGAAGTACCTGGTCAATAAGCATGTGTTGGGGGGACAATCTGCAGATGGCTCTTATTGTTTTAGGAATATGATTTTGAGGTTATTGTGAAACCTAGATGGCTGAATTCGGGACCAGACAATTTGTCGCCCATCAAAATAGGGGAAGAGCCCACTAATTTGGAGGAGGGATTGCCCGACATCCATCTATTTGTATTGCGCATCACGGATGGTAATTTTGAGTATATAATACACTTCCTAACGACAGGAACTGCCCCGGAAGGATACACTGTCCAACAGAAGAAAGAACTAGTGGTGCGCATGACAGATTTCTCTATCATTGTTGGGCATCTATATACAAAATGGGGTCTGATGAGATATTGTGATGATATGTACCTCAATTTGAAAGAAGCAGCATCCTCATGAATGCTCATGGGGACTTTGCAGGAGGGCATTATGTGGGAAGAGAAACTGCGCAGAAGACTCTACGCGGAGGGTTGTGGTGGCTAGCCCTCCATCAGGACTCCAAAGTGTATTGCAAGGTGTGTGATGTGTGTCAAAGAACTGGCAGGCCATCGCATAGGGATGAGATGCCTTTGAATCCACAAATGATGTTACAACCCTTCGAGATATGGGCGATAGATTTTTTGGGAACCATTTAGCCCCAAGGAAAGACAGGAGTGAGGTACATTATCACCGCAATGGAATATTTGACTGATGTAGGAGCACCCGGACATAGCCAGCAATGTGAAAGTTTGTTCACATGTTGTGGCTAAACAAGTTGAATTTCATTGACTTGATTGGTCAAAAGACAGTTTTACTAAGAGGGTTGGATCTCTCAAGAAATGAGTTGTATTTCATTATTGTAATAGTTAGAAATTGTCTTATTTTAGGTTCAAAGATAAGTTGTTAGCATAGGTGTGTAGTAGAGCTAGGAACTAGATATTTTCTGTTAGATTGATTAAAAATAGGGATTGAGTTGTTAGGCACAGAATAGAGCGATATTCGATTGATAAAAAGAAGGGAAAAAATGTAATGAAGGGAGGATTGAGTGGAGCGAGAATCAAGAGTAGTGTGTGGATTTCCATTCGAAACAGAGGTCTTTTATTTGTGTAATTGGGCCAAGGTTGAGACTCTGTAATCTCTTTTATTATGAATAATCGATATTGTGTGCGTGTGATTAATTATCAAACCTGTGGAAATATCGTTGTGCTTTTGTTTCTTTGTATTCGGAATTGGGTTGATGATTTCTCTGTTTTCACACTTCTTAATAGCAAACACAAAATTAAAAGAAGAATCACGCCTTTTGTACTTTTAACAATGGTGATTTGGATAAGTTCTCAGCTGTTGATTCAGTTTGAACTAACGGGATGAACCTTCCCCAACCGTCAGATCAACATATATTGAATCGCAAGATTATTTAATAGAAGAGCAGGTTTGAAATAGTGTAAGTGGTATATCAGATGGAGAAAAGGCGGTAACTGGTATTTCTAGGAAGAGACCCGATTCCATTTAGTGGAGGACATGTAGCAGGAGGAGGTGAGAGAAAAACCACTTTTCAAGCAGGTACTCTCTGAGTAAGTTGTGGCCCCGATATCATTGTGCATCGTCAGATATGTCGCGGATTAATTAACAGTGAAGGATTAGAAATTAATTTTGTTGATCAGGAGTAACATCAGCCATAGGATCGGTGAATGCAAAGCGACAATGGAGATTAATTTGACAGAGTTTGGGTGAAACTAGCAGACCCTAGAGATTTATGAACTCAGGCTCAATATTTTTGAGATCCGACATTTTATGCATTGAAGCACGTTTTCATGTGTTACCCGTGTGGTTTTAATTTTATGTGTTGCCCGGGTGTTTAAGTCTTAAACACTAAAAGAACACTTCCGATAGGTTTGTGGGTCCATAACCCACAGGTCTACGTGCATTGACTTCTGACTGCAACTTTGTTGCATCATTTGTGGTATCAGAGCATAGAGATTAAAGTTGATTGCAAAAGAAGTTCCTCCAAAGAAAGGAACTAGCTTTGGTCGAGGAAGACCTGAGAAAATTCAGTTTTATTGGAAGAGATTTGGACTCTGTGTATGAGAATGGAAGCAATTGAGACTGCTCAGAGGAAAATACCTGATGAAGGAGTTGACAGTACTAAAGAAGAATCTTCTGAGGAAGAAGAAGAGGAGGAAAATGAAACTACCAGAGTTATCAAGATGTTGGCGAAAGTAGGAGGAAAACCAAAGATGGAAATTCCTACGTATGAACGGAGTCTCAATGCAGAAGAGCTAATGGATTGGATCAATTCATTGGACAAATATTTTGGCTATGAAGAGGAAGCTGATGACAAAAAGAAGGTGAAATTTGCAGTTACCATATTGAAGGGCCATGCAGCTATTTGGTGGGATGAACTAAAAACATCCAGAACGAGGAAAGGAAATTCCAAGATCAAGCAATGGGACAAAATGGTGAGTAAAATGAAAGCCAAATTTATGCCTAAAGATTATTAGTTAAATATTTTTAAACAATTGCAAAATTTAAGGCAAAAAGGAATGTTTGTTAAAGAATATATAGAAGAGTTTTATAGATTGAGTATTAGAGCAGGACATGTAGAAGATGACATGGAGAAGGTAGCTAGATATACCAATGGCTTAAGGTATGACATCTAGGATAAGATTAGCTTGTTGAGTCTGAAGACTATTGAAGATGCCTATCAAGCAGGTTTGAAGGAAGAAGAGAAGATGTTGAGAAAACAGAATCAGAGGAATAGAGGAAGAAGCTCAATAAGAGGTAGAGGAACTACCAGATCAAGGGGACAATAGCATCATCATGAAGCAAGCAGCTCAAGTAGCAGACCACCACAGAGGGGAGATTTTAATAGAGGAAGATTTTCACCTAGAGGAAGAGGCCAAGGAAGAGATGTTCGGTGTTACACATGTGGAAATGTGGCTGAGGCAAAGCCAGAACCACCTCAACCTATGGAAAAGGAAGAACCCCTGAAGTAGGAGAATCCATGTTATTGAGAAGGACCTTGCTTAAGATAGAGAAGGAGATTGAAGAACTAGCACAGAGGAAGAATTTATTTAGAACTACTCGTAAATCAAAAGGTAAGTGTTGTAAAGTGATAATTGACAGTGGAAGCACTGAAAACCTTGTTTCTACAGAGATGTTGGACAAGCTAGGATTGGTAAAGACAATACACCCTACTCCTTACAGATTGTCATGGTTATAGAAGGGACATCAGATTATTGTGACAGAACAATGCAAGGTTGAGATACAAATTGGTACGTATAAAGATGTGATATTATGTGATGTAATGCCCATGGATGTATGCCATGTATTACTGGGAAGACCGTGGCAATTTGATCGAAAGGATATTCATGATGGGAGTAGAAATACTTATACTCTAGAGAAGGATGGAACTAAACATACATTACTGCCATTGAAGGACGACACTGACAAAGGAACATCTAGAAGTACTGTTATTTTGATGAGTGGAAAGGAGTTGTTACAAGAGGTTGAAAAAGGTGAAGGAATGCATTTTGTTGTCATAGGGAGGCCTAAGGTAACTTTGACTTCCACAAACTTAGATGATTTACCTAAAGAAATCAAAACTTTGTCGAATGATTTTGCTGATATTGTTGTGAATGAGTTGCCAAATGCATTGCCACCGATCAGGAGTATTAGTAATCATGTTGATCTAATACCAGGAGCAAGTTTTCCAAACAAAGAAACATACAGACTAACTCCTCAAGAGAATGTAGAAGTTGGAAGACAAGTGCAGCAACTGATGGATAAGGGGAAAATAAGAGAAAGTCTTAGTCCATGTGTTGTACCAACAATACTCAATCCAAAGAAAGGAGGTGAATGGAAAATGTGTACAATTTCCAGAGCTATAAACAAGATCACTATCAGGTATAGATTTCCTTTACCACGCATGGATGATTTGATGGATTGTTTGAGTGGATCCAAATATTTTACTAAAATAGATTTTAAGAGTGGATATCATCAAATAAGAATTTGAGAAGGTGAACTGCATTTAAAACAAATAGTGGGTTGTATGAGTGGTTAGTGATGTCCTTTGGACTCACTAATGCACCTAGCACATTCATGAGATTGATGAATGAAATCTTGAAGGAATATGCAGGAAAGTTTGTTATTGTTTTTAAATAATGAATCCATACAGGTGAGGATAGTTTTAGGTAGAGGAGGAATGACCTGTTGTAGAGTTTTATGAACCCAACATTTCAAACTACCAAGTGAGTCCATCATCACGGGAGAATGGGTCAATAGATATTCTATTGACGCATTCTCCCATGATGATGGACTCACTTGGTAGTCCGAAACGTTGGGTTCATAAAACTCTACAACAGGTCATTCCTCCTCTACCTAAGTTTGTTATTGTTTATCTTGATGATATTCTAGTTTTTAGTAAAAGTAAAGAAGAACATCTAGAGCATCTTAAGTTGGTTCTAATAACTCTACAGAAAGAGAAACTACCGATAAATCTGAAGAAATGTAGTTTCATGAAGGAATAATTAATTTAATTGGGATTTGTAGTTTCTAAAGAAGGATTGAAAATGGATCCAGAGAAAGTCCAAGTAATTTGGAACTAGCGTATTCCAAGGAATATATTCGAGGTAAGAAGCTTTCATGGTCTTGCAAGTTTTTGTAGGAAATTTATCATAGGTTTTAGTCAGACTGGCGCACCAATTCTTGAAACAATCAAAGAAACTAATCAACCATTCAAGTGGACAAAGTAGCAGACAGGAATTTTAAGTTGTTGAAGGAGAAAATCACAGAAAAACCAATTTTGGCTTTACCTAATTTTGAAAAAGTATTTCAAGTTGAAACAGATGCTAGTGGAGTTGCAATTGGAGCAATTTTGAGTCAAGAATGGAGACCAATAGCATACTTTAGTGAGAAACTAAATGAAGCTCAGAAGAAGTATTGTTCTTATGATAAATAATTTTATGCTATTATACAAGCCTTAAAGAAATGGAGACATTATTTGCTGCAAAAGGAATTCATATTGTATTCAGACAATCATGCCTTATAGTTCATCAATAACCAGCCGAAGTTGAACCAGAAACATGCCAAGTGGGTAGAATTTTTGAAAAGCTTTACTTTTGTAATAAAACACAAGAACGGTAAGTCAAATAAGGTCGCTGATGCATTGAGCAAGGTAAGTTTTATTGTGCAAGAATTCAAATTTTGTGTTGTAGGATTTGAAGAAATGGTTGAAATGTATAAAGATGATGCAGATTTCAAAGATATCTATATAGCAATTCAGAATCCAATAGTTCATAACAGAAGTCAGTGGTTAGATTAACTCATTCAAGGAGGCTTATTGTTTAAAAGCAACAAGCTGTGTATTCCCAAATGTTCTATGAGGGAAAACATAATAAAGGAGAAACATAGTGGAGGATTATCTGGTCACTTTGGACAAGACAAAACCTTTGCACAGGTAAATTCCTTTTATTATTGGCCAAAGATGCAGATTGATATTAAGAGATTTGTTGAGAAGTGTAGGATATGTCAGCATGCTAAAGGGATAAGCCAAAATACAGGATTGTACCAGCCAAAACCAATACCAAACTGACCATGGGATGCAGTTAGCATGAATTTTGTTTTGGGATTACCAAAAAATAAAAGGGGAAATGATTCTATTTATGTTGTAGTAGATAGATTTTCCAATATGGCACATTTCATTGCATGTAAGAAGACTAGTGATGCAACACATATTGCTAATCTATTTTTTTCAAAAATTGTAAGATTGCATGGATTGCCTGTAAGTGTTGTGTCTGATAGAGATACAAAGTTTGTAGGGCATTTTTGGAGAACTCTATGGAAGAAATTTGGAGCTAACCTTTGTTTTAGTTCAGCATACCATCCTCAAACAAATGGAAAAACCGACGTAGTAAACAGAAGCTTGGGGAACATATTGAGAAGTTTAGTGTATCAAAGTCCTAAACGGTGGGATTTAGCACTAGCTCAGGCTGAATTTTCTTATAATGATACTCCAAACTGAAGTACTGGGATGAGTCCATTTCAGATTGTTTTTGGGATGAATCCAAGAGGTGTGTATGAGCTTAGAGATTTGGGTAAATAGGAGAAAAGAAGTGCAAAAGTTGAAGGGTTTCCAGAACAAATGCAGAGACTACAAGAAGATGTCAAAGGCAGATTGCAAGAAAGTAGTGGAAAATAAAAACAGAGAACAAATATGAAAAGAAGAGAGAAATAATTCCAAGTGGGAGATTTAGTGATGGTGTATTTAAGAAAAGAAAGATTTCCTGCTAAAACTTAAAATAAACTGAAAATGAAAAAGATAGGACCATGTAGAATTAAAAGAAAGTTTTCAAGTAAGTCTTATGAAATTGAATTTCCAGAAGGGATTGGGATATAACCTATATTCAATGTTGTAGATTTGTATCCATACAAGGAGACAGAGACAGATCTACAGGAGGAGACTACAAAAGATAAATTTCAAACTGTGAACTAGGAAGAACAAATGCCAAAGATAGCTAGGAAAGAAGTGGAAGTTATTTTGGAGAAAAGAGTATCCAAAAGAACCGAAGGACAGACTTATTTCCAATATCTAGTCAGATGGAAAGGAAAACTAGTGGATGATGCCAGTTGGTTGACAACAGTAGAGTTGCAAAAGTATGGAGTAAGTCCTGAAAGTTTGAAGGATGATTCTTTTCTTCCCTGGGAGTCTGGTGCAGGAGCATCGAGACTTAGCCAGCAATGTGAAAGTTTGTTCACATGTTGTGGCTAAAGAAGTTGAATTTCATTGACCTGATTGGTCAAAAGACAATTTCACTGAGAGGGTTGGATCTCTCAAGAAATGAGTTGTATTTCATTATTGTAATAGTTAGAAATTGTCTTATTTTAGGTTCAAAGATAAGTTGTTAGCATAGGTGTGTAGTAGAGCTAGGAACTAGATATTTGTTAGATTGATTAAAAATAGGGATAGAGTTGTTAGGCACAGAATAGAGTGATATTCGATTGATAAAAAGAAGGGAAAAAATGTAATGAAGGAAGGATTGAGTGGAGTGAGAATCAAGAGTAGTGTGTGGATTTCCTTTCGAAATAGAGGTTCTTTATTTGTGTAATCGGACCAAGGGTGAGACTCTGTAATCTCTTTTATTATGAATAATTGATACTGTGTGTGTGATTAATTATCAAACCTATGGGAATCTCGCTATGATTTTGTTTCTTTGTCTTCGGAATCGGGTTGATAATTTCTCTGTTTTCACACTTCTTAATAGCAAACACAGAGTTAAAAGAAGAATCACGGCTTTTGTACTTTTAATAGTGGTGAGTCGGATAAGTTCTTAGCCATTGATTCCAGTTTGAACTAACGGAACAAACCTTCCCAAACCGTCGGATCAACATATATTGCATCGCAAGATTATTTAATAGAAGAGCGGGTTTGAAATAGTGTAAGTGGTATATTGGGCAAAGAAAAGGTGGTAATTAGTATTTCGAGGAAGACCCCCGATTCCATTCAGTGGAGGACACGTAGCAAGAGGAGGTGAGAGAAAAATCACTTTTGGGGCAGGTACTCTCCATGTAAGTTGTGGCCCCGATATCGTTGTGCACCATTGTATCTGTCGTGGATTAATTGACGATGGAGGATCAACGATTAATGATCAGGAGTAACATCAGTTGTAGGATCAATGAATGCAAAGGGACGATGAAGATTAATTTGATAGAGTTCAGGTGAAATGAGTGGACCTGAGAGATTTATGAACACGGGCTCAGTCTTTTTGAGATCCAGCATTTTATGTGTTAAAGAACGTTTTCATGTGTTACCCATGTGGTTTTAATTTTATGTGTTTCTCGGGTGTTTAAGGCTTAAACACTAAAAGAACACTTTCGATAGGTTTTGTGGGTCCATAACCAACAAGTCCGTGTGCATTGACTTCTGACTGCAGCTTTGTTGCATCATTGACTCGTTGGGTGGAGGCACAACATGTGAAGGATTGCACAGGTGTGACTACTGCGAAGTTCTTCTTTGAGCATGTAATAACACGATTTGTTTGTCCAACGAACTTGATGGGTGATCGTAGTACACACTTTTGGAATGAGATGAGCACTAATGGAGCAATTTCAGGAATATCACTAGAAGAGCACGCCTTATCACCTGTAGGCTAACAGGACGGTGGAAGCATTTAATAAAGTATTGGAGAATGCACTGACCAAGGTTTGCAATGTTCAACGAAGTGATTGGGACCTACTCATACCTACAGTATTGTGGGCTTATCGAACGACATGCAAGAAGTTGAGTGGAAAAACCCCTTTTAGGCTTCTCTATGGTGTTGAAGCGATAATGCCTATGGAATATATTGTTCCTAGTCTACGCATAGCGACACTCACAGGTATGATGGATCGCAGAACCCTGGAGGAAAGGCTCACACAGCTAGATGATCTTGAGGAAGAGAAATTTTTAGCTGGATTTCACCAACAGGTCCAAAAGCAGCGCGAAAAAGCCTGGCATGATCGACATATTAAGCTGCGCACCTTTAAGGTAAATGAATTGGTTTTGTTATATGATAGTAAGTTTGATAAATTTCTAGGGAAGTTTAGGATGCACTAGTTAGGGCCCTATGTCATTAAGGAAATTACCAATGGAGGAGTGGTACAACTCATCAAATTGAATGGAGAACCCTTCCTAGGAAAGGTGAATGGTAGTTTCTTGAAGGAGGCATGGGACTATAAAATACATTGCTCGAGTTGGGGAGCTTCGTGATTGGAGGATGGTGTGAAGCAAGGAAGTGTCACAAGGTCCACAGCAGTGCGAAGGGAGCAACGCTACCCAGGGAGAAATCACACAGGTCGGCCAGAAAGTGACCGTTAAGGTCATTGTTCATGATATGACGGTTGAAATGTAGCCAAATGGAGTGGGCTACTGGAATTTAAGACAAACTTTATGGCTCAAATCCGGCATTAATGAACCGAATTTGGGGGGGATAGTCAGACTTGAATTCAAAATGCCCTATAAATTACAAGCGGCTATCTAGCAAAAAACACTTAGCATTTTGAGAATTGAGTTGTTGAGCTCTCAGGCGCACATGAATCGTGAGCACTACGAACTTTTGATTGCTACTAAAATATTTGAGACATTGTCGAAGAAAACATAGGAGTTATTGCACAAAATTATGTCGGCACCCACAAAAGTTAGAGATACCAAAGGAGAGGAATCAGTGCTGGAGGTTGAGATGGAGGCAGAAGTAGCTGCTCTAGAGGTCACCGAGGTGCTCACTAAAGTCCATAAATCACCGAGAACACCGAGACCAAAGCCGACCCCCACCAAAGAAACTGTGAATGAAAAGAAGGGCAAGGAACCTGCTATACTAGTGCGTGCATCGCCAAGGAGAAACCCACCAAAACCCACTGCGCAGGAGAAGGGAAAAGCTATAAATTTGGAGCTAGAAGAAGAGGAAATCAAAGGCATCCCGATGGACAATGAGGATGTGGGAGTCGAAGTAGAGGAGATTGAAACCCAAGGTGCAGACCCTATTACTCGGTTGTCGAAGTATGTCCCTCCACGCAAGCCTATGACCAAGTTGCAAAGGACATTGATGAGAGTAAGACTCCCTTGCAAACCCTCTGTTGCCGAACGAAATTGTTTTCAATGGATCGTGGTTGGCATGGGTGCCGTTGCTAAAACTTGAAGACTATGACTTTGCAGATCACGAGAAGTTCCCACATCTGGCGACTGAATAGTTAATGCACCACATCATTGATACTAATACTGGAATGACCGCATTGGAGACGCAAAGGTGGCTCAAGGGGGTAGAAAAGGTAGGGTTAGTCAACCTGCTTTGGGTTTCGTACTACAACCACACCTCGATGATAGTTTTGGTCGTCAAACAATTGCTGTCTTGGTGCATGATGGGTGTCTGTGGCTAGAGGAGCCGATACCCATCATGAACAGGTTGATTCACCGGATAATTTGATTTCCATATATAGGAGAGAATTCAGCCATGATCTTTGGCGGAAAAGGTGGTGAACAGTCTCTCACAAGTCTATGAAGGAAAAATTTAAGTTGGTGAAGAAGCCACGCAGATACGCTATATCCAGCATCTGCGATCCTGCTGTGAAGGTAGCCACATGTATCCTCATAGGGAAAGTGGTGAGGAAGTGTCATGCCGATGAGGTGTCGATGCCTGTTGTCACACTCATAGCATAGTGCATTGGAGTCCAGCTCAACTGGTCACACTACCTTCACGGAGAGTTCCTAGCGAACTACGGCGAAGCGTAGGAGCTCAGCAAGATGTTCCACTGCGCGTGGCTCTTGTTGTCGATTGTGCTGGTAGCATGGGAGATGCCAGAGGATAGCCAGTTCCTTTTGGTAGCGCCAGACCTCCCTAGAGTAGCGAAGTATGCTTCGCTATGGGTGACCAAGGATGTGCAGCAAGTCAGGGACAACAAGATCTTTTGGATCTTGATGGAAATGAACATTCAGATGGCCATCAATCACAAGCCGCAATTGTCACCTATGATGTACGCCAACCTGCAGGGCTACACCAAATTCAAAGCCAACTACCATCGAATATCCATCTGGGCATGGAAGGACCCTACACAGAAATGGTATGACTTGCCATTTCTGGCAACGAATGATTCCATTGATGTAGCACTTGATTAATGGCTAGCAGAGTGGCACTCTACAATAGATTTGGTGGTGGGCGGAAGCAAGTCTGCCGCATAGAAGAAAAAGGAGGAGGCCAAGCTTAAGATGACATAGTTGGTCGAAAATAGGAAGAAGGAGGCTGTTGATAAGGCCCATGTGGAGTGCGAGGTTGCGCAACAAACAAGAAAGTAGACAGGTGGGACAGAGTGGGGATCTGACAAAGGCGCGAGGTTGCCTTCAACTGAGACAGAGGAGGAGATGGAACAGCATGAGGTGGAACCTTAGGAGACGTTCACCCACATCAAGCACCCAAGGGTGCTAGAGAAGGGAGGGTCTAGGAAGAAATCAAAGGCGGCCAAGACCTCGTTGGACCCCATCACATTAATAGAGGGAATTACATGATATCGGTGACACAGTCAGGGATGTCACTACGGAGGCCCTGCAATAGTTTGAACAATAGCAGTAGATCATCCTGAGGCTATCCAGATAGGGTTGCAGGAGTTGCAGACCCATGCGTCACAAACTGGCACGGTATCTACCAACCTAGCCATCGGCACATCATAGGCTGCCGATATGCTGCTGATATGTTGCGTGTGAAGGCCTCTAGTGCGATACTACTGCCTAATGGAGCACTGACCATAGAGAATGAGGCTAACAGGTCCACTGTCAGCGCCCTAAAAGGAGTAGGGTTGAACTTGGCAGCACTCTCGCAAGAAGCATTCCACCTCTTGCAGGATGGAGTGATTGTGAAGCTAAGAGCCCATGAGCATTGCACCCTCTAGGTGATTAGTGAATAGCTGGTAAAAAATGAGCAGATGGCCCTACAGAGAAATGATGTCATTGTTGCTAATACTAACGCAACCAATCAAAGAAAGCAAATTATGCAGGTCGGTGAGGAGGCATGCTGAATGGTCCAAGAGTTGGACATTCCGAAGGAGGAGCCAGTCGGGGTATGCATCCACAAGTTGGCCATAGGGGTGCGTGAGACTCAAACTGAGATGGCTTGGGTTCAATTGGAGTTGAACCTGCAAATTACAGAGTTATAGTTGAGTGCCCACCCTTCAACTCTGCCAGAAGTGAAGGAATAGTGGGTGACCGTTGTCACAAAAGTAGTAGCGGCGGTGGATAGTGCTGTAGCAGACTACACGCAACTGTTCAAGAAGTCATTTGAGGTCTTGACAAGCTTAAAAGAGGACCCCAATGTACAGAGGCTAGAGATGGATGCACGCAATCTACAATAGCACTACAATGAGGTTAAGGGCACAACACGAATCGTCGCACTAACAGAGAGACTAGCTAAGTTGTAGGAGGCCAAGCAGCTGAAGGAACAGGTGGACGCAACGCTACACAAGGAAGAAGTGCTCAAGGCAAGATTAAAGCCCTGGATGGATCAGGCTTACGTAGTGATAGAAAATATTGAAGGCAAGCTTGCGAATTTGTAGGCAATGTAACAAAAGCTTCAGGCTGATAATGCAGGAGTAGTGATCGAGCAAACAGTGGAAGACGCGAAGCAGGCGACAACTCAGTGCACAGCCGAGGTTGCTGTCATACGGGTCAAGATGGAAGGGCTTCACGCAAATATCTCTGCACCTACCAAGTGACTCAAGGGCGAGTCACGATGTTTGTGTTGGGGGCCTGTTGGGAACGGTCCCCAAAGGACAGTTTTGGGGCTAAAAGCCCATGTTTTGGTCAAATTTTGTAATAAACTTGTAAAACCTTTGCATGTTGTGCGGAGCGCAAAGGTGTCATAAGTCATAAAGGGTTGTCCACCCTTAGTTTTGTAAATAAAAGTCGGCTGTAAGAGATCTACCCATGGTCTGTAGACCATGGGATTGTATAAAAAGAGCTAAGCTCTAAGTAGTTAGAGTCAGCGATAGGTAAGAGAGTCATACCTTTGAAGTAAGAAGTCTAATTTTCAGGTCATAGCGTAAGTAGAGGCTCTGTAGATGAGTGCGCATAGGCCTAGGGTAGAAGTCCAGAGTTGAGTGCATGGACCCCTGCAGTTGCGTGCGCAGGGTGAATAGAGTCTGTAATCACTTGGAAGATATCAATAAAGAGAAGTATTCTGCAATTTCTATGTCTTTGTTCTAATTAATGCATCTTATCATTTTATGTATGGATTTCCTTTATAATGCTTATGTGATGGGCGAATGTGTATGATTATGTTAGATAAATGAATGCGTATAAGAATATCTGTTTACGCGGTGCTAACTGTGAGTATCTAATAAGATAAGTAAGACACTTAGACTAGTTAAGGAATCTGCATGGTACACTGCCTTAACAGCGTGAAAGTGTCTAGATCGAGGGTTAGGGTTGTGCGAAGGTCAACCATACCCTTTCATGGAGGTATTGAAGGATGGAATACAGGGCTCGTCTGCCAAGCCCTAGAGTAAAGTGACCTGCATGAAGACGGGAATAGAGGGAATTAACTAATATCACAACCAAATCAGGGCGAGGAAACTTAGTTCCATTATCGCCCCATACTGCTTTGGGTGAGACTTCAATCCACGCTTCGCGGGCTGATGCCGAAAGGGCCAGTAGTGTAGGGATTTGTTTGGCTAATTAATGTTGAACCTGGGTTAGGCCCCTTCAAGCCAAAACTTGGCTTTCCAAATCCTATGCCTTGTGTTGATTGGTCAACCTATCTTCCAATATTCAGAGATTAAAAAAAGGAGAAGATGTTTCTCTTCATTTAATTAAGTTTCATATGAATGTATGTAAACTTGGAGTTGAGTTTCATGAGGATTTATTAATGAAGATGTTTATGGCAACCTTAGAGGACAATGAAAGATCATGGTATAAAGGATTTCTAGCTACTGGTCTATGTTTGCTTAAGTATTTCTATGCAGCATTTTGTAATAATTATAAGAAAAATACCCTTCTATAGTGTTGATAGAAAGGTTTTGTGGAAATGATGATCTTATTCAGCATATGGGAGTTGAAATTTGTGATCAGGATTTAATGTATGATGAAATTGAAGAAGCTTTGTTCGAGTTATCTTTCCATTAGGATGGAATAATATAAACTACTTGCCATCACATTCAAGAAAACTTATAGCAAACAACAATTTCTCTCTTCGTTGAAGGTGAATTCAATTAAGAACTTGATGTAGATATTCATGTCCTTTCTCCTGAAATAGGTGAAGATACACATCCATATTGTTAGTTTTTGTGTGATCAAGATGCAAGTACTAAACTAGTCCATGTTAGCAGGTGCCAGAAATTGTCTTGTATCATGAAAATCAAAATGATAGTTTTCAAACAAAGTTATCTAATGAGACCACAACGCAATTTTTTTATCAACAAAAGGATAGTCCTGACATACATAATATGGCTATCATATTTGAAGATTCTAAAGAAAGTTTGGGCATTTTTATAGACAAACCTCTTGATTCCATTTTCTTTGAAGTTGAACTTGAGCATGACAACATAGAACAAGGACTAGTTATGAATGAAGGTTATCCATTGGATAATCAAGATAGGAAAATCTTTTGTGTTTTCAAGGATCCTTTTGCTAATTTTTTGTAGTAATAAGGAAGATGGATGTTCTTGTATTTATGGATTTTGGTTATCAGTTTCAGTTGAATTTATAGTTGCTAGTTATAAACATTTTCAAGCAAAGTCCAGTCATAAAGCCATTTTCTTTCATGGTTTCAGTGGATGTTTGCCTTCACTTGATCAAGAAGCTTGTGGATTAGTTAGAGTGAGTAGGTGTGTGAATAAGCTCATCCCTCTGAGTATATTTTTCAGTAGTGTGCCAATTTCCAGTAGTTTGTCTTGGTGGTTTGGCATTATTTTTTAGTACTGTAGGTGTGGGTGGCTATCATCAAAATTTGAAGCTCAAAGTGAAAGCCCTAAGATTCTGGTGATCTACTTCCATATGTAATGGAAAAGCCAACTTAGCCATAGTTAGTTTTAGTTAGTTAAAGCTAGACTCCATTTCCCAATGGATCAAGCTACTAGTCTACATTGTTCTTGGCACCTCATAGGGAGGATGCCATCCCCATTGGAGCCAATTCTAGGGTCCTATAGTCTATGAATCAAAGTGCATTTACCTATCTTAATATTTAATTTTGGGGGTCTGTCTATCAATTTTAGCCTATGAGTTACTAAATGTCATAGTATTAAGGGTCACTATATAAATATTCAAATGATTTAAGGTCCTTGTAAATATTTGATTCAAAAATGAGTCTATTAGCCTTAATTCGAATTTGTAAGGCCGTGAAGGGTCCATGGGGAGTCATCATTTAAAATTACAAATCATGAGGGGTTAAAGTTATTATGGAAGTGTAGAGGGGTCATGTCATGAGATCTGGTCATCATAGGTTAGTTTGTTGAAGTCATGTCCATCATAAGAGTTAGTTTGAAGAGTCAGTTAAGGTTAAATGTGTCATGTCCTTTTAATTATTGGAAAAAGTACCCCTCTCATCACATCCTTCACATCATCAGGTGGCCTATTATCATTCCAAAAGGAGGCTTTGGGTTTTATGAAATTTTCAGATTTATTGTGAAGTCTCTCATCCTTACCCCATTCGAAGTTGATACTAGCTCTAAATAAAATTTGAACAGTGAAGAAGTGAGTTGCAGGCTCAGACAAACATTTACTACCCATTTGCTACACAAGTTGCAAAGGTCCCTCATTTTGATGAAGTGTGGGAGTTTTATAGTTCAAAAAACATGGACAATGTGTTATAAGGTGTATGTATGGGATAAGTATGCTCCTCAACCAATTTGAAGTGGAAAAATCAATTTCAAATCTGAAGTTCAGAGTTTGTTAGGCATCTTCTACGCAAGTTGGAGTCAGTTATCTTGAAGGTTTGCAAGCATTGAAAAAACTACTTTGGGAGTTCTAAACCATCACACTTTCATTCTGAACATACCCATTTGCTTTTTTTTTCAAGGAAAGCTCTGCAACCATATCAACCATGGAGGTCTACCACGCTTTGCTACAAATTTGTTGTGAAACTAATTTTTTTGTCATCATTTTGAAAAGTGTTTTATGACAAAATGGAAATGAATTTAGAAAAATGGAAAGAGGTTTGTACCAATAACCTTCTAAAGAACAAAACCCTCCATCCATTTTGGCACATGTAGCATATAATGGTAGATTCAAATGCATCTTTACAGTTTATTTTTCAGGTTTTGGCATTTGTTGTTTCAGTTATGATGTTTGGGTGTCAATTGTAAGGAGTTGGAGAGCAATTTTTGGAAAATGAGAGAGGTGTATCTCAAGGACACTCTCATATACAAAAAAATCCCTCAGTTTTGTAACATATATCAGGATTAAGGATATATGAGCTCGTCTATGTTCCGTAGCATACTTGCTACACATTTGTTGTGCAGATGAGATAGGATCCCCTGAAATACATCGAGTTATGATTTTGATTGTGTTTCTATTTTCTTGAAATTTATAGGCACTTCTAGGAAATGTTCTTGAGGCTAGCCTAAAAAAGTGGCCCAAATCTTGCAACCACTGGCATAGAAATGAGGATTTGGGGCCATAAGCACTGGTAGGCAGGCTTGTTGGTGCGGTTATAGCCTCATAACTTATGCACAATTTTTCAAGTGTGTGGTTGTGGATTTAAGTCAATGAAAAAGAGTTTTATCACAAGGATTGATCACGTGGGGTGCTTGTCAGGCTCCTAAGTGATAGATTCTCTCTAAGGGATTGAAGCAAGTTTTTAGTTTGTAGACCCCACTTTCATAACTAGAACTTGGAGTTTGGGTTATGTCATAGTAGAACTCAGCTCATGTTTACCTTGGAGAGCTTGTAAGAGTTGGTAAATGTGGGTTGGGGGGTTACAGATTGGTATCATAGGTTCTAGGTTCAAACACTTGGATTGGATGGGCTAAAATCATATTGTGATGTATGTATGTAAATTGTTTATGTGCCTTATATGCATGCATTGTGGTGGTCATGGTTATCATGCACGTAATTAGTGTTCCAGTTTTGTGTCATCACGCATAATGTTGAGATGTTGATATGATCTCATATATATATATATATATATATATATACACACACACACACACACATGTATATCGTGATAATCTGGATTGATTTGTGCAAATGAGATAGGATCCCTTGAAATACATCGAGTTATGATTTTGATTGTGTTTCTATTTTCTTTATTTAACATGGCATGTTTGCAAGAAAGATGTGTCCAAATATGAAGAGCGTGATGGTGGATTACTGTTCACATGACTCACCTTACAAGCTTGATGTCAATTCCATGGAATGGGAAAATTTAGTTGAGCAGCAATGAGAAGAGTATTCTCCTGATTTAGGGGATACACTGAGTTGTTTAAGGGTGGAGATCAAAATTTGAAAGGCAGATAATAATAGGTTGATTGAATGCTATGGCAGAGAAATCACTCTTGTCGAAAAGAGTGATCTCCCTAGATTCAAAAGAGATCTAGTAATAAGTAGAACAAGTGACTACTACATTTCTTAAGTTTACAACTAAAGTATGAGATATCAGATATGAGATATGCAAGAGCCTCTTACCTTTCTATGAAATTCCTATGGAAATCCTTTCAATGCTTTCAAAAGCCTTTCCTTGTTTCTTCACAGGAATACTTGCATGAACAGAAACACACAAGGCATAAAAGCATAGCATAGATAAAGATGAAACACTTTCCAACATAGAATATACCATAAGGTTAAACCAATATTCAGTTATAAACTATGCAAAAGATCAAGGATTTATGCAAAGATAATTAAAACAAGTGCAATTGGGAAATAAAAAGTTGCTTGTATTATTTTGAACAAGAAGAAGCAATACAACCTTGCCTTGATGATGTAAGTCTCCTTCCAATGGTATCCAATCCTCCCATTAAGTGACAAGCTTTTCATCCCTATTCCAACAACATAAATTTACATTCAGAAGTCCTCTCTTAACCCTCTGGTCTGTGTTGAATTTATAGGCTAAGAGGCAGAGATTTGAGATCCTCTTCTTGAGGGATGAGATCCTCAAAAAGAGGGATTAGGGATCCACAAAGGGAGGAAGTTTTCTCCATGAAGAGAGGGATGAGGCCAAATTATGTAGAGACTCGAGGCTTTCAATTAGGAAATATTCTGGAAAACACTTTTTATTTTTTACTCTCATTAAGTGATTTGCACAGATTGTGTGGGCCACAATGGTCAAAATTGCAATTTTGCAAATACTAGATAAGAAACCATGCAAGTGCTTAAAAGTAGGTTACCTGAGCAATGTAATCCAGGATTCTTATTGTATTTGGCATTGTAACAATGTAAACTTTGAAACGGGAACTATAAACTCAAAATGGGAACTCTGGCCAAAAAACGCCAAAAAAACATCAAAAACAGTGCTAAAAATGAAAAGTGTGTATACTGGAATGATGGTTCTTTTTTTTTAGGGACAATTTTTAACATGTTTTAAAAATGGCAATGAAAACAAAATTTTCTTGCAAAATATAGCTTGAAAACGAAAAAGTGATTATACTAGAACGATGATTTTTTTTAGGGTCAATCTTCAAAATTAAAAAAAAAAGCGAGTAAAATGATCCAACAACATAAAAATGACTCATAACTTCTCATTTAACACCATATGGAAATCAAAAATTTTATTTCAAGATACGATGCATACATCAATTAGATAAACTGTCTTAAACAATTATTCAAAATACTAATATTTTCTTGCACACCATCAGAATTCACATCTTCAGATGAGTGACTGGATGCTGACGAAGATGTTCCATATTCTTCTCTTTCATCAACTAGTGCCCCATGTGAGTCTACATGCATGCCCATCATTTCAGGTTTCAAAATTCTTCTAGATCTATGACTAGTTTCAGCAAACTCCCATCTCAACACTGTTCCTTCTGGTAACAACCTTTTCAGAATCTCTATCATCTTGAAGCGAAGAGTTCCTCTCTTTGTTAAATTGAAGTCATAAACAAGTATGTCAGCATCCTCCAATTTCAATATGTCTGTGCGGTGACGATTTATATTCGTACCCTTTCTTTTTCTCTTTCCGTCATTTTTTTTGTCAACTACCACCTCTGGCTTATACACACCATTGAATGGGTGTGTATTTGTGGCATACCAATGTACTTCAACACTTGTAACATCCTCATTTTCTGTAAAGACATTTATAACTTTAGCAACCCATAATGGATAGCCATTGGGATCTCCATCTTCTAGCAGTGCGATCATGCAACCCTCCTTAATATCCTATAGTGAACCCCTGTAAAGGTCTTCCATGGCTTCACGTTGTGCACGAGATCTTCTGGAACCAATATACATCTCTCTTTCCTCTGCCTGTGAAGAATTAATAATACCTTGAGATTGTTGTTGTTCAACAATGTTTATTTCCTCATGTGCATTCGATACATTTTGTGGCCAAATAAATCGATTTTTCAAAGGTATATCTTCATTTGTTCTTGTTGAAATGACATCACTTTGATTATTGAAAAATGACTCCCACCAAATTGAATCAGCAATGTCAAAGTACTCATATGTATATCTAATACATTTTTTAATTTCTTCTAGGCAATCAGGATAATTTATATCTCTATTTTGTTTGCGTGCATTATGAACTTCACCAACTGATTGTAATAACAATATTTTTTATGCAAATATTGGATGATCTAGAATGAACTTCAAAAATTGAAAACCTGATGATGGTGCCCATTCTGTAGTAGTTGAATACTTCTTGCCCCATATTAGTGTTTTCCCATCAATTTTTTTGATACAAAATTGATGTTGGAAGCTAATGTCATTAAGTTGTTTAGTGCATTTCTCCTCACCATATGATCCCATAATAAACCTTTGCATGTCAATAGTTTCTTCCAACACATCAAAAGTAGGCTTCGGCATGTATGATTTCTTAATACATTCAATTAATGATGGCAAGCTCCCAGCATCCTTCCTCCTCAATGTCATTGAAAAATGACTGAACATATGATCAATATGGTCATGAGTGTGCCCAACAAGAAGGAAACCAACCTTTAACTTCTGAAAAATTCTCAATTCACAAGCATGTTTAGATATCCAAAAACAACCTGATTTTTGTTTTCACGGCAAGTGTTGTCCAATTGTAGATACAAAAATTCAGGAAGATTACCAGACCAATGAGAAAGCACATCATGAATTATGGTTATGGTCAGATTTGGTTCATTATGAATATTTGGAGCTGTGAAGTACACCTTTGGCAACATTTTCCCATTAAAGACCATACAACCGACCAAGTGATACTGAATAAAATTTTCCTCCTGTAAATTTTGGGTTGTGCGAACAAAATGTGGTAAAAGTGTTTTCTGCTAGTCCATACCATCAATTATCAAACCCAAATATTTATTTGGATTATTATAACACTTCTTTCGATTCGTGTACAAATTTTTCCTTTCATTTTTTTGTTGTTCGCGATGCTCCTGAAGTTCTTTGAAAATTGAATCTACACAACATAAAGGAAAGCCATTAAGAAATATGTTTTCATACTTGATGAATATACATTTTAAAAGTTAAAGTTATGAATGCCTACCTCTTTCTGACCCTTCACATTTGTCCCTTTTTTATTTAAGAGAAGCACATGTACTTCAAAACCCCATCATTGTCTTCTTAGGAATATGAACATTGTTGAATTCTTTCTTCCATATCTTCACAAAATATTGATATGTAATAAACCAGCCATGTCCCTCAGCACCTTCTGCATATTCTTTGTATAAGTTGTAGATTTCACGTCTTGAAAAATTAACTGGAATATGTATTTCTCTCTATTTGGCATACACTCTCCATGCTTTGAAAAGAAATCTTTCATCCATGACATTGCAGTATTTGATAATGGCCCAAATTGTATTTTATGACATACTTTAGAATAAAATGTGGGATCCTTTTCCATTTTTTCTTGAATTCTCGAGAGACGAAAATTCCTAATCGAATGAAACATTTTGAAAGCTTTTCTACAGATAAATAAAGTCTTAATATGATAATCATAACCTGACAATGTAGATTGCATGCACCCAACTAAATATGAATTTTGCGTGCTTTTATTCATTGAAAAATATCTCTTCCTTCTCTCTAATGCAAATTTTAAATCCATATGTTTCAAGCAATCTTTTTGGCAACATTCACTTGAAATGAGTGCGCTGATAGAACTTCTTCTCATCAGATATTCTACTCTACCCCTTGTATAACTAGAACATCTTGCATTGATATGAAAAGGTCTGCTCCTACTCCTCGATACAATATTTCTTGGCAACATCTCCATCATTAGATCATCATTTGTATAAGGATTTTCATCATCATTAAGAGGAATGTTATCCACACTATGATCAACTGTGCTTTTCAAATACTAACTTAGAGGATATTCTTCATCTTCCCCTTCTTCAGTGCTACTATCATAGTCCATAGAATTCAGACTCAATGGAAAATTTGACTCGATGTTTATTGGATATTCTTCCTCATGTGCATTTTCAGTGCTGCTCTCACAGTCCATAGAATTAGGACTAAGTGTATCATCCTGTCCTTCATCACTGCTACCTTTATACTCATTAGAATTAGGACTTAGTGCATCATCATGTCCTTCATCACTGCTGCTCTCATAGTCCTTAGGATTAGGACTAAGAGGACATTGTGACACTCCATTCTTTTGAAATTCATCATCGCGCTCTTCATCATTGTTGCTCTCATAGTCCTTAGAATTAGGACTAAGTGGACATCGTGACACTCCATTCTTTTGAAATTCATCATCTCACTATTCATCACTGTTGTTGTCATAGTCCTTAGACTTAGGACTAACTGGACACCGTGGCACTCCATACTTTTGAAATTCATCATCCTGCTTTTCATCAAAGCTGCTCTCATAGTCCTTAGAATTAGGAGTAACTGGACACCGTGACACTCCATACTTTTGAAATTCATCATCATGCACTTCATCGCTGCTGCTCTCATAGTCCTTAGAAGTAGGAAGTGGACACTTTGACACTCCATTCTTTTCAAATTCGTTATCACACTCTTCATCACTGCTTCTCTCATAGTCCTTAGAATTAGGATTAAGTGGACACTGTGACAATCCATTCTTTTGAAATTTGTCATCATGCTCTTCAACACTATTGCTCCCATAGTCCTTAGAATTAGGACTAAGTGGACACCGTGACACTCCATTCTTTTGAACTTCACCATCATGCTCTTCATCACTGCTGCTTTCATAGTCCATAGAATTAGGACTAAGTGGACACCATGAGACTCCATTATTTTGAAATTTGTCATCAAGCTCATCATCACTATTGCTTTCATAGTCCTTCGAATTCAGACTAAGTGGAATTTGTGACTCTTTATTTATTTGAAATTCTCCATCCCATCTTTCATCAGTGCTACTCTCATAGTCCTTAGATCAGGACTAAGTGGAAGAATTGACTTTCTATTCATAGTGGAAGAATTCCCGCTATATCCATCTATATGAATAGAGTTGTTACGTGATGAAGATGTTGATGCTGTATAAATCGAAACTTCACTATCAGGACAATCCATCCATTTCAAATAGAAGATGTTGAATGATACAAATGGAGAGTCTCCTAAAGATATTATATAGCTTAGAGAATGAAAATTTCCCTCCAAAAATTCCCCCCCCCAAAAAATTTCGCGAAAATATTTCCCTCCAAAAATTTTCCTCTCAAAAAATTTTGCAAAAATATTTCCGTCCTAAAAGTTTGTGAGATTTATTTCACTTCATTATTTTATTCTGCAATTTAATGAAAAATGTAAACTAAATATTTTTATGAAATGAATCATTAAAGTTAAAATTGTAAACTACAACTTCTACCTAAATTATTTTAATTGTCAAAGTATATAATATTTACTAAACAATTGAATGTTTTTTTTTTTTTTTTTATAATACATTTTGAAACAAATTAATCCCACATTCAACCCGCTGTAAAATAATTCCATACTATTCGCTTTATTATATTTTCATTCATCGCCATAAAAAAAATTAACATGTTATTAAAACTCATTAATCCTCCATTCATCGTACGGTAAAACATCTCCATAATTTCACCTATATATTCCATTATCACTATTACTTACATTACATCAAAGTTTTCTGAGGTTCGTTGAAAGACTTCGAGCGAATTTGTGGAGCAGCTACATTGGTATCAACAACATATTCAACGAAGAATTCTCACAATTGAAAGGTTAGTTAAATTTTTTTCCTTGAAAATTCTCATATTAAATTAGTTTAACGAAGTAAATTTTTTTTTCTAAACTTAAGATTTTTTGTCAACCAAATTAACCAATATTTCCGCCGTGAGCATGGTGGGCCCAGGGCACCCCGATCCTGCAATCGGTTGGCCACCCACTCCCTCCACACACCTTTCCAGCCCCCTCCCCAAACTCAGCCACCCCTTCCCCCCTCACATCTCAACACCCATCCCACTCCACCCCTCTAAGCCACCTCCCGCCACTCACCTCTTGCCCTTCAACCCCTATCTCACCCCACCTCCCTACCCCCTATCCCCCACGACCCCCTCACCCCTACCCAACCCCCTACCTCTCGCTCTGCCCTCCCTACCCGGCCTCCCCGAACCACCCTCCTACCCCCCCAACCTGGCTCCCAGCCGCCTCGTCCCCCTCACCCTCTCCCTCTTACCCCACACCCCTTCTCCTTCCACCCCCATAGCTGACCCCACCATTCCACCCCCCTACTCAGCATCCCCTCTCCACCCCCCTACTTGACCCTCCCTTCCCCCTCCCCCCTTCATTCCCCCCTCCTCGCATACCCAACCCTCTCCCTTGCCCTATCCCTCCCCCCTCGTCCCCCCCACGCTACCCCTCTATCCACCCCTCCACCCGGCCCCCTACCCGACCCTCCCCACTCGGCCTCCCCCTCCCCCCTCGGCCCCACTTCCCTCCCCCTAATCCTCCCCCTCCCCCTTCGTCCCCCCACCCTACCCCTCTACCTGCCCCTCCTTCCTCATCCTCACCCTCCCCTCCCTCCTCGTCCCCCCTACCTGGCCCTCCTCCCTTGCCCTCGCCCTGCCCCTCCATCCTCCCCACCTCCCTCACCTGCCCGTCCTTCCTCCCCCTCCCTCCCCCCTCGGCCCCCTTCCCTCTCACTCCCCCACCCGCCCCTCCCTCCCCCTCCCTCCCCCGCTTCCCGCCCTTCACCCCCTTGGATGGCCACCTGGGTGGGCCGACGTGGGGTGGGTGGCCGTGCCCCACCCTGCGCCACCCCAACGACCTGCTGGCCCCCCCAGGGTGGCCATCCGAGGGGGCGGAGGGCGAGAGGCGTGTGTGGGGGAGGGGGAGGAGGGAGGGGGGGGGAGGGGGGTTGAGGGGGGGCAGGTACGGGAGGGGGAGGAGGAAGGAGGGGCGAGTGGGGGAGGCAAAGGGGGTGGGAGGGGGGCTGATGGAGGGGGTGGGGCGGAGGAGGGAGCGGGTAGGGAGGGGCGGGTGGGGGAGGTGGCGCAAGGGGGGAGGAAGGGTAGGGGGGTGTTGAGGGGGGCGAAGGGGTTAGGTAGGGGGTTAGGCAATGGAGTGGGGGTAGGGTGAGGGTTGGGTAGGGGGGTGGAGTGGAGGGGCTGACGGGGGTAGGGGCCGGGTAGGGCGGGGTAGGGGGGAAGGGAGGGGTCCGGGGGGGGGGGGGGGGAAGGGAGGGGTCGGGGGGGTAGGGAAGCGAGGTAGGAGGGAGGGCCGAGGAAGAGGGGGAGAGGGGGGTGGGTTAGGGGGATAGGGAGGAGGGGGGTGAGAGGGAGCGTCAGGGGAAAGGGGGGACAAAGGGTGAGCTAGGGGGGTAGGAGAGAGGGCTGAGGGAGAGGGGGTAGGGGCAGAAGGGGTTGAGGGGGTAGGGGAGAGGGGGGATTGGAGGGAGGGCTAAGGGAGAGGGGGGTGTTAAGGGGGAGGGGAGGAGGGGTGGGTAGCGGGAATGGGGATAAGGGTGGGGTGGGGTGGTTGTCCGATTACGGGGAGGGGTGGTTCGGTTGGGGGCGAGGGCGAGGGGGGTAGGGGGAATAGGTGGAAGGGGAGTAAGGGTGAGCTGGTGTGGCCATCCGATTGCGGGGTGGGGTGGCTCGATTGGAGAGGGAAGTGGGGTAGGCTGTAGGGGGTTGGTGGGGGGGGGGGGAGGGGTAGAGTGGCGTGGGGGTTGGGGACCTAGGGGTAGGGTAGGGGGTGGAGGGGGGCCTGGGGGGAAGTGGTTGGGGGTGGGGTGGCATGGGGTTAGGGGGGAGGGGTGAAACAGGGGTAAGGGTGGGGTTGGATGGCTATCCAATTGCGGGGTGGGGTGGTGTGTTGTGGTGTGGGTCAGTTGAGGGGGAAGAGGGGTGGGGGGCCGTGGGGTGTAAGGGGTGGGGAAATCACCCACCACTCCATGGATGGACAGGGTGGTGTCAGTGGGCTTTTGCCATTTCTTAGTGTTAATATTTTTTTAATTTCAATTATCTGATTATACAAATTAAAAATTTATGATATATTTTCGTTGTGGATTTAAGTTAATATGCTTTCGTTATTTACTAATTTATGTGTTTCTATTTTTCAGGAAAATGGCATAAAAGAAGATTTTTGTGAATATGTCTAGACCAAAGACACTTAAAGGTGCATCTTCAAAAAACATTGGTGAATGAACTCCACCCGAGCTCATGGCTACAAATCTTTCAAGTTCCTCAAATGATAAGAAGATGATTTCAGGCTGGAAGAATTCAAAAGAGGTGAAATTCCCATCAAGAATTTGGTATGTGAAATAAAGAGAAAGCCAAAATGTTAACATATATCTATATATTGATATACCGAATGAAAATGGAATTTTTGAGCTGATAGGAAGAGTCATAGATATGTGTTCGTTACTGGACACTGAAGTTGTTTACATACTTACAAAATCTCCCAAGTCACATGAAAGGATTAAATATCGATTAACATATTCATTGTATGACACGAGAGAGGTATCTACAAAGTTGTGTAAACAAATCGTAAATGAGATGAAACAGAACATCGTAAGTATTGTTATTTATATTTGTATTCTTCTTTCTTGAAAGTGTCTCACTATATTTTTTTAATTTTGTTTTTATTGACATATGATATTTTTTTTGGTATAATTTTGTTGAAAGTTGTTCAATTAGGTTGGGAGGCATTCATTTCATAGAGCATCATATCATGAAAGTTGTCAGTAGTTTTTACTCATTGTCAGAAGAAGATATGGAAAACAAGCAAAATGTAGTAATTGATGATGCTACAAAACTACATCCAAAGGATCATAAAAAAGGGCCTCTAGTGGATAAATGTAGCAAGGGTAGACAAGTTACTTTTGAGGGTGATGAAGTTGAAACTGACAGTGAAGCATATGTTACTGTTACTGAAGATGACATTAGAACTGAGAAGAGTCGTAAAAGGCCAAAATTAACAATGCCCAAAAATAAATCTGTTGAGAATGTCATGACGAAGAAAAGTAAATTTGAAGATTTTGAAGTAGTCATTACCAGCAGTCAAGAACCTAGTGAAACTTCAAAAGAAAGCAGAGAAATCATTACACCAGGAGCTAATTTAGAGGATGGAATTATCAAAACAAAACAAAATGCCATTCTACAAAATTTGACAAATAAAAACTTAATTGATGGTGGTCATACATTTTAGCTTAATGTCAAACAAACCTATAAGGCACATGAAGGACAATGTCAATATCAAGTGAGAAAGCCACACCATCTGCATGTTCACAACTTGAAGACATTAATGAGGTATAATCCATATGCTCATGTGGTTAATTATGTGCTTCTTGTTGATCTAGTTTAAGTTTCCAACAAAGAAGCATTTGATAAGTCAAAATGTTTTGAATACAATTATTATGTGCTTGGGGGGAACCATTCTGTAGAAGCTCAAAAACAATTGATGGAAGAATATCCCAATAACCCATGTTTTGAAACAATGAAATGTATCATTTATGTTAGTTTATCGGATACAGAAGCAAAGTTAGTGGCATGGGATCATAATTTAGATGATGAATATAGGATGTCTATGAATTTCATCCAAAGGGTTAGATTTATTCATAGTGAATTTCAAGAAAAATGTGGTGGGGATACGATAAATGTTACTACAGATTTCCAAAGGGAATGTTGTATGGAAATAGGCTATCAAATTGAAGAGAAACCCAATTCAAAAGGTGGAAAACGCAACCTTCCTAGTGATATATTCAAAGGTGTTGATAACATTTTCCAATTAGCATTTAGAACTGGAGATGTTTGGAAGTTGATTGAGGAGATTTTTAGCATGTGGGAAAACATTGGCATTAAAAACCAGAAGGTCAAAAAGTCTAAGCCATTGATATGTGGCGGTAGTAAATCAGGTCCTGAATTCAAGCAGCTTCCAGAAGATATGACTATCACACCTTGGAGAGCAATGCAAGGAGTGAAAGATGAAAAAATTGTCAAAATAATATTATCTTGTGTGAAGTCAGGGGAATTATCATTGGAGGAAATATCTGAGGAATTTCAAAAGTAAGTTTGTTGAATTATTTCTATTTATTTCTAGATTATAATTTTCTTTTAAATAAAACATGTTTTTCTTGGTAGTATTTGTTATACATATCATTAATTGAATTTTTGTTACTTTATCTATGCAGTCACAAAGTTTACATGAAAATTCAAGAACAAATGGTTAGATCGTTGAATGAATATAGTTGGGATGATGTCGTATGCAACTATCCAGATTCAAGTTCTACATCAACATTAAAAGCTTTTTACGTTGCATTTAAAAAGGTATCTTGATTTACACATTCCTTTTTATTCATCTGTGTACTATTTTTAATTTATAACTTACACATATATTTGTTTATTTTATAAAAGATGAAGAAGGATGAAAATGGAGCGCCAACCAGCTTCAGAACCTTTATTGAAAAAATAAAGACTGAAATACTGAGGAAGCAACGTGTTAAGAATGTTGAACTTGATCCAACTCTTACTCATTTCATTTGGAATGGGATAGACACTGTTCAATATCAAGTAATACAAGGCGACTATCAAGACATTGCTAAACTCATACCTAAAAGGGAGTATGCCCTAGTTATTGCAGATATTCCCCATGGTTTCAATATTCCAAATATTGACTATGATAGTGACCCTTATACTTATCAAGCTCTTAGTAAAGTGGTTGCGGGATTTGTAGAAGTCACATCATCACCATTATGGAGATTTGTGACATTTCATTCAGACACACAATTGGCAATGATATTGTCAAGTTTCAAAGGGAAAACAAATTCAAGGATGTAGCTTACATAGTAAGACGTTTAAAATGTATATTTGATTAATGTTGAAAAATTCATTTATGTACAAGTTGATTGAACTTTTACTATTTCATGTTACAGGCAAAAGTCAAATCTTCTTAACCGTGATGATCAAGTATTTATAAATGATTGTGAGTTCATTCATATTGATAGTTGGACAAAAGATGATAGCTATATGTCTATGATTTTTAATCGGGTGGACGAAAAGAGTCATAACCAAATACTAACTTATGATGCTATTGTGAGAAAACTAACATATGAAGACAAAGAAGCAAAAGGAGAGACAGTTAACATTTATCAAAAACCACAATTATTGATTAACTATCTTATAGACATATGTTCAAATGAAGGAGATTGGGTTCTAGATTCATTTTCTGGCTCGGGTAAGTTTTATTATATAGAATTGAATTTCAATATGTTATTTTTTTAATTAATATGTCATTGTACTAATTTACTTCATTATTTCTTTTGTGCTTGATAATTTTGTACAACACTAGCATGTTGCCTTCAAAAAGGAAGAAATTGCATTACAATTGAAAAAGATCCATTACAATGCAATTTCATTCAGCAAAGAATTAATGCTCTTCAATTTCTTCCAGATGCAATGCAAGAAATTGGGTTGAGGAAAGGGGACTTTAGTGAATCACATGTGGCAAAAAAGGAAAAGGAACCTCAACCACCATTACATGGGATTTTTGGAAAGACATACATTGGGAGATTTGCAGACATGAAAGATCCATTAGAAGATGAAAATGAGCAAAAGGAAGCAGAAAATATTGTGGAAGAAAACAATGATGAAACTCTAGAGGACGAAGAGTTTGGATTACGTGACATTGTTGATTAAATTTAAGTTATGCTTGGAAATCAAGCTCATTTTTTATAACTATTAAGTAGTTATACTTGCAACATTTTGACTTTGACATTTTATGAGAAGAGTATACACTCAATTAAGGTTTTTATGCATTCAATATTTGTAATATGTGATATTCGCATTAATTTTTAAGTTAACCATTATTTTTTGAAAAAAAAGTGATTATTATTATTTTTTTGTCATGAAATTCATAAAAAAAACTATTATTTAACTATTTTTAGTTAAAATTTTCGTATAAAAATTGTGATTTTCGCATGTCAATTGTAGCAAAAAAATATCAAAATGTGTAGTTTTTTAATTATATTTATGTTAAAAATGGCTCTTTTTATGTCCATTGTTAAAAAATATTGTTTTTTAGAAACAATTATTTCTTGTGGATTGAAAAATTAATTAACAGTGTATAAATATGTAGAATATCGAAAATTCAAAATATCGACCTTCTTCTTTAAATATGCGAAACAATAAAAACCTCACTACAAAAAAAATTAAATTAAAATAAAAACAAGAAAATATGAAGAAAAAGACCACTTCAAAGATTATTAAATTTACAAAATAATTATTTATATTTCATACATTAAAAAAAAAAAAAAAAAAAAAAACCTTTTAAAAAAGGGCTTGGTATAGAATTACCACGTTTATAAATCAACATAAAAAACACTACCACTATAAAATGCAATGTACATAAAAAAATTTATAGTTCCAAAAACTAAGCTTTAAAAGGCACGTGTGTTTTGCATAACCCCTTTTCAAAATCGGGTCACTTTTTTGCTATCTCTACAAAAAGGGTAACAGTATGGGTTCCCATTTCAAAGTTTACATTGTTTTGTTTTGCTTCCAACATTGCAAGGGAATGCTTGGAACACTTCATTAGATAGCGAGATATTCAGAGTGGCAGCCATTTTCCTAATGGTGAAAAAATGACATGTAACAGATTTCCCCCTAAACTGCAAATTTGGAAAAGATGTTTGAGGACTGAAGTGCTTTATCATGCCAAAGTCTGGATTAGAGACCATGGTTGGAGACCTAGAACAAAAAATCAAGAGTTACAATACAATATCTTCATATAATCATCACTGAGGTAGGTATTCCCACACTCGAAGCAAAAGTATCTCAAAAGAATCAGTATGGAAATATACAAAGATCCACACAATCAATAGACATTATATGGACGTAGCCATTAAATATGGATCCATCTTTACAATCATGAACATTTAAAACTCCACGCAGCCTAGATGGATGAAACTAGATTCAGGGTCTTTGTCTTCATCTCTATCAATCCATAGTATGAATCTAACCATGAAAGTGAATGTCTCGAAGTCGAACATGGTAGAAACCACCTGATTACCAGTCAATGATGTAAATTGTTAGCAGGTGCAAGAGAAACCACCAATAATGAAAATGGTTCTCAAGGTACCTTAGTACAATCTATGAAGTGTGATTAAATGTCTTGAAGTCGAACACTCATAGAATCATTCAATCAAAGGTCAATGATGAGAACCTATCATTGAAGGCGAGGAACCTACCATTGAGGCATGCAAGCTCCAAGGTACTAAAGAAAATTTCTAGACCAACTTCCTAGATAATGAGTTGAAGTTGATAGGAAGTGGTCTGTCACAAGAGGGCTTACAACATGAAAATCATGTCAAGTTTTGAAGAACAAATTTGAAGTAATTCAGGACTAACTCAGGGATGACCGACGTGAATGAAGGCTATGAATTGCAAGATAATTTTAATGGAGGTTTAACTTCTTTTCAACATATCGGTGACATGAAATTTTGACTTGGCGGCATTTGACTTAAAAATAAGACTCAAAACCAAATTGAAGACTTTCAATGACATATGATCAACTGAGATACAAATGGATTTCCCAACCCAGACACCAAGGTGATGGAGTATCATGTTCAAGATCAACATGATGCCTTCTTACAATATAAAAAAAAATGTTTCTTTCCAATTTTCCCCCACCATTACTAGTAAGAACCTCTTTATTTTTATGCAATCTTGAGGAGGATAACATGTGCTTGTCCAATTAGCTCATTCTTCAGATGAGTCCTTCAGATTATTTTTAACAAACCCTAAGAAGGAGTGGTTCGATCTCATCATGGTTGACAAGTCCTTCACTGTTTTTTTTGCGAGTTCGGTGAAGGGGTAACTCAATGTCATTTTCATATTTAAAGAATTTGAAAAGATACAGAAAAGAAAAATCATATAGTTCTTTCAATGTAAATTTTAACGAGTCTAGAGAAAGTAAAGTTCGGTGTTTTTCATTTTTAGGGAGTCAAGAGAAAAACATAAGTAAACTCTGAAATGTCCTTTTTCATAAATTTAGTCTCTCAAGCCTGGAAAAGGATAAAATAATGTAGGAGATAAATATTTTGACCATGATTAGTCAAAGTATACATTTTTTGTACATTGTCCACATGATCTGTAAAAGGGGTAAACTTATGTCAAGTAGATGTTTTCATTTTCTTTAACAAGTTTGAAACAAACAAAATACTCGGCAATATTTTCACATTTAAAGAGTCAAAAAATAGCTTAAAGATAACTCCAATATTTTTCTTTTTTGTAATTTTTAAGAGCCCTAAAAAGTGATAAATGTTTACTCATCACCAAAATGACATATTTCCATAATTAAACTTGTAAAATGCACTTTCAAAGAGCTCCTACTGGTAAAGAAATTTTTACTTTTTGAACTTTTACAAGCAAAATAGGCCTATTAAAATAATATATTTTGCCTTTAGCTTCTAAAAATTCAATTTTTTAATGTTTTTTACTATTTTTCAAGCACCCTACGAAACCATAGACTCTAGATTCGATCCACAGTATGGTCTCCAATTTGTTATGGCAGACAAGAGAGATCTGACTAGATTCAAAAGAGATCTAGTAACAAACAGAACAAGTGACTTCTACCTTTCCTTAGTTTACAACTGAAGTACGAGATATGATATATACATGATCCAAATTGGATCCTAGAATACTCTCTAAGTTTTCATGAACTCTTTAAAAATCATTCCAAGGATTAAAAGTCTTATAAAGATCAAGCTTATTGGAGATATCCTCATAACAGTTGCAATTTGTGATCAACACGGAGCAATGAGGACCATCGGTCAGGCGCACTGACCATCGGCCCATGGTAACATGTGCTATCACAAATTATCAAATCCAAAGGCCATTTTGAGAAATGGGGGTAGTTTCCGATATGAGATTATGCGATTAGTTTATGATATCACAGGGAAAACCCCTCAAAGAAGGAAAGGCCGCAAGCACCCAAACCCGAAAAATTATAAAATGAAACGGATATCGTTTTGATTCCGTGGAAGCGGGGTTTCACAAAACTGGTAGAATATCAGAGGGGCTTCAAGTGGTAAGTGGTTTCAATTGAGTTCCGCCCAATGCCATACAATGAGTGCCATGCATCCGACAGAAGAGAGAGAAAACGATTCACATCGGATGGGTAAACATCATGTTACTTATCCGCCCAATATGGATGTTGATCGTAGGGTTTGGAGGCCCCAGATCAATGGTGAAGACGCATTTCGATGGATGATCAGATTTGACACGGTTAATAGGCAGAGTTGTATAGGATTTGGAGTCCGATATGGATGATCCGTTGGCAGAAGGTCATGTTTCGTGGGCATTCTTGGAGTTAATGGAAAAAAGGTTGTTTCAAATGTGTCCAAGAGAACTGAAACTCATCGTTATGAAATAGGTGGCCACCTCCCTGTGAGGCGTTATACAGTGACTGATTACGCAAGACAGAGGGATTCAAATGGACAGAGGCAGGGGAACCGGAAAGATGAGAAGTGAAAACGAACAGTTAGAAAGCAGATTGGCTTTAAAGCCACAAGCTAATAGAGAAATCAGCAAGAAGAAAGCAGTAAGCAAAGAGAAGTAGGCAGTAAACCGAAAGTAGAGAGAAGAAGCCAAGCTCACCTACAGAAGCAAAGGTAGCATCGATCCAAAGATAAGATAGAGACAGAGAGAGTCAGACATTTTGTGTACTCCAGAGAAGGCTTGAGAGGTTCAAGAACACTCCTCTGTAATGCCTATCAGGTATGAGTCTCAGATTGGGCTCATACTACTGTGACCAATAGATGTCAAGAATTCCATGAGGAGAGTTTGTGTACTCCAGAGACCTGGGGAATCCAAGTACAGTCTTACTGATTTGTATCTGCTGAGTGAGACTCGAATTGAGCTCACTGTTGTAAAAACTTTTCTTTGAAAACATAATAGAGAGGCCACCATTGGAGGCTAGAGCGAGAGACGTAGCCCAGGAGTACTGGGTGAACTCCTTATTAAACTTGTTATCTTTATATGTTTTCCTGATATGTTTTCTTTAACTGCTTCATTGCTTGGGTATTTCGCAATCTTATCGATCCATTGCATAAAATAGCATAGGCACATCCATGCACATGAGTCTGTAATACCTTATTCTGTCTTGGATCAATTCCAGATCAAGTGGTATCAGAGCTCTAGGTTGCTAAGGTTAGACAAGCTTGTGATAGATTCTTTTTGTGAATGATAGCTAGATCAAAGCTTAAACTAGGAGAAGGAGAGTTGGTTGAAGCTAACCCAAAAATTGGAAGAGTCTATCCTAAGAGGAAAATTTCAGAATAAAGTCCCTTGGAATCAGACTCCCAGTTCATGGATAGTTTCATGACCATGAGAGCCATGGTAAAAGAAATGTATAGAGAATTTAATAGAGGTAGAGGTGAAGAGTCATCAACCTCCAAACAAGATAAAGGAGTAGAAGAACCTCTTTTAGTTTCCCACCCAGAAGGCAAAGGAAAAGAAGAGAAGCCCTCTCCACCATCTCCCCCATCATCATCTTCTTCACACAAAGAAATCCCTGAAAAGAAAAAAAAGAAACCTTCTTTGATTAAATTAGATGTGAAGTTTGATTTGCCAGTTTATGACGGAGAACTGAATGCAGAAAAGCTAGATAACTAGATTAGACAGATTGATGTATATTGCAGAGTGTAGAACATCGATTCATAAAGGAGAAAGATTCAGCTGGCTAGCCTACGCCTTGGAGGCACGGCCCTGGTATGGTGGAAAGGCAGGACACAAGCTGATTTGAAGAAGCATGGTAAAATTCTTTCAACCTGGAATGAATTTGTTTCTGCAATTAAAAAACAATTCTATCCACTAGCTTATATGCAGCAAGCTATGATGAGTTGTAAAACTCTTCGCCAATTGAAAGGGCAAAGTGAACAAAGTTACACCCAAGATTTAGAAAAAGATCTTTGATTCTAGGCATTTCTTTAGACTCACCTGAAACTTTGTTGAAGTATATAGGTGGTCTACACATCTATTCAAAGCACACCATTTTCATGTTTAATCCCACTAGCATAGATGAGGTATCTGTTCAGGCTACACATCTAGAGGCTAGAGGCAAGAATGTGAACCCAGAAGTTGGGGGATCATCAAAACCCACTGCAAGGAAGAGCAAGGAAAAGAGAAAGCAGAAATGGAAAGAGAGGAAGACAAATGTTGTACAAAAGACCAAACCTTCATGCACTCACTGCAAGAAGGATGGGCATGATGATGTACTCTGCTGGATTCCGCATCCAGAACTGAAACCCAAGAAGTACGATGGAAAAAAGAAGAAGACTGCTGCAGCTATTCAGAAGGACTTGGGGTCAGACTCAGGGAATGAAACAACAATTGCAGCCACAAGTATAAAATGTTGTCCACTTTAGAGAATGCAGAAATCAAGAAGCAGGTATAGGAGTTTCTCGAGAAAGGGTTCATAAGACCTAGCACATCACCATGTGGGTCTCCAATTATCTTGGTGAGAAAGAAAGATGGCTCATGGAGAATGTGCATTGATTACTGAGCACTGACTAAGATAACGATAAAAAATCGTTATCCCCTTCCTCACATAGATGATCTATTAGATCAGTTGAAAGAAGTTGTTTACTTTTCCAAGTTGGACTTGCATAGTGGCTATCATCAGGTCAGAGTTGCAGAGCAAGATGCATGGAAGACTACTTTCAAAACAAAGCAAGGATTGTATGAGTGGTTAGTTATGCCTTTTGGATTAACTAATGCTCCTGCTACTTTCATGAGAGTAATGAATGATGTACTCAGGCCTTTTATTGATGATTTTGTCATTGTATATTTAGATGACATTCTTGTATTTACTAAAACATGGGAAGAACATTTGAAGCATGTAAAGCAAACTCTAGACGTTTTGAAAAGAGAAAATCTTTATGTTAAGCTATCAAAATGTGAATTTGGCAAGACATCTTTGAATTATTTGGGTCATATTGTAGGGGGTGGCGATTTGAAGATAGATCCCTCTAAGGTTGCAATCATTGTAAACTGGCCTAAACCCAAATCTGTTATAGAAGTTAGAAGCTTCCTAGGAGTAGCACAGTATTGGAAAAAGTTTATTGCTAATTTTTCCTTGATTGCAGCTCCCTTACATGCTTTCAGCATGTATGGGTTCATTTTGGATTATCCACTTCCATTGTATCTGATCGAGATTCCCGATTTGTTGGGAAGTTTTGGTCAAGTCTGTGGGAATTGATGGACACCAAATTGAAGAAGAGCACAACCTTTCATCAACAAACAGATGGCAAAATAGAAGTGGTCAACTGAACAGTGATCCAGTTGCTCAGAGGATATTGCAACAAGCATCCCAAGCTTTGGGATGAACATTTGTGTTATGTGCAACATGCTTACAACTGGGCTAAATATTCTTCTACACAGAGATCTCCTTTTGAGACCTATTTTGGTTTCATAACAAGGTCTCCCTTGGATTTTGTCTTTGGTAGAGACATAGCATTTGATGGACACAGTGATGTGGACAAGGCAACCAAGTTCATTGAACAAATCCAAGAGATTCATTAGGCAGTACAGGAACAACTAGAAAAGAGCCAAGCTAAGTACAAGGCAAGGCATGACAAGTATCAGATTGAGCATAGTTTCCAAGTTTGTGAGCAAGACTAGCTATATATCAGCAAAGACAGAATGCAAGGTGAAGGTAAGAAACTGAAGCTGATAAGGTATGGACCTTTCAAGATAGTTGAGAAAAACGGTGAGAATGCTTTTCACCTTAATTTGCCAGCTTACATGCACATCTATTCAGTAGTTAATGCAGAAAGCTTGAGACTGTTTGAACCTTCATTGATTAAAGATATCGAAGAGCAGAGTCAATTGCCTTCTATTGATGATCTGTTGCCTCAATATCTCAATGAATTGCAAGAGGACACAGTTATGGACAGGAAGGTGAGAACTACGCGCAGAGGGGATGTTGAGTACCTCAAGATTGGGCTCAAAGGTTCAAAACCAAGCAGTGCAAGATGGATAGAAATTGGGCAAGTGAGGAATCTATATCCTCACTTGATTGATGCTTAAAAACCAACTTTTAGTGGTCCAAAAGCTTTTTCAGTGGGAAGGTCATAATCCAAATTGGATCCTAGAACACTCTCTAAGTTTTCATGAACTCTTTAAAAATCATGCCATGGATTAAAAGTCTTATAAGTTCAAGCTTATCAGAGATATCCTCATAATAGTTATAATTTGTGAATAGCGTGGAGCAACGAGGACCGTCGATCGATCGCATAGACCATCAGCCCATGGTAACGCACACTATCGTAAATTAGAAAATCCAGAGGACATTTCAAGAAACAGGGGTAGTTTCTGATATGCAATCAGTTTCTGATATCGCAGGGTAAACCCCTCAAAGAAGGAAAGGTTACAAGCACCCGAAAATGAAAAATCATAAAATGCAATGGATATCGTTCCGATTCCATGGAAGTGGGATTCCACAAAACCAGTAGAATATCGAAGGGGCTTCGAGTGGTAAGTGGTTTCAACCGCGTTCCGCCCGATGCCATGCAACGAGTACCACGCGTCCCGTGAAAGAGAGAGAAAACTGTTCACATCAGACGGGTAAACGTCATGTTACTTATCTGCTCGATATGGATGATGATCGTAGGATTTAGAGGCCCCAGGTCAACGGTGGAGATGCGTTCCGATGGATGATCGGATTTGACAAGGTTAATAGGTAGAGTTGTATAGGATTTGGAGTCCAATATGGATGATGTGTTGGCAGAAGGTCGTGTTTCGTGGGAATTCTTGGAGTTAACAAAAAAACGGTCCTTTCAAATATGTCCAAGAGAACTGACACTCATCCGTTATGAAATAGGTGGCCATCTCCCTGTGAGGAGTTATATAGTGACTGATTATGCAGGAAGAGGAATTAAAATAGACAGAGGCAGGGGAACCTAAAAGCTGGGAAGCGGAAATGAATAGTCAGAAAGCAGATTGGCTTTAAATTCACAAGCTGACAGAGAAAGCAGCAAGAAGAAAGCAGTAAGCGAAGAGTAGTAGGCAGTAAACCGAAAGCAGAGGGAAGAAGTCAAGCTGACCTACAAAAGAAAAGGAAGCATTGAGCCAGAGTTAAGACAAAGACAGAGAGAGTCAGAGAGTTTGTGTACTCCAGAGAAGGCTTGAGAGGTTCAAGCACACTCCTCTGTAATGCCTGTTAGGTATGAGTCTCAGATTTGTCTCATACTACTATGACCAATAGATGTCAAGAATTTAGTGAGGAGAGTTTGTGTACTCCAGGGACTTGGGGAATCCAAGTACAGTCTTACTGATTTGTATCTGCTGAGTGAGACTCAAATTGAGCTCACTGTTGTAAAAACTCTGCTTTGAAAACATAATAGAGAGGCCACCACTGAAGGCTGGACTGGTAGACGTAGCACAGGAGTATTGGGTGAACTCCTTATTAAACTTGTTGTGTTTATATGTTTGCCTGTTATGTTTTCTTTAACTTCTTTATTGCCTATGTATTTCGTAATCTTATCGATCCATTTCATAAAATAACATAGGCACATCCATGCACATGAGTCTGTAATACCTTATTAATTGTCTTGGATCAATTCTAGATCAATACAAGAGCCTCTTACCTTTCTATGAAATGCTTGTGGAAGTTATTCTGATGCTTTCAAAAGCCTTTCCTCATTGGTTCACAAGAAGACTTGCATGAACAGAAAAAAACAAGGCATAAAAGCATAGTGTAGATAAAGATGAAACACAAAATGAATGGAAATTACAAGATACCATATACCATAAGATTAAACCAATATTCAGTTATAAACTATGCAAAAGATCAAGGATCTTTGCAAAGTGCATTGAAACAAGTACAATTAGGACAAAAACAGTTGCTTGTATCAATTTGAACAAGAAGAAGCAATACAACATTGCATTGATGATGTAAACCTCCTCCCAATGGTCTCCAATACTCCCCTTAAGTGACAAGTTTTCTAGCCCTATTCCAATAGCATAAGTTTACATTCAAGAATCCTCTCTTATCCCTCTAGTCTATGTTGAATTTATAGGCCAGGAGGAGGAGGTTTGAGATCCTCTTCTCAAGGGATGAGATCCTCAAAAGGAGGGATTAGTGTTCCACAAAGGGAGGAAGTTTGTGCCATGAATATAGGGATGATGCCAAAGTATGTAGAGGCTCAAGGATTTTAGTTGGGAAATATTCCTCCAACAAGACTTCTAGAAATCACTTTTTATATTTTACTCTCATCAAGTGGTTTACGCAGTTTCTAGTGGAAGACAAAGTGCAGATTTGTGCATACCACAATGTTCAAAACTGCGGTTCCGTAGATACTGGCTAGCAAGCCGAGAAAGTTCTTAAAATTAGGTTCCTTGAGTAATGTAATCTAGGATTCTTGTTTTCTTTGGGATTTTTTTGTTCCAACATTGTAGGGTAATGCTTGGAACACTTCATTGAATAGTGAGAGATATGAATTGGAAGTCATTTTCCTAATGGTGACAAAATGACCTGTAACATTGAGACACAAGAAAGACTTGCCAAAGCTCAGGAAAATTAGGCAAAGGTTAATGCATTCATACTTAAGAGTCTTTCAGAGTTGCAGAAGCAAGGATAGATGGGGATTATTCATGGATATAGGTAGGAAGAGAAGACTAATGGGGTCGATGGTAGCAAGTCTCAGAGGAGACAAAGGATGGATATGGATGATATAGTGAATAGTGGCATATTTTTGGATACACTTGATAGGAATAATGGTATGTTGGATCTTATTATAATTATTCTTCCAGGAGACATCATTTTCATCACCTCCAGCACCATAGGAGGAGTGAGTACTTACCAACAAAGTTCAATAAATTCAATCCTCCTAAATTTTACAAAGCGATGAATAAATAAGAGGATGTAGAAGCATGGTTGCTTGGGATGAAGAATTTCTTTAGATTGCATGATTATTCATAGAACATGAAAAACAATATAGCTACCTTTGGTATCAAAGGGAACTCATATATCAAATGGGAAGATGTGAAGAATGCCTGAGACATTAGAGAAGAGGAGTTGATTTGCAATAAGTCTCAGAGACTCTTCGAGAAGAAGTACCTATCCAAAAGATACTATGATAACAGGGCCAAGGATTTCTATGAGCTAAAGATGGGTTTTATGACATATGATGAGTACACTAGAAGATTATTGGAGTTGATGAGTTATGTGCCTTATCTCAATGATGAGAAGGAGGAGATTCAAAGGTTCATCAATGGGTTTCCAGTAGAATTCAGAGACTGGATTGAGTTTGATGAGCTTATGTCATTGGAGGAAGCCATTAGAAAATTGAAGCATTATTATGAGCAGTCAAAGTGCAAGCCTGAGTTTAAGCATGACTAAAAAGGGAACAAGAATACTAAAAGAAAATGGTCTAAGAAGTGAGAAATATCTTAGGATGCAGGTGAGAAAGAGAATGTGGTTCATTACAAGAAGTTTAACATAGATGAGAAAGGACATGGGTCTCAGCCTAGAGAGTAACAGAATAAAGGTAATGGTAGGGGACCTTTGCAATGTTGTATTTGTGGAAAGGAACATCGCAAGAAGGATTTTCCATTGTAATAAGGTTGCAAGCCTAATATCTACAATTCTCAAGAGGCGCAAACAATTGGGGATGTTGGTCAGAGCATTCCTCGGATCTATGTAGCACTTGATAATAGGAAGGCAGATCATTAGGCATCCATTATTGAGAAGGAAGGTAAGCTTTGTGAAAATTCATTTCCATTTGGATTGATTCATGATCTAGATATAGTTATGTTAGTCTTGACCTAGTGGATTAGTTTCGTTTGAGTAAAGAAGTGTATGCAAAATCTTGGTTGGTGTAGCTAGTTATAGGAACCAAGAGAAGAGTTCATATTGGGTGAGATCTTGTGCATTTAAGCTTAATGGTATGCCTACATCAGTGCATCTATATGTGCTTCCTTTGGGTTCGTATAGCATGATTTTGGGTATGGATTGGTTGTTCACTCATAGGACTAAGGTATATTTTTATGTGAAGGCTATTGAGTGCCTAGATGATGATGGAGAAAGGATAATCTTGTAGGGAAAAAAGAAGCCTACATCAGTGAGAATGGTTATAGTTATGCATGCAAAGCGCAGTGGTAGGAAGGGGTCTGTATTGTTTGCAGTTAATGTTTCCAGTTACAAAGGGAAGGATGATGAGGATGATGAAGTCTTGATGATCCATAAACTACCATGGATATTCCACTAGACAGTTCGTCACAATAGATCTGATAATATTATATTTAAAATTTTGAGATTCTACACTATTATAGTTTTATATAATTTCTAGATCTATAAAATTATCTGTAATTAGTGCATGCATGTAAAAGTAAATCAAGAAAAAAATTAGAGAATGACAAAATAATCTCAAACACACATTATACACAATATATTCTCTTTAGGAAACCTTTTCGGTACAAAACCCAGCTGGAAGGTGAGGCCACTTCGCTCTATTTCTCTGTCTGGAAATATGGTTGTATATACAAAGAAATAATGTTTGTGGCTCATGGGCTACTACAATGCACATATAATCTTTGTGTTCTCTACTTCCTATCTCTCTTGGCTATGCTTTCTCAACTATGGAACAAAATTCTCTCGAAAGAAAATGAAATGCCTCTTCCTCCTGGTGGCCCAGTTATAACACAGCATGATAACCTACTAGTGGTTAATTTTGACTACATCACAAAATAGACTCTTCTAGGTTATTTTACATCACAAACACATGCCTAGCCCCTTTTCCATGAATAATGGGGGCTGACATGGCATCCTCCTGAACTATAGGTATGAAAACAAGAAGGTTCAATTCTGAGTGGCATAAATTTTGCATACGGACTCCGATTGATGTGATTGTTGCATCATTGGAAATATATTTGTGTGTAGAATAGCATGAAAACTTTTACCCCCCAAAAAACTTCGTTTGATGCCTCAAAATGCTCCCATAAAGTTTCAGACCTTGTTTGGCCAAACTGGGTCATGCTAGTAAAAATGGTTTGGTAAGTTGATTCCTCCATTTTTTCCACTCCAAATGCATTGAAATGGATGACAAACAATATAATGATCCAATTCGGATCACACCTCCCAATTTTGGGAGGCTTTTGGTCCCAAAAATATTTTACTGAATGAGGTGAGGAAATTTTCCCTCCACCTTCTCTCTGGTGTACCATTTACCTTTGCTTGGAAGTTGTCCCTTCAACCCAATCTACCAAAGGTCGTGTTTCCCTTCTCTTGTAGCTCTGGACCTCTTCTGCAAAATTGTATCTTCTCTCAACTCTACCTAAGCGTTTGGTTCCAAATCCTCCACTCATACATGGTTCCAAATATTGTATCTTCTCTCAACTCTTCTCCCACAATATAGTCTAGAATGCACTGAGAAATATTGTATCCATGTATGAAATGATGCTCCGTTGTATCCAAAAGTGCACCTAGACTTGTCCAAAGAAAAAATTTGTCACCTCTTCTCCATTGATGGCATTTTTACAAGGCATCACAACACAAATCTCGTTGAACTTGTCAACCACCATGAACAGGTAGTCATGTCCCTTCCTGGTTGTTGGTAAACCTCCTACAAATTCAATGGAAATACTTTCCCAAGGACGAGTGGGTACAGGTAAGGAATGATACAAATGTTTTTTCCTATTTCTAGGCTTGCTGGCACAACAAAACATGCATCTTCTTATGAACCTAGCTACTTGCTCTTGCATCTTGGGCCAATACACATACCTCTACAAATTAGCCACGTCTTCCCTACACCAAAGTTCCTGGCAACCTTGGAGGTGTGAGCCTCTCTAATCAGCTGCAAACACTCACCTTTAAGAACAATAGCTTATCCAACCTGTAGAGTAACCCATCCTAGAGATGGTAGTCAATGGTGTTGTCACCATCGTGCACATGACTCTAACTCTGCAACTGTTGATACACCTCCTTGACATCCTCATCTTCTGAATATGCCTCCCTATATGCATCATGGGTGAATGGATCCTGTTACACAGTAATTTGTCACTGTCTCCCTGTCAGTCTTCCTACTGTCTCATGAGTCCAAATTAATCATGCTCATGCTCTCTAATGTTGCCAAATGACCCACTTTGCCAAATGTTTTTCTATCATCGCGACTGTTGTCCAAATAAACACATTGATTAGCGCTCCAAAACAGACCGAATGCGCTACCAGCGCGGAAGTACACGTGATTCCCGCACTGGTCGAATTTCATGAGACAGCGCGTCTGTTATCTATATCTAATCGCGCTGATATAACTTTCTTTGTTATTCAGCAGCAATGTCAGCGCTCCAGTGCAGTTATGAACCCACGCTAATCCAATCTGGGCGAGTTTGTTCTAACAGCCGGCCTTCTAGATGGCTCCAGACCTGGTTGTTGGCCTTGTAAATGTCACCCTCCCTTCTCTGGCATGTCTGTTTCGTCATTTGAGCCACCTTCCTTGGAGATAAGCTCATCCTCCCACCATTCATGGAGACTCCTTCTCCTATTTAAGCCTCTACCATTGCCATGAGTAGCTAGTTTGGAATTCATAGTGCTTAGAGTGTTGCTGCTAGTGTGTGAGCTTGATAGGTAGCTGGTGTGACAAGTGTGGGATTGCTAGAGAGCTTAAGGAAGGTTGTGAAGTGTTTATTTCTTGTGTAAACTTGTGTGAGAGAGAGATTTTGTTTTGGGAGATCTACCTCCAAGGGTGAATGCTTGAGAGACTTGCTGGCTGGACCCTCTTGAGAAGGATTTGACGTCAGAACTATGGTTGTATTCTTCTTTGTTTATTAATAATAGACGACTATCATTATGGTTCCACTCTTATTGTATTTATGATGATGTTTGAGTTATATCCTTTCTGACTGATATATAGTTACATCTATTGGATTTTATGCTTGTGTTTGTATCATTCTTTGCATGTGCAGGTGTCTGTGCACGAGGATCGTGAGGATTGTGACCAACCGGAGCAAAGGAACGGGGGCTTCAACTCTTCTACAAGTATTAGCATTGGAATCTAGGTAGGCCTTCATCATTAGTCTTTTATTTGTAATTAGGAACCTGCGTGTTAGCGTTGTTTGATTGTTGCTAGACCTTGTTTGGACTAGTAGGGATCGCCTTTGTCCACAGAGGGGATTTACCTCCACAACAGATCCATGTGCTTAAGAGTCCTCAAAGAAATAATATTTGATGTGGGTGGCCTTGAAAGCATATCAGCCAACTTGTTTGTGTTTCCCTTCTTATACTTGATCACCAAATGAAACTTCTGTAAAAACCCCATCCACTTGTAGTGCACGGTTTTCTGTAGCTTATTATGGGCTTGCAAGTATTGTAACAGATCGTGATCTGTGTGGATTATTGTCTCCTTTCTCATCAGGTAATGCTTCCACTTCTTCACATATTTCCCCATGGCATAGATCTCCTTGTCGTAGGTAGGGTAGTTAAGAACTTCCCCATGAAATACTTCGAAATGGTAGCAAACGGGCCTTCCTCCTTGCCTCAAGATAACTCCCATAGCATATCGTCTCGCATTTATCTCTACTTCTAAGGGCTATTGCAAGCTTTGTAATTCCATAACTTGTGCTTCACTGATCTTTTTCTTTAACTCATCGAAATCCTTCTGTTGCCTTTTTCTCCACTGGAAACTCTTGCCACGTTTGTTATGGTGTGGAGCAGTGCTACCACTGCTGAAAATGAGGCTATGAATTTCCTCAGGTACTATGTTGCTCCAATGAAACTCCTAACCTTAGTAACATTAGTAGGCACCATCCATTTCATGATGGCCTCCATCTTGGAAGGATCATCTTTAATTCTCCTCCACCAATAAAAGATCCCAAATACACCAAGGACTACTACGCAAACTTGCACTTCTTGAGATTTGCTAGCTGCTGATGCTTCTTCAATGTTTCCACCACTTGCATCAAATGTGAAATATGCATCTCCGAGGTAGCACTATAAACCAACATATCATCAAAATAGACAATAGTAAATGAATCTATAAAAGGGCACAATACATCATTCATTAATCTCATAAATGTAGCTAGTACATTACATAGGCCGAATGGCATAACTAACCACTCATAAAAACCTTGCTTGGTTTTGAAGGAAGTCTTTCATGTATCTTGTTCTTTGACTCAAACCTGGTGATATCCAAAATTCAAGTCCAGCTTGGTGAAATACTTTTCTTGCTGCAACTGATCTAGCAGATCGTCTATCCTAGGCAGGGGGTATCTGTTATTGAGTGTGATTTTATTCAACGCCCTATAATCTATATACATCCACCAAGCCCCATCCTCCTTTGGCACAATGATGATGGGTGAGCCACATGGGGATGTACTTGGTAGAATGACACCCTCTTCTAGCAGGGACTGCAATTTTTTCTTCACCTCACTTGCTTCTATTACAGAATGCCTGTACAACCCAATATTTGGCAATGGGGATTCTGGCAATATCTAGATCTCATGCTCCACTTCTGTCCTAGGGGGTAGCCCTTTAGGCTCTCAGAACACGTCCTTGTATGCTTGTAACAAATCCTCCAATTGTTGTTTTTATTTCTTAGTACACCCCTCTAGGGATGCCTTGCCTCTTATTGACTCCTCTACAGATTGATTTACTCTTAAAAACAATAAAACATACTTCTTGCTAGAACTGATCAATTTCTTGACTTCGTTGGCACTTACCAATGAGATTTTTTACTTTCCTTTGTGTGCATTGATGATGAATGATTTTCCATCCTTGATAAGCTGGTACTGGTTATCTCTCCTCATGAATATTGCATCATGCAGGTACATGTATGGAATCCCAGACACGACTCCACATACATCAAGGGGAACCATGTCTAGATCTACTTATTCAATAAAATCATCACTAATAGAAAATCTAATTTTACATTGTTTTGTTACCTTGAGCTTTGCATGCCTATGTACCTATCCTAGTGGATATAGGTTTGGATGATCACGAACTTCCAGCCACAACTTCTTGACCAGATTTGATGCAATGAGATTTTCCTCGGATCCTGAGTCAAACAGGGCATTAATCTTTTTCTTCTTTACCTACATCTTTACATGGAAGAGTTTGGTCATTTCTTTCTCTTCCCATTTTTGAAGGCTACTCAGATTCACCTCCTTCTGCATTGATGTACAAACTATCTTCTCATCCACGTCTGAGTTTCTTTCAACTTGGTTGCTCGAATCAATGCCCATGATATTCTTCTTCTTGTTATCTTTCTTCTTGTTCTTCGGGTTTAGCTCTGGAAGCAACTTCCAACACTTCTCCTCTATATGGCCATCAATGTTGCAGTGGTTGCAAGGATCTTTGCACTGGCATGTTTTGGATGTCATCTTTTTATCTTTTCCCCCTTTTTTCTTCTTCTTCCCATCCTTAGAAGCGTCTTGTTGCTCCCTTTTTTCGATCCACTTGATTGTGCTCTTTTCAGGCCTATGTTCTCCAGGTATTGTGCCTATACATAAGCCTTGTCCACCTGTTTTAGACCCAAATATCACCCTTGGTATTTTTGATGCTTGGTTTATGGCCTAGGGAAACCACTCCTTCCAAACTTGGTCCAAATATTTTAAAAACAGTGTTTTACTCCCTATACACTACTTTTCCCTGTGATAAAAGCGTGTACACGCGAGTTAGTCAATACCCAAACCACATATATGTGTTAAAACAATTAAAAATTTTAAATTTCCTTAATTATGGGTGAAGTTCACGGGTTTTATCTATTGATTACCTCCTAGTGCCTGTGGCCCAACTGTTTCCCAACTAAAAAACTAATTGGGAGAAGTATAAATAGACTTTTACGGGAAGGCCTTAAGGAGGAGAAGAGATAGAATTACTATACTAAGATTATCCCCTGACTGAGTCTGAAGTATCCATGTGCTTCAAGCACTTCCCTAAGTTCAAGAAACCCTTGTTTCTTTGAGTGTTGATATTCTTCCACTTGCTTGAGATATCATGGTATTGGCTATGGAAGGAGGTTGTTGAAGACTGGGACTGGACGGATCTGTAGGATGGTTCCGCTTGGAGCCAGAAGAAGAAGACTCAGGTAAATTCTCTCCATGTTGGTTATAGCTTTCTACAATAAAAAGAAACATTGTCTTATTCCTAAGATTAACTTTGTTTATGCATCAGATACTATTGTAATTCATGTATGAATGCCATTTTGATGTATAACTAATAATCTTGCTTATATGATATAAATTTGATTTTATTAAAATGCTTTATCTATATGCTGCTATGTATGTTCAGATTGGTTGATTTGCAGATTCGAAGATCATCAGCAGTTTCAGAGGGTCTAAACCTTGTTGCAACTACCCAAATGAAGGACATTCGGGTATGATCGCTATCACATAGTTTGTTTATATAAGCATGTTGCCTGAGTTGTATGAGTGTTTCTTACTATAGTTTTCTCTTGCTCTGTTGCGGTTTCAACCCAAAGCCCTAGGGTACTTATTCCTGTAATAGAATTGGTGACTCCGTTGGGATAACAATCTTGTTATTCCTAGTTTGGGTTGTTCAGTGTCAATCAGGGCTCAGTTCTTGGTTTGCTTGCTATGACAATATTGTTTGGTCTAGTAGAATCTCAGACCCTAAGTTTGATATTTTTTTATCAAACTTCACTTTTTATTTTTCTTGCAAAGCTTTGTATACACACTTTTTTCTGTTTACAGTATCGTACACACACTTGTTTATGCGAAGTGAACCCACGTATATGTGAGTTTCCTTTGTCAGAAGCACGTTTACACACCTCTGTGCTTGAACACAGTCGCGTATACCATTTTTTGCATGATTTTTTCAAATATTTCTGCCTAGAAAGAATTTTTTTTTGGTCTATTTGGTTTCTGAGTGGTTAGTTTCTGTCTTTAGAATTTAATTATTCAGTGAGCTTACTGTTTTGAATTCTCTTCTGCTTTGAAACATTTTTGGCCTAGGTTTGCTTTTGAGTGAGTTTTATTATTTGTGTTTGGACACACAAGAATTCTTATAGAGGTTCTTGATTGTTTTGGTCTTCTGGAACAACAAATTGTTTTCAATCTTTGTGTCAAGCTTGATTATTGGTCTACTTGCTTTGCTTTCCTTCATTTCATGGCCTTACGCCTTTTCTTGTTTTTTAAAGTTTCTTTTTGATGAATTTGAAAGTGTTTCTTTCCTGACTTCTTGGTCAGTTTCTCAAAGCTCTTTGTTGTTGTTTGGGTTGATTAGTACAAGTTGAAGCCCTTTTTTTTCAAGTTTTCATTCGTTGTCGAATTGGTAACTTGCAAAGTTTCCTTGTGCTCTTCTTTCAGTCTTTGAGTCTTTGGTGGCATATAGAGTGCTTTCAAAAGGTTGTTTTCATTGCTTCTTGAAAAAGAAAAGTCCTTAAAAAACATTGTTTTTGTCTTCTTTTTCCAAGTTTGATTTTGGTTTCTTTTGATTTTTTGAAAGTGATTTTTGATCTTTTTTTTAGTCCTTCTTGTTTGGAGAATATTTTGTATTCGAAATTTGTATTCTTTTCAAACACTTAAGTTGGCTTATTAATAAGTTATAAACAATTGCTTTCGTTCTTTTTAGAGTAATCTAGGATCTTGCATTATCATGTACACCTTGCATTAGGGTAGTTTTTCATTATTAAAGCATCAATAGTCTTTTTAGTTTTTGTGAGTGTGAAGTTTGCTATAAGAAAAGAAAAGAAAAAAGTTTTTGGTTATAGAAGTTTTTTAGAACTGAAGTAGAAATTTCTTTTCATCAAAGAACAAACGATTGCATTTCATATAAGTTAGTTTTTCATTAATTTCTTTTGCGTCATTAGTTTTTCATTAATTTCTTTTGCGTCATACAAACACCATTGGTTTCATTTCCATATTGTCCCTTTGACTTAAAAGAAAACCAGGAGCTTAATAAAATAAATTAGAACATTTTTTATTATCATTAGAATACACCAACAAGTTTTAGTTTTATTTAGGGCCTTGGATTAGGCGAGAGGAGAGTAAACACTCTAAGGCCACTCTAAATTGTAAAACATAGAAGTCTGACTAAAGAGTGAAATCCAATAGTGTTAGGGAGACTAGGAAAGCTCTGTGACTGGGAGTTAAGCATGAGGGTTCATGAAGATAAGGATAAGATATACCCCCCCTCTTACTTGTCAGATCTTACCTCACGACTATTTCACCCAGCCTCTGATACGAGTTGGTGTCTTTAGTTGCCTATACTAGGGATCCACACAGGTGGCTGCGGAGGGGAATCCCGTGGCACCTAAGGTTGACGTTGCATCACGTTCAACAGTACTTCTGGAGGGCACCCTTGCGAAGCTTGGGGGCTTGCATTGGCAAAGGTTGTTGTCTAGAGGTCAGCGTAACTACCTCTGATACCTTCGCTAGTAGACCTGGGGTGTAATTACCTTAGTCTATTTTCGGAAGGCCCTTATTATTAACTTTCTTGTATTTTGGTGTCCAGTCCTAATCACCTAGAGCAGAAATACTTGGAAGTTGTTTGATTGCTAATCTATTTAGGGACATTTTTAGTGTGTGTTCTATGCTCCTAATCATCCTAGATTTTAATTTTCTTGAGTATTTAAGTAGATCTTATAAAAATAATTCAAAGTGGTTGACCGACCATGTTGACGGTCCTAGAGACTTCGTGGGATTTCACCTACAAGTCCAGAGCCTTCTCCTAGAAGGCGTAGGAGGGATTCTACCAGTGGTTTTCAATCAGTGGTAGCAGGCGCATTAGAGATTGATCCTCCACTTGGGGGCATTAGTTCACAAGATAGACCTAGTACTAGTACAGAGTTAGAGAGGAACACACCAGTTCTTTCTCGAGTACTCTTCATGTCAGAAGATATTATTGAAGTATAATAACTTTCAGAGTCTATTGCGGCTCCGAATTCTCCTCTCCTTCTTGATCATCCAGATGTATTGTTATATGTTGGAACTCCGACTCACAGGCCTTCGAGCCCAAGTCCACACACATCTATCCCTTCGATGACCACTGCTGGAAGCATGGCATCCACCATGAGTGTTGCAAGCCTACAAACTCCCATATCTGTGCAAGGGGGAGGAACTATTTCCATCCCTTTTGACACTCGCAACACTTCCTTATTTGGGTCTACTTCTGTTCCGTCGATGAGTGGAAGTTCTCAAGCTAATGCATCCAGTTTTGGATTTTTCCCTTTTGGAATGCCCTCTCAAGGTATTTCTTCAGTTCTGTTGAATATACCATCCACCGCCTCCACATCCATGATGAGTGGATTATCTTCTTTTCATAGTTTCCATTTGGAAGTGGTCATATACCACATTCCAATCCGACAGTAGGGTCTATGCCTTTTCCTTTCACAAGTCAAGGTGGTAAACCCTTTCAAAGTTGGACAAATCCTGTGGTTAGTGGGATAGGAGCTGGGAATCAGTTTTTTGGCTGAAAAGGGAATGTGCTATCAGCGCCTTTCAACACTTCGTTAGGGGGTAACTTTACCAGTTATGGAGGATTTTTGGCTGGAGTTGGTCAAATTACAAGTTTTGTTGGACCACAAGGATCACCCTTTGGTGCAGTATGTTCTACAAGTTACTTTGGGCAACCTAGTGCCTTTCAAAATCTAGGTCATTCTTTTCAAACCTATGGGAACCCTGCCCAGTGCGGATGGAATCCTATAACACCACCATTTTGGGCTTAAACAACATCTTTTTCTCATGCAAATGGCGATTCAAACCCCCTAAATACTTGACGAGTACATCTAGGTTCTTTGGAGAGATACCCAACATTATAGCCATATTTCTGAATTATGTGGTGTACTCTTATACATTTTGGCCTAGCTTTAGCCTAAAGTAATGCCATTGGATCCACTGGTCTTCCACATACCCAATGGGATAAAAACGTGACTTAATGAGGGTTTTGAAATCCTCCCACTTAGTTACTCTAGGTTCTCCCTCCAACCTCACAGTTTCCATGTGGCTCTCCCACCAATTCAATGCATGGCTGTCCAATTTCAGTTGTGTGAATGAGATATTTTGCCCTTCCTTGATCTGATGGACACTGAAATAAAATTCCAGTTGTTGCAACTAGGCGTTCAGCTTCAGAGCATCAATCTCACCATGGTATGGCTTGACATCGACTTTTTCTTCAACTTTAAACATGGATTGGTTCACGGTAATCGAATTGGATTGATATTTTCCTGATTCTTTCTTTGGCTGGTTATCTACAACTCCCCGATATCTCGATCCCCCTTCAAATTTGTCCTCTAAATTTGAATCCCCTTCTTCTCCAAATATCCATAGCTTATTTCTTAGGGCCTCAATGAGGAGGTTTACATTGCGATTTACATTTTCGACTTGTTCTTCAAGCCGTGAAAACCTCACCTTTGCAGGATCATGAGGTTCGTTTATAGATTTGTCACCCATGATTAGGATTTTATGATTTCCGGACTCACCGATCTAGATCCCTGAAATCTCCAAAAAATACCCAAAGAAACCTTCTGTGATACAAAATGATCTGTAAACTTACATGGATATTCCACTAGACAGTTCGTCACAACAGATCTGATAATATTATATTAAAAATTCTGAGATTCTACACTATTACAGTTTTATTTAATTTCTAGGTCTATAAATTTAACTGTAATTAGTCCATGCATGTAAAATTAAATCAAGTAGAAAAGTAGAGAATGAAAAAATAAGCTCATGGACACATAATACACAATATATGCTCTCTAGGAAACCCTTTCGAGAGAAAACCCAGCTAGAAGGTGAGGCTACTTCGCTCTCTTTCCCTGTCTGGAAATATGGTTGAAGATATAAAGAAGTAATGTTTGTGGATCGTCAGCTGCTATAGTGCACATATCCTCTCTGTGTTATCTACTTCCTATCTCTCCTAGCTATCTTTGCTTAGTTATGGAACAAAGTTCTCTCGAACGAAAATGGAATGTCTATTCCTCCTAGTGGCCCGGTTATAACACATCTTGATAGCTTACTAGTGGTTAACTTTGATTACATCAACTCTTAAATAGAGTTACAAAATAGTATTCTAGATTATTTTACATCACAAACATGCCGCTAGCCCCTTTTCCATGAATAATGGGGGTTGGTGCGGCATCCTCCCAAACTATAGGTGTGAAAACATGAAGGTCAACTTCTGAGTGGCATAAGTGTTGCATATATACTCTGATTGAGGCGATTCTTGTGCCTTTGGAAATATCTTTGTGTGTAGAATAGCATGAAAACTTTTACCCCCAAAAACATAGTTGATGCCTCAAAATTCTCTCGAAAGGTTTTATACCTCGTTTTTCCAAAATGAGTCTCGCTAGTAAAAACGGTCCTGTGAGATGATTCCTCCATTTTTTTCCACTCCAAATGCATCGAGAAGGATGAAAGCCAATATAATGATCCAACTCATCTCACACCTCCCCATTTTTGGAGGCTTTTGGTCCCCAAAATCCTTTACTGAAATAGGTGAGCAAATTTTTCCTCCACCTTCTCTCTGGTGTACCATTTAGCTTTGCCTAGAATTTAACTCTTCAACCCAACCTGCCAAAGGTCTTGTTGCCATTGTCTTGTAGTTTTGGACCTCTTCTACAAAATTGTATCTACTATCAACTCTGCTTGTGTGTTTGATCCTCCACATAAAGTACGATCTGTTCCTCCTCCTAATCTAACATGGAAGGCTCATAGAGTTTCAAATTCTCCACATTTACAACTGAGCAAATGCACATATATGGTGGTAAACTGAGTCCATAGGCATTATCACCCACCTTTTCCAATATCTCAAAGGGATCATACCTTAGAGACTTTATTTTCTTATCATGCCCTTGCAGCCTTTCCTTGTTCAACTGTAGCCATGCTCTGTCTCCCACCTTGAATGATTTCTCTATTCTCCGTTAATCATGCCTGGCCTTATACTTCACCTATGATTTTTGCAGTGTTCCTTGTACCTATAGATGGATCTGCCTAATCTTCTTTATAAATTTTTCATCCCTCAAAGCTTCTCTTGTAAGGTCTTCCCTCACTCCTCCTTACTACCCATATGCAATATCCAAATGCGAAGGTGGAAAATATCCAAAACAAGTTTCAAATGGATACTTTCCTGTAGAAGTGTAGACTGATTTGTTATAAGAATGTTGTATATATACTATATTTTCATCCCAAGTCTTTGGATGCTTTTGGTTGTAACCCCTCGGAAGCTGCACCAAAGTCCTATTGACTACTTATGTCTACCCATCTGTCTATGTATGGAATTTTTTAGATCTCTTCAACCTTGTGTCCATCTTCTCCCACAATGTAGTCTAGAATGCACTGATAAATCTTATATCCTTGTCTAAAATGATGCTCCTTGGTATCCAAAAGTGTACCCAGACCTATCCAAAGAACAGGTTTTTCACCTATTGTTCGTTGATGACCTTTTTAGAAGGCATCAGAACGCACATCTTGTTGAACCTATCAACTGGCATGAATAGGTAGTCATGTCCCTTCCTGGTTGTCATTAGGCCTCCCACAAATTCAATAGAAGTACTTTGCCAAGGACAATAGGTACAAGTAAGGGATGATATAAAGTTTGTTTCCTATTGCTAGGCTTGTTGGAACAATAAATCATGAACCCTCTTATGAACCTAGCTACCTACTCTTGCATCTTGGGCCAATAGACATACCTCTGTAAGTTAGCCACGGTCTTCCCTACAGCAAAGTGCCCTGCAACTTTGGAGGTGTGAGCCTCTCTAATTAGTTGTAAACGCTCACCTTTAGGAACAATAGTTTATTCAGCCTGTAGAGTAACCCATCCTGGAGATGGTAGTCAATGGTGTTGTCACCATCATGCACATGACTCTGACTCTACAATTGTTGATACACCTCTTTGAATTCCTCATCTTTTGAATATGCCTCTCTATATGCATCATGGGTGAATGGCTCCATGTGCATAAGAGTCCCCAAAGTTGTAATCTTTGATGTGGGTGGCCTTGAAAGCATATCAGCCAACTTGTTTGTTTTACCCTTCTTATACTTGATCACCAAATGAAACTGCTGTAAAAAGCCCATCCACTTGTAATGCTTGGTTTTCTGTAGCTTATTATGGGCTTGCAGGTACTATAATGGTTGGTGATCTATGTGGATTATTGTCTCCTTTCCCATTAGATAATGCTCCAACTTCTTCACATCTTGCACCATGGAATAGAGATCCTTGTCATAGGTAGGTTAGTTAAGAACTTCCCCATGAAATACTTCAGAATGGTAGAAAACGAGCCTTCCTCGCATAAAGATAACTCCCATAGCATACCCACTCACATGTGTCTCCACTTCTAAGTTCAAGTTTTGTAATGCCATAACTTGTGCTTCACTAATGTTTTTCTTTAACTCATCGAAAGCCTTTTGTTGCCCTTTTCCACATTGGAAACTCTTGCCACTTGTTGTTATGGAGTGGAGCAGTGCTGCTACTGCTGAAAACGAGGCTACGAATTTCCTCAGGTACTGTGTTGCTCCAATGAAACTCCTAACCTTAGTAAAATTAGAAGTCACTGTCCATTTCATGATGGCCTCCATCTTGGAAGGTTCTATCTTTAATTCTCCTCCAATAAAAAATCCCAAATACACCAAGGACTGCTGTGCAAACTCACACTTCTTGATATTTGCTAGCAGCTATTGCTTCTTCAATGTTTCCAACACCTGCATCAAATGTGAAATATGCTCCTCCTTGGTAGCACTATAAACCAGTGTATCATCCAAATAGACAATAACAAATGAATCTATAAAAGGGCACAGTACATCATTCATTAATCTCATAAATGTAGCTAGTACATTACATAGGCCAAATGTCATAACTAACCACTCATAAAAACCTTGCCTGGTTTTGAAGGTAGTCTTCCATGTATCTTCTTCTTTGACTCAAACCTGGGGATATCCAGACTTCAAGTCCAACTTGGTGAAATAATTTTCTTGCTGCAACTGAGCTAGTGGATTGTCTATCCTAGGAAGGGGGTATCTATTCTTGAGTGTGATTTTATTCAATGCCCTTTAATCTATACCCATCCACCAAACCCCATCCTTCTTTGGCACAATGATGATGGGTGACCCACATGGTGATGTACTCGGTCAAATGACACCTTCTTCCAGCAGCTACTGCAATTGTTTCTTCACCTCAATTTCTTCTAGAATAGAGTGCATGTACAACCCAACATTTGGAAATGGGGAGTCTAGCAATAGTTGGATCTCATGCTCCACTTCTCTCTTAGGGGGTAGCCCTTTAGGCTCTCGGAGCACATCCTTGTATGCATGTAACAAATCCTCCAATTGTTTTTTTTGTTTCTTAGTACACCCCTCTAGGGATACCTTTCCTCTTATTTACTCCTTTACAGACTAATTTACTCTTAAAAACAATAAAACATACTCTTTGCTAGAACCGATCAATTTCTTGGCTTCATTGGCACTTACCAGAGAATTCTTTTACTTTCCTTTGTGCGCATTGATGATGAATGATTTTCCATCCTTGATAAGCTAGTACTGGTTATCTCTCCTCATGAATATTTCATCACACATGTACATGTATGGACTCCCAAACACAATCCCACATACATCAAGGGGAACCGCATCCAGATCTACGTCATCAATAAAATCAACACTGATAGGAAATCTAATTTTACACTATTTTCTTACCTTAAGCTTTGCATCCTTATGTACCCATCTTAGTGGATGTGTGTTTGAATGATCACGAATTTCCATCCCCAACTTCTTGATCGGCTCTGATGCAATTAGATTTTCCTGGGATCCTGAGTCAAACAGAGCATCAATATTCATCTTCTTTACCTGTATCTTTACATGGAAGAGTTTGGTCATTTCTTTCTCTTCCTATTGTTGAAGGTTACTTAGATTCACCTCCTTCTGCACAGATGTACAAACTATCTTCTCATCCATGTTTGAGTTTCTTTCAACTTGGTTTCTTGAATCAGTGGCCATGAGATTCTTCGGGTTTAGCTCTGGATGCAACTTCCAGCATGTCTCCTCCGTATGGCCATCAATGTTGTAGTGGTTGCAGTGGTTGTTAGAAACCTTTCACTGGTGTGTTGTGGTTGTCATCTTTTTATCTTTTCCCCCTTTTTGCTTCTTCTTCCCATCCTTAGAAGCGTCTCGTTTCTCCATTTGCTTCAATCCACTTGATTGCATTCTTTTCAGGCCTATGTTCTCCAAGTACTGTGCCTACACACAAACCTCGTCCATTTTTTTGGGCTTAAACAACATCACTTGCTCATGTAGATGGTGATGCGGACCCCCAAAATACTTGAGAAGTACATGTGGGTTCTTTGGAGAGATACCAAGCATTATATCCAGCTTTCTTAATTATGTGGTGTAATCCTATACGTTTTGGCCTGGCTTTTCCCTGAGGTAATTCCATAGGATCCACTGGTTTGCCACATACCCAATGGGATAAAACTGTGACTTAATGAGGGTTTTGAAATCCTCCCACTTAGTCACTCTAGTTTCTCCCTCCAACCTCATGGTTTCCATGTGTCTCTCCCACCAACTCAGTGCATGGCCCTCCAATTTTAGTTGCGCGAACGAGATCTTCTGCCCTTCCTCAATCTGATAGACACTGAAATAAACTACCAGTTGTTGAAACCAGGGGTTCAGTCTCAGAGCATTGATCTCGCCATGGTATGGCTTGATATCAAATTTTTATTTGAATTTAAATAGGGATTGGTTCATGGTACTCAAATTGGGTTGATATTTTCTGGGTTCTTTCTTCATATTGTTATCTTTCTTCAGCGGGTTATCTGTGTCTCCCCAATCTACTAATCCCCCTTCTGATTTGTCCTCTGCATTTGAGCCCCCTTCTTCTCCAAATATCCCTAGATTATTTCGTAGGGCCACCATGAGGAGGTTTACATTGCAGTTTATATTTGCGACTTGTTCTTCGAGCCACGAAAACCTCACCTCTGCAGGATCAAGACATCCGTTTATAGATTCATCACCCATGATTAGGGTTCTATGATTTTCAGCCTCACTGATATAGATCCCTTCAATCTCTACAAAATATCCAAAGAAACCTTCTCTGGTACCAAATGATCTGTAAACTATCGTGGATATTCCACTAGACATTTCTTCACAACAGATCATATAATATTATATTAAATTTTATGAGATTCTACACTATCATAGTTTTATTTAATTTTTGTATCTGTAAAATTAATTGTAATTAGTGATGCATGTAAAATTATATCAAGTAGAAAATTAGAGAATGGACAAATAAGCTCACACACACATAATACATAATATATGCTCTCTAGGAAACCCTTTCGAGAGAAAACCTAGCTGGAAGGTGAGGTCGCTTCGCTCTCTTTCTCTGTTTGGAAATATGGCTGAAGATACAAAGAAGTAATGTCTATGGCCTGTGGGCTTCTATAGTGCACAAATCCTCTCTGTGTGCTCTACTTCCTATCAATCCTGACTATCTTTACTCAACTATGGAACAAAATGCTCTCGAAAGAAACTGGAATGTCTCTTCCTCCTAGTGGTCTGGTTATAACACAACCTGATAACCTACTAGTGGTTAATTTTGACTACATCAACTCTTAACTAGAGTTACAAAATAGACCCTTCTAGAGCCTTTTACATCAAAAACACGAAAGCATGAAGGTCAACTTCTGAGTGGCATAAATTTTGCATGCAGACTCTGATTGATGCGATTCTTGCACCATTGGAAAGTGCTTTGTGTGTAGACTAGCATGAAAATTTTTACCCCCAAAAAATGTCATTTGATGCCTAAAAACACTCCCAGAATTTTTTGGACCCCACTTTGCCAAACTGGGTCCCGCTAGTAAAAATGGTCCCATGACCTGATTCCTCCATTTTTTGCCACTCCAAATGCATCGAGATGGGTGACAATCAATTTAATGATCCAAATCAAATCAAATCTCCCCATTTTGGGAGGCTGCTGGTCCCCAAAATATTTTACTGAATGAGGTGAGGAAATTTTTCCTCCACCTTCTCTCTAGTGTACCTTTTAGCTTTCCTGGAAGTTGTCCCTTCAACCCAATCTGAAAATTGTCTTTTTTCCCTTGTCTTGTAGTTCTCGAACTCTTCTGCAAAACTGTATCTTATGTCACCTCTTCCTGAGAATCTGGTGCCAAATCCTCCATAGAAGGTAGGACATGTTCCTCTTCCTAATCTAACATGGAAGGCTCATAGAGTTTCAAATTCTCCACATTTACAATTGAGTAAATGTGCATATATGGCGGTAAATTGAGTCAATAGGCATTATCACCTACCTTTTCTAGTATCTCAAAAGGACCATCTCTTAGAGCCTTGATTTTTTTACCATGCCCTTGCAACTTCTCCTTGTTCAATTGTAGCCATACTCTGTCTCCAACCTTGAATGATTTCTATTTTTTGTGTTGATCATGCCTGGCCTTATATGTCACCTATGACATCTACAGTGTTTCTTGCACCTATAGATGGATCTTCCTAATCTTCTTTATAAACTTTTCAACCCTCAAAGCATCTCCTCTAACGCTTCCTTCACTCCATGCTACCCATATGCAATATCCAAAGGTGAAGGTGGAAAATATCCAAAACAAATTTAAAATGGGGACTTTCCTGTAGAAGCGTGGACTGTTTTGTTATAAGAATGTTATATATACGAGATTTTCATCCCAGGTCTTTGGATGCTTTTGGTTGTAACCCCTCAGAAGATGCAAAAATGTCTTATTGACTACTTTTTTCTTCCCATTTGTCTATGGATGGAATGTTGTAGATCTCTTCAAATTTTTCTCCATCTTCTCCCACAATGTAGTCTATAATGCACTGAGAAATCTTGTATCCCTGTCTAAAATGATTCTCCTTGGTATCCCAAAGTGCACTCAGACCTGTCCAAAGAACAATTTTGTTGCCTCTTATCCACTGATGGTCTTTTTATGGGGCAATATAACACACATCTTGTTAAACGTTTCAACTACCATGATCAGGTAGTCATGTCCCTTCCTGTTTTCCATTAACCTCCCATAAAGTCCATGGAAATGCTTTCCCAAGGACGAGTAGGTATAGGTAAGGGATGATATAGACATTGTTTCCTATTGTTAGGCTTACTAGTACAACAAAGCATGCAACCTCTTGTGAACCTAGCTACCTGATCTTGCATCTTGGGCCAATATAGGTACCTCTACAAGTTAGCCACAGTCTTCCCTACACGAAAGTGCCTTGCAACCTTGTAGGTGTGAGCCTCTCTAATCAGCTACAAATGCTCACCTTTAGGAACACATAGCTTATCTTTCCTGAAGAGTAACCCATCTTGCAGATGGTAGTTAATGGTGTGTTGGAAATAATACTAAGAGGGGGATGAATCATTTTTATCAGATCAATAGTTTTATTTCCCAAACAGATTTATATACGCTACTTCAGTGAAGTGAATTAGCATGTACACGCAACTGTGCTTAAAGAAACCAATGTATATGTAGAGAACTTGTGATTTAGACATTTTATCATGTGTTGAGCTTAAACCAGTATATTAGAGATTTATTAGATAGTTCAGTAAAAGCAGAATAAAGCATCACGCATAAGAAACACACTTGAACACCAAGATTTAAGGTGGAAACCCAATGTGGCTAAAAACCACCTTTTGTTGTCGTCTCTGTCTTCTTTTAATAATAAGAAAATTTATTTACAATCTTGTATTGGTGCAGACTCATACCAATACGCAGGCTTCTACCTACAAAAGGTTACAACCTTCTCCCATTTTCCAGCTTCTACAAGAAGGGAGCTACAACCCCCTAGCTCTTGTACTAACCAATATGTTTACTAGTACATAGGTGCCATCCTACAGAAAACCCCACACTTCCACTAGGGACCACGTTTCATGAATTTTCAGACTGGATACTCCTGATCAAAACACCACAAGCTGAAGGCCACGTTTTATCAAATTTTCACACTGGACCCATCAAAGTCTTTTAAACGTAAATTGCATCAATCAATATTTAGTTAATCTGAACAATCACGTCACTGACACCAGAACACTGTGCTAAATCCAAAACCCTGCATCATCATCCAGAACCAGCTGTAACCTCAAAAATCATGCATTAGAGTGTATACGCTATTCGGTTGAACCCAATCTGCATGTATACGCTACTTCCTTTAACCCAACCTATGTATATCTCTAAAGATACTGAATCATAAACTTCTGAACCACAGACTGTACCAATTAGTGACATTCTGAAGATCTATTGTCATATTACATAATTCAAAATAGATAGTAGCAAGAATCACCCTTCCTTTTCAATTAATCAATCAATCAAACTCAATTTCCCTATACAATAGTTCTACGTTCAGATCTAAGAGGACTTCATTGACAAATAACAGTAAAACAACAGAATTTGATCAGATAGATCAGCCAAATTTGAACAAAAGTTTTTCTTTTTGTATACGCTTCTTGAAAGAGTTGAGCTTGCGTGTACACGCACTTTGGCTGAGGCAAACTTGCGTACAGATTTGCAAATTTTGACTCAGAATTTTGCTGCAATTTTAGACTTCAAACAAACCCAGATCATGATAGATAACAAGTAGAACAAGTGCAAAACATTAGATCTGGTCTCAACCAATATCAGATCATTCAAGAATAAGTTATTTCAAGTCTCATGATTCCTGATCTAATGTTGAACTCAAGTTGCACATGAAAATTTCAGATCCAATTCCAAACATAACCCTGCAACATAATATATACTTCAGATAGAATTATTCCTTAGAATCTCATTGCTTGCACACACTGGCCTAATGATCTTCTCCTCCTTATATACTCGTAGGCCTTTCTCAATACCTTGGACCAAAACCATTTAGGACCAATACCTTGAACCCAGTACCTAGGGTCAATACCTTGGACCAAATGCCTCAGACCAATTATCTTGGACCAAAATACCTTGGATCAAATACCTTAGACCAAAAACTTGATTTTCCAACATGTACACACTTTTCCTCCTATGAAAGTGCGTGTGTACGTTATACGCTACTTTTTTTCAGTTAAACTACGTGTATACACACCTTGGACAAAGTGAACCAGCGTATACCTCTCTTTCTTCATTCTTCGGAGTTTGATCTGTAATCCTTTGATGTTGACCTATTGCACTGTGAACTTTCATCTGAGTGAGATGCCATCAAGGATAACACTTGTATCATAATGCCAACAATCTCACCCTTTGGACTTGATGGCAGCAACAACACTAAGACACACTCCCCCTTTGACATCAAGGGCAAAGGGCAGACCAAGATATTCTCTCCCCTATGATGTTCATGCTCCCCCTGAGCACAAGCAAAGTCACAAAAATATTCTCCAAAAGAGTAACATGACTCTATAACTCAACTATGTGAGTATGACCTTCCTATCACCAATGACTCATACATACATTCATCTCCCAACCAAGTGGGGATATACCAAATTTGACTCATCCACCCAACCAAGTGGGGATATACCAATTGTTTATACATGATAGAAATATAATTACATCATCGATATTATGCAAAATGGGGATACAAATTACATCATTTGCCCAATAGGACTCATTCAAATGTATGAGAAGACATATCACACCTTAGACTTTTACATGACTTAAGCAGCAAAAGGTATAAATATCTGAAGCCATAGTTGGACTCAACAACCATAATGCCAACAATGCCAAATGTGATTGAATGCTAATGCTCCCCCAGAACCTGTGCTACTTGTGCATTGTTAACAAGTCAATGATCAAGGCATCTTTGTCAGTTAGATAAAAATTAATGAACAGAGCATATCAATAGACTGTGATCATCAACATCAGATAAAGCACCCATATTAGAGCCTGCCCCACTGTTTTTCTTGTCTGAAAAAAAAACATATATGCTCCTTGACCCACAAAAACTCACATTTGGATGCGACTAAACTTCATGAAACATGCATTTAATAACAATTCTCTGAAAAATTAGATTTAGCAGCAACTACTCCCAGCTTTTGTCTTAGATATTCAAATGTTTCTCTGGGCAGTGGTTTAGTGAATATATCAACAACCTGTTCCTTGGAAGGAACATACTCCAATTTGAATTTTTGTTCAAGCACTTGTTCATGTAGAAAATGGTATTTGATGGGTATGTGCTTGGTCTTGGAGTGCGTGACAAGATTCTTTGAAATACTGATGGCACTTGTATTATCACATAGAATGTAGATGGATGGAGTATATGTGATTTGAATGTCTTGCAAGGTTTGCATCATCCAAAGTAGTTGCGTGCAGCAAGATGCAACAGCCACATATTCTGCTTTAGCTATAGATAAAGCAATTGAACTTTTTTTCTTGTTGAACCAAGACACTAACCTGGAACCCATATAGAATGCACCACCACTAGTGCTTTTTCTATCATCAACACTTTCTGCCCAATCTGCATCTATATATGCATGAAGAGTAAGATTTGCATCTCTAGGATACCATAAACCAAAGTCCTGAGTTCCTTGAATATATTTGAAAATTCTTTTGACTGCCTGAAGGTGTGATTCCTTTGGATTTGCTTGGAATCTTCCAACTATTCTGACTGCATGCATGATGTCAGGTCGAGTACCTGTTAGATAAAGCAGACTACCAATCATGGATCTGTAAGTTGGTTGATGTACTGCTGTTGATTCATCATTTGAGTTGAGACTACATATTGTTACCATTAGGGTACATATAGGTTTAGAATCTTCCATTCCATACCTTTTCAAGATCTGTTTGAGATATTTGGTTTGTGAAAGAAAAATACCATCTTTATTTTGTTGAACTTGTAGACCAAGGAAATAGGTAAGTTCACCAAGCAGGGACATTTCAAATTCTTGCTGCATTGCTGAAGCAAAATTATAACTCATGGATTCTTGATTGCTACCAAAAATGATATCATCAACATAAACAATAATAATTAGCAATTTATTAGCTTCAATCTTTGTATATAGATTTCTATCTGCTGAACCTTTTGTAAAACCTTGTTGGTGTAGATATTTTTCAAGGTTGTAATACTAGGCCCTTGGAGCCTGTTCAGACCATAGAGAGCCTTTTTGAGTCTGCATACAAGTTTTGCATCATTTCCAAGAATGAATCCTTCTAGTTGTTCAATATAAACTTCTTCTTCTAAATCTCCATTCAGGAAAGTTGATTTTACATCCATTTGGTATACTTTGAATTTCTGAAAACTAGAAAGATCAAGAAACATCCTTATGGCTTCAAGTCTGGTAATAGGTGCAAAAGTTTCTTCAAAATATATACCTTCTTGTTGAGCATACCCTTTACAAACAAGTCTGGTCTTGTTTCTAATGACTTCTCCATTTTCATTTAGTTTTTTTTTTAATATCCATTTAGTTCCTATAATATTTTTATCATGAGGTCTAGGAACTAATTCCCAAGTATCACTTTTTTCAATTTTCTTAAGTTATTCATCCATGGCCTTGACCCAACACTCATCTTTTCATGCTTCTTGTACATTTTGTGATTATGTGGAGGATAGCAATGCTAGATAGCTTGACATCCCTGTAATAGTTCTTCTTGTCTATACACCTGCCTTTTTTCCCCTAAAATTTGAGTTTTTGGATGATTTTTCTGAAGATACTTGGACAGAGTCTTTTCTTCTACCATTATCTCTTCTTCTGGTACTTCATTGGTTTCTTCTTCAATATGATTTTGATTTGATGTGGGAAAATAATCCCCATCTTCTTCGTTGTCATAATTTTCTGTTGATTTTATCTGTTTTGGATTTTTGCATGCTTCATAAACTACAACATCAATGCTTTCAACAATTTTTCCAAGACTTTTATTATAACATTTATATCTTTTACTTCTGGAAGAATAACCAAGAAGAATACCTTCATCTGCTCTGGGTTCAAACTTACCAGGTTTTCCATCAGTCCTTTCGATATAACATTTGCTTCCAAAAACTTTAAAGTATTTTACAGTAGGAGTCTTACCATACCAAAGTTCATGTGGAGTGTTTTCGGGAAAAGTGTCCATACAGAACGACCCTATCCCACAGGGTTGTGACAGTGACCTCAGAAACAAACAAGGAAAACTACTCTTGTATTCTTCTTTATGAACTATAAACGAAGATGATTAAGATGAACCGACCTGTGTCTTGCGCTAGTTGTTCAATCCAATCTGTCCTCTCTTTGCCAGCTTCCACCGATCTGCTCCCTCACTTGCCCAGCGTCACCAAGTTCCTGCAAGTTCACAGAAGAGAGAAACTACACAAAGACATAGATTTATGTTCATAAAAAGCTTAGGATCAGATTTAAGCTAAACATACAAATATAACACACATCAGATATACAAGCATGTAGGAGAAACTCAAGTAGTTTTATTGATAAAACAAGAAGATCCAGGAGGAGTTACAACCGATGAGTCCTGATCCAGCATCAGCCTCCCAGCATAGAATCCCTTCTTCACCTCCAACAAAGCATAAATCACCCAATACTCTGATATCAATCACAAAACCAACAGCAATTCTCTGCAATGTACAAAATTCCAGCCTCTGGATCTCTTGGTGAGGGATCCATATATAGATGTATGCAAAGGGGATGAGTCATCCCATGAGTTGATTAGTAGCTTCTCTCTATCAGTTCTTGCTTCCACTTGGAGACTGAGAGCCTCTTACTCATCACTGGTCGAATTCAGTGAGGCAAGTGTCATTGGAGAAGATTCTGGAAGCTTCCATTGTCTCTCCACCTCGTTGAATGACTCTGCCACTTGTCATTTCCCGCTCAACGTACCCTGGTATTGCATTCAAGTGCGTTGCAACACACCTAGCCAGTGTATTTGGGTGCTTTGCAATGCAGGCAGCTAGTGGATCATCTGAATTGATCCTGATTTGACTAGTTTTGAGCAGTTTCTGGTGGAGAACTTCTAGGAGAAGCTGTAATTTGTTGACCTTGTTTCTTTAGGAGCTGGAACAACATCTTTAGGGACTTAGGATCCCTTGGTTTATGGACATTTCATGCTTATAGCTGTAAGGCACAAAAATGTCTATAACAGTTGCCCCCTAAAGTATGAGGCCATTTATCGGGTGAAATGCTTTATTAGGAGGATCCGAAGTTCTTCTAATGCTGGACAGGAGACCTGTAATGAGATACAATACAATACATTATTTTCATACTGTTTTCATGATCTAGCTGAGGCGGGCATTCGCATGCTCAGCTTTATAAATTCATTTTCATGTACATAAGACAGACAATCGTCTGATGGTAGACTGATGATTCTAGTGAAATCATCATCCTTTTGGTAGGATGATTATCTGTGCTGCAATGCTGTACATTTCAATGTCTTTATTTTTCCTGAATATATATCGCAGCCCGGATGGATGAAACTAGATCCGGGGTCTTAAATCTCATCCGATCTTCACTCTAAGTACAATTCGATCCATGTGAGAAATGTTTTGAAGTCGAACATGGAAAGACATCGCTTGATTACCAGTCAATGATGTAAACTGTTAACAAGCGCGAGAGGAATCACCGATAATGATAATGACCCTCAAGGTACTGCAGTACAATTCACGTGGTGTGAATAAAGGACTTGGCATTGAACACCATGCAAAATCTTTCGGTCGAAGGTCATTGATGTATACCTGTTGCCGGAAGTGAGAAACTTGCCATTGAGGCATGCAAGCTTCAAAGTACTGAAGGGGTGTTCCTAGATCAACTTCTTGGATAATGAGCTGATGTCGACAAGAAGCGATCTGTCAAAGGAGGGCCTTAATGAATCCCACATCAATGACATGGAACAGAGCAAATGATTTTGATGGAGGTGAAAATGATCTGATGACATACGGTTCAGGGTGGCAGTCGTGAAAGAGTGAAGTACAATGTATGGTAGTGGATGGGACACGGGTGACTTCTCTGGATGACTTCTCTTGAACATGTTGGCGACACTTATGTGATGGATCGGTAGCATTTACCCCAAATGTGGATGGTATGGCGTGACCATGGTGATGTGACCGGTGAATGAAACAACCCAACCCGACTCTGGCACGGAGTGGAAGTGTCATGTTCAAGAGCGACTTGCTACCAATAAAGTTTCTTTGAGTTTCTTCCCAATTTTTCCCCAGTCATTGCTGACCAGTACCTCTTTATTTTTGTCAAGCTTGAGGAGGATAACATATGCTTGTTATATAATTTGCCCTTCGGGCACACCCATTGCTATGTTTTAACGAGCCTAGCGATAGTGAAACTCGTTCTCGACTAAAGACAAGTTTGTCGCTATTAATGTTTTTAACGAGTTTAACGACAAAGATAACTTGGTCCTTTTCCTTTTTAGGGAGTCTGAAAAGGTATGTAAAGATAACTCCGAAATTCCTTTTTCGTCATCTAATCCCTTAAGTCCGAAAAAGTATAAAACAATACAGAAGGGATGAATTTTCGATAGTTTTAACGAGCCGAACAAAACAAGCGCTCGATCTTTTTGTGCAATAATCCCTTAGGTCCAAAAAGATTAAAATCTAGAGGAGGGATAGCACTTCCGGTCGCTTTAATGAGCTGGAAGGCCAAAACTCGGCAATCTTTTCATATTTTACGAGTCAGATGAAAAGAGCTTAAAGAAGACTCGTCTTTTGAGGAACGAGTGATAAAAAGGGTAGCAGCTGATTCCAGGTAAGGTTTGGAATTCTCCAATCACGGCAGTGTCACAAGGATGGCTAGTGAAATCACTCTTCGCAGCTGTTCCTCAAAATGGGTAAACAATCAAATGGAGGTGAATGATCGGTCAATGGAAAAGTGGAGGTGATGGTGCAAACACGAACAAGGCTTTAATGGCTGATAATGTTACATTCACGGTGGTTATTTACCGGAGGATATTTCATTTTTTAACGAGCTTAAACACGAGTTGAAACATTTGCTCGATCTTATCTTTATTTTTTAACGAGCTTGAACTATGCGCTAAAACTGCTCGATTAATCCAGTCATATGATAAGAATGTCTCACTGAAGATGCCAATTTTTATGGAGCTTGCACCTTACAAAGCTTTGCCCCGCATCCTTTCTTTATGCAAGTTCGGAAACGACTAATCCTACGAGTTTAAAGGGTTAGAGGTCCTAAAAATTTAAAAAATAAATAGCCGCCCCTTGCTTGCATGCCAAAAGTTTTGCATGCCCCCAGGTATAAAATATGTTTTCAAGGTTACCTCTCAATTTGCAGACAAAACATTTGTTTTATCGGGAAAGGCCTACCTCTTACAGGTTACCCAAAGATTGTTCTATTCGCACAGCAAACAAAACACTTCCTCGGCAATGCCTACCGAAGCAGACAAAGGTGAGTGACAACGAGTGCCACACACATAACTTTGACAAGAGAATCTTATTCTAGAACAACCCCTCTTCCAATCACGGATGGGGTACGGACTAGTCATATTCTCCCGCGGAAACCTACCCTATACCCGAAGTTTTCCTGCCGAAGCAGAACAGGACGCATGCCCCCTGGGTTTCAGTCATATCCTTCCAGATTACTCGCGCTCATCGGGAGGACGGACTGGTACTTGAGACATTTCTTGCGTGAAGAGACCATTTAGAGACGGTATATGACTATTTGCGATGTGTGATCCAGGAAATGAAAGCTGGTCCACGAGCTTGACCACTCTTCCTTCGTGCGGAAAACACATTACTCTAAAGAGTGAGGAGACAATGGCTCCCATGCAATAAATATAGTCTCGTCCAAGGAGTAGGTTATAATCCAAGGGTCCTTGAACGACCATGACGTTCATGCAAACTGTCTTCCCTCTCAATGTTATGGGCACATCGGGAAGGATCCCTAAAGGTCGACTGGTTCCTTTATCAAAGCCTGTCAGATTTCTCATTTCAGGAAATAGCGATGGCGAACCAAGCGCTTTCCAAGCAATAGAGGAAAGGATACTCACAGATGCCCCCTCATCTATGATGGTGCCAGCCATGACCATTCTGTATATTTGAACGATAATTCGGAATGGTATGCTTGCTGGCAAACGGGGTCTGCCTAGTTGGTTCCAGTCGAAGGATACAACTAGGTTGCTTGGAGGTGGGACCGAGTAGACGGTCGGGTATGGCTCTGACGAACTTCCTTCTTGCGGTAAAGGAATGGGTGGATTGCCCTCGTGTTGATCGGAGTCTGTGTTGATGAAGAGAATTTGGATGGTGTCATCCTTATCCTCTTCAGTGACTGTATCATTCGAAGATAAAACCTCTGAAGGCAAGACCGGGTCAACTGCCGCCTCGACCTTTTGACTTTCATCTGGTATGGATTCAGTTGGTTTATCCTCAATGATAGACGCTTTAGCTGACCACTTGAGCGGGCCAGCTGGGTTCTCAACTAGTGACGGACTCGACAAGAGTTTTCTGTATCCAGGAGGAAGTCGTAACGGTGAAACCGGACGATCATCCAAAACTCTTTTAGCCTCGTCTAAGAAGGGACAACGGTGGAGGGCATGGTCGCCTTCGCACAGTCTACAGGGAAATCTAGCTTTCCCTTTTTGTCCTGGGGCTTCACTTTCACTAGTTGACGGTGTATTTTCAACATGATCTCTAGAGGTTGATGACACCGGATTGTGCAAACGAGGAGACCAGTCCCTTAGTATCCGGGGGATGCAAGGACAATCTCTGTGAAAGTGGTCTCCTCTACAAATGACACATGGCAATTTAGGCTTGGTCGGTGCTGTGTGTGGATTTTCATTAGACGACACTCGTTTTCCCTTATTCGCCTTTGGCTCCTTCTTCTTTTTCTCTTTCTTCTTCTTTTCCTTTTTCTCCTTAGGAACTTGGTTTTTAGCTTTATCAGTCCCGTCAAGCGAAGAGGAAGGAAGAGAGGAAGAGTTAGAGGAAGTAGAAGGTTGGTGGGTAACTCTGGACTCGTCTAACTGCTGATTCGACTGTTCAGGAATAGTGGTGTTCTGAACGACATTGGTTGAGAAGAGCCAAACTAGCAAGCCAATCGTCAGCCCTGGAAGCGACAATGTGACCATATGGGGCGCACCAACATCTCCCCAAGAGGAGAAGGGACTAGGATTTCCACCAAGGGGAATTCCTTGGTTGGTAGGCTCCATTTTCTCAACCTAAAGATCAACGCAGGAAAAAGGTATGAATATTCCGTTTAAAATAAATTTTAACATGCTTTGACACAACTTTGTTTTTTCAGTTTTAAAGAGTCGAGAAAAAACAAAAGATGACTCTAGTCTCCTTCGATTTTTAATGAGCCTGAAGTGACAAGTGCTCAGATGGACCTTTTCCGTTAAGGAGTCTAAAAAGGAACGAAAGGGACTGCTCTGGAGGTCTAGGTAGAGGGTGTGCCAAACCAATCGCAAAACCGTAGAATACTGTTTAGGGTACGGGCGGTCAATCTTCCCGAATGCTGTGTTCAGTGCATTGCGATCAGTAGGGCGGCCGACACGGCTTCCTATGGATAAAGGTTTTATGCCTGTAGGGGTCTCCCAATATATACTCGACGATACGTGGGAGCACAATCCGTACTGGCACTTATCGTCTCACATTGGAGGAATCACCCAACCAACAGTGAGGACAACAGTTACCAGGCTTTACGACGCCAGAACACGTCTCTAGCCTAGACCTCTATGTTGTGCGTTAAGTTACAAAGCGTTGTTAAGTTCATTCAATATATTTTAGGTTGATCTTTCTTATAAGTTTTCCTTTTTGGATCACCACGAGATGTAGATGTAATTCCTAAATGCAGTCTAAAGATGATAAGCAAGCTTTTATCTCTTTTCAACAATGAAAATCCTAGCTACAAGGGGAAAAGAAAGACACAATCTTTTCTCAAAGAGCAAAGAGCACACTGTAAATGCACTTTTCCTAAATCAAGCCATACAAACTGTCAATATTAAAATGCACTTGTGCATGTATTTGTTTTTCACTTTCTTAATATTGATGCCTAAAAAGAAAGTTGTTGTACAAATTTGAATTCGATTTCAAGTGAAAAACAAGCTTCTTTTCGAAATTAAAAAAGTAGAGACGATTACGACACTTTATGATTTTGAAGTAAACACTTGTTTCGACACTAGAAATTCACAAATTCAAACCAAAAGGAAAAAGTAAAAGCGCAATCAACTGTCAACAGCAAATAAACTTTCTCCTAAGATCAAAACGACACTTACGACAGATCTAGATCTAAGGGCGACAGTATGACCAGTTTACTTTTGCAATGGTAAACTGTAAATGACGTAACAAATACACAAAAACAAATATAGTTTCTTTTATACAATTGAGGCGGAATTAAGGCAAAGAAAAGGGGTTTCCAGATAGGTAGACACACTAATAACAGGCTGCAAAAATCAGAGGCAAAACTGGAAAAAGTGAGCAAAGAACCTCAGCTAGGCAGGGCTAGGCTGATCAACGCACCTGCTACACAGAGAAACTGAATTGCAACGCAGGTAGCCCTCTTGGGAAATGCGCTAAAATGCAGAGTCTCTTCACAGAGCCTGCGCTGAAGCAGAAACGAGAATTTTCTCTGGGTTCTGGGTCACGGTTTGCAGTTTAATCTATGGTTTTTAGCCGGATAAAAGCAATCAAATGTGTACAATCAGAGGGTTGATTTACAAGAGGTTTGAGAGCTATCACAAAAGGGTAATCAGATCATTTGTGAGTCAATTGTTCAGATCATAAACAGGCCCAGTGAATGGAATAGAGTAGCAGATCTCTACTTTGCACTTGTAAATGGCAAATGCAGTTCGATTCGCCACTCCAAAGTTTATGAGATGAACAACAATAGAAACACAAATAAACAAACTAGACACGATCCCCAGCGGAGTCGCCATTTTGTTTTCGGGAAAAGTGTCCATACAGAATGACCCTATCCCACAGGGTTGTGACAGTGACCTCAGAAACAAACAAGGAAAACTACTCTTGTATTCTTCTTTATGAACTATAAACGAAGATGATTTAGATGAACTGACCTGTGTCTTGCGCTAGTTGTTCAATCCAATATGTCCTCTCTTTGCCAGCTTCCACCGATCTGCTCCCTCACTTGCCCAGCGTCACCAAGTTCCTGCAAGTTCACAGAAGAGAGAAACTACACAAAGACATAGATTTATGTTCATAAAAAGCTTAGGATCAGATTTAAGCTAAACATACAAATATAACACACATCAGATATACAAGCATGTAGGAGAAACTCAAGTAGTTTTATTGATAAAACAAGAAGATCCAGGAGGAGTTACAACCGATGAGTCCTGATCCAGCATCAGCCTCCCAGCATAGAATCCCTTCTTCACCTCCAACAAAGCATAAATCACCCAATACTCTGATATCAATCACAAAACCAACAGCAATTCTCTGCAATGTACAAAATTCCAGCCTCTAGATCTCTTGGTGAGGGATCCATATATAGATGTATGCAAAGGGGATGAGTCATCCCATGAGTTGATTAGTGGCTTCTCTCTGTCAGTTCTTGCTTCCACTTGGAGACTGAGAGCCTCTTACTCATCACTGGTCGAATTCAGTGAGGCAAGTGTCATTGGAGAAGATTCTGGAAGCTTCCATTGTCTCTCCACCTCGTTGAATGACTCTGCCACTTGTCATTTCCCGCTCAACGCACCCTGGTAGTGCATTCAAGTGCGTTGCAATGCACCTAGCCAGTGTATTTGGGTGCTTTGCAACGCAGGCAGCTAGTGGAGCATCTGAATTGATCCTGATTTGACTAGTTTTGAGCAGTTTCTGGTGGAGAACTTCTGGGAGAAGCTGTAATTTGTTGACCTTGTTTCTTTAGGAACTGGAACAACATCTTTAGGGACTTAGGATCCCTTGGTTTATGGACATTTCATGCTTATAGCTGTAAGGCACAAAAATGTCTATAACATGGAGTCTGAGTGTTGTTTACCTGAACATTTGCTTGGTTTGAGAATAATTACAACAGTGAATGCAGCTTCACCCCAGAAGGTTACAGCCATTCGTTGAACTGTTATGTTCATTCTTTCAACCACACCATTTTGCTAAGGAGTCCTTGTAGTGGAGAATTTCCTTTTTATTCCATCTTCTTCACAAAAGTCAAGGAATTCATCCGAGGTAAATCCCCCTCCTCGATTAGATCTGAGGCATTTGATTTTTTGATTTGATTCATCTTCAACCAAAGATTTTAAGGCATGGAAATTTTCAAAAGCTTCATCTTTATGCTTTAGAAGACCTATCCAACACATTCTGGAAAAATCATCAATGAACAAAATAAAGTATTCTTCTCCACAAGGTGACCTTTTCCTTAACGGTCCACATAAATTAGTATGGACAAGTTCAAGAGGCTTACTAGCTGACCCTTCCTTTTCCATGAAGTGAACTCTAATTTTCTTGCCGATTTGACATGGTTTGCATATCGTATTTTTTGGGATGCTGATATTTGGAAGATCATGAACAACCTTGAATCTGCATGCTTTTCTTATTTGAGAAAAGCTTAGATGTCCCAATATTCTATGCCATAGCTAGTTTTCATCATTTTTTCTTCGATAGCACTGTTGTTGTCCTCCCTTGAGTATGCATAAGTTGTTTGGATTTCTTGTAGCTTTGATCATAGTCTCTCCTGTATCAAGCTCATGAACAACAAATCCGTTTGATCGAAACACCACTTCATTTCCTTAATCACACATTTGACTAACACTCAATAGGTTATGCTTTAAATCGTCTACATACATAACATTTCCAGCTTTAACCTTTTCTTTCAAGAAAGCAGATCCTTTACCTTTTATGACAACAGGAGTGTCATTTCCAAATGAGACACTCTTTTCCTTTTCTAAGGAATTATATGAGTGAAATTTTTCTTTGTCACCTGTCATGTGTCTTGAGCATCCACTGTCAATGTACCACTGATTTTCTTGTCCTTCTGCATACAAGGCTATACCACATCTTTTTGTTTGAGATTCTTTCTTTCTCCATATCTTGGAATTTAATTGAGTTTTATCCTTTTGAGATGTTTATAGAAATTTGCTCCTGCATTCAGATTCTTCATGACCAAAGTTGTTACAAATTGAGCATTCTATTTCATTTTCAAGAAGAGAAAAATTATTATAGGAAATTTTCTTGATCCCTGTTACATTCCTTTGATTTTTTTCTTCTCTAGTCATGATGGTTTTGTAAGAAACACATTGAGAAGCTTTGTGTCCAAAATTATGACATGAAAAACATTTCCCATTGAAGAAGTTCCTACGACTATCGAATCTATTGACCTGGTGATTGTAGTTTCTATTGATATTCATATTTGGAGCAAATTGAGTATGATTTACCTGAGGTTGGTTGTGGCTTCTATTCATCCTTGGAGTAAATTGAGTATGATTTACCTGGTGATCTGCTTTATGCCTTTGCTGATGATTATCATATTGTTCACTGGTCTTTGTTGCATCAAGATAGCTTTTGGTGGAGGTTGATGGATTCTGTGATTGAGATGCTTATTCAATGTATCCAAGACCTGTCTTTATCATAGGAGAAAGTTGAACTTTGATAATTTCATTTAAAGTTTCTAATCCTTTAGCAAATCTAAGATTGAGAGATTTCGTTTTCTCAATATACTTTCTTAGACCAACAATTTCACATTCTAGTTTTTCATTGTGTTTTTCTTTTTTAATGAGTTGGTATGTTAAGGTATCTATAATCATATTATTTTCTTCTAAACAAATTTTGAGTTTAGATATTTCTTCATGAAGGTCTTCCTCTTCTAAAGCATACCAAAAATTATCATCGTCATAAGCCATGAGAAGTCTGTAATCTTGTCTAGTTTCATCTTCATCACTATTAGATAAACCATTGCTATCTTCATGAGTATAGTAACTCCTTTTATTCACAACTTGTTTTCTATTCCCTTTTGCATATTCCTTTCATTTTTCAAATTTATCTTTATGAGGACATATGGTAGCATAATGACCGAATCTGCCACAAGAAAAGCATTTGAAGGGTAACTTACCTCTAAACCTTCCAGAACCTCATTGAAGCTTTTTGATAAAGTTTACCTCATCTTCTTCTTTTGAAATATCTCCTAATTTATTGTGTTCTTCCTTTCCTTTTGTTGAAGCTTTGAATGTGGCTTCTCTCATATCTCATGGTCCTCCTTTTCTAATCTCAAAGGCAGTTAAGATTCTGTGAAGCTGCGTCATAGTGATATTCTGCAGATCCTATTTTTCTTCTATGGCAGACACTTTGGATTCAAATTTTAGCAGACAAAGATCTCAAAACTTTCTCAACTAAGGTAACTTCCTTAATTTCTTCAACCTTCTTCATATGATTGACAACCTCATCTATACGTAGGAAGTAACTAGCTATTCTTTCATCACTATGCATCTTAAGAGTTTCATACTGAATTCTGAGAGTTTGAAGCTTAGCACGTTTTACCTGAGAGTCTCCTTCATAGCTCAGAACGATTTTGTCCCATGTTTCTTTGGCTGATTTGAGCTGCATGACTTTGAAAAACTCTGATTGTGACATACTTCCCAATAAAGTATTGATAGCTTTGGCATTGGTTTCATATTTCATTTTACTTGTCGTATCTATAGGAATTGATGTTGGAAATGTAGATCCTCCTTCCACAATTTCCCAGACATCCATTCCAAGTGATTATAAATATGTTGTGGTTCTTATTTTCCAATAAACAAAGTTGCTCCCATCGAAGATTGGTGGTTTGATGGATCCCATGCTTTCTTGATTATTCATGTTGATGGATCTCCCTTCAAGCGATCAAGCTTCTTTTGAAGGACCTGCTCTGATACCAATTGTTGGAAATAATACTGAGAGGGGGGTGAATCAGTATTATCATATCAAAAATTTTATTTCCCCAACAGATTTATATACGCTACTTCAGTGAGTGTGTACATGTGACTGTGCTTAAAGAAACCAGCGTATATGCAGAGAACTTGTGATTTAGACAGTTTTTCATGTGTTGATCTTAGACCTGTATATCAGAGTTTTATTAGATAGTGCAGTAAAAGCCGAATAAAGAAACATACATGAACACCAAGATTTAACATGGAAACCCAATGTGGGTAAAAACCACCTTATGTTGTCATCTCTGTCTTCTTAATAATAAGAAAATCTGTTTACAATCTTGTACTGGTGCAAACTCATACCAGTACGTAGGCTTCTACCTATAGAAGGTTACAACCTTCTCTCATTTTCCAGCTTCTACAAGAAGGAAGCTACAACCCCCTAGCTCTTGTACTAGCCAATATGTTTACTAGTACGTAGGTTCCATCCTACAAAAAACGCCACTCTTCCACCAGGGACCATGTTTCATGAATTTTCAGACTAGATACTCCTGGATCACAACACCACAAGCTGAAGGCCACATTTCATCAAATTTTCACACTGGACCCATCAAAGTCTTTTAAAATTAAACTGCATCAATCAATATTTAGTTAATCTAAACAATCAGATCATTGACACTAGAACACTGTGCTGAACCTAGAACCTTGCATTGTCATCCAGAACCAGCTGTAACCTCAAAAATCATGCATTAGAGTGTATACGCTATTTGGTTTAACCCAACCTACGTGTATATGCTACTTCCTTTAACCCAACCTGCGTATATCTCTAAAGATACTGAATCATAAACTTCTGAACCACAAACTATACCAATCAGTGACATTCTGAAGATCTACTGTCATATTACAGAATTCAAAATAGATAGTAGCAAGAATCACCCTTCCTTTTCAATCAATCAATCAATCGGACTCAATTTCCTTATACAACAATTCTACGTTTAGATCTAAGAGGACTTCATTGATAGACATCAGTAAAACAACAGAATTTAATCAGATAGATCAATGAGATCTGAACAGAAGTTTTTCTTTTTGTATACGCTACTTGAAAGAGTCTAACACGCATGTACACGGGCTTTGGCTGAGACGAACCTGCGTACAGATCTGCAAATTTTGACTCAGAAATTTGTTGCGATTTTAGACTTCAGACAAACCCAGATCATGATAGATAACAAGTAGAACAAGCGCAAAACATCAGATCTGGTCTCAACCAATATCAGATAATTCAAGAATAAGTTATTTCAAGTCTCATAATTCTTGATCCAATGTTGAACTCAAGGTGCACATGAAAATTTTAGATCCAGTTCTAGACATAACACTGCAACATAATATATACTTCAGATAGAAGTATTCCTTAGAATCTCATTGCTTACACACACTTTCATAATGATTTTCTCCTCCTTATATACTCTTAGGCCGTTCTCAATACCTGGGACCAAAACTACTTAGGACCAATACCTTGGACCCAATACCTAGGTTCAATACCTTGGACCAAATGCCTCAGAGCAATTACCTTGGACCAAAATACCTTGGATCAAATACCTTGGACCAAAAACTTTATTTTCCAACATGTACGTGCTTTTCGTCCTATGAAAGTGCATGTGTACGTTACACGCTACTTTTGGTCTATTAAACCGCATGTATACCTACCTTGGAAAAAGTGAACCAGTGTATACCTCTCTCTCTTCATTCTTTAGAGTCTAAGTGAGTTGCCATCAAGGACAAAACCTGTATCATAATGCCAACATGGTGTTGTCGCCATCGTGCACATGACTCTGAATCTGCAACTGTTGATACACCTCCTTGAAATCCTCATCTTCTAAATATGCATCTCTCTATGCATCATGGGTGAATGGCTACATGTGCATAAGAGTCCCCAAAGTTGTAATATTTGATGTGGAAGAATATCGGCACACTTGTTTATGCTTCCTTTCTTATACTTGATATCCAAATGAAACTGTTGTATAAACCCCATCCACTTGTAGTTCCTAGTCTGTTGTAGCTTATTTTGGGCCTGCAGGAGCTCTAAGGGATGGTGATCTATGTGGATTATTGTATCGTTTCCCATTAGATGCTTCTTCCACTTCTTCACAACTTGCACCATGGCATAGAGCTCCTTGCCGTAGGTAGGGTAGTTAAGAACTACCCCATGAAATACTTCAAAATGGTAGTAAATGGGCCTTCCTCCTTTCGTCAAGATAGCTCCCATAGCATACCCACTCGCATCTATCTCCACTTCAAAGTGTCATTGAAATTTTGGTAATGCTAGAACTGGTGCTTCACTGATCTTTTTCTTTAACTCATCAAAAATGTTATGTTTCCATTTTCCCCACTGGAAACTCTTTCCAATTGTTGTTATGGCATGGAGCAGTGCTGCTACCACAGAAAATGAGGCTATGAATCTCCTCAAGTACTGTGTTGCTCCTATTAGGTTCCTATACCAATAATAGACATAATTTTTGAATGGCTGAGATTAAACCTGTAATATGTACATACCTTTGCTTTTTTGCAAATGTTTTCCATATTCAAAAAATTAAAAAAATTTAAAGAGGGTATGTCCTAAAAGAAAAAAAAAGAATAAAAAAGGTCAAAAATGATGGAAAATATGAACCCCAAGAAAAGAAAAAAGACCATGAAAGTGTGCAAGTCAAAATGCCACTACTATTTACTTTTTGTAAAAAATAAATGATTGTGTGCAGTTTGTAACCTATGCCACAATCCATGATAGTCAAAATGTTTAAACTTGTCTATTTCATGCTTATAGATAGAGAATTAAAATCTAACCAAACAGTGTAATCTTAGTAGATAATTAGAATAGGTAGAGTAAATAAAAGGAGCTCAACTGTTTAATCTGAGCCCTTGGATGAAATAAGGTTAGACTTAGTTAGATTACTATTGTAAAAGAAAAGAAAATTGTTTTGATAAGGGTTTGCTAGCTAAGTGCACACTAATAAAGAGAAGTAAAAATGGTAGGATGAGTAGGTGGGTAAGTAGAAGAAAGGTTGTAGAATTGTGATGATTGTTAGACAAAAGCATATTTATCACCCTCATCATGAAAGTTCTAAGTATGAATGAGCAATTGCACATGCATCAAGTCTACAAAGGTAATTAATTAACTTCCCTAATTCACTTCACTTTCACTTAACTAATTTCCAATGAAAAGTCTTAAGTACCCAAAATCGTAAGTCAAAGGGGCTCAAAGCATTTCCTTGACTTCTAGAGGGACCGGACCCTCGGCCCAATGACTTATAGATCCTAAGTACTAAAATTAGCCTCACAAACATTACCCCCCTTCACTCTTCCTCATTTTCCCCTAATAAACCCCTTTTCCCAAGGATAAAACATTGTTGTCCTAGGAAAAGGGATCACCCTCATGAAAAAGACCCCTTTTCTCAAAAAACCCAAAAATACATTTAGCCTAAGTTATGATGTATGTGTGCTAAAAGCAAATAAAGGCAAAAGATTCATTATACTTAGCGTTATTTTGTTTCCGCCATTTTCATATTAATTTCTAACATATATATATATATATATATATATATATATATATATATATATATATATATATATCCCAAAGGAAAAAAACCCTCCCCTGTATAGTTATAATAAATCCTTTTTATTAATACCCCATCCCAGAAAGTTTGAAATATAAAATTTATAAACCCAAGCCCTGAAAAATCAAATTAATTAATCAATCAGTGATTAATTAAAGTTTATCCATCAATCATATCACTTCTGAAGCATTTAAACTCACCTTAACTTTGAATTAAACTGAAACCACCGTGTTTAATTACCCCACCCCCCTCACACTACCGTCTGTGCCAATCCGCAGCACGATCATCGTCCAATCTAAAGGCCCACATCAAATGTTCATAATCCATTTCGCACGGGCCCAAAATCCTAACTTTACCTGCCCGAAATGGGTTGTTTTCCCTTGGGCCCCCGCAGCTACATGGCGCCTGATGAGTGGAATAGGGCGGCCTCCCCCAAAAACCACCTAGTGCTCATAAGCGGTGCACAAAAACCCTCTTACTGCCTCCCACTGCACACCAAAACTATTACGTCACCACCAATAAATGCTAAAGTACCACTATTCTAGAAATACCCACCAAATTGTTGACTTTGTTAATAAAGTGAAAAAACCTCATTATTCTTATTTTATCACAAAAATAATGCTCCATACCTTCATGCATGCAACTGACGACGTCCAACCGCCAACCTACGTCCAACCGCCAACCTGTAGAAGCCATTGAACTCACAATCCACCCTTCAGTTCATGCAAACTTTCTACAACCATGCACAGTCACCCGTCGAACCGTTCAGAGCCAAAATTCCCAAAAATTTGATATATTTATCCAAATTCACCAGAAACCTTGTCTCAATTCTGAACCAGTTACTCTATTGCTTGGAATTAATAAGAAATTCAGTAAAAGAACTTCACAGCAACCCCATACTACTCTGTATTTGAACCCAGTTGCCCTAATTGACTGAAAAACCCTTTTTTCCCCCATTCTTAAATCCACAAGAACTAAGAATGTCTGCCCCTATTGCCATGATTGTTAGGCCAATTACTACTCCTCACTTAGACCTGGACCACCTTCCCCTAGCTGATAAAGATTTCCAAATCAAGGACACCTCTGTCCTTGAATTCTCTGCCAAACTATACTGTCGATACAGGGACCAATACCTAAACCAAGCTGATAAAATAGGTCTTTGGGAATCTAATTTTCCCAAGTATCAATTTCCTGAGGTGCACATTTTCCCTGAAATCATTCATTATTTCCATGCAAACCACATTTCTAGTCAAAAAGCAGTAATGTCCCCTGACCACACCATACTTTTCACCATCACTGCCGAGTCAATCAATGAAATGCTACAACTGCAACCAGGACAAAATTTGACCCCTATTTCCATTGGAGACCTACTGGACCAATTTCCCAAGCTTACCACTGCCAAGATTATTAAAATGCTTCAAACATTCATCAGGGAGGGAAAGCATGTCTCAACAAAGCCCCCTCCATATGTGGCTACCATATTTTCCCCATTTGGTCAGGATATAGTAGCAATGATCTCTTGTGTTTTAGGCTATACCACCAATGAGTATATAAATGAAATCATTTTAGCCTTCATGTCCATTTTTACTCCAGGACATGCCAAGTACATAGCTGATAGGATGCATGAACAATTTTTGAGAATGAGTAATGAAAGAGTGTTTAAGTATTCTTTAGTTTTGTATCACCTTTTATTATACTATCAAGCTAACAAGTTCCCCAAAATCTTGACACTAAAGGTCATCCTAGGTCAGTAATTTTTTGGACTCCTTTGATACATAAGCATGATTCCCCATATCCATATACAGACTTCATAGATCTTTTTGTATATCCAGTAGTGACCATGCTACTAGGAAGTCCTCCTCCAAGAATCAATTTAGACATCGGAAGGATCGTGCAGTTGTCAAAACAACACAAAGTAGGAGATTGGTACTTGTACCAAAATCACACAGAAATCAGCATCTATGGCTATGATTTGGCCCCATATAAACTACCCAGATACCTCCCAAGGAGGTTATTTTCTGTGGAGTACTACAGGTAGATAATCAACTCAGATGAGGTACATTTTGTTAAAGCCAAAAAGAAGGCCTAGCTCAGAATCAAAGATCAACTAGGCCCTTTTGTATGCAATGACAGAGAAGCTGGAAGAGAAGAAAAAGAAATCCTTCAGAGACTCAAACTAAAACAAAGCTTCATGTGGAAATATGATCCTTGTGACTTCATCTGCAACAGAAGAAAGAAAAATAAGATGACTCCCTTCATTCACCACCAAATCCCTGAAATAGAGAAATATGCAAATCAGTTGGAATGGGTGGAGAACACTCTAGCGGATAGAGATAGCATTGAAGTTGCTATTGAGAATGCACTAATTGATCTAGAGAAAAGACTTGATGAAGGTTCTTTCCTGCAGGTGCCAAGAGAATCTCAGGCACAAGGAGAATCATAGGCAGCCAGACCTATCAGAGGAATTAGGTCAAACAGGTACACAACAACCCAATATGAGTACTCCCCCTAACTTGAAAATTCCCCTAAATGAGGAAAGAAGACTCAAAAGGAATAGGGAGGAGGCCACTACATCAAGCAGAGCAACCATAAAAACATATGCAAAAACTAGCCTAGTCAAAAAGTAGAGGTTAAATCATGTTTCGAAGCAAGAATTCATAGAAGAAACAACGAAGGCCACCAGCACAAAGAAAGAAAGAAGTAGGCATGCTACTCCTTTTGGGGGAATACCAGAACCTTCCACATCTCATACTCAGATGTTGGAGAAGCAACAGAGTGCTGAAGTGTCTTCATTTGGGATGCTAGCAGACAAAGATCAAGATATCAGAGAAAGGTGCAAGGACATCAAAGCCAGGAATGAAAGACTAAAGGCCCAGACTTATGCACAGTACCTCAAGATGGCACTTACCAACCAAAAAAGGTTGATGTCAGCCTATGATGTGAAACAATGTAATATTTAAATGACATTCATGAAACCCACTATTCAGCAACTGAAATCTAACAACTGACTTCTAGAAGATAGATTTTGAAGTGCTGGCAAAGGACATACTTCTTATTAACCATATTGAGTTGCACAGGCATACAAGGGAGATGATTCACTCCACCTTGACAGGAAAATCCATCACAACCCACCAATTACAGAACTCCTTGAATAATATATCAGATCAGTTCCAATTGGAGAAGGCCTCTTCACAAGAAAAAGACACCAGAATCAAGTCCTTAGAGGACTTAATCATTGGGTTGGGACACGACCCCAAAGATGCAAAGGCCACTGAAAAGTTGATAAAGAAGAAGAATGATGACATAGTTGCTTTGAAGAAGCAACTAAAAATTCCACCATTGCATCATCCACAAATAGCATAAGTCTTGGAAACACAGAAAGGACAAGAAGAACTTATGGACTTGGTCCTCAAGCTAAATGAGCAGTTGAAAGAAACATAGAAAGAATTGGACACAATGTTTCAGTCCAAACTGACTGAATTGGCCACTACCTCCATAGCTCCAATTCCCACAGTAACAACTATAGTCCCTTCAACATTGGTAGCCTCTTTAGCACCAACAACTCCACCTGTCACAGCACTACTAGTCACTACTGAGTCTACAACAGCAGGTACTTCAACAGAAAAGACAACAAAGTTAGTAAAAGCCATGGAGGAAATGTCTATCCAAGAAACAAAGCTAAAAAGGCTTAAGGAGGAAATGGCAAGCCTAGAAACTGACTGTAAGCTTGCCCAAATACAGCATGAAGAAGAAGCATAGAAAGCCCTAAGAATGGGTGAGAGGATTAAGTTCCTTGAAAAAGATTTAACTCTGAAAAATCCACTAGGACAAACTAAGGAGATGCTCTGGGCAAATATCATTGACTCTGTCAATGATACTTGGCGATCAATTCAAGTAATATTCGAGCAAACAGAATTGGTGAAAATGGCCACCAAAGCAATACAAAAGTTAAAGGAAGACCTAGGAGACCAACCCGAGGATGCTAATCAACTCATCAATTCCTTAAATAGTAAGGAAAGGCATGAACTAAATGAGCTTGGTGTGGAGGAAAGAATTGAAGCCATCATTAAAATCAGGAAGGTTCTTTCTAAAAGAAACCTTATACTTAACCTAGAGAAAAAAATGAATAACGTGCAGGTTAGTATTGACAGATTCATGGAAAAGCTTCAAATTTTGAGGGATAAAGGCCTTCCCAATCCCAAGGTAATCGATGACAAACTTATGACCCAATTGGACTATGTTGACAAATTAAAGAAATTGTCCAAGGAATAGGCAAGCACTTCAGGAGTTAAAGCATTGCCAATAGGGAAAGTATTTTATGATACTTTAGAAAATCTATTCTTCCTAGAGCATGAGGTGAGACATCTATTTGTCACCAAGCCGAAATTTTCCCAATACACTGAGGCAGACAAGATATATAGAAGGACGCTCAAGGTAAAGTTACCTGAAAATGAATGGTGGGAAAAAAAGACAGATTTACTATAAGTTACCACAGTAAATCTAAATGGCATCTAGATGAAACAGGTAAATAGGGTCAAAGAGTAACAGGTTAAAGAGTATCAGTCAAAGGTTAAAGACAAAGATGATTCCAGTGTACACATATCAGCCAGCTTAAAAGGGCTCAAGTTCAACTGCAACAGCCAGCACTACCACAATAAGAGGGACAACATGATGCAGTTTTCCATCTGTCTCTATCTTCATGCTTGAAGATATTTTGATTTCCTAGATTAATTCTCAAACTGTTATGAGATATTTTGTAAATATTTTTTGTATAAATACTTCACCTTTTGAAGTATTTAGTGTGGATTCAAAGACATTTCTATAGACATTTTCCTATCAAGTTAAAGTGTTATTGTATCAAGACTGGATTGGCTTGTTGGATCAAGGAATAAAGTAAAGACATTTCACAGGATTCTTGTGTAAAGCGGAAATCAAATAAGTATTTTCTCTCATGTGTATTATTGTTTTTCTTTATGTTTATTAATAATCATATTTGTTTCTATGAAATCTGAATGGTAAACTAGGAATGATATTTCAGAACTGGCTTTAATGCTCTTTATCTTGACTGTTTACATTCTTAATGTTTTCTGCTAAACTATCTTAGTTAGGGAATTCTTAAATGCTCCCTTACTTCTGTAGTTTCCCCCTCGATATATAGTAAAGATTCTTAGTTGTGTTTTTCTCATGATCACCTCCTACTCTTCATCTTGATCTCGATCTAAGGATTCTTCGTTTCCCTTTCACCCTGGTTAGGACTATCTCATCCATTGAACCTAAAGATTTTCCTTTTGCTTTGCTAACCTGCCCTGTGAACACTCCCTTTAGTGATCTGGTCCAGTTAAGCTACCCTTTGATTGACTCCATAGCCCAATGGCTTGAAGGCCTCGCTCCATCCATCTGTTCCTAGAATTCCACCACCCAACCAAATTCAAAACCTTATGAACACTAAGAACTAGCCTAAAATCCCACCCAAAACAAAGTTAAATTATAAAGAGAGAACCCTCTCTGGACTTAGGTTGGCTAGAACCTGAGTCTAAAAGATTAGGTTTGTGGTTACCTCAAATTATTCCTTCTTTTGATAACTTCTAGGGAAGACTTCTGAGTGATAACATAGTGGCGACCATACTGGGGATTCAAACCCTCAGTCTTAATAAACCCTTGAAAATTTTCAAATTTTTATTTCAAGCCTCTTGAAGGGTTTATTAGAAGTTATTTATAAAATTTCACAAAAAAGAAATAATTAGAAAAAGGCTTGAAATCTGGCTTCAAGGAGAACTCACTAGACTAGGGCCAATGCTGATCCAAACCCTCCACAAGTATTTGACAATCCTAATCTAATTTCAAGAATATCTAGAAGACAAGAAAGTTTAGTCAGTCTTACACCTTCAATTAAAGCGGATTCCTGCCCGGATGAGTGGTTATTTTTAGAATACCTCCCCTTTGATGAGTATTTTGACCTTGCCCTATTTAGAACTAGGTCTGAAAGTGCACTTGATGACATAGTTCTAGATCCAGAATTTACAGCAGAACTTGAAGTCCAAAGGGAAAACTTGTCAATTGATCAGTATATTCTAAATTTCGCTCAACGATCCCTCACTACTGCTAAGATCTCTGAACTTTCTGAAATATATTCCGCTCCCTTTAGTTCACCATTATTCCCTTCCATCTCTAAAGTTCATTTCTCACCCTTATTTATACCTTCACTTCCCCACCAACCTATCATTACAAATTAGTCACCTGCTACTCCCAGTTCCTCATTACCCCTTGTATCATCCTCGGGAACCCAAACTTCCCTTCTTAGTCCTACCCAACTTAGAGCCATGGCAAACAGATATGCTCCTCTTATGTTGCCTGCTCCACTAGGTGCCATGCCACAAAACTACCAGAACAAAGTCGTCCAATTTGATGGCATAGGACCCTATACAGCACAACAGCACATAAAAAAGATGACAAATCATTTTTAATTACATGAAATTGATATTGAAGATGTCCAAATGAGACTGTTTGCTTAGACTTTAGCTGGCGATGTAAGAACATGATTTAGATCTTTACCTACTAACAACATAAACACTTTAAAATTATTTTACCATCAATTTTTAAATAGATGGGAAAAGAAAAAGAACCCTCTGCAGATCCTTTCAGAATATGAAAACATCAAGAGAGGACCAAATGAAACAGTCTAGGATTACTGTACTAGATTCAACAATATATACAATGCAATACCAGTCAATCTTAGACCCCCACCTGGCTTAGCTCTGATAAAGTTTCCTGATGGGTTTGATACTGATATGGCCTTCCAAGTTAGAGAGAGAAATACTCCAACTCTAGAAGACATGCAGAGTGTAACAGTTAGTGTAGAAGCTAATTTTCCAACAAAAAGAGCTAAGGTTAGGAATGAAAGGAGAGCACCCTTGAAAGATGAAGCCTCACCCTTTGACCTTAAAATGGATGCCCTAGCCAAAGGAATGGAAAAATTAATGGATAGGATGGAGAACATTGAAAGGAAGCATCACTGCGATAATCAACAGGCACCTCCAATGAGAAATCCAAACTTTAGAAAGAATCAAAATCAAAACACTGGAAAAAATGGCCTTGATCAGAATATTAGGCCTCCTTTTCAAGAAAACTATGCTAAAACTTCCCATTCAAAAGACCCTGAACAAGACACACAAATTAACTTAATGGGATTAGATGAGGTGGAAACTATCTTCTTGACTCAAGATGATCATGAATACATATGCTTTAGCAATTAGAGACCCAATCTGGAGAATCATTCGATTACAAGAAAGGATATGATTCTGCTATCTTCAAAGTGCACAAACAATACAATTTGAGGAGTAAAAAGAACACTGATACTCTTGACCAAAACAAGAAAGCAGTACCAAATCAACCTAAGAAAATTAAAGTAGTTCCAGTTACAAAACTCTCCAACTCCTCTCTAGACCAAATCAAAACCCTCCTAGTCCCACCATTGTAGATGTAACCATTGACCAAACCCCTGATAATCAACTATCCACTGCAATCCCCTCCAAGGAGACAGTGGAAGAAACTCCAAATATCACCTTAGAAAATCCACAAAAAAAGACTTCTAATGTAGAAAAAGAAGAGCAATCTGCTCGAAACCCTGCTGTTAAAATTCCAAACACTCAAATAGAGAAATCCCATTTTTCTTTCAATTTGGGGGCAAAGGTAGCCAAATTGAAAATCTCAGTTCCTTTAACAAAGCTGATTAAACAGGAAACTTAAAAATCTCAAATAAGCAAATCCTTAAACTTCGTTGAGAATCAAGACTCTGTTAACCTATTTGATGATCAGCCTGAGCTTATTTTCGGTCCTAATGTTATTGGAAAACTAGTGGAAGGAGGGATACCGCCATTTTACATTAGCTGTAACATCCATGATAAAATCCTACACAATGCTATGCTAGACTCTGGGGCTTCACACAATCTAATGCCTAAATTTGTTATGGAAAAATTGAACTTGGATATCACCAGACCTTACAAGGACCTGTTTTCGTTTGATTCAAGTCAAGTGCCTGGGACTAATAAAGTTCTTGTTTGTTTCCCTAGTACAATACCCTGCAAAGACCATTCTTATGGACATAGTTGTTGCTGATATACCACCTAAATATGGCAGTTGTTGTCTAGATCATGGGGGGCCAAACTCCAAGGATCTTTACAAGTTGACATGTCATATGCCACAATTTCAGTCTTTGGACATCCTAAAAAATTGTATAGAGAGACTCTAATGAAATATGTAGTGATTAGCTAGGCTAGGCCTCAAAACTTTCCTATATATTCCATGCATTCTGACATCGATTCTTTTATTCTATACAATGCTGAACCAAACCAAGAAAATACTTTAAACAACATTATTTCTGAAACAAAAGAAATTGCAATTGCTGCAGAAAACCAAATTGTCCAAATTCAAGAATCTTAGATAAAAAGGATGATCAAGATACCTTAACCAAAGAAGATTTTGTTCCCCCAGACAGTAAGAATTATGGACATGAAATACTATGGCATCTTGAATTTGATGGATCGGTGAAAAAACTAGGTGCAAGAGTAGGAGTGTGGATTTACAATTTAGAGAGTGATCACTCAGAGGGCCATGCTTACAGCCTAAACTTCAAATGAACGAACAACATGGCTGAGTATGAAGCACTTCTTTTAGGTCTCAAATTGGTTAAAAGGTTAGGATCCATAAGAGTTTCTATTATGGGAGATTCTAAGTTGGTTATAAAACAAATCAACACTGTATATATGACTAGAGATCCTAGGTTAGGTTTTTATAGAGGAACAGTTGTAGAAATATTGAACACTTTTTTAGAAACTAAACTTGTAGTCATCCCAATAAAACACAATAGGAGGCTCATAGTTTAGCAATGTTTGCCAGCACTTATAAGTTACCATTTCAACCTAACCATTAGTACACTGCTGAGGTTAGGCACAGACCTGATATCCCTGACAACTTGAAAAACTAGCAAGTATTCACTAATGACGAACAAATAAACAATTTTTTTTTTATTGAGGAAAAACCTGTGAACAGATTTGAAACCAACGTTTCGGACTAGCTTAGTGAGTCCATCATCAGGGCAATGAGATTTGTTTTTTAGAAGAGAGAGCGTGAAAAATACAGAGCTTATTAATAGTTATTTAAAAATATTGTTGTTGTCTTTATTAGTAGTCGGCTTATAAACGGTAAATTAATTAATACTTATTTAACTAATTTATTTAGATAGGTATTTATTATATTTATTCTATATTATTATTATTTATCTATTTAGTTATCATTTTACTATGTTATTGTTTATATATATATATATATATATCATTAATTATTTAAATCTCAAATAAAATAAATCTATTATTTATTTATTATTATATTTATTTATTAATTTATTTTTATTTATTTGTTATAAATAAATAAAAATAAATTAATAAATACCTATTTATTTAAATAGGTGTTTATTATATTTATTATATATTATTATTATTTATTTATTTAGTTATAATTTTATTATATTATTGTTGATATATCTATATATATATATATATATATCTATATATATATATATATATATATATATATATAATTTGTTATTTAAATTTTAAATACAATAAATCTATTATTTATTTATTATTATTTTAATAAATATCTATTTATTTAGATAGGTATTTATTATATTTATTATATATTATTATTACTTATTTATTTAATTATAATTTTAATATATTATTGTTTATATATATATATATATATATATATATATATATATATATATATATATATATATATATATATATTTTATTTATTTAAATTTCAAATAAAATAAATCTATTATTAATTTATTATTATTTTTATTTTTATTATTATTATTATTTATTTATTTATTAATATATTTTTATTTATTTATTATAAATAAATAAAAATACCTATTTATTTAGCTAGGTATTTATTATATATTATTATTATTTATTTATTTAGTTATAATTTTATTATATTATTGTTTATTTATATATAATGTATTATTTAAATTTCAAATAAAATAAATCTATTATTATTATTATTATTATGTTTATTGCTTTTTTATTTTATTTAAAAGGGGTTTCCAGGTGTCACTTAACTTTAGTCCGTCATCTCTATTCATATTAATGGAGGAATTCTCAATTTCAATTGCTTCTTTTACCCTTCTTTTTAAATAATGGTCTTCCTTATGAATTAATTTTGCTTGTTCCATGCAAATATAATGTGAGGAGGAACAAGCATGCTCAGCTAGCCCATATTTTTCTGACCTATTTCTTGAAATGTCATTAATATGCTCTTTTAGCCTAATGCCAAAGGATCTCCCTGTTTCACTTATATATACTTTGCCACAAGAGCAAGGAATTGAGTATACTCCTTTGTGATTTTTTGGGTCAATTAGGTCCTTGGCAGAATCTAGCATGTTATTGATGGTGTTAGCGGGTGTGAAGGCAACCATAATGTTATGCTTGGTGAGAATTCTAGCGATTTTGTCAGTGGTTCCTTTAATATAGGGTAAGGAGATTCTAGGGTTTTCCAGAGTCTTCCTTTTTTGGGTATTGGTTGTGGATTCTTTGAATATCTTTTGGATAATGTTTTTCTGATAGCCATTGTTGATGAAGACCTTGTAGAGATGGTTAAGTTCTTCTTCTAAATGATCAAGGTCAGAGATTCTTGAAGCTCTGGTAGCTAGGGTTTTGATGACTCCTACTTTTTTCTTTAGATGGTGGTGGGAATTAGAGTGAAGATATTTGTCGGTGTGAGTTTGTTTTCTGAAGACCTGGTGGCTTAGTTTACCATTTTTCCTAGTAAGGAGGACATCTAGGAGGGGGAGCTAGTTGTCTTTTTCAATCTCAATAGTGAATTTAATGTGTTCTGAGAGGCTGTTTAAGAGGGATAAGAATTCATTAAGTTTATCTAAACCATGTCTCCATTTAGCGAAAATATCATCTACATATCTTTTCCATTCATCAGGTGTAAAGGGGAAAGATTTAAGGCCCATTTGTTCAAAATGTTCCATATATAAATTGGCAATCAGAGGAGATAAAGGAGAACCCATGGCGACTCCATGAGTTTGCTCATAGATTTTACCTTTGAAGCTGAAGTATGAAGATTTTAGGCAAATGTCTACTAGTTCTATAGTTTCATGGTCTGTAATATTCTTTAAAACTTCTATGGCTTTATTTACAGGAATCATAGTGTAGAGAGACACTATGTCAAAGCTAACTAGGAGATCATTGTCACTGATTTCTAGGTTTTTAATCCATTCTATGAAAGAAGTAGAATCTTTGATATAACAGGGAGTGTTACCTGATAAAGGTCTAAGCTTGTTTGCGAGGTATTTTGCTAACCAGTAAGTGGGTGATCCTATGGTGTTCACAATGGGTCTCAGAGGAATTCCAGATTTATGGATTTTGGGAACCCCATAAATTCTAGGGACGATGGCACTATTTGGTATTAATCTGTTCTTAATAGTGGAATCAAGAGAGGAGTTTTTGATTTTGTTACTAACTAAGTGGAGAATTTTGTTGCTGGGGTCTTTGTTAAGAATTCTATAGCAGCCACTCTTGCTAAGTTGTTCTTCCATCTTATTGTCATAATCTGTCCTATCCATAATAACAGTGCCATTTCCTTTGTCTACTTTTAAAATTATGATGTCCTTATTCTTCCTGATCTTTTTTAAAGCTATGGATTCTTCTTTGGAGATGTTGCTGGGAGGAGGTCTGGCATTTCTGAGAATTCTAGCCACGTATTGTCTTATTTCTTCTGCAACATTTTGATTAGTGTTTCTGATGATGACCTCAATGTTACTAATGATATCATACACATGTATTTTTGCTGGAGATAAAGAAAAATTCAGGCCTTTTTCTAGTAGCGTTTTCAAATTGTCATCTAATGCCAGATTTGAGAGGTTGATAACTGTTTCTTTTTGAGTATTATTTATCCTTTGCGCTGTCTGGCTGTTTATTTGCGTGAGAGTATCTTTAACCTGCGATTTGCCATCTATCTGTTTATAAATAACCTGAGTATGCCTGATGGGAGCGTCGTGCTGGATATTATTGATGTCTTCATTCTGCGTAATATCTTCAGCAACATTAGTTATTCCTTGCGTTGTTTGACTGTTTAAATGCTTGCGCTGTTTAATCCATGTTTTCTGGCTGTCCGATTGTTTGATGCATTCTTTCTGCGTGCTGTTGGATAGAATGCCTTGCGTGATGGGGCTGCCTACGTTATTAATTGTGCTGACAGCGTGTTTTACCTGTTGTTAGTTATGCTGGAGAACGCTGTTACAGTTGCTGCCTTTCTCTACGATGTTGAATTCAGACTGCGCTGTCAGAGGGTTTTTCCAATTGTTAAACTGCATAAGGGAGGCATCATAATGCTGGTTAACGTTGTGCTGGTGAGTGTGGTTGTATTCCTGGCCAATTTTCTGCGTCTGAGATGAAGATTTAAAGTAGAAGTCAGCGTTTCCCAAGTTTTTAAGCTTTCTGGATTTCTTTGTTATGTTATAATTAAAAATCCTTTCAGCTTTGGCGAAGGTGAAGGCATCCAAGATTTTCCATAGATCAGAGCGAAGAGCCGATGCTAGCACGAGATGTAATCTTAGAAGTTTTTCAGAAATTTTGATTAATTGGACTCTGGTAAATTTGATTTCATGTTTGATGAGGGTTTTACTGAGATTATTGAAGACAGAGATGTTCCGACCTCGTTTAAGGGGATGGTTACATTTGGCGAAATTTGGGATGAGGTTTTTATCCCTACATTCTTTTAGAAATATGAGATTTGACATGCTTCTAGCTCTGGAGATTCTCATCTTCTCAAATTTTAAAGCATTTTTCATTATGTCCCTTCCCTGGTAGGACTTAATGGTGTTAAAGAGGGAGTCCATACAGGTTGATAGAATTTTTTTTTATTGAGGAAAAACCTGTGAACAGATTTGAAACCAACGTTTCGGACTAGCTTAGTGAGTCCATCATCAGGGCAATGAGATTTGTTTTTGAGAAGAGAGAGCGTGAAAAATACGGAGCTTATTAATAGTTATTTGAAAAATATTGTTGTTGTCTTTATTAGTAGTCGGCTTATAAATGGTAAATTAATTAATACTTATTTAATTAATTTATTTAGATAGGTATTTATTATATTTATTCTATATTATTATTATTTATCTATTTAGTTATCATTTTATTATGTTATTGTTTATTTATATATATATCATTAATTATTTAAATCTCAAATAAAATAAATATATTATTTATTTCTTATTATTATTATTATTATTATTATTATTATTATTTATTTATTTATTATTATGTTTATTGCTTTTTTATTTTATTTAAAAGGGGTTTCCAGGTGTCACTTAACTTTAGTCCGTCGTCTCTATTCATATTATTGGAGGCATTTTTTATTTCAATTGCTTATTTTACCCTTCTTTTTAAATAATGGTCTTCCTTATGAATTAATTTTTCTTGTTCCATGCAAATATAATGTGAGGAGGAACAAGCATGCTCAGCTAGCCCAGATTTTTCTGACCTATTTCTTAAATGTCATTAATATGCTCTTTTAGCCTAATGCCAAAAGATCTCCCTGTTTCACCTATATATACTTTGCCACAAGAGCAAGGAATTGAGTATACTCCTTTGTGATTGTTTGGGTCAATTAGGTCCTTGGCAGAATCTAGCATGTTTTTGATGGTGTTAGGGGGTGTGAAGGCAACCATAACGTTATGCTTGTTGAGAATTCTAGCTATTTTGTCAGTGGTTCCTTTAATATAGGGTAAGGATATTCTAAGGTTTTCCAGAGTTTTCCTTTTTTGGGTATTGGTTGTGGATTCTTTGAATATCTTTTGGATAATGTTTTTCTGATAGCCATTGTTGATGAAGACCTTGTAGAGATGGTTAAGTTCTCCTTCTAAATGGTCAAGGTCAAAGATTCTTGAAGCTCTGGTAGCTAGGGTTTTGATGACTCCTACTTTTTGCTTTGGATGGTGGTGGGAATTAGAGTGAAGATATTTGTCGATGTGAGTTTGTTTTCTGAAGACCTGGTGGCTTAGTTTACCATTTTTCCTGGTAACGAGGACATCTAGGAAGGGGAGTTGGTTGTCTTTTTCAATCTCAATAGTGAATTTAATGTGTTCTGAGAGGCTGTTTAAGAGGGATAAGAATTCATTAAGTTTATCTAAACCATGTCTCCATTTAGCAAAAATATCATCTACATATCTTTTCCATTCATCAGTTGTAAAGGGGAAAGATTTAAGGGTCATTTGTTAAAAATGTTCCATATATAAATTGGCAATCAGAGGAGATAAAGGAGAACCCATGGCAACTCCATGAGTTTGCTCATAGATTTTACCTTTGAAGCTGAAGTATGAAGAATTTAGGCAAATGTTTACTAGTTCTATAGTTTCATGGTCTGTAATATTCTTTAAAACTTCTTTGGCATTATCTACAGGAATCATAGTGTAGAGAGACACTATGTCAAAGCTAACTAGGAGATCATTGTCACTAATTTCTAGGTTTTTAATCCATTCTATGAAAGAAGTAGAATCTTTGATATAAGAGGGAGTGTTACCTGATAAAGGTCTAAGCTTGTTTGCAAGGTATTTTGCTAACCAGTAAGTGGGTGATCCTATGGTGTTCACAATGGGTCTCAGAGGAATTCCAGATTTATGGATTTTAGGAACCCCATAAATTCTAGGGATGATGGCACTATTTGGTATTAATATGTTCTTAATAGTGGAATCAAGAGAGGATTTTTTGATTTTGTTACTAACTAAGCGGAGAATTTTGTTGCTGGGGTCTTTGTTAAGAATTCTATAGCAGCCACTCTTGCTAAGGTGTTCTTCCATCTTATTGTCATAATCTGTCCTATCCATAATAACAGTGGCATTTCCTTTGTCTGCTTTTAAAATTATGATGTCCTTATTCTTCCTGATGTTTTTTAAAGCTATGGATTCTTCTTTGGAGATGTTGCTGGAAGGAGGTCTGGCATTTCTGAGAATTCTAGCCACGTCTTGTCTTATTTCTTCTACAACATTTTGATTAGTGTTTCTGATGATGACCTCAATGTTACTAATGATATCATACACAGGTATTTTTGCTGGAGATAAAGCAAAATTCAGGCCTTTTTCTAGTAGTGTTTTCAAATTGTCATCTAATGCCAGATTTGAGAGGTTGATAACTGTTTCTTTTTTAGTATTATTTATCCTTTGCGCTGTCTGGCTATTTATTTACGTGAAAGTATCTTTAACTTGCAATTTGCCATCTATCTGTTTATAAATAACCTAAGTATGCCTGATGGGAGCGTCGTGTTGGATATTATTGATGTCTTCATTCTGCGTAATATCTTCAGCAACATTAGATATTCCTTGTGTTGTTTGACTGTTTAAATGCTTGCGTTGTTTAATCTAACTTTAGAGGAAGAATTTGTAAATAGCAACATAGATACTGACATAACATTAGATCTTGATTTTGCAGATAAAATAGAAATTAACAAATTAGAAGATGAAGAGATAGATAGATTCCATCCCACAAAATTTACAAAATCAGATATTCAAAACCTAAAGCAAGTTGAAATTGATGAGATAATTGACGAAGACTCTGAGATCATCAATCTCAAAGACAATTTTTTTCCCAAAGGATTAACTCCTTTGGAAGACTTGTTTCATTCAAACGATGTCCCTAGAAAAGGAAAATGGAACCCTTAAATCTGACATAGAGGAGTGTAACATAGGCTCTGAGGAAGATCCTAAATTGATAAAACTTTCAAAATCCTTACCTCCTACTGAAAAAGAAAAATACATAGAACTGCTAAAGGAATTCCAAGATGTCTTTGCTTGGAGTTATGAGGACCTCAAGTCCTATGACACCAACATAATACAACATACCATCCCCTTAAAAGAAAACCAGAAACCTTTTAGATAGAAGCTTAGGAGGATTAATCCTATTCTATTGCCTTCTATTGAAAAGGAAATCAAAAGAATGTACGAAGCCAAGATCATAGCACCAATTAGATTCTCTGATTGGGTTTCAAATTTGGTGCCCACAAGAAAGAAAACTGGTGAGATTAGACTGTGTGTTGACCTTAGGAATCTCAATAAAGTTTCACTCAAGGACAACTACCCTCTCCCCAAAATGGATCACATATTACAGAGGGTAGTAGGTTCAACCAGGATCTCATTACTAGATGGGTTTTTTGGTTACAACTAGATTTTAGTTCACCCAGATGACCGAGAAAAAACTACATTCACTACTCCTTGGGGCACGTTCATGTATGTGAAGATGCCTTTTGGGTTAAGAATGCAAGGGGCACCTTTCAAAGAGCTATGGATATAGCTTTTTCCAAGGAAATCCATGACTTCCTAATAATATACTTAGATGATATCATTGTATTCTCTAAATCTGATAATCATCACCTAGATCATCTAAGGCAGGTCTTCATCAAGTGTAGAAAGTATGGAATTTCTTTGAATCCTAAAAAATCTTTATTTGGGTTGGAAGAGGGAAAATTGTTAGGCCACATAATCTCTAAAGATTGTATCCAAATAGATCCTACAAGAATTGAAGCCATCTTACAGAAACAGCACCCTAGGAGTATCAGAGAACTACAAACCTTTTTAGGTAAAATAAAATTTCTTAGAAGATCTATTTCTAACTTAGCAAAACTAATTAGATTATTAAATAACATGTCGAAAAAAGATTCGACTATTAAGTGGACAGTTGAGGCTAAAAGGTCTTTTGAAGATATTAAGCTAGCCTTAACACAAACACTAGTTTTCATCAGTCCAAAGTTTGATAGGGATTTCATTATATTTTCTTTTGCCTCAAAACACATGATTATTGCGGTCCTACTGTAGAAGTATGATTAGGGTTTTGAACAACCTATTGCCTTCTTTAGCAAAGCCCTGAGGAATGCCCCTTTAAAGTATAATATAATGGAAAAGAAAGCTTTTACTCTAGTCAAAGCTATCAAAGATTTCAGAGTTTACATCTTATATTCTCATGTAATAGCTTATGTTTTCAATGTTGTGGTCAAAGACATCCTAACTCAGGATGGTCTAGATGGAAAGAGAGGGAAGTGGATAGCTACTATATTATAATATCACCTAGAAATCAAACCTACAAGTTTATCAAAGGCCAAGGTTTATCCAAACTCATGGCTGAATCAAACTGTCAAGCATTATACATAAGTTTTATTGCAGAAATGGATAATGGAGAGGAGATGGCAACTCCACCGATCAACCAGATCTTTATTGAATCACCATCGTATGCTAACATTATATATGTTTTACAAAATCTACAAGCTCCTTCTAAATTATCGAGGAATAAAAGTAGGTTCTTAAAAATGAAATCTTTAAAAATCTGCATAATTGACAATGCTCTATTTTGGAGGAATCATGAAGGCATCCTTCTTAACTGTTTATTAAAAGAAGAATCTGACAAGGTATTATAGGAGTTTCATGCATGTGACTATGGGGGACATCTTTGCTGGAAAACCATAGCTGACAAGATTCTAAGAGCCAGTTTTTATTGGCCCCTTCTGTTTTCTAATGTAAAGAAATTTGTAACCTCATGTCATAAATGTTAGATTTTTGAAGGAAAGAAAAAAACATTTACCCTTACCTTTGAAGCCAATATCTACTGAAGCACCTTTTCAACAGTGGAGTCTTGACTTCATTGGTGAAATCCACCCACCTTCCTTTGCCCAACATAAATGGATTCTCACTGCTACATATTAATTTACCAAATTGATAGAAGCCATACCATCCAGGCAAGCCATTGATACTGTTATAATAACCTTCTTTGAATCTAGCATCCTATCTATATTTGGGTGCCCAACCAAGATCATCACTGATAATGTAGCAGCCTTCAAATCTAAGAGAATGAATGATTTCTGTAATAAGTATCATATAACCCTCGGTCACTCTACAACTTATTACCCTCAAGGGAATGGACTAGCAGAGTCCTCCAACAAGAGTTTAGTGAATATCATTAAAAAATTGTTGGAGGATAATAAGAAAACATGGAACAAGAAGCTAGTAAATGCCTTGTGGGTAGATAGGCTAACAAACAAGAAATCCATTGGTACCAATGCTTATCAATTAGTTTACGGAATAGAGGTTGTTTTCCCATCTTCCTTGGGAACACTGGTGATGAAATTACTCCAAGAAGTGCAGGTTGAGCCAAATTATATTCAAAGGAGAATCAACCAGACAATTCACTTACAACAAACCAGGGAATAAGTGTACATCAGATCCCATGGTGTGCAAGAAAGGATCAAGAAAGCTTTTGACAAAAGGACTAAGGTAGAAGATTTTTACCTAGGAGACAAAATTTTGAAATGGGATTCAAGAAGAGAGGATAAAGGTAAACATGGGAAGTTTGACTTCCTATGGAAAGGCCCATATATCATTTATGATTTTAGGGGTAATAATGCTTAGAGAATTGGATGGCACAGAAGCAGAACGAGGACTAGTTAATGGTCGAATGCTTAAACACTACATGGAATTTAGTTACTGATTTCACTAATCTCTTGTACATATTATATTTTTCAAAAGTTTGGAGTTGATTGGATGGTAAATCTTGGAGTTGAAGCCCAAAGAGAAGGCCCTAAGCTTCAAAGTTTTTACTATCATAAATAGCAATAAGGTAGAAAAGTGAAAGGGAAAAAGTTGCAGAAGAACATCAGAGCAATTCAGAAGGCCATTGATCTACAAGTTCCTAACATTTCGTCAGGAAATGTCATCCCCAAGTGGAGCCACTGTTAGGTTCCTATACCAATAGGAGTCATAATTTTTGAATGGCTGAGATTAAACCTATAATATGTACATACCTTTGCTTTTTTGCAAATGTTTTCCATATTTAAGAAATTAAAAAAATGTAAAGAGGGTATGTCCTAAAACAAAACTCAAGGGAAAAAAAGAATAAAAAATGTCAAAAAAGATGGAAAATATGAACCCCAAGAAAAGAAAAAAGACCATGAAAGTGTGCAAGTCAAAATGCCACTACTATTTACTTTTTGTACAAAATAAATGATTGTGTGCAGTTTTTAACCTATGCCACAATCCATGATGGTCAAAATGTTTAAACTTGGCTATTTCATGCTTATAGATAGAGAATTAAAATCTGACCAAACAGTGTAATCTTGGCAGATAATTAGATTAGGTAGAGTAAGTAAAAGGAGCTCAATTGTTTAATCTGAGCCCTTGGATGTAATAAGGTTAGAATCAGTTAGATTATTATTTTAAAATAAAAGTAAAATGTTTTGATAAGGGTTTGCCAGCTTAAGTGCACCCTAATAAAGAGAAGTAAAAATGGTAGGATGAGTAGGTGGGTAAGTAGAAGAAAGGCTGCAAAATTGTGATGATTGTTAGTCAAAAGCATATTTATCACCCTCATCATGAAAGTTCTAAGTATGAATGAGCAATTGGACATGCATCAAGTCTACAAAGGCAATTAATTAACTTCCCTCATTCACTTCACTTTCACTTAACTAATTTCCAATGAAAAGTCTTAAGCACCCAAAATCTTAGGTCAAAGGGGCTCAGACCATTTCTCTGACTTCTAGAGAGACCAGACCCTCGGCCCAATGACTTATAAGTCCTAAGTACTAAAATTCCCATCACAAACATTACCCCCCTTCACTCTCCCTCATTTTCCCCTAATAAACCCCTCTTCCCAAGGTTAAAACCTTGTTGTCCTAGGAAAAGTGATCACCCTCATGAAAAAGACCCCTTTTCTCAAAAAACCCAAAAGTACTTTTAGCCTAAGTTATGATGTATGTGTGCTAAAAGAAAATAAAGGCAAAAGATTCATTATACTTAACGCTATTTCGTTTCCGCCATTTTCATATTAATTTCTAACATTTAGATATATATATATATATATATATATATATATATATATATATATATATATATATATATATATAGATATATATATATTCCCGAAGGAAAAACCCTTCCCCGTATCGTTACAATAAATCCTTTTTATTAATACCTCATCCCTGAAAGTTTGAAATATAAACTTTATAAACCCAAGCCTCAAAAAATCAAATTAATTAATTGATCAGCGATTAATTAAAGTTTATCCATCAATCATATCACTTATAATGCATTTAAACTCACTTTAACTCTGAATTAAACCGAAACCACTGCGTTTAATTACCCCTTGCCCCCCCCTCCCCCCCCACTACCGTTCGTACAACTCCGTAGCATGATCACTGTCCGATCTGAAGGCCCACATCCAACGTTCATAATCCATTTTGCATGGGCTCGAAATCCTAATTTTACCTGCGCGAAATGGGTTGTTTTCCCTTGGGCCCCCACAGCTACATGGAGCCCGATGAGTGGAATCAGGAAGCCTCCCCCCAAAACCACCCAGCGCTCATAAGCAATGAGAAAAAACCCGCTTATTGCCTCCCACTACATGCCAAAACTATTACGTCACCCCCAATAAATGATAAAAGTACCACTATTCCCGAAATACCCGCCAAATCGTTGACTTTGTTAATAAAGCCAAAAACCCTCATTATTCTTATTTTATCATGAAAATAATGCTCCAGAACTTCATGCACATGACTGATGATGTCCAACTGCCAACCTATGTCCAACCGCCAACCTGCAAAAGCCATTGAACTCACAATCCACCCTCCAGTTCGTGCAGACTTTCTGCAACCATGCATAGTCACCCATCGACCCGTTCAGAGCCAAAATTCCCAAAAATTCTAGGTATTTATCCAAATTCACCAGAAACCTTGTCTCATTTCTAAACCAGTTACTCTATTTCTTGGAATTAATAAGAAATGAAGTAAAAAAACTTCACAGTGACCCAATACTACTCTGTATTTGAACCCAGTTGCCCTAATTGACTGAAAAACCCCTTTTTCCCCCATTCTTATATCCACAAGAACTAAGAATGTCTGCCCCTATTGCCATGGATGTCAGGCCAATTACTACTCCTCACCTGGACCTGGACCACCTTCCCCTAGCTGATAAATATTTCTAAATCAAGGGCACCTCTGTCCTTAAATATCCTATCAAACTGTACTGCCGATACAAGGACCAATACCTACACCAAGCTGATCAAATAGGTCTTTGGGAATCTAATTTGCCCAAGTATCAATTCCTTGAGGTGCACATTTTCCCTAAAATCATTCATTATTTCCATGCAAACTACATTTCCATTCAAAGAGCAGTAATGTCCCGTGACCACACCATACTTTTCACCATCACTGCCGAGTCAATCAATGAAATGCTACAATTGTAACCTGGACAAAATCTGACCCCTATTTCCATTAGAGACATGCTAGACTAATTTCCCAAGCTTACCACTACCAAGATTTCTGAAATGCTTTAGACCTTCATCACGGAGGGAAAGCATGTCCCAAAAGAACCCCCTCCATATGTAGTTACCATATTTTCCCCATTTGGTCAAGATATAGTAGCAATGATATCTTGTGTTTTAGACTATACCACCAGTGAGTATATAGATGAAATCATTTTAGCCTTCATGTCTATTTTTACTCTAGGAAAACTCCTTGCTGTCATGTATAATTATGCCAAATACATAGCTGATAGGATGCATGAAATTTTTTTGAGAATGAGTAATGAAAGAGTCTTTAAGTATTCTTCAATTTGTATCACCTTTTCTTATACTATCAAGCTGACAAGTTCTCATTCACTCTCCAAAAGCTTGACACTAAAGGTCATCCTAGGTCAGTAATTTTTTGGACTCATTTGATACATAAGCATGATTCCCCATATCCATATACAGACTTCATAGATCTTTTTGTATATCCAGTAGTGACCATGCTGCTAGGAAGTCCTCCAAGAATCAGTTCAGACAGCAGAAGGATCCTACAGCTGTCAAAACAACAAAAAGTGGGAGATTGGAACTTGTACCAAAATCACATAGAAATTAGCATCTATGGCTGTGATTTGGCCCCATATAAACTGCCCAGATACCTCCCAATTAGGTTATTTGCTCTAGAGTACTATAGGCAGATAGTCAACTCAGATGAGGTACATTTTGTTAAAGCCAAAAAGAAGGCTCAACTCATAATCATAGATCAACTAGGCCCCTTTGTATGCAATAGTAGAGAAGTTGGAAGGGAAGCAGAAAAAATCCTCCAAAGACTCAAACTAAAACAAAGCTTCATGTGGAAATATGATCCTTGTGATTTCATCTACAACAGAAGACAGAAAAATAAGATGACTCCCTTCATTCACCACCAAATCCCTAAAATAGAGAAATATGTAAATCAGTTGGAATGGGTGGAGAACACTCTAGTGGATAGAGATAGCATTAAAGTTACTATTAAAAATGCACTAATTGATCTAGAGAAAAGGCTTGATGAATTTTCTTTCCTGTAGGCACCAGGAGAATCTCAAGCACAAGGAGAATCACAGGCACGCAGTGAACAACATATAGAATAAGAGTCCCAGGTGCAAGAAAACTCAGAGCAGCCAGACCTATCAGAGGAAATAGGTCAAACAGGTACACAACAACCCAATATGAGTACTCCCCCTAACTTGAAAACTCCCCTAAATGAGGAAAGAAGCCTCAAAAGGAATAGGGAGGAGGCCACTACATTAGGCAGAGCAACCATACAAACATATGCAGAATCTAGCCTAGTCAAAAGGCAGAGGCTAAATCCTGTTTCGGAGCAAGAATTCATAGAAGAAACAGTGAAGGCCACCAACACAGAGAAAGAAAGAAGTAGGCCTGCTACTCCTTCTGGGGACATACCAGAACCTTCCACATCTCATACTCAGATGTTGGAGAAGCAACAAAGTGTTTAAGTGTCCTCATTTGGGATGCCAGCAGACAAAGATCAAGATATCAGAGAAAGGTACAAGGACATCAAAGCCAGGAATGAAAGGTTAGAGGCCGAGACTTATGCACAGTACCTCAAGATGGCACATACCAACAAAACAAGGTTGATGTTAGCCTATGATGTGAAATAAGGAAAAATGCAAATGGTATTCATGAAATCTACTACTCAACAACCGAAATCAGCAGCTGACTTCCAGAAGATAGATTTTGAGTGCTGGCCAAGGACATACATCTTATTGACCAAATTGAGTTGCACAGACAGACAGGGGAGATTATTTACTCCACCTTGATAGGAAAAGCCATCACAACCCACCAATTGCAGAACTCCCTGAATAATATATTAGCTCAGTTCCAATTGGTGAAGGCCTCATCACAGGCAAAAGACACTAGAATCAAGTCCTTAGAGGACTTAATCATTGAGTTGGGACACGATCCCAAAGATGTAAAGGCCACTGAAAATTTGATAAAGAAGAAGAATGATGACATAGCTGCTTTGAAGAAGCAACTCAAAATTCCACCATTGCATCATCCATAAACAGTAGAAGTCCTGGAAACACAAAAAGGATAAGAAGAGCTTATGGACTTGGTCCTCAAGCTAAATGACCAGTTGAAAGAAACAAAGAAAGAATTGGACACATTGATTCAGTCCAAACAGAGTGAATTGGCCACTACCTCCACAGCTGCAATTCCCACAGTAGAAACTGCAGTCCCTTCAACATTTGTAGCCTCTTTAGCACCAACAACTCCACCTATCATAGCACTGGCCGTCACAATTGAGTCTACAATAGCAGTTACTTCAACAGAAAAGATAACAGAGTTAGTAAAAGCCATGGAGGAAATGTCCATCCAGAAAACAGAGCTAAAAAATCTTAAGGAGAAAATGGAAAGCCTAGAAACTGACTGTAAGCTTGCCCAAATACAACAGAAAGAAGAAGCACAGGAATCCCTAAGGATGGGTGAGAGGATTAAGTTCCTTGAAAAATATATAACTTTGGAAAAGCCACTAGGATAGACTAAGGAGATGCTTTGGGCCAATATCATTGACTCTGTCAATGATACTTGGCCATCAATTCAAGTAATATTCGACCAAACAGAATTGGAGAAGGTGGCCACCGAAGCAATACAAAAGTTAAAGGAAGACCTAGGAGACTACCCTGAGGATGCTAATCGACTCATCAATTTCTTGAATAGCAAGGACAGGCATGAACTAAATGAGCTTGGTGTGGAGGACAAAACTAAAGCTATCATTAAAATCAAGAAGTTTCTTTCTAAAAGAAACCTTATGCTTAACCTAGAGAAAAAATGGCATAACATGCAGGTTAGTATTGACAGATTCATGGCAAAGCTTCAAATTTTGAGGGATAAAGGCCTTCCTAATCCCATGGTAATCGATGACAAACTTATGACCCAATTGGACTATGTTGACAGATTAAAGAAATTGTCTAAGGAATAGGCAAGCACTTCAGGAGTTAAAGCATTGCCAACAAGGAAAGTATTATATGATACTTTAGAAAATCTATTCTTCCTAGAGCGTGAGGTGAGACATCTATTTGTCACCAAGCCAAAATTTGCCCAATACACTGAGGCAAATGAGATATATAGAAGGATGCTCAAGGTAAAGTTACCTGAAAATGAATGGTGGGAAAAAATGACAGATTTACTATAAGTTACCATAGTAAATCTAAATGGCATCCAGATGAAACAGGTAAACAGGGTCAAAGAGTAATAGGTTAAAGAGTATCAGTCAAAGGTTAAAGACAAAGATGATTCCAGCATACATATATCAGCCAGCTTAAAAGGGCTCAAGTTCAACTGTGACAGCCAGCACTACCACAATAAGAGGGACAGCATGATGCAGTTTTCCATCTGTCTCTATCTTCATGCTTGAAGATATTTTAATTTCCTATATTAATTCTCAAACTATTATGAGATATTTTGTAAATATTTTTTGTATAAATACTTCACCTTTCAAAGTATTTAGTTTGGATTCAAAGACATTTCTATAGACATTTTCCTATCAATTTAAAGTGCTATTGTATCAAGACTGGATTGGCTTGCTGGATCAAGGAATAAAGTAAAGACATTTTACAGTATTCTTGTGTAAAGCGAAAATCAAATAAGTATTTTCTCTCATGTGTATTATTTTTTTTCTTTATGTTTATTAATAATCATATTTGTTTCTATGAAATCTGAATGGTAAACTAGGAATGATATTTCAGAACCGACTTTAATGCTCTTTGTCTTGATTGTTTACATTCTTAATGTTTTCTGCTAAACTGTCTTAGTTAAGGAATTCTTAAATGCTCCCTTACTTCTATAGTTTCCCCCTCGGTCTATAGTAAAGGATTCTTAGTTGCCCTTTGCTCATGATCACCTCCTGCTCTTCATCTTGATCCCGGTCTAAGGATTTTTCATCGCCCTTTCACCCTGGTTAGGACTATCTCATCCATTGAACCTAAAGATTTTCCTTTTGCTTTGATAGCTTTCCCTGTGAACACTCCCTTTAGTGATCTGGTCCAGTTAAGCCACCCTTTTATTGACTCCATAGCCCAATGGCTTGGAGGCCCCACTCCATCCATCTGTTCCTAGAATTCCACCACCCAACCAAATTCAAAACCTTATGAACACTAAGAACTAGCCTAAAATCCCACCCAAAACAAAGTTAAATTATAAAGAGGGAGTCCTCTCTGGACTTAGGTTGGCTAGAACCCGAGTCTAAAAGATTAGGTTTGTGGTTACCTCGAATTATTCCTTCTTTTGATAACTTCTAGGGAAGACTTCGAAGTGATAACAGTTCCGTTGAAACTCCTAACATCAGTAACATTAGTAGGCACCAACCATTTCATGATGGCCCCCATCTTGGAAGGATCTATCTTTAATTCTCCTCCACCAATCACATATCCCAAATACACCAAGGATTGTTGCGCAAACTCGCACTTCTTGAGATTTTCTAGTAGCTAGTGCTTCTTCAATGTTTCCAGCACTTGCGTCAAATGTGAAATATTCTCCTCCTAGGTAGCACTATATACGATTATATCATTCAAATAGACAATAACAAATGAACCTATAAAAGGGTGTAGTACATCATTCATTAATCTCATAAATGTAGCTGGTGCATTACATAGGCCGAATGGAATAACTAACTACCCATAAAAACCTTTCTTGGTTTTGAAGGTGGTCTTCCATATATCTTCTTCTTTGACTTGAACCTAGTGATATCTAGACTTCAAGACCAACTTGGTGAAATACTTTGCTTGTTGCAACTGATCTAGCAGATCATCTATCTTGGGTAGGGGGTATCTATTCTTGAGCGTGATTTTATTCAAGGCCCTTTAATATATACACATCCACCAAGCCCCATCCTTCTTTGGCACAATGATGATGGGTGACTGACATGGTGATGTACTGGGTTTAATGACACCCTGTTCCAGTTGTTGCTGCAATTGTTCCTTCACCTCACTTGCTTCTATAACAGACTACCTATACAACCCAATATTTAGCAATGGGGAGTCCGGCAATAGATGGATCTTGTGCCCCACTTCTCTGTTAGGGGGTAGCCTTTAGGCTCTTGGAAGACGTCCTTGTATGCCTGTAACAAATCCATCAATTGTTTTTTATTTTCTTAGTACACCTCTCTAGGCATGCCTTGCCTCTTATTGGCTCCTCTACAGACTGATTTTCTCTTAAAAACAATAAAACATACTTCTTACTGGAACTGATCAATTCCTTGGCTTGGTTGGCACTTACTAGTGAAATTTTCGACTTTCCTTTGTGCGCGTTGATGATGAATGATTTTCCATCCTTGATGAGATGGTACTGGTTAGCTCTCCTCATGAATATTTAATCACACATATACATGTATGAACGCCCAAAAACGACTCCACATACATCAAGGGGAACCACATCCAGATCTACTTCATTAATAAAATTAGCACTGGTAGCAAATCTAATTTTACACTATTTTGTTACCTTCAGCTCTACATCCTTATGTACCCATATTAGTAGATATTGGTTTGGTTGATCATAAACTTCCAGCCCCAACTTCTTGACCAGATCTGTTGCACTGAGATTTTCCTATGATCCCCAATCAAACAGAACATCAATCTTCATCTTCTTGACCTATATCTTTACATGGAAGAGTTTGGTGATTTCCTTCTCTTCTTGTTGCTGAAGGCTACTAAAATTCAACTCCTTCTAGACAGATGTAAAGATGATATTCTTATCCACGTCTGAGTTGGTTTAAACTTGCTTGCTCGAATCAATGGCCATGAGATTCTTCTTATTATTATCTTTCTTCGTGTTCCTCTGTATGGCCATCAATGTTGTAGTGGTTGCTAGGATCTTTGCACTGGTGTGTTGTGGTTGTTGTATTTTTATATTTTCCTCATTTTTTCTTCTTCTTCCCCTCCTTAGAAGCATCTTGTTTCTCCTTTTTCTCCGATCCGCTTGATTTCATTCTTTTCAGGCCTATTTTCTCCAGGTACTGTGTCTGTACACAAGCCTCGTCCACCATTTTGGGCTTGAACAACATCACTTGCTCAAACAGATGGCGGTGCAGACCCCTAAATACTTTAGGAGTACATCTGGGTTCTTTGGAGAGATACCCAACATTATAGCCATCTTTCTGAATTTTGTGGTGTACTCCTACACGTTTTCGCATGAATTTTTCCTGAAGTAATGCCACTAGATCCACTAGTCTTCCACGTACCCAATGGAATACAAATGTGACTTAATGAGGGTTTTCAAATCATCCCACTTAGCCACTGGAGGTTCTCCCTCCAACCTCAGGGCTCCCGTGTGGCTCTCCCACCAAGTCAGTGCATGGCCTTCCAATTTCAGCCATGCGAATGAGATCTTCTACCCTTCCTCGATTTGATGGACACTGATATAAACTTCCAGTGGTTGCAGCCAGTGGTTTAGCTTCAGAGCGTCGATCTCGTCATGGTATGGATTGATATCTTATTTTTCTTCCACTTTAAATAGGGATTGTTTCATGGTACTGATGAGCACCAATAATGTAGCAAGAATGCTACAACTCTTGGGCTGCCAACTTTACTTTATCAACCCAGGATTAGTATAAACTTTGAGGTGGCAATGATGTATACACAAGTAAAAGTGATGGTTCTACCTTTTGTCACTATTCAGCTGGCAAGAGACCATTAGGGTTTTCAAGCTAGACTTCTATGGGTTCAGAAGAAGCTTGTGTTGGGTTGTGTTATATTCTTTCAACGACTAAAGAATATTTTTCTGGACCCTATATTAGGTTGGGCGAACCTACCTATGGTTTTCGGTCCATGGTTTTGGAGGTGATGGTTTTCGGTCCATGGTATTGGATGCTTCGACATGTATAAATATGTATTGTAACATTGAAAGGAACATAATGAAAGATCAAGCTGGTAGTCCCGATTTTGGGATCCAGTGGGAAAATCTCAGTGTATATGTGTTTTATGTGTTATGCTCTCGCATTGATTATTTTATGTGTTTTAGAATTCGTATGCAAGTAATTTCTGTACAGGCTTAAAACCAACATTTGATATCAGAGTTGTTTTGGCTTCAAGGGGATGGATTTTTTGCTGAGGGGTTTCGCTCGGGCTTGTGGTAGACCCCATTCAGTGGGAGATCTGCGAGATCGATTTTAGTGGTAAGAGAAGATGGCGAGCAGTGGAAAGACAAAGATCGAGAAATTTAATGGTCAGAGTTTTGAGTTGTGGAAACTCAAGATGGAGGATCTATTGGTGGATAAAGATCAGTGGATCGTGGTAGATCTGGGTACTAAACCAATGGGAGTGACCAATGAAGAATGGAAGAAGTTTGATCAGAAGGCAGAGAGCACAATACGATTGTGTGTCTCATATTCAGTATTGCTGAATATATCAGGGGAAGCTACGATGAAGGCTTTGTGGGACAAGTTAGGGACTTTGTACCAATCTAAGTCTCTAGTGAATAAACTGTTCCTGTGAAAAAAGTTGTATAACCTAAGGATGAAAGATGGAGACTCGGTGACAGAGCATCTGAATGCATTTAATACTGTGGTAAGTTAGTTATCGTCTATTGATATCAAAATTTCAGATGAAGATAAGTACATTAGTTTGTTGTGTTCTCTACCAGATTCGTGGGATAGTCTGGTTATTGCAATAGGTAGCAATGCAATTTCCTTGCAGTTTGATGAAATAGTCTCATCGTTGCTGACGGAGGAGATGAGACGAAAAAATATGAAGAGCTAGAATGGTGATGCCTTTTTTGTATGAGGACGGTCCCGGAATAGAAACAAAAATAAGTCATCGAGTGGGAGATCTAAATCTAGAGGGAGATCTATATCGCCAGGAAAACCTGTAAAGGTGGTGTGCTGGAAATGCGGAAAGGAAGGGAACTACAAAAGGGACTATAAATCTAAAGCTTCTTGAAAAGGGAAAGGGATCTAATGATGCTCCTTCTATAGAGGCAAAAACCCCTTCAGATGAAGGTGGGGATGTGTAATTGGCTTCTTCAAATACACATGTAGATCATGAGGCATGGTTGATTGACTCAGGTGCATCCTTTCACTTCACTCCCCATAGAGAGTGGTTCTATGAGTATGAGAAATATGACGATGGTGATGTATTCTTAGGGGATGATAGGAGGGCTAGAATCGTTGGTCATGGAAAAGTAAATTTGAAGTTGCAACATGTAAGGGTTAGAACACTTCCAGGTGTTCTACATATTCCTGCATTGGCCAGAAATTTGATTTCTGTAAGTTGAATACCTGCAACCATTTCTTACCTACAAGATGGTTCAAGCAGCACTAGTATTGATGCAAGGAGTTCGGACTGGAACTCTGTACAAGATGCAAGGTAACATTGTTGTTGAAGGGTGCAACAGTTCTATGGTTCCTGAAAGTGGAGCAGAAAATCTAGTGGTCTCTGGAGAGAAGACCATGTTTGTTATAGCTCCAATTCTCACTCTTATGGTTTGTGATGTTGTACTCATGGCCTAGGGCAACCCCTCCTTCCAGACCTGGTCCTAAAATTTAAAAAACAGTGTTTTATCCCTTATATGTGACATTTCCCTGAGTTAAATGTGTGTATACGCGGGCCTATGTATATCCAACCCGCGTGTATGTATTAAAACACTTAAAAAAATATAAAACTCCTTATTTTCGGGCAGAGATCGCGGGTTTTACCTGGTGATCACCTGTTAGTGCCCGTGGCCCAACTGTTCCCAACCAACTCCTAACTAAAAAACTACTTTGGAGATGGTATAAAAAGACCTCAAAGGGAAGGCCTAAAGGAGGAGAGTAGAGAAGAGAGAGAAAGGTTATTATGTTGAGATTCTTCCCTTGACCAGGTCTGAAGTCCCTTGTGCCTTCTGCACTTCCCCCATTTTGTATAGGAAACCTTTGTTTCCTTGTGTGTTGATGTTCATCCACCATTTATGACATCATGGAGAGAGTCATGGAAGGAGTTTGTTAGAGGCTTGAGGTTGGAACGGATCCGGAAGGAAGCTTTTCTTGGAGCCTGCTGAAGGTGACTCAGGTGAAAATATTCCTTTTTATGTACTTTATTTTTCTATAATAAAAGAAACACATGTCTTGGTTCCTGAAATGAATCTTCTTTATGTTAATTATATTCATGTTTAGAATTCATATGTAAATGGTTGTTTGGATTTCATAACTAACTACCTTTCCTTATAACATAAAGATGGTTTCTTTATAATTTTTTGTCCATGTACTGTTGTGTTCTTTGAATTGTTTGTTTTGCAGGACAAAAGAGAAGAAGGGAACTCCAAGAAGGGTTTGGACCCTAAGGGCCTTCTCAAACGTAGGACCTACCCTTATCATAGAATTTGCTTACAATAGCATAATGGCTGTGTGAATGCATGTTTCTTGGAATAGATAACTTTCAGTCTGCTAGGGTTTCAACTCAAAAAGCCCTAGGGGAACTTTTCCCTGCATCAGAATTGGCGACTCCACTGGGGATCACACTCTTGTTGTTCCTAGTTTGGGTGTTTTTCAAGACAATAAGGGCTCAGCTACCTTGTCTGCTTGCTGTTATTGTCTAGTCTGTTCTTGAACTTTAACCTTTGCCAGTTTCTTTAGTTTGTTTTTTTTTTTTTTTCTTGAAGCTTTTCATATACGTTGTTTTTCTTAGATAAAGAGGCATATATACGCTTGTTTCTTTGAGTGAACCCGCATATACGCAGGTTTCCTCAGATACAGTCATGTATACATGCAATCTGTACTTCAGTACAGTCGCGTATATATTGTAATTTTCAAGATTTATAAATATTTTTAGTCTCTGAAAGTTTGTCTGGTGGTTTGAGTCAGTCTGAAACAATCATTTTCTAGTATCAGTTATTTATTTTACAGCGCGCATCTTGTTCTGAATTCTCTCTGATTATAAGGAGTATTGGTCTTATTTTTGTTGATTGCAAGCGTCATCATTTTTTTCTAAAGCACGCAAGATTTCTTGCTGGGAATCTTGGCTGCTCTGTTTCAGCAGAGTAGGAAGATTGATCATAATTTTTGTGTTAATCATGCTTTTGGTGACTTTTTGTTTGCTTGACAAAATCGCTTTTTGTGACCATCCACTTCTTTGTTTCATGAAAGTTGTTGATTGACACATTCTTGGAATTTGTCTTTTTGATCTTTTTGGTTTTCATTGCCAAAGCTTTCATTGCTGCTTTTGATTGTTAAGAGCGATTGCAAACACATTTATTTTTGTTGGGTTTTCATCCATTGAGTGGTGTCGATTCGCAAAAGTGTTTAATTGCCTATTCTTCAATCACAAGTTTCAGTGTTGTTGAGAGCATTTTTTTTCTAAAAGACTCTTTTGTTTGTTGCTTTGAAGAAAATCTTGTGAAAATCTTAGTTTTGCTTTCTTGAACTTGCTTTTCATTTGGTTTCCTTTTATGAAGTGAAAGTGCTTTATGTTTGTCTTAGAACTTGTTTTTAGTGTTTAGACGAAATGAATGGTAACATCTCATATTCCATCTAGACATTTTAAGTGGCAAGATAAAGATTGATAGGCAAGCAACTTTCATTTTTTGTTGCATCAGCATATATTTGTTGCATTAGGATAGATTTGCATATCTTTTTAGGCATCCACAGTTTTGTTAACTTTTGTGAGTGTGGAGTTTGAAAAGAAAAAGAAAATTTTGTTTATTTGAAGTTCCTCTGAACCTTGTAGAGATTACTTTTCATCGAAAAATGAAAACAAGTGCATGTGCATGTACTTAAGTTTTTATTAATTTCTTTTGCGTCAAAAAACACCACTAGTTTCACTTCTGTTACCTTGTGACTTAAAGAACAACCTAATTTAAAATCAAGCGCTAACTAAAATTCACTAGAACTTTTTGTTTTAGTCAGTTACACCAACAAGATTAGGATTTTAGGGCCTTGGATTAGGCGAGTGGAGAGTTAACTCTCCAAGGCCATATAAACATCAAACATAGGAGTCTGAATAAAGAGAGAAAATACAATAGCGTTAGGAAGACCAGGAAAGCTCTGGATCTGGGAGTTAAGCACGAGGGTCTGTGAAGACAGGGAAGAGAGATACCCCGTCTCCTACTTGTCCGAACTTACCTCACGATTGTTCCGCCTGGCTTCTGCGACGAGTTGGTATCCATAGTTGCTACTCTTGGGGAACTACACAGGTGCCTGCGGAGGGGAATCCCGTGGCACCTGAGGTTGACGTTGCATCACTATCGACAGTACTACTGGAGGGCACCCTTGCGAAGCTTGGGGGCTTGCACCGGTGCAGGCTATTGTTAGGAGGTCAGCGTAACTTCCTCTGTTACCTTCGCTGATAGGACTGGGCCATCATTGTCCTAGACTATCTTCGGAAGGCCCCTTACTCCACTTTCTTGTATTTTGGTGTCCGGTCCTCATCACCCGAAGTGGAAATACTTGGAAGTTGTTTGATTGGCTGATATCTTTAGGACTTTATAGTGTGTGCTCTTTGTTCCTTGTATATAGTTGGCTTTAGGTATTTTTGTCTAGTCACGTTTGTACTTTGTGTTCTGAGTGACCGGCTTACCACTCTACCAATCTTGAAAGGCTTTTGGTCGTTCTTTCAAAAGTTGTGGAGTTGCCTCCTCAAGGGCAAAGGTTTTGATTGCTTATCCATATTCCTTGAAAATTTATTTCTATATTCCCATAAGGGAAGGGTCTTTGGAACAGTTAGATATGGCCAATATTCCTGTGGAAACCAACCAAGGTGCCCTCCCAAAAGGGGATCCTTGTGCTTTTCCTTTCTTAGGAAACGTTGGTACTCCCTTGATGGCCACTTTGAATATTCCTGAGTTGAATGTTGGACTACCCGTTTGGCTATGGTCCACTCCGAATATTCCAACTGCTCTTGAAGCTTCTCAGTTGAATGCTTTATTTCAAGGGCATCACATGGGTGCTCATTGTTCATCTTCTCTCAAAGAGAAATCTGGGGTTCCTTGTTTTCCTCCTTCTTGTCACAAGAAATCTAAAAATAGGAGAAAGAGGAAGTCAAAGAAGAAGAATAATTCTATCACTTCATCTTCAACCTCTGCAAGTCATGTTGGAGATGAGCCTTCAGCCACTGCTAGTCATGCTAGGGGCACAAGTCTAGTCACTGCGAGTCACACTAGAACTTCACCATCAACGTCTGCAAGTCATGTTGAAGATAAGTCTTCAGCCACTGCAAGTCATGTTGGGGGCACAAGTCTAGTCACTGCAAGTCACACTAGCACATCATCATCAACCTCTGCAAGTCATGTTGGAGATGAGCCTTCAGCCACTGCTAGTCATGCTAGGGGCACAAGTCTAGTCACTGCGAGTCACACTAGAACTTCATCATCAACCTCCGTGATTCATGTTGAAGATGAGTCTTCAGCCGCCGCAAGTCATGTTGGGGGCACAAGTCTAGTCACTACAAGTCACACTAGCACTTCATCATCAACGTCTGTGAGTCATGTTGAAGATGAGTCTTAAGCTGTTGCAAGTCATGTTGGGGGCACAAGTCTAGTCACTGCAAGTCACACTAGCACTTCATCATCAACCTCTACGAGTCATGTTGAAGATGAGTGTTCAGCCGCTGCAAGTCATGTTGGGGGCACAGGTCTAGTCACTATGAGTCATACTAGCAAAGAGTCACCGACCTCTGCAAGTCATGTTCAGGACTCTCTGCAAACCACTGCTAGTCATGTTGGCGGAATGGAGGTTGATAAGAAACCTAGACGTAGAAATTTTAAACCTAAGTTCCCTTGTAAGATATGCAAGGGAGACCATCTTACTCATTTATTCCCTGGTATTCCAGAGGTTCAAAGGATTTTGTCTGAGTCTGAAAGTACTTCTACTCCTAAACCTGATATGGTTTCTCATCAATCCCATCAAGCATTGGTTGATAATGTGGTAGAGCCAGTGCAATCGCTGGCCGATTACACTCCTCTTTTGGGGGGTGAAGTGCCTAACAAAAGAGTATGTTTGATCTCTAGTACAGAGTCTTCTAGTATATGGGGCATTCCAGTTTCTTTGAATGTTCCCCCTCCAAGTTCTAAGAGTGTTTCCTTTAATTGGGATAGTCTTGTTGAGCCTCGTCTTCCTTCCGCTGCACCTTTCCAAATAAAGGTCAGGGTTAATTCCACGAATGTCTATCGATGTATGGTGGATGAAGGATCCTCTACAAGTATTATATCCTCTTTGACTTGGAAAGCTTTGGGTTCCCAAAAGTTGTTGACAGCTCAGAGTCAGTTGTTAGCCTATGATAGAAGGCCTAGTGAATCTATGGGTATTCTTCCTCAAGTTCCTATCACTTTAGGTGGGAAGACTGTCTTAATCAATATGATGGTGGTTGATAGCCCTTTAGACTTTAATATGCTACTTGGGCATGATTATGTCTATGCTATGAATGCTGTCGTGTCTTCACTCTTTCGAGTAATGTGCTTTCCTCATAACGGGAATATTGTCACTATTGATCAGCTTGCATCTGATAATCACCACCCTAATTTGACTTTACTGCAAAATGCCCCTTCGTTTGTTCCAAGTGTTCAAGTAGACTCTACCCCACCACGGGTGAATTATGTGGAATTGAATCCTCAATGTTCAATCACCTCTGAGAAGGATCCTTTGACTTATTATTCTCCTTCTTGGGACTTGGTCCTGGCAGTTGACCAAGAGATTCTTCCTATAGGGACATGGGACCCTTTAATTCCCTCTTTTGATCCTTATAGTTCTCATGATTTCTTAGAACTTGTTTTGCCTTCACAAGAGGGACTCTTTGAAGCCATGAGTTTTGACTACCAAAGGAGTCCTTGGCCTGAGCCCTGCAAGGGGTTTGTTCAACGGAACTATTATGCGTAAGCCGCAAGGCTGCGTGGTTCCCTGTACCATATTGTATATATGAGGTGCACATTTTCAAGTTTTGTATTCCATAACACAAAGATTTTATATGAAGTTTATATGTGGGATGTATTAACTTCGTGTCTAGTGTTCCTATTTATGTTTACAGAACTTGGAAGATTTCTCCTTTGGAAGTTTATGGCTGGTCCGTTCTGACAGGTATTCGTTCTCGAAACTGGCATATAGGTTAGGTTTTTCCACCTGCATTGTGCACTTATCAGTTTCCTTTCCCATTTTTCCTTAGGATCAACCCCACCAAGTTATGGTGCGGAACCTTCTCATTGCTTAGAAGTATCATGACTTGTGTGGTAGAGCCTACCCTATCATTGGTGCCCTAGTTAGTACCTTGTTGTCGCTTGGCACTCATGCAGATTTTTCGTCCCCAGGCTCAGGAGTCCTCTGTAGTACCGCCATGACTTATGCATTGAAGACTCATTCCTCTTAGCTTCTCTGCTTTGTTCTGGCCTTATACCCTAGAGGCTCCTTTGTGTTGAGTTGTACTACTGCATTGCATGTTGAACACTTGCACCTTTTGGCCTAGAGCTAGCTTCACTTGGACTCGTGTTTAAGCCAACTTTTGACCATGACGTCTGCAAAATCAACCTTGCATACCTTTGACTTCTGCAGCTTGACACACCTTGACCCGTGGAAGGAACATACCTTTGGGTGTCACTGACCAATTTTCACCTCCTTGCATTGAGCATAGGAACGTTCCTTTCTCAGGAACTAGATCATATGTTTCACCGACACTCGTTCTTTCCACTGTACCATAGCATTCTTTTATTCTTTTTCCAGCTTAAGAGAAAAAGACAGAAAAAATAAATATTCCAAAAAAGAGCGGGAATGGGACAGTATTTCCATTTATTGTTGCCAGCTAGAGTCAGTTGTGTCGCCCTTGAACAAAGCACTCAAAACAAAGTCTCCTCCGTATGGGTAGGATTTAGTTTGACTTAGGTACGCCATAACCTTGTTATTGAGTCAGTTCTCCCCCGATTGGTTATCTATTCCAATCATATGGAGGGTTCGTTCGTGCCTCCTGCATGGCGAACTTATACAGAGTCATCATATGCTGCCACATAGTCACATTGAGTCGTGCTTTTGTTCAAGGGAAGTTAGCCTGAGTCGGCCTCTCTGCGGTGTCTCTTGACTCATTTTTCAGTCAGCCATCCCTAGTTGTCAGTGTCATGTCTATCATCACATCAGTTATATTGGTCCTTTACTCGTGCCGGTTTGAGAAGGTCCCCATTGACTTCTTGCTAGCGGCTCTTGTCCTTATCGACGACGACATCTTGCTCTGAGGACAGGCCTAGAGCTGCACCCTGGCCCTATTTTCATTATTGATAGGTTACCTTGTGCTCAGCATCGATCAGTATCATGGGTCTTTGACTGAGTGGTTTCCCTTGTGTTCGACATCAGCTTACATTATCACACATTGGGATTCGTGCAGTGCCTTGGTTTCCATTTGACCCTATTGGTGGATACCTCGCCTCTGTGTCAGCTTTCATTATTGGTTGGTTCAGAGGGTTTCTGCCGTGCACTAGCCAAATCTTGTGTACACCGAAAATGTACTTTGGTTGGGTTACTACATCCTTTTCGTCCAATTCCTTCCACATTATTGGCCTACAGGTTACACTCGCGCTAGATTGATGAAGGATGCCTTAATGCCTTCCTTCTAGCGGATCTTTCCCTATCGACTCTGACTCATTGCTCTGGGGCAAAGATCTAGAGTCCATTTGGCAGTACCTTGGGGTTTGCAGTCATTAGTGGCAAATCCTTCGCTATCGACAGTGGGAAACCATCATTGTCTCCTGATCGATAGATTCTTACAGGTGTTTGACTCTAGCTCATCTATTCACACTTGTTAGATTGTACTGGGTACCTTGACGCTCATTATCATCATCGTTGAGTAGTCTCGTGTTTGTTAACGGTATACATCAATGACCAGTAATCAAACGATTTCTCACATGGTCAACTTCAGATCATTTATTCCCATGGTGTAGAAATGTACCACGGTGGTCGATGAAGACCTCAGGTTGTATCAGCATTCATTGGTTCACTTGACAGTTGCTCCTGTTGCTGCTAGTTGATACCACTCCACTTTATATGTTGCAGTCAGTCATGGCAACATTCTATATGCTAGCACCTGAGTTTGCAGTGTAGTACCATCCTATTCCATCATGTTCAGTTGGTACCTTTTGGGATCAGTTTTTGATATCAGTGATCTATTGCATCTTTTAGCATCATTGACAGTCTTATATGTGATATTCAGGCATGTACTTGTTCATTATGATCAGATGATCCATTATGTATCTTTCAGTCATTTATACTTGTATACTTAGTGGATCCGCTTGTACTTGATATGCGGACATGCTTTACTTTTTCTGAGCATGGGTATGCCTGCCTCAGACAGTGTTTCTTTCTGATCTCCTTTGGTGGCTTGGCAGGCTGAATTCTGGTGAAGTCCTCCTCGGTTTTTGACAGACTTCCTTCCATGTACTCGCATAATATATTTCGGCCATCATGTACCCCTTCTGACCTCATATATTAGGGGGCATCTGTTATAGCTCCAAATCTCACTCTTATGGTTTGTGATGTTGTACTCATGGCCTAGGGCAACCCCTCCTTCCAGACCTGGTCCTAAAATTTAAAAAACAGTGTTTTATCCCTTATACGTGACATTTCCCTGAGTTAAACGCGTGTATACGCGGGTCTATGTATATCCAACCCGCGTGTATGTATTAAAACACTTAAAAATATATAAAACTCCTTATTTTTGGGCGGAGATCGTGGGTTTTACCTGCTGATCACCTGTTAGTGCCCGTGGCCCAACTGTTTCCAACCAACTCCTAACTAAAAAACTACTTTGGAGATGGTATAAAAAGACCTCAAAGGGAAGGCCTAAAGGAGGAGAGGAGAGAAGAGAGAGAAAGGTTATTATGCTGAGATTCTTCCCTTGACCAGGTCTGAAGTCCCTTGTGCCTTCTGCACTTCCCCCATTTTGTATAGGAAACCTTTGTTTCCTTGTGTGTTGATGTTCATCCACCATTTATGACATCATGGAGAGAGTCATGGAAGGAGTTTGTTAGAGGCTTGAGGCTGGAACGGATCTGGAAGGAAGCTTTTCTTGGATCCTATTGAAGGTGACGCAGGTGAAAATATTCCTTTTTATGTACTTTATTTGTCTATAATAAAAGAAACACATGTCTTGGTTCCCAAAATGAATCTTCTTTATAATAATGATATTCATGTTTAGAATTCATATGTAAATGGTTGTTTGGATTTCATAACTATCTACCTTTCTTTATAACATAAAGATGGTTTCATTATAAGTTTTTGTCCATGTACTGCTGTGTTCTTTGAATTGTTTGTTTTGCAGGACAAAAGAGAAGAAGGGAACTCCAAGAAGGGTTTGGACCCTAAGGGCCTTCTCAAACGTAGGACCAAAGTTACGTACCCTTATCATAGAATTTGCTTACAATAGCATAATGGCTGTGTGAATGCATGTTTCTTTGAATAGATAACTTTCAGTCTACTAGGGTTTCAACCCAAAAAGCCCTAGGGGAACTTTTCCCTCCATCAATGTTGTGGCATCAAAGGCTTGGACATATTGGAGAGAAGGGCCTTCTAATACTTCATGGTAAATCTATGGTAGAAGGTATGAGTAATAGCTCTCTAGATTTTAATTTCTATGAGAATTGTGTATATGGGAAGCAGAATCGGTGAGTTTCCCCTCTGGTGGTAAGACGGTGAAACAAATATTAGAGCATATGCACAGTGATGTGTTTGGACCTGTGAACGTTCCATCACTGGGTAAGTCTGTGTACTATGTATCATTTATAGATGACTTCTCAAGGAATACATGGATATATTTCCTTAAGAAGAAATCTAAAATCTTTGACAGGTTTAAAGAATTTAAGGCTCTGGTGGAAAACCAGAGAGAGAAGAAGATAAAGGTGTCCAGGACAGATAATGATGGAGAGTTTTTCAGTAAGGAATTTGAAGAATTATGTAAGAAGTGTGGTATAGCATGGCAGAGGACTGCTCCATATACACCTCAGCAAAATGGAGTTGCAAAAATATTGAACAAGACGTTGATGGAAAGGGCAAGAAACATGCTTAGTGGTGCCAGGTTCAAGGAGCAGGTGTAAAAACATTGTTTGAGAAGGATACCTGCAAGATGGTTCAAGGAGCACTGGTATTGATGTGGGGAGTTCGGACTGGAACTTTGTACAAGATGCAAGGTAACATTGTTGTTGAAGGGTACAACAGTTCTGTGGTTCCTGAAAATGGACCAAAAAATCTAGTGGTCTCTGTAGAGAAGACCATGTTGTGGCATCAAAGGCTTGGACATATTGGAGAGAAGGGCCTTCGAATACTTCATGGTAAAGGTATGGTAGAAGGTATGAGTAAGAGCTCTCTAGATTTTGATTTCTGTGAAGATTGTGTATATGGGAAGCAGAATCGGGTGAGTTTCCCCTCTGGTGATAAGACGGTGAAACAGATATTAGAGCTTGTGCACAGTGATGTGGTTGGACCTGTGAAGGTTCCATCACTGGGTAAGTCTATGTACTATGTGTAATTTATATATGACTTCTCAAGGAATACATGGATATATTTCCTTAAGAAGAAATCTAAAATCTTTGACAAGTTTAAAGAATTTAAGGCTCTGGTGGAAAACCAGATAGAGAAGAAGATAAAGGTGTCGAGGACAGATAATGGTGGAGAGTTTTTCAGTAAGGAATTTGAAGAATTATGTAAGAAGTGTGGTATAGCACGGCAAAATATTACTCCATATACACCTCTATAAAATGGAGTTGCAGAAATAATGAACAAGACGTTGATGGAAATGGCAAGAAGCATGCTCAGTGGTGCCAGGTTAGGACAGGAATTCTGGGCAGAGGTGGTGGAGACAACATGTTACCTGGTCAACAGATCACCTTCTTTAGCGTTGGAGGATAAGACTCCACAAGAGGCATGGACTGGTAAGAAACCCTCTCTTTCACATCTGAGGGTATTTGGATGTGATTCATATGTACATGTTCCAAAGTAGAAATGAACCAAGTTGGATATTAAATCTGAAAAGTGAATATTTATTGGGTATAAGGATGGTTTAAAGGGATATAAGCTTTGGAACCCAGCAATAAGGAAGGTTGTGTACAGCCGAGTTGTGGTGTTCAAAGAGGTGAAAGATGTTATTAAACATGAAGTCCAACCAAAGGAACCTGAGAATATAGAATTTGAGCTAAAGGAGGAAGAATCAAACTCTACAGCAGAGGAGGAATCAAAAGATGAAGAGCCACAAACTCTGGGTGTAAGAAGATTAGTTTGAGAAAGAAGGCAGCCAAAAAAGTATATTCCATCTACTTTATGTTCAAATTTTTCTTTATCTATGACTAATGATGATCCCAGAACTATGAAGGAAGCAGTAGATTCAGAGGATGGAAAACTATGGAAAGAGGCCATGGTTGATGAAATGGCATCTTTGCACAAAAATGAGGCTTGGGATCTGGTGGAGTTGCCGGATGGAAGGAAACCCATTGGCAGCAAATGGATATTCAAGAAGAAGAGAAATGCAAAAGGAAAGGAGGAGAAATACAAAGCTCGTTTGGTAGCAAAAGGTTATTCTCAAGTGCTAGGAATTGATTATGGTGATATTTTTTCTCCTGTTGTCAAGGTAACTTCTATTAGATTACTTTTATCTGTTGTTGCTGCTTTTGATTTTGTGGTATAACAGATGGATGTGAAGACAACATTTCTTCATGGGGATCTGGAAGAGGAGATCTACATGAAGCAACCTGAATGCTTTATGGTGAAGGGTAAGAAATAACTGGTATGCAAGTTAAAGAAGACTCTGTATGGGTTAAAACAGTCACCAAGGATGTGGTATCAGAAACTTGATACATTTATACGGGGACTTGGCTTCACCAGAAGCAAAGCAGATTACTATGTGTATTTTAAATTAATTGGTGATTGTGTTATTTATCTAGTCTTGTAGGTGGATGATATGTTGCTGGTTGGAAATGACAAAGAAATTATCCAAGATTTGAAGACCCAATTGTCCTCCAAATTTGACATGAAAGATCTTGATGCTGCAAACTATATTTTGGGCATGGAAATTAAAAGAGATCGTGCAAATAGGAAGCTCTGGTTAAACCAAAGGAAGTATGTCGAGACAACACAGTAGAGGTTTAATATGCAAGATAGTAAACCGATGAAGGTTCCTGTTCTTGTAGGTGTAAAGCTATCTGCTGAACAGTGTCCCATGACACAAGAAGAGGAAGAGGATATGTCCCATGTTCCATATACAAGTGCAGTCGGTAGCCTGATGTATCCAATGGTCTGTACTAGACCATACATTGCACATGCAGTAGGAGTATTGAGCAGGTTTATGTCAAAACCAGGGAAGGAGCATTGGACAACAATGAAGTGGGTTTTCAGGTATTTTCGTGGCACTAGTGATTATGGTTTGTGCTACCAAGGAACACCAATATTGGATAGAGTTTTGGATATCCGTAGCTTTGTTGATGCAGATTGGGCTGGAGATTTGGATCAGAGAATATCTACAAGTGGGTATGTGTTTAACCTATTTGGAGGAGCAGTCAGTTGGATGAGTAAGAAACAATCTGTAGTGGCACTATCAACTACAGAGGCAGAATACATGGCAGCCACTCATGCAAGCAAGGAAGCAGTTTGGTTGCAGAGATTGTGTTCAAGTATTAGGTTAGTACAGGGAGCTATAAGGATAGATTGTGATAGCCAAAGTGCAATTTTCTTGGCAAAGAACCTGCTTATCATTCAAAGCCAAATCACATTGATGTTCAGTATCACTTTGTGAGGGATATGATAGAAGACAAAAAGGTGTTATTGGTAAAGGTGGACACTTTGAAGAATACTGCAAATGCATTGACAAAATCTGTGAGCTCTGAGAAGTTCTCCTGGTGTAGAGAAACAATGGACGTTTTAGGGCTGGAAAAATGACTAAGCTCTCCTGTGGCCCCGTGTGGAAAGAAAAAAACAAGTGGGAGAGCTTGGTTCCTTGATGAAAGAAATAGAAATCTACTCTAAGAGAGAGTTGATCTATCGTAATAATGAAAAAGAATGAAATTCAATGCTAAGGTACACCATTTCCTAATTAACTACTAAGAGCTATGCTTTGAAATAATGCTAAATTAACATGAACAAAATTCTAATGTATAAGCATGGAAATTAAAAACATCAAACATCATTGTTATGCATGTAAAGGACTATAATAACTTTGTTTTGTCTTTTCATGCTTTTCATGAAAAATCAAGTGTGCAAACTAATCTCTTTTGGTCATGTGGCAGGTGGTATAGGGATGTTGGTGGATGGGTGGAAGGTTCAAGAGATGGTTGGGAGGTTTGGAGACCCTTGGGTGACCTTGGGAGGCTTCCTAGAGGTTTTCCCTCAATTCGGCCTCAAAACAGGCCACTACAAGATGTACTAGAAACCTACAGGATTCCCTATATTTCTACAATATACAACCGTGAGAAAAATGATGGGTTTTGGAGGTGATGTAAGGCTTAGGGAAGGTATTTTATGGGTGGAATGGAGTGAGAAAAGGCCTAGGATCACTTAAAACCTGAAACCAAGTTTAGGAGATGGTTGGATTCTCTCAAAATGATTTGGGGAATTTCTATGTAAAATGATAAAATTGGTGAAGGTTTTGATGAAAACAAGGAATGCCTATGGATGGATGAAGCTGGAAGGTGGTTGCATGCTATGATATCTCTTTCTACTTTTGAATCACCTACTCTGCATGAAACATGTGTAATTTCCAAAAAGTCATGTAAAAAATAAGAATTATCATGAGCTAGAAAAGAATAATTTAATGAACTAATTGTCTACCTTATGCATGAGGAAATCTCTGAATAAAATGGAATCATGGATGAGATCTACTGCAAGAATGAAGATATAAGAGATGGAAATGAAATCCTACTTTGAAAAACTAATCAAATGCTAGTTTAAGTACAAAAAACTCTAAATCTTATGAAATAAATGGAAATCTGTCTTTTTGGGGCTGCATAAGGGTCTTTTTCTCAAATCATGATCCTGAAAGGAAGAAGTGAGGCCAAGACACCTATGAACATCTTTGTAGTGCTTATTTTATCCTTTCTAACCTTCTACTAAAGTAAGGCACAAATGGAAGCAAACTAATAAACAATTAATAAAAGCTACACTACTTGCAATGAAATACGTCTAAAGATAGTTTAACCATGAATCTATGAAAATAAGCTAAGCATAAAGATACAAGAAGAGGAGCCTTGGCTACTAGGTTTGGGCCCTAACCCAATAGCTTCAGCCCTCTAAGTTAACTCATCATTGGATCAAGAAAAATCTCATTCTTATTACCAAAAAAGAAAAAATTACATCAAAGTCTTCCACAAGTTTGGAGCTCGAAAATAACTAGAGTTTTACAACCAAAATTTGAATCCTAATGAGACTCTAGGTATCTTTACTTATACAACTGAAATCCCTAATGACTTCCTTAAATTTAGGGAGGCTCGACTCCCAAACTCGAGATGAACTAACTCTTTGTCTATCACTTTCTTGGCTGCCTTCTAATCTTCATGACTTGGTTGCTTGCACTTCGAGCTGGTGGGATTAATGGAGAAATATTCAAATGGGGGAGGAGTAATTGAGGAAGATTTACCTTATACAATCTCTCTCCCTTGTCCCATTCGAGTTTCAAACCTTAGTCTTGCCAAATTTCCTTGATTTTCTCTTCCAAACCTGCATTCAATGCATATTAGTTCACTAGGCATAATATCTCACTTTAACTCATCTCATTAAACAAAATATAATCAAAACATGTAATAAGTTCTGAGAAAAGTTGGTTTGACTAAGCTAGGAGGTGAAGTAAGGCCCGTATAATTACCTAATGATGAGGCTCAGTTGATCTTTTATGAGTTCTTTCTTCAGTTGGTTATATATGTCTTCCCGATCTCTCGATCCCCCTTGTGATTTGTCGTCTGCATTCGAACCCCCTTATTCTCCAAATATCCCCAACTTATTGCTTAAGGGCCACCATGAGGAGGTTTACATTGCAGTTTATATCCACAACTTGTTCTTCGAACCATGAAAACCTCACCTATACAGGATCATGAGGTTCGTTTACAGATTCGTTGCCCATGATTAGGGTTTTATGATTTTTGGCCTCAATGATATAGAGCCATACAATCTCCACAAAATACCCAAAGAAACCTTCTCTAAGACCAAATGATCTGTAAAATATTGTGGATATTCCATTGGATAGTTTGTTACAACCGATCTGATAATATTATAATAAAAATTATGAGATTCTACACTATTATAATTTTATTTAATTTCTAGATCTGTAAAATTAACTGTAATTAGTGCATGCATGTAAAATTAAATAAAGAAGAAAAGTAGAGAACAATAAAATAATCTCATGCACACGTAATACACAATATATTCTCTTCGGGAAACCCTTTTGGGAGAAAACACAGCTGGAAGGTGAGGTCACTTCACTCTCTTTTTTTGTCTAGAAATATGGCTACAAATACAAAGAAGTAATGTATGTGGCCCATGGGCTGCTATAGTACACATATCCTCTCTGGTTTCTCTACTTCTTATCTCTCCTAGCTATATTTGCTCAACTATGGAACAAAATTCTCTCGAAAGAAAATGGAATGCCTCTTCCTCCTAGTGGCCTGGTTATAACATAGGCTGATAGCCTACTAGTGGTTAATTTTGACTACATGAACTCTTAACCAGAGTTACAAATTAGACTCTTCTAGAGTATTTTAAATCAAAAACACGTGGCTAGCCCATTTTCCATGAACAATGGGGGTTGACGCGGCATCCTCCCGAATTATAGGTATGAAAATAAGAAGGCCAACTTCTGAGTGGCATAACTTTTGCATACGGACTCTGATTGATGTGATTCTTGTGTCATTGGAAATTTCTCTATGTGTAGAATAGCATGAAAAGTTTTACCCCCCAAAAAAAGTCATTTTATAACTCAAAATGCTCCCGGAAGGTTTCAGACCCCGTTTAGCCACATTGGGTCCCGCTAGTAAAAATAGTCTCGTGAATTGATTCGTCCATTTTTTCCACTCCAAATGCATCAAGATGGATGACAAACAATATAATGATCCAATTCAGATCACCTAAAGAGGTATCCTATTTTGTATTTGTTTCAGGATGTGTTTCCCATAGATATTCCGGAGTTTCCTCTTCATAGAGAGGAGGATTTCTCTATTGAGTTGGTACCAGGAGCAACACCAGCATCAAAGGCACCTTACAAGATGAGCACTCCAAAGTTGGCGGAACTGAAGTTGCAATAAGGAAATGCTTGATAAGGGATACATAAGTCCAAGTCTGTCATCTTGGGGTGCAACAATATTGTTTGTAAATAAAAAGGATGGTACTCTTAGATTGTGCATTAAACACATATTTCATTAAAATTGGAAAAAGAATATTTTAAGGGTATCACTAGAAATAAGTTTTTTAGTTATATTTAAATTCTAGATTCACTATTTAGTTCCAAATTTAATGAAATATGTGCTATTAATTAGAGGTAGCTAAACAATGTGACCATCAAGAATAGGTACCCATTACCATGGATTGATGAGTTGTTTGATCCGTTGAAGGTATTAGCAGTATTTTCAAAGATTGATCTGAGATCGGGATATAATCAGGTGTGCATCAAAGAATAAGACATCTACAAGACTGAATTCCACATGAGGTATGGGAATTATGAGTTTTTGGTGATTCCTTTTGGTCTTACGAATCCTGAATCCATCTTCATGTATTTGATGAATAGTGTGTTTCATCTTTACTTAGACAAGTTTGTCATATTTTTTGTTGATGATATATTGGTATATTCCATGAAAGAGGAGGAGCATGCAGAGCACCCGATAGTAGTGTTAAAATTGTTGAGAGAGCATCAGTCTTGTGCCAAGCTTCGTAAGTGAAATTTCTTTTAGTCTGAGATTCATTAATTGGGACATGTTGTTTCCAAGGAGGGGATAGTAGTGGATCAAGAAACGATTAAAGCTATCATGGAGTGGCCAACTCCTAGGAATATGGATGAGGTGAGATTATTCATGGGACTAGTAGGTTATTATAGGAAGTTCATTAGGAACTTCTCAAGGATTGACTATCCTATTACATCTTTGCATAGAAAAGGGAAGAAGTTTGTATGGAATGAGGATTGTGAAGCTGGTTTTGAGCATTTTCTTAAAAAATCTCCAATTTCGAAGATTGTAGTTCCCAATAAGGATTTTGTAGTCTATATAAATGCTTACAAGAAAGGACTTGGTGGAGTCCTAATGTAAGAAGGATAGATGGTATGATATGAGTCGAGGAAGTTGAATGAGAACGAGTAGAACTATGTGACTCATGATCTTGAGTTGGCAGCTATTATTTATGCATTAAAGATGTGGAGACATTATCTCCTTGGTAGGAGGTTTGTTCTAATGAGTGATCATAGTGGATTGAGGTACTTGTTTGACCAACATAATATGAATTCCAGGAAAGCTAAATGGTTGGATATCCTCAATGAGTTTGATTTTGAGATCAGCGACATTAAGGGCAAGGAGAATAGAGTTGCATATGCTCTCAGTAGGAGAGTGCGGGTAAATCATATTTCAATTATGATCTCTTATGAGACAAATTTGTAGGAGTAGATCTTACATGCAAGGAAGAATGACGAGAAGTACCAGTAGCTAAAGCAGAGGTTATAGCAATAGGGTTAACATGATAGAGATGAAGAGTATCACCTCATGGTAGATGGCTTAGTGAGATTAAGGAATTGGTTTTATGTGTCAAATAACAGTAAGTTCAAAAATCTCATCTTGAGTGAGTTTCATGTGAAGCCATATTAAGGCTACCCATGATATTAGAATACTTTGAAAGTTGTTAAGAAGTTCTACTATTGGTCAAACTTGAAGAAGGAAGTAGTTGAATTTGTTGCTAGATGTTTGGATTGTCAACGGGTGAAAGCTGAATGCAAGAATCCAGTTGGTCTATTGTAGCCTATTCTGATTTTAGAGTAGAAATGGGAGGTCATTTCCATGGACTTCTTTACAGTTTTGTTGAGGACATCGAAGTAGCATGATTCCATCTGTTGGGTGCAGGAATTGCAGTTAAACAAGCTCCTTTCAACACTTAATTTGTCAACCCGGGGTTTTGTACACTTCGAGGTGTAGCACAAGAAATGCTAAGAAATGATATGAACCTTCCCTAATTGTATTCCTACTTCTTAAACCACAAATTTACAAAATCAAAAAGACTGATGATCATGTGGCAATTGATACTCAAAGAAATTCTGGTGCTGGAATAAATGAAAAGTACTTTTGCAGAAACTGAAATGGGTTCCTAATTCATTGTGAATAATCTTAACTAATTAAATGACCATTTATATTTACCTTCAACGAGATAGTGTGATAAATAAGTTATTTAGTGTATCTGTCTTATTTAACGACATTCTTGCTTGCATTAAACTGTTATTCGTATACTACAACAATGTTCATGTACCAGAAAGTTGTGCCTACACTCGAATGAGGTTTAGATACCGAAAGGATGTTTTGTACTTGTACTGAAGTTGTTGGGATGGGATTCCTTGGGTTAGTTTTGGGGTTAAAAACCAAGTTTTAATGTAATTTTTGTAAAATATGTAAAGTCTCCACGATTTGTGGATGCGGAGAAGGTAGGTAATTAGGAGTAAAAGGGGTTTTAGCCCCTTATTTATGTAAAGTTGAGTCGGATTTGAGATTCACCCATGGTCTACGGACCATGGGATTGTATAAATAGGCGCGTCTTAGAGAGTCTAAGAAAAAAAAGTATGTATTGGGTCAATAGAAGATAGTGCAAGAAAGTGGGTCAGATAGGAGAGAAAGGCTCTGCAGATGAGGCCTAGGTAGAGTCTGTAGATGAGTGCATGGACCCTTGCAGCTGAGTGTGCAGGAAAGTTTTGAGTCTATATTCTAAACTGGAAATCAATAAAGAAGTTTTTCTGGAAAAATATTGTGTATTACTGTTTACTTGTGTTTATAACTTATGTTGTTGATTAAATAATATGTTTATGACATATTGATCTAATGACGCGTGATTCTATTGAATAATTTTTAGATAACGTACGCAAGCATGTTTATGTAGCTATGCAAAGACTTTGATGAATTATCTAATGTTTATTAATAACATAAGCTTATCTACATGAGCCCTAGTCTAGAGTAGCTCTCTGATGTGCATAGGTGGATAAATAGACTATTAAGGGTCCAAAAAGACCAACTGTGGACCTTCGCAAAGTTCTGAAGACTGTTAAGTGGAGTTGCAATACCGAGCCCTAGGGGCTTATAGATCTGTGTGAAGGAAAAACTAGGGTGCTAAAAGACATCACATTGATCTCTGGATGCAGAAACTTGGTTCCAGCATCCCCCCATACTGCTTCGGGTGAGACTGCAGCCTGCGCTACGTGGGTTGTTGCCGAAAGGGCCAGTAGTGTAGGTTTTTTTTGGTTGGTGCAACTGACTTTGAACTCGGGTCAAGATCCCCTAAGCCAACAAATGGTTTCATTGCCAAGACCAGGATCTGCCTAAGGAGATGTGTGATGTCGCATCACTAGAATCCGACCAAGAAGGAAATTGAAAATTGGTTGGATAGAAAGATTCACGAATTCGTGGTGCGGGAAAATAGGAATCTGCACTTGTCAAAGCAGCAGTTGTTCGATAGATATTTGTATACAGAAAGACACAAAATTTTCTTTTGCACCTTCCTGATCAAATTATACGAGTGGTTAGCTAAGTCGGTAGATGGCCAAGGGAGGTGGAAGCTTAATGTTCCAATAGTGTGGACTCCGAAGCTAATGTGAATATTAGAAGCCTTTGAAGACAAGATCGCGCACGCTGTCAACCACTGGCTTGATCAAATTATAGGAGGATTTGTTACAAAATTTGCTATTGATACCTCAGTCAACTACAATGAAGAAAAGCAGATGTTTTTCAAGGGACCGTGAGGTAAGTATCTGAGATCTTTTAATAACTGGATTAAGATGCTCTTGTGTGAAAAGCAGGTTATGTCATTACCTTTATGTTCGGTGCTACGCGAAGCGAAAAAATCTTCAGGGATCAAGAGAGATTAGGTCCTGAATACAACTTATTCATTTGACCTCCTTTGAGCAATGACGAAGGGGCAGTACAGGCTTCGCTGCGGAGTGTTGTTTAGCTGATAAGATAGGGTTTTCGAAAGATACATCGTCCATCCACTCCACCTCCACCTCCAACTCTACCTCCTTACACCTTCTCTCACACCTCCACCATCGCCACCACCCTTCAACATGTCAAACACAATGAAGCTATCGATTTTCAAGGGCATAGGGAGCAAACATACAGATCATTTTTGGTTTGTTGTGAATGCTGTGTGGACCACACAACAGATTACTGATGACAATATAAAGAAGGCACAGTTGGTAACCGTTATAGAAATTTTTGGGCACTGCAACCCCAATAAAACATGTCCATAAACCAAGGGCTCCTAAGTCCCTAAAAGTGTTGTTCCATACCCTAAAAGAACAAGGTCAGCGGATTACATCATCTCCCAGAAGTTCTCCATCAAAAACTGCTCAGAATTCGTCAAAACTAGACCATCTCACCTGCTCCATGGTCAAAGTGCGATGCATCCCACCTAATGCACACAGGAGGTGTGATGCATACTAAAAATCCCTTCTATGGGGTGCGATGGGTGAGAGTGGACAAATGGTAAAGACAGTTTGCGAGGTGGATGATCATGGAATCTTCCAAAAACTTCTCCTATGACACTTTCCTCTCTGAATTCACCCAGGGATGAGTAAGAGATCATCAATATCCAAGTGGAATCAAGAACTATCAGAGAGAGGAAACTAATCAGAATCCCAAAAGCTGACTCACCCCCCTGCAATAATCTATATATGGATCCCTCATCCCAGAGATCTAGAGGCTGGAATTTTGTATCTTGTAAGGAAGTGTTGTTGGTTTCTTGTTGGAATATCATAGTGTTGGGTGATCTAAGCTTTTCATGAGGTGAAAGAAGGGCTTTCATGCTGGAGGATGACACTGGGTCAGAACAATTGGTTGTAATCCTCTTTGCTTATTCTTGATATTAATAAAGCTATTCAAATTTTCCTCCAAATTCTTGTATGTTTGATGATATATGCATTTGTGTGGTCAATATACATCTGGTCCTATATCGTTTATGATTGTAGATCTCTGTTATTCGATAGTATTATGCTGCTTTGATTCCACAGGTGTTCTTTGAAGCTGGGTAGATGAAGGAGAAGAGGCAAGGATCTATCAGAAGGGAGAGGAATCAAACAAGGAACCAAGCGCAAGACTGAGGTTGGTGTCCTTCATTCCACTCTTATCTACTTCTAATAAAGGAAAACGAAAGTGGTTTTAGTTTGTTTGTTTCTAAGATAGCTACCAGTCTTAGTGGGACTAGCAGCTCCGAGTGGACACTAGATTTCCTGATAAAAAATGGTGACTATGCTGGGGAGCGAATAGATTTTTTGTTTGTCTATATTTGTTTGTTTTATAAACTTACAGACGAAGCCTAAAGTCAAGCCAGCTAGCCTTTGAACTACATTTTCTATGCAAGTGAAAAGTAGATCAATGATACTTCAGTCTATTTCAGGGTTTTGTTTATAAACTAAACGATTGATTTGCAAACCTTCTAATTGCCCTAGTGGTGGCTCTAGTAACCTCATTAGATCAGCCCCTGTGATTTCTATTTGTTGTACATCATTTGCTCGGCCTAAATCCCTGGACTGAGCTGCAAACTGTGACCAAGAGCCAAGTAAAGTCGCGTCCTGGTACCATCGCACCCTCTCTTCAAGGAAACCAATATGCATCTCACCTCCCGTGTGTAGTAGGTGGATGCATCCCTGTTTCCCTGTGTTACAGGTGCGACGATAAGAAAAGGCTAATTTTTCCTCCAGGTCTTGGTTTTTCTTCACTATTTTCAGCTCTATTCTGGAGTTTTGTTGTCTGTGATCACTATACCACTATGGAAACCCCCTTCCTTTCCATCATTTCGCCTCCATTGTGCAAAGAACTGTGAATTTTTTTATGTATTTTGCGCCATTTTCAGTTCTCTTTTACAAAGTAGTAGCATGGTCGAACTGTCGGCTTTTGATTTGAAAGTTTCGTTTTCAGTCAAAGAAAAGAATTCTATTTTTCTTGATGGTCGATTATATAGTTACTCGTGTATTTGATTTGAATTAGTAGTTTTTCAAGTGTCGAAAGCAATTTTCAATTCAAAATAGTAAAGTGTCGTCACTATCTTCCTTTCATTTCGAATAGAAATTTGTTAGTACTGTCGCTTTGAAAGATAATTCAAATTTGTACTTAGCATTCTTCTTGTCATTCACACATTAAGAAAGTTGAAAATAAATACATGCATGTGCATTTGCATTTAGACTGCTTGTTGGTTTGATTTAGGACAGTGCATCTAGTGTGTGCTCTCTGCTCTATGTTGAAAGGATACCGTCTCTCTTTCTTTAGTAGCTAGGATTTTCATTGCAAAAAGAAGATTAAACTATTGTTTATCATCTTAGATTGCATTTTAGGAACTGTACATCTACATCACGCGGTGAACCTGAAAGGAAAATTTCTTAAGAAAGATCAACTGTAAAATAAATTTAATGAACCTAAAAACGCTTTGGAGCCTAATGCACAACATCTAGAAGTCTAGGCTAGATACGTATTCTGGCGTCGTAAAGCCTGGTAACTGTCGCTTTCATTGTTTGTTGGGTGATTCCTCCTCTTTGAGACGACAAGTGCCAGTACGGACTTGTGCTCCCACGTACCGTCAAGTATATATTGGGAGACCACAATAGGCTATATCCTTTATCCATAGGAAGCCGTGTCTGTAGCCCTATCAATCGCAATGCACTGAACACAGCAATTGGGAAGATTGACTGCCGTACTGTAAAAATTATTCTGCAGTTTTGCAATTGGTTTGGTAATCCCTCTGTCTAGATTTCCAGAGTAGTCTCTTTCATTCCTTTTTAGACCCCTTAAAGGAAAAGGTCCATCTAAGCACTTGTCACTTCAGGCTCATTAAAAATCAAAGGCGACTAGAGTCATCTTTTGTTTTTTCTCGACTCTTAAAAATTGAAAAAACAAGTTTTGTCAAAGCATCTAAAATTTATTTTAATCAGAATAATATCACCATTCTCGCGTTGGTCTTAGGTTGAGGAAAATGGAGTCCACCAACCAAGGAGTTCCCCTTGGAGGAAATCATAGTCCTTTCTCCTCTTGGGGAGATGTTGGTGCACCTCATATGGCCACATTGTCACTTCCAGGATTGACGATTGGCTTGCCAATATGGCTCTTCTCGACCTTCTTCGTTTAGAACACTGTGATTTCTGAACAATCAAGTCATCAATTAGATGATACTAAAGTTACTCCCTAACCTTCTACTTCCTCTGATTCTCCCTCTCCTCCTTCCTCTTCGCTTGATAAAGCCGATAAGGCCCAAAACCAAGTAACTAATAAGAAGAAGGAGAAGAAAAAGAAAGAGAAGAAGAAGAAGGAGCCAAAGACGAAAGGGGGCAACCATGAATCGTCTAGAAAAAATCCACACACTGTACCATCCAGGCCTAAATTTCCATGTGTCATTTGCAAAGGAGACCACTACCACAGAGATTGTCCCTGCATCCCTCGGATCTTAAGGGACTGGTCTCCCCGTTTTCACAATCTAGTGTCATCGACCTCTCACGACCATGTTGAGGGCACACCATCAACTAGTGAAAATGAAGTCCCTGAACAAAAGGAAAATGTAAACTTCCTTATAGACTGTGTGAAGGAAATCATGCCCTCCACCGTTGTCCCTTCTGCTAAAAGAGTTTTGGATGACCATCCGGCTTCACCGTTATCGCTTCCTCCTGGATATAAAAAACTCTTGCCAATTCCATCACTGGTTGAAAATCTGACTGACACGCCATTATGTTCAGTCAAAGCATCTATCATTGAAGATGAACCCGTTGAACCCATACCAGATGAAAGTCAAAAGGTTGAGGCAGCAGTCGACTCGGTCTTGTTTTCGGAAGGTCCATCTTCAGATGACACAATCACCGAAGAGAATGAGAATGACATCGTCCAAATTCTTTTCGTAAACATAGACTCCGATGAACATGGGGGCAGTCTACCCATTCCTTTACCGCAGGAAGGAAGTTCGTCCAAGTCATATATGGCCGTCTATTTGGTCCCACCTCCAAGCAACCTAGTCATTTCTTTCGATTGGAATCTACTAGGCAGAACCCGGGTACTGGCCAATGTACCATTCTGAATCATTGTACAAGCTTACAAAATGATCATGGTCGGTACCATCATAGATTAAGGGGCTTCTGTGAGTATCCTTTCCTCAATTTCTTGGGAAGCACTTGGTTCGCCATCGCTTCTGCCTTAGATGAGAAATATCACAGGCTTCGACCAAGGAACCAGTCAACCGTTAGGGATCCTTCTCAATTTGCCCATAACGTTGAGAAGGAAAACTATTTACATGAACGTAATGGTAGTCCGAGGACCTCTAGATTATAATCTACTCCTTGGACGTGACTATATTTATAGCATGGGATCCATTGTCTCCTCACTCTTTAGAGTAATGTGTTTTCCGCATGAAGGCAGAGTAGTCAAGCTCGTAGACCAGTTGTCGTTTCCCGACTCACACATAGCTAATAGTCAAATACCATCCCTAAATGGTCTTTTCACACAAGGAATGTCTCATCAATCTCTATTTCGTCCACTTGATGAGCGTGAGTGATTCGGGAGGACATGACTGAATCCCAAGGGGCATGCACCCTGGTCTGTTTCGACAGGAAAACATTGGGTATAGGGTAGGTTTCCACAAAGGATATATGACTAGTCTGACACACCTGTCCATTTAGGAAAATGGGATTAGACTGGAATAAGATTCCTTCTTCAAGGTTAGGAGGTTGGGATTCAGAACCACCCTGGTCCAGATGGACTAAGCCAGGAAGTGCTTCTATCTGCGGTGTGGATGGAAACTATCTTACGAAAGCAAGAACTTCTATATGGTAACCTAGAAATTTTTCACTATACCTGGGGGCATGCAAAACTTTTTGCATGCGAGTGAAGAGCGACCATTTATTTTCTTAGTTTGTAGATTCTCAAACCCTTTAAACTCGTAGGATTAGTCGTTCCTAACTTACATAAAGAAAGGATCTGAGGCAAAGCTTTGAAAGGTGCAAGCTCCATAAAAAATGGCATCTTAGATGATATATCCTTATTATACAACTAGCACGAACAATTTTTATGTGGAGTTCAAGCTCGTTAAAAATTAAACATAAGCAATGAGCAAATGTTCCCCTAGAGTTTAAGCTCATTAAAAAATGAACCAATTTCCGGTAAATAACCATTGTGAATGCATTATCATCAGCTTTTGAGCCCTGGTCATGTTCTCATCATCACATCCACTCTGTTTTAGCCGACCATTCACCTCCATTTGATTGTTTACCCCTTTTGAGGAACAGCTGCGAAGAGTGATCCTATTAGCCATCCTTGTGACACTGCTGTGATTGGAAAATTCCAAACCTTACCTGGAATCAGCTACTACCTGAAATTATCACTCGTTCCTCAAAAACGAGTCTCCTTTAAGCTACTTTCATCTAACTCGTAAAACATGAAAAGATTGCCAAGCGATTGGCCTTTCTAGCTCGTTAAAGTGACCAGAAGTGTTATCCCGCTTATAGATTTTAATCTTTTTGTACCTGAGGGATTATTACACAAAAAGATCGAGCGCTTGTTTTGTTCGGCTTGTTAAAATTACCGAAAATTCATCCCTTTTGTATTATTTTATACTTTTTCGGACTTAAGGGATTATATGACGAAAAAGGATTATTGGAGTTTCCTTTACGTCCCTTTCAGACTCTCTAAAATTGAAAAGGACCAAGTTATGTTTGTCGTTAAACTCGTTAAAATCGAATAGCGACAAACTTGTCCATAGAGACAAGAACGAGTTTCACTGTCGCTAGGCTCGTTAAAATATAGCGACGAGTTTGCCCGAAGGGAAAATTATAGAACAAGCATATGTTATCCTCCTCAAGCTTGACAAAAATAAAGAGGTACTGGTCACCAATGATTGGGGAAAAATTGGGAAGAAAACTTGAAGAAACTTTATTGGTAGCAAGTCGCTCTTGAACATGACACTTTCACTCTGCATCCGAGTCGAGTTGGGTTGTTCCATTCACCGATCATATCACCATTGGTCCATCACACCATCCACATTTGGGGTTAACGCTACCAATCCATCATGTCAGTGTCACTGGTATGTTCAAGAGAAGTCGCTCAGAGAATTCACCTATGTCTCATCCACTGCAATACATTCACGCTCCATTCTTTCATGACCGCCACCCTGAACCCTCTATCATCAGATCGTTTTCACCTCCAAAATCATTTACTCCATTCCATGTTGTAGATGTGGGATTCATTAAGACCCTCCTACGGCAGGTTGCTTCTTGTCGACATCAGCTCATTATCCAATAAGTCGACTTAGGAACAACCCTTTCAATACTTTGAAGCTTGCATGCCTCAATGGCAAGTTTCTCACTTCCGGTGACAGGTTTACATCAATGGAATTCGACAGAAAGATTTTGCGCAGTGTTCAACGCCAAGTCCCTTACTCACACCACATGAATTGTATTGTAGTACCTTGAGGGTCATCATCATTATCGGTGATTCCTCTCACGCCTGTTGACAGCTTACATCATTGGCTGGTAATCAGACGATGGCTTTCCATGTTCGACTCCAGAACATCTTTCACATGGATCGACTTGTACTCCGAGTGAAGATTGAACAAGTTTGAAGACCCCGGATCTAGTTTCATCCATTCGGGTTGTGATATATTCAGGAAAATAAAGACATCAAATGTACATTGTTGTTGCACATATGATCATCTGAATCAAAGGATGATGACTATATTAGAATCATCAGTCTCCCGCACAGACGGTTGTCTGTCTTATGTACATGGAAATGAATTTATAAAGTTGAGCATGGGAATTCCCACCTCAGCTAGATCATGAACAATGTTATGAAGATAATGTATTGTATTGTATCTTATTACAGGTCACCTTCCAGCTCGGAAAAACTTCGGATCCTCATGATAAAGCATTTCACCTGACATCAAAAGATTAATGACCTCATGCTTTAGGGGGAAACTGTTATAGACATTTTTGGGCATTGCAAACCCAATCAAACATGTCCATAAACCAAGGGCTCCTAAGTCCCTAAAAGTGTTGTTCCATACCCTAAAAGAACAAGGTCAACTGATTACATCATCTCCCAGAATTACTCCATCAAAAACTGCTCAGAACTGGTCAAAACTGGACCATCTCACCTGCTCCATGGTCAAAGTGTGATGCATCCCACCTAATGCACATAGGAGGTGCGATGCATACTGAAAATCCCTTCTATGGGGTGCGATGGGTGAGAGTTGACCAATGGCAGAGGCAGTTTGCGAGGTGGATGATCATGGAATCTTCCAGAAACTTCTCCTGTGACACTTGCCTCTGTGAATTCACCCAGGGATGAGTAAGAGATCATCAATCTCCAAGTGGAATCAAGAACTATCAGAGAGAGGACACTAATTAGAATCCCAGAAGCTGACTCACCCCCCTACAATTATCTATATATGGATCCCTCATCCCAGAGATCCAGAGGCTAGAATTTTGTATCTTGTAAGGAAGTGTTGTTGGTTTCTTATTGGAATATCATAGTGTTGGGTGATCTAAGATTTTCATGAGGTGAAATAAGGGCTTTCATGTTGGAGGATGACGTTGGGTCAGAACAATTGGTTGTAATCCTCTTTGCTTATTCTTGATATTAATAAAGCTGTTCAAGTTTTCCTCCACATTCTTGTATGTTTGATGATATATGAATTTGTGTGGTCAATATACATCTGGTCCTAATCGTTTATGATTGTAGATCTATGTTCTTTGATAGTATTATGCTGCTTTGATTCCATAGGTGTTCTTTGAAGCTAGGTAGACAAAGGAGAAGCGGCAAGGATCTGTCAGAAGGGAGAGGAATCAAACAAGGAACCAAGTGCAAGACTGAGGTTGGTGCCCTTCATTCCACTCTTATCTACTTATCATAAAGGAAAACAAAAGTGGTTTTAGTTTGTTTGTTTCTAAGATAGCTACCAGTCTTAGTGGGACTAGCAGCTCCGAGTGGGAACTAGATTTCCAAATAACAGTTACTACTCTGCAGAATTGCGTACAAACATGGTATATTAAGTATTGTTCTGAACATCCTGTGGCAACATTAGTAGAGACTAAGGTTGCTTTAAACAAATAGTTTAGTAAGCCTAAGTCTGACTTGCAGTCAGTAGTTGGATTTAAGGAGATCACGATGAGGGTTGATGAGACGCCTTGGGAGTTAGATCAAAGACTGAAATGTGTGATTCGAGAAGCTAATATGCAGCTCATAGATGCTTAGCACCGCGAGTGGTTTATAGCTTCACTTCTGCCCCACCTAAGGATTGCTTTGTCTCAACAAAAGATAGGAACTCAAGCATAAGCCCTGGAAATTGCGATGAGTTTGCATGTGATGTCTATGTAGGATGTGACCTTGGGAGTATGACAAATCCATTCTCAGCTACAAAGCATATGCTTAGAATTGTAGAGCTTGAAGAAGGGTAAGGAGGCTAAGACAGAGGTGCGCATGGAAGTTTTGTGCCTAAATTGTAAGAGGCAGGGGCATGATAATGACCATTGTCCCATATTTTTGAACTATATCATAGGAGGGGGACCAATTTCCCTGAGGCCAGAAGCTCCAGCAGGACCAAGTATGGAGGCCGCGCTATGGTGCGCTATTTATTAGGTGGCTGGAAAACACGCAACGGGTAATTTTCATTTTCTTCAAAAGTTCGTTCAAACACCACAACAATTGTTTTGTGACTTTTGCAAATCAGTGGGCCATGATGAGCGCCACTGTCGCGGCTATGAAATGATGATGGAAAGGACGCCTACCTACCAAATACAAGTAGAAACTCGACCTCCAGAGCAGGGTGCCAGAGGAGCGTATGGAGGTTATCAAGGAAGAGGATGGGGCCGAGGAGGAGGAGGACCTAGTAGAGGTCACAGATAGGTTATTTGCTATAACTATGGGACACCAGGGCACTATGCGCAAGAGCATCAGAATCAAACACGCCCGTCATGCCAATATTGCAACCAATTTGACCACACTATAGAAGAATGCCCTGTGTTGATAGCTAAGATGCAGGAGAAAAAGGCACAGACTCAACAACCTGTGCAGAACTTACAAATGATGAGATCTGAGCCCTGCGAAGAAGATCATAATGTGAACATAATGCTGAGAAGCGGAATAACAACTAGAGATGATAAGGGAAAATAGCTTGAAGAGGACAGATGGGTTTGCAAGGCCCAAGAAAAGGAGGTTGGTTTTGATTTGACACGTGCTAAGGAAAGTTTTATGGAAGCCAAGAAAAGCTTCATTGAGGCCTCCACCTCAGGAAGCTAGAACAAAGTGCAAGAAACCAGTGTGCCTACAGAGGTTAATCCCTCTATCCTTACTATGTTCTTGGAGACCTGCATGAAACTGTTGCGAGATGGCAAAGTTGTGGAAGGCTTGCAGGAGTTAATAAACAAATGTGTTGGTAAGGAAAACGCCCTTAATGGACACTGTGTAGTTAGAAAAATTGGCAAACATAAGGCAACAATAGGGCGGGAGATGAGGCTCACCGTGCAGATAGGAGATTATGAGATGGACCAGGTTATCTTGGATCTGGGGTTAGATGCGAACGTTTTTACAAAATAAACCTCACAGAGAATGGGGAGACCCACACTGTAGTATTCTCTTATCCATATTAGAATGGAAAACCACTAGAAGATCATCCCTATGGGACGACTACATGGAGTAACGATGGATATAGAAGGTGAGAGCACGCTGGCTAATTTTGGAGTAACAAAGATCGTTGATGATAGTAATCCCTACCCTACACTCCTCGGAATTGACTAGGAAATTAACATCAATGGGGTGATCAACCTGAAGAAGCAGACAATTTCGTTTGAAAATAAATCGCTTCGAGTTGTAGTACCGTCGGACCCTACGTAGGGGTCACGCTACACTGAACCGGTCCGTGATTATGAGCATAGTGAATATGACTTAGATAAGATCTACAAAATCATAGCGCGAGATCAAAACTAGATAAATCCAATAGCAAATGGGCGGATTGCATGGGACTGGGAGAGTTCCTTCACCTGTGATTCAGATGAAGAGTTGGAACATTGGTAGAATCGGTTGCATGAAGTATCTACACTGTGGTGCAATATGATGAATAAAATGTCGTGCTGCGTTTCTTCGAAGGTCAGGGATTTACCTTATTATGATGGTCTAACTGACATGTATAAGTTTTTGGATACGTTTGAGCATGAATTCCCTGAGCATCGCCGCATCCAAGAACTAGATTTGGCACTGCGTGCTACGCCCTCATGATGGTGGGGTATACACAAGGATAGCTTTGATTGATGGCAGCACTATAGAAGAATGATGAGGTTGCGGTTTGGTCGACCTAACTTTCGATTGACTGAGAAATATGAAGGGAGGGATGACCCACGTGATCACCTAGTGAAATGGACTAAAGCATATGGAATGGAGCCACAGTCAGAATGGGTATACTTATTTTCCCATACTTTGGACACAATCCCTATGAACTGGTATTTGGAGATGGAGCTCCACCATGGCACCGTCAAATGGGACATTTTAAGAGAAGGATTCTTAATGACCTTAAGTTTTGAAGATGGGTTCGAGAGCATTGATGAAGCTCTGCAGGAGATTAAGGCAGTTATCTTCAGAACACTGTAAGAACCTCTGGAATGGGTCCAACTAGATTGGGGCACCCAACTGTGCCATGTGCTACAATGTTATAATGTGATAGCTGAAGGGGAGGACGATGATCCAAGAAATATTAATATTCCAGAGGCAGAAGGGCGTCATGAAGTTGAAGGTCCACAAATAGAGAACTCAGACATCACCACACCATTGAAAACCAAGCAAGTGAACATTGGGACTCAAGCAGAACCAAAGTTTGCAAAAATTGGGGATTATTTAGATGACGCTACTGTGGATAAGGTTCTGGATTTACTCCACGAATATCAGGATATGTTCCCTACTAAGTTTTCACACTTGAAGGGCATAATAGGAGACTTGGTCGTTATGAAGATTACTCTGAAGCCAGACGTGAATCCTATTAAGGAGAGGTCATATCGCCTAAATCCTAAGTATAAGAAAAAGGTTCGCTTGGAATTTGATAAGATTTTGGTAGCAGGCACCATAGAACCTATGGAGGAGACTGATTGGGTAAGCCCGATGGTGGTTCAGGAGAAGAAACAGAAGGATGAAATAAGGATTTTCATATATATGAGGAAGCTTAATGATTCTTGTGCCCATGACTCATTCTCGACATCGTTTACAGATGAAGTATTAGACAAAGTTAGAGGGCAGGAGGCCTACTCGTTTACAGATGGATTTTCTGAGTACCATTAGATTAAGATCGCACCAGAGGATAGGAGAAAAAAAACTTTCGTGACAAAATGGGGTTGTTTTCAATACACTGTGATGTCGTTTGGGCTCAAGAATGCTCCTGCAATATTTTCTCGCATAGTCATCACGACATTTAAGGAGTTTATTCATGAGTTCTTGAAAGTGTATTTTGATGACTAGACAGTGTTTGGGTTAGTGAAGCGCCATGTAACAAGTCTTTAGTTGATGTTGGATATGTGTCACAAGTACCACATCACGCTGAATCTAAAGAAGTGTTTATTTTTGTTCCCTTTGGGATTTTGCTGGGTCACGTGGTATGCAAGAAAGGATTGATGGTGGACCCTACAAAGATTGAAGTGGTAGTAAATTTGGAGGCCCTAAGAAGCATTAAGTAGCTGTGTGCATCGCTGGGACATACTAGATATTACAGGAATTTCATTGAGGCTTATGCTTAGATTATCATGCCCATGGAGAAACTGTTGAAGAAGGATGCTACATTATGTTGGGATGAATAATTCCAGTGCAGTTTGGACATGTGGACAGAGAAAATGGTCACCGCATCGATCTTGGTCTTCCCTGATTGGAAGAAGGAATTCCATGTACATGTTTTCGCTTCTTGCATTGCGTTGGGTGGAGTGCTAACACAGCCTGGTGAAGGAGAGCTGGACCATCCTATGGCCTTAGAAAGAGGAAATTATCAAAGGCCAAGAAGAATTACTCAACAATGGAGCGTGAATGATTGGCTATGGTATACGCACTTCAAAATTTCAGGCACTATCTGTTGGGCGAACATTTCAAGACATACATAGATCATTCTGCCCTAAAATGCCTAGTCAATAAGCATGTGTAGAGGAGAAAGATCTATCAATGGTTGCTACTATTCTAGGAGTATGACTTTGAGGTCATTTTGAAGTCAAGGAGGTTGAATGCAGGACTTGACCATCTGTTGCGAATCAAAACAAGATAGGACCCTACTAATTTGGAGGAAGGGTTATCATATGTGCAGCTCTTCATGGTGCGCGTAGTGGACAATCATTTTGCAGATATTATTCACTCTTTGACTACAGGAATGGCACCAGAATGGTATACAAGTCAGAAAAAGAAGGAGCTAGCAGTGCGCGTGGCAGACTTTTTGGTGATTGCGAGACATTTCTATAAGATGGGTGCAGGACGAGATATTGCAACGATATGTGCCACATTTTGAGAGGAGTAGCATTCTCGTTGAAGCTCATGGAGGGGCTGCAGGAGGACACTATGTAGGAAAAGTGACTGAGCAGAAGATTATGCGCGCATGTCTATGGTGGCCAATGTTGCATAAAGATTCCAAAGCATATTGTAGGGTAGGCGATGCATGTCAACGAACTGGCAGACCATCATAGAGGAACAAGTTGCCACTGAATCCTCAAGTGTCTTTGCAACCATTTGAAAAATGAGTGATTGATTTCATTGGGTCGATTCAGCCCCCAGGGAAGAAAACTAGTGCGCGCTACATCATTACCATGATGGAGTATTTGACCATATGGGAAGAGGCGCAACCGATTAAGGATTATATAGGGACCACAACAATGAATTTCTTGTTTGAATACGTCTTAAGCAGATTTGGCTACCTGAAGGTGTTGATGAGTGATCAAAGTATGCACTTCCTAAATAAGACAATCAGCGAGTTGACTAAGGAGTTCCAAGTCTATCATCAGAAGAGCACATCGTATCATCCACAAGCTAATGGAACAATTGAGGCCTTTAATAAGATTTTGGAGAACGTACTAACAAATATTTGCAATGCACAGTAGAATGACTGGGATGTGCACATTCCTGCAGTGTTATGGGCATATAGGACTACTTGTAAGAAGCTGACAAGACAAACGTCATTCAGATTGGTGTACAATGTAGAATTTGTGTTGACAATGGAGTATATTATGCCTAGTCTACACATAACAACTATCACAAGTATGGTAGATCGCGAAGCCATGGAGGAACGACTCATGGAGCTAATGGAGCTTGACGAGGATCGATTCTTAACTAGATTCCATCAGCAAATACAGAAGGAACGTGAAAAATCATGGCACGATCGACACATCAAGCTTCACACATTCGAGGTAAATGACTTGGTCTTGTTATACAATAGTAAGTTTTCCAAATTTCCGAGTAAATTTTAGATGCATTGGCTGGGGCCATATATTGTCAAAGAAATTACAAATGGAGGCACAATTCAGCTTGCGAAGTTGAATGGAGGACCTTTTCCATGAAGAGTGAATGGGAGTCGATTGAAGTTGTATACAGGGGATCCTGCGCAATGACTATATGGTGGCAGGACAATCTTAGTTCTCTAGGTAGTTGCAAGGGAGCGCGGGACTATAAACTACACTACCAAGATTGGAAGATTACGCAGTTAGCGGGCCACACAGAGAAGCATAAAAATGAAATCTATGACGCTGCATGTAGGGGGCTATGCTATGAAGGAACGTACTGTTTTTCCTAGTGGGAAATTGGCCATTGGGATCATTTTTCATGATTTTACAGCTAGAAGATAGTTAAGAGGAGCGGGTTTGCAGCGTTTAAGGCCAAACTCTTTGAATATATGCTACCAAAATGGCATTAATGGTCGAAATTTGGGGGGAATGGTTAGATTTGAATTCAAAAACCCTTATAAATTACACATGTCGATCCAATAGAGAACACTTAACACACTTGGAGTTTTTACTAATATTGTTCTCTATTGATGATCCGAGCATTTTGGGAGGAATTCTTTGCCCACATAAACATGTCTCTTGAATCCCATGAATTGTTTATGGAGAATATGACTGCCACCAACCCCGCTGAGGCTTTGAGTGTGAAAGCAGTCGTATCTAACGCCCCAAGCCCTGAAATATCTAGTGTTGAAGCTACGCCTATGGTTCCCATGACGTTGATGTCACCAAGGCTGAAAAAATCCATTGCAAAGGAGAAGCAGAAGAAGTTGGTTCAGATATGTGCTTCCCCAAGGAAGCATGTCACGATCCCAACCCAGAAAAAAGATAGGCAGTCGGAAAAAGGCAAAGAAAAGGTTGTAGACCTAGAGGCCGAAGAAAGCCAAGGAATCGAAGATGTTTATGCCAAAGGAGAGGAGCCCATCACAAAGCTCCCTCAATATATCCCTCCGGGGAAGGGAAAGGCAAGGTTTACAAAAGACCCAGACTCTGAGAAATTTGTCATTTCCACACCCCTACTACCTGAGCAGATTCCTTTAGAGGGTCTGTGACTGACACGAGTCCCATTGCTAAAGATGGAGGATTGGGGCTTAGCGGATCATGATAAGTTCCCACACTTAGGGATAGATAACTTCATGAAACGAGTATATTATGAAGGCATGGGTGTGACAGCGCTGGAAACAGAGGAATGGGCCTGGGGTGTTGAGTAATTCAGACTGCTCAACTTGCTTTTTGTGTCACATTACCACCACACCCCAATTAACACAACTTGCATACACCTGTTTCTCACTCTAGTGCATGATGGGTGTTTATGGCTAGGAGGGCCTATGACCACCATAGATATGATGGTGCACATGATTACACACTTGCCGCATGAAGGGCTGAATCCAGCCAAGAAATCTGGTAGAAAGACAGGAGAGAAGGAGTTGGTTGAGTGCATGAAAAATGATTATAAACTTCTGAAGAAGGTGCAAGGGTATTCCATCCTCTCAATAAACAACCCTGCAGTTCAATTGGCCATGCAAATATTGGTTAGCAAGGTGATGAGGAAGTGTCATGCGAATGAGGCTCCGGCACCCATAGTGTCTCTAGCAGCTCAGTGCGTGAAAGGCATACTATTCAATTGGTCGAGATACCTATGCCAAGAGTTCCCCGCAAATTTCCACGAGGCCCAAGATGACACCAAGTTGTTTCATTACGCTTGGTTTCTTCTCTCCATTGTGTTGGTTGCATGGGAGTTATTAGAGGATATTCAGTTTCCTCTTTTGGAAAAAGGATTATCGAAGGCCGCGCAGTTCGCCTCCCTATGGGCTACGAAGGACTCCACGTGCATCACAGAGACTAAGATATTTTGGGTCCTGATGGAAACAAGTCTCTGTATGGCAGTTAACCAGCACCCAACATTGTCCCCAACCTTGTACACGCAGTTGTCAGCCTATACAGTGTTTAAGTATAATTTCCATTGAGTCTACATCCAGGCACGGAAGGATACTACTGCACATAAGTGGCATGGCTTGCCCTATTTGGTTATAGAGTCTGATGTGCAGGAGGTAGTGGTGCGCTGGCCAACCGAGTGGCGCACCCCTTCAAATTTAGTTTTTGGGTCAAGCACATGTGCAGAAAGTGTGGCCGCAAAGAAAAGGAAGGAGGCAACTAATCAGGCTGCATAGAACTTGGCTGCGTAGAAGAAGAAATATGTTGTAGAAAAGACTCAGGTCGAGGAGGAATGCATTGCTAAGGAGAAGGCAGAGTAGGAGAAGCACGAGACTGAGAAAGGTGACAAGTCACCTTCAACAACATCAAAAACCGAAACATGGCAAGGCAATGGAGGCAAGGAAGGGAATCACACCCCCTTCATTGTGAAAAGGTGAAAACTCGAACAATAATTTGGGTCAAGGAAGAAGCAGAAGGATCAGAAAACAGAGATTGAGCCCTTGGTACTCATAGAAACCGATCTGGATGATATCGGTGATAAAGTGAGGGACGTCGCCATAGAAGTACTACAACAGTTGGAACAACAGCAAATTCAGACCTTGGGAGGAGTCCAGAAGGATCTTCGGGAGTTGCAACTCTAAGCAACCAAGGTCCAAGCAGATGTTGGGAAAGTGAGTATCACAGCAGGCAGTTCGGTGCAAGGACAAATTACAGGTTCAGATCTAGTTCCATGGTTGTCGATGGATGTGCAAGTTGTCACCCTTCCTACAAGTTTAGTTCGCACCGAACAAACGAGCAGCATGCCCTTCTTGAGAGAGTGCCAAAGATGGGCCTGAATCTTGTTGCGATGCAACTAGAATAATTGCGTGTGTTATTACAAGGATTTGTAAAGGAGCTTCACCTTCGAGAACAGCGAGCACTTAGTGTTGTCAGTGAGATCAAGGTTAATAATCAGCAATTGCTCGCCGAGAAGACACATATTTTGGAAGAAAAGGTGGTGCTCCAGGCGCATAGTTCACGATCAGAGTCAACAGTCACAGAGGCATCCAGAACTGTGTCTACACTCCATATTCCCAAGGACACACAGCCAGAAGAAAAGATTAGAAAATTAGTTGTTGGTGTGCGCAAGGCAAAATTTGAGGTTAGTCGAGTTCAATTTGAACTCAACACGAAGATAACCGAGCTACAATTGAAGATGTAGCCATCGACTCTGCCAGAGGTTCTGGAGTAGCACAGAGCCACCATACAAGAAGGCCTGACTACTCTGGATGCCACAGTTGCAGACTGCACAATAGTATTTGAGAAGGCCATGGAGTTGGTCACTAATCTGCAGGAGGATCCAAACCTGTATATACTGAATACTGAGACTAGGGAGATGCAGAAGTAGTATGATGAAGTCAGGGCAATGGCATGCTCCATTGCACCAACACAGCACCTAGACAAGTTGTACGAGGAGAAGCAGCTCCTCGCGTAGGTGGAAGCAGCACAAAAAAAAGAGGCCTTTCTTAAGGCTGGGCTGGAGCCTTGGTTGGAAGAATCTTATTAGATCTCGACAAATATTAAGGATAAGCTCAAGGGCTTACAACAAACGATGCGATTGGCCACAGAAGGACCAACTAAAAAGTAGCTAGTGGAAGAAGTCAAGCAAGTAGCTATGTAGAGCGTTGCCGAGGTTGCAGTAGTTCAGGTGGAGCTGGGGGATCTTTGTAGCAAGATCATTGCGCCATCCAAGTGAGTCGAGGGCGAGTCACGACATTTCTGTTGGGGCCTATTGGGATGGGGTCCCTTGGGTCAGTTTTGGGATTAAAACCCCAAGTTTTGATGTAATTTTTGTAAAATATGTAAAGTCTTTGCGATTTGTGGATGTGGAGTGCATAGGTGATTAGGAGCAAAAGGGGTTTTAGCCCCTTTTTTATGTAAATTTGAGTCGGCTTTGAGATCGACCCATGGTTCGCAGACCATGGGATTATATAAATAGGCATGTATTAGAGAGTCTAAGAAAAAAAAGTATTTATTGGGTCAATAGAAGATAGTGCAGAAAAGTGGGTTAGATACAAGAGAAAGGTTCTACAGCTGAGTGCACAAAGGCCTAGGTAGAGTCCGCAGCTGAGTGCGTAGGGAAGTTTTGAGTCTGTATTCTGAACTAGAAATCAATAAAGAAGTTGTTCTGGAAAAATATTGTGTATTACTGTTTACTTATGTTTATGAGATATTGATCTAATGATGCACGATTCTATTGAATAATTGTTAGATGACATACGCAAGCATGTTTATGTAGCTACGTGAACTCTTTGATGAATTATATAATTTTTATTAATAATGAAAGCTTATCTATGTAAGCCCTAGTCTAGAGTAGTTCTCTAATGCACGTAAGTGGATAAAGAGACTATTAAGGGTCTGCAAAGACCAATCGTGGAACTTCATGAAGGTCTGGATACTGTTAAGTGGAGTTTCAGTACCATGCCCTAGGGGCTTATAGATCTGCAGGAAGGCAGACCTAGGGTGCTAAAATACATCACATTGATCTCTGGATACGGTAACTTGGTTCCAACATTCCCCCATACTGCTTCGGATGAGACTGTCGCCTGCGCTCGGGTTGTTGCCCGAAGGGTTGGTAGTGTAGGGTTTTTTTGGTTGGCACAACTAACTTTGAACCCGTGTGAGGACCCCCTAAGCCAACGAAATTTCTAAACTTCGTGTAGGAGTTATAAGTTTCTAGGCTAGAACACTCTCACCCTGTACCAGATCTTAGGTTCCTACACCAGATAATCAATATTTCTACACTCAATTTCTAGATTACTTTCGAAAAATAAAAAGCGTATTAAGTGAAATAGAGTGCAAATCAAACAAACTTTTGAAAGTGAATTCTCACAAGCAGAAAGATGCTTCAACCAAACTTCGATTCTAGACATGAAATGATTTTCAAGAGTTAAAGTAAATCTTTCATTAAAGCAGAAAACTCTTCTATATAATTACAGAAATGATCTGGTTGTGTGGATCAGGCTTCTCCTAAGATAGTTGTGCATGTAATTTAGATCTTCATTTTTATGTTTTAACTCAGAGGACTCATTCAATAATTAGTCATGAAATTCAATCCTTTATTCGAAAGTGTTCAGTGCAAGAACAGACCTGTAAGTTACTACAGTGTTTATTCCATATTCATAACAGCACAATTAAATCTTAAGTGAAACATCAGATATTAATAATGCCCTTAGTTTAGAAACAAACATTAATCTTGCAGGAAGGAATAAAGAACTCTTGCAAAAAGAAAGGAGTAAAAGACTTGTGAAACTGAACCGAAATCAACTTACAAAACCATAAACACACTAGTACTGGCAATGTGCTTGGACAGGCAGCGTGCTTGTACCGATCTTGCATAAATGAAATCAATCATTAAAAGGAAATCTTATGTAAATTGAAATCAAATACTTCTAAGCCTGCACACCATGGATCCATAACAAAATAACTATAAATGAAATCAAACATGTAACTTGTGAGAAAGATCAAAGTAAATAATGAAGCCATGCCTACACTCTAAATTAAATTAATACACCTTTAAAGAAAGGGAGAACGAGTTGGGTTGGTTGGGCCCTGGCCAACCAGCTCGTTTCCCTATTAAGAAATCGAAAAACACAGTTGGTCAAAGATTCATCACAATGCAAACAGAAAATGAAACTGCATACTAGTGCACTCCTTTATATTAGTTTCAAAAGAAAAAATACATCTTGGATATGCAATCCATCCCAGAGAGGCGATACTCCAAAATAACTACAGTCTCTTAACAAATTTTACCATGGCATCACTCCTTAATTCCTATCATAATTTTACATTATATACAAGCCTTCAGGCCTACGGCCATAACGAAATTACAACAATAGCTTAACTAAGATTTTTGGTTGTTTACAAAATGATAATCTAAGATATATGGCCGAGGTCACAATCTTCATGCGCTGATTTCTCTCCCACTCTGAGCCCAACTCAAGGTCAGTTGATCCTTTAAAGATACACATCAAATGGTGAGTTGTCATAGTAATGCAGGGATCCGCCAGCTAGTGTGGGAATCCTATCAATGAGTTATCGTGGGAGTGCAGGAATCTGCTAGCTGGTGTAGGAATCCTTCCTGCACTCGACCATATTATCACAATGATTAATACATTTTCTTATCAAATACTTTAGGAAAGAAAAATATTATTTGCAAGGACAATTAAAGGTATAAAATCCATAAATAAGTAACTAGGTCCATTACAAACCTTTAAATATGAAAATACAAAGAGGGTGCAGGAATGTGCATGATTTTAGGGAAAAGTACAAGAATAAAAAGGTTCTTCTGTTTATTACATATGTTTAGGTCCTGTGTCTAAAGTAGGATAGAGATTAAAAAATAGGAAAATTTAGACTACCAACATCCTCCCATCCCTATTTTTTTGTGTGTCCTCACACAACCTTTACCTACTGCAAAAAAACCAAAACAAGGGAGCCTTCTTTCAATCCTGTATTTTTATGTTAATTTTTGCTTTCATTGTCTTCCTTTTCTTGCCTTGAGCCTTCTTGAACTGTTTGGTTACCTTTCTGAGATGACCATAGCACTTTCATGCTCGGAATTTCCATATCTTCACTTGGCATTTTGGCTCCTTCACTTCTCCTTCCAGCTATGTGTTCTTTTGTTTCTTCATTGTCCCTTGTACTTTGAAAGTTTGGTTCAATACCTCCAACCCATAGATACATTTCTTGAGCTCTTCTATTTAATTGTTCAGGTGGAGAGTGGGGTCTTCCTTAATGACTTCTTCTTGTGAAGGAGTTTTCTCAACATTTGACTCCAAACCAGTGCCGACATCATCGAGGTCAATATCACCCTAGTCATTATCCTCCTACATTTCAATATCATGAAGGGATTAAGTACCCTGCACTTCGACATCCATTGGATCCTCTCTCGGGCCTTTATCTGTACTTGCACTAGGTGTTGGAGTCATTTTCATTTTCTTCATTTTTCTAAGAAAAACTGACAAGGGTGTGTTGTCTTCTTCATCAATATCCCCCTCGCTAATCATTGTATGAGCCACAGCATCTGCAAGTGTTGTAAGGTTGTCTGTAGTTGGTGAAGGAGGTGGGGAGTTTGCCAAATTGATTGGGGAAGTCAACTAAATGTGGGCTTCCTTCAAGGAGGCAGTCCTCTTGTATGAGCTTCAGGTCCTCCTTTTTGATGTAGACGTGGTTTCAAGAAAGAGCCCTCACTCCTATGCTTGCACTAACTCTTCTTTGTCTTTAGTCTTGGTAGGGCATAGGGTTAGGGTTTCAGGCTTCCCCTTCTTCCTTGCACTCTTCTTTCCGTCATATTTCCTTGCACCTATTTTTTGTAGCTCATTCAAAAATGCTTCCCAAGTCATTTTCTTGACCTCTAATTCCTTCTTAACTAAAATTACAATCAACCCATGATGGTCCAACTTGCATGCAACTTGGCTCATCTTACTTCTCTGAACTCCTTTTGGCATTTTCTTCAAGCTTCTTAGCAGGAAATAAGGAAAATTGATAATATTACCTGACTCAAAATGTAGCAACAGCCGAATATGCTACAAGAAGGTCAATGAGTAGCAACCTTTGCAGGTGAGGAACTTTTGTAGTATGTAAAATAGGTCTTTCCATTTTCCTTCCATGACAGTGCGTGGCAGTCCTTTCCGCCAATCCACTTTTTGTCTCCTATCGACCACAAACCAGTCCCACTTTTTCTTCTTGATCTTCTCCTTTTTGAACCACTGATCACCTATTGTTGGCAATCTTGTGGCTTATGATATAGACTGTTCTGTTACTTGAAATTCTAGTGATCCTACCTTGGCTCGGCTCCCATCAAAGTTCCGAGCAAACTCTAATGCCACGGCTGAGTCAAAGCCATTAAATTTCAACAAAAATGGGAGGAACCTAGATTCTTGCAATAGGGGAAGATTGTTCTGGTATTCAACCATTTGTTCTAACTCTTTCGCAGAACAAGATTCAATTCTCATGGATGCCATCCTTAATTCATTGAACCTTGTCTAAAAATTCTTAGAAAAATCACACAATCATTTAGGAGCTCTATCTTAAACAATTCTTATGATAACTGAGCTATCCAACCACCACTATATTGACCACCTCCTAATGGCCATGCTCCATCATTAAATGTAGACCTTGGGACAGATGTGATATGGATAGGTTGTGGTACAAGCAAAGATAATTATTGGTGAAGGCGATGGTTAAGGTGTCATGATTAATATGACAATCATGCGCGGTATGGTATAAGGTCAGGTCATCATTAACAGGTAACGAGATTTTTTAAAAAGGTAAGTATGGTATGACAGGTTAAATCATACATCCCGCAATCACTTCATTATTTCACACAAGGTGTACATGGTACTTTAAAAAAATAAGATTTCATAACTTAATTATCCCTGTACTTAAAATATTTCCTTCCTATTTTAGCAGATGATAAAACAAAGCTTAATCATAATAAAAAATTATTGAATGCTATCAATCTGGAAGTGGTGCAGTCATTCTTCCTGCACATGATTTTCATGAAACAAGAGTAAACTTTCCAGATGCGCATTTTTTCACCAAGTATTCCTACACCATACTACAAATTTTTGCATTAAATACCATTGTCCCTGCACCAAGACATGTAGTTTTGTACTCGGGAGTGCTTAGTAGTGTGGATCCTACACTGAACACTTTTGCACTCAAACAGTCCTATACCAAACATTCCTGCACTAGGAATTTCTGCACTGGACATTCCTGCACCGAACATTCCTGCGCTAAACAATCTTGCACTAAACATTTCTCCACTGGACATTTTTGCACCAGGGATATTCCTGCACCAAACATTCCTACGCTGAACATTCTTGCACTGAACATTCCTTCACTAAACACATATACCTGCACTAGGGATATTGTGGCCAAAAATTTTTTATAAAATTCATAGGCTAGATTCTAAAAGATTTTTCTTAATCATAAAGGAGGTTTTATTCGCCAGCTTTTCTGTATGAATACATGCCTTTTGATCTACTTCACAAGCTTGAATTAGATTCTGCAATATGATCCATGAGGGAGAAAAGAAGCGCGAAAGGGGGTAAATTTTCAGAATGGGAAGGAAATTATGACAGGGAATTCAAGAGTGAGACTACCAAGAGGGACATATCGAAAAAGTGATATGGGAAAAAAATATTAGGGGAAAAGGAGGGAATAATGAAAGCGGATAGGTACAGTTTCCATATGAGGAAAGGGGTGGTAAACTTTATGGGATAAAAAAGAGAAGAAAAATAAAGGGAATTTTATGAAAAAGGAAATAGAAGAAGGGTAGAATTTCACCTCAACAATATGTCTGGATAGTGCTGAACCAAAAATAAATGCAGTAGGAATTGAGTGTTTCTTGCATAAAAATCTCCATTTCAGTTGTCCCAAACTTGGATAAGGGCTCGGTTCCTGCACTTAAAAACATGCTTCTTCTTGGTGATAGTTAGCACATATAAAGATCAAGAAACATTCCCATTTTATTAAAATTTTGATCTTCCTACTAGCATATTGGTTTTCAGGCTATTCCTTCTGTGACCATGTCAGCAAACTGATTTTCACAATCACAGGAAAGTTTTTTTTTTAGTTTTTGTCAATTTTTTTTATTGTTTTTTTTTTTGAACGGAAAAAATCATAACTGTAATAGGTTGGCATGGCCGCCTACCATCTCTAACTCAGGTTGTTGTTGCACTTGCTGCATGAAGTCCTCCTTTTTGATGGGTTGAAAATATACCTTGATTTTATGCCCATTGTTGGCTTGAGGGGGCCTAACCCAGGTTCAGTGTTAGTTAGCGAAAAAAATCCCTACACTACTGGCCCTTTTGGCATCTGCCCGCGGAGTGTGGACTGAAGTCTCACCTGAAGCAGAATGCGGGCATGCTGGAACCAAGTTTCCGCACCCTTGAGATGGTTGTGATGTCAGTTTATTCCAACTATACCTGCCTTCGCGCAGGTGGCTTCGCTCTCTGCTCTATCCTTCAGTACCTTCGCAAAGTGTTACAATTGGCTTTCACACAACCCTAACCAGGGGTTGTAGTCCTTTCGCACTGCTAAAGCAGTGATCCACATTGTCTCTCAAGCTTAAGTATCTTACTTATCTTATTAGCATATCTTAGTTAGCTTCGTGTAAACATATGTTCTTGCTTGCATTCACTTAACCAATATATTTATACATATTCATGCATCATATAAGCATTAGAAGTGAAATTCATACCCAATATAATAGATGCATAAATAGGAAATAAATACGCAGAATGATAGAAAACTTCCCTTTATTAATGATTCTCGATGGTTACAGACTCGACTAGCCCTACGCACTCAGCTGCAGAGCCTCTACTTATGCTACAACCCAAAACTTATACTTACACTTCAGAGCTATCTCGCATACATCTTCATTGCTTAGACACTGTTTTTTATTCTTCTAACTACTTAGAGTTTAACTCTATCTATACAATCCCATGGGCCATAGACTATGGATAGATCTTCTATAGTCGACATTACATTATCAAAATAAGGGTGGACAACCCTATGACTCTTTAATAACTACAAGCTCCGCACCCACAAAATGCATAGTCTTTACATTGGAATTACAAAATTGGACCAAAATCTGGGCTCGAAGCCCGAAAACTGCCCTTGGGGGATCCCGCGCCCAACAGGCCCCCAACACAAACATCGTGACTTACCCTCAAGTCACTCTGGAGGTGTGGATATCTTAGCACAAAGACGTCCCAGCTCTGATTGGATCAGTGCAACATCAGCAGTGCACTGAGCGGTTGCCTGCTGGACTTCCTCCACGTATTGTTCAGTGACCGCTGCTATTGAACTATTGCCCTGAATCCTCTCTTGAGTTGCTTGTAGTTGCACAAGCTTTGCTTCAATGGAGGTTGTAATTATATATGCCTCATGGATCCATGGCTATAAACGTGCTTTCAAGACCGCTTCTTTTTTTTTAGCGGCATCCACCTGTTCCTTAAGTGCCTTTGCCTGTTGCATCCTTGCAAGCCTTTGTGTAAGGGAAACCATCTGTGCGGTCCCTTTTACCTCATCATATTGATGTTGCAACTTGCATGCCTCTATCTCTAGGCGCTCCACTTTTGGGTCCTCCCTACAAGGTGGTTAGGAACTCGAATGCATGTTCGAACAACTTCATGCAGTCTGTCACTGCACTATCAACTACCATGATCTCTATCATAACCACGGTGGTACATTGTTTCTTAACCTCCAGTGAGGTTGAAGGCTGAGCCTTCAATTGTAGTTCTGTGATCTGCAAGTTCAACTCCAGCTGAACCCTGTCCATATCTGCTCTAGCGTCGTGCACCCCTATGGCCAATTTGCAGACGCACGCCTCCACTGGTTCTTCTGCCTGAATGTTCAACTCCGGGACCATCTAGTAGGCTTCCTCTATCACCTGCATAATCTATTGATTCTGCTCGATTGCCTAATTTGTTGCAGGCCCAATTGTTCAATGTTGATGCGTTGCCCACTCATCACTTGGAGTGCATGACTCTCCCTAGCTCGAAGTTTTGTGGTGACTCCATCTTGTAAGAGGTAGAGTGTCTCCCAAGGGAGCGCAGCCATGTTCAACCCTACCCCTTTCAAACTAATCACCATGGGTTTGTTGGCCTCTGTGTCTGTAGTAAGTGGCCCATGTGATAGCACTATCATCTTGGTCACCCTGGTGCGCAACATTTCCTTGGTAGCTGGAGTGTCAACTACGAGACTGGTGGACACTACGCCAGCTTATGGAGTGTCAAATAGCAACTCTTGCAACTCTATCCGAAGAGCCCCCAATACCAATTGTTGTTGTTCCTCAAACTGCTGGAGGGCCTCCATGATGACATCCCTCACCGTTTCACCGATATCATGCAAATCCCCCTCAGTGAGGGTGATTGGGTCGAAGGACGTTTTGGATGCCTTGGTCTTCTTTCGCAGCACTGTTTGCTCACTTGGTCACAGATGCTTGAGTTGGGTGTATGTCGTCTGTGGTTCCGCACCAGCTTCTTTTGTGTCTGTCTCTGGTTCAGACAAAGGTTACTTTTGTCCTTCACGTTCTTCTTGTCCTATTTTCTACTGCTATTCTGCCAACTTCACAGCGTCACGCACTACTGGGGCCTTAGTCGCTGCTTCTTCCTTTCTGCGCTTCTTCACCAGCTGTGCCATCTGAAGTTTTGTCTCTTCTTTCTTGTGTTGCACAGTGAACTTCTCCTTTTCCATCATGGAGCCAGCTGAAGCACACCATTCGACGGCCAAGACTCAAGGACTGCGAATATCACATCGTTAGTTGCCAAATATGGTAAATCATGCCACGTCTTCGTAGGGTCCTTCCGCGCCCTGATGAAGACATGGTGGAAGTCTTCTTTGAACTATGCAAAGCTCTACAAATTGTTGTAGACTGTGGGTGATAACCATGGCTTGTGATTGATCCCCATCCGGATATTCATCTCCATGAATATCCAAAATATCATTCTCTCCTTTATCCTCTCTGCATCCTTGGTCGCTCACAGCGAAGCGTACTCCACTGCCTCTGGAAGGTCCGACGTGACCGAAGGGAACTGGCTATCTTCCAGTAGCTCCCATGCCACCAGTATGATCGAAAACTAGAGCCATGTGTAATGAAACATTTTTCCCAGTTGAACTGGACCCCTTCTGTGCATTGCACCTCTAGTGCAACCATGACATCTCATCCATGCGACACTTCCTCATCACCTTCCCTGCCAATATTTTTGTCACGATCTTAACTGTAGGGTTGTTAATGCTGGAGATGGCATACCCTCACTTCTTATTCTCCAACTTAAACTTCTTTTTCATTGCCTCTGCGAGGGCCAACTCGCCACCTTTTCCCTCTGAAATTTTTGTTGGGTCCTCTCCTAAGCAAGGTAGCTGTGTAATCTGGTGAATTAGATCGTCTGTGATGTGGATGGGCTCCTCCAGCCACAAGCACCCATCATGCACCAAGCAAAGCAGTTGCTTGATGATGAAGATGGTCACTGGAGCGTGGTGGTAATGTGACACCCAGAGCAGGTTTAGCAACCTAGCCTTCTCTACACCTCTAAGCCATTTGCGCGGCTCCAATTCAATCATTCTAGCTATCGCGTCGATCTTCTACCGCATTAGTTTCGCAGTCACTAAATGCGGGAAATTCTTGTGGTCTACGAGGTCCAATCTTAAAATTTCAAAACAGGAACCCGCCCCAAGTGCAGTCCCTCAAAGATAATATCGTCTGTGAGTAGCAGAGTTTGCAAAGAGCTCTTGCTCTCATCTATATCCTTCAACACCTTGGCTTTACCCTTTCACAGAGGAAGATATTCAGGTAACAAGGCAATAGGGTCTGCACCCTCGGTTTCAACTCCCATCTCTACACCCTCCTTTTCCACCAGGATTTCTTCAAATTCCTCCTCTTCAGCCTCCAAATTAATGGCCTTCCCCTTTTCCTGCAATGTGAGCTTGGTCATTAGTGGATTTATAGGTGAGATGCACACCAGGATCATGCCCTGCTTATCCTTCTTAGGTCTCGGTGTTCGCAGTGATTTAGGGACCTCAACAATTATTTTGGCGCTCTCTGGGGCTTCCACTTCCACAATTTCCTGTGCGACTTCCTTGGTTGTCACTACTTCTGTGTCCATGGCTTCTTCGGGTGCTAACGTAGCACTACTCCATAGTTCCTTCAGTATCTTAGGTAGTTGCTCAAATAATGAATTCATTTTCAGAGTCTCGAATAAGTCTCGGTTCATGAATACTTGAGCGCGCAACAACTCAGTTCTCAAATTTCCAAGTGTTGTTTGCTGGACAACCACTTATAATTTATAGCACCTTTTGAATTTGAATTCGACCGTTCCCTCCACATTCGGTCCATTAATGCTAGATTAGGGGTATATTTCCAAGAATCTAACCCATAAAGTTTGCCTTAAATGTCTTTCGCCCGCTCCATTTGGCCTCAAACCAACCATCAAATCATGAATAGTGACTTTAACAGTCACCTTTCGGCAGACCTGCGCACCAACATAGTTGTCTTTGTACTGTCACAGACCCTGTGACACTTCGCTACTACACGCAGTCCTAACATCACGTAGTTCCCGAGCATAGTAGTTTATATTCCCGTGCCTCCTTTCAACAGCCTGGGGCGCTAAGACTGTGCTTCTGTTGGCCAGTCAAATGGTCGGGCCACCTATGTATGGCTTCAACGACTACCATTCACTTTTCCTGGGAAGGGATCTCCATTCAACTTAACCAGTTGTACTGCGCCTACATCAGTAATCTCCTTAATAATATACAGCCATAACTAGTGCATCCTGAATTTCCTTGGGAATTGATCAAACTTACTATCATACAACAACACCAAATCGTTTACCTTGAATGTGCGCAACTTGATGTGTCGATCATGCCATGCCTTTTCACGTTGCTTTTGGACCTTCTGGTGAAATCCAGCCAAAAATTATTCTTCTTCAAGCTCATCCAACTACATGAGCCTCTCCTCTAGGGCTCTGCGATCCATCATACCTATGAGCACTACTATGCATAGACTAGGCACGATGTATTCCATAGGCATTACAGCTCCCACTCCATATACAAGCCTAAAAGGTGTTTGTCCCATCAGTTTCTTGCATGTCACTGATAAGCCCATAACACTGTAGGTATGCGTAGGTCCCAATCACTTCGCGGCGCATTGCATACCTTAGTCAGCGCATTTTCAATCACATTGTTGAATGCCTCCATTGTACCGTTAGCCTATGGGTGATAAGGTGTGCTATTTTGGTGATACACTTGAAATTCCTTTGTTAGTGTGTTGATCGTCTCATTCAGGAAGTGTGTACCGCGATCGCTCATCAAGATCTTTTTAGGCCTCCAAACTGCGTCAGTACATGTTCAAATAGAAACTTTGCAGTAGTCACGCCTGTGCAATCCTTCACCGGTTGGGCTTCTTCCCAATGAGTCAAATACTCCATCGCAGTGATAATATACCTTGCGCCTGTCTTTCCTTAAGGGTTAATAGGTCCTACAAAATCTATTGCCCACTTTTCGAAAGGTTGCAACGTCATTTGTGGATTCAAAGGCATTTCATCCCTCTGCAATGTCCTTCATGTCCGCTGACATACATCACATGCCTTGTAATATGCTTTTGAATCCTGATGAAGGGTTGGCCACCACAACCCGGCGCGTAGAATCTTCTGCGTGGTTGCTCTTCCTACATAATTTCCTCTCGTGATGCCCTCATGAGCGTCTGCGAGGATGCTGCTTCATTCAAACTTAGGTACATACTTTCAGAGTATTTCATCATTCCCCATCTTATATAGATGCACAATAAGGACAGAGAAATTTTCCATGTGTACCACTAATTCCTTGTTCTGCTGGATAGAGTATCCTTCCGGCGTAGTTCCAGTTGTTAGAAAGTGTATTATATATTCAAAATGACCATCCACTACCCGCATAGCAAAGAGCTACGTGTCAGGTAATCTATCCTCCAAACTAGTAGGTTCCTCCCCTATCTCAATGCATGATAGGTGATCTGGTCCCGCATTCAATCGTCTAGGCTTCACAACAACTTCAAAGTCGTACTCTTGGAATAATAAATTCCATCTGCAAATTCAACCCCCCAAAACAGGCTTATTGACTAGGTACTTTAGCGCAGAGTACAGGTGCACCTGCTCAGGTTGGGGCTTTACTTCATACACCTGCATCCATGTGCATGGATCATTCTGCCCATCATACTTGTCTGTCAGTTTCATATTAGGCTTCCCAAATCGTGTTCACATAATTCTCCTACATTCGCGCCAATCATCAAAGCTTCCTTTGTGCGTACCCCACCATCTTGTGGGCATGGCGCCCAGTCCAAGGCCTGGAAGCATTTCTTCTTCGACACCGCCCTTTCAAATGCATCCAAGAAGGTATCTACCTCATTTAGACCATCATAAGTAGGCAAATTCCTTTCTTCTGATGAGACACAGTGCAACGATCGGGTCATCATGTTACATTTCAACGTAGTTACCTCGTGTAACCAATTCTACCATTGTTCTACTCCTTCTTCAGAATACGAAGTGCAGGAACTCTCGTTCTCCCATGTAATCTGGCCATCTGCAGCAGGATTCACCCAGTCTTGGTCTCACATTTTTATCTTGTAGATGCAGTCTAGGTCATCATCACTTTCATAGTCACGAAGTATTGTTATGCACAATGATTTTTTCTCAAAGATCACCATTCATATCAATGGCCTAGTCAATTCCTAGGATCACGAGGTAGGGCTTTCTGTCATCAGCAATCTCTATTACTTCAAAATCTTCCAGCGTGCTCACTCCCTCAATATCCACGGTTACTCCCTGCAATCACCCCATGGGTATGCTTTTCTACTGGTTCACCATTCTGGGTCTTCCCATTCGCTCACATGTCTGTTTCGGTAGAACATTCACATCTGATCCCAAATCCAGAATGTCTTGATCCATCTCACATTCTCCAATCTGCATGGTGATTCTCATTTCACACCTCGTCCTTGTTTTATGTTTTCCGATCTTCCAGACTACGTGCAATTCTCTAGCGCATTCCCAACTAATCTGTTGATGAGTTCTTGTAGCCCTTTCATAGCTTTACTATCGTGCAGTAACTTCATACATGTTTCCAGGAAAGTTGTGAGCATGGAGGGGTCCATCTCCAGCTCAGGCTTATCTTTGCTTCCTGAAGTGGAGGCCTCAGTGAAGCTCTTCTTAGCTTCCATGAAGGCTTCCCAAGCGCACTCCAAATCAAACTCAGCTTCTTTCTCCGGGTCTTTGCGAACCCAAGTACTATATTCCGATCATTTCCCCTTGTCCTCTCTTGTCGCAATTCCACTTCGGAGCACTATATTTGCGTTCAGATCTTCCTTGTGCGGCTCAAACCTCATCATCTGCAAGTTTTGATTTGGGGGAGGTGGTAGCACTCCTTTGTCACATATCCTAGCTATCAGCGTAGGACAATCTTCTGTCTCATGATCAAACAGTGTGCAATACTTGCATGACAGACGTGTTGGATTAGCACAATCGTGGGCATAGTGCCCTGGTCCTACACAACTATAACAAATCAACTGTCAGTGACCTCTACCAAGTCCTCCTCCACCTTGGCTTCGTCTGCGCCCCGAAATCCTGTCCGCACCATTCTTGCATTATGATCAAGGGGCCAAATTTCACCCTGAACCCTGTAGGCGAGAGTTCTATCCATCATCAATTCATAGCTCCTACAAGTATGCTCATCATGTCCTACTGACCTACAAAATTTATAGAACAACTGTTGCGGAGTTTGTGTATACTTCTGTAACAAGTGGCAGTTATCCATGGCATGCTTTCTGGCTACTTGACAAATAGCACACCACAAAGCAAGCACCACGCTAGGTTCTGCTTGAGCTTCTGGCCTTAGATGCATCGGTCCTCCTCTTGCAAGGTAATTTGTAAAGACTAGGTAGTGGTCTTTGTCATGACCCTAACTCTTGCATTTCACGCACCATACTTCTTCACGCAATTCTGGTCGAACCATCCTGTCCTGCTTCAGACTATGCATCTCAAGACACAGGTTCTTCAGTTGCGCATGAATCTACTGAACTCCTAGATTAATATCTTGCATTGAGGTCTCATGTAGTTTCATGGCAACCTCCAAGGCTTTTGCCTGAGTTGTTATCTTTTGTTGCGAAATTGCACTCCTTAAGTGTGGTTGTAATGAAGCTACAAACCACTCGCGATGTTGTCCATTTTTTAGATTCATGTTTGCTTCGTGAATCATACATTTTAGCCTCTGATCTAGTTCCCAAGGCGTTTTGCCTGGTAACATCGTGATTTCTTTGAATCCAATAATCGACTGTGCTTCAGATTTAGGTCTACTAAATTCCCTATTCAGCGCTGCTTCAATGTTCTCTACTCTCGCATTCAGGTTATTGTTGGAGTACTTAATGTACCAGGTTAGTGCGCGATCCTATAGGGTGCTAACCACTGTTTCTTTCTTTATATGGTCATCTATAACACCTTGAGTTTCCCATATAGCCTTCACTACGAACTAGAATTGGTTCGGATCCTCATTTCCCAAGCCTTTGAACAAAGGCAACTTCATTTTGCTTGCCATATTGAATCACGGTGGTGGTGGAGGTGGTACGATTGAAGATGGAGGTGATGGAGGTGATGGAGGTGAAGTCGGTGGTGGTGTGGGTGGAAGCAGGATTTGCAGAATTCTTTGTCTTATCAGATGAATAGCACTTCATGGAGAGACCTTCGCGAGCTCTTCCTCGTCCCCTCATGGAGGTGAAATCAAGGGGCTATTTTCTAGACCCTTATTTCCTTCGTTCCTGTAAACCTTTCCACTTTGTGTAGCCCCGAACATTAAGGTAATTGCATAACCCGCTTTTCACACAACAACATTTTAATCCAAGTATTCAAATACTTTATGTACTTACCCCGTGGTCCTTTGAGAAAGTGTCGCTCTACCTCGTTGTAGCTAACTAAGGTGTCAACCGTGAACTTAGTAACAAATCGTCTTATAATGTGATCGAGCCAATGATCGACGGCGTGTGCGATCTTATCCTTCGATGCTTCCAATCTTCGCACTAGCTCTGGGGTCCAGACAATAGGACAGTTAAGTTTCCACCTTCCTTGGCTATCTGCTAGCTTTTTGATCCACTCATATAGCTTAGTAGGGAAGGATGCGAAAATTTTTTCATGGATCTCCGTATACAGGTAGCTATCTAACCACTGTTCTTTTGACAGTCACGGGTTTCTGTTTTCCTGTGCTGCGAATTCATGAATTATTTTGTCCAACCAGCCTTTAATTTCTTTCTTATTTGGATTTCAATGATACGACATCGCACATCTCTATGTAGATTCTGATCCCAGCAATGGAACCATTTGTTGGCTTGAGGGGTCTTGACACAGGTTCAGCATTAGTTAGCCAAACAAATCCCTACACTACTGGCTCTTTCGGCATCAACCCATGGAGCGCGGACTGAAGTCTCACCCGAAGCAGTATGTGGGGATGCTAGAACCAAGTTTCCACACCCTTGAGATGGTTGTGATGTCGGTTTATTCCAACTATACCTGCCTTCGCGCAGGTGAATTTGCTCTCTGCTCTATCCTTCAGTACCTTCATGAAGTGTTACAATTGGCTTTCGCGCAATCCTAACCAGGGGTTGCAGTGCTTTCGTGCTGCTAGAGCAGTGATCTGCGCTGTCTCTCAAACTAGATTAAGTATCTTACTTATCTCATTAGCATATCTTAGTTATATTTTCCTAAACAGATGTTCTTACTTATGTTCACTTAACCAATATATTTATACACATTCGCACATCATATAAGCATTAGAAGTGAAATTCATACCTAATATAATGGATTCATAAACAGGAAATAAATACGCATAATGATAGAAAACTTCTCTTTATTAATGATTCTCAATGGTTACAGACTCGACTCACCCTGCACACTCAGCCGCAGGAGTCCGTGCACTCAACTGCGGACTACTAGGCCTCTACTCACTCAGCTGGAGAGCCTCTACCTACACTATGACCCAAAACATAAACTTACACTTTAGAGCTATCTCACATACATCTTCATTGCTTAGACATTGTTTTTTATTCTTCTAACTACTTAGAGATTAGCTCTATTTATACAATCCCATGGTCCACGGACCATGGGTAGATCTTCTACAGCTGACATTACATTATCAAAATAAGGGCGGACAACCCTATGACTCTTTAACAACTACGCGCTCTGCACCCACAAAATGTGGAGTGTTTACATTGGAATTAAAAAATTGGACCAAAATCTAGGTGTTAAGCCCTAAAACTACCCTTGGGGGATCCCGCACCCAAAACCCGTTCACAAGGAATACTAAAATTTTCCCATCAATAGTTTTAATCTGTATAGCCCCATTCTCAAAAATTCTGGCTACTTCATAAGTCCCATCCAACGTGTCTGGAATTTCCCTTTGAAATGTTTAAATCTCAAGTCATAGAGAAGTACCCAATCACCTGATTGGAACTGCTTCTTCCTGATAGACTTGTCATGCCACTTTTTGTGTTGCTTCTATACTAACACATTTTTTGAACAACAACTCTTCAAAATTCATCTAACTCATTTAACTATAATAGATGTTGTTGTTGTGATTCTAAGAGATCTAATCCGAATTGAACTGCTATTCAAAAGGTTTTTATCTGGAACTCTATCAGCAAAAGAACTTGCTTCCCATATACCAACTCATATGATGTATGTCCTGTGATATTCGGCTAAGTGGTTCGATAAGCCTATAAGGTTTCAAGTAACTGGCTAGCCCAATCCTTCCTATGTAGATTTACTATTTTGGTGAGGATGGATTCGATCACCTTGTTGGTAGACTCCACCTGGCCATTTTCTTGTGGGTGATATGGAGAGGACTTTCTATGCCGAATTTTGCATTGATCCACGACTTCTTGTACCATATTAGAAATAAACCGCAGTCCATTGTCAGTAAAAATCTATCTAGGAACACCAAATCTAGTAAAAATTTCACTAAACAAAAATTCAACAACAACTTTTTCTGTAGCAAATGAAACAGCTTTAGCCTCTACCCATTTTGTAACAAAATCAATGCAAACCAATATATGTTTTTATTCATAGATGTTGGATTTATTGGTCCAACGAAATCAATAGCCCACTTTTCAAAAGGCTCAATCATAATCTGAGGACATAAATGAATTTCGTTGGCTTGAATAGGTTGATCCATTCGCTGACAGCTATCGCGTCGCTTGACATATTGTTTGGCATCCTTAAACAGAGAAGGCCAAAAGTATCCAGCACTAAGATTTTATATGTAGTTCTCTTATCATCGAACTGACCACCACAAGGTTCATCATGGGTAGATTTCAGTATATCAAACACTTATTCCTATCTTACACATCTATGAATGATAAGATCTGGTCCAGTGTAAAAGAGGCCTCCTTAGACCCAAGAATATGTAGCACTTTTTAATATGATATTCCGCTTTTCATGAGCAGATAAGTGAGGTGGTGTTTTTCCGGTGACTAAATAGTTAGCTATGTCAGCAAACCATGGAGACTTTGTTGACATAACAAAACGATGTTCATCAAGGAAATCATCATCAACACGAATTACTTCACCAGGATTATTCAATCTAGAGAGATAGTTAGCTACAGCATTAGATTTTCCTAGTCTATCAACAATAATAACATTAAATTCTTATAACATCAATAACAACCTAGTCACTCATCCACTAGTCAATGGTTTATTCATTAAATATTTTATCGCAGAATGATCAGTATGCACAAAGACTTCATATCATGTGATGTAGTGTCTGAATTTATTGATAGCAAAAATTACGGCCAAAAACTCTTTCTCAGTCACTGTATAGTTCAATTCAGCGGGTGACAAATTTTTACTGATGAAGTAAATAGCATAGGATTGTTTGTTTTCTTCTTGTCCTAAAGTTGTACCAACAGTGGTATCTGAGGCATCAGAGGAAATGCGGAATGGAAGGGACCAGTTAGGACCTCTCAGAACTGGTGCCTGCACTAATTTTTCCTTTAATGTCTCAAAAGGTTGTTGGTGAGATGTGGACCCGAGAAAGTTATTATCCTTAGCTAACAATTGGAAAATAGGGGTAGCTATCCTAGAAAAGTTCTCAATGAATCTCCTATAATAGCTCGCATGTCCTAGGAATCCTCTTACTTCCCTTTTTGTTTTGGGTGCAAGAAGACGCAAGATAACTTCTATTTTGGCCGGGTCTACCTGGATACCTTTGTCAAAAACCAAATGTCCAAGGACTACTCCTAATTTTCACATTAATCTACACTTTTTATCACTCAAAGCAAGGTGAGCCTCTTGGCAACGTAAAAGCATTTTTTCTAAGTTTTTGAGGGCTTCCTAGAATGAGTTACCAAACACTGAAAAATCATCCATATAGATCTCAACACACTCGAGATTAGAAAAGATGGCCAACACAGCCTTTTGAAAGGTGGTTGGGGCATTACATAGCTAAAATGGAAGCACTCGGTAAGCAAATGTACCCCATGGACATGTAAAGGTGGTCTTTTCTTGATATCTGGGTGCGATCTAAATTTGGTTGTACCCATTGAAGCCATCTAAAAATGAAAATTACTTATTACCAGCAAGGGTATCTAGCACCTTATCAATAAAAGGAAGGGGAAAGTAACCCTTCATAATAGCTTTATTAATTTCTTGATAATCAATGCAGATGAACCATGTCCCTTCCTTTTTTGAGACTACTACCAACTGGGAGACCCACTGGCTATCAGGTATAGGATATATAAAAGTATCTAATAGTTTTTGTAATTCTTCTTTCACAACATCTCTTAGTGTAGGGTTCATGCACCTTTGGGGTTGACAAATAGGTCGGTCTCCCTCCTGAATATAAATATGGTGAGTACAGGTTTCAGGAGGTATGTCTTACATGTCCTGATAACTCCATGCAAAGGCATCAAGGTGATCACATGACAAATCAACAAGATGCTCTCGTTCAGACAAGTCTAGGTCTAAACTGATATGTAAGGATTTTCTTGGACTAATTTCAACAAGAGCAGTCATGGGCTCAAGAGTGCAGGAAGATGCTACTAAGACTGGTGATGAGGAGGGTTGAGAATCAAAATTTTCTTGAAAATGTGGACTAAAGATTTGACGAAACATGTCAAAATTAGGCATTGTATCCAAATTATTCAATAAATCTTGTAATTCACCCTCCTAGGTAGACTTTGTATAATGGTGGATTAAAGAAACAAGTTGAGTCTCCTCATCATTACTGTCGTAATCTAACCACAAGTTGTCCTTGAGCTCCTGAATAGATCTAGGAGGCAGGTATAAGGTGAATTTATTCCTAGATTCTCCATGTGAAATATACATATCACCAAAGCAACATCCAATGTAAGCATCGGCTCTGGCAAGCCATGGTCCCCCCAGAATCAAGGGATGTCCACCCATAACATTTTGTGGCTGAAGGACAATAAAGTCTGCAGGGTATTCCCAAGATTCTATGGAGACAACCACGTGACCCAGTACACCTTCTGGCTTGATTTTTTATTTATCCGCAAGTTAAGGCATAGTAAGGGTAGGACGAATATGGACCAATCCAAGCTGATCGATGGTTTGCCTAGTCATGACATTGATGGCTGCACCTAGGTATATTAACACATTGGGGACAAGGATACCACCTATGTGAATAGAGACAGCTAGGTTTCTAGGATCGATATACTTTTCCATTTGTGCACATCCTGTCATTAACTCGGCTGCTCGACCAACAAATTGAATGGTCTGAGGTTCTACTCTCTTCCTCCTTGGATTTTTGACACGGAGTTCCCTAATGATATTTATGCATACGGGGATCTCTCTAATAGCTTGAAGCAAAGGTACCCTTATGCAAATATTCCTCAACTCAGAAGCCAGACTGGACTGGGGGTCACTCCTCTCCATAACTAGCCTCTCTGGGTAGGGAGGCTGGTTTGAAGAATATGGTAAATCTGATGGTGTAGGAATGGGATGAATGGTGTCATTTTTCTTTGAATGATCAGGATTTTCCTCCTTATTTTTCTCTTCAATGATCACCATGGGTTGTTTTTGTTTTTCTGGTTTAATTACACTTCTTGATCTCAATTGAAGCTCATGTATCCCAACAGCAAGGTTTGATGAATAGGAGAAGGGGTCGTTTAATATAATGGATCAATTACACCACCTCATTATTGGGATTTGGTATCGGTTGAGTGGGCAGTTGGGCTGGTCGAAAAGGTTGTGGTAAAGGTAATGGTCGCATTGGTTGAATTTCTTGAGGTATGGGAGGAAAGGATGGATGTGACATATGGTGAGGTGCACATGTAGGAGGATATGACCACATCTATGCAGGATATGACTGATGTGAATGGTTTGACCCTTTCCATCCTTGTTGTCAAGATTGAGGGGGCTGCCCATACTTATAATGTTTCCCATGCTTCCAAGTTTGAGAGTGTTGAGTGTTATAATACGAATATGGATGTGCATTATGACCAAAAAAATGTGGTGGAGGTTTAGGAACCATACCTGCACCTACCTGAGGCCAATTTCTCCGTGCTCCCATAGCATGTAATGGTTTAGGTTCAGAATGCTCCCCTATAAATACATCTTTTAATCTTGGTATGCAAGGGAATTTCTCAGTGGCATGGTTCTCTGCACAAATTACACATTTTAAATCAGCAGGACATTCTCTTAAAAGATGTCTTTTCCTACATTTAGGCAAAAAAATAGACAAAGACTCTTGTTCATCTACCAATTTCTGCTAAATTTTTAAAGAGTCTATTTTCTTGCTAACAGTATTCATTATTTCAAATTTCATATTGTCCATTTTTTCCCCCAAACCAATAATCATAGCATCCGTAGATCCAAGTTTACTAGTTTTATTTTGATTATGCCTAGAATCTTCAGTAATCCCACGTAAGAACAAGGTACTAATAGTACTTATGTCAAATTTGTGTTTCGACCTCTAGAGGATGTATACAAATCTCTCTAAGTAATCCTCCAAGGTCTCATCATCACCTTGCACAATGGTAAGATCTCATCCTACATTTCTCTAGTTTTATAATATTCCCAGTATTTATTCAAAAACACCCTCTTCATTTTGTCCCAATAAGTTATAGTTCTCCTTCCAATTCCCATGAACCAACACAATGCTGAGTCATTAAGAGTGGAAGGGGATAAGCTTAATTTTTGGGCATATGAAGAGTAATCATAGCTTCTACATAGGATTTCAAACTCAAAAAGAAAAGAATTTGTGTACCTTACAATAGAAATGAGGGAGAGACGAAGACGGAATGTTCTTCATTTGAGTAACTATTTCGGGATCCACTATTGGAAATCCAAAGGTGGATTGTTCATCAATTCCCTAATTCTCACCAGTCCCCTCAGCATGATCCTCGTGCTCTACCATTTTTGTTCCCTTGATCAAACCACTCCCGTCAAATTGAGAAGGTTTACTATGGTTCAAATTGGTCTCTGGAGCACCACTAGTTTCCTTCTTTCCCCTCTTGGGTCATGTCACCCCTAAACTGTTGTTTCCAAAACCCAAGTTGACAGTTTCTGCGTGATGAGTTTTTGTCCATTTGGACTTTTTGCCTGCAAAAGAAGGCCTAATATGAGAAAACGTTTCAAATTTATCATTGTTCCCTCTACCCTTATTGGGCTTCAGTTCTCTACCCCTTTTAGGCATTCATCTTAAATAAAAAATCCAAAAAATGGCAAAACTTTTAAATTTACAAAAAAAGGATCTTAAATCAAATTTTGCAAATGAATAAATAAATCGAAACTATGAAATCCTTCAACAATAGAAGCACACCATAGAAAAAATAAAATAAGACTTACCCCTACTGCAAAGGAAATAAAACAAGAAAGTTCTTACCAATCTTTAAAAATGCCTCCTCGGCAACGGCGGAAAATTTTTGGGTGCACGAATTGCAGTTAAGCAAGATCCTTTCAACACTTAATTTGTCAACTCATGGTTTCATACACTTTGAGGCGTAGCATAGGAAATGCAAAGAAATGATATGAACCTTATCTAATTGTATTCCTACTTCTTAAACCACAAATTTATAGAATAAAAAAGAATGATGATCAAGCGGTAATTGATACTAAAAGAAAGTCTGGTGCTGGAATAAATGAAAAGTACTTTTGCAGAAACTGAAATGGATTCCTAATTCATTGCGAACAATCTTAACTAATGAAATGACCCTTCTATATTTACCTTCAGCGAGACATTGTGATAAATAAGTTATTCAATGTATCTATCTTCATTAAAGATATTCTTGCCTACACTAAACTGGTATTCTTGTACTACAACAATGTTCCTATACCAAAACATTCTGCCTTTATTGGAATGAGGTTTAGATACATGAAGGATGTTTTGTACTTGTACTGAGGTTCTGACCTTTTTGCAGGAGTTCTAAGTCTCAGGGATAGAACACTTTGATCCTGTACCGGATCTGAAGTTCCTGCACCAAATAATCAATATTTCTGCACTCGATTTCTAGATAATTTTCGAAAAATAAAAAGTGTATTAAGTGAAATAGAGTGCAAAGCAAACAGAATTTTGAAAGTGCATTCACACAAGCTGAAATATGCTTTAGCCAAACTTAGATTCTAGATAGGAAATGATTTTCAAGGGTTAAAGTAAATCTTTCTTCAAAACATAAAACTCTTCTATATAATTACGGAAATCATTTGGTTGTGTGGATCAAGGTTTTCCTGAGAAAGTTGTGTATGTAATTTAGATCTACCTTTTTTTGTTTTAACTCAGAGGGCTCGTTCAATAATTAATCATGAAATTCAATCCTTTCTTCGAAAGTCTTTAGTGTAAGCACAGACATGTAAGTTACTACAATGTTTATTCTATATTCATCACAGCACAAATAAATATTAAGTGAAACCTCGGACTTTAATAATTCCCTTAGTTTAGGAACAAACATTAATCTTGTCGGAAGGAATAAAGAACTCTTGCGAAAAGAAAGGAGTAAAATACTTGCGAAACTGAACCAATGAAATCAACTTGCAGAACTAGAAATGCACTAGTATAGGCAGCGTGCTTGTACCGATCTTGCAGAAATGAAATCAATGATTAAAAGGAAAGCTTATGTAAATTGAAATCAAGTACTTCTAAGCCTGCACACCACGGATCTATAACACAATAACTATAAATGAAATGAAACCTGTAACTTGTGAGAATGATCAAAGTAAATAACAAATACATGCCTGCACTCTAAAATAAATTAACACACCTTTAAAGAAAGGGAGAACGAGTTTGGTTGGTTGGTCCCTGGCCAACCAGCTCATTTCCCTATTAAGAAATTGAGAAAGTAGTTAGTCAAATTTTCATCACAGCGCAAAAGAAAACGAAACTGCATAGTGGCACATTCCTTTATATTAGTTTCAAAAGCAAAAATACATCTTGGATATGCAATCCAGCCCAGAGAGGCAATACTCCAAAATAACTACAGTCTCTTAACAAAATTTTACCATGGCATCACTCCTTAATTCCTATCAGAATTTTACATTATATACAAGCCTTCAAGCCAACAGCCATAACTAAATCGCAACAGTAGCTTAACTAATCCGTTCGTATGTTTACAAAATGATAATCTAAGATATCTGGCCAAGGTCATAATCTTCATCCGCTGATTTTTCTCCTGCTCTGAGCCCATCTCGAGGCCAACTGATCCTTTACCAAAGATACACGACAGTTAGTGAGCTGTCACGAGAGTGCAGGAATCCACCACCTGGTGCAGGAATCCTACCTACAATCAACCATACTATCACAATGATTAATACATTTACTTATCAAATACTCTAGGAAAGAAAAATATTAGTTGCAAGGATAATTAAAGGTATAAAATCCATAAATAAGTAATTAAGTCCATGACAAACCTTTAAATATGAAAATACAAAGAGGGTGCAGGAATGTGCATGATTTTAGGCAAAAGTACAGGAATGAATAGTTTCTTAGGTTAAAACAAAGGTTTAGGTCATGTGTCTAGAGTAGTATAGAGGTTAAAAATAGGACAATTTAGCCTATCAACACCATCTTGGTTGTGGCTGACAGACTAAGCAAGGTATCTCACTTCATTGCAGTGAAGTCCATGAATTCAGCTAGTGAGGTAGATCAGATCTTCATCAAGGAGATAGTGAGGTTGCATTTTTTTCCTAAGAAGATCATATCAGACAAAGATGCCAATTTCATTTCCAGGTTTTGGAAGGAGTTGTTTGCAGGTTTGGGAGAGAGTTAGATTTCAGTACCACTTATCATCCGCAGACATATGGACAAACAAATATGGCTAACATGATTCTTGAGGACGTGTTGAGGATATATGTCATTTATCAATAGAGGAGGTGGGAGGAGTATCTTCCACTCGTAGAATTTTCATATAAAAATGAGTATCAGGAATCCTTGAGGATAAGTCCATTTGAGGCTCTTTATGCATAGAGTTGTAGTACTCCTATCAGCTAAAGTCATCCAATGAACATGGTACTAATTGGACCAAATATGTTTGTTTAGATTAAGAAGGAGATGCAGGTTATTAAAAGGAATCTAAAAGAACCATAGGACAGGAAAAAATGTTATGCAGATCCCCATAGATCATTCAAGGAATTTCAGGTTGGGGAGCCTGTGTACTTGCACATCAAGCCCAAGAAAATATCCTTGAGGATTTGCTCATGTGCCAAGTTGGAACCTCGACATTGTGGGCCTTTTGTGATCCTTGATAGGATTGGACCAATGGATTACAAACTTGCACTACCACCAACTGTGAAAGTCCCTGATGTTTTCCATGTTTCATTTCTCAATAGATATGTGCAGGATGTTGATCATGTGATTGATTGGTTTTTATTGCGGGTGGAACCAGAGGGAGAGTTCTAGCCAAAGCCACAAATCATTCTATAGTGGAACCATCTCATGCTCTGGAACCAAGCAATAGAGAAAATTAAAGTGCAGTGGAAGCACACAATGAAGCTACGTGGGAGGTGGCTGATCAGATGCATACATTGTATCATTCATTATTTTTCAGTTCAAGCAAATGAGTTTTTGGTGTATATATATGTGTGTATATATATATGTGTGTTTGTGTGTGTGTGTGTGTGTGTGTGTGTATTTTATATGGACATTGTTGTAAATATGACAATGAGTTGTGTTATAAAGCTCCAAAAAGTGGTATGTTTATTTTGTTTTTCAGCAGGATGTCATTGTAAATATTGCATCGAGCTTGTTATAAAGCTCCACAAGTAGTATGTTTTGTTTTCAATGGTTTGTTGGTCATAGGTGTTATAGAACACCAAGGACAAGGTTCCCCCAAGGGGGAGTGGTTTGTAACAGCCTTGGGTTAAATTTTCATGTATATAAAGGATATTAAAGGAAAAATTAAGACCAAGGTCATGGGACACATATTCCAAGCTGAATTTTAGGAAAACAGTATAGTGGGAATCGCTTATGGTTTAATAATTGCTATGGAAATTGGAAAAGGAATTAGTAAAGGCAAAGAGGTAATAAATATCATTTAATTAAGGAAATAAAGGAAAATAGGAGAAAATAAAGGTGAAGAGACACAAATATGCATGCAAGGGAAATTAGAGGAAAATGAAAGAAAAGAGAGATCAATGATGAAAAGGAATCAGAGAAACAATTCACATCTTTTGTCAGTTTTTTTCTTGGGACCACTTTTAGAGAGAGAGAGAAAGAGAACTCCAATAGGATAGAATAAGCAAGCAAAGGAAAGAAAGGAAGAAAAGGAAGGAAAAGGAAAGCAAAGGAAGGCAAAGGACAAGTAAAGGAAAGCAAGGGAGTGCAAGGAGAAAGCTAGATCAATAGCTTCAGTGGGAGTATTTTCCAATTAATAGGTTGCATGTTTGATTTCCTTGTTGGGATGTGAATTCATGGTACATGAATTTGTTTACTTGGTTGATTTTTTGTCATTGACATGGGTTTTTCCTGGTTCGACAGTTGTTTAGCCTTGCCTTTCCATTTCTTGGATAGCCATGGTGTGATGGGATTCATTCATGGTTAAGCTTTGGATTGTCATAAGGTTTTGGAACTAGGTTGAGGTGGTCATAGGAAAATCCCAAGGGTTGGGGGTGGAGAGGGTTTTCTCCGGGAAACCCTTGACAGGTGGGTGGAAACATGAAAATTCCTCTCGGTATGGTGAAGCAATTATGAGGCATCTAATCTTGTTTTGGTTTTTTGATCTCAGTACCAGTTTATGTGAGTTCACAGTAGCTTGAGGGTGGAGATGGTTTAAGCTATGGATTCCCTATTTGGTTGTGTCTTGTTTTATCCCATGAGATCCCACATTCATGCTTGGAATATGGCACGGGGTTGATTAGCTTAAAGGGAGATTTGCTTCAGCCCAATCTATGGTTGGGTGGTACGTGGAAGTCCCTAACTTTGTTGGCTTTTGTATATGTAAATATGAGTTATTTTCTTCTTTTGATCAATGAGCACATGTATTGGTTATTATCTGGATTTTATGACTAATTTTTCATGGTATCTATTATGGTTATATGCATGGTTTTATGATATGATCTAGTTATTTCTCTTGTTCATGATTTGAAGGTTATTGAATGGTTGATGAATGCATGGGCTAAGAAGTGTTGTTGCAACTAGCTTGAGAGGTCATATATCCTTCTTGGTGATTCTCAGATGAAGTTCAAAATTTTATGATCATATATGCATTCATGACCTATAGCTTTTATGTTTACCATGTGTTTGAATAAATGTATATCATGCATTAGGTATGTCCTATTTAATATCTTGTCAAGTTTTGAATGGTTATCATTGTTATCATCTTAGATATAATTATGGAAAGTTATAGGCAAATATGTCTAGTGGTCTAGAGGTTTCGTCACCCTTTTCCATTGATTTCAAAGGGGTATAATGAAACCAACCACTAGTGGAGAATGATTCAAGCAACTAGAAAAGAATAAAGGCTATTAAAGAAGATTAATTGGTGATGTGGCTATAGGTTTCCATCAATGCCAAAGGGAGAAATTGTTGGCATCTTGGTGTTGCTATTGATGTCAACTATGGATTCATTCTTGTATTGGCATTGATGTCAATTGTAGGAATGGTTTTAACTGTAGGAATGGTTGCAAACACATGAATGGTTATAAATCCAAGAATGGTTGTGCAACACAAGCTACACCATGGTATTTTCTCAAGATTTTTTAGGATAATTTGAATCATTCAACATTTGATTCAGTCATGATTGATCGTTTGATTGAGTCTCCAAGGAAATAATGTAATTTATTCAACATGTTTGATCCAGTCACTCTAATTTGTTTTGGTCATTAATTATTTGATTTGATCATCAAGAGATAATGAGAAGTGTGAATGTGTTATGGTGGAATATATTAAATGTGTTGAAGTGTTCATGTTTAGTGTGTTGCGTTATTAATTAAATTTCAAAGTTGTGGGTCTAATTGAGGTTGGTTGCAGTGTTCCTTTGAAAGATGATTAATTATACCTACAATGATTTATTATGTGTATACGCATTGCATTACAAGTAAAGGTAGAGTAATGGATGAAATGTGATATGGGCACAAGTGTAATGATTGTGTGTTAGATAAGACATAGTGTATACCCCCTGTATTGTAATGGTGCACATGCATAGAGTGCAATTAGGGGCCACAAATAAAGATAACCTATGCATGGAAAAGGGAAATTCATTGGCTTTCCCATGGAATTTTCCAAACTATTGAAGCGTTGGACTTTTTCTACATTAGCAATGTTTTGTTTTGGTCCTCATTTCATCTCGTTGCATCTAATCATCTTGATTCAGTCACCAGTCTAAGTGGAACACAACGAATGTAATTCTATTGGTGGATTTATTAGTACGTAAGGTAAACCAGCTTCTATAATTGTCATGGCATGGATCAATTTTAGTTTTTAGATATTGTGTGCTCCTGTGAAATTGTATTTTGTATCTAGGAAAATGTGTGAATAGTCTTATTATGAATGGATAGAGTTAATATATGTATAGATAGAGAAAAATTATGATTGGGTAAATTAATTGATTTTGTGTGATTGGCTTGGAGGTTGATTCAAAATGTGATCATTGTTGTGCAGGAGATGCAAGTGAATAATGTAGAGATTGATATTGGAAGGAAAGTGTGATTGTTAGAGTAACGCATCGTGTTCCTTTGGAGTTTGATGGATCAAGTGTTATTTCAATGAATGTGGATCTGAGATCAAGGGAAAAATATCAATGAAGAAGGTCTATGTGGTTGTGTCCAATCTGATCACCTATAGCATTGGAGTATTTTTAGTTTCGAGTGTGATGCATTGGAAAAAGTTTGTGTTGTAGAATAAGCTGAAGAAACCTATAGCAGAGTGTTGAGAGTTTTGTGTGTGGGAATGAATTTAATGTGCGTTTGGAGTAGAAAAATATAGTTGTAGCTAATGTGATCATTGTGGTGCCATAAAATAAAGGGTTTTGTTGTTTTGGATATTGTAGCAGACTTGCCAAAGGTTTTAATTGAGTTTCATATATGGATAACATTTCTTTTGTTGTATAGGTTTGAATTGTTCAGTGCTACTAGGGCTTGTATATTGAAGAGAGTCTCATTGGTACCATGTTTGTATGTTTTTGTAAGACTTTGTGTGTTTCCATGTATTATTCCTTGTTATGAGCTTTTATTTCTTAGTGGAATATGTTGTTGAGCTATGCTGAAAATGCAACAAGAAAATCTTAGTTTGAATTTTCCTTGGTCAAACTAGATTAAAATTCGAATTTCTATTTCAGCAAAAATCTTAGAGGTAGTTAACTAAGGTGACATGACACTTGTCACTCAGTTAAATTAGTTAATTCAAGTTGGGGAAGCTTTATTTTAGTTCAGTATAATTGATTTCTAATTTATAGCAATCTATTTCATTTAAATTGAGTTATGGCTAGTTAAACTAGTTTTAACTGTTAGAGAAACTAGTGGAAGGTCCAAGTGTGGAAGTGTAACTTCAGCTCACTTAGTCATCAACCAGTTAACTAATTAATTAGCCAAAAATAACTGATGCATGCAGAGAATTTGATTAACCTAGTTGAGATGGATATTCCAAGGCAGTGTACTATCATTTGTAAACAATTCAGAAGTGTTATCGGGAAAACTAGTGTCTATTCAGAGCTGCTAGTCCCACTAAGACGGGTAGCTATCTTAGAAAAAAACTAACTAAAGTCACTCGTGTTTTCCTTTATGAGAGATAGATGAGAAAGAAGCGGAGAGTACCAACCTCAGTCTTTCGCTTGGCTCCTCGCTTGTTTCTTTTCCCCTTTGACAGAATTTCGCCACTCCTTCCCTACTTGTCCCGCTTCAAAGAGCACCTGTAGAGTCAAAGCAGCATGATACCATCAAAGCATATAGATATATAACCATAAATAATATAGGATCAGATGTCTATTAACCATACAAATGCATATATCAATACAAGATTCAGAGATATACAAGAATATGGAGGAAAACTCAAATAGATTTATTGATAGAAGTAGTAGAAGAGAGGATTACAACCCATTGGTCTGACCCAGTGCCATCCTCCCAGCATGAAAGCCTTCTTCATCTCATACAAAGCAAGATCACCCAAAAATGTCTTCAAAGAGAAACCAACAGCACTTCCTTGCAAATTACAAAATTCCAGCCTTTGGATCTCTGGGATGAGGGATCCATATATAGATGTTTGCAAGGGGTTGAGTTAGCTTTTGGGATTTTGATTAGTGTCATTTCTCTGATATTCCTTGGTTCCACTTGGAGATTTCATGATCTCTTACTCATCCCTGGGCGAATTCAGAGAGGCAAGTGTCAAATGAGCAGCTTCTAGAAGAATCTCAGGGTCTCCACCTAGAAAACTGCTTCTACCATTTGTCTTCTCTAGCTCATCACACCCTACAGAAGGGCTTTCCAATATGCATCACACTTTTTGCATGTGGCAGGTGAGATGCATCGCACCCTTAGAACTGGGCAGCCTGTATGGTCCTGTTTTGACCAATTCTGAGTAGTTTTTCCGGGAGAACTTCTGGGAGATGATGTAATCAGTTGACCTTGCTCCTTTAGGGTATGAAACAACACTTTTAGGGACTTAGAAGCCCTTGGTTTATGGACATATGTGATTGGGGTTGCAGTGCCCAAATATGTCTATAACAGTTGCCCCCTAAAGCATGAGGTCATAAATCTTTTTGATGTCGAGTGAAATGCTTTATGATGAGGATCCGAGGTTTTTTGAACTGGGAGGTGACTTGTAATAAGATATAATACAATACATTATCTTCATAATATTTTTCAGGATCTAGCTAAGGCGGGCATTCCCATGCTCAGCTTTATAAATTCATTTTTATGTACATAGGACAGACAACCATCTATGTGGCAAACTGATGATTATGGTAGAGCCACCATCCTTTGGTTTGGATGATTATCTGTGCAGCGATGATGTACATTTGATGTCATTATTTTCCAGAATATATCGTAGCCCGGATTGATGAAACAAGATACGGGGTCTTCAAAACTCATTCAATTCTTCACCCGAAGTACAAGTCGGTCCATGTGAAAATATGTTCTGATGTCGAACATGGAAAGACATTACCTGATTACCAGCCAATGGTGTAAGCTGTTAACAGGCACAAGAGGAATCACTAATGATGATGATGACCCTCAAGGTACTGTAGTACAGTTTACGTGGTGTGAATACATTACTCGATGTCGAACACCACGCAAAATCTTTCGGTCGAAGGCCATTAATGTAAACCCGTCGTCGGAAGTGAGAAACTTGCCATTGAGGCATGCAAGCTTCAAAGTACTGAAAGGGTTGTTCCTAGGTTGACTTCTTGGATAATGAGCTGATGTCGACAAGAAGTGACCCATCATAGGAGGCCATTAATGAATCCCACATCTACGGAACAGAGCAAATGATTTTGTGGAGGTGAAAATGATCTGATGATACAAGGTTCAAGGTGGCAGTCATGAAACAATGAAGCGTGAAGGTATTGCAGCGGATGAGACACAAGCTGGGTTGGTGAATTCTCTGAGCGACTTCTCTTGAACATATTGGCAACACTGAAATGGATTGGTAGCATTAACCCCAAAATGGATGGTACGGTAGACTAATGGTGATATCACTGGTGAACGAAATAACCCAACCCGACTCAATCGTGGTGATGGAGTGAAAGTGTCATGTTCAAGAGCGACATGCTACCAATAAAGTTTCTTCAAGTTTTATTCCCAATTATCCCAAGTCATTTCTGACCAGTACCTCTTTATTTTTGTCAATCTTGAGGAGGATAACATATGCTATTTCTATAATTTGCCCTTCGGGTAAACCCGTCACTATGTTTTAACGAGCCTAGCGATAGTGAGACTCGCTCTTGTCTGCATGGACAAGTTTGTCGCTATTGTTTTAACGAGTTTAATGACAAGGATAACTTGATTCTTTTCAATTTTAGAGATTCTAAAAAGAGACGGAAAGGAAACTCCAATATTCCTTTTTCGTAATATAATCCCTTAAGTCCAAAAAAGTATAAAACAATGCGAAAGGGTTGACTTTTTGATAGTTTTAACAAGCAGAACAAGACAAACTCTCGATATTTTTGTGTAATAATCCCTCAGGTCCAAAGAGATTAAAATCTAGAGGAGGGATGGCACTTCCAATCGCTTTAACGAGATGGAGAGGCCAATTGCTCGGCAATCTTTTCATATTTTACGAGTCAGATGAAAAGAGCTTAAAGGAGACTCGCTTTTTGAGGAATGAGTGATGTTTTCAGATAGCAGTTGGTTCCAGGTAATGTTTGGAACTTTTTCAATCACGACAGTGTAGAGAAAGTGGCTAATAGGATCACTCATCGCAGTTGTTCCTCAAAAGGGGTAAACAATCAAATGGAGGCATATGATCGGCTAAAAAAGAGTGGAGGTGATGGTAAGAACATGACCAAGATTTAAATGCTGATAATTATGCGATCGCAATGGTTATTTACCAAAGGTGGGTTCATTTTTTAATGACCTTAAACTCTGGTGGAACATATGCTCATTGCTAAGTTTATTTTTTAACAAGCTTGAACTTCGCATAAAACTGCTCGTGCCAGTCGTATAATAAGGATGTCTCATCGATAGGTTCATTTTTTAGGGAGCTTGCCCCATTCGAAACTTTGCTCCGGATCCTTTTATTATGTAAGCTAGGAATGACCAATCCTACGAGTTTAAAGGGTTAATAACCTACAAACTAAGAAACTAAATGGTCCCTTTTTGCTTTCATGCAAAATGGTTTGCATGCCCCCAAGTATAACGAAGTGGAGTTTCCAGGTTACCCTTCAATTTGCAGAAAAAAACTTGTTCTGTCGAGAAAGGCATACCTTCTGACAGAGGTATCTTATTCCAATCTAATCCCATTTTCCTAAATGGATGGGTGTGTCAGACTAGTCATATATCCTCCGCAGAAACCTACCCTATACCTGAAGTTTTCCTGCTGAAGCAAACCGGGGTGCATGCCCCCTGGGTTTCAATCACAATCACCGAATCGCTCGTGCTCATCAGATAGACGGGCTGGAGATTGATGAGACATTCCTTACGCAAAAAGACCAGTTAGGGATGGCATTTGACTATTAGCTATGTGTGAACCGGGGAATGAAAGTTGGTCTATGAGCTAGACCACTCTCCCTTCATACAGAAAACACATCACTCGAAAGAGTGAATAAACAATAGCTCCCATGCTATAAATGTAGTCACGCCCAAGGAGTAGATTGTAATCTAAAGGTCCTTGGAATACCATTACATTCAGATAAACAGTTTTCCTTCTCAAAGTTATAGGCAAATTTGGAAGGATCCCTAACGCTCGACTAGTTCCTTTGTCGAAGCCTGTCAGATTTCGCATCTCAAGAAGAAGTGATGGCAAACCAAGCACTTTCCAAGCAGTAGAGGAAAGGATACTCACAGAAGCCCCTTCATCTATGATAATACCTACCATGAACATTCTGTAAGCTTGTACTATGATTCAAAATGGTACATTAGATGGTAGATGAGGTCTACCTAGTAAATTCCAATCCAAGGAAACGACTAGGTTGCTTGGAGGTGGGAACGAATAAACGGTCGGATACATCTCTGACGAACTTCCTTCCTGCGGTAAAGGAACGGGTAGATTGCCCCCATGTTCATCGGAGTCTGTGTTTACGAAAATAATTTGAACGGTGTCGTTCTCATTCTCTTCGGTGACGATATCATCTGAAGGTGGACCCTCTGCAGACAAGATGGGGTCGACTGTCGTCTCGACCTGTTGACTTTGGTCTGATGTGGACTCACAGGGTTTATCTTCAATGATAGGTGCTTCAAACGACAACAAAGGTGAGTCAGTCGGATTTTCAACAAGCGATGGACTCGGCAAGAGTTTCTTGTATCCAGGAGGAAGCCATAGCGGTGAAGCAAGACAGTTATCCAAGACTCTTTTAGCTTCATCTAGGAAGGGACAATGGTGGATGGCATGATCGCCTTCACACAGTCTGCAAGGAAATTTAGATCTTCATTTCTTCCCATTGACTTCATTTTCACTAGTTGACGGTGTACTCTCAACATGATCGTCAGAGGTTGATGACACCAGATTGTGCAAACGGGGAGACTAGTCCCTTAAGATTTGTGGGATGCAAGGACAATCTTGATGATAGTGGTCCCCTTTGCAGATGACACATGAAGATTTCAGTTTGGAAAGTGCAGTGTGTGGACTTTCGCTAGATGATGTATGGTTGCCCCTTTTTGCCGTTGGCTCCTTCTTCTTCTTCTCCTTCCCTTTCTTCTTCTTCTCAGTTACTTGGTTTTTAGTTTTACTAGCTTCACCAAGCGAAGAGGAAGAAGGAGAGGGAGAAACAAACGAAGTAGAAAGTTGGGGGGTAACTCTAGTATCATCTAGTTTCTGATTTGATTGCTCAGGAATCATGGTGCTTTGAATGAAGGAGGTCGAGAAGAGGCATACTAGCAGGCCAATTGTCAGTCTTGGAAGGGACAATGTGGCCATATGAGGCGCACCAAAATCTCGCCAAGAGGAGAAAGGAATAGGATTTCTCCCAAGGGGAAATCCTTGATTGGTGGAGTCCATTTTCTCAACCTAAGATCAACGAGGGAACAGTGACGTTATTCCAATTAAAATAAATTTTATGACGCTTTGACACAACTTTCTTTTTCAATTTTTAAGAGTCGAGAAAAAGCTAAAGATGACTCTAGTCGCCTTCGATTTTTAATGAGCCTGAAGTGACAAGTGCTCAGATGGACCTTTTCTTTTAAGAAGTCTGAAAAGGAATGAAAGAGACTACTCTGGAAATCTAGACAGAGGGATTACCAAACCAATCGCAAAACTGCATAATACTTTTTACGATACGGCAGTCAATCTTCCCGAATGTTGTGTTCAGTGCATTGCGATCAATAGCACGACAGACTCGGCTTCCTAAGGATAAAGGATATAGCCTATTGTGGTCTCCCAATATATACTCGACGGTACATGGGAGCACAAGTCCGTATTGGCACTTGTCATCTCAAAGAGGAGGAATCACCCAACCTACGATGAAAGCGACAGTTACCAGGCTTTACGACGCCAGAATACGTCTCTAGCCTAGACTTCTAGATGTTGTGCATTAGGTTCCAAAGCGTTTTTATGTTCATTGAATTTATTTTATAGTTGATCTTTCTTAAGAATTTTTCCTTTAAGGTTCACCACATGATGTAGATATACAATTCCTAAATATGCAATCTAAGATGATAAACAGTCGTTTACTCTTCTTTTTGCAATGAAAATCCTAGCTACTAAGGAAAGAGAAGCGAAATTCTTTCAACATAGAGCAGAGAGCACACACTAGATGCACTGTCCTAAATCAAAATCAACAAGCAGTCTAAATGAAAATGCACATGCATGTATTTGTTTTTCGCTTTCTTAATGTGTGAATGACAAAAAGAATGCTAAGTACAAATTTGAATTATCTTTTCTTTCAAAGCGACAGTACTAACAATTTTATTTTCAAAAAACGAAAGGAAGACAAGGACGACACTTTGCGATTTTGAATTGAAAACTACTTTCGACACTTGAAATACTATTAATTCAGATCAAATACAAGAGTAACAGTATAATCGACCATCAAAAAGAGTAGGATTCTTTTCTTTGACTGAAAACTAAACTTGCGACACTTTCAAATCAAAAGACGGCAGTTCGATTAAGCTACTTTTTGTAAAGGAGAACTGTAAATGGCAAAAAATACATAAAAACATTCATAATTCTTCATACAGTGGAGGCTGAATAATGCAAAGGAAGGGATTTTCAACAGTGGTATACTGATCATAGACAACAAAACTCTTAAATAAAGCTGAAGACAGTGAAGAAAAAACCAAAATCTGCAGGTAGAAACAGTCTTATCTGATCATCGCACCTGTAACAAAGGGAAACAAGGATGCATCCCACCTACTGCACACAGGAGGTGCGATGCATCCAGTCTCCTAAAAGGAGACAATGTGATGGTCCAGGGATGAGACTTTAACTTGGTTTTTGGTCACAGTTTATAGCTTAGTTCAGGGATTTAGGCTGAGCTAATGATAGTTAGTAAATACAAAGTATAGGGGCTGATCTAATGAGGTTACTTGATCTACCACTAGGGCACTTAGGATGTTTGCAAGTTAGTTTTTCAGTTCATAAACAAACCTAGAGATTGACTGAAGCAGCATTGATCTACTTTTCACTTGCATAGAAAATGCAGTTTGAAGGCTAGCTCACTTAACTTCAGGCTCCGTCTGTATTTTATGAAGCAAACAAATAGAGACAAGCAATCAAACTATTCGATTCCCCAACGGAGTCACCATTTTGTTATCAGGAAAACTAGTGTCTATTCAGAGCTGCTAGTCCCACTAAGGTGGGTAGCTATCTTAGAAACAAACAAACTAAAGTCACTTGTGTTTTCCTTTATGAGAGATAGATGAGAAAGAAGTAGAGAGTACCAACCTCAGTCTTTCTCTTGGCTTCTTGCTTGTTTCTTTTCCCCTTTGATAGAATTTTGCCACTCCTTCCTTACCTGTCCCGCTTCAAATTGCACCTATAGAGTCAAAGTAGCATAATACCATCAAATAATAGAGATCTATAACCATAAACAATATAGGATCAGATGTATACTAACCATACAAATGCATATATCAATACAAGATTCAGAGATATACAAGAAAATGGAGGAAAACTCAAATAGCTTTATTGATAGAAGTAGTAGAAGAGAGGATTACAACCCATTAGTCTAACCCAGCGCCATCCTCCTAGCATGAAATCCCTTTTCACCTCATACAAAGCAAGATCACCCAACAATGTCTTCAAAGAGAAACCAACAACACTTCCTTGCAAATTACAAAATTCCAGCCTTTGGATCTTTGGGATGAGGGATCCATATATAGATGTTTGCAAGGGGGGTGAGTCAGCTTCTGGGATTTTGATTAGTGTCATTTCTCTAATAGTTCTTGGTTCCACTTGGATATTTCATGATCTCTTACTCATCCCTGGGCGAATTCAGAGAGGCAAGTGTCAAATGAGCAGCTTCTAGAAGATTCTCAGGGTCTCCACCTAGCAAACTGCTTCTGCCATTTGTCTGCTCTGGCTCATCACACCCTACAGAATGGCTTTCCAGTATGCATCGCACTTGAGATGCATTGCACCCTTAGCACTGGGCAGCCTGTATGGTCTTGTTTTGACTAGTTCTGAGTAGCTTTTCAAGGAGAACTTCTGGGAGATGATGTAATCAGTTGACCTTACTCCTTTAGGGTATGAAACAACACTTTTAGGGACTTAGAAGCCCTTGGTTTATGGACATATGTGATCGGGGTTGTAGTGCCCAAATATGTCTATAACAAGAAGTGTACAAGTGGTGCATGCAGTCAAAGGATGAGCCTGAATGGATTGTGCAATTATAATTGAGGAATTTCCTAATTAATAAGGGCCTAATTCCTCAAGGAATAGTGAAAGGAAATAGGAGCTTGGAGGGATTGGAAATTGGCTAAGTGTTGGCCAAAGTCAGTTAGTCAGGTAGAGGGTTAGACTATACAGTTGCAGGTTGTGCTCAGGCTTGAGCAAGAACTCTATTTCATATCTATTCTTTGATTATTGCAATATAGAAAGGAAGGGATTTTGAGCAGTTGCTTTCCCCTAGATAAATCTCTGTGTATGTGTGATAACTGTTGATGCATGTTTATGATTTCTCTTCTCGATCATGAATTGAATTTCATAGATGAGTAGAGTAGATTTGAGTCTTGGGTTTTAGTAAATTACATCAGCAGTTTCATATCTACAAATTAATTTCTACATGGTATCAAAGCAGGATTCATAGTAGAGAAGAGATTTTGAAGTTGTTATTGCAGGAGGATCGAATTTTTAGGACCAATTCTTTAGAGCTACCACGATGTATTTCTATGGACTAAGAATTGAGTATGCCCTTGAGGAAAGCTCGAATTATGTTTCTTGGAAGGAATACATGGAGGCAATGCTAGAAGATAATGGGTTGAAGTAATTTGTTGATAATGACATCCGGAAACAGGCAGCAGTTGATACTCAGAATCTAGCAGAATGGAAGAATTGTGTAGCCAAGGCGAGGAGAATCATATTGGAAGGAGTATGAGACCCTATTTTCTTGAATCTCCATGGGAAAGATAATTTGTATGTAATGTGGCAAGAATTGACATACTTGTTCCAGAATAGTAGTGACCACACAAAGCTAACACTCAGGGACAAGCTTTGAAATATCAAGATATAGAAGAGCGAAAATATACTGTAGTACCTAAGCAGGTTCACAGAATGTCATGATAAACTTGGTATTGTCGGGGTTATTATTGTAGAAGATAATCTGGTAAGCCTATCCCTTCTAGGCATTCCCAAAAGTTGGCATAGCTACCAAGATTCGGTTAATGGGAGGGAGAAACTACCAAATTAGGAACGCCTATGGTCCAATTTGGTACAGGAGGACATAAGGAGAAATACTAGAGACAATACTTCATCCAAGTGTGAGGTTGAAGAAAATTTTTCCTTGTATGGAAAGGAAAAGAAGGGAAAATGGAAGAAATCCCAATCCAAAGGAGAATCCAGTCAAGGGGGAAAGAAGAAAGACTTGTCCAAAATCAAGTGCTTTCACTTTCATGAACTCGAGCACTATGCCACAAAGTGTCCACATAAGAACACAAGCAAGAAGTCCTCAAAATCAGCAGAAAGTGAAGATTTGGCTTCACAGTTCAAGCTTGATTTCACTCTCATCCCATGCATGGAAAGCACGGGGATGGGGATTTTGTGGTACCTATATAATGGTGCCTCATTCCACATGATGGGTAATAGGGAATTAGTCAATGAATTGGAGGAGAAATATATCTAGATTCACATTGAGATAGGAGATGATGGAAGGTACAACATGACCATGATCAGTACATTAACCCTTCAGAGGGATTCGGGCTCCCATCATAGGCTCAAGGATGTGATATTTGTACCGAGTCTAAAGAAGAATTTAATTTTTGTTGCATTGTTGGAAGACCATGGTTACAATTTGATCTTCAAAAAAGGAAAAGAATTCCTGAGACACATACCCATGGGAAAAGTGAAGCATATCGGGGTTCGACTAAAGAACCTTTACAAGTTATATGTGGAAGATTGTGCTACATTGAGCACAAAGGTGGAGAAGGTGCAAAGCCGCGATGTCAGCAAATTATGGCATAGAATACTTGGTAATTTTCATCATGCAACTTTCAAGATTATGTAGAAGATTACCATAGACCTCCCCAAAGGAGAAATAGAGCAACAAGATACATGTGAAGGGTGTACCTTGGGGAAGTACAAGAAAGCCACTTTCAATGATTGGGAAAACAAGGTGCATGTAGTCCTTGAAAGGATCCACTCTAATGTCTATGGACCTTTCTCAATAGCCTCCACTACAAGCATGGGTATTATGTTATATTTGTAGATGATTTCTCACAGAAGTGCTCGATCTTCTTCATGTAAAAGAAAGATCAGACATTCTCAAAGTTAGTTGAATTCAAAACACTTGTTGAGAAAGAAACTAGAAAGAAAGTGAAGGCTCTCAGGAGTGATAATGGAGATGAGTATGTGTCGAATGAGTTTAAAAATTTATGTATAAAGGAAGGAATTCAACAAGAGTTGACAACACCCCATAACCCATAGTAGAATGGGGTGGCTGAGAGGAATAACCATAGTATTGTGGGAGTATAAAGGTCGATGTTACATGACCAAGGCCTACCACTATACTTGTGGGTTGAAGCATGAGACACAATGGTATATTTGTAGAACAAGAGTCCTCATCGGATTCTTGGCATGAGTACACCAGAGGAATCTTTTTTCGGGGAAGAAGTCAGATGTGTCACACTTCATGGTTTTTGGAGAATCATTTTATTGCCATGTCTCTAAAGAATCAAGGAAGAAGCTAGACTTAACAACAAAGTTTGGGATATTTTTGATGTACAGAAAAACTCCTCACAACTATTGTGTGTACTTGTCATCCCTCATAATGACAATTATGCAACGCAGTGTGAAGTTCGATTAGGAGAAGGAAATGAGATGTTCTCTTGAGAAGGAGCTATTGGGTGTGACTTTTTACCTATTTTTTGCACCTTCTTTCCCCAGTTTTGATCCTCTTATCCTCCAAGCCTATGAACCTTACATGATTAATCACCCTTTTTCTCACTTTTATAACCTATTCCACTTTCATGTTATTTTGTCGTATTTTACTGAATAATACGATACTTTATTCCTTTTCATGGCTAACTTGGGTGAGCATTGGAGGAATATTTTGGAAGCTCTTCTCCTTTTCAAGTGTTGCTCATAGGAACGAGGCTATGGAGTAAACAGGCAGCACTAACCAATTACAGAGCAGGGTAAAGCAGTTCATTGTTACACCCTGTATGATGTTACAGGTTTTTGTTTCACATTGAATGTTGTTATAGGATGTTGTTACACTACGCGCTGATACAAAGGTCCGCTATTACACCAAGGGTGATGTCTCCAGTGATTGTCGTAACATCCCAAACCGCTATTCACTCGCAGGATGTTGTTGCACCAGAGTTGGAAAGTGTGGGTACTATTCCACATAACAGTTCTCGGCATTAGGAATTGTTTATTTTGGAAGAAATAGACCCAAGCAGTTGCAATCCTTATTAATGTATATTTGTATTTAGAAATAGGTTGTAACTACTTTCATTTTTTATCACCATGATAATCGTGAGATTCTCATGACTGATCTATTTCTAATTTAAGGCATGTAATAACTATAAAAGAAACTCGATTTCCTATGTACAAGGGCGGCATATAGAAAATTATTGTTACTCTACTTCTGTAACTCTGAATTATTTTTAATATTAATCCCTATGGCGATGTTGTTACTGCTCTTCAGCTGATTCGTTAACTAATTTCGTGTTATTCTTGCGCCCCTACTAAGGAGTAAGGGCCCTCCTCTTTGGCAGGGACTATAGTGTTAGAGGTAGTGTACATTCTGGTTTCATTATTTCTTATATGGTTTCTTTTTTTTGTTGTAAAAATTGCAAATTACATTTGTTGTTGTTACACTGAGTTAATCAAATAGAATGGTAGTAACCAACTGGAGTAGATATTGGTCACTGTGTGGTGCGCCCTTACCTTGGTAGTTGTGAAGTGTGATTTCAATTTTGTGGAATGTTTTTTTATTTCTGCATGAATGATTTGATTTCAGCAACATCTTTTACTTCTCTTTCCATTTTTCTTTCTTGGTTGTAGTGTACTGGCACAAATAGTGTGAACTCCTGAAACATGAATACCTACCCTAGGTTGATAATTAAATGTTGCAGTCTTGGTCAATTAGGATTGATTAAAACAACACTACATTTTAGCGTTGTTGCCAAGGATGGCAGTTGACGATACAGTCAACCAAGTTGTTTGTTTGATGATAGAGTGTTCCTAGTCCACAATCGTTGGGTGGTAAGACAAGAGGTAAGAACCTGCGCATCGCTTTAACATACTTGGGTGGGCTCACCATTGTGACCACTAGGGCACTTAGGGCATGGCATTTTGTTGTTTTTTTAGCCTGTCTTCAGCTCTTCAGTCAATGAGTGGTAAGAGGAGAGGTAGGCACTTGCGCATCGCTCTAACATACCTGGATGGGCTCACCACTGTCGAAGACTGAGACACTTAGGGTGTGAATTAATACATATAGGGTCCATGTATGAATCTATAGGAACTATAGAGATACCAAAACTACCCCCACTCTAATTAGTCACAAGAAAAATGAGTCATAAAAAGGAAAGGAAGAGTGTAGATTTGGGAAGGAAAACATTTATCCAAGAACTAATCTCTAAGGCAGAAAAATAATAGTCAAGCTCTCAAAGGGATGCAAGGAAAACAGGGCCACAAAAAGCTATCACTCCCATAACAAAGGTAGAAACCTCTGATTCCTCTATCTCTAGGCCATATCATTCTAAATCTAGCACCCGCACTTCCAAGATCAAGAATCCAATATAGGAGTAGTAGGGGGAAGCTAGTAGCCAGAACTTGAGGACCGAGGGACAAGGGGAAACTGAGGGGGAACATCAAACACCTGAGATGGGAGAGAACCTGTTGGTTTATCAATATCCAGATATAGGTAGTGCGGTGAAACAACCAACCCCAAGGATACCTGAGCCATCAATCACACCTGCAAGACCATCACAAGAATAGTTTGAAGGACGTATGTTATAGCAAGGGTTAGAAGGATTAGTCATGGGGGACAACAATGACAACAACGCTAAAGCAAATGTGACCCTTACCACCTTTGAGTTCCCAATCAAGGATATTGGAGGTGAAGCTCCTATGAAAAATATTCCTCTATCATCCTTACCGTCCTTCCAGGGGATGACTATGGAAGATCCAAACACCTTTTTATTTTAATTTGATGTGTTATTCAGAAGTTATGATTATACCTCAGATGCTTAGAAATTGAAATTATTTCCTGCTACTTTAACAGGGGTAGCCTTGAGATGGTTCATGGGACTGGGCTCTGCTTCTATTTGAACTTGGAATGATATGAAGGAGATGTTCTTATCAAAGTACCAAGACTATTGAAAAACCAGGGACTTGAGGGAGGAGGTATTTAGAATGACATAGAAGGAGGATGAGAGACTAGAAGACTATGTAGAGCGGTTCCACTATAATCTGCAGCGGTCTAAACACAGCGATTTAGACCATGAAATATTGAAGACTATATTTACTAAAGGAATGAAGGACGACTACCTTGACACCCTTAACCTATTAGGGAAGGGAGAAATATCGCAGGAACCATTTGCTGAAATTGTAAATCTCTGTCTAAGATGCTCTAGAGGATTTTCTAAGAAGAGGAGCACAATTTGAGATGCCTCTACCTGAAAACAAGAATATGCAAGAGGAGGAGTGACTAGAGCAGAGATCGGGAATTTGTTGAAAATTTCAAGACCAATATCCTCAGTACTCTCTCTGCCCAGATAATGACAACACAAATCAAGAAGACACAAGCAGAAGCTTATACACCTTTGGTTGTGTTCTGTCTGAATTGCTGGAAGAAGCATCCTTTGAGGGGATGTGAATTGAACAACATCAGCTTGTGTAATATTTGCTAGTTGGAACATTCAATAGGACAATGACCAAAGCTTCCTAGACTGAAGGAAATACTTAAAGAGCCAAACGAGGAGGTGTAGTCCTCTTATTTCATTGCACCAAGGAGGCCATGGAAACCATCACCTCTAGATATGTGTCAAGATTTTTCCTCTTTCATTTCATGGAACAATGCATATAATACCCAGCAATATCCATGGCCATTTCCTACTCCTTTTTTATCACAGTTTCCTTCACCCTGGAACCAGTGGTCTCCATCTCCATCTATCCAATATCCTTAATCTCAACCATATCTTTGGAATCAAAACTAGAGAGGAAATTCCCAGAATACAGCTTTACCTAGATTACCCATGCAACAACAACTGCAGTTACCTCCTTTCCAAACTCCTGCTCCTACACCGCATCGCCTGTGTGACCCCAACTACCTATGCAACCTAACCCAAACCCAAACAACAAACCATATCACGACATAGAGGCTTTGAATACCTTCTAGACCTACCTTATTACCCCTGTGGGGATTAATGAAATTCAATTGTGATAGGGTAAGGTAATTAAACCAAGTCACTCCCCTATCATTACAGAGGAGGAATGTGAACCATCCAAAAGAGATACCGGAAGCTCTAAGGCAGTTGTTGTGCCTATAACAGCTGATACAGAGGAATTTGTTACGTCTATAACAACCAACCTACAAAGAACTGTTACTACTTTAACACCCAACTCGGAAAAGGCGGATACACTTGTAACAGCCAACTCAACTACTGTAACTCAGGACCCTCTGTATCCTCAGAGATTGGCTGAACCTGGAATGAATTTACAACCCGAATCTGATTTTCTTAGGGAGTTGCAAAATATTCATATATGAATTCCTCTATTGCAAGCCCTTAAAGAAGTACCTATCTATGCTAAAACTGTTGGAAATAATATTGAGAGGGGGGGGGAATCAATATTATTAGCTCAATAATTTTTCATTTCCATAGGAAGATTTATATATGCTACTTCAGCTAAATGAACCAGCGTGTACACATAACTGTTATTAAAGCAACCAGCATATATGCAGAGAAATTTTGATTTACCCAATTTATCATGTATTAAACTTTAACTAGTATGTCAGATATTAACTAGACAGTGCATTAAAAGCAAAATAAAGCATAAGCATCACACATGAACACCAAGATATAAGGTGGAAACCAAATGTGGGTAAAAACCACCTGTTGTTGTCGTCTCTATATTCTTTTAATAATAAGAAAATTTTGTTTACAATTTTGTACTGGTGTAGATTTATACCAGTATGCATGCTTCTACCTATATAAGGCTGCGACCTTCTCTCATTTTCCAGCTACTACTGAAAGGGAGCTATAGCCCCCTAGCTCTTGTACTAGCCAATATGTTTGTTGGTACCTAGGTGTAGACCTACAAAAGGCTATGACCTTCTCTCTTCCTCTAGGGACCACGTTTCATAAATTTTCAGACTGTATCCATCAATAACATCATAACTGTAATTCAATTACCAAATATATATGCATCATCCAATCAACTTTTGAACCAACCACAACTGAATCAATCAATTACTTTAACAACCCATCAATCTGATCATTCAGAATACTGTCACCAGAATACAATAACCAGAACCCAGAACTCTGCAATAGAAAACAGAAGTAGCTAAATCATATTTTATAAGGTATACACTACTTCCATGTGTCAAACTTGCGTGTATACACGCTTTTCTCAAAGACAACCAATGTATACATCTGTAAATATAAATTTAGAGTTCTGCAGCTATTCCAGACTTTAGTTATACCTAGATCATATAATTTACAGAATAATATATGCATCATTATTCAGATCTAGAATATACATGAACAAAAACACATAATGATAGTTCATTTTATGCCTTAAGATCCCGATCTATCATTAGATATAATCCCTCATCATCCTCTAAGGTTCATCCTTGGTTCAAATCCAGCAATGCACCATATCCCAATAACCTGCATACTAGATCTCACACTTCATCAGATATTCAATACTTGCACACATTGACCTAATGACCTTCTCCTCCTTTTATAGTTTTTAGGCCTTTCTCAATTCCATGGACCAAAACCACTTAGGACCAATACCTTGGACCAAATACCTAGGGTCAATATCTCGCACAAGATACCTTGGACCAATACCATGGGTCAAAATACCATGAACCAAATACCTCAGACCAGAAACTTAGTTTTCCTAGGTATACGCTCTTTTCCTTCTGTGAAAGTGCGTGTGTACGTATATGCAACTTGTATACAGTGAACCTACATGTGTACGCAGCTTGGTAAATGGTGAACCGGCGTATACCTCTCTTTCTTCATTTTATGAAGACTGATCTATAATTCTTTGTTGTTTTACTTGCTATACTGTGATCTTTCATCTGAGTGAGTTTCCATCAAGGACAATACCTGTATCATAATGCCAACAATCTCCCCCTTTGGACTTGATGGCAACAACCACACCAAGTCACTCTCCCCCTTTGACATCAAGGGAAAAGGGTCATGCTCCCCCTAAGTACATGTTGAATTCTCTGATATGTTGAAGTGTGTTGATTGAGCTCCCATGATTGAGCCCATGCCCCCCTTGAGTACAAGCAAAGTCTGCAAAAAGATGTTCTAAAAGAATAACATGACTCTATACATACATCACCAATGACCTTCCTATCACCAATGACTCATACGTACATCCATTTCCCAACCAAGTGGGGATATACCAATTGTTTATATATGAAAAGAACAAGAAACATTACATCATCCATCCCATGCATAGTGGGGTTACAAATTAGGTCTTTTCAAGACCTTTACATTAAATGATATACATGATATATGTAACAGAGACCAAATATCTTAAACAAGACCATGATAGTCATCAACAACTATCATATGATCTGCACCATCAGTAGCATCTGTCAACAGCATCCAGACCAGCATTAGTTCCCAAAATATCATCAACCTGTGAAAAAGTATGTCGGCATATATCAACACATCCTCTTAATCTCATCAAGATCAACTTGCTTCATTCCCTTATCATAACCTTCCATGAATCAACTAAGCATATGTCATATCACCAAGCGGTAGCACAAAATCATATCATATGTATGTGAAAACACCATAGAACTCATTAGGTACCAAAGACTTCTAGTCATAATGCCAACAATGCTTTATTAGAAGCATACCATGTTCTCCCCCTAAACCTATTCCATCTGTTCACTGTCTGATCTGATCATTGCATATGTCAGTAAGAGATATCAAAGCATCATCATCAATCAGATATACATCAAGTTATCAACAAATTTATGAGGACCAATATATTTCTACATGTTATCAGCAGATTGTAACCATCATCAAACAGAGAAAATAATTGACAGAACCATAGAATACCCCTTTTTCTTGAGTCTAGCCCACTACTTTTCTTCAAACCAACATATACGCGCATGTGCCCACAGAAACCCATGTATGTACATGACTACGCTTCATGATTGTCGCGTATAACCAAATTTCTCTGAAAAAATAGGATTTAACAGCAGGATGATGCAGCAACTACTCCCAGCTTTTTTCTGAGATATTCAAATGTCTCTCTGGGCAATGGTTTAGTGAATATATCAGCAGCCTGTTCTTTGGAGGGAACATACCCCAATTTGACCTTTTGTTCAAGCACTTATTCACATAGAAAATGATATTTGATGGGTATGTGCTTGGTCTTGGAGTGCGTGACTAGATTCTTTGAAATATTGATGGCACTTGTATTATCACATAGAATGGAGATGGGTGGAGTACATGTGATCTAAATGTCTTGCAAGGTTTGCATCATCCAAAGTAGTTGTGTGTAGCAAGATGCAACAGCCACATATTCTGCTTCAGCTGTAGATAATGCAATTGAACTTTGTTTCTTGTTGAACCAAAACACTAACCTGGAACCCATATAAAATGCACCACCACTAGTGATTTTTCTATCATCAACACTTCTTGCCCAATCTGCATCTGTATATGCACGAAGTGTAAGATCTGTATCTCTAGGATACCATAAACCAAAGTTCTGTGTTCCTTGAAGATATCTCAAAATCCTTTTGACTGCTTGAAGGTGTGATTCCTTTGGATTTTCTTGGAATATTCCAACTATTCCTACTGCATGCATGATGTCAAGTCGGGTACCTGTTAGATAAAGTAGACTTCCAATCATGGATCTGTAAGTTGGTTGATGTACTGCTGCCGATTCATCATTTGAGCTAAGACTACATCCTGTTACCATTGGGGTACATACTGGTTTAGAATCTTCCATGCCGTACTTTTTCAGGATTTGTTTGAGATATTTGGTTTTGAGAGAAAAATACCATCTTTATTTTGTTGAACTTGTAGACCAAGAAAATAGGTAAGCTCACCAAGCAAGGACATTTCAAATTTTTGTTGCATTATTGAAGCAAAATTCTGACTCATGGATTCTTCATTGCTACCAAAAATGATATCATCAACCTAAACAACAATTATTAGCAATTTATCAATGTCAATATTTGTGTATAGATTGCTATCTGTTGACCCATTTGAAAAACCTTGCTGGTGGAGATAATTGTCAAGATGGTAATACCAGGCCCTTAGAACCTGTTTTAGACCATAGAGAGCCTTTTTGAGTCTGCATACAAGTTTTTCATCATTTCCAAGAATGAATCCTTCTGGTTGTTCAATATAGACTTCTTCTTCTAAGTCTCCACTAAGAAAGGCATATTTTACATCCATTTGGTATACTTTGAATTTTTGAGCTTGTTTTTGAATATCCATTTAGTTCCTATGATATTCTTATCATGAGGTCTAGGAACTAATTTTCAAGTATTATTCTTTTCAATTTACTCAAGTTCTTCATTCATGGCCTTGACCCAACATTCATCTTTGCATGCTTCATTTACATTTTGAGGCTCAGTGGAAGATAGTAATGTTAGATAGCTTGAGGCTTCTATAATAGTTCTTCTTATCTGCACACCTGCCCCCGTTTCCCCTAAAATTTGAGTTTTTGGATGATTTTTCTGAACATACCTAGACAAAGTCTTTTCTTCTACCTTTACCTCTTCTTCTAGTGCTTCATTGGTTTCTTCTTCAGAGTCAATGTGATTTGATGTGGGAAAATGATCCTCATCTTCTTCATTGTCATAATCTTTGGTTTTTATCTGTTTTGGATTTTTGCATGCTTCATCAACCACAACATCAATACTTTCAATAATTTTCCCAAGTATTTTATTATAACATTTATATCCTTTACTTTGGGAAGAGTAGCCAAGAAGAATACCTTCATCTGCTATGGGTTCAAACTTACCAAGTTTTTCATCAGTCCTTTTGATGTAACATTTGCTTCCAAACACTTTGAAGTATTTTACAATAGGAGTCTTACCATACCAAAGTTCATGTGGAGTTTGAGTGTTGTTTACCTGAATATTTGCTTGGTTGAGAATAGTGATGGCAGCGAATGAAAATTCACCCCGGAGGGTTGCAGGAGTTTCAGATTCATCTAGCATAGCTCAATCCATTTGTTGAAAATTTATGTTCATTCTTTCTACCACTCCATTTTGCTGAGGAGTCTTTATGGTGGAGAACTACCTTTTTATTCCATGTTGTTCACAAAAGTCAAAGAATTCATCCGAGGTAAATTTCCCTCCTCGATCATATCTGAGGCATTTGATTTTGCGATCTGATTCACTTTCAACCAAAGCTTTGAAGGCTTTGAACTTTTCAAGTGCTTCATCTTTATGCTTTATAAGACCTATCCAACACATTCTGGAAAAATTAGTAATGAACAATATAAAGTATTCTTCTCCATGAGGTGACTTTTTCCTTGATGGTGCACATAAATCAGTATGAACAAGTTCAAGAGGCTTACTAGCTGACCCTTCTTTTTCAATGAAGTGATATCTCATTTGCTTACCAAGTTGACATGATTTGGATATTGTATTTTCAAGAATGTTGATATCAGGAAGATCACAAACAACCTAGAATCTGCATGATTTTCTTATTTGAAGAAATCTTAGATGCCCCAATCTTCTATGCCATAGCCAGCTTTCATCATTTTTGCTTAGATAGCATTGTTATTGTCCTCCTTTGAGTATGTATAAGTTGTTTGGAGTTCTTGTACCTTTGATCACGGTTTCTCCTGTATCAAGCTCACGAACAACACATATGTTTGATCAAAATACCACTTTGTTTCCTTGATCACACATTTGACTGACACTCAATAGGTTATGCTTTAGACCATCAACATACATAACATTACCAGCTTTAACCTTTTCTTTCAAGAAAACACCACCCTTACCTTTTATGACAGGAGGAGTGTCATTTCCAAATGAGACATTCTTTTCCTTTTCTAAAGCATTATATGAGTGAAATTTTTCTTTGTCACCTGTCATGTGTTTTGAGCATCCACTGTCGATGTACCACTAATTTTATTGTCCTTCCGCATACAAGGCTATACCGCATCTTTTTGTTTGTGGTTCTTTCTTTCTCCATATTTTTGGATTTAATGGAGTTTGCTCCGTTTGAGATATTTGCCGAAATTTACTCCTACATTTAGATTCTTCATGGCCGAAGTTGTTACAGATTGAGCATTCTATTTCATTTTCAACAAGAGAAAAGTTATTTTAGGAACTTTTCTTGATCCCTGTCACATTCCTTTGATTTCGTGCTTCTCTAGTCATGAAGGTCTTGTAAGCAACACATTGAGCAGCTTTGTGTCCAAAGTTAAGACATGAAAAACATTGACCATTAAAGAGGTTCCTGTGATTATAGAATCTATTGACCTAGTGATTGTAGTTTCTATTGATATTCATCTTTGAAGCAAATTGAGTATGATTTACCTGAGGTTGGTTGTGGCTTTTTTTCATCCTTTAAGTAAATTGATCTTGATTTACCTGGTGATCTGCTTTATGTATTTGCTAACGATTGTCATATTGTTCACTATTCTTTGCTGCATCAAGATAGCTCTTGGTGGAGGTTGATGACTTCTGTGATAGAGATGCTTCTTCAGTATATCCAACACCTGTCTTTATCAGAGGAGAATGTTGCACTTTGATAATTTCATTTAAGGTTTCTGATCCTTTAGCAAATCTAATATTGAGAGCTTTTGTTTTCTCAAGATCCTTTCTTAGACCCACAATTTCACATTCTAGTTTTTCATTGTGTTTTTCTCTTTCACCAAGTTGATATGTCAAGGTATCTATAATCATATTCTTTTCTTCTAAACAAATTTTGAGTTTAGAGATTTCTTCATGAAGTTCATCATCTTATAAAGCATCCAAAAATTTATCATCTTCATAAGCCATTAGAAGTCTATAGTCATTACTATTTTCATCTTCATCACTATTTGATAATCCATCGCTATCTTCATGAGTATAGTAGCTCTTTTTACTTACACTTTGTTTTCTATTCCATTTTGTAGATTCCTTCCCTTTATCATATTTATCTTTATGAGGACATTTGGCAGCATAATGACAGACTCTACCACAGGCAAAACATTTGAAAGGTATTTTACCTCTAAATCTTCCAGAACCCTGTTGAAGCTTCTTCACAAAGTTTACTTCATCTTCTTCTTCTTAAATATGTCCTGATTCATTGAGTTCTTCTTTTCCTTTTATTGAATATTTAAATGCGGCTTCTCTCATATCTTACAGGCCTCCTTTTCTCATCTCGAAGGCAGTTAAGATTCCATGAAGCTGTGTCATAGTAATAGACTGCAGATCCTGTTTTTCTTCTATGGCAGATACTTTTGATTCAAATTTAGTAGAAAAGGATCTTAAAACTTTCTCAACTAAGGTAACTTCCTTTATCTCCTCACCTAGATTTTTCATGCAATTAACAACCTCATCTATACGTAAGAAGTAACTAGCAATACTTTCATCATTGTGCATCTTAATAGTTTCATATTGAATTCTGAGAGTTTGTAGTTTAGCACGTTTTACCTGAGTGTCTCCTTCATAGCTTAGAACGATTTTGTCCCATATTTCTTTGGTTGATTTGAGCTGCATAACTTTGACAAACTCTAATTGTGACAGACTTCCCAATAATGTATTGAAAGCCCTGGCATTGGTTTCATATTGCTTTTTACCTACTGTATCTGTAGGAATTGCTAATGGAAATGTATATCCTCCTTCCACGATTTCTCAGACATCTGTTCCAAGTGATTGAAGGTAGCCTATGGTTCTTATCTTCCAATAAACAAAGTTTCTCCCATCAAAGATTGGTGGTCTAATGGATTCCCCGCTTTCTTGATTACTCATGATGATGGATCTTCCTTCAAGCGATCAAGCTTCTTCTGGAGGACCTACTCTGATACCAATTGTTGGAAATAATATTGAGAGGGGGGGTTGAATCAGTATTAGTAACTCAAAAAAATTTCATTTCCATAGGCAGATTTGTATACGCTACTATAGCTAAGTGAACCAGCATGTACACGCAATTGTTATTAAAGAAACCAGTGTATATGCAGAGAACTTTTGATTTACCCAATTTATCATGTATTGAACTTTAACCAGTATGTCAGATATTAATTAGACAGTGCAGTAAAAGCAAAATAAAGTATAAGCATCACACATGAACACCAAGATATAAGGTGGAAACTCAATGTGGGTAAAAACCACCTGGTGTTGTCATCTCTGTCTTCTTTTAATAATAAGAAAATTTTGTTTACAATTTTGTACCAGTGCAGGCTTATCCCAGTATGCAGGCTTCTACCTACAAAAGGATGCAACCTTCTCTCATTTTCTAGCTACTACTAAAAGGGAGCTACAACCCCCTAGCTCTTGTACTAGCTGATATGTTTGTTGGTATGTAGGCGCCAACCTACAGAAGGCTATGACCTTCTCTCTTCCTCCTGGGACCACGTTTCATAAACTTTTAGACTGGATCCATCAACAACATCATAACTATAATTCAATTATCAAATATATCTGCATCAGCCAATCACCTTTTGAACCAATCACAACCGAATCAATCAATCACTTTGACAACCCATCAATCTGATCACTCAAAATATTGTCACCAGAATACAGTAACCAGAACCCAGAACTCGGCAACAACAAACAGAAGCAGCTAAATCATATTTTATAAGGTATACACTACTTCCATGTGTCAAACCTGTGTTTATACGCGCTTTTCTCAAAGAAAACCAATGTATACATCTGTAAATATAAATTCAGAGTTCTGCATCTATTCCAGACTTTAGTTATACACAAATCATATCATTTATAGAATAATATATGCATCAGTATTCAGATCTAGAATATACATGAACAAAAACACATAATGATAATTCATTTTATGCCTTAAGATCCTGATCCATCATTAGATCTAATCCCTCATCATCCGCTAAGGTTCATCCTTGGTTCAAATCCAGCAATGCACCATATCCCAATAACCTGCATGCTAGATCTCACACTTCAGCAGATATTCGATACTTGCACACATTGGCCTAATGATCTTCTCCTCCTTTTATAGTTTTTATGCCTTTCTCAATACCATGGACCAAAACCACTTAGGACCAATACCTTGGACCAAATACCTAAGGTCAATACCTCGAACCAGATACCTTGGACCGATACCATGGGTCAAAATACCATGGACCAAATACCTCGGACTAGAAACTTAGTTTTCCAAGGTATACGGGCTTTTCCTTCTGTGAAAGTGCGTGTGTATGTATACATGACTTGTATACAGTGAACCTGCATGTATATGCAGCTTGGTTAATGGTGAACCTACGTATACCTCTCTTTCTTCATTCTATGAAGATTGATCTGTAATTCTTTGTTGTTTTACCTGCTATACTGTGATCTTTCATCTGAGTGAGTTTCCATCAAGGACAATACCTATATCATAATGCCAACAATAACAATGCGAGATTTGTGCATTAATAAACCTAGGAGGAAGCCTAAAGACCCTGCTACCATACATGTGATGGGGAAATTATCTGAATTAATGTCTACTCAACCTCTTCTAACTAAGTATAATGATCTAGGAAATCCTACAGTTACTGTCTACATTAATGATCAGCCCATAGCTAACACGTTGATCGATCTTGGGGCTCCAATTAATGTAATGACAAAGTACATCTTTACCACTCTTGGGCTACAGGGACTTAGACATACTCCTATTGTACTTGAATTAGCGGACAGGTCCCGTGTTAAACCAGAGGGGGGTGTTAGAGGATATAGTGATTACAATAGCTTCCTGGAGGTATCCAGCTGACTTTCTTATCTTATAGCCCAAATCCTATTTGGGGGGACATCCTTTGATCTTGGGGAGACCTTGGATGGCCACTGCAGATGCATTTATAGGCTGCAAATATGGATCTATGGTGATCTTAGATGGCCAGGCGACAAAGAACCTTAATATTTACCCCCTCAAAACCAAATCTGGATTTATACAACCATTGGTGGGATGAGTTTGAGCCTGAATCAGATCTTTCCCTACCACTCCTCCCTCTAGGGAAATCCTAGTATTTCAAAGATGAGACAAGAGATGACATCATTAATGGTTTTATTAGTAACTCGCTTTCTATCGCTTCTGTTAAAAATGCAAATGAGGAAGAAGAGGTGGAAGATATAGATTTTTAACAAATGAGAACCACTCCGAATATTGACAGCAGTCCAATTGAAATAGAACCAGGAAATTTTTTGAATATTAACCCCAACCTGACTACTGAGCAAAAACAACTGTTGCAGAAATACAAAAATGCATTTTCATGGGACTATACGGATATGAAAGGGATCCACCCTAACCTATGCACTCACCATATTTATTTGAAGGAGGGTTACAAACCAGTTAGACAACCATAGCACCGTATGAACCCTACACTGAAGGAGGTGGTGAAGGAAGAATTACAAAAACTCTTGAGTATTAATTTTCTTTATCCGATATCTAACAGTTAGTGGATGTCACTGCTTGTCATCGTTCCTAAGAAGAATGGCAAGTGGAGAGTCTTTGTGGATTATAGATAACTCAATAAGGCCACTCAAAAGGACCATTTTCCTTTACCATTTATAGATCAGGTCCTTGATACCCTTTCCGGAAAGAAATTCTTTTCATTTTTAGATGGGTTTAGTGGCTACAATCAGATATAGATTTCCCCAGAGGATCAAGATAAAACAACATTTACTTGCCCTTGGGGAACCTTCACATATGGAGTACTCCATTTTGGACTCTATAATGTGCTAGCAACCTTTCATAGGGCAATACTCGGGATTTTTTCTGACTTGTTGAATGACTGCCTTGAAATCTTCATGGACGATTTTACACCTTATGGAGATTCTTTTGAAATAGAATTAGATAATCTAGAAAAAGTGTTGTAACAATGTGTACAAAATAATGTTGCTTTGAGCACTAAAAAATGCCACATGATGATGGATGAAGGGATCGTACTCCGACACTACATTACTGCTGACGAAATCAAAGTAGACCCTGCAAATAGAGGTAATTTTGAAAATTCCAACCCCTAAGATGCAAAAAGAGGTATGTAGTTTCTTGGGGCATGCAGGGTATTACAGGAGATTTATAGAAATATTTTCAAAAATTGCATCACAATTATTTTCCTTGTTCATGAAGGATGTCAGCTTTTTGTGGATAGGAAAGTGTGAGCAGGCCTTTTTAAAGCTGAAATGTTGTGTATCAGCAACTCCGGTCTTGTGAGGACCTAATTGGGAACTGTCATTTCACATAGCTACAAATGCATCTAATATTGTTGTAGGTGTTGTTTTGGGCCAACTGGAGGATAAGAAACCTTATGTTATTTACTACATAAGCAAAAATCTAACCCCAACTGAGCTCAACTACACAATGACCGAGAAGGAGTTCTTAGTAGTCGTGCACGCCATCAATAAATTCTGACATTATATCACCGGGTATCAAGTATTTGTACACACTGACCACTCTGCCATTCATTTTTTAATGAATAATCCAATTACCAATGGTAGAATCACACACTGGTTATTGTTGTTACAAGAATTTGATATCACAATTGTCGATAAACCTGGAAAAGATAATGTAGTAGCTGATTTTCTTTCTAGGTTAACTATTGATGACAATTGCATTCCTATTGAGGATTATTTCCCTGATGAATATCTCTTTGTTATTTCTACTTACTCACCTTGATATGTAAATAGATACACTTATCTTGTTGCAGGGAAGTTTCCACAGTATTTGTCCTCCAAGGATAAAAGAAATATTATACAGCAAAGTGCTACCTATACCTGGATAAATGGGAATCTCTATCACACTCGACCAGATTTCCAGATCAGATGTTATGTTAGAGAAGATGAGATCTTTGACATCCTTAAATCTTGTCACAAGGAACCTTGTGGAGGGCACTTCGTAGACAAACTGATAGGGTACAAAGTCCTTTCTACAGGGTATTATTGGCCAACAATATTTCAGGATGTCAAGAAGTTTGTGAAGGGATGTGATAGTTTCCAAAGTATGGGCCAACCACTACAATCAGATGATATGTCGTTACAGACCCAAATCATCTTAGAACCTTTTGCGAAATGGGCCCTAGATTTTGTGGGACCAATTAATCCTTCATCTAGACAAAAATATTACATCTTGGTTTGCACTGACTATGTCACAAAATGGGTTGAGATAAAGGCACTAACTAAAGCCACAGAGAAAGTTGTTTCAGAATTTCTATTTGAAGACATCTCTGTCTGATTTGGCATACCCAGGAAGATAGTCATAGACGGAGGGCCCTATTTTACATCCCATATGATCCAGAAGTTGCTTGAAAAATATAAAATCCATCATAGAATCACAACACCTTATCATCCACAAGAAAATGGCCAAGTGGAAAGCATTAACAAAGCCATTGAGGGGATCCTTATTAAGACTATGGCTAGTCACCGAAGGAATTGGGCCGAAAAACTTCCAGAAGTGTTGTGGGCATACGGGGATACATGGAGGAATACCATGGGATTCTCACCATATGAACTTATGTATGAAAAAAATCCCTTATTCCCTATTGAGTTCAAAATCAAGACACTAAGAATAACATTGCAGGTAAATTTGGATTTGGCTATAGTGCAAAAGAAGAGATTGAACCAGCTCAATGAATTGGAGGAGAAACGGTTAGCTGCTATGCAGCAAACAGAGATTATCCAGCAGTAGAGAGCTAAGTGGCATGACAAATTCATCAAGAAGAAGAAGTTCGACAAAGGATATTGGACTCTCTTATACGACTCAAGATTCAAAGACTTTAAGGGTAAGATCTGCACCAAATGGCTAGGTCCCTATGAGGTAGATACAGTGTTTGACAATGGGACTGTAAATTTGGTGACCATTGACAATGCGAGGACACCATTGCTTGCAAATGGGAACCGTCTTCGGTTATATCACAAACCTTCTTTAAGGGATTCATTCATCAAAATTGTCACAAATTCAGATCTTTAGATTATAGGAATAGGGGAAAGCCCCCCTGTGTTGCAAGAATTCTAATTTTTCCAATAAGTGTAACAACTGAAAATCAACCACGGTTGGTGGTTGTTACACCTTCAAACTTAAGATAAAAAAGAAACATAATAAAACAATCTAGCTGTGAAAACCTTTTTTGGGCACAGACAAACAATTTCTGTAGCAGTTGAAAACCATCTTGTGGTGGTTGTTATACACTCTATAAAAAAATTTGTTATTTCAAACAATACTTTACGATAGTGTTGTTACATGATCTTTTCTTCTCTATTTTTGTAAAAATTAATAATATATAATAGTTATCTTGGTTGTTACACCTGTAATAGTCATCTTGGTTGTTACACCTGTAACAGCCGATGACTTCTAGAAATAAGTGGAATAAGATATTTTATTGCAACAGACAACAAGCATCATCGTGGTTCTTGTCATCGGAGTTAAGTTCGCACGTCTCGCCACCAGAGCTAAGTTCATGTGTCTCGCTGCTAATGACTTCTCCCCACATCACCTAGGTATGTCATACAAAGGTAATATCGTTATTCACTTTATTTGGTAATTATGGAAACTTAACACGACATCCTTTTTTACGGCCGAGGTCGACTATCAAATTTAAGCCAGGGAGGGGGCAAATCATATTGCGACATGACCTTTGCATGACCTGTGATTATTCAAAAAACCCACAATTAAGGCATGGTGATCTAGTAATTATTGTTACTTAATGCCCGATCATACCAAAAAAGGGAAGTGTACCTTCGACGAGACCTCCCATAACCCAACATTAATAAGGCAATATTACTGTGCAGTACGAACCATGATTGCAAAATCCTAATTTGAAATCCTCACTTGTGCCACCCTACCATTTACCCTTGTTGGAGCATTACATCCCCATTCAGAGTGCTCAGAGAGGTGGGAAAAGAACAGTTGTAGGCTGAAACAGCTAAGTAGTGTGCCGACTACCCCAGAACTTCTGAAGGAAAGGAAAAGGAAGAAAAACAACACTGAATTTGCATAGCAATGGGTGGAGCAACAATTCGGCATGAGCCAGGTTCAACAGAAGCCTTAGAGAATTTCCCTGAAGCATGCAAATTTTCAAGGACGCACGCTGTTTTGAGTTCTTCCAGAGGTTGGAGGGATCAGACAGTGAGTTTCCATGGAATTTGCAAAGAATTTAGAGAGAAATCAGATAGAGGCTAGAGGGTTGAAGCTGGAGGTTACAAAAGAGGTGATGGTTCAAGTGACGGGATTACCAGTGGAAGGAAAGAGGTGGTTTAATAGGAAGGTTAATGACCCCTCCCTGAAGTGGGATTTCCTCCAAGAGGAAGAGTCACTAGTGAAGAAAGGGAGGGGGACTGACAGGTTGTCACTTCCCTAGCCATGGCCTAATATTGCCCTCTACCTCATCAAGTACATTACATGTGAGGGAAGGGCAAAAATTGTGTTCAATTACCACTTTCCATTGCTAAATCACCTCTGGCATTAACAGCTGATAAATATTCCCTACTTCTTGCTGGGAAACATTAAGCATATGGTCGTAGCTGTGAAAATAGTTGCGCATCCAGAAACATGTGTCACCAACCATTGCCTCATCAAGCTCATTGTGTTGGATGCCTTAAGCCACAAAGGTAGGAATTGGGAGGAATGCATGAGGAAGAAGGCCAAGGCCACTCGCAAGAGGCAAACTGGGACGTCTGAGGAAGCTCCAGTGGTGACAAAGGAGCAACCCCAGCCTTTGATAGTCAGGGTTGGTAAGAGGCCAGTCAACAAACCAATTGGTGATAGGCGGCCAAAGAAAAGAATAAGGGTTATCGGGTACCCAAAGTCCCCATCCATGTCAAAGAAGAACAAAGAGGTAGTAGAGCAGAAGGACAAGAAGCAGGCTCAGCCAGAGGAACCTTCTTCACCTAGTAAGAGAGAAACTTAATCCTTGCTGTTAAAAATTGAAAATTTAGAAACAGAAAATAGAGAGCTAAGGGAACAACTAGCAGAGGGGAAGGCATAGGCAAGAGCCCCATGGTTAGACACTTTGGTCGAGGCCGTGGACAGGGCTAGGAATGGAGATGTCCTAGGTACTGTGTGCATGGCCTATGATGAGAAGCTAGTGACAGTGGGGTTTAGAGTCTATGAAGCAGACACCATCTCGAGGGAAACACAAACTAAAAATGGGAGGCTAACACACAAAAACCCATTGAGGACGTTGATGTTACACAAGAACTAGCAACTGAGACGGCGCAGTCCACAGAAATTAATTTGGTAGCTGATACACAAGAGCCCTTGGCTGACACTGTTGTTACACAAGAACCAACAGTGGATACAGAAGCCTACCTAGGGAAAAACAAGATACAAAAGTCTGTGGAGGACACTGCTGATACACAAGAACTAACAGTGGGAATGGAAGATGATCAGGGAGAGAAGGAAACTATAACGAAATCCATTGATGAAGTTGTTGTTACACAAGAAACAGTAGCTAAAGTGGAGCATTTTCACCCTCGGTAGGTTGTTACACCCTCAATTGATAGTGGATGTGGGAGAACATTGAGTCTTGATGAAGGATGGTGTTCTGAAAATATGTTGTTGTTACCAGAGCTACAAAAATGGAAGCAGCAGGTGCTCTCTCTACAAGAGGGGGTGATCTTGCTCAAGGCACACAAAAGGATGATGGATTCCCTTAGGGAAAAGTGGTTAAAGGAAGAATGGGAGAGAGAATGGGAAGCACGAAGGCACAAGGAAGCCATGAAGAAGAAGGATGAATAGATGTATCAGTTACAGCGACAGGTCTCAGACCTAACGAATGACAATACCAAGCTTCGTGATCTTTCCCTAAACCTGCTAGCATGCAAGCGGTTGTCCCCATCATATCCAATGTTCCTTTGGGAACGATATTATTTATTTCAATTGAAAGTAGTTTTTGAGAATAGGTCTTATTTGGGTTCTTCAACCCGAACTTTTCTTGAGATTTTTCGCTCCTGCGATTTTGATGAACAAAGCTTGCTTTGCGAGCTATTTTTGCATAATATCATGTGTGAGTATGTCAACACGAAAATGGTAGCAAGTGTCTTCTCCTATATGGGAGATTTGTAGTTGTGGGCCTTTATTTCGTTTATGAGGAACCAAATTGAGTGGCATCTGGCCATCAAATCAACATAAATCAATGAAGAAACAACAACATTATGGGTTAGAGCAGAACCAGGGATGGTTTATGAACTCAGGCATGAGTTTAAGCTGTTCCTGAGCACTCCAAAGATTAGGGAACAATCAGTCGTCTATAGGAAAAGGATTGTGAGGATCTGCTTCAATTTGCATGCACATATGAAAAGTTGAGCGCTAACAGGATGTCTTAAATGCATCGAAGCCTGTAGCACTGAGTTGCAAGAAGGGGATCCTTTTGAGTACATAAATATTGTGGTTGTTGTTACATAGGTGCCTGAGTATGCTTGGATCGTGCAGACATTGGGGGCATTTTGGATTGGGCTCATATTTAAATTTCCTTTGATTTGGTTTCCAGTAGAAGAGTATCAACCAGACTACCACCTATGTGATTATGAAGAAGAATCCTAGCCACATCAGTTGATGGCCATTTAAGGGTACAGAGCTCTGGGTGAAGACATTGCTGGTGCTTACAATTTTACAGACTTGCATCGAGGGTATAGCAGGAGAAGCTGAGATTCTGCATGGGGACATGTAGTTGCTTCAGTTGGGGGGAGATGTTGGGTGTGATGTTTTACCTATTTTTTGCACCTTCTTTCCCCAGTTTTGATCCTCTTATCCTCCAGGCCTATGAACTTTACATGATTAATCACCCTTTTTCTCACTTTTATAACCTATTCCATTGTCATGTTATTTTTCCGTATTTTACTGAATAATACGATACTTTATTCCTTTTTGTGGCTAACTGGGGTGAGCATTGGAGGAGTATTTTGGAATCCCTTCTCATTTTCAGGTGTTGCTCACGAGAATGAGGCTATGGAGTAAATAGGCAGCGCTAATCAATTATAGAGCATGGTAGAGTAGTTTGTTGTTACACCCTATATGCTACTACAGGTTGATGTTTCACATTGAATGTTGTTACAGGATGCTATTACACGACGCGTTGATACAAAGGTTCGTTGTTGCACCAAGGGTGTTGTCGCCAGTGATTTCTGTAACATCCCGAACTGCTATTCACTCGCAATATGTTGTTGTACCAGAGCTGGAAAGTGTGGGTACAGTTCCACATAACAATTTTCGACGTTAGGATTTATTTATCTTGGAAGAAACAGACCCAAGAGGTTGAAATCCTAACTAATGTATATTTGTATTTAGAAATAGGTTGTAACTACTTTTATTTTTTATCAGCATGAGAATCGTGAGATTCTCATGACTGATCTATTTCTAATTTCGGGCATGTAATAACTATAAAAGAAACTTGATTTCCTATGTACAAGGGTAGAATATAGAAGAATATTGTTACTATGCTTCTGTAACTCTGAATGATTTTTAGTATAAATCACTACAGTGATGTTGTTTTCGCTCTTCAGCTAATTCGTTAATTAATTTCGTGTTATTCCTGTGCCCCTGCTAAGGAGGAAGGGCCCTCCTCTTTGGCAAGGACTATAGTGGTAGAGGTAGTGTACATTCTAGTTTTGTTATTTGTTATATGGTTTCTTGCTATTGTTATACAAATTTCGAATTATATTTTTTGTTGTTCCAAATTATATTATGATGTTACACTGAATTAATCAAACAAAATGGTAGTAACTAGTTGGAGTAGATATTAGTCACTGTGTGGTGCACCCTTACCTTGGTAGTTTCAAAGTGTGATTTCAATTCTGTGGAGTGTTTTGTATTTCTACATGAATGATTTGATTTCAGCAATTTGATTCAGCGACATCTTTTACTATTCTTTCCATTTTTCATTCTTGGTTGTAGTGTATCGGCACATATAGTGCGAACTCCATTAAAATAGCAAGACCTACCATGGGTTGACAATAAAATGTTGCTGCCTTAGTCAATTAGGATTGATTAAAATAGCACTACAGGAGCTTCAGTTGCAGCATGATGAGAATATTTTGGATCCAAAGGAAGAACCTTAGGAAGTTGTGGATAAACCACAAGTAGAGGAGCACAGAGTGGAGACAACCACTCAAGCAGAGACATCGAGAGAAGGAAGGAAATGAACCAGAGAAACTGACAGATTATTGCATGATGATAGAGAGAATGTAGGGGTACCCACTTCATAGCACATACATTGGAGGTCACCAGATTGGTACACTGGATACATGGCTCTGATGACTGAGCTTGTAGAGACTAAGCCATCCTCTTTCGAGAAAGTAGTAGAGCAACCTGTATGGGTTGATGCTATGGTAGAGGTATATGATTCCATTATCATAAACATTGTTTGGTAAGTAGTCCAAAGACTAGAAGATAAGTCAGTGGTGGGTTCAAGATGGATCTTTAAGGTGAATCATGCAGAAGGCAGAAGCATAAAGAAATACAAGGCTAGATTTATGGCTAAGGGGTTCTCCCAAGTTGAGGGAATTGACTATGAGGAGACGTTTGCTCTAGTAGAAAGGTACTCATCCATCATATCAATTCTAGAACTAGTTGTGTAGATGGGGTAGAAGATCCACCAAATGGATGTGAAGACAACGTTCCTCAATGAATTTATTGAGGAGGAGGTGTACATAGAGCAACCATAAGGTTTTGAGACATTTGACATAGAGTCGCATGTGTGTAGACTCAAGTGCACGTTGTATTGATTGAAGCAAGCACCCCGTGCTTGGTACACCAAGATCAACAACTATCTCACCCAGTTGGGGTTCACCAAAAGTGAAGCATATGCAAACCCTTATTAATTTGTGGTTGAAGGTAAATTATTGATTATTGTGTTTTATGTCAATCATTTAATTTTAACCGATGATGAGAAGTTTATCAAATCTTGTAAGGAGGACCTTGAAAGAGAATTTGAAATGAAGGACATCGGACTCATGCACTAATTTATCAGTTTGGAAGTACGGAAAGGAGCTAGGAAATTATTTTTCTCTCAAGGCAAGTATGCCAATGAGATATTAAAGAAGTTCTACATGGATAGTAGTAAACCGATGGAGACTCCTCTAGCAGGGAATTGGAGGAAAGAGGATTCCAATTCAAGTGAGGAAGTGAAAGTGGGGTTCACTAATGTATCTTGTGAACACACGACCAAACATGTGCTATGTATTCAAACAACTTATTCATATGGTTAGGCAAACCAAACTATATTTGAAGGAAGCTAAGCATTTCCTTCAGTACCGCAAAGGCACCACCTAGTTTGGACTATGGTACATATGGATAGAGGGAGTGAAGCTATGTGGCTTCACAGATGCATATTGGATGGGGAGTCCATCAAACCAAAAGAGTACATTAGGAGGAATTTTTAGTGTTGGGTCCTTAATGGTTTCTTGCTACAACATGAAGCAAATATTTGTGGCACTCAACTCAGGAGAAGCAGAGTACGTGGCTGCCAGTCAAGCATCATGTGAGGTGATCCAGATGAGAAAGAGTGTTGTTGGGTTATTTGGTCATATGATGGATCCTACTATGATAATCAGCGTTGTATCAAACTATTTGAAAATCTTGTATTTCATGATCAATCCAAGCATATCAATATATGGTATCACCATCTACGAGATTGTGTGTAGAGGTGGATTAGGTTGTTGGAATACATTCTTACAAAGGAACACGATGTCGATATTCTGACAAAGGATTTTTCAAGAGGAAAATTTGAATTCCATAGAGACAGGATCGGGGTAACTGATAATCCCTTTCTTGCTAAGAGGGAGTGTTGAAAATGCAGCTAGAAAATCTCAGTTTGACTTTGTTGTGGTCAAACTAGATTAAAATTCGAATTTCTATTTCAGCAGAAATATTGGAGGTAGTTAATTGAGGCAATATGGCACTTGTCACTCATTTAACTTAGTTAATTTGAGTTGGGGAAGCTTGAGTTCAGTTTAGTATGATTGATTTCTAATTTGTATCAATCCATTTCAGTTAAATTGAGTTATGGTTAGTTAAACTAGTTCTATTTGTTAGAGAAACTAGTGGAAGGTCCAAGTGTGGAAGTGTAACTTTAGGTCACCCAGTGATCATCCAGTTAACTAAATAATCAGCCCAAAATAACTGATGCATGAAGAGAATTTGAGTTACCCAATTGAAATGGAGATTCCAAGGCAGTGTACTATCGATTGTAGACTATTATGAAGTGTATAGGTGGTGCATACAGTCAAAGGATGAGCGTAGATGGATTGCACAATTCTAATTTAGGAATATTTTAATTAATAACGACCTAATTCCTCAAGGAACAACGCAAGGAAATAGGAGCTTGGAGGGCTTGAAAATTGGCTAAGTGTTGGATAGAGTCAGTCATTCAAGCAAATGGATAGATTATATCATTGCAGGTTGTGCTCAAGCTTGAGAAAGCATTGTATTTCATCTCTATTCTTTGATTAATGTAATACAGGTAGGAAGGGGTTTTGAGAAGTTGCTTTCCCCTAGATAAATTTTTGTGTATGTGTGATAAATCTTGATGCATATTTATGATTTGTCTTCTCGGTTGTGAATTGAATTTCACATATTAGTAGAGTAGATTTGAGTCTTGTGTTTTAGTAAATTACATGAGCAATTTCATATCTACACATTAATTTCTGCAAGCTAGGTTTTGATAGTGTTGATAGTAGGAATGTTGGCTATGTGTGAGGATTGTACTATTGTTATTTCCATTGTCATGTACTACTAGTGTTGGTATATGAGTTAGTGAGTATGTTGTTAATCAAAATATTTATGTAATGATGTTTTTGTTGAGGTTTTGTCATTGTATATTATGGATCTCAGATGTGTTGAGTCAAAGAGAGTTTCTTGTGGAACTATTGTGAGTGTTGCGGGTGTTAGTGCTAATGCGTGATGTTGTTGAGTTAGGGTTTTCTACTACTAATGAGCAAAGAGTGTTGGTGCATGTTGCTGGTATATGGGTTAGAGTGTTGTTGAGATGTTGTTAGGGTTTTTTATGAGGAGTATTTTCTTAGTAGAGTGAGAGTGGTTTGATGAATTATTGAGCATTTTGGGTTAACCGATTTTTATATATTCAACTGAGAAAATAGATTATGTGGGTCCTATATGAAAATCGATGAAATGTGGTCCACAGTGTTTTGAGTTGAGATTCATGGGCCAAGTTTGAAAATATATGACAGGTGGTCCACTAGAGAAATTAAGGTTGGGGCCTGCAGGAGCAAGTGGTGGCTTGTCGATATATGGAGTAGTGTCTTCCATTTGGTGGTGGCATGAGAAACTATTTGGAGGTTGGAGCCTCCAGTAGTTTGGGGCCTACATATAGTTTCGGAAGTGGTGGCTTCTATTAAGTAGTGGGCTAAAGCAGATGGTTGCTCGCATACATCACAAACCATAACTTGCACACTAGTGGTGGCTAGTGAATGATGTAAAAGAATATTTTAAATAAGAAGAATAAGAAGACAAAGTGTAAAGTGGTTTTTCTCCCTGAAGGTTTCCACCTAATATTTGGTGGTCATGTGTTGATGATGATTTATGTGATACTCTTTTGGTTGCTTTGATGTTTTATGTGCTACTCTTATGTACTAATCTTGTATTTTGTTTAGATCTTCTATCGATATTGTGTTTTTATTCAATAATTATTCAGTAAATTGCAAGAAAAGGTAAAAAGTGTTCAAGATGATCTATTGAGTACAATACTAATTCACCACCCTCGCTCTCAGCTTTTTCAAGCTCCCAACACATACAATTTCTCGGTTTTTACAATAACATCACCAAAAGTTTTTACAATAACATCACCAAAATTGAGTTTTTTTTTTGTTATTTTGAAATTCTACATCCACTATTTAATTTCAAATTTAATGAAAAATGTGTTTCACCGAGTGTGATTTGGTCGAAGGAAAATGAAAAAAGAAACATTAAGTTTCAAAAAAGCACAAATTCGATTATAGATGAAAGCACCACAAGTCACAAGCTTGAAGGATGAAAAGAAGAAATTGAACAATTGAAATTGACAAATTTATCATCGGTTAATACCACTAGGGACAACTTTGGTTTGATCAACTAGTTCCAATCACTATTGGCCTTGTCCAATAAATGATGGGCCTACCTAATAAAGGGGAACTAGTTCCAAAGACCTTAGAAATTGTAGCATGGATTTAGAAATTTACATAAAGTACCACAAAAAGTGATTCCAAAAGTTTTATCGTCATCCAAATGATGGAACATGTGCTGATGAAAAATATACTTGACGACATAAAATCAATATAATAGATGAACCTGAATAATAAAATAACATAACATTAAATTGAAAGAAAAAAAAATCAAACCCAAATTCAAACAAAGAAATTGGGAATTGAGAGGCTGTCATGCATGTGCATAATGCTTCCTTAACGTGTTTGTCAGGGAAAAGCATAATATGCAACTATCTCATATTTTCCAATTCACATTCACTTTATTTGTGAGCACGTGCTCTTGATATGATCCATGTGAAGCTCTAAAGTGTTGATAGAAGTTTCGCATTTATTTATCTCCACCTTTTTAAGCGATGAATATATGTCACGAGAATGGTTGGGTGTCTCTTAAAGCTAAAAACACAGTACTTAATTAGATTGTAAAATTTTTATATATGTTTTTATATTAGTTGACTCCGAATTTTCTTTTTCAAGATCATAATTTCGAATGATTGATTTAAGTATTTAACAACTATTTTTTTTAGTGAAATTTTCTAATTTTAGTTGTTAAAATCTTTTTCAACGGAAATAGAAATTGCATGAATTAAAATAGTCAGGTTAAAGTTAATAGATATTTATACATAGTATTTGTATTAAAAGAGTCTAATGACATATTGATAGAAGAGTAGATGAATGTAGAGTGAGGTAGAGGTAAACTATAGGAAACAACGATATAGATGTAGAAGGCATAAGGAATCAGGATGATAAAATATCGGTAAAGTAGAGCTTTCCAAGTCGGTAAAAATGCATTATAGAATCTACAATATATCAAATTTTTATCACTGAACTCATAATTAAACAATAAGCAATCTTCGAGGAAACATCACTGTGATATTCTATCATCTTCTTTGAATGACATCCTAGAGATTATGATGAGGCATTGTTTGGATGGGGGAGAAAAAAAACAATTGAGAAACACACATTTCATGGGGTGCTCAAAAGCCTAAACGAATTGAAATGATGTCCTTTGCAGCAATTTTAGGAATCCTTGTGTATTTTTATCATGTTGTGATTTTTTGGATGAGCAACAAGTGGATTACGTACTCCCATATATATATCGTCAACATATGTATCTTAAAAAATAGGAGCAGAGCAACTTTGAGTAGATCTCAAGGCTAACATTGAAAAAAAAAATGTTTGTGAGTTTTATCTAGTGTTAAAAACACTCAAATTGTTTGTGAGTTTTATCTAGTGTTAAAGACACTCAGATAAAATTTCTGAGAAATCGTTTGTTGTAAATAGAATATTCCATATACTTTTTCTTCCTAAGAAAAGGAGTGGCATAAGCCTAATAGTATAATAAGGCTACGACCTAGAACACCCTCTACCCTCCACAAATTTCTTGGAGGCCAGTCAAGAAATATTGTAAATTAAATTATTTAGTAGGAGTTATTTCAATTCATTAGATGTCAAATTTCAACAATGTATTAAAAGTCTCTTCAAAGTTAAAAATTAGGTTTTCCTGAACAAATAGTCTCATATATGTTATGTGGTAAATATTAAAACATTACATAAATATTGCACTAATTGGAATATTATTACAATATTTCTTTAGTCATCATCACTAAGAAATATGCAATTTTTACTTATTTTTCATGGAAAAACCATGTCCCAACTTAAATTTAAAAAAAAAAAAAGAAGGCAAAGTAAGTTTTTATGTGAAAAACTTGTCTTAATTTAAATTTAAATATTTTTCCATGTGAAAAAATGTTGTCTCAATTTAAATTTAAATTTCCATGCGAAAACAATTTCTCAACTTAAATTTAAATAATAAATTATTATATATAAAAATGTATCACTTCTTTTGATAACCAACTAAATTGTTATACATAAAAATTCATTGTTTCTTTTGATGACTAAGTCAATCATCACAGTACAACGTCCACACTGACCACTGTCAACTTAGCGTAACAAACATGGAAAAAAAGGAAGTCTACTTTGCTTCTTGCCTCATGTGGATGTTATTTTCTCTTTTTGTAAATGTAATTTGAATGTTGTTCCAATGAGATATCTAAAAGTGTGATTTTGTTCGATATGCATAAATAACTGTGTGTTCTCTGTAAATCACAGGTTTTTAACAATATTTTGTGTTGGAAAGGTTCATGTGATGGCTTCTTCGAGGAAGGGAAGCTCTGTGAAGAGCGTTTCCAAATGTGTCCTCTACAATCGCGTTTAGGTCTCCTGATGTAGCTCCAGAAATAAATAAGCATAAGGCAGAGAATGCATGTATAAGGGAAAATGACAAGAAAAGCCCCGTGGGAAATAACCTCGTGGATATGTCTAGAAACATGAACGTGAGTCAAGTTCATAGAGGTGGAAGTTTAAGTAGGTTGGAAAACATCGGTGTTTTGATTAGTGATAGGAAGTTCAAATATTTGGACGATATCGATATGTTGGTTTGAAACAAGAATATGCAATCTCATAGAGGTAGATCATCCCCAAATTTATTAGCAAAGAAAAACGTTTGGACTACATCACATGCAAAATCTACAGCTTATCGTCCAAAAGAGAATTCACCATCTCTGAAAAATAAAGCTTCTACAAGGCCCCCATTGGTGAAGAATCCTTCAGTTGGAACCATTTTGTCCAAGAAAGATCATAGGGTCAAGCAACTCAATAGTAAAATAAAATGTTCCCATGATCCATTTTCATCAATTGATATTGATTATGATCTTTTCACAGACAGAGCGGTTGAGCAAGCATTGGTAGAGTTGAATTTTATTCTTGAAGGTCTCTCACTTGAAAAAGGGATCATCACTAAGTGGGTTGTTGCACTGAAGAAATGAGAAATCGCGCCTACTTTTAAAGGATTTCATACATTTGATGGATCCAAGTCCAGTTCAATTGAAGAGGCACCGCTCATTCTCAATGAATCAATTGAGGATTTGTCTGCAAATACTATGTGTGAACACATAGATCTATTTGAGAAATTTCCAATTAAGAACACAATATAGGGTGAGGTTACAAAAGAACATGATATACTCGGAGAGAATGTCAAGATGGATTCAATATTCCCTCTCCAGTTCAGTCCTAGAAAATATAATTATCCTTTCAGTGTTTACCAGGATCTGTTTCAAACCAAGATTTGGCAGGGGAATTTGGAGGAATGTGTTTCAGATGAGAAATGCTTCACATGCACTTCCGAGGAGAGTACCTCAGATGGTAAATGGTCCACATATAGTTCTTCTGAGAGTTCTTCAACACTACAAAATGAGTTGAGTAGCTACCTAGGGGAGAAACATTATTCTCTGCAACATCAAGATTGTGATAACATATCATCTTCTGAGAAACACTATTCCTTACAACATAAAACACTATTCCGTACAACATCAAGATTGTGCTAGCATATCATCTTCCGAGAAACACTACTCTCTACTACATCAAGATTGTGATAGCATATCATATTCTGAGAAACACTACTCTCTACGGCATCAAGATTGTGATATCATATCATCTTCAATCTTGACACTTTATTTTGAAGAGTTGGACCTCAGAAACAATTCAAATGGAAAGAATGTTGATAGTTTTAAGAGTCAAGAAAATAAAATTTCTCACCATCTTGTTTCTTCGATTGCTTGTGGATTTGGGGGCTTCACTTCAAATTTCTCATTATTGAACTATAACCCTTCTACTCTTATTGGTAGAATTCCTCTTAAGCATCTAGACTACGAAGAAGAAACAAGCTTGAATTTGTCCTTGGAAGACTCTATCACACAGATGGGTGCATAATTTGGCTATTTGAAATCCAATGCAAGTAAATATATTGAGGAAAACAACAATCAAGAGCCACTCTTCTGGCCTCTTAACCCTAATTCTTATTGGCATGATAATAACGATATCAAAATTTTACAGTCTATAATGGACTTTGAGTGTCAATTGAAGGTTGAGAGGACAAGTGTTTCATTGAGAAATACAAGTTCACTATCATCGGATAACTCTGAACGATAGGGTGGAATGTAATATTTCTCCAGCAGGAAAGAAGCCTCACCTAGTGATGGAAGCATTCCATCTTGTAGAGTTAGACATTTCATTCATCCATCTTCTGAAGGTATAAATTCTAAGGCTGCATCCCAACTACTAAATGATATGTCAAGAATGAAGTTTGGTTATCAAAAGCAAGGATGCTCACAATCAAAGGTTTCATATTCATCATCTTGGTTAATTCAAGCTAGCAATTCCAACACAGATGTTATTTGTACATCTTGTGTAGATGGAAAACTTAATTTGTGTTCTTGTCTCATTTGAAGTGAATTTTTCTTGCAATTTTTGAACTGCATATCTTTTGCTTTCATTTCTTAATAACCTATATTGACAGGTCTAAATTTTGTGGATAAGTTGTTAGAGCCTTTGATGGAAATCTATATGATTTATCTTGACAATCTAGCATGCAGTATGCCACTTTGCCTTTTTTGTAGTTCATAAAACATTTAGCTTTAAAGTTTAGGATATAAACTCTTGTATTAATTTTCCAAACATGAATTACATAGGAGGTTTGACATGGATTGGAGATTTTGTATTATATGCCAATGGCCGAAGTTCTTATTATGTTTTGTAAGTGGCCACTCTTCAATTGAATTATTCTCTTTAGCTATCTCGGTAAGAGTATCGAGGTCCTTTTACATTATTTTTTGGAGCTTGAAAGGGAGTAAATTGTCATATGTTATGTCAAATTTCTTTTGAACAAGCCTTACCAGCAAATTTCCATTCTATAGATTATAAAGGATTATGTAGTTTAGGGCCTAGGATTGATTTCCAATTTTCCACCACTAAATGGGGTAGAAATGCTTACTATGTTGATGCAATTAACTGCCAAATTTACATAGTCGAAGGATAGTTACCTTTGTCTATTAAGATTTTATGCCTAGTATGGTATTAGGAATTCTTGTTTCGTAGTCTTAATTGCAGGTCATTAGAAAATAATTTTACATGTTTCATAAAGGAATGCTAATGATTCAAGGTTTTGGATTGGAGTCCCTAATGAAATGTGTGGAACACATTTGTCATCTATTCTTTGGGCAGAATATAAATTTATGCTGGAACTATCTGAGGATGCAATTGTGATGATGAAAGTTGTTTCATGTTGAACATGCAAGGTGAACCAAATGGCTCCAAGAAGCCTTCTTGCTTGTTTAGGGTGTGATGTGACAGTGGTGGACTCTGGTCATGAGTGCTTGCAATAAATTTCATAGGCTGGGCAGAATTCAAGATATTATTTCTTGATGTATGCATGTCAGGTATGGATGGTTATGAAGTGGCCATTCACATTCAGTAGATGTTTCCTAACCGGCATGAAATACCATTACTTGTGGCTCTTACTGGAATTATTGACAAAGAAACCAAGGAAAAGTGCATAAAGGTTGGAATGGATGGTGTGTTATTGAAACCAGTGTCACTAGAAAAAATGCGTAGTGTACTAGTTGATCTCTTGGAACATGGGTCAGTATGTGACAGTATACATAGGCTAAGACTATGTTTAAAAAGTGGAAGTTGGTACACGTAAAATTGTTCCATTTATCTTATGGAGCTGACAAACAATGCATTAATTTATTCATATGAGACCAACAAATATCTGCAATCAATTTAACATAACAAAGTTTTGAGATTTACTAGATGCCAAATTTAGTGATTTTCAAGCTTACTAGTGAGCAGATTTTTCTCTTCTTTGAGTTGATATATGCTTCCCATCATCCTTTACATTGGCTAGTTGTTGATAACTATGATCTATTCTTCTTTGTCAACAATTACAAGGACTGGTCAACCTTCTAGAAAATATGTTTCCCTAAAATATTGCAACTATCTTTGAAGTGCCACGCATGAATTATGGAACTGTACAGTATAGTGGCTATATGTGACCTAAATGATGGAAAAATTTAAGTAATTCCATTATTCTTTGGACCCATTAAAATGTTTTCTACATATCTGGTTTTCCTTACGCCCTTAGTCAACTACGTAATTTAATTGCATGGAAATTTTAATGAAACAACCTAATTCAATCTAATGTGATTGGCCGATATTAATGTTGAATCTACCCAAAACTTCCCAATGGAGCTTCTACATTTCCTTCCCACGGTTTTGAGGCTAGTAGACTCTTCTGTGACACTGAAAGGGTTAGATCACATCTTTTCTGTCTGGACACGGGCATCTTGATTTAGATTTTGGGCAAACAATAGGAATAATGAGGAAGGGGAAACTTCTGAAGACATTGATCTTGAAATATCCGCATACACACAATCTCATGATATGTTTATGCATTTTGAAACAATTTGGTGCATGTCTGTATTCAATTCTCAATACTCTAATACTCTTCATGCACATGTATTATTTTTTTTAGTTGTAGCCAACAATAGCACTAAATAAATTTTTAAGTCTCTCATAAGTGTGATTTGTAGCTGGTATGCCTTCGAAGTTTTTTGCTACCTAAACTGGAGTAATGATCAACTTACTGGAATAGAAAACATTGTAGTTTTTTATAAAGATACTGGGCTGGATTTATCATTAGCTTCAGATATCGACACAACAATAGTGCCACTAGAGGGAGCAACAAATTTCAACTTTAGAAATTCATCCACCCTTTAGGATTTGGAAGTTAATGTTTATGTTTGCTCTGTATATGACTCTGGGCCAACTTCATGCAAATCTAATTTGAATGTTTGGATGATAGGGAATCAAGTTCAACAATTAAAGGATTATTGTATTCAAGATTATGGACAACCCAATGATAATAATGAAGTAGATTCAATATGGAATGATGGTCTTCTTACTTGCATCGATTTTGGTTGGAGGTCAGAAAACAATCTGCCAGCATTAAATCTAGACCAAATCACAATAAAGTCAATGAGGATGAGTCATTGCATGGAATATTCTGCTTGGAAAAAGTGCGTAAAATATCAAGGGGAATTATGCTAAAAAAAATTAATTTATTTGGAACCTGTGAGTTAGAGTAAAATGTTGAACGATTAAATTTAAATTTCCAACTAATGGTCCATGATTAAATTCGCATTTCCACAACCAACCATAAGAATACAGGAGGTTTTAGGAATATGTTTATTTATGTATGGTTTGAATTCGGAGTAGTGTTGTTACTAGTCAAAAGGACCAACTTCTTGAAGGGGTGTATTATCCCAATAGCCAAAGTCTCTATAAGTGTAAGTGTTAAACAGACAAGTGTCTATGACTGCATAACCATTATTTCCATGCATTGTCTTTCTTGTGCTACTACTACCTGAGACTAGACCTTGCACAGGAAATGCATGGCCAAAGATCCTGGGCTCGAACCTTGAACTTCCCACTAAACCCTAGGAACAAATATTCATCCCCTTGAGAGTACAAATAAGAAGCACAAGAACATAAGCGAAGGTGTCAGCGGATTTGTTAATATTCTTGTTCAAGGAATTACATTCATAGGGAATATAGCAGTTTTAATTACAAGTCTGATAAGAGGAAGGTTGGATCTAGAGATAGGTGCCAGGGATGCCCTGGACATTCTAGTAAGTGCCAAACTCAAGACCATAAATGGGATTAAAGATGGAAATGGACTGATTACATGTACAGAAGGTCGACAGACTGCTTCCACACAAGAAGTTCGTCTCCGGAAGATGGTCGAGTTATTCAGACGACTTCGACATCGACTGGGCATCCAGAAGATGGTCAAGTTCTATGAACAGCTTCGACATCAACTTGGAATTAACATATCTTGTTTGAGAGGAGAAGATGATCTTTATACTCTATAAGAAGGTGGTATTCACACTGCCTCTACAAAAGAAGGTTGTCCACTAACATATCTAATGAAAATAGAAGTGTACAAAATTCTTATGTTGTAATTTTATCTAATGGTAAACACAATTTGTCCATCAGAGAGTTCATGAAAACCAATGCCCCTATTGTGGACTCTATTTTACTCTGATTCCTTCCATTACAAGCTGCAATCAATGATGGTGAGGTAGTCACTATAGAAACCTGTCCATGCAATTCCTACAACTGCATCATATTCTATACACTAGAAGAGCTTACCTGTATTCCATCATGCCTGTTCTTTAGATGCCTGGGACATTGATTACCGTGAAGGATGAGAACGAGAAAATAAGCATGAACCTTACTGTCATGCCATCATGTTTGTTCTCCGGAGGCCTAGGACATTGATTACTGCAAAGGACGAGAACGAGAAAATAATCATGGGGACATTGTTGATATTTTTGTGACAGTTGTTGAGGACGACGAATCTCAACAGTGCCACCAACAAGAACCCCATAATATAATTCCTATTAGCATAAATATTAGTTTCACAAATTGAGAAAGAAAACATATATTTAGGCTAACCATTATATTTTCAAAGATTTTAGACAAGTTAGAATTTAATGATTTCTTGTGCATTAGTAATTTCACAAAAATATCATATTACAACAGTAAGAAAAATCATAAAGCTATTTTTTAGGGTCTAACACTATCTTGAACTTCTTTCCCTACTAGGTTAGTAGGATCTTGGTCTTCATTTCCATTATATCTTTAGATTGATGGAGTGAATCTTCTTTAGGTTATAATGAATTGAATGACCCATCTGTACATTGTTGGATCCAAGTGATAAAGCATCCATTCTATGTGCCAAAATAAGGGACCTTAGAATTTCACATTTAGCTTCAATATTATCTATGTGTTCGCTCTATATATGAAGAAGTTTCATTATAATGGTGTTATGGGTTGTTGTGATGTATTCCATCTCTAAAATTTTTTTAGAAATTGTTGATAAGATTGTACAGTTGGCTTGGATGGCTTCCCCTTGCCTTTGCAAAACCTTTCTTATTTAACCTTATGTTTGTCCATGGATATCCTATTATAAAATGAAATATGAGAAGATAGAACTAAATTGAATAAATTTGCAATGGATAGACAATACCAAACCCAAATTAATGAGAAATCTACTTTTCCTTAATGATTCCATTGCTCTAAGAGGAATGTGATAGCAAAGGAACACCAAAGCACCATTAACTTACATTGCAAGCAAAACTAAAAATTCCATAAGATGCCTGCTAATGTGGAAGCCAAAAATTTACATGAGATACTAGATTATATAGCAATTTCACTAGATTATTTCAAGTAAAATACCTAACTCTTATGCCAGAGGCATGTGGAGTTTTTTCCCTACTAATTGACCCTAGACATATGATTAAAAGTGGGAAAACCCTCGTGAAATCCTATAAGCCCTTCCTTTAATCCCATTCGAATTATGATGGATGCATCCACCTCCCAGGATGTACGATTATGGCCCAATGCATCACCTAGATTACCCACACACCAACTCTATTAAAATGAGTGAACCATGATGACCAAATGTATCCTCTTATCCATACCTAAAGAGGCCCAATCTATACATTTATTAGAGCACTCTCAATGCATGTGAAGAGAGATATGATGGTGAACAAGATTGTAATGGCATCCAACTCATATGAATGACTTCATTAACTGTTAACTATACCACCTTTAACGACATGCCAACCTTTTTCCAATGGTCAACATCTATATTGTGCCCACGTTTGATACAGAAGAAGTTTATTTGTCCAAATTGTTTTGCTAAGGTATTAATTCTTTTGAGAAGAGATTTTATTTTAATATCTTTGGAGGATATGCTTCTTGTCATAGCTCTAATAACTAGTATTTAATCCCCTAACATGACTCAAGATTACTGTCCCTCCTCTAATGTTAAGGAGAGCCCTTCCCAAAAATCTAGAGTGTCTTCTAGATTATTTGGAATACATTACCAATACCCCAAACAAAATGTGTTATCCCATTACCCTATGGATCATGTAGATCCCACCCCACTTGCCACACCAAAATATATTTAAATTGATTAAAAAAAATCAAAGAGTTATGCAAACTATTATGCTACTATTTTCTTTAATTTTTCCATTCTATTTCAATTCAAATGACACATTGATCTGTAATCATTAATATCTTAAATAATACTAGTTCCACAATTATAACTTAATGTTAAACATACGTGGAATGTGAATAACAATTGTGAAAGATAATCGTGAGATCTTTTTATTATTCACATGATGTACATTTATAATACATTTTGCATGACCGTTGGATTCCATATTCCAAGGTCTCTTAGAATTCCTTTGACTCCTCACATTCCACACCAACCCTTAGAGGATTCACTGTCCAACATTCCCCCTTAATCCAAATGGGTATGTATGAGTCCAAGAAGAGAGTTGTAATATAAAATGTGGAAAAATGCATGGTAGCACTAGGCTGAATGTGCTCTCTAAAAGGTTGGAATAAGGTGGTGGTTTAAGGATGACCACCAACACTGGAACAGTTAGTGTAGTTCCCGGAAATCTTCCAAATCTGGCAAGAAGTTGGAGTCTTCTGCTAGAGGAAGTGTCCCTAATTATTTAGAGAGGGAGACCTTCAACCTAGAAAAGTGAGGTTTACAACCTACGATGGTTTAAGGATGACCACCAACTCAAAGGCATGCTCAGGGGCATCTCTGTCTCTGGCTACAACTCTGAATCTGTTATGGCAGGTTGTGGCTCAGGCTCACTTGATGTGGATTTGAAGCTTGTATATGACCATCACTTCCCCCCTTGCTAGATACAATATGAGAAGATGGAGAACACTAAACTAGAAGATTGTTCAATACTCTAGAACAAGTTCTAACATATCACTGAAATATCTTCTTAGATGTTGAAGCCCGTTTCCAAGAAGCGATCCATCTAAGATGAATCTTTGTTCTTGCAAGATGTTTATTGTTGAAGCATTTGTTTGAAGAATGAGTGGTTTTATGACAATTCTCACATGGATGAATATCAAAACAATGATCTTTCATATGGCCAAATTGGTCACAATGTTGTCATTTAACAATCTGTTGCAACTATTCTGGAAGAGGACTAGAATCTAGAACAACGAAAGATGAACTGTCATAAAGAAATCCAACACTCTAAAACTGGATAGGCTTTGAGTAATCTCGAATATTAAAGGACGCCTCCTTATCATATCCAAGACCTACTTTTTTCTTGTTGTTGACAACCTCTTCCCAAGGTCTAATCATTGGCTTGGGAAGTGCAGACTGAACTATTACATCTACATGCAAATTTGCTCTTGAACTAGGCACTGAATGTGAGTCAACATCAACTTTATATTCTTGCTGATGATGGGAGTTTGTCTCAATGTTCTGAATAGAAACAGGTTCAAAATGATGACTCCATTGCTATAATCCTTCTTTCTTAAGTTGAGATTCAAGATGCAAAAAATAATTCTTCTCTTGTGCATTTTGTAGATAGATTTTAATGTCAGCAAGAGATGATTTGTTGATTTTCATTGTGTCATTAGTTGTAGAATGTATTATAGTTTTCCAAACTCTAATACTTCATAAACTTTGGCCATTTTCTTTTCACAGCTATGAACCAAAGAGGAAGAATCAACACTCACTCACAATTGAATGTCACTACAATATGTTTTGTAAATGTGCACCAAATAACCAATGTGCAATGGCTCTATTCAATGTACATACTAGGACTTTAACACACAAACTTAATGCTCCAACCAGTAAGAAACAATGATTGTAATTCATTCACAATCCACTCACGCTATCTAACATATAATACGACACAATCAACAAAATCAAATCAGCGTTAAAGGAAAGGTAACAGACATATGAATTCGTTGTTCCAAAATTCAATTCATAGTTTATAACCAGTGAAAGCTTTTTGTATTCCCTTCAAAATGTGCATATGAACAGTGGTAGGAGAGCTAAATGAAGTGTTCCATTTCAAATAAAATCACTCAACGCTGCACATATATAAGCTTCAACCAATACACCATATATATATTATATGCCCTATCACCAATGATAGATGGTTTCCAAAAATACATAACATGCCATATCTATGTGTCTAGCTGCCAATTCTTTCATGTATGTGGAACCCTTTATCAAATGTGACATTAATTCTTCGATGAGGGAGACAGAAACTACACCCGATGGGATTAAATATAAAAGAGAGATGAACTAGTTTCCACATTAAGTGGTAAAAGTTTGATTGAATGTAGGAAAAGACACAGTTCGCTGGAGTTTTGTGTGGCCATTAACAGTTCCAACATTATTTATTGATGGTTGGCCTTAATGATGAAATTGTTAGCATTATTAGAATACAAAAAAATGCATATTGCGAAATACAAATAATATTGAGTTATGAAGTCAGTGAGAGCTACGGATGGCAATACATTATAGAGACATATAGTAGCCTTTGATCCCTATGATATCATTCTCTTTCACTCCCAAGAGGAAAAATGATGCATTCAGATCATTTCACATATCATGCTTCTCTATGAGAAACTTAACTCCTCTAATGGCACATAACAATATAAATAACACATAAAAGAGCATGAATTGGCTAAACACAAAAACATGTGTTGGAAGGAGAATATCAGATACCATGAAATGTCAAAGTAACGCCCCTTGTTAGGGTTTTTTCACTGTCTCTATTTGTTAGAGTTTGAGTCAATGATCAACGCACCATTAAAACATAGGGAGGCGACTAGGGAAGGACATGTTGCAGAGCTAATTGGTAGGACTGGGCAATAACGCTAACATGTGTAAAGAGTGCTAAAAAATGGTAAAGTAGCAAGGATGAGGAATGGATGAGAATATTTATAGACAGTGTGGCATGATACAGAGAAACACCAAGATCAGTTAGACCACCAAATGATCAGGTGCTCAAAATTATGCTCAAAAATCAAAGTTGTCAGAATGGTGTGGAACATGAACTACCACGTAGTGCTCGTCATCTTGAATCTAGTGCAACTCGTTTCGTGTGAAACAGACACCGTATGATCCGAGAAACGCTATGTTTAACTTTGTCAAACAGGTAAAAAATTTGCAAGTCGCCGACTGGGATGCTAACTAGGCATTCGTATAGCCTAGGTGGAAAAAGGAATATCCTTAGAATATTCTAGGAATATTTTGTTGAGATAACGAAGACCTATTGGTCCAAGTGTTTGGATTCGGGCCAATTAGGAGGTGACACGTGGCTAAGCCAGAGGCTGCCACGTGTCCTCCTAAAGACCATTTAAAAATTTTGTATGGAAATGTCAGAGGTCAGGCTCGACCCTGTGACCTCCCACAACACACAACAAAGCTTTACCAATCTTCCTACGCATTACAACTTAACATATAAAGGTAGCAAGTTTATATTAAGGTTTACCAACCGCCAGTTTGGGGGGAAAGCGAACTTAACCGCACCCCCCCAATGTGAACAATATCCACCTACCCACAACATTTATTGTAACAACCACAAGTAACACCACTATGACCACCAGACAAGCTCCATGTGACCACTCCTGCTAAACCATTAAAATTCATTGAGACCGCCGGAGGGAGGGGGGCCAACGCTGGATTTGGTGCAAATTGTGGAGCGAATAGTGGAGAAACTGGGAGAGGTCATAAATTCTTTAGTTTTCAACCAAATTGGATGCAGAAAAAGGCTAGGCAGTCATTTTTGGACATTCTGGACTCATTGGAGTAGGTTTCATAATAATTTGAGCATTGTAAACACGTATTTTTACACTTTTGAGCATAATAGAGAGGCCCAAGCCATTGGAAGTTGGACCAAGGAGATATAACCCAGGAGGCGTGAACTCCTTCATCATGTTCCTATTGTAATGTGTTTTTGGTGATGTTCTGTACATGTTTATGATGTTGTTTAGTCTTTTATTTATGTTAAAATTTCTCATAAAATTAACATAAAAACTCATTTTTCACTTGCAAAATTCATGAATCCTTAAGCACAATGAAAGCATTTTGTTTCTAATATGAGGAGGATCTTAGAAAAACAATCTAATATTCTAAATTAGATCATTTTAGTATCATAGCACTAGGTTTGCTTTATGAAAGAAGGATTTAACTATTTGTAATTTTATGTCATGCTTACAAGGTTAAAACTCAAAAGAGGAGAAGCGAAGCTCGTTGGAAGCCCTGAAGTTGGGTCAAGGGGAAGGAGAGAAAGTTTGCCACAATCTCCAACACCAATTCATACTCAAGTTGCAGTTGAGACTCCAGAGAGCATGTCTCGGGAAGGAAGACCTACAAACATGACAGAAGATGAGAAGACCTTCAGAAATTCTTTCTTTGATATGACAGAGATGGTGAAGGTCCTCTATGAAGAGAGGAATACCAGGTTACGAGGGGAAAGTTCTAAACCTCCTGAAGGAGAAGGTTCTTCAGGAGGAGGTAATGGAAATAGAGACAAACCTCCACCCTCTCCACCATCTTCTTCATCTTCTTCTTCACAAGCATCTTCACCCTCTTCCACTAACACAACCCTTACTCATACTCATCATCATACTTCAAAAGGAACTAGTAAATCACCTTTTTTAAAACTTGATGTTAAATTTGAGTTGCCCATTTATAATGGTGAAGTGAATGCGTAGAAGCTTGATAATGGGATTCGTCAATTGGAGGTCTATTGCAGAATTCAAAACCTTCAAGAGGATGACATAAAGATTCAGTTAGATTCCTTGAGAATGGAGGGTGCAACACTAGTATGGTGGGAATCAAAGACCCAAGAGGAGATAAAAGAACACAGCAAGATCTCAATTTCCTTGAATGATTTCATTGCTGCAATCAAAAGACAATTCTACCCTCTAGCTTATATGAAAAAATCCATCATGAATTGGCAGAACTTTAAACGGTTTAAAGGTCAAAATGTGCAAGATTACACCCAAGAATTTAGAAAAAGGTCTTTAATGTTAGGTGTAGATTTGCAACCACAAGACACATTGCTGAAGTACATAGGGGGTTTACACAGTTACCTTAAGCATACTATCTTAATGTTTAATCCCAATAATCTAGATGATGTGTGTGTGCAAGCCGCTCATCTTGAGGCAAGAGGGAAAAACATTCCAAAAGAAGGTAGTAACAAGCCATTTAAGAGTAAAGGAAAAGAAAAGGGTTTCAAAGGGAAGGGAAAGAAAAATGCATCTATCAAAAAATAATGAGAGAAAGTAACATGCAAACATTGTTCCAGAGAGGGTCACAACGAAGCTCATTGTCAGAAGCTTCATCCCAAAATGAAACCAAAACAATTCAACAACAAGGGAAAACAAAAGACCACTGAAACCACTCAAAAGGATTTTGGATCCGATTTGGGTGATGAAACTAAAATCACAGCCATGGGTATAAAAGGAAAAGAATCCATTGCTAGCACTAGTTATTCAAACTCACAAAATGAAACTCCAAATGGAAAGAGGAGAATATAACTTTTTCACATAAGGGTGATCATAAAACATAACAAGATTGATACACTTTTCGATAGTGGATTCAAGCTAATCTTATCTTTGAAAACATTGTCAAAAGTTTAAACTTGGAAACCATTCCACATATTAAACCATATCCACTTGAATGAGTGTGTGACAATGCACAATTGCAGGTTACTAGAAAGTGTAAACTGATATTCGCCATTATTGCAAATTTCATAAATGAAGTGGTGCTTGATGTTGTGCCATTAGATATATGTGGCATAGTTTTGAGCAGCCCATACCTTTATGATAGAAAACCTATCTTCCATAGACATGAAAACAAATATCATTTATTCAAAGATGGAGAGAATATATTGTGAGAGTTCATAGCAAGAAATTAAATATTTCACTTGTTAATGCGGGGTAGATGAAAAGACTAGTGAATTCAAGCAAGAAGTTCTTGCTTCTAATGATCAAACCCAAGAATGATGTTGATAATGAAGCTTTTAAAGGTTGTGATTCAAAACTGAAATCTAAATTGGTTGATGTAGTTAACCAATATGATGAGATGTTTTAGGAACCAAAGGGATTACCTCCGAAGAGAGGAATCCAACATGAGATACAGTTGCAACAAGATTGTACTCTTCCTAACATTGGCATGTACAGGATGTTAGAGATGGAAAGTGCAGAAATTAAGAAGAAAATTCACACCTATTGTCTTGGTGCCAAAGAAGGATGGAACATGGCACATGTGTGTGGACTTCAATGCATTGAACAAAATTACAATAAAGAACCGTTACCCACTGCCTAGAATAGATGATTTACTTGATCAATTGAAAGATGCAAAGTATTTTACTAAGTTGGACTTAAGGAGTGGCTACCATCAAATTAGAATAGTTGAAGGAGACATTTGGAAGACAACATTCAAAACAGAACAAGGTTTGTTTGAATGGCTAGTTATGCCTTTTGGTTTACGTAATGCTCCTGCTACATTCGTGCGTGTGATGAATGATGTGTTGAGGCCATTTCTTGATGAGTTTTTTATAGTCTACTTAGATGACATAATAATTTTCAGTAAATCTCGTGATGAACATGTCATGCATGTAAGAAAAGTACTTGATGTCTTGAAAAAAGAACACTTGTATCTTAAGATGTCAAAGTGTGAGTTTGCAAAAACTTCTTTAGTTTACTTGGGTCATATTGTTGAAGTAAGTGAGTTGAAGATGGATCCCTCCAAGGTTGATGTCATTTTGAATTAGCCAAGGCCCAAGATAGTTACTAAGGTAAGAATTTTTTTGGGAGAAGCCCAATATTGGAGGAAATTCATTGATAATTTTTCTCTTATATCACCTCCTTTGCATGCATTTACAAGTGTGAAAAAGGTTTTTCATTGGGGAGGAAAACAACAAAATGCCTTTGATACATTGAAGGAAAAGATCAGTTCAGCGCCAGTACTTGCACTTCTAGACTTGAGACAGTCATTTGAGATTTGGACTGATGTTAGTGACTATGCCATGGGTGCATTCCTCATGAAACATGGTAAGCCTATCTGTTTTCATTCTAGAACTTTTAATGGTGCAATGATTAACTATCCTACATATGACAAGGAATTGTATGCATTGGTGAAAAGTGTGAAAAAGTGGAAACACTACTTGATGGGTAAGGAAATAATCATTCACGTTGATCATCAACCATTGCAATACTTGCAATCTCAATCAAAGTTGTAGTAATAAATTCACTTCCGATGGATGGGTTTTCTTCAACAATTCACTTGGTAATCAGGTATAAGAAAGGTATCTACAATAAAGTTGTTGATATGCTTTCTAGGCCTATTGTTAGTGCAACTACTTTACTCAAGCATAATTTTTTTTACATGAAATATATATTGGGAAATATGCATTAGATAATGACTTTCAATATGTTTATGCAAGCTTGAGTCAAGGTAACCAAGTAGAGGAATTGGATTATCATTTGCATGAAAACTTGTTATACATTCTTGGCAAGCTTTGTATTCCACAAGGAGAAAGAGTTAACATCATAAGAGAGGCACATACTTCTCTTATTGTTGGTCATTTCGGTGTAAGTAAGATGGTGGGACATCTATAGAGGTATTTTATTGGCCTCGTATGCTTGAAAGTGTGTCTTGTTTTATTAAGGGATGTTCATTATGTGCAATAAATATGCCTAGCAATAGGAAGTTAGGATTGTACACACCACTTCTGGTTCCTTCACGACCGTGGCAGAGTGTTTCTATGGATTTTTTAGGAGGTATTCCATTGTCAAAATGAGGTCATGATTATTTGTATGTATTTTTGGATAGGTTCATAAAAATGTGTATTTTGATGCCATGTGAAAAGCAAGTTACAGCTGAACAAACTGCTCAGTTATTCTTTCAGAATGTATGGGTGCATTTTGGATTGCCCACATCCATTGTTAGTGATCGAGATTCTCACTTTGTTGGGAATTTTTGGTCAAGCTTGTGGAGATTCATGGACACCAAATTGAAAAAGAGTATAACTTTTCATTCACAAAAAGATGGTCAAACAGAGGCGGTGAACAGAACAGTGATACATCTTTTTCATGGGTATTGTAGCAAGCATCCTAAGTTGTGGGATGAACATTTGCACTATATTCAACATGCTTACAACCAGGCCAAGCACTCTTAAACTCAAACATCGTCATTTGAGGCATGTTTTGGATACTTTCCTACATATCCTTTGGATTTTATTTTTGGCAAAGATGTTTCTATTGATGGTCATAGCGACATAGAAAAAGCAAGAAATTTCATTGAACAAATCCAATTGGTACACCAAAAGGTTCAAGAACAGCTTGAAAAGAGCCAAGGCAAGTACAATGCAAGGCATGACAAGCATCGTGAATATCACAAGTTCCAAGTTGGCGATGGATTTTGACTTCACATTAGCAAAGAGAGGCTCCAAGGAGAAGGTAAAAAGATAAAACCAATTAGATATGGTCCATTCAGAATTTTGGGAAAGATTGGTAACAATGCCTTCAGGTTAGATTTGCCTTCATATATGCAAATTTATGTTGTTGTTAATGTTGAGAATTTAAGGTTGTATGATCCTCCTTTGATTGACGATCAAGGAGAGAATATTCAAATTCCATATATTGAAGACTTTTCTCCAGATTTCCTTGATGAGCTTTAGCAAGACACTATACTTGACAAAAGGACAAGGACATCAAAAAGGGTAAGTGTCAATTATCTTCGAGTGGGGCTCAAGGGTACAAATCCTTCAAAATCCAAATATATAGAGATTGGAAAGGTGAGGGAGCTATACCCTCACTTGTTGGACAACTGAAAGTGATCTTTTGGGGTCCAAAAGGCTTCTAGTGGGGAGAAGTGATCAGGTGCTCAAAATTATGCTCAAAAAACAAAGTTGTTAGAATGGCATGGAACCTAAATGATCACGTACTTCTCGTCATCCTGAATCCAGTGCAATTCATTTCATGCAAAATAGACATTGCATGCTCCCAGAAACATGATCTATTCACTTTTTCAAACAGGTAAAAATTTTGCAAGTGGTTGACTAGGCATTCATAGAGCCTAGGTGGTAAAAGGAATATTCTCAAAATATTCCTAAAATATTCTTAAAATATTCCGTTGAGCTGGTGAAGATATATTGGTCCAATTATTTGGATTCGGGCCAATCAGGAGGTGACACATGGCTAGACGGAGGCCACCACCTGTCCTCCTAATGGCTATTTAAAATTTTTGTATGGCAAGATAGGTCATAGGTTGGGCTCAACCCCGCGACCTCCCATAGCACACGACAAATATTTACCAGTCCGCCTATGCATTACAACTTAACATATAACGGTAGTGGGTTTGTATTAAGGTTTACCAACCGCCAGTTTAGGGGATAGGTAGAATTAACCCCCCCCCCCCATGTGAACAATATCCACCTACCCGCAACAGTTATTGTAGCCTCCGTAGTTAACCACCACCGTGACTGCCGGACAAGTTCCATGTGACCACTCCTACTAAACCGTTAACATTCACCGAGACCACTAGAGGGGGGGGCCAGCGTCGGGGCATGGCCCCCATATGACCCATTTTTTGGTTCTAAGTCCTCAACGGCCAAATTAATGATCCTACAAATTCACCCGAAATCAAGGGATTTCATTGCTCTGTTTGCAGAAAATGGGGCGAATTTGTAGGATGATGCTGGATTTGGTCCAAATTATGGAGCGAATAGTGGAGAAACTGGGAGAGGTCATAACTTCTTTCGTTTTTGACCAAATTGGATGCAAAAAGAGGATAGGTAGACATTTTTGGACATTCTGGACTCATTATAGCAGGTTTCAGAAGCATTTGAGCATTGTAAATACATCGTTTTACACTTTTGAGCATAATAGAGAGGCCCAAGCCATTGGAAGTTGGACCAAGGAGACGTAGCCCAGGAGGGGTGGACTCATTCATCATGTTCCTGTTGTGATGTGTTTTTGGTGATGTTTTGTACATGTTTATGATGTTGTTCAGTCTCTTATTTATGTTAAAATTTCTCATAAAATTAACATAAAAACTCATTTTTCACTTGCAAAATTCATGAATCCTTAAGCACAATGAAATCATTTTGTTTCTAATCAGAGGAGGATCTTAGCAAAACAATCTAATATTCTAAATTAGATCACCAAACTTGCAATGGAAATACTTGTTCTGCTTGACTCCAAATAGTGTAATGCTATCGATGTCGACACTCAATGCCTCACAAAAAACTGAAATATAGATATATTCAGGACTGGTATGAGTTTTTGGCGTAACATATGTAATTGGATTTTTTTCTCTGTTGGGAAGAAATCCTTCAACTCTGTTGCTGCTAATCATGGTGGGCTAAAACAAATGGCATAAACCAAGAGCCTAAGTTCCTAATAGCCTTCTCTTGAAACAACAATATCTTCTCAGATTAGTAGTATGGATTGAAATTTGTGGGCCTTGTCCACACCCTCTAATTAACGCAGAGAATTACTCCATTCATCTCATTAACTTCAAAACTTCACAGAGATGCACGATGTTCAATACAATATGCACATGAACACTGAATATTTTTCAACACACAGAGAATTGCACAAAACTCAACATTCTATTCAACACAATGTGTAATGTTTGAATAAGGGCTTTGACCAGTGTACACACTAGAGTTTCAACCAATGCACATATGCAGAGCTAATGTTTGAATAGAGAAAGAGGATCACAATCAATAGAAACGATCAAATCTAATAGGTAATCCACAGACAGATAAGTAGGCCTTCATGAGCATTAAAAAAGGAGAGAAATCGTGGGAAAATAATTGTATTCCACATGTTGTATAGAAGAGTCTCCAATGTAGGTTAATAGCATTGAAAACAAGATTTTATTGAAGACAGAAAGGGTGCACAGAAGAGTGTTTCGACGGAATCATGCCAAGTAGGGAGAGCACAGGTGACAGGGGTTGGAAGAGCCCATGTTGGTGCCAGAAGCATAAACAGAGAACAGAGGAGTTACTGTGATAGAGCTGGCAAAGAATGCAACTAGAATTTAGTTGATGGAACATTCATTAAATTCAAGTCTACTAATAATAGAATTTTCATGCACATAGAGGCCAAAAAACCAGTGGCTCAAATTGGAGTAGGGTAGGAAATCTCCTGCAGCTCTGATACCATGTTAAACATACATGGAATGTGAACCAAAAATGTGAAAGATAATCGTGAGATCCTTTTATTATTCACATGATGTACATTTATAATACATTTTGCATGACCATTAGATTCCATATTCCAAGGTCTCTTGGACTTTCTTTGACTCCTCACATTCCAGACCAACCCTTAAAAGATTAAGTGTCCAACACTTAAAATATTAATTTTCTTTTTTATTTAAATTATTTAATTTATATTTCCTTTCCCTTTTTATATATAATATTAATATTCTTTTTTATTTAAATTATTTAATTTATATTTCCTTTTCCCATATATATATAATACATATCTTTATTAGATCTTATCTTTAATATTTATTTATTTTTTAATTCACTATTATTTTTTTTCATCGTCTTTTCCTTTTTTCCATCGCAATATTTTTTTTTTTCTATCACTTAACTTTCACAATGTTCAAAATGGATTATAGACATGAGTTTTGTTTAGAAAAAAGAATATACACCTTTGTGCAAATTGTTTCGCCAATTGCTCCCCTTTTCAAGTTATAAAGATAATATATATACCATATAACAAATGTGATTAGTAAAAATAAACAATTATAATACATAATATAATTAACATGATATACAACTAAGTGCATAGTGATATTAGCCACAAATTCCACTTGGATTTTGGTGTCAAGTTGCTCTATTAGTTTAGCAATATTTTTTTCACAATCTACATAATATAGAATTAATTTTGGAGTAAGGTATTCCACTAAAAAGGCTATTTGTAAGCAGATTGGATAGAATTACCATAGACGTGAGTTCAACTTATTTCATTGAAATGGAATAAGGAGAAACCTTAGGAGCTAATTTTTATTAATAGGTTAGTTTTCTTTTCTTTTTATTCCAAAAAATAGCCATATTTATTTTCCCTTAATATTTTAGTTTTGAAATTTTATAAAAACTAATATAAAACCTTTAAAAAAATTAAATATTTATAAAAATATTTTTTTCCATTTTAAGAATGGGAAAGAATTATTAGGGTTTTTACGAGTATAAATCTTAAAAACAAATCTTGGAGTTACATGGATGTCATAGTCATATTTATTTTTCCTTAATATTTTAGTTTTGAAATTTTATAAAAACTAATATAAAAATTTTAAAAAATTAAATATTTATAAAAATATTATCGAGTATTTTTTTTCCATTTTAAAAATTGGTAAGAATTATTAGGGTTTTTATAAATATAAATCTTAAAAAAAAATCTTGGTGTTACATGGATGTCTCACTAGCAATTTCTTTATTCTAAATGGCTTGAAAGCACTTGAATTGCTTGTAATTGTAAGTTCCATTTTTTTACTCGATTTTCCTAGGTGGGTTTCGACATATATCTTTGGTAATAACACCATTTTGATTGGGGATAATTTGTGATTAATATTATTTACTTATGATAATCATAGTATATGGATGTATCGTTATTGCCAAAAAGATGAATTGGTTAAGCTAGGAACAATATGTATGTATTTTTCAATAAATTAAAATGTTCAGTAGTTGACTAAAAGATGAGTATTGATATCAAATTTGATATCATGAGTGAGAAACAAAGCATGTTTTGAACCTTCTGCCTTAAAAATGATAAGAAACCAATAATTATTGTCCTTGTTAAGGGGAAACCTCATTTTACAATGAATATAATGTATAGGACAATATTTGATGATCCTAAGTTTAGGTCTCCTTAGTATATATATAGGAGACAAGTGGTACAATGATAATAAAATGGGACCATGAAAGGTTCTAGCCTACATAACAACATAAAAATAGAAATGCAATCACTCAATATCTAGGGCTTAATAAGGGGTTTTAAGGTTAGCATGAGGCTTATATAGGGCTTAACATGCCCCTCTACTTCAAACAATTGTTGTCCCTAACACTTTTCTAACCACTAGTGATCTTGCATGAATGATTCATCTTCCCATGTCACCTCTTCCATTGGTAGGTTCATATATTTGATGAGGTACTCTATAATGGTTGCCTTATTTAGCTACTTAATCCTTGTTTTAAGGATCATTTATGCTTTTAGTATGATTTTCCCTTCTTCATTGAGTTGAGAGGTTCATTCTCTATAGACCAATATGAGGGGGATGTGTAAGTTTATCCGTTCGTCCGTGTCAAGTTGACACATGTCCCTTTATATGTATATGTATATGTATATGTACATATACATATATATACATATACACACACACACACACACACACACACATATATATATATGCTTGAAATAGAAAAATAATGTTAGCTATAATAAAAAAAATGAATATGTTGTAAAGTAATTATAAGTAAAAAAAATGTGTGAGTAAAATGTTTAAACCTTATCATTTAAAACAATATTTCAACAACAAATTTAAATAAACTATTTGAAGATGTTAACTAATTTATGTTGATATCAACTTCATATATATCTATATAAAGAAAAAAATTGTTAAATTAAATTATTTTAATGTTTCATATAAAAAAATATTCAATGTGAGTTATCAATAAAATATTTTAATACCAATGAATATTGACATATACTTAAAAAGAAAAAAAATAAAAAAACCATTTTAATAAAAAATTAAGTTTTTATGGTTAAAATGTTTATTTGGTCCTATATATACTCTATATAGCATTCAAAGATACAATTAAAACAATGAAAAATAACACATTGTATTTTTCACTCTAAAGTAGCTTGCACGTGAAGAAATTTGATCTCTCTCAGCTCATGTTAGATTCGTACTTAAGATGGATCTATGTTGGTTTACCTTAGAATGGTTGTTGGTAACTTTATGATGATCTCTTGACATTGATGATATTAACATTTTAAAATTAGTAAGCACATTTGTGCAACATCTATCCTAGGAGTACTACTCTATGAAGCTAATGATGCTCGTTTTGATGGTAACACAACACAATGTGTACAAATTTTCATAAGATGCCTCGACGATGAGAGAGTGAACCCCTATGGTGTGCCTTTGCAGGTGTACCAAGGTGTCATCTAATGACATCGACTGAACTCTAAGTGTCAATCCTTCTACATTGCGGGTGAACTCCCATGGCTCATTGTACTTCTCCCCTCCCCCCCCCTCCTGTTTGGATGCTCCAAAACCAAATGTGAAACTACTCCTCTACAATGGACTTGTGATTGACCTGGGGGTTATGATGGTACCACATATGCATGCCACACATTTGTAGCATTAGTGATTGTGTACTCATAAAAAGTTTAAAAAATATGCAAATACAGGAAAATTAAATAATTTCAAAAATCCAAAAAATTTGTTTACCAAGTGCACTCCACTATGCACTAGGGGGCAAGCCTAGGTCTATATCATGTATGAAATCCACACCTTTGTATATATACATGTCTATCACCAGAATGTCATTCTTTATCCATTTGAAGTATGTTGATTCAAACCATTACTCAAAGGGTGTACCTTCACTGTTTTGCCACTAGATATGCCCATCAACCCATACGAGGCTCCTCGAGATCTAGCTCATCATTATATTCAACTTGGGGCCTCATGGTCAGAACATACTCTAGGAAGAAAGACATGAGGATACTCCCATACCCAAATTATTTCATTCTTCCTCTTTTGCAATGAGTTAGTTTCTCTTTTATGTTTGCCAATATACTCTTGCACTAGTTGAAAAGGACGAGCTCCATGTATCTTATTTCTAAGTCTATCTGAGCCTTGGTAGCCAAGTTTAGTGTAGTTTACCTAGTAACATGGGTGACAGTGAGGAAAATCACCTTCGTGTTCAATTTTGTTATGTCACAAATGGGCACTTTTTCACCCACGTTTTGCACATCTTACCTACTATATCTAGCCACATAATCATCTACACTTCCTTCTGTAGTGCTCCTCACCCCACTCACAACTACTGGGGCACCACACCTAGACAACCATGTTAAGAAGTAGATGTAGTCTACCTCCAAATGTATAATTTCTTGTTTCACAACAAATTTTCTCATTTTGGGGATCCTAGCAATCTACCAGTTATTACTAGTGTGCTTGGCTCATCATACTTGGTATTTTGAACAACTTCAGTAAGCCACAATCTTTGAGGGCCATCACGAGGATGGGCCATGGCTTAGATGTCATTTTCTTGGTTCTCTCTTTCTCTCCACTCAATCATTATGAATGCATGTGAACAAACATGCACATATAGACAACATTTAAGATGAACTTATCAAGGAAAAAACATGATAAAACCATAACAAATTTTTAGAAAAGAAAATTGTTGCGACAATGTTTTTGTTTTTCCTACACACAACTAGAGTTGATTCACAGATTGGGCAACCACAATTTGTGATGAACCCTTCAACTTTGTTGTTTTTCTGTGACAAAACCACATACACGCAATAGCATCATATAGGAGAAAAAAATCTACATAAAAAATTGATTGAAATTCATAGTGAAAATGATTATTTTGGAGGGTAGGATATTAAAAATTACCTGGTATAAACAACTTGAGAAATGATTTTCGATAGCTCCCACAATCTTTATCCAAAAGTAGAGGTTCCAATGTTAATTTTCTCCTCTTCTCCTATTTTTCTTTTTCCCAAGGTAAAAGTGAGTTATAGGGAAGGTCTTTTTCACTTATATAGAATATCCATGCACTATATTGGGGATATTTTGCTTTTTTATTATTTTTTCTAAAGATAGGGGTCACTTTTTTATTTTATTATTATTTTAATCACTTTATCTACATGAGTATGGTGACCTTTTTTATCTATCTTACCTAGAGTATTTTTTATGGCTTTATAATTAAAATGGGCGTGAGGTACATATAAGCATATAGGGGTAGGTCTCTCACCTCCATCTTTGTTAAATCATTGACCGTCATTGCTATCTTCATTGTGTCTTAAGTCCAACCCCATCAAGTAGTGATATTATCCCGTCTCTTTTTGCATGTCATAACTTGGTGGTAGATCTTTCATGTACATGGATACCCTAAATTAACACCTTTGTTCCATGTTGGTGTCCATGCAACATTATTTTCCAATCTTGGAGTCCTTCCTTTGGTCTTGTTGTGACTTAGAATCTGAGCCTCATTTACTCTTCTTTGTCATCTTCTGGCCTTTCCCGAAGAGGATTCCACCAATTTTATACCTTATGATTATCTCTACATTTTAGCCTTATTTATGCATGTTGATAAGCCTTATTCTCATTTCACCACCATTGTCACACTATGTTGGGACCATTACTTTCTTTCAGTTGGTGTTCTTACCTTTCCTGGAGGGTTCGTTTCCATGGGTTGTGTCACTTTCCAACCTCTTTTCCTCCTTATACTTAGGGTGGTTTCGTCATCTTAGAATTAGTTTCTACCCTTTAAACCATTCGATCCTATAGGACGAGTGTTGAATTCCAAAATTGTCTTCTTTTTTATAACCCTTTTGCTTTCCATTCCATCATTTTCACGATAATTTTTCTACATTTCCAAGCTGAAAAGTCATCTCAGACATGCTCAAACATCATAAAAGATATCAATCATTCATGGTTTACAATCTATTGTTTCTTTATGAAATTTAATCAAAACATTCCTATAGCTACCAAATTGCACACATTTTGTAGCTAACCAAAGATTCTACAGCTACATACATGTTTAGACAGGTTCTAGCATTCTTGAGAAGGAATAAAGGATAGAGGTAGATGGAAAATTATTGACATATGGACATACACCTATCATAACGATATGAAAATTCATTCGGTTCAAGAGATCTAACGGTCAAACCAGAAATCAACTCTCGTTATAATACTCCAATTGTGCACAATATTTAAGGAGGATTGTGGCATTATCAAGTGAGCATGGAATTAGATAAGAAGAATTTGGAATTGATATCTGAAATCAAAATCTTGTCATGATTTTCTCTTTCAGTAGCAAATCATGAGAAGAAAGACTCCAATTTTGATTTAATTTCTTAGTTGTCAAAGTAAAAACTTGATTCTCGACTTATGGCTCTTAAGATAGTTGTTTAATAGAGGATTATAAAAGAACCTGAGTAAAATTCATAGAAATCGTTATTCTTTTTAAATGTGTAATAATTTTCTATTGAAAACTTTGACATTTAATACAAATCATTTTGTTCCTTTCATGATCAATGCTTTGGTGAATAGTTTGATATTTGATTTTGTGCTTGCACTGAACAGGAGGGCCCCATAAAGAGTTATAAGTTAGTTTGGTCTTTGGTTATGTTAGTCTTAACTTATTTCATGAATGGTGTCTTCTTCATTGCAGTTCATTGATGTTTTTTATTAGTATTTTATTCATCAATTTATGGTTTTACCTTCATTAGTTTTGAACAAGTCGAGCGCTCATAAAAGACAAAAATATTTCCTTTCCACAACATTTTATTCAATTGTTTTCACTTTAATTTCATGGGTAATGAACAGAGAAATTCTAATCATAATTATGCACATTAGTAATCCTTTATAGTTACATCTTAGCTTGCTATTTTGTTGAAGTAATTAGATTTAGATTTCCTCTTCTATTGAGTAGAATAGAGATTTTGATTTGCAAGATCATTTAGAATATTTCAATTTCCTGCAAGTAGAATTAGAATTTTGATTCTGTCATTAGAATAGATTTTTCAATTCAGTTTAAATAGAATAATTTTTAATTCTTGCTGCAGTAGATTAAATTTCAATTCAGTTCAAATAGAGTAACTTTTAATTCTTGTTGCAATATATTAAATTTTGATTTAATTTAATAGTTAGAATTTTCAATTGATTTTGCCTTGAGGCTTGATTTGCTTTTCAAAGAGTAATTTTGATGGAAATAACATGTGTGTAGGAATGTTTTGAGTTAATCTAGTTCCATTTACATTTATTTCAATTTCATATTTTAAAATAAAAAAATAGAACTCTTAGCATATATTGTGCACATGCACTTCACAAGTACATGAATCTTGGTTGACAACTAATGAAGTAATTTAACCATCAAATAAATTACCCAACAACAAGTTTCTTTTGTTTCCTTCTTATGCTCATTAAACCATAAAAGACATTGAGTAACCCTTTGTCTCCTTTTAGGGATCATTAAAATTGAATGAAGAAGGAACTATTAAGCTTACTTTTCTTCTCTTTCATGTTCATTAAACTATGAAGGAAATTAAAAAGAGAAAAAGGGGAGGCAATTTACTTGAGTTATCACTCAAAATGGCAACATCAATCACATCGCCCTTGAACATATTACTTGTTTGTGTCATTTCCTCACAACCGAGTTTTATCCTGCCTAGGAGTCATACCATACATATCATTTTGTCTACTCCTACGCTAGTCACTCTTCTAGTGTAACAACCCTAGTGAAAATTCCATGTAATTTAAGTTAATATAGGAAAAAGTAATAATCACAGTTGATGGGACACGTATTCCAAGCTAAATGTTGGGAAAAACATCGTAGTGGGTGTTCATTGGTTTACTATGACTAAGGAAATTGGCAAAGGCAATGGCTAAGGCTTTGGAAAGGAAAAATGGCATTTTCGGCACATTTATTTATGAAAATAATGGAATTTAGGAGAAAAGGAAGGTGAAAGGTCACAAGTTGCATGTGAGGAGGAAAATGAAGGAAAATAATGGAAAATGAAGAAAATAGAGGCCTAATTGATAAAAAGGATTCTGAGAAGCAGTTTGTAACCTTTTGTTAGTTCAGTTTTGGAGCTCCCTCATTATTCTCTCTCTCCCTTACTCTTGGACACTTAGAGTTTTTTTGGAGCACTTTGGCATTAGATCAAGAAAGGAAAAGAAGGCAAGAGGAAGGAAGGAGCAAGCAAGGAAGAGCAAGATCAAGTAGCTACAACAATATTCTTTGCACATACCGATTTGCATGTGTGTGTTACTTGCTAGATTGGACATGCATGGTATTGCATGTGGTTCTTTTGTTGTTATGGCATGGGTTTTTCCAAGCATGATAGTGTTTTCAGCCTAACCTTGCCATTTTCGGATAGCCATGGCGTGATGGGGTTCTCATGGTTTGGTTGAGATGGATTGTCGGATGGATTCGAAGCTATGTGAGGTGGATCTCCAAATGATAGAGAACATAACCTAGTGGTCCCTAAACCAGATTATGGATCATAATAAATCCACTAGCCTAGTAACCCGTAAGCCACACTGTGGGTTGCGGTAAATCCAAGATTATGTTGCCTTGGTGGGCCTAAGAATCCTTGCCGGTGAATTGTAGGATATACGGTAAAGAAAAGAGGTGGATTTCTCTCCATTGGGCCTAGTAATCCCAGGTTGAGATATGTGGTAAAGCCTGGAGAGTGGGTCTCGGTTTAGGGCCTAGTGATCCGGTGTGGATTGTGGTAAAGCCTGAGAGACAAGGAGACAAGAAAATCCCTCATGGTGTAGGTGGATAAATCCAGTGGCATCCATGCTTGTCTGGCCTAGTGATCTGGTGGAGATCATGGCAAAACCTTTTATTACATGTTCATTGTATTGGCCTATTGATCCAAAAATGGATTACGATAAACCCTAGTTTCTATTGATGAGGGTGTGGTGGTTTAGCCTTGGGATGCCCTCATTAGTTATTTTGGTTTGAGTCACACAATACTTGGAATATGGCATGGGGGCGAATGGCTAAAGAGACATTTGGCTCAACCATTATATGGTGAGGTGGAACATGGAGATCCCATCCCGGGTTTGGATTTTGCATCATCAATATGAGGTTATTTCTCGTTGTATTTCTATGAGTATTATACTGGTTTATATGTGGATCATATGGATGTGTTTTCATTGGTATTTTTATTGCAATTACGCTGGTTATGCATATGTTTATGACAATGGTTATGTATGGATCTCATCATGTTTTTATTTGTAAATGAATGAACAATGTATCTATGACCTAATAGATGATAATGCAACAAATGATATAAGGGAACAATGCTTCATAACGATTCTTAGATAATTATGAGATCCCTATGCTTAAATTTGTTGTTTACACCTATAGATTACATATTTGTGATATGTTTGACAAAATGCATGTCATGGATATTAGGGGTCTAATTAAGGGCTTGTTCAAGTATCTAAATTTGCATCATTGCTTCACTACTATCTTTCTTTTCTGAAGGTGTCATTAAATTTTGGGTAGTGACTTGGGCTATGGGCCTGAAAAAGTGGCTAAAATCCCAAGGTTGTCAGCAAAACACTGGAAAAAATAGTCCCTGGACATTTGCATGCCTTGGCATGAGAGTGTCGAGAGCCTCCTAGATGTTGTCAAGTCCATATCATGGGAGCGTTCGACGGTTAAGTGGTCTAAAACCTTGGTGGCACCTAGCGGTTGGTTACCAGAAGTGTTGGGATGGTTCTTAGGGGTCCTGTAGCTAATGTGGAAGGTCTATATGATGTGTTTCCTTTGATTCCATTTCCTTAAGGTCACATAGGAGGTTGAATCTAATCATAGTAGCCTCTCGTCACATGTTTACCCAGGTTGGTCGGTTACTTGGGTAGATGTGGTAGGAGGGTGTTACAGAGTGGAATCAGAGCCTATGGTTCACCCCTCAGACCGAATGGGTGGTGTGTTGGTCATGCATTCATGTCATTTACACATGCGTTAATCATCCTTTTGGTCTATGTGCTTGCTTCATATGCATGATGTCAGGCATCGTTGTAGTGATGTCAACATGTGAATGAGGATGTTGTTCTTATGAAGTATGTCGTCATGAGTGTATGATTGGTTACGTGTTGTTTATGATTGCGTATTGTCAATGTACTTTCGTATGGTTTTTGTTGTCATGCATGAGGTCATGCTATGTGTAGTTGACATGGTCATGCATTTATGACTGGACTCTAGCTAGACTGATGGTTACATGGTTATGTGCTTATGTATTATATGTATATATGTTGTCATGAATATGTTATACATGTAGTATGTTGTTTGGTTGTTTTTGCATATGATACGTCCTCCCCGAATTATGCTAAGGTACGTTGGTTTATTGTGATTTGGTTTAGCTGACATAGTATGCCTTACAGGAAAGAGATCAAATGACTAGAAAGATGGTAGACTATAAAGACTCCCCCTATGAATCATATGAGAAATGTGGTGTTGGGGACTCTTTTGATTTGGAAGACACATTGAGAATCTTGAAGGAAGAAATAAGGAGTTGTAAGGAAAAAAATGACGAAATCATATAGGCACAAGAGAAACAAACAGAGGTTAATGCAATACTTCTTCAGAGTTTGTCAGAATTGCAGTGACGGGGGCCACTTCGGATCAGCCATGGACAAGAGGGCATAAGTAATGGGGCACATGGTAGTAGGTCTCATGGTGGTCACAAGTCGGACATATATGACACGGTTAGAGATGGCAGATTGTTGGATACTCTGGATAAGAGAGGTGATGGATACAGGTGTTATTCTAGTTCTAGTTTTGATAGACATCATGATCGTCATCATTATCATCCTTACAGGAGGATTTATAAGGGATACTTTCCAGATGAGTTTAAACAAGCAAAGCCACCTAATTTTGATGGAGATGTAAAGAAGCCAAAAGATGGAGAGGCTTGGATACTTGAGATGAGGAAGCTCTTTGAGTTGCATAACTACACAAATAATATGAAGGCCGAAGTAGTTATCTTCAACCTGAGAGGTAAATCATACATCTGGTGGGAAGATTTTAAGTAGGTTAGGGACATCAGGACATATGACTTGACTTGGAATGAGTTCAAGAGGCTTTTCAGGAAGAAATACTTGTTAGAAAGGTACTACAATAGTAAGGCCAAAGAATTATATGAGCTAAAGATGGGATCAATGACAAATGAAGAGTGCATGACTAAATTCCTGGAACTATTGAGGTATGTACCGTATCTTAAATATGAGAATGCTAAAGTTCAACGATTTGTCAGTGGATTTCCATTAGCATATAGAGATCAGATTGAGTATGATGAGCCTTGCTCACTTGAGGAAGATATTTGGAAATTGAAGCATTTTTATGAACATTCAAAGCATAAGAATGAATCTCAGCTAGGATGGAAAGGGAAATACAAAGGTAAAGGTAAATGGCAACTGAAAAGAGAAAGGCCTCAAAATGTAGACTAGAAAGAAAATGTGGTACCACAAAAGAAGTTCAATGTAGCTAGACAGGGACATCGATCACAACAACAACATAGAAGTGAGGGTACTGCTCGGTTGAGGTACTTGTCTGACCAACCAAATCTGAATGGTTGACAGGCTAGATGGTTGGCCATGATCAATGAATTTGACTTCGAGATCAAGTACATCAAAGGAAAGGAGAACAGGGCAGCATATGCTCTTAGCAGGTGGGTACAGATAAATCATATAGAAGCTATGAGTTCCTATGGGATAAACTTACAAGATAGGATCTTGTAGAAAAGTTAGTAGAATGTTAGGTATACGGATATTGTGCACAGGTTGCATCAAAGTACAGGTACATGTACAGGTGGTAGTACAGGTATAGGTACAGGTATAGGTATAGGTATAGGTGCAGGTGCACATGATGAGGACTATTATCTTACAATAGATGGATTGGTTAGATTTAGAGACAGGATATATGTGTCAGATAGTAGTGAGCTCAAGAAGGTGATCTTGGGGGAGTTTCATGCGAAACCATATTCAAGTCACCCAAGCTACCACAAAGGATTGACCACAATGAAGAAATTTTATTATTGGTCGAATATGAAGAAGGATGTAGCAGATTTTTGGCTAAGTGTTTTGATTTCCAGCATGTGAAGGAAGAATGTAAGCATTCAAGTGGACTGCTACAGTCGATTGCAATTCCAGAGTGGAAATGGGAGGTCATTTCCATGGACTTTATCATAGGTTTGCTGAAGACAATGAGACAACATGATTCCATCATGGTTGTTGTGGACAGGTTGATGAAGGTTGCACACTTCATTCCAATGAAGTATACATTCTCAGCCAACGATGTAGCACAGGTATTCATCAGAGATGTGGTCAAATTGCATGGTGTTCCAAAGAAGATTGTGTCATACAGGGATGCGAAGTTCACTTCCAATTTTTGGAAGGAGTTGTTTGCAGGTTTGGGCACAGAGTTGGCCTTTAATACAACTTATCATCCGCAGATATATGGATAGACTGAGAGGGTCAACAGGATATTGGAGGACATGTTGAGGATGTATGTGATGCATCAAAAGTGAAAGTGGGAAGAGCATCTTCCACTGGTAGAGTTTGCTTACAACAATGGGTATCGGGAATAATTGAAGATGAGTCTGTTTGAGGCATTGCATGGGCAGAGTTGTAATACTCCCATCAGTTGGTGTGATCAAGTTAACAAGGCATTTATCAAATTGGACGTGTTGGCGAACATGGAACAAGAGATGCAGGTTATAAAAAAAAATTTAAAGGCAGCACATGGTATGGATAAGATCTATGCAGATCGGAACAGGTTGTTCAAGGAGTTCTAGGTTGGGGAACATGTGTACTTTCACATCAAACTGAAGAGAGCTCCTTACGGATTGGATCATGTGCCAAGATGGAACCACAGTTTTGTGGACCCTTCAGTATTATTGAGAGGATTGGGCCAATAGCCTATCGACTTGAACTGCCTCCAACAGTGAAATTCCATGATGTTTTCCATGTGTCATTGCTTAATAAGTGTGTTAAATATGTTGATTATGCGATATATTGGTCTATATTGCAGGTGGAACCAAATGTAGAATTCCAACAGGAGCCTCATTCATATTGCAGAAAAATGTGCTCATGCTCCGGAACCGAGAAATCGAGTAGGTTAAAGTGCAGTGGAAGCACTTTGGCTCGATGAAACTACATGGGAGATGGCAGATCAGATGCGGGCTATGTATCCTTCATTGTTTGCCAGTTGAGGCAAAGCAATTTTGGTATGGTATTTTTTTATATGTATTTGGTATATGTTTTAGTACATGTTTGATGATGCTTTGGTATATGTACATCTGTATATGGATGTAAATACTTCCATGAGATAAGTTACAAAGCTCCAATAAGTGATATGGGTGTCATCTCATTATGATGTTATGTTGTTATATTGTCATGTTGGTTTGCTTTTTAGCAGGGTTGTTACACAGTAATTTGTCACCATTGGTCACCGTCCCTGTTACCCCTGTTTCCGTACTTTGGAGGACGCATTCTGGGACTTGTGAGCAGTGACATAACCTAAAAACACTTGCATTATGTTCCCCTGAGTATGTACTTCATGTTCCCTGAAGACACCTTCTGCAAAATATCCCTGAAAAGTGCCCTTTTTCCGTTAGCACGGGTCCACAATGTCCTACCCGTGCCAATCAATGAGATCCTCAAAAGAGGGTGCGACCATTGGCGCTCTGTCTTAGAACAACACCCGCGCCAACCAAGTTTGGTAATGATTTTTGACAAACGCGCGCCCATATGTTTTTTCCCTTCAAATCACGAAGTCTTTTGAGGATAAATTTCATCTGATAGAGGTCGAGAGTCATCATCTATCCTTGACATCTATCCACAGCGGCTTTTTGGAGATAATGCCAATCCACTATGGGTGTCCTGATGCATTGTATCTTCCTCCCTTCTCCATCTATAAAATCCACTCCTCATGCATTTGATTTGCTAGTTTTTGAATAATGCTAGTTGTGATAACGCTTGTCTTGAATGATAGTAAGAGTCTTGAAGCATAGGGAGGTTATGCTGCAGGAAGTCTGAGAGAGAGAAGGTCTATTGCGAGACATATATAGCTGCTCACCCAGCCAGAGGAGAGGTTCAACGTCAGAACCTTGGTTGTATCTTTCTCTGTTCATTATTCATTAATAAACGACTACTATTATGGTTCCGATCTTGCTGTTCATTATGATAATGTTTGATCTATTTCCTTTCTGACTGAAGTATAGTTGTATTTAGTGGATTTTATGCTTGTTCTCGTTTCGTTCTTTGCATGTGCAGGTATCCATACGCGGGGATAGCAAGGATTGTGACCTGCCGGAGCAAGGGAATGGGAGTATCAACTCTTCTTCGACATTAGCGTTGGACTCCAGGTTGGTTTTCGTAATCCACTTTCAGTATGCAACTAGGAACTTGCATGGTAGCGTGAATTGATTGTTGCTAGACCCATTTTGGGCTAGTGGGATCGCCTCTGTCCGCAGAGGGGATTTACCTCTCCAACAAGGGTGATCATTGTAAATACTGCATCAATTTATGTTGTAAATATCCATGAGTAGTATGATTGTTTTTCAGAGGTTTTGCTGAGGTATAGGTGTGGTTGAACACCAAGGATGGTGTCCCCCAAGGGGGAGTATTCTGTAACAACCCTGGTGAAAATTCCATGTAATAAAAGTTAATAAATGAAAAAATATTAACCATGGTCGATGGGACAAGTATTCCAAGCTAAATGTTGGGCAAAACACCCTAGGTGTCATTGGTTTATTATGGCTAAGGAAATTGGCAAAGGCAATGGCTAAGGTTTTGGAAAGGTAAAGTGGCATTTTTGGCACATTTATTTATGAAAATAATGGAAATTAAAAGAAAAGGAAGGTGAAAGGTCGTAGATTGCATGTGAGGAGGAAAATGAAGGAAAATAATGGAAAATGAAGAAAATAGAGGCCTAATTGATAAAAAGGCTTCTAAGGATCAGTTTGTAACCTTTTGTCAATTTAGTTTTAGAGCTCTCTCATTATTATCTCTCTCTCTCTCACTCTTGGAAACTCAGAGTTTTCTTGGAGCACTTTGGCATTATATCAAGAAAGGAAAAGAAGGAAAGAGGAAGGAAGGAGCAAGAAAGGAAGAGAAAGACCAAGCAATTACAATAATATTCTTTGCAGGTATCGATTTTCATGTGTGTTTTCCTTGCTATATTTTGCATTCATGGTATTACATGTGGTTATTTTATTGTTATGGCATGGGTTTTTCCAAGTGTGATAGTGTTTTCAGCCTAGCCTTGTCATTTCCAGATAGCCATGGTGTGATGGGGTTATCATGTTTTGGTTGAGTTGGATTTCCAAACACTACAACAAAACAGGCAATTTACACCAGGTTTAGCACTAGATTTTAGTGTATTTTTCTCTCCATTGGGATGATCAGCCTGGCACTAAATCTGGCTCTATTGTACAATTTTTAAAGCGTCATTTTTAGTGCCAAATTTTGCATCTTTTTTTACACCAAATTTTGCATCATATTTTGCACCAAGATTTGCATTTGGTTTTACAACAAGTTTTGCTTCTAGTTTTGTGGCATTTTTTGCATCTATTTTTGCATCATTTTTTGCTTCCTGTTTTGTGCAATTCTTTGCTACTATTTTTGTGTTGTAATTTGCATCAAGTTTTACACCATCTTTTGCATCTGATTTAGTGCTTTTTTTTTCATCGAGTTTGTATCAATTTTTGCATCTAGTCTTATGCCATTTTTTTCTTCTAATTTTGTACTTATTTTTACATCTATTTTTGCAACAATTTTTCTGCCCTTTTTTACACCATTTTTTGCATCTAATTTTGCACTACATGTTGAATCTGATTTAGTGCTAGATTTTTCATCTATTTTTGCACTATTTTTTTCATCCACTTTTTCATTTCATTTGTCTCCCCTTTTTGCATCCTATTTTGCATCATTTGTTGCATCCAATTTAACATCATTTTTAACAACATTTCTTGCATCCAATTTTGCATCCTTTTGAGCATCTAAATTTTCACCCTATGTTGGACCATGTGTTGCATCCACCTTTGAATCCCATTTTGTGTCTAATGTTACATTCAATTTTGAGCCATTTTTTTCGTCTACGTTTGCATTTGTTTTTGCACCAAGTTTTGAATCATTTGTTGCACCTCATTTTGCATCCAATGTTGCATCCAAATTTGAGCCATTTTTATGCCCATTTTCACACCATTTTTTCTACTTTTATGTACAATTTTTCACCATTTTTTATGTCCAATTTTGCATCCTTTTTGGTGTCTAATTTTGCATCTTTTTTAGCATCCAAATTTGCATCCTTTTTTCTGCCGCATTTTGTGTCCACATTTTCATCTCATTTTGCACCTAGATTTTAGTCTGAATTTTCATCTAGTTATGCATCATTTTTGGCATCCTTAGTTTCACCATTTTTTAGTCCCATTTTGCTTCTTGTTTTGTGTCTTTTCTTACATCCTTTTTGCACCCAAATTTTCATCCTAATTTTACACCATTATTTGCATCCTCATTTTGGTGTCCATTTTTACATCCTTGTTTGCACCCAATTTGGTATCTTTTTGTATGCCCTATTTTGTTCCCTTCTTTGTGTCTAGTTTTACACCTTTTTTTAATTCTAATTTAAAACCCTTTTTGTCTCATTGTTTGCATCTTGTTTTGATGGCTAGTTTAACATCCAATTCTACTCCCAATTTTGCATCGATGGTTACATCCACTTTTGGCTTCTTGTTTAGAGTTTTACTTTTACTTCCATTTTACTAATTTTATTACATAGTGAAATATATTACAGTCTTTAAATATCATTTTGCTGTAGGATTTAATGCACAGTTAGATGAACATAAAACCCTCTCAGTTTATCCTAGAAACCTAAGATAGACTAATTAAGAGAAAGGTTGTTCTAGGGCTCAGGATTCTTAGTAGATCAAGATGTAGAGTATAGATTAAGAAAAGAAGAATGAATTCATGTGAGTCCTTGCATGCAGGTATTGTTGGAGTTTTTAGTGTAGCAGGGAAGCGCTCTTAGATAGCTCCAAATCTTGGTCCTACATACAAGAGAGAGAACAAAGAAAACTTCACAACATAATACTTGATAATTGAAACTATCATAAACATATAAATGTTACTGAATAAATAAATATAAACCAAAATCCCATACATTCATTTGTTAAATAGGATAAGTAAAGAATGAATAGTAGCATATGGAAGGAAGAACGACTAATCTATATTAATAAAGGAGTTGGAGGAAAGCTACAACCATCAGATACAGTTGCAAGAACACCTCCCCCAACTCCTAGCTCCAAAACTCTCCCTCTCAAGATAGATCTCAGCAACATGACAATACATGAATTCCCATCATTTCCTCAATGGCCAAGCCTCCAATATATAAGAAAGTGAAGGCTATGAAGATTTCCCAAATCCCTCATTATTTCAATTTTGGCAAAAGCTTTGGGTGAATAATGTTTCCTCATATAAAAATGGAATTTTCCACTTTTTAGATGCTTTTGTGCTTAGGAAAAAGCTTCCCCATGTTTTATGGCTCTTTCCCACTTCTGTATGCTATTATTTTTTAGGAAAAATCTAAATATGAGGATAAAGAGATCACATTCCACCATATGAGTTTCCGAAAGTGAACAAGAGTGTCAAACTCTAGTTAACTCAAGCTTTATTCCTTGCATTAAAGGAATTTTCATTGTAAAATGTTAACATTGAATTTCCATGTCATAATGTGTAAGCCAATCAAAATCCTTAAAAATTTAAAAGACATATAGGTGTGACTAGGCAGTGAATTTTTTTTTTTTAATAAAATAACTTACCTAATTTTACTGTGAATGCTGCCCAAGTGACCCAAAACTATATTAAATATTAAAAATAAATTTAATATCTTAATCTATAAAAGTTAGAATATCTAGAATATTTTTAATGGAGGGTAAATCATGGGGTGTTAAATAAATAAATTTAAATATAAAATCCTAAATCCTAAATTTAATTTAAATTTTAAATTTACTTTCTTAATTCAAATTTTATTAAATCTTGTATTGATAAATTAATTTAAATATAAATATAAATATATGGTTATTTTGATAAAAGTGCATTTATTTGAGTAACTTAAATTTATATTTTAAATTTAAATTTAAATTTTCTTAAATTTTGTGTTAATAAATTAATTTCAATATAAAATACATGTAGACGGTTATTTATGATAAAAGTGACGTTTATTTGGGTAATTTAAATTTCCTTAAATTTTGAATTTGCTTTTTTAATTTAAATTTTATTAAATCCTGTGCTAATATATTAATTTAAATATAAAATACATATACAATTATTTTGATAAATGTGACATTTATTTGGGTAATTTTGGTAAAAGAATAATAAAAATGATATATTAAAAAATTGTCTACATGGCATTATTTTATTAGTTTCTTAATTTTTTTCTTAGGTGGTTATTATTTTGGTAACAAAAGTTAGATGAAGGGGACAACTTGTTATAGACTATGATACCATGGTCCTCATGGTACATAACTTGTATTATAGGCTATATAATTTAGGAGAAATGGGCATTTCAACCAACAACATAGTATTCTCCTCCAAGATGATGAGGAGGTATTTTCATGTATAACACATTTAAGAATATATCACAATTCAAATTCATAACTTAGTATTTGTAAACAAATTTAAGGGTAATTGACAACATTCATAAAAAATATAGTAGTATCCTCATATATAACAATTCTCCATCAAAAAATCATTGACAATTTTCAATATACATATATTACTACTAAATAAAAATTTATCATAGATATCATTATTCCAAGGTAAATTCACAACATTACATCAAAAAATAGTAATGTCATCATACATAATCATTCTCCATAAAAAAGCATTGACATGTTTCAACACATATATAAAGTAACAAGATAATATTAATAATATCCTCATCATCCTTAATCAAATCAACTAAGATTCAAATGTGTGATTTTCATATCAAAATATTTCATGAACACCATTATTCTAAGGTGAATTCACAACATCCATCAAAAGATAGTAATATCATCATACATAATAATTCTCCATCAAAATAATGTTGATAATTTTCAATATATACATAAAAGAACAAGATAAAAATGATAATATCATCATCATATTTAATCAAATCAACTAAAATTCAATGTAAGATTACCAAATAGAAATGTTTCATAGATATCATTATGCTAAGGTAAATTCACAACATCCATAAAAAAATAGGAATCTCATCATACACAATAATTCTTCATAAAAAAATTGTAAACAATTTTCAACATATTCACAAGGTAACAAGATAGTACTGATAGTATCATCATCATTATTCAAATAAACTAAAATTCAAATGTATGATTACCATATTAAGACATCCAACTAAATATAAAAAATAATGCATGGCTAGCTAGCACCACGAAAATCATAGCCAAGCTCATCCTCATGATCATTTCCATGATCATCATCCTGACCATCCTGATAATATCATCCACATAATCATCACCAATGCCATCGCCATCATCATCATCATCATCTCTCATATATGATGTAATCTAAACATAGTCTATATCATCATCTTCGTGGTCATTACCTATAGCGTTCTGGAAAAAAAAACAATATTACATGTTAGTACTAATTCTATAGCAAAATGCATATTTTTATTACAATGCTAACAATAAAATGAGGTAGGACATAATAACATTTAATAGTACTAAAAATAAAATGAAAATATGGCTTAAGATATATTGGAGATCCAACTAAGATTACACTTGTAATTCACATTAAGTACTAGAATCATTTTTTAATCCATACAAAGTAGGTACTCATTTGTTCTTCATATTATATTGTGAATGTTTCTTATGATTTCCATGCAGAATTGGTAAATTAATATTTATTGGAAGCTTTATTTCAAATTATAATTGTAATTCAGATTAGGAATAGAAGAAATTTTAAGAAAAAAAGAATGTCACATGAAAAAGTAAATTGTTTTTAATGAAAAATAAGTCGCATACAATATGAATGTCACATGAAATATTGAGTTGTTTTTAATTCATGTGCTTTCTCTATAATAAGATGGATCCTAATGTTCTTTCAAGAACAAATGCTCACAAATAATTACTTCATGTTATCCATTATCACACTTAATCCATTATACCTAGTGATGACAATGATTCCATTCAAATTGCTTTGAACTCTCTAAATATAATGTAAAATAGAAAACTCCACGACCATGACCATGACCGCAACCCCCTCCCTTGCCTTGTCCACCATCAGAGACAATGAACTTGGAGTTATGTCCACGATAGCAACCCCTCCCTTGCCTTGTGTCGACCATTAGAGGCATTGAACTAGGAATTAAGAGTACTCATGTTTTCTTTGCTCTAACTAATCTCCAAGGAATCAAAACTTGATCAATATATCAAGGATTACATCAAGGAATAGATATATCATAAGAGAATCTCAATAGGCTTTGCCAAAAGAGTGTGAAATAACATTTATCTCTATTTTATGAAATAACTCGAGTGAGTGGAATGAATGGTGGGAAACACCTACCAAGGAAAGGAATCTTTTTGGTCCGTCCTTATTTCTATTATTATTTTTGCTTCTTAGAATGGAGGGAAGTGTTTAAAAAAATTCAAAAAAATAATTTAAATTATAATATATATATATATATATATATATATATATATATATATATATATTTGTTTTTTTTTTTTTAAATATATATTCAGTTTAGTATTTTTTTTATTTTCTAAAAAATATATATTTAGTTTCTGGTTTTTTTATAACAAAAATTATATTTTATTTTTATAAAAATGGATTTTAAACATCCATTCATGCTAAATTTTGTTTTTATGATATAAGTTTAAATTATATATAAAAAAAGTAACTTAATGCCATGCGTTGTGTCGCTGAGATGGGTATTATACATCTCTTCCTTGCTAGGTTATAGAATGTGCTTGGGTTTTCTTAATGCAATAAAATTAATTCTTCTCTTCATTATATCTTGAGATGTTCAACTTGCACCTAATAAAAAAATAAAGTTAAAATAGGTTTTCCTTTGTCCTTTGTAGATTTCTTTCCCCATTAATCCTTGTCTTAATAGATTAATTGTCTTATGGTGGCCTTGAGTGGCCACTCCCATTAGTTGCATGATTTTTAGTTTTATGTTAGTGACATTTCTTAGGATTGATAACATGTTATTTAATTTATGAAAATGTGTTATTTTCCATATTATTGTTAAATATTAATATTGAATATGTTGGTTTTGAACATGGTTTAGCAAAAAGTTCCCAAAAGGTTTATAGATTGTAATTTATAATGTAATGCTTCATTGCTTGATGAAATTGTTTTGGATATTTTTTTAAAGATTCATTGATTGATGAAACTTTTATGGATGTTTTTTTTAGTATATTAACTTGTATTTGATAAAGTCAAAAGTCGGCCGAGAGCTAGGGTTTATGCGATCCAGTGTTTGAGGCAGTACTGGAACACCACAGTTTCAGATTGGCAGCACTGTTTCGAAAGGGGCAGGTGCTGTCGGACTGGATGGGAGCAGAGGGGTCCAGTGGGACCCCAACTTTTAGGCAGATTGTTATGCAGAAACAGCAACAGACAATGAAAGAGGGAGTCAGAATAGAGGGAATGAACAACAAGATGCAGAGTGGCAGAAAAAACAAGGAAAAGACACCAATGATGCCTGACAAGACAGAAATTACCTCAGAAGTCAGGAATAAAGAAAAGCAGAACCGAGCAGACACAAAATACAAAACGGCCGCAAAGTCTCAACCCTCAGGAAACGAGGAGGAGCGACCAGAAGAAGACAAAGAGCCAAAAAACAACAACAAGGTTCAACCGGAGAAGGAGGGGGAAACCAGCGCGAACCCCAACAGGACATCTACGACTAGTCATGCCTGTAAGCCCAAGAAAAAAGACAACCTACGGGTAACAATCACTGACCCTGAAATCCAGGCCTACAGGGAGCACATGGCTGAACATGCCATTATTTGTAAATTCATGGGAGTCTGGCCATCTGAAAGGACTCTGTGCCAATGGATAAGACAGCAGTGGAAGCCGAAAGGGGATGTGCAGCTGCACCTGGGGGCTAAAGGATTTTTCACAGTTGTCTTTACAAATCTAGAAGATAAAGACAGAGTTTTCGAAGGTGGCCCTTATTTTCTAGCAGCAGCAGGGTTATATATGAGACCTTGGAAGCCAAACTTTGTCCCGGAAAAGGAATCCTTTACTCAAGTACCGGTTTGGATCAGACTATTCTCTCTCCCAATAGACTACTGGGGATTGAATGCCTTAAAGCAAATAGGCGATAAGCTGGGTACCTTTGTTAAAGCCTCGGAGGCTACTATGCAGAAACGATACACCTCCTATGCTAGAATCTGTGTGGAACTGGATGTGTCCGGCGCACTACATGAAGGCTTGTGGCTCGAGTACAGGGATGAGGAATACTTTCAAGCCTTAGACTATGAGAAAATACCCTTCAGGTGTCGGAAATGCCACGAGCATGGGCATCTGATAAGGGACTGTCCACTGAATAGAAAGGAGGTAGAAGACGAAAAAATACAAAACAACAAAGACAAGAACAATTTCACCAAACCAAAGAACAGGCAGCGCGCCAACAGAAGAAGATCTAATAAAGGTAACACAGAAAGAAATCACTTCAGTAACCCATTTGAGATCCTAGATCTTGAAACTGACTCGGAGGAAAAGCAAAATACACCCAATGTGGAGGCAGGGCAAGAAGGACAGGAAGAACCAGCAGGGAAAGGAACCACGGAAGGAGAATTTAATGATGAAATCCACATGCAGGACAGAACAGCAGAAACGGAAGAAGAAACAGAAATGCTAACAAGTGAAGCGGGGAGTGAGGATCTGGAACTGGAAGAAACCCTAGCTATGGAAGGAATGGACCTAACGGCGATTGTAGAAAGCTGGAGAGCCACAGGGATTGAAGCAGTACCGGAGGAAGAAATCAGGAAGGTCAATGACCTCTTCATAGCACGGCAGAATGCAGAAATAGAGAAACAGAAGAGAAAGTTAGGCATAATCAAAGGAAGCAGCCCACATTATAAAGCAATCCTGGGAAAAACCTCTGGTTCGAGGCATAAACGCCGTAGAGGCCGCAAATCAAGCGGAGAACATCTGCAGGAGCTTGGTGAGATGCTGTTTAACGCAGGTAAGATTAGGCAGCTAAGTGATTATCCGTCCTTCCAACTCAATGTTTAAATATGAAGATTGTATCATGGAACGCAAGGGGGATCAACAGCCAGGCTAAACAGAGGATTCTGAAGCGGCAGATGCAGAAATACAACCCTGATATGTTGTTTCTACAAGAGACCAAATGTAACAGAATCATCATAGATCGCCTACGAATGAAGTTGGGAAGAAATTTTGAAGTCCTAGAGATCGAAAGCCAAGGGCGAGAAGGAGGCTTAGCTACATTTTGGGACACAAGGAAATACCAGATTCTAACAGCTGAAGCAAGCAAAAACTACTTAGCACTGGAAGTTCAACCTACAGGTAATTCTAAATCTTTCCTATGCATCAATGTCTATAGTCCTCAGAAGTTAGAAGACAAGATAAGTTTCCTAGCTTCGTTATCCAAATTTATAGAAAGGCACCCTGATGCTAAATACATATTGGGGGGAGATTTCAACATGATCACCTCCCTCCTGGAGAAAAAAGGAGGCCTCAGAAAACTAAACAGGGATGCGGAGGTTTTCATAAGTTTCATTGATAATGCCAGAATGGTAGATGTATACCCTAAGAGTGGTAAATTTACCTGGAACAACAGAAGGGGGGGAGAAAGGTTAATAGCATCCAGATTGGATCGTTTCTTAGTCTCAGAAAGCATAATTTTAGAGGGAACAGTAGATGAATCGAACATCCTCCCAAGTGGGGGGTCGGACCACTGGCCGATCTCACTAACTGTCGAGCTTCAGGGCACCCCCAGGAATAAACCCTTCAGGTTCGAAAAGTTCTGGATAGAACACCCCAACTTCCTCACGATTGTGGAAAAGTGGTGGTCAGAACCTTTAGATGAAGCAGGATCCAAAATGTTCAAACTTCAAAAGAAACTAAAAAACATCAAAACAAGGTTAAAAGATTGGAATAAAACAGTATTTGGAAATATATTTCAGGAGAAAACTACCATCGAAAACAAGCTGGAACAAATTCAAAAGGATGGTGCGGCAGGTTGCAGAAGTGAAGAGACCATTGAGCAAGAAAAAGAGCTCACTCAACAATGGCACAACAGATGCAAGCAGGAAGAATCATTATGGAAGCAGAAATCAAGAATTCTGTGGCTGAAGGAAGGGGAGCAAAATACTAAGTTCTTCCATAGATCAGCCATGGACTACAGAAATGCCAACAAAATCCTAGAATTAAAAAACAGTGAGGGAGAACTCCTTAGAAATCACAACGAAATATCTGCTTCCCTATCGGATCACTTCAGCTTCATAGCGCAAGAACCAGGGATCAACAGAGAGGAAGCCATCAAAGAAATTACCAATGTCATACCTAAATCCATCACAGAGGATCAGAACTGGGCCCTTAGAAGAGCAATCACTATGGAAGAAGTAGAGGAGGCAGTTAGAAGCATGCCCAACAACAAAGCTCCAGGACCGGATGGATTTACCATCAACTTCTATAAAGCCTGCTGGAACATTGTAAAGCAAGACATTTGGGAAATCGTGGAAGACTCTAGACGCTCCAAAACTATCCTAAAATCTCTAAACTCAACCTTCATTGCTCTTATACCCAAAGTGGAGGAAGCTAACAAACCTGAGAAATTCAGGCCCATAGCCCTTTGCAATGTCATCTACAAGATCATATCTAAAGTCATAGCCAATAGGCTGAAGGCGGTCCTCCCTGGCATCATTTCACAGGAACAATCTGGCTACGTGGAAGGAAGGCAAATTCTCGACAATATTCTGCTCGCACAGGAGATGATCCATTCACTTCAATCGCAGAAAGAAGCCGGCATGCTTATGCAATTAGATCTTTCTAAAGCTTATGACAAGGTAAGCTGGTCCTACCTGGAAGCAATTTTAGAAGCTTTTGGCTTCAGTAGACAATGGATAAAATGGGTCTTAGCCCTCATAAAATCCCCTAGATACTCTATCCTTGTGAATGGCGCCCCATCTGCCCCCTTCAGCCCCTCCAGAGGCATCAGACAGGGTGATCCCCTGTCCCCTTTCTTGTTTGTCATTCTAATGGAAGGCCTAAGTAGATTAATAGCCAAGAAAAAAGCAGAGGGTCAAATTAGAGGGCTGCAACCTATCAGATCCAGTCCAGCCACAACTCATCAACAATTTGTGGATGATACCATGTTACATGGCATTCCAACAGTAAAAGAAGCATTAGCTTACAGGGATATTCTCAATTTGTTTAGCAGAGCATCCGGAATGGAGATCAATTTTTCCAAGTCTACAATTTTCTTCTTCAACACTCATCAGGCTATTCAATCTCATCTGTCTCGGCTTCTGGGGTTCAAAATTGGCACCTTACCTTCGAGATACCTTGGTGCCCCTCTAACTCTCAAACCTTGGCAAAAGGTTCATTGGGAGAAAGTTTTAGCCAGTATGGAAAGGAAGTGCAAACATTGGACAAACAGAGCTCTGAATTTCGCAGGTAGACTAATACTAACCAAAGCTGTCTTGCAGGCCATCCCTCAGTATTTGTTATCAATTCTTCCTGCTCCAAAAGGAATCTTAAATCAGATGAGAATCATCCAACGATCCTTTTTATGGAGTGGCAACAGTGAAAAGAAAAAATGGTCTTTGGTGGCTTGGCAAAAACTGTGTAAACCTAAGGATAGGGGGGGACTAAATTTGGTTGATCCCTCAGTGGTAAATAGAATCTGCGGAGCCAAAATATGGTGGAAATGGGTCTCTGACACAAATCTACCTTGGGCCACTCATTGGAAGGAAAAGTATATGCCGAATAGCACCACTCTAGACCTCATAAGAATGCAGGACGCTCCCAACGGTTCGCCAATATGGAACCATGCCAAAGACAACAGAAGCATTGTTCAGGAACATAGTTTCTGGGAGATACGAAATGGAACTCAAGCACTTTTCTGGGAGGATGCCTGGCAGCAGTCCCTGAAACTGGACACCCCTCAACTTTTTCCCCTGAAGCAAAACAATCAAAGTGAGGGCAAATTCAGAGTCAATCAATACTGGAACCCAACCAGTGAAGACCCGGATTGGAGGGAATGGACAGTTTTCAACTCTACCAACAACGAAAACATTCAGGAATCCATTCAAGCTTTAAATCAACAAATCCTCAAAAGAAAAATCCGAATTGCTGCAGAAAATGATAAACTTAGATGGGGTCCGAAAGGCAACGGAGATTTCTCCCTGAAAGAAGCCAGGAGTATAATAGAGAGGGAAGAGCAGCCTGAACTAGTGCCCTGGTCCGATAAAGTATGGGACAACCTTCAATGGCCGAAGATTAGAACTTTTTTATGGCTTCTTATGCAAAAGAAAACTCTGACATGGGAAAACCTACTAAAAAAAGGGTTCAGGGGACCTTCAAGGTGCCCCATGTGCATGGATGTTGCGGAAACAATGAATCACCTTTTTAATTCCTGTGAGTGGGCTACCCAACTTTGGAACTGGATGGAAGAAGTACTTGGCACTTCTGATCGGGACAGAGACTCCATTCAGGGAACCATCATCAATTGGAGGAAAAACTTCTCTAGAATTCGAAGAGTTGAAAGTATATGGAAATGCGTCCCAGGCTTTATCTTATGGACAATATGGAAAGAGCGTAATCGGAGGATATTTCAGGAGGAAGTCAGAAACATAGAGTTTGCTAAAGACTCAATCACAATTAACATCAAACAGCTCATACAAACAAAGTGCAAAGAAGAACCGAATGAAAAACCGTCGGATCAGGACTTACGCATCTTGAAGAGCTTTCACTTGGAAGCATCCAGCAACCAACCGACTGGGGGAAACAGGTCACAACTTTCATCGCAACTTCTCAGATGGCAATGCCCGCCAGAGGGCGGCCTGAAATTGAATTTTGACGGGGCATCGAGGGGCAACCCAGGTACAGCAGGCATCGGAGGCGTAATTCGCAATCAGGCTGGTGAAATTGTTCATATCTACTGCAGGGCGCTCGGCGAAAGCACAAACAATGAAGCAGAGTTTGCTGCGCTCGAACAAGGTTTGAAAATTCTAAGGACAATTCGACAAGGGAATGTAATAATTGAAGGGGATTCCTCCTTGGCTATCACGGCGGCCAAACGATTACAAGCAGGAACCAGAGCCAGTAAAGCCACCAAACATTGGAGGCTGGCTAAGGCTACTGAGAATATAGCGGAGCTGGTCGCAGAAATGAGAGGCTTGGTATTCCAAACAATCAGAAGGAAAGCGAACGGGTTGGCAGACTATTTGGCAAACCATGGTGTTGACAACCCGAACAAAATTGTGGACAGATGCTGGCAGGAGGTGGACTGCCCAATCCTCAAAGTGACATGTGCACAGCTGGCAGAGAAGGATTTAATCCAAGCCGATCAAACCTAGCCGGTGACGGTTTTGGGTTACGTAACCGGAAGTTTGAAGTTACCGGTAAAATTAGCAATTATAACCATGGCAAGGGGATGATAGGACGTCTATGGCGGTGGAATTCCTGGTGGCGGCAGGCCAGCCAGACGAACGATCATAACAGATCGAGCCGCAGAGCACATAGAATCAGCAGTATCACAAGTGAAATACCTGGACGGGTTCCGTATGGGGGATCATCAATAACATTTATGGTGATCTCAAGAGGAGCGGGTTGGCTCGAGGCTCTGCACAGGGAGGCCAAACGTGCAGGCTTTCGGGGTAATTCAAACACCACTATTCACCACAGCAATAAATCAAACGTACAGGACACTTGGCATAATTCCACTTGGATTATGAGCAGCCACTTTCAAGACAATTCGACCTGGAGCGGCTTGGCCTGTGCGCACCTCAACCAAATTTATTACAACAGTACTCCCACTACCAGCTGGATTAATACATACCTCAGGAGGATTTACAAGCGAACACACTATAAATCTGAGGGCAGACACCATGTTTTCTCCACAGGTTCTCCTTTTATTGTTGAGCAAGCTTCCCTTATCGACAAGTGCATTAGCTGGGAGGAGCATAGAGAGTTAGATATGGACGCGGGAAGTTGTCGTTGCGCTGCTGCAAATCGGGACCTTCAAGAGGCGAAGAGAGAGTATGAAACCCGAACGGCAACTAAGAACAAACGAAAAGTTGCCGAACTGGAAGCCAAGGCTAAACAGGAGGAAGAAGGGCGCACAGAGGAGGAGATTGCAGAGGAGGTGGACTGGATGAAGGATCCGGGCACCCCCTCGAAGAGAGCTACACAGTTTGTCAGAACAAAAGCAGAGAGCTGGCGTACCAAGACTCTCATCGCCAAAGCTCTGGAATCGGTCGAGAAGGAAAAGCAGCAAATCGTGATTGAGGTGAACCTAACGGAAGCACAAATGGCCAAGATAATCGACTACAACAGCTCGCTGGACAGCCGAATTACTACTGTGTATGAGGCCGTTCAAACAGTCAACAGGAAGCTCACTCTGATCATCAGGCTCCTGAGGGACTCTGTGAACTCAGCTCCCGTGACTCCGCAGCAGGCCACTACCGAGGTGCAGGAGAACGAACCTATCGAAGCCCTGCAAGCAAAGGTGGACAAACATGTTCGGGAGGTTGGTCTGGACACTATCAGTCAAATGAGAAAATTCATCTAGGGTCGTCCCTTTTACTGCTCCCTTCGTCTTTTTCCATATTTCGGCCTCTGTCTCTTTTCGTTAATGTCATGCACTGTAATGTTTCGATAGTTTCGGGTTTTAAGGCACTAGTTTTGTTCATGCCACCCTGCGCGGTGTGCACTGTGCAGTCTCTTTTTGAACTTTCTTGAGCAGTTGATGATTTATGTCTCTTTTCTCTCACTGCTTCTAGATCTGCTTCTGCGGATTTTTTGTACTATATTTTGTGATATAATATAAACATCTGACTTACACAAAAAAAAAAAAAAACAAAAAAAAAGATAAAGTCAAAAGTCACCCCTTTTTGAGATTTTCATTGGTTAATTTCCCTTAAGGCTATCAAGTTCACCATTTAGTCCCAGGTTAACAAAATATAGGAGTCATGAAGTGGCATTGTCCAATAACTTAAATCTTGGAACATGTTTTTTTTAGTCACATTATACTTCATTTCTGTGTAAATTCTCCATGAAAATAGTCTCATGGAACATGAGGGACCTCAATAGCAAAGGAAAACAAATACTCCTAAAACAAAAATGGTACGCAAAGCACCCATCAATAATGTTGATATAAGAAATAAAAATATTAAGTGAGGTTCTACCTCATATAATTAGAAAATGGGGGAGGAATTTCCAAGTAGTAGTGATTGATGATTAGATATACTTAGGTGGAATAGCTATTATTTGGAATGTTCAAGACATCAAGGTTACCAATATGTTTACCTCTTTTCGCATTATGACAATATAATTTTAGTTAATTGACATCGAGGACTACTACCATGTATCCAATGTCTATGACTCCAATATCGCAAATGGAAAACCTCTATTTCTCAATTCTATTTCCAACACAAGGAATTTATACTCCCCATCTCCGTGGATTATTGGGAGTGACTTCAATATTATCAAGTGTCTCGAGGAACAAAAAGGATGAATCACAATGTTTACCAAGAGATTTTGTAAGATATACCATCAAGGCCCTAAAGTAGTACCCATTAAAGTTATCAAGCAATGAGTCCCCAACCCACACATGTGGATCAATGACATGTAATACATGTGTGCGTGGTGACTAACTTAATACATTGTTCTAATAGCTCCACAAACTTAAGTATTTCACTTCGTCACATGATTGACTGTAGTGTGACATAAGTAAACCAAGAGTAGACATGAAACCCTTAGGCAAGAAAAATTCCCTAGATCCTCAATTAGGTGCTCAAATGATGAAGTGAAAATGAAAGGGGAAAAGAGGACTTCATGATTTAACCATCACAAACATGTGATCAAGTGTGACTAGGAGTGTATATATTCATATGTTTTCCAAAGAGGGTGTGAATACATGAGTTACCATTCATTGGGCCTTATTTTTCTTTATTTTGATTTTTCTTATATATAGGACTTAGGGAATAAGGTTTTCATAAGTTTTGAACAACTCATAGATATAATATTTACATAAATTCTCACTTTAACCTTAGAGCTTAGACTTAGATAAATCATTATAGTGTATATTTAATGATTTTGGCTTTCACTTTTTGATTTTCTTTCATCACAAATGACATAAAGGGGAAATATTTTGCCACAAATCTATGAATTCCTAATCATAAAGGCATCATGCAATGAAAAAAAATTAATGATGTTATTCCCTATGAAAATGATGGGTATTCTTGAGAAACGCTTATGCTTATGGATGTCTCCTCCCTGGTTGAGGGAGTGAGCATTGACACCATATTATCCATTTGTCATGTACTATGGCCGAGACTAACAGTCATAAGCCTACTAAAGACACCAATAGGGAGGATGGTGGATTAGATAAACATATGTGACCAATATTCTTTGAGAATTTGTGCTTTGACTAGGACTAACTGCCATAAGTCAAGTACATTAATCCAAGATAAGAATAGTCATGAGGATCGACTTTTCCTGGTGTCAAATATTATGACAGTGGATTAGGAAATTATCATGTGAGGACATGGTTGATGAACATCCTAGTGCAGTAAGCACCTAAAGAGGTAGTGGTGTCCAAATTTATGCCTCTCAACATTGTGCTATGATCTAATGGAGATATATAACTTGTTAGTCAAGGCCTTTTGCATTTTGATAATGTTGGCTATGATGATTTAAATCATTGTTGATGCTTATCAATCCAAATCCCTTCTTATATGAATATTTCAACTTGATAGTACTTTTTTGTCTCATTATGAGTATCTCCCTAGTTTAGAGGGAGTGTCATCATCTTCATTATCATCATCATCACCACCATTAATCTCATCATTGCATTATCGTCATAATCACCATTCATGTCGTCGTCGTCATCATCATCATGATTATGGACATTGTTGTCAATTGTTCATAATTATAGGTGTCGTAAGAAATATCATCAACCCAAAAAAATATTACGAGTGCTCAAAAAGGGTTGTTAGGACACATGATATATGCAAGAGAAATGACAAATTTATTTTTTAGAGATGATCGATGATCATCATCACCACTACCATTATCATCATCATTATAATTTTCATCAACCCCATCATCATAATTAATGTAATTTCTATCATCATTGTTGTCAACTTCATCATGAACATCATAATCATCATTCATGCCATTATTGTTGTTGATGATGACCAAGATGAAAATAATGATAATGACGATCAAATGATGATGACTTGGAAGATCACTCTAAAGATAATGATTATGATTATGACCATGAAAACATTTAAAAATTGGGAAGATTGTCCAAGGTCATTAGCATCGCCATCATCATTGTCATCATCATCATTTTCATTATAACCCCCATCATCTTTATCATCATGTTGATTATCATAATAATCATAATTCATGTCATTGTCATCATCTTCATTATCATCATCGTTATAATTATTGACTTTGTCAACAGTTGTTCATAATTGTTAATTTCATAAGAAATATCATCAATGCAAAAATTATATGAGTGTTGGAAAATGGATGCAAAAATAAAAAAAAAATGGGGGCAACAATAGATGTAAAATTGGATGAAGAGTGGACACAACATAAGTAGATTCAAAACAAGACAGAGAAATTGACACAAAAGTGAATGAAAAAGTAGATGCAATAGTTGATGCAAACTTGGACGCAAAATAGGGTGCAAACATGCATAAAAAAGTGGAAGAAAACATGGGTGTAATAGTAGGCATAAAACTTAGCATGAATTGTTGTGAAATAAATGTGGAGACAACAATGAACAAAAAAAAGGGACACAAACTTGGATGCAAAAAGGAGACAAAATTGGATTAAAAAATGAATGTAAACATGGACCAAACATGGGTGCAATAGTGGACACAAAATTATATTCAAAATTGGACACATCAGAAGTGGATGTAAAAGTAGATGCAAAATGGGATGCAAAAAATAGAAAAATTATTTGATGCAAATTTGGACACAAAAGAGGATGCAAATGTGGATGCAAAATTGGAAGAAAATATGGGTTTCAATGATAGGCACAAGATATGGCACAACAAAAGTGGATGAGAAAGTGGATGTAATGAAAAACACAAAAAAATATGCAAACTTGGATGCAAGACAAGATGCAATAAGGGATGAAAAAGTGGATGCAAACATGGGTGCAACAACAAAAACAAATTTGGATGAAAAATATGGATGCAATGGAAGTAGATGCAAAAGATGATACAAAATGAGATGCAAAACCCAACACAAAAGTGGATGCAAAAATATATGCAATATTTTGATGCAAAAGTGGATGCGAAGATGGATGCAAAATTGGAAGAAAATGTGGGTACAACAGTAAGTACAAAACATGGTACAAATAGTGTCACAACAAAAGTGGATGTAATGATAGATGCAAAAAAAGAAGCAAATGAAGATGAAAAATAAGATGCAAAAAGGAATGCAAAAGTGGACGTAAACATGGGTGCAACAATGGATGAAAAATATGATGCAAAAGTTGATGCAACAAAATTAGATGCAATAGTAGATGCAATATGAGACACAAAACTTGATGCAAATCTTGATGCAAAGGGGATGCAAAAAATGATGTAAAAATGGACACAAAAAATAATTTAAAAAATGATGCAAAAGAGGATGCAAGAGATGATGAAAAAGTTGATGCAAGTGTAGGCACAAAAAGTGGATGCAATAAATGATACAAAAGTTGGTGAAACAAAATTAGGTGCCAAACTTGATGCAAAACATGGTACAAAGGATGGCACAAAACTTGGCATAAAACTTGGCGTAAAACCTAGTGTAAAACCTGATGCAAAACCTATTGCAATACTTGGTGCTAAACTTGGTGTAAGACTTGGTGAAAAACTCGGTGCAAACTTTGCATCAATTTTTGCACCATATTTTATAAATGGACACAAATAGCACCAAAAATGGGATCTAGATGCAAAAAGGGAAGAAAAAAGGGACGCTAATCACAGGGTTTTGTTGTAGTGAAATGGATTCGAAGTTGAGTGAGGCGGATCTCTGAATTATAGAGCACATGGCCTAGTGGTACCTAAACCAGAATGTGGATCATGGTAAAGCCAATGGACTAGTAAACCCTGAGCCAAATTATGGGTTATGGTAAAGTCAGGATTATGTTTCCTTGGGGCTAGGAATCCTTGTTGGTGAATGGTAGGATATACGGTAAAGCCAAGAGGCGAATTTCTCTCTGTTGGGCCTAGTAATCCCGGGTTGGGATCTATGGTAAATCCTGGAGAGTGGATCTCAGTTTAAGGCCTAGTGATCCTGTGTGAATTGGAGTAAAGCTTGAGAGACTAGGAGACAATAAAATTCCTCATGGTGTAGGTGGAGAAATCCAGTGGCATCCATGCTTGTTTGGCCTAGTGATTTGGTGGAGATCATGGTAAAGCCTGTTATTACATGTTCATTGTATTGGCCTAGTGATCCAGGATGGATTACGGTAAAGCCTGGTTTTTATTGATGAGGGTGAGGTGGTTTAGCCTCAGGATTCCCTGGTTGGTTCTTTTGGTTTGAGTCCCACATTCATGCTTGGAATATGGCATGAGGGTGAATGGCTGAAGAGATATTTGGCTCAACCATTCTATGGTCGGGTGGAACGTGGTAGTCCCATCTCGGGTTTGGATTTTGCATCATCAATATGAGGTTATTTATCCTTGTATTTCTATGAGTATTATACTAGTTTATATGTGGATCATATTGTTGTGTTCTCCTTGGTATTTCTGTTGTTGTTATGCTCGTTATGCATATGTTTTATGACAGTGGCTATGTATGGATCTCATCATGTTTTTATTTGTAAATGGATGAACAATGTATTTATGACCTAATAGATGATAATGCAGCAAATGATATAAGGGAACAATGCTTCATATTGATTATCAGATAAGTATGGGACACCTATTCATATGTTGTTTACACTTGTAGATTACATATTTGTGATATGTTTGACAAAATGATTTTCATGGCTATTAGGGGTCCGATTAAGGGTTTGTTCAAGTATCTACATTTGCATCATTGTTTCCTTATTATATTTATGTTATGAAGGTATCATTCAATTATGGGCAGTGACCTGGGCTATGGGCCTGAAAAAGTGGCTCAAATCCCAAGGACGTTGGAATAGCACTAGGAAAAATAGTCTCTCTACATTGGCATGAGAGCATCCAGAGCCTCCTGGACACTATCAAGTCCATATCATGGGAGCGTCTAGGCATCAAGTGGTATAAAACCTGAGTAGACCTAGGGGTTGGTTACCAAAAGTGTTGGGATGGTTCATAGGGGTCCTATAGCTGCTGTGGAAGGTCACATAGGAGGTTGAATCCAATCATAGTAGCCTCTTGTCACATGTTTAACCTGGTTGGCTGGTTACTTGGGTAGATGTGGGAGGAGGGTGTTACATCCAGTCACTATGTAATGTGCTTTAATGCCTCCTGTTTTTTTGCATGATACCCATGGTGCTCATTAGTCAATGCTACCAAGTCACTTTTGTTTCGTGCCATTATATGTTCAAGGGAAGTCTGAACCTTTGTCATCCATTTATAGTACTTGTCGACCTTTTTGTGTCGGTCATCCCTATGTCAATTATACTTCATGACTTCATTCGATTCACATCATCTCTTGGTTTTTTCTATGTTGATTGATGGGGGAGAAATAAACAACCTCCTTCAATGGATCCTCTCTTGTTGACTTTAGCTCATTATCCATGAGCTTGAACTAGTGGTGCCTTATAGCTTGCAAACCAGGGAAAATTTTAAGAACCACCCTAAATTTATATGTACAATAAATGGGCTAATCCCCATGATCCATAGGAAAAATGGGAGATGATTTTATCAATAATATAATATGTATATATAATTTTTTTGGCGAATCTCTCACCAGATTATATTATCTTGTGCAGTGATGGAGAATCTTTCACTGAATTATAAAATCTTGTAAGATCTTGGCAAATCTTTTACTAAATAATAAAACATTGTGAAGTCTTGGCAAACGTTTTGTTAAAGTATGAAACCATATATGATAATAAGTAAACATATTCATTAAACTGTAATATACTAACATACATGTTTGGAAAAATAAACATAATTTTCTCTTCCTACAAACAATGTTCCAAGTTTCAGTGGCCATGCTTGTCAAGGTTCTCACAATACACTCTTTCATATCCTTCTATTAGTTTTGATAATATTCCACAACGAAGTTCTTGTAGGTGTTGATACTGACAATGAGTTCTATCAAGGTAGGAGAGATTAATCTTTTCTCTACAACTTTTGTCAAGCTACCACTTTTTTCAAGTTATCAAATTTCTTTCTTATTCCATAGACTCCAACAGCGAGATAAAAAAAACACATCAAGTTTGTTTACCCCAACACGCCAACAAGTAGCAAGCCCCAACTATATTATATAAGAAAGTATCAGGTATCCCAAGGGCTTGAAGGGGATATAATTGAAAGAAGTGACCATTGTGAGAATCCTTCCAATCAATATATGAATATGTAAATGTAGATTTATTATTATTTTAATTTGAAATCTTCAATTAAATAATAAAATTTAATTACGTCTCTCCCAATCTAAATTGCTTATTAGCATAATTCACTACCCTCATAGGTCTCACATTTTTTAACAGCGTTGTAACATGTAGATTAATTTCCTTTTTGGTGAACAATCTCCACCTTTTAGGAAAATATGGTACAGTGGTCCAACCCCTACAGATCATTAGGAAAAACTAAGAATAGCACAGAAGATGAAAGGTTGTACAAACCAACTTATTTTTCAAACAACTAATCCAACAACAATACCTCAACTTTTTCATGAAGAAATGCGAGGGTGATGCAGAAAGAGTGATAAGGTTTCATTGTTTTGAATTTTTTTTGTTAAATTAGAAAAAGTTAAAAACCAATATTAATGGAGATATTGGTATTTTTTACCAAATTTTATGAAGTTCTTTAACCATTCACCTTAAGATGTTTTTACAATATAATTTCCTAAGTCTATTTAATATCTTCATTATCATAAAAACCAACCTATATCCATCTTAACTCCACATCTACCACTCTTAGGGGGGATGAAATCTATTTATCCCTTTGAGCACTTGGTAGACCCAGAATTAAGATGGATCTAAGATGATAGAATTTCCCCTTTAGATAGTCTATGCTCACATGAATACCATGGTGTTACCATGGGTCAATACCATGGGTTATCATAAACCTGGAGCTTAAAAATTACTATTAGTAATTTATAGAAATTAATACTTGATCCAGCAAGGCCCGAGAGGGATCAAATATTTTTTCACTCTATGCTAGTTTGCATATCACGATATTTGATACCTCTCGGGGCTTAGTAGATCCAGAGTAAATATGGATCTATGCTGGTTTAATTCCCCCATTTAAGTAGGCTACATTCCATGTGAATACCATGGGTCAATACCATGTGCCATTTTTATTTTTATTAATACTAATATTAGGGTTAATAACATTTTTTTGCATGGTATTAATAATAATCTAGCCCATGGTATTTGGCCCATAGTATTTTACCCATAGGTTTCACCTAAATATAATGCATTTTTTGAGTGTTCGTAAATATAAGGTGACTTATGGAGTAAATATAAAAAAAATGTTTTATTTGTTTACCATACCTCTCGTTTATTTATATTTTTATTAATTTACCATACCTCTTTTACAAATATGGTATTTGGCCCATAGGATTCACTTAAATAAAACCTCTTTTTTGAGGCTTCATAAATAGAAAGAGGGTTATGGACTAAATATAAAAAGAGGTTTTATTTATTTACCATACGTCTAGTTTATTTATATTTTTATTTATTTACCATACCTTTTGAGTAAGTATAAAAAGAGGTTTTATTTATTTACCATACCTCCACTTTATTTATATTTTTATTTGTTTACACCCTTGCATGTATATAAGGTGACTTATGGAGTAAATATAAAAAATGTTTTATTTATTTACCATACCTCTCATTTATTTATATTTTTATTAATTTACCATACCTCTTTTATAAATATGGTATTTGGCCCATAGGATTCACCTAAATAAAACCTATTCTTGAAGATTAGGGTGAATACAAAGTTGTAACTCCTAATTTCAAGGGCTAAATTTACCTTTTTTACCCTCTCCCTTAAAATAAGGTGGGTTATTTGAGACGATTTGTAAAAATGTACTATGATACAAAATATTCGCCCACTAAAAATTTAAAACCCCTTAATTTCGCCAAAGGGCGAACATTCGCCCCTAAAATTTTCCATGTTGCAGACCTTAGTGGTAAGCTTCTTGGAGATTAACAATGGGTTTATCTCATTGACTTTTGATTGGTCAAGTCCGCCAGTTTTCAATCTCAACTCATTTTTCACACTTCCTAGACTATGTTAGGTACCTTGGGGTCCATTTTCATCATTGGTGGTTCCCCTTGCATCTATTAATGGTATACCTTAATGGCTGGTAATTAGATGATTTCTACCATGCTTGACATCGACGCATATATTTGCATGTTGTAGATTCATACCATCAAAGTATATGTATAAGACCTTGGGTTAGGGACATTTCATTCTTATATGACACCCTTCCTAAGGAGTGTTGAAGTTATGTATAATTTATGTACTTTGAGGACTACTCTGGGGCACCTCTCTTCTATGTGTCCATAGTCCTAATAATGTAAACTATGACATAGATCCAAATTGTATTTGTTGGTGGCTATGATCTTCTAATTTGTCACGTGGATCCAGTGTGTATTATTAGTGGCCATGTACTAGCATTTCATGTCATGGATCCACAGTGTATACTTGGTGGCCATGTTCAATTCCTCTTTATGACTAAAAATGGGTATTTTCCCACTCAAGGACGATATCAATATGGTTGAGACTTCATGATTTGAGTTACTCTGATCCAACTTTCTGGTCTTGACTCCTTCCTCCCATTTTGAGCTCTATGTTTTTGTAATGCATTTCAGTCATCAATTCCTCTTATGACCTCATGTGTTAGGGGGCATATGTTGTAGCCTATTTTACCCACTTTGATTCAATTGCAAGAACCATTATCTTGTTGATCTTGATGCATAAATTTCCTTGATTTTTCTTCTTTTAAACTAGTGTTGTTGGTTTTCCACTTGCATCCTATGACATAAACCTAGTTCATAGTGTATAACCAGAGTTGTTGAATGCAATTTTACCTTTTACAACAAGCGGCATTGTTGAGCCTTCTAGATTTTGTCATTCCCGAGGAGATCAATCTGTTGATTTTTTCATGAGTTGGCTAGGGATGAATTATTGTATAAGTTTCCTAACATCTTGATCCCTCAGGTGTCCAAATACATTCTCCCAGAGAGGGAAAAAAGCCTATATAAGTTGATCATCTCAAGAGGAAAAGAAGAATCAGAAATAACACGATAACTCTATTATTTTGTTGAGACTACCTTTACGAGAGGAGGAGAACAAGATTGCAGCCTGGAAAAGAGTGATATCATTGGATGGTATATCATTATACTTTTTTTATTGTAATGAAAGTCAAATTCCTTCCAATTATATTGATTTCCTTTTATTATTATATATTATTCATTGGTTTTTTATTGTTATCATGCTAATGGATGTTGCAGGAAATATGTTTGAAAGTATTGTTGGTTGATTGTGTACGGGACTTAAGCAATTGGGAACTACGAGAGAAGATATTTTTGGTGTATTCCCTCAAGATGGTTGCACCAACGAACAACCTCTTCAGTTAAGAGGTATAATCCATCTTCCTTCACAATTTTTTTTTGTTGTTTGCACATGTTAGGGATGGTCTAATTGCACTTTTATTCACATATCTATTTGGTGAGTCATGGGAAAGACTGATGAAGCAACAACTATTCATGTAGATTATTTATGTAAATAATAAGCACTATGGTAAAAAGGCAACAACCTTGTGATGACACTATTAAATCTCTTTGAAAGACCCTCTACACCTCTAGCTTTATCTTTCATTTAATCATATAATATATATATTTCTTACATCTAAACATTTGGAATCCCCGTGATGACACTATTAAATCTCTTTGAAAGACCCTCTACACCTCTAGCTTTATCTTTCATTTAATCATATAACATATATATTTCTTACATCTAAACATTTGGAACCCCCATATTCAGAAATCTCTCTCATAATTTCTTCCTAAAGATGGCATTGAAGGCTTTTTTGAAATTGACAAAATAACACCATAGTTCTTCATCTTTATTGACCCAAGTCTTTTCTATTACCTACCTACATGTGAGGTAATGATTGACTATGAAGTGCTTTGGTTAGAAACATGCTTTTCCTTTGGATGATTTGTCCTTTCCATCTACCCATTTCCTCACTTTTTTCTCCACAATCCCTCCTATGAGTTTGACAAGGATTGTCTTGATCATGATGGTTCTATGGTCCCAATGGTTGTTTTCTTTTCCCTCTTTGGATATGGGAAAAATGAGGCTTATTCCCCCACTACTTGGGATTTCCTTTTGACCATTTTATTGAGTAAGATTGGGATGAGTTGGTAGAGGGAATCCTTTCCCTTTTGGGGTTTTTTTTTATTCCACCCCTTTAATGTCTTTTTGCTATTCTCAATACCATCTCACACATCTTCTTTCATGAGGAATTCTTCTTCTATGGTAATTGACAATGTTTTCTTTCTCTCTACTAGATTCTGATACATATTTCTGACATGAGATTACCATTAAGCCATTATGATGTCATTAGCTACCACCTAATTTTAGGTTTATAATTCATACCAAAAATCTTATAATAAAAAGTTATTCTTCTTAATAATTTGTAATCCTCTAAAATGAAAATAAAATTTTATTTTTATCCAAGTAATTTTTCTATAATGATTAAAATTAATGATACAATATATTTTCATAGCCAAATATTTAGTATGACTAGTTTGCCTCTCTTTGAACTCTTTTTTGAGTTTTTAGAACCAATCACATAAATTTTCCAAATTTGAACTTGTTTCATATTAGAATATTAGCCCATTCTAATCTTGGGCATTGGGCAATGCTTACAGTGTCCTTTTAATATAGTATATTATGATGTGAAAGCATACTGTCCTTTTGTTCAGAGTTTTGGGGCTTGTTCTTCTTGGAGTAATCTCTTTTTTTTCCTATCCACCTTGATTTATTTTGTCTTTATTCGACCACAATGTAGAAAATAAAAGCCCGTATGGTTTATTATATAGGGACCATCGACATATTCACTAAAATAATTTTCTCGAGTATCTCTTTGCTCATAATACATTGTATGCGACTATTTCATAATGCTTTAGAAGCTTTCAAGACATAAGATAAGGAGGGACCATCATCATTACGATGGGATCATTTTCTCTTCTTTCATCATTTTCCCGTCTTTAATGCGTGTGTCTTTGCTTATAATACTCAAGGTATATTTTATTTATAATTTTATTTTTTTTTTTATTTTTTTCCAAAATATAGATTTTTTTTTCTTTTCTTATATATTAGGTTTTTATCATTTTTTTTATTAAGTTAAATATTTTAATTTTATATAACTTTGTAGTTTAGTAAGACTATATTTTCATCATGTCTACTTTCTTACTTCTTCTCACAAGTTATGTTAGATTTTTTAAAATTTATATAACCTTGTAGCTTGGTAGGACTATATCTTCATCATGTTCACATTCACTTTCTCACTTCTATGAGGTAACACAAGATTTGAACCTAAGACTTCTGGTATGGTGAGACTTCATTTCCATGACCATTACCAATTAGGTTGCCCCAAATAAAATATGTTATTTTATTTATTATTTTAATTCTATAAATTACAAATTACTTTTTTTATAATATTTAAATCGTTTTAAATATAATTATAGTTATAAAAGTTATCTAAATATATATGGATTTCATTATTTTAGAATATTAATTTTTTCCTTATACTCATATTCATATATTTATCTAAATTTTTATGCTCATATTCATATATTTATCATATATCTGAATTTTTAAATTCTAACCTAAGTAAGTTTTTGTTTTTGGTTGATTTTTCATTTTTCTACTGTCAATTTTGAAAACAAAATATTTGAAATTTAATAAAATTTTAATGTCTAGTCACAAATATATTTTTTTTGTTTTTGGGAATTCGAAACCTAGGTAATCAAAATGATCAGTTGAGTATTTATTTGACATGAATATATCCCGTTGTAACCTATAACCACCGCAGATTAAATAAGAGTTTAAATAAAAAATCTTATAATATTTTATATAACAAATTTACATTCTTTTCGAAATAAACTACTTTGAAAATTAAATATTTATAATTCCAAAATAAACTACTTTGAAAATTAAATATTTATAATTATGAAAAAAAACTAATATAAAAATAGTTTTTCTTTTCTTTATCAATCAACTTGCACAATATTTAAGTTTTAAAAAGATTCTAATAACTTTAATGGTTAAATAAAGCATCGTTTAAATATTATTTTTTCTCTGCGTCGTAATCAACTAGCGTATTGTTTTATGTTCAATGAAATTTTAATGGTTTTGTATCATCTTATATATATTGAAAACATGACTATATTTTTGGGTGACTAATCATATAAGATTTAATAAGGTGATTATAATGAGTTGTACTCTTGTTTATTATTTTAGAATTAAATATTTTAATTATAATTATAATAAGGTGATTATAATGAGTTGTATATTTTAGAATTTTTTAGTTGAATTTGTTTAAATTTAATAAGAATTTATTGAAATTAAAAATTTGAGTTGTAAAGTTTTCATAATTTAAGTGTTTTTTATTTTTTTAGGGTGCAAGACAACAAAAAAATCATGATTTAATAAAAAATTATTTTGCCTAATTTTCATTAAAAATCATAAAATTTATAATAATTAAATAATATTATAAAGAAAAACTAACCTATGAATAACTTTTCTTCTTCTCTTTATTAATCCAAATAAACTTACACAATATTTAAGGTTTAAAAATCTCTATTAACTTTGATTTTGAATGAAATATTGTTTAAAATTTTATTATTTTTTTCTCTTTAAGATAACCAATTAGCCAAATAATAATGGTAATAATGATTTGATATTCAATAAAATCTTAATTGTTTTGTATCATCTTGGAATTTTGTTTTTTTGTTATTTTTTAATGGTTAATTAGGTGTATTTTTATTTTTTTATTAAAAAAAATTATTCACATTAATTCAATTTTTAGCTTTTATTATTAAATTTATTTCTAATAAAAAATTAAATATATAAAAATTAATTTGCTATTTATATTATGGATTTAAACAATTTATTAAATTTTATATTTTCACTTTTAATTTATTATTATGATTTTTTTAAATTATTTTTTTCTTTAAAAAAGTTATTATTTATAATAAAAATAATAATGATAGCTATTAATATCTATTAAAACTAATTTTCTTTTCAAATTCTATTTTTTTTAAACATAAATGAGTAGTGATTATATTAAACATGTACCCATTCACAATAAATACATAGAGAATTCATTACATCATATCATTTTTCACGGGTCCTTCAGTAAGGATCCAAATTTTAGATTAAAAAAAAACATTATAAGAAAAGACTATTATGACAGGTGGACATACGATATATCCTACAAAATTGTGATAACAAAAGGACAAATTTGTAGAAAAGGCCCATTAGAACAGAAAGAATGCAACTTCCTTCAGAGGCTTATTTAGGTCAAATTTCAAATTACCCGAGTGGGAGCTTGAAGGAGAGTTGGCAATGTCCTGGTTCCCTGAAGCTTGGACAATATGCTTTAGGTCTTTTAGTTGTCTTTGTTGAGCATCCAATTCATCATCCTAGTGGGAGAGCTTGTCTTTAAGAGTCTATGTGTCTTCAATGATGAAAGTTAGTAGATTATCTTATTGATGAAATTGCCATTTTATGTCCAAATTCTCCATTTGTAAGGCCTCAATATGCTTTTTGCATGCATTGCAAGCTTTGGTACTTCTAGTGGTGGTTGAATTGTTGAGACTTGTAGACATGATTAATGATACAGTGGGGTATCTGAGAGGTTGGGAAGGTTGGTCTCAGGTTATATAGGCAAAGGATGTCACAGGGGTTTCATGAGATGCCATCGAGCGCAAGGATATCTGAGGTAGAAGTGACATATGGAGCAACGTCATGGGATGGGTGATTATTCAATACGAACACTTCATTCATGCACAGGGGGGCAAACACAAGGTGGAGAGATTAATGAAGGGGAAGTAGAAGGGATTGATGGTTACAAATCTAATAAATCCTTCTACTACTTAATCAGGAATAATGGAGCCAATTAAGCTAACCTAGGATGACGAAGATGGCCAAAGAAGGTTCCTGAGAGACCAAAGTTGACTGAGGGAAAAAAGAGCTGAGTAATTCACTTCTATAGGGAGAAGGAACTTGAGACAAAATTGAAAGAGACACTAATGCAATTGAATTCCAAGGTGCGAAGACTACCCCGAGCTTTTCCACTACTTATTTTCTACACAAGATGGGTTCTCGAAAGCAAATTTCACTAATTAACTATACTACAGGGATGGGGAAGCCAATTCTTCGACCCATTGATGCTAAAAGAGTTGATATGCACATGGGGCTCATTATAGAGCCTCTTGATGCCCAAACTTGCAGATGCCACGATGACTTCTAAAGGGATGAACATAGAATTCGAATAGAAACAAGTGGGAGAGAACCCTGATGGGGGATTTTCCCAATGAAATTTGGAAATGGCCTGAACCAAGCTTGGGATTTAACACTACGATGACGACCCTTTCACATAATGATAGTCGAATGACCATTAAAACACATCAAGCTCAATTTCTTTGGATTCATCACTCTACAAGGAGGTAAAGTTGTACGAGGTAGGAACTTCTATATGAGGCAAGGAGGAGAATGTGAAATTAATAGAGTTTCCCATGCATGGGTCAAGCACTCGATCACAACCACAATACCAGCTAGCTTTGCCCAAAATAACTTAATACTAAAGTTTAAATTGCCCCTTAATGTGAATCCAAGGGTGCGGCATAGGGTTGATTGCTTAGGGTGGAGATAACACATTGAGGAAATTATGGTATAGTATACCAATATTTGATTCCATTAACTTCCTTTGACCCACTTCTAAGAGGCAGGCTAGATTGGCTTGGCGATCTGCCTTTGAGTTTTGGTTTCTGAGGACATGGAAGAGAGACTTTGAGAGCAAGAGATCCAAAGCACAATTTATTCTTTTGAGGAGGAGCTTGAGGAGATTCTCCTTTGGATAGGAGCCATTATTTAGATGTTGTATTGTAATCATAGAATCTCGCAAGATTATTAGTTTAAAAATTCCCATGTCATGAACCAAAGTTAGACCCAATAAAAGACCATATATTTCTGATAACTTAATTGTTGGTTTTCCTGCTCAACCCCAAGAGTAATCGACAATAATTTTGTTTTTGATATTAGATATAATCCCCTCTCTTACCACTAGAAATTTCCATGTCATAAACCAAAGTTAGACGCAATAAAAGACCATATATTTCTGATAACTTAATTATTGGTTTTCCTGCTCAACCCCAAGAGTAATCGACAATAATTTTGTTTTTGATATTACATATAATCCCCTCTCTTACCACTGCTCTTCTGTTACCACCCCTCTTCACATTCCAATTGATATCATGTTTTTCTTTTTTCAAATGTTTTTACTTTAATGAAAATAATAATTAAATTCACTCTTTAAATCATACAAATAAGAAGTGATTAGTTAGATTGTAAATGACTTTAAGTTATAAAAATCCATATAACGATAAGGTTTGACTTATTAGGCATCTTTGGAGGACCACATGTAGGTTTCACATTCTTTTTACCTAAGATTCTTATGCTTAAATCTTTAGTGAGATATAGTTTGTTATAGCAATATTAAAAGGATACCTTTAGGCATGAGACACATGAGATTTGTGTGTTTCCACAAGTTTAAGGTTTTGTTAAATTATGTTTTTTTATTAAAATATTAAGAATATGTTTTAAAATTCCAACACTGAGCAAAAAAAATACAAAATGATTATTTATGAACAACTTTGACTATGCCCTATTTTTGGAAAAGGAAATATACAATGATAACTTTGACTATGCTCAATTTTTGGAAAAGCAATTAGCGTCGGAGTATATCTGGACGTGGGTTGGACTCACAAAATACGAAATGGTTAGTTATTAAGAATCTTGACTATGCTCAATTTTTGTAAAAGGAATTAGCGTTGGAGCATGGTTGGACTCACCACTACATTATAGTTTACGTTTAAATGTTTTCTGTCGTATTTTTATTTTAATATTTTCATAAGTGTATTTTTAACAAGTTTTATTTGAAGTCTGGTAAAAAGTCATCATATTAATTAGATTTAAGTCGTATATTATTTAATAAATTTCAGTTAAAAATGGTTAAAACGATAAAACTGAGTTGTTAAATTTATATTATATAAATAATTTAAATTATTAAATCTATATAAATTAAATACACTTACATTTTAGACCATGAAAAATAACGATATGACAAAAACAGTTAGATTTTCTCCCATTTTTAAGTATTATGATTTGTTTTAAGTATTGACCGTTTATTTAATGTGGTAGTTTCGAGCACACAGGTCACGAGGGTCTTATCAGTTAGGACGAGTACCGAGCTAGCGAGAGCGAACTCGGGCCTTTGTCCAATAAAAGTATTAAGTTCCGCAGACCATCCTCGTGATTTTGGTATTGTCTTTTTGCTGGCCACGCTCAGCAGCAGCGATTGGCGCGGTACAGTACTACTCCCTGATAACTGCTATATTCACGGCCGGTGAAAACTGTCTTCGTGCTTTGAACGTTGACAAAACATGGCGGGATTTTCGTTTTAGAGGCGGGATCCTCCTCCGACACCATTAAATTATCGGATCTGCAGGCATACGCTAGCAGAGCTCGGAAGGGATGGACCCAGTTGCCCGTCCGCTTTCCAGTGTCAACCGAGTCCGTGGCAATGGAACATGTGAGCCGACCACCCCCGCTGTGGCTTTCCCCACTACGACTGGTTGTTTCTTGATTGAGTTAAATATGAGCCGTTTGATGTGAGTTATTTTGTGGAGTTTTTGCAGGGACAGGCAGAGGCATTAGACGTTTGGAAAGGGGCGAGGCCGAGGATCGATCCCTGGACATGGGCGCTGTTGGCAATCACTGGATGGGCGCCTGCTTATGTGCCGGTGGTGTGACTCTGGGCGATGAACAGAAGTCTGGTCAGGACAGCCACTTCACCTATGCGAGCGGCATGTTGCCTTCGCTCGGCGCAAGAAGCAATCGCCACATCAACCTTGGGAAATTTATTATTTCTCCTTACAATCCTCGTTACAGGTATGTAACATATTACTTGCCTAGAGAAAATAAAAGCCGAGTTCCAAAGAATTTATTATGGGTCATGCATGGCAATTGCTACTGCTTCCAGCTGTAATGCATGCAAAAGATGTACAAACTAAGACTTATTTGCTTTGTGTCGTTGAACTGCCTTGCATTTAATTTTATTTCCTGTATCAATAACGAAACTTTGTAGGAGGATTAGAGATTGTCAGTCGGAAGAATCCTTCCGTTCATGGAAGAATCATGAATGCAAAATTCTGGCCACACCAAAGATGGCTTTGGATTCTAAAAGTAAAAATGTATGGCTCGAGAGTCGAGAGTGGTAAATCAGGGTTCGGTTTCAAGCTTACTGTTACCCATACATGTTTCGGATTGGTATCGAATCCACATACGCCAGTGCGACTCAAACATCTAAGATTGTGCCACAACATTATCTTTATATTCGAACGTAATAGAATCCATTAAGCCACAGCATTATCTTTGTATTCGAACGTAACGGAATCCATTAAGGTTAAAAAATCCTGGAACAAGTTGCTCATTTCGAGAGATTTTCAAGAACTGACAGATTTAGAAGATTTGATTCAGTTGTTTCGATCCGGCCCGGTTAAAAGATTAGGTGCTTTTAACAGAAGAAAAACGAGTAGCATAAACATATAAGATTTGGATTTTTTCTGGTTTTCTTTTCTTATCATTTTCTTTAAAATCTGTTGAAATTTTAGGAAAATTATTCAAGTTGCAGAGATCTCAACTAATTTTCAAGGTTACACAATTCAATTCAAGTGAAGTGTAATAGGAATATCTAAAGCTGCTGAATCTATTTTTATTAAAAATGTTTAATTCAACAAATTCAAAATTACACTTCCACTGTAATCAGATTCAGATTCAGATTCAGAAATATGCAGTCAAAAATCCAAATCATAAAACGATTAAATGTCTCTGAGAACAAATAATTTGCATAATATTATAGCCAAGAATATGTACGCCCTCTGGCGTATTGCTATTATTAGCCGGCAATTTTCGGATTGGTCGGTGCAACCTATCACCGAGAATATGTACGCCTCAATCGCATTGCTATTGTTTGCCAGCATTTTCAGTATAGGTCAGTGCAACCTAAAGATCAAAGATCGGAGCTGCACCAGATCTTACTGAACAATTTGCAAAGAGTATTATTTTAATAAAACGTTATTTTGAGAGTTTTTTCAGAAGATTACGACGAAAGCTACACCATATGTCAATGAACAGCTTGCAAATATTATTATTGTAATAAAACGTAATTTTAGGAGATTTTTCCAGAAAGATTCCGACGAGCTTTTGATGTTATCCATGACAGTTCAGTGTAGCGCACGGCTGTAAGCGAAACAATATCCACATATGTGTTTTCTGTAGATTCCTATCGATATATCTCGTAAACTCGCAAAGTCTTTTATGGCACGTTAGCATCAAATGCCAGCCAATCCTAAATCTCGCTTTAGGTTCAAGGATGTGACAGGGAAGATGCCAGTAAACTTCTAAGGATGTGATAGGAAAAATGCGAGATGCGGTAACGTCCTCCCTGTAATATTTCGGTGTCATGTCTGGAGGCATTTACTGTAGCCGGCATTATTGGATTAAAAACCTTGCTATTCCAGAAATTCATTCTTACCTGCGACCTGCAAGGGCGCTGTGGTGATTAGCATTTTTCAGAAATCTTGTTTACAACATTATAGTGGCACGTTTTTCGTCACTTCAACTGCTTAACTTTTTTCTAATTTGATGCCTCGTTTCTTTAATACTTTTAGCAGAAATCAATTGGTACTCGAGAAGCTGCAATTCTAACACACATTAACCACATTCTCAGCAATTGAAAACTATAATATTAAAGGGTTTCGTTTTGAGGTCTCCGAATCAATTTTGCTCAAAGAATTTGGCTATTTCAGCAATTGATCATTTACTATTTTGCTCTGAAACTGGGCAGATTTAATCTTAACAACCCATATCTGTAAACCCTTTAATAATAGTTTTTATGTTAACAAACAAATCTATTAATTTCAGAAGTCTTACAGTTTTCAACCTTAACAATCCAAATCTGCAAACCCGTTAACCGTAAACTGCTGTGTTAATTTCGAGATTTTAGTTGACAAGATTCCAAAGAGAATCACTGAAAATGCTGGAGGGAATTGAGTGCGCCTGATCAAGGGGTCATTAATACGTAAGAGTACAACTGAGCCTCCAATCATGTGGATAAGGCTCGGGCTTTGGGTATCCAGAGCAAAATAGCTAAAGAGTTTTTCCCTTTAACTTCGCAGACCGTGCAAATGATATAGGCATTATTCCTATCATCTGGAATGCGAAAGATTAAATAAGGGATTCACTAATCTTAGGCTCTCTTTCTGGAAAGGGCGATTTCCTGTTTTCCTTCAGCCTGGGCTGAAAACACTAGGAGCACCTAGGCTGTGAAAGCCATTATTGTGGAGCCTGAACCCATGGAAAATGAGAAGGGAGACTAAAACATTGGTTATAAATCCTAATCCTTTAAGCATTCACAGATATTTCAAGAAAGGCCAAAGACGATAATTAGTATAATTTCTGAAAAGCCATTCAATCCATCTGATTGGTTTATTAATTTTTTAATAGCTTTTTTCTTTATTTCAATATAAACCATCAAGGATTGTATCAATTAAAGTGCCCAAGGATATTTGACGACTGAGAGTACCTATAAATTGTGCAAGGACATATATTCGGATCCGGCTCCGAGATTACCTTTTTGCTGATCGCAGAAGAAGTCCAACAACGCTTACCTTTGAAAAAAATGAAAGAGTTTAAAAGGGATTTATATTCAAAACATTTAAATCGTTAGAAATCGATTAAAACCTTTCTTTTTAAAAGTTAAACTGTCTTGACACTGATTTGGGTGCAATTTGTGAGATTGGATGCCCCTGAGAGTGTCAATTTAAATGCTCCTTATCCTAAAAACGTCAATGATCCCAATTTATCAAAAGAGATTAATAAGATTTATTAAATTAAAAAAATAAAACAAAAAACTACTACACATGATCAGTACACGGCAGATTTGAAGAATTAAAAAAAAGAAGATAAAAACAAAAACAAAAACAAGCTAATAGCAGCTGGACAAGGCCTAGACCATTATTATTTACCATCCACTCCGGTTTATCAAAAAAAGCGACAAATCATCCTGTTTTGTGGTTTAGTAATAGTCTCTGATTTTATAGATCACATTTTATTGGGTTTACTTAAAATATTTGTAAGATTCATCAAGTTACAACAAATTTAAATTAAAGTGGCATTTAGGATTCTATCAAAGCATAGCGCTGCGATTTCTTAGAGAATGGACTGTTGAGCACACTGATTTATATTGAACTGTCTTTACTTGCAGGGTATGGCAAAATTTCTTAATCCTGCTAGTGATTTACTCGGCGTGGGTTTCGCCTTTTGAATTTGGGTTTATCGAGGAGCCGAAAGGAGGTTTACTTGTTGCAGACCTCATTGTAGACAGCTTTTTTGCAGTTGACATTATTATGACATTCTTCGTAGCTTACCTCAACAAAAGAACATACCTGCTGGAGGACAGATGCCAGAACATTGCTAAACGGCTAGTTGATTTTTCAATTTTCAAAACCATGGAGTAGATGATTAGTGTCATTCTTTCATGGAATATACTTGAAACCTACAATAAATAGAAATTTCACTCTCCATAAAGCACTATCTCATCATCTTCCTTGGTGACACAGGTATATTTGCACATGGTTCATATTTGATGTCTGTTCAACAGTACCCTTTCAGGCAGCTAGTCTAATATTCAGAGGGAAACTTGGGTTAGGGTTCAGTGCTCTTAATATGCTGCGCCTCTGGCGTTTAAGGCGGGTCAGTGCTCTGTTCTCAAGACTAGAGAAGAATATCCGACTCAACTATTTCTGGACACGCTGTTTTAAGCTTGTTTGTGTAAGTTAACACCAACAATTTCATTTTGCTTGAATTTAGTGGAAGGCAATCTTTAATTGCAAATAGTATTCACCGGCATAATGAATTTGAAACCATATTTGCTCAACTGTGCAGGTAACACTTTTTGCAGTTCACTGTGCTGGATGCCTTTCATATCTGCTTGCTGCTAGATATCATGATCCGAGTAGGACATGGATTGGTGCTGCATTTCCACATTTTATGAAACAAAGCCTTTGGATTCGCTATATTACTGCAATCTATTTTTCCATTACCACTCTGACCACTGTTGGATATGGAGACCTGCATGCTGAAAATACGAGAGAAATGATATTTGATATCGTCTACATGTTATTTAATCTGGGTTTGACTGCATACTTGATAGGAAACATGACAAATTTAATTGTACATGGCACAAGCCGGACCATGAAATTTGTAAGGAATATATTTTTAATAGATTTGTGTATAGAAAAGTTATACCTACATATTCTCTCTTTTCAATGCAAAAATGCTACGTCATATGAGGATTTGACTTTCATTTTGATTGCAGAGGGACACAATTCAGGCAGCTTCAAGATTTTCTTTTAGGAATCAGCTGCCACTGCAATTGCAAGATCAAATGTTGGCACATATATGCTTGAAATTCAGGACAGAGGGATTGCAGCAAGAAGAAACATTAAATGATCTGCCAAAGGCCATCCGCACAAGCATTGCAAACGTCTTGTTTTTTCCTATTGTTGATAAAGCGTATCTTTTCCAAGGAGTGTCACATGATTTTCTTTTCCAGCTGGTAAGTATTGCCTAATTATGGTAAGGATACCCTATTTTTTGTCTTTGCTAGTGGGCTTCAGTACAACAACTTTTGAGGAAAAAATAACCTAATAGTCACCCTGTGCTTGGAAGGTTTCAGAGATGAAGGCAGAGTACTTTCCCCCAAAGGAAGATGTCATTTTAATGAATGAAGCACCCACATATTTTTATGTGTTAGTGTCTGGTGCTGTGGTAGGTATATTTCTGAATGTTACAGAGTCCAAGATTTCAGAACTTTTAAGTGGTTCACTTTATTTCTTTTGCTGAATGTGTCTTCAAACAGAGAACTGCACAAAGCATTGTAAATGTTCATGTGGAGCTACAAAAACATTGAAATTTTGTTTCATTCTGCAGGACATACTAGCAGTCAAAGACGAGGGTAAAATAGAGCAGGCAAGTTAAATCTTTTTAAAGAAAGTGATTATGCATGCTCTTAGTATCTTCTTGTTAGGAGAATTATTACATTACTTCAGTCGCTTTAGAACTTTTTTACATAATAAGCATGAAAATTAGAATGTTTGCATCTCATCCACAAATAAATTTGGAGCAACCATTTGTCTCACTTTATGTTTTAGTCATATTGGAAAATTTGAAGTACAGAAATGACATATCTCATTCCAAATGACTTGTTTGTTTTACCCTAGGCATTAGTAGCACATACATTATTTTGAAATCACAAAACTAAGTCAGCTGGTTTCTTTATTGTAAACTCATCTCCTGCTGCATTCCAGATTCTTTGGCAGTCCCAGCCCGGAGATGTTTTTGGAGAAATTGGAGTGCTCTGTTACAGACCACAACCATACACAGTCCGTACAAAGAGGCTTTCTCAACTTTTGCGACTGAACCGCAATTCATTCATGAATATTGTACAATCTAATAATGCAGATGGAACGACCATCATGAACAACCTTCTTAAGGTTTGCAAGCAAGAATTACGATAAATATGCCGAGTGAACTTACCATAATAGGTTTATTTAGGAATAGGATCAATTAAATGTATTATTGTAATGTCTACGATAAATATGCCCAGTGAACTTACCATGATAGGTTTATTTAGGAATAGGATCAATTAAATGTATTATTGTAATGTCTTTGTTAGTATTGCAGGAAAACTTAACTTTGTGTTGATATGACTCTAGCAATTGAAGGAACTGAAGGACCCAACTTTTGGACAACTTTCAAAAGAGATAGATCAGTTGCTAGCAAAAGGAAGAATGGATGTACCTGTTAGTCTCTGTTCTGTTGCTTCAATAGGGGATGCCCTTCTAATGGAGCAATTATTGAAAAGAGGGATGGATCCTAATGAATCAGACAGCAATGGCCGCACACCCTTGGTAAATTTCATTTTGATCAGTAGAGATTCATGGTCTTCTTTTGAATCAACACTTTCTTTAAGTTTTTGTGGTTCCTGACTTAAGTACATCTATTCATTTCAAAGCATACACTGCTATGAGTACATCTATTCATTTGAAAGCATACACTGCTATGAGTGGGATAACCGATTAAAACTTACCATTTTGTTTTGTTTTGTTATAAGCACATTGCCACAGCAAATGGCTTTAAAGATTGTGTCAATCTTCTTTTAGAATATGGAGCAGATGTCAATAGCAAGGGTATATTCTCCCCTCCCTAGTGCACTCGTTAGTTGTTTTCCCAATCAAAGAGTGTATTTCTGAATATAAACATTTTTTCTGAAATTTTCTCTAAAGCTCAGTGAATTCAACATCTTTTTAAATTTCAAACTATTGCCACCGTTAACAAAATGAAGAATTTGACCAGATTATATTTAACATTTCATAAACTTAACAGATGAAGACGGAAGTGTTCCTCTGTGGGAAGCAATACTGGGCCAACATAAACCGGTTGCCACATTACTTTGTGACAATGGTGCAAATCTTCAGTCCGGTACTGTTGGCAGTTTCCTCTGCACTGCTGCACAAAATAAGGATTTGGATATGTTGAACGATTTACTAAGTTATGGAGCAGATATAAATGCAACAAATGGAGATGGGAACACAACCCTCCATGTTGCCATCAGTGATGGATTGACAGAGGTAGTGAAGTATCTTCTGGACCATGGAGCAGACATGAATAAAACAGATTGTAGTGGTTGGACACCAAAAGCTTTGGTAGAGCATCAAGGGCATGAAGAAATACGGGAATTATTTCAAGAAAAATCTCAGTCAATATATTCACACTTATGTTTATCTATCAAAGATTCATCTGTCCCATTGAACCCAGATGAGCAAAATCATGCGGAGATCACGAACCCTTCAGGATCTGCAGAGGAAAATGGCATTCATCATTTTATAAATACAATTTCCACTCCACCTAATGGATTGCAGAGGAAAAAAGTTACTAATTTTGACAATTCTCTTTTCGGTATAGTCACAATGCCTTCCAACACTAACCCTAGTGTTGGTGGCATGAGTCATGCAATTAAGTGTTCCTGCTGGACAAGCCCTTCTCTTCCTAAAAGAGTGACGATCCACAGGCATCACCCAATTTACATCAAAGCAAACAGGCAACCAGGGAAACTAATACTCTTGCCAAATGCAATTCAGGAGCTACTAAAAATTGGTGGTAAGTATTTATTTTATATATGAACTCATGATTTCATGAGTTCAGATTTCCTATAATATTCGAAATTAGAGCGCTGCTGAAGATCTTAAAATTAGCCATTCACAGAATTGTTGTTCTCGCAGGTGAAAAATTTGGTTATTTGCCTGTGAAAGTTTTGAGTGAAGATTCTGCAGAAATAGATGACATCGATGTCATTAGAGAAGGGGATCATCTATTCCTTGTTGACAATGAAGAGATTGAAGAGATATATAAGAAGGATGACCAATGATAATTGTAGAAATTCTGTCAGCATGCCTTCCTCTGTGATCCAGAAACCATTTTAACTGTTGTTCAATTATGAATTCTACATTTTCTTTTGTTCAAACAGAATTCAAAGGAGTAAAATTGGTGACAAATGTATACTTCAACGTCACAAAGTTGGTTGGAATCACAGTCCATGTACTCATTTCACCTGACACGACGTCATAAAATGATGTATGAAGGAGCATATGCATTATGTTTATGGGGTTCTTTCAGATTTTAATTGTAAGAAAATGTTTAGTTATGATTGAGGTACTCTCGATCAACCTGAATAAAAAAATTGCGAGGTCTATACATGTCATCTCTGTGACAACAGTACATCACATACGACAAGATCGAAATTCTGCTCAAAGCATTGGTTACATGAGCAGCTATATTGAATATTGAAAATTTGAAAGCTCTTTTGCGTTAATTTTCAAAGTTCTACAGAGAAGTTAATAAGTATGTGCTAAATTCTTGACTCAAAGGTTGACAGCAAAAAACTAGGAAGGCTGTAAGTTAATGAGAGAAAGAGTAAGATAAAAATAAACAATGAAATTGTATAAAATTATAGCTAGGAAGGCTGTAAGTTAATGAGAGAAAGAGTAAGATAAAAATAAACAATGAAATTGTATAAAATTATAGTTAGTAAAAGATAAAATATTAAAGTATTTTTATTGAAATATGGTAAATTGAAATAAATAATTTAAATTTATTCTTTAATATTGAAATCTTGAATTTATTAGAATGGGTTAAGAGGAGTAAATTTTTTTGGAGTTGCAAATTTTTTTGAAGAATTAAGATTATAATTTTAAATCTAGATATCTTTATAGACTTTAATCTTAAAATTAAATTATTATTATTATCATTATTTTATGTATGTAAGGTAAATATTGGGGATGACTTTTTTTTTTGTTAATGAGTGAGAGAATCCATTATAATTCACTTGTCAAATGAGTAGTGGGGATAGTCATCATTCCCTACTATTAGCTAATGCATAATGACCTTTCACTTCTCTTCATTTTTCTTCAAAGAAAACCACACCACTTAGAATTACCCGCTAGTGGTATGTAAGGAGTAGGCTTTCACTCATGCCGTAATATAACATATGTCTCTCGGTCTTGGGTCATGAACTTGTTTTCTTATGTCCAAGAAATACTAGTACCATTCATATTAAAATATTTTTTTTAATAATTTTGTTTTACTTTCAATCACTTTATACATAAAATATAGTTGATGTCCAAATATTTTCTTTATAATCAACATTGAATGCTTTTTATTTATTAATATTTTAAAAATTGTCTCATATTTAACATTTAGTAAATTACACATTTTATTTATAATAGATATTAAATTATTCTTAAAGAAAAATATTTTATTGTTATTAATAAAGAATTACATGGTAATAAAGACTTTAGAGGAGGCCACTTATTCCAAAATTCGAGTCCATAGTTAAATGTGCTTGAGTTAGAGGAGTCTTGGGAGGTCAATCTAATTATTAGGTGTAAGCCTTTGAAAGTGATGATAGATGTGATGTGATTCATCTAGCTAGTATCAATCTTCTTCACCCTTGTGAGCATCATCCAATGCAATGAATGTTAGGTGGACTATGATGCATTGTGAAAGCCTATTAGGTGTAAGCCTTTGAAAGTGATGATTGATGTGATGTGATTCATCTCGCTAGTATCAATCTTCTTCACCCTTGTGAGCATCATCTAATGCAATGAATGTTAGGTGGACTATGATGCATTGTGAAAGCCTAATGCTTAATTGTTAGTTTTCAGAGGTCAGCCTAATTATTAGGTGTAAGCCTTTGAAAGTGACGATTGATGTGATGTAATTCATCTAGATAGTATCAATCTTCTTCACCCTTGTGAGCATCATCCAATGCAATGAATGTTATGTGGACTATGATGCATTGTCAAAGCCTATTTGGTGTAAGCCTTTGAAAGTGATGATTGATGTGATGTGATTCATCTCGCTAGTATCAATCTTCTTCACCCTTGTGAGCATCATCTAATGCAATGAATGTTAGGTGGACTATGATGCATTGTGAAAGCCTAATGCTTAATTGTTAGTTTTCTTAAATATCAGAGGTCAACTCCAAGTTGAATAAGCATGAAATTGTACATCTTCTTCACACTATAATGTAGATAGTGTATATACTCAATAAGGTTTTTTTTACTTTCAATTGCTTTTTATAATATGTTCTTGAAATTTTGATTATGATTGACATTGAAATATATTTTTATTTATTAATATTTTTTAAATGTCGTTACTCAATTCCATGCCAACCATAGATGCAATTTCACATCGTCTTTTTACTTACGTAGAAAACATAGCACCTATTTACAAAATAAGAAATTTTTTCACACGCACACACACACACACACACACACACACACATATATATATTTCAATCTAGGTAGGAAAATATTATATTATATGAAAATTGATTGTATACTTGAAGGTCTGTGTGTGATTGAATTTCCATTAGAGAAACCAAACTAGCCACACAACAAAATTGTCTCTGTCCCTTTAAACTATTTATAGCTAAAATTGAAATTGTAATAGTGTTGATTGCTACATTAATAATGATTAACCTTGCCAACTTCCTACTTTCTACTGATAGATATAAACAAAAGCTAGACACATTGTTATAATTAAGTAACATGACTAATTATTTAGAGGGGGAGTCCACCTGAATGGTAACAAGTGGAATGATGTCATTATGTGATTCTGTAAACTTCAGATTCACCAAAATATGAGCCATATTTGTGACTTTGGTATCCATCTTCATCTATCATTGGGTTTCATCTAGGAAGAGAAGATTTTATTGTTGCTCCTCATATATTTCCATTAAAACTCAACCCATGATAGTTTTGACCTGCCAATATATGTCAACAAGCTGCATATATTTGGTGTTTTATGTCCTCATTGTACTTGTATCCGAAATCCATTTCTTGACCTATATAAACAATTTCTTATTTGAAATAAATGGGCTCCCAACATGAGCTTCATCCTTTTCTTTCTTAGTCTCTTGTTGGACATCCAATGGAGAAGAAATCTGATAAATCTATGTAGATGTCTAAGTTTCCCTCTAAGCTCGAGATGAAGAGGGCCCTAACCCATATTGTTGGCGTTGACAATAATGACCACCCCTACCACATATCTTATGAATAAGTTGAAAGCTAGGGTAATGCGCATGAAGAAAGGGTGATAGAGGAACCTTATCTTATGAATAAGTTGAAAGCTAGGGTAATGCGCATGAAGAAAGGGTGATAGAGGAACCTTAAACAATGGTCTGAAGGATGATTGATTGTAGGTCTATCGAGAGTGTAGGTTAAGAAGGAACCTTCTAAATTTTTTTGCAAGAATTCCATTAGAATATGTATAGTGTAAGGGCCTGCAAATCTTAGGGAACCTTAAGAATAATAGGGATGAAACAGCAAGAGATTTCACCCTAATCATCAACCTATGAGTGGACCTTGGATAATCCAAGCCACAAAGGAGAGACTAAGCATTCTACAACACACTACAAACTAAGAGAAGATGGAAGGACCTTGAGCTTCACGCTGACATTAGATATTGGGTATGGGGAAACTAACATATGGGAAAGGAAAACAAAAAATTGGACTATTGTAACCATTACCCACTCAGAGAGGTTGTCTTAGGCATAGTCTAAGAAAACTAGAATTTTTCCATAAGCCTACCTCTACATGCAAGAAATGGATCTAAATAAAAATGCATAGGAGTAGCGAAAAACTCAACTAGATTCCTTTCTAACCTTGGAATGAGTTAAAAAGAATGGAAACAACAATGCCAATTGTGATATCACATGGTTTAAAGTTGCATTGCCAGAGAAAGAATCACCATCATGGAGGATTCCTTGCTCCTCATTTTTCTACATGGGATTTGGACTCCTTTTCCTATCTTCATGGAGTTTTTCGACCAACACTCCAACCCCAACTACCACCACAATACACCAATATCAATCCATTACTACATTATTCCTTATCTCACATTGAAATGACATTGTTGATTTTCCCCCGTTACCCTCTTGAATATTTAGGGTGGCATAGTAATTTATGACATTGCTACATTGAATTACCTCCAGGGTTATCATGTGCTAGGTGGAGGGTATCTTCCCCTCCTACCTTCTCCTTATCTAACAAAGCATTCTTGTCATGAGCATCATGGTGAGACACTTGGGTTGGAACCTTTACATCAGTAGATTACAATTTACCTTAAACGGAGGTCAAATGAGGTTGGGGCCTCTTCTAAACTACCACCTATTATGGCTATCTTCCGACATAATATCCTTACATACGAAGGGTATTTGGAAGTGAAAATTTTCCAAAAACCCTATAAGATTTTGAAAAATTTACAAAACATAAAGACAAAATAGATTACATAAATCCTTTAGACCATGTTTTAGTATTTCCCTTATCCAAAAGGGGCATGTTCAAGTCAAATTTTTTCTTACTTTCAGAATTGTATGTGCTATGAACAATGGGGGAGTGGAGGTTCATCGTGATGAAAGCTTGCAATTCCTCCACTTGTTGGCACAAACTATCCAACTCATCATTTGTTCTCTGTGTTTGTGACATGTTTTCCATCATTATCTCCAATGAAATTGTGAATGTATCGACTAATTGGTTGAATTTCAAAAGTAGGAACATTTTTTTTTTCTTTTCTATCTAGTCGAGCCTCTATGGGTTCCATTTTGAAATTTTCAGGTAGTGAGGAAAATTAAAGTATGACTATTTGAATGCCCCTCATAGGGGAAAATGCTTCCTCAATTTCACCAGTAGAATTTCCACCTAGAGCACATACACCCCTAGGGGACAAACAACTAAACCAACTTTTTTCACTATAAACACTTCATTAATCTTCCACTCCTTAATATATTGTAGATAGAATATTACACACTCGATATAACTATTCAAAACTGAAGGAATATAAACTTGGATATATGCACCCATAATTATCATAGTTTCCCCATAATTAAATACTAATTTTAACACTATAATTTTGAGACAACCCTCAGCCACTTTGGCCTTGCAAAATTGAATTTTATAATGCAAAGAATTTTGAGAAGGATTCTGACTATTACCAACCTATAATAGATCAATGAAAGTCCACTCTATGTCACCTCTACAAACTATAATTGCTCCCTTTCACCACCAACAATTGTCTGGGATTGAGTACCTAAAATGAAAATTTATCTTGAGGAGTTTATCCTAGGTGTTGCTCCAAATGTTTCCAGGCACAACAACATAACAATGAATCACTCTAAAATTGGAATAAACCTATTTGAGACCTCACCAATCATCCATCAATTTAGAAATGAATAGAAGATGCCTCATTTGAGGTGAATTACTATTTTTTCTCAAGTTGCGTTTGGTCACATCTTGGCCTACTATTGTATATGGCTCCCAAGCTTCCTAATTACACTTCTTACAAATCAACATCATCACTTTCCCTCACATTAATAAGCCCCACTCTTCTTCATACTTCCACTTAACTCTTCCCATCACTTTTCATTCATGATGGACTAAGGTCCTCTTTATATGATTGAGGAGTGAATGCACACTTTGGGGATGGGAGGCCACGTATAATGTGGATATCCCCTACCACGTTTTAATATTTTTTGTTATATATCTATTCATGGATCCTATGGGATGGGGTTTATGTTGGAAATATTGAGAGGGGGGTGAATCGATATTTCTTTCCAATTAGTTAATTTAATCTTCAAAGCATTAAGTTCACATTAACCAGTATCAAATAATAGAAACAATAAACAATAAATAACACCATTCAACAATGCAAAAATATAGAGATAGTAGACACAATTTTTTAGTTGCAAAACCCCCTCTGGGTCAAAAACCACCAAACGCTTCTGAATATTTGTTTTCAAAATAATTACACCAAGATTTCAGCTCCAACTGAAGGAGGTTACAACCCCTAGATTTACAAGATCCTACCTGTAGTATGATCCTATGCCTGGTTTACCAGCTACAACAGAAAGGACGCTCCAACACCTTGATATCAAGCTCCAATGTGACAAGTGCTCCAACACCTTGATATCAAGCTCCAATGTGATGAGTGCTCCAACACCCTATTTACTAGTTACTACTAGAGGGACACTCCAACACCCTGTGCAGGCTTTGACCTACCTTATCACCACCCTGCCACCCGTAAGTGTTCTCAGAATACAACCTAAAGGTGACTCCAATCACCTGCCTTGCACCACCCTATCACCCCGATGAGACGACGAACAACATTTCACAATTTTTAGACTAGATCCCCCTGTGCTCTGAATCAATATAAAGAAATTGTAATGAAAGTTTTGTTTCTATACAAGGTATGTATATCAATGTCAAGTCTTGGTAGCCTCACTGCTCGATTATGCTTAATATAATCACTATATGATTGTACCTTAAATCCCATCCCGCCTTTGCTCAATCAAAAGCCAAATTTGACCACTTTTCAATCTACAATTGCTCACTGTTAAAACTGAAGAGCATTACGATCATCACTATCAATAGGTTGTTGTCACATATCCAATGCAGTATCAAGAGAATATCTGGCACATCAAATGTTAGGGTTTCGATCGTTGTCACAATCATAGTAGACCAGTCAGTGTCCAAGGTTGGGAATACTTGTTGTATCATCAATATCATTATGTTATGTCAATCAAGTATTGTCATACCATCAACCCAACATCCATACTATTTCATCAAGAAATCGTCATCTACAAGTAACACCGTAGAGTACCATAATATACTATCAAAGGCCAAGTGCATTCTCAAGTAAATCATTGCCATAATGCTCTTGACATACCATCACAAAGCCATTATAATTATGTATTGTCAAAGGTCACATTAATTTTTCATTGTCACATCTAGTTCTTGTTATCATTTTGCAAGCTTATTGAAGAAAATTTGTTATGTGATAAGCCCATAATCATATTATCACTGTTATAATAGATCAATCACTATCCAAACAATTACTTGTTAAGTCAACCACTATTGTCTTCAAGTTGTTGTTACTACAATAAATGTCAAATTATCATTAGTTCTGTCAAGTCAAGTCATCACATCACAATAATTGTCATTGTCATATCACTGTCTCTCTGTCTCTTGGCATCAATGTGTCAAACCATAGCTACAATAATATATTCAAAGCATTTTCATAATGATCACTGTCACATTAAATATAAGGTAGGTCATTGTCTTACTGCAATTTCAACTACAAACGTATGTTTAAATAAATATGGTTAAGTTCTGGTCCTTCATTCTTTGAGTGTTGTACCTATTTTCAAGGATGAGATGTTGCTTGAATTATTGACTGTGCCACCTACAAGAATGCTACTTGTAACCAAATACTATGCCTAGGTTGGACTGGTAAAAGTTAGCTTGGTCAACTTCACTTTTAAGTATTGTAACAAGCATATAAGCCTTATCTAAGGTTCAATTCTGAAGCTGAAACAACTCACACTTAGTACACTAACAATTGATGCTAAGAAGTATGTTATTTGTACTCAATGAGCATGCCAAGAGAGAATATGATTGAATGCAACAATCAAGCGAATTATTGGAAAAAAATTTATTGATGAATCACAGAGATCAATGGTGAGAACCCTTGTGCTCAAGAAGACTTACCTTAAAGTAAGACTAATACTGAGATTTGGTGATTCTTGGCCATTGCTACAAACCTACTAGTTACAGAGCTATCTTGACTTGAAATTCCACATATGTAATGCTTCTCTTAAGATAGATTACAAATTTGCACCATTGGTTTTAAGCTTGATTCTCTAGACCACAAGTTGTAGGATTGATGCAGAGAAAACTTGATGCCCTAGACCGCAATTTTGTAGGCTTGATGCTGAGAAAACTAGATTCCTTATATTACTTTAGAGGGATGCCCTAATGGAGGGATGATAGCTTTTTCTGTCACAAGAATGAGTTTTGTGCTTTATTGTGATCCTATAGTAAACTAGTCCAAAACGAAGCCAGACAGAGACAAGGTCTAATCACTTAATATTTGTTGCAAGATGGATGTCCGAACATGCTCGAATCCCTAAACTAAAGTGAAAAACAAGATATTCACAAACCTAATCTTTAGATCCTTCATTGTTCTATACAAGGGCCGAATAAGTTCAAAATTTTATTTGTCAAAAATTCATATTCATTTTTGCACACTCTTTGAAGGTATATTGGATGCTCCTTTTATTGAAAAATAAGGGTTTTCATGAATCATCAAATTCCTAAATCATAGGTTAGGAAGACATAAATTTAATTCAAAATTATTTTGATAACATTTAAACATAATATTAATCATTTCATACTTTAATTAAAATTAAAATATTTTATACTTAATAATAATGTTAACCCATTATTTTTAATAATAATTTTTTTAATTAATTTATGGTTTCATAATTAATATAATTAATTGTAATTATATTTATAGTTATAATTAAATTTCTTCATTTTATTTTCCTTTTACCTTAGACCATGGTATTGGGTTTTTTTCCCAAAGTATGGGTTAGTCAACTTCAAGTGAGAATATCTCTCAAACTAGGAGGCCTCTCTCGACATGCCACATACCACCAGAATTGACTGGACAAGGAGAATCCATTGGAAAGGATCTCTAGGTTAAGTTTAATGATTTTCTTATTCAAAAACCATCAACAAGTTCAGGGTATGTCCTTAGTCCAGGAAACCCAAACCTAGAGCTAGGGTTTCCAGCAATCCTTCAAGAAGCTTCCAACTTGATGTAATTCAGATAAATATTAAGAGCATTCATTAATAGTTTGACATGAATGACAGGTAATTTTTAAAATTCAAACTCCAGGGTTGACATCAATGACACCACCATTTAATAATCTCCCCCATTGTCATTGATGACAACACATGTACTCCCCCTGTGATCATTGTTCCTCCTGACTTCATGCCTCAATCTTCTTCTCTTGATTTCTCTCCCCCTTTGACATCAATGGAAAAGGGTGAATCCCCTTGACAATATTCCTTATTCCTGTAGCCTTCCCGTGCTTCCACTGATGAAATGAATTCCTATGTCTTCATGCAAAGTACCTCCTCAATACTTGCTACTGTAAACTTCCTTCCTATCATGCTATGCATCATAAAGATTGCGACTATTGATTTTTTCCCTTTCACAACTTGCAATGACCTTATACAATTATACACTGCTAACCTATTGTTCATAAGGCTCTCAAAGTTTATGACTCCTTGACTTCTTCTAAAGATCTCTCAATTTTTAAGGAGATGACGATCACTGTGGACCTGCATTCCTTTAACTGTTCTTCTACCCATGAATCTACTATAATTTCATGAACTTGACACATATGAATTTATAATACTCCATATCTATAATCTATCGACCTGTTAATAGATATATTTTTAAAAACATCAAAATACTACTACATAGACTCCCCCTCTTCAAAATTCAAGGAGTCAACAAGCCATATTTTTCAAAACAATGTATCACCCAACTCTTCGGCTGGATCTTCCCGAACCTTGTCATCGTCCAATGTATCTATTGATTTATCATGATTTTTTTCCTTTATGAAAACTAAAATCATGATTGTTGAGAATTTCTTATCTGCTTGATCTTCTTGCATCTATTTTCTTCTCGAGACCTTCTTGTACCTAATGTTAAGGTTGTCATTGATGGAAGGTTCCATCTTATACTTGTAATATCGTGCTATGTGCCCATAGTTATGGTCTTTGTAACAGTCAATGTTGGGCTTGAATAATGGAACAGACAACGCATACTTCCTATTTTTAAATTCATTATGGAACCTGCCTCGTGATCCTACAAACTTGCTTCTAGGGTTTTGATAATACCTTGATAATTGTACCTATCATAAGCTTTACAATCCTTATAAAACTATCCAAAGTTAATACATGAAAAACAATAATCATTAAACAAATTAGCGTACTTGGTTGAGTTATCTTATCTGGATGATCTTTTGTGTTCATTCTTCTTTGGAGGTGGTACAATCACTTTGTTAATCCTTGTCCTTGCTACTTCAACATTATTTCTTGGAGTTACAACATTCTTGATCATCTTTGGTCCTTCACTTTGATCAATATTCTCCTCAATATTTGCAAAGTCTTGGAGCTTGTTCCTTCGTCACATGGATTTTTACCTTCTCTTTCTACCTTCATCTTCAACTGAGCCAATTCTTGACCTTTCCTATCAATAACCTACAGGTGTTACTTTTTCAATTCCATAAATTTATTGATTTCAGAGTGGTGTAGTAGAAGTATGGTGGGCCCATAACCCATTGTTGAATGGTGGTTTCATTGATGTAAACCTTAGAGTTTGACTTTGATCAAATAGGTGTTATTGATGTCAAATTATTAATGAACGCTCTTAATATTTTTTAAGTTACATCAAGTTGGAAGCTCCCTGAAGGATGGCTAGAAGCCCCAGATCTAGGGTTTGGGTTTCCTGGACTAAGGACATAGGTTGCACTTTGTGATGTTTTTTGAAGAATAAAATAATTTAACTTACCTTAGATATCCTTTCCAATGGATTCCCTTTGTCGAGTTGATTCCGGTGGTATGTGGGACGTCCTGAAAGGCCTCCCGGTTTGAGAGATATTCTCACTTGAAGTTGACTAACCCCATTCTTGGGAAAAAACCCCAACACCATGGTCTAAGGTCAAAGGAAAATCAAATGAAGAAATTTAATTAAAATTATAATTAATTATATTAATTATTAAAGTATAAATTAATTAAAAAGAAATATTATTAAAAGTAATGGGTTAATATTATTGTTAAGTATAAAAGATTTTAATTTTAATTAAAGTATGAAATGATTAACATTATGTTTAAAATGTTATCAAAATAATTTTGAAAATAAAGTTATGTCTTCCTAACCTATGGTCTAGGAATTCAATGATTCATGAAAACCCTCCATTTTCTATAAAAGGATAATCCAATATACCTTCAAATAGTGCCCAAAAATGAATATGAATTTTTGACAAATATAATTTTGAACTTATTCATCCCCTATACAGAATAACAAATGATATGAATATTGGGTTTGGGAATATCTTGTTTGTCGCTTTTGTTCAGATATTTGAGCTTGTTTTGGACATCCATCTTACAACAAATATTAAGGATCAGACCTTGTCTTTGTTTGGCTTTGTTTTAGACTAGTTTACTGTAGGATCACAAACAAGCACAAAACTCATTCTCATGACAATAAAGATATTGATTCTCAATTAGGGGCCTCTGAAGTAATCTAGGGCATCAATTTTTCTTTGCATCAAGCCTACAAAATTACAGTCTAGGGCATCAAGTTTTCTCTACATCAAGCCTACAACATGCGGTCTAGGGAATCAATCTTAAAACCAATGGTGAAAACTAGTAATCTATCTTAAGATAAGAATTACATCTTCGACATTTTAGTCAAGATACCTTTGTAACTGATAGGTTTGTATCAGCAAAAAAGAATCACCAAATCTCAGTATTGGTTCTTACTTTGAGGTGGGTCATCTTAGGTGCAAGGGTTCTCACCATTTATCACTGCATCTCATCAATAAAATTTGTTCCAAGAATTCAATTTATTGTTGCATTTAGTTATGTGCTCTCTTAGCGCGCTCATTGAGTACAAATAACATACTTAGCATCAATTTTTAGGGTACTAAGTGTGAGTTGTTTTAGCTTCTTGACTGAACCTTAGTTAAGTCGTATATACTTCTTCCAATACCTAGAAGTGAAGTCGACCAAGCTGAATTTTAGCAGTCCAACCTAGGCACAATATTTGGTTACAAGTAGCATTCCCATAGGTGGCACAATCAAGAATTCAAGCAATGTCTCATCCTTTAAAATATCTACAACACTCAAATATTGAAGGACCAAAACTTGACCATATTTATTTAAACATAAGCTTGTAGTTTCAATTGTAGTAAGACAATGACATGATAGTCACCTACCTTGCATTTAATGTGATAGTGATCATTATGAAAATGATTTGAATATATGACTGTAGCGAGGGTTTGATACAATGATTCCAAGAGACAGAGAGACAATGATGTGACAATGATACTGATTGTGATGTGATAAATTGACTTTATAGAACTAATGATAGTGAAATTTGTTCGAGTAACAATAACGTGAAGATAATAGCGGTTGACTTAACAAGTAATTTATTCGATAGTGACCGATCTATTATAGAAGTTTTAATATTATTGTGGGATTATCACATAAATGATATGCTTCAGTAAGCTTGCAAAATGATGACAAGAACTTGATGTCACAATGACAGATTATTGTGACCTTTGACAATACATAATTATAGTGTCTTTATGATGGTATGCAAGTAGTGTTATGAAAGTGAATTACTTGAGAGTGCACTTGGCCTTTGATAGTATATTATGGTACTTGAGGGTGTTACTTGTACATGACAATTTATTGATGAAAATAGTATGGATGTTAGGTTGATGGTACGAAAATAGTTGATTGACATAACATAGTGATATTGACGATACAACAAGTATTTATAGCCTTGATAGTGACTGATCTACTATGATTGTGACAGTGATCAAAACCATAATATTCGATGTGCTAGAGATTCTCTTGAAAATGCATTTGGTATGTGACAATGACCTATTGATAGTGATGATTGTAATACTCTTAAGTTGTAACAATGAGAAATTATAGATTGCAGAGTGGTCAGATTTGGCTTGTGACTAAGAAGAGGTAGGGTTGGGTTTGAGGTACGATTGTAAAGTGATCCAGGTGGATATTGGTGGCCACCCACCTATTCCACCTAGACCCTCGAGTCATTTTCATCTGTTTCCTTGTTCATTTCAACATTTATTATTTTTAGCACTTTTTTCGAGTCCTAAACTTCCGGAGTAGTTTTGACCCCCTAAATGGTGTTTTTTTTGGGGGGGTATGTGGCAGGCTCGTAATTGTAGGTAGGGGATTGCCGAGAAACTTGTAGTACTCGGTGAGACCTTTCCAACAAGGTATCGTACATGCCAAACAGAGATAATATGACCAAGTTATGCCCCTGGGAAGTTGGCTGCCTAACTAACCCCAACGGGGCCCACAAATTCTTGGTGTTACATCTCTTGGGGTTAGGGTTTTGGTTGTTTAAAGTTTTCTCATGTTTTCCAATAATAAATATTCCCTTGAGCCTCATTGTAACACAATTCAAAGTCATGTAGCCACCACATCTCTGATCAGAGATAAGCTACCATTGATTGGGCTATCTTATTTCCATTGTATTTGTAAGCATAGTTCAATATTTTTCCATTAATGAAATGAAGTGTTTTTCTATTGCATCTCTGTGTTTATGATTATATCTATAAGTTTTTGCGTTCCTGTTTAAGTTTGAATTAGTGGCGTCAGAGCAGTCTACTCTTTCTCTGTTTTTCTTTGCATGTCCCCAATGAGGTTAGGGTATAAGGAGTTAGGGCCTGATCTGGTTGAACCATTGCAAGATCAACCTCGCAAAACCTAATGACCTCCCATGGCGAAAGAAAATGAAGACGAGGGGGTAGGAGATCCTTTAAAAAAATTTCTCGAGGAATCCCTGAAGTGACAGAGGGACATGATGATGGATAACTTTGCTTAGATCCTTAGACAGCTACCCACAAGTGATGCATCTTCATCCAACAACTACTCTGGAGGCGCCACACCTTTTAAGGTAAAAGTTAACATCGATATTCCCATATTTGAAGGCTTGATAGATGAAGACACTGCAGATAAATGTTTAAATATTATGGAAGGATATTTTTCAGTTCATGACTTTTCCAATTGAGAAAATATTACTTTTGCACTTCTCAAAGCCGCCCCACACGTTAAGGACTAATGGGAAACCTACTGTGAACAAAAGGACGAGAGTGAACCCTCACTGTTTTCAGCCGCACCCACTTGGAATTATTTCTGAGACGCCATCAAGGAACAATATTACCCTGTCGGGAGCTATGAAGAAAAATACATAAAGTGGACCACACTACAGCAGGGAAGGGACCAAGATGTGCCAGAGTTCACAAATATTTTCCATACCCTTTACATGAAGCTGGGTATCAAGGATGCTGAGCGGAATTTGGTGCTCAAGTACCACAACTGTCTACACAAGTACATCTAGGATGAGATGGAGTTCCTGGACATTTCCTCGCTCAACACGACATATCAGTACACTGTCAAGATTGAGTAGAAGTTTAAATAGAAGAAGTAGGACTTTGGATCTGCAAATCCAAAGTAAGGAAAAGGCACCCCCAAACCAAAGAACAAAGGACCAAGACAAGGTGGGGCTACCTAGGACAACCCACCGAAGCTGCAAGCAAAGAAAAACACCACGAATACGAAGAAGGACACAAGAAAATGGTGTGAGTTCCATAGGAACTCCACTCACAATACAGAGTGAGTGTCGGACCAAGTAGTCATTGGTGGCCAAGCTGAAGGCTTCCGAATCAGATGCAGGTTATGACTCTGAATTAGAACTTGATAAGGGAATTAACAAAGGGAAGAAAATCATTGATGTGGAGCCCAATGTCACCGTGGCCACCACCAAGATCCAGAAGAATTATCCTGAAGATCCAGAGGAGGGGAAACACATCTTCCACTCATAGATGTGGGTGAAGGGTTCTTCGCGGTAGTTCCTTGTCGATAGCGGGAGCCAAAAGAACCTCATTTCAATAGAGGTCGTGAAGTGGTTGGGACTAAAGACTACAACACATCCACATCCATACACCTTCAGGTGGCTTTACTAAGGATGAGATCTTCGCGTCAGCTAACAGTGTCACCTTCCCTACATCATCAAGCCCTTCACAGATGAGATACTGTGTGATGTTGCTCCTCTCAAAGTTTGTGATGTATTGTTAAGAAAAACATACTTGTGGAAGCGACATTATGTATATGAGTCTAGACGTCACTCTGTGATTATTACTTTGGCTAATAAGTTGTACATGATACCAAAGGTAGCCCCGCCTACCACCATCTCTTTGATCACTACAAAGAAATGCAGTAAGATCATTTCCTAGACCAGGAAATTTGTTTTCCTTATGATTCGCCCCCAGGGAAAGAAGAAGGTTGCAACCATGAATTCGAGGTAGGGCTCCTTTCCATAGAAACAACAGATGGACAAGGTCATGGAGAAGTACAGGGATATTTTCACCTCACCCAGAGGGGTACCTTTGCACTGTTAGGTTAAGCACTCCATTGATCTGACCCCGGGCGCATCACTGCCCAATGGACTAATCTATCAACACTCTGTTCTAGAGAATGATGAGATCAAGACGTAGATTCATGAACTATTGCAGAAATGGCACATTAGGCCAAGATCTTCACCTTGTGGGAGCCTCATTGCATTGGTACAGAAGAAGGATGGGACCTGGAGGATTTGTATTAACTATCGGGCGTTGAACAAGATCACTCTCTGGAATAAGTACCCAATCCCACGTATTGATAACCTTTTGGACCATCTCAAAGGGGCCAAATATTTCAGTAAGATTGAATTGAAGTCAGGTTATCACCAAGTGCCTATCGAACCCTCGGGTGTGTGGAATACTGCCTTCAAATCCAGGGAGGGCCTTTTCGAATGGTTGGTCATGCCATTTGGATTGATGAATGCCCCTGCAACCTTCATGAGACTGATGGACAACATATTACGACCCTTCACCAATGTATTCATGGTGGTGTTTTTAGATGTCATCATGATCTTCATCCAGAGTTGGGAAGAGCACCTCCACCATATTCGATAGGTACTTCAAACCCTGCGACAACACAAGATGTGTGCTAACTTGGAGAAATGCACCTTTGGCCTGACCCAGGTTCAATATCTGGGATACATCATTGATGAGTAGGGTGTACATGTAGACCCATCCAAGATATAAGTCATTTGGGATTGGTCAGCCCTAACCACTCTAATAGAGCTCCACAACGTTTTGGGTCTCGCCAATTTCTACTTTAGGTTCATGTTGGGGTTCTCTCATAGCACTTGGCCTTTAAGTCAAGTCACCAAGGGTGGAGAGAAAGAAAAGCTTTTTTGGTAGGAAAACCAACAAAAAGTGTTCTCCGAGTTGAAGAATCACCTCTGTTATGCACCAGTGCTCACATTACCAGACCTGCAACAACCATTTGAGATTGAGACAGATGCCTCTAACTATGCTTTTGGTGCGGTTCTTACTTACCATGGGCATCGAGTGGCTTACCACAGTGAAACAGTTTCAGACATAGTCCGAAAGTACCCCACTTATGACAAAGAAATGTATTCCATTGTGTAGGCATGCCGTCAATGGAAGCATTACATTCTAGGGAAGGAAATGGTCATCCACATAGACCACTGACCTCTATAGTTCATACAGACACAAGGGAAGTTGCAGAACGATCACCATCAGAAATGGTCCACCTATCTGCAACAATTCCATTTGAACATTAAGTATAAGAATGGAAACACCAATAATGTCATTGATTGCTTTAGCTGACCACCAGTCATGGCGCTGATCACTGTGTTCGACTCCTCTAGGCATGAGACATTGAGGTGGTCGCATCTTTTCAAGAGCGATCAAAATTCAGAATCATATACCAGACACTCCTGGAAGGGAAGCAAGTTCCAAATTTTCACCTTCAGGATGCACTGTTATGCCACCTGGGACACATATGTGTTCCTTCGAGTGAGCGTGCCAAGATGATTTGGGAGGCACACTACAGTCGGGTCGTTGGACATTTCAGAGTAGAGAAAGTAGTGGCGATATTGCAGAAGTACTTTTATTGGCCGAAACTTCATCAAGATGTTGGGAAGTACATTAGATCCTGCACCTCCTGCCCCATTGCCAAACCAACCATCAAGAAGCAAGGCCTGTATACTCCTCTACCTACTCCTAGTTGGCTTGGGGAATCTGTCTCCCTGGATTACATTTTGGACCTTCCTTCTACTAATCATGACAACCATTAAATTTTCGTGGTCGTCGATAAATTCTCTAAGATGGCCATCATTGGTGCTTGTAAGAAGAGTATCACACTAGAGGCCACTGCTAAACTCTTCTTTGAGCAAGTGTGGGTACACTTTGGGATCCCACAGTCCATTGTCTCAGATCAGGACAATAGATTCCTGAGTGAATTTTGGTCAAGTCTCTAGTCGATACTAGATACAAAACTTACTAAGTCCACAAATTTTCATCCCCAAACTGATGACTAAACAGAGGTTGTCAATAGGATGATCTTACACATTCTACGTGTGTACAACTCGAAGAATCCACACACACGGGATGAAAGTATCCCCTATGTCCAACATAACTACAACAGAGCTCTCCATAGCTCAACAGGCCACAACCACTTTTAGGTAGGGCTAGGATTTCAACAATTATGCCCCATTGATGTGGCCATACCATTTGCAGCGATTCAGGTAGATTCATCTCACATTCAGTTCAAAGGTGAAAGGGATAATAGCATCATTGAGCGGATTCAACACATATACCAATAGTTCCATGATATATTGGACAAAGCCAATGCTAAGTCTAAGCAGCGCCATGATCAACATCGAGCTCTGCACAAGTTCCAGGTGGGCCACAAAGTTTGGCTACATTTGTAGAAGGAGTGCCTTATTGAACCCCACCGCAAGCTTTGCCCACTCTGATATGGGCCATACACCATCACCAATACCGTCAGTGACAATGCCTTTGAGCTCATCATCCCACCGTTCCTTGGTTTTCACCCAGTGTTCAATGTAGATCGCCTTCGGCCATACTTTCCACAATTGTTGGACACATTTGACATTGCAGAACAACTCACACCAGTAGAGCTCAACCCAGATTGCATGGAATAAGCCATAACTGATCAGATCATGGACACACAGATCAATAACACTCACCAACAAAGGATACAGTTATATCGAGTTGTCAAAGCAGGCCAACTCCTTCACCAGGGCAAGTGGTTCACCAGGGACTAGGTTCAACAGAAATTTCCTCACCTCATGGAGGCTTTGCACGCAATGGGGACCATTGCTTCCTAAGGGGGAGGAATGATCCAAGTGGATATTGGTGGTAACCTTCCTATTCCACCTAAACCCTCAATTTATTTTCATTTGTTTCCTTGTTCATTTCAGCATTTACTATTTTTAGCAGTTTTTTGGGTCATGAACTTCCAGAGCAATTTTGACCCCCTAAACCACCAACGGGGCCCACAAACTCTTGGTGTTACATCTCCCGAGGTTAGGGTTTTCATTGTTTATGGTTTTTTCATGTTTTCCGATAATAAATAAGCCCTTGAGCCTCATTGTAACATAGTTTAAAGGCATGTATCCACCACATCTCTTCTTAGAGATAAGCTACCATCACCTGAGCTATCTTATTTCCATTGTATTTGTAAGCATAGTTCAATATTTTTCTATTAATGAAATGAAGCATTTTTCTACTGCATCTCTGTGTTTATGATTATATCTATAAGTTGTTGTGTTTCTATTTAAGTTTGGATCATGCAGTGATTAGAACGAGTAGAACTGAGCAGTGAGGCTATCAGGACTTGACAATGATATACATACTGAGCATAGAAGCATAACTTTCATTACAATTTTTTTATGTTGATTCAAAGCAAAGGGGGATCCAGTCAGAAAATTATGAAACGTGGTCCGTCGACTCATTTGGGTGGCAGTGTGGTGCAAGGAAGGTGATTGGGGTCATCTTCAGGTTGTAGCTTAAGAACACTTCAAGGTGGCAGGGTGGTTCTAAGGCAAGTCGGAGCCTACACAGGGCATTGGAACATCCTTCTAGCAGTAGTTGGTAAACTGGGTGTTGGAGAACTCTTCATGTTGGAGCTTAATATTAGGGTGTTGGAGCGTCCTTCTAGTTGTAGCAGTAAATAGGGCATAGGAGCATCCTACAGGTTGGAGCTAAAAACTTGATGTAATCATTTTGAAGACAAATATTAAGAAGCATTTTGTGTTTTTTGACCTGGAGGGTGTTTTCCACCCAAACATATCTATGTTTATTGTCTCTATCTTTGTGCATTATTGAATGGAGTTATTTACTATTTATTGTTTCTGTTAAGTGATACTGATTACTATGAACTTAATGATTCGAAGATTAAATTAACTAATTGGAAAGAAATACTAATTCACATCCCTCTTAGTATTTCCAATAGTTTAAATTCGAATTTCCATTCTAAACTAGGACACCTGCTTGCAACTTTGAGCCCTGATTGGCTAACCTATCCACTTCATTATTATTTCTTCTCAGGATACAATAGAAATGAACTGAGGAGAAGGATTGCATTATGGCATTTGTCCTTTCAATTATGACCCTTAATTTGTTGTCTTTTGGAAACATGTATTTCACCATGTTTTGAATGATCATTTGTGAATCTCCAATTACCACCAAATCATGTATAATGCCCCTACCCAACCCCTAGAATGTAAATAGCATGTATATGCAAAACTTAGGTTGGTGAGCTAAGGATTTCGTTTGAGGGATTTTGTGCTTGTGTGGTTTTGTTTTGGCATTGGTATTCTCGGGCACACATGTTTCTAATCATATATGTGTTTTGAGGCTGAAAAGGTCTAGAAATGTAATTATGATAACACATTCATGCTAATAAAATATATTATGGCCTTTGTCCTTTCAATTATGACCCTTAGCTTGTTTTATTTTAGAAACATGTATTTCACCATGTTTTGAATGATCATTTGTGAATCTCGAACTACCACTAGATCATGTAGAATGCCCATACCCAATCCCTAGAATGTAAATAGCATGTATATGCAAAACTTAGGTTGGTGAGCTAAAACATGTCAATTAGGTGGGTGAGCTGAGGATTTTGTTTGAGAGATTTTGTGCTTGTGTGCATGTGTGTTTGTGTTTGGCACTGGTATGCTCAGGCACACATGTTTTGAGACCAAAAAGGTCTAGAAATGTAATTATGATAACACATTCATGTTAATAAAATATATAATGGCTACAAACTGATAAGTCAAAGAGTTTGGTGGGATAAGGCTCCATGGGTGTGTAGGAAGGGGCTCATATCATTTAATAATCATGAAAATGTTCATGTGCATATAACCTAGGTCCATAGTGGCTTGGGTGAATGTCGAGTAATAGGAAAAGGACATGTCTATAAAAAGAAGTATCTTGGCACTTTTAAGGGGGATATTCATTCAACATTCACTCAATTAGTGAGGGATGCATGGAGACAATTATGGAGGGGATTCATGAAGGGTACTTGGAAGATCTGTGACAAGAGCAGAATTTATGGAAGCCACAATAATTTAGAACATCCCTTTCTGTATGAGTAAGGTTCCTTGGAAGGTGGTGGAAAAACCAAAGGGACTACAAATGCAGAGAAGGGTGTGCTTTAATTGGGTGCATGTTGATGGGAAATGTGATATTATTGGTTGGAGGTTGTTGGGTTTGGTACATTTTCTTTGTGAGTTCTTGGAAGGCTACCTGGAAGAATCATGAGGGAAGTGGAACTCTTGGAGTCGCAAGAATTTAGAACTAGTCAACCGAGATAGGGGTTGATGGGGGATGTAAACCTACTCGTTGGAGGCTTCCAAGTTTGTTAACTTGATTAGTTGATGGTACTGAGCATGTACTAGGATTTGGGCAAGTTAATGCCCATGGAGTCGAAGCCCCAACTCAGGGGTGACCCACTATTGAGACAAAATTAATAACATGGTCTATAGTTGGGTGGAATGTCAAAGGTTTGCAGCCATTTGGGAAAAAAATTAAAGATAAGTATTTTTCTTGTGTATTTATTTCTGCTACAATGTTTATATATGTTAATGAAATGTAATCAAATTTTGAATTTAAGAATCATCCTAGAATATGCATGTGTATTATATTTACAATGCATTTAGAATATGCATTTCACCATGGGGGGATTTCCTAGAAAAGGAGAATTTTTTAGAATACAAGTTGAAATGGGTAGCTTGCATGGAATTGGGCATCAGCAGGAGGCTGAATTAAGATGGTAGTCAAGCAAGGGACATTATAGGAAGTACCAGAGCCATGGTTGAAACACCAAGCTTGTATGGGTCAAGCACATATATGGGTGTCTATAGGTTGCAAGAAAAGTGTTTGATAAAATGTTGGTATGAAAACACCTACTAAGTGTTTGTCAAAATTCCCCATGCGGGATTGGGGAAATTTCTAGAAATTTGAGGGTATTGATGCCAAAGGGTTAATTTTTTTCCAATTTTAACCTTTTCCTAAATGACTTTAGGCTTGGAATTGGCTAAATTTATGAATTATAAAACATCCCTGGCTTATCGTAGTTATAGGATATGTTCACAAAGAATGGGCATGCATAGATAATAATTTTGGCCTATACAAAGGATGTGCATGCAATGAAGGCATTGCAAATTAAATACTAGGCCTGCATGGACCAAATACATGACTCAAAGATGATATGATTACTATGCCTATATCTTGTTTCATGAATTACATAACATAGCTCCAATTTCTTAATTTGTTATGGTCAAAAGTTGGGAGAACTGTCATGATCCACAACAACGCCAAATTTGATGGTCGAGATCAACTACGGGACCCCTCCTTGTGGTAAAACTATAGTGAGCGGGGGTGGTGGAAATTTGCACCCCCCTAACTATTACAAATCAATGGTTGACCATCTCTGATTGATGATGGATATTAATTGTGAGGATCCCCTCATAGTTGATATTTAGTGGAAGAGGGGGGGGGGGGTGGGGGGGACAATTTGGATTTATGCTCAACTTCCCATCTCCAATCAACAATGGAGATTAATTATGAGCCCCCCCTTCTCTAATTCAAAACCACCACCCAAGGGGTACACATTACTGTTGATTTTTATTGAGGTAGTATGACATGATGTGTTATCACCAAAAAATGATCACTTAGCCATTTCTAACTAGGTGGATCGAAATACACCATGTGGATTTAATTTTACCATAGTAAAATCACTTTCACTGTGGAAAATACTTTAGTAAACCACTTTTATTAAATTATTTTCTAATTTAAATAAAAAAACCCCATGAGAATAATTAGATAAATCATTATTTATTTAATTTTCTCTAGGAATTATTATTAAATCATTATTTAATAATTATTCCTTGTCCCATTTGACTAAATCCCTTAGGAATATTTAAATAAATCATTATTTATTTGAATTTACTTATTTTTGTTATTAGAAGATCTGTGCACTCATCTGTGTATTGATCCTCTAGATCATGCCATCCATGCTCTGTCACCCCAGTCAATAGTATGTCGTATCTGCATAAGAGGTCCTCCAATAGAGCTCTATCATCCAACCTCTATCGTGATGAAGTTCCACACTGATCTGCAACCCCAGGTGTTGCAACTTGTCCTGCATATCTTGCCACCCTCATTGGTGCTGTATTTTCATTCCGCAAAGTTTAGAAATTAGTACCATATACACATATTTCCTAAGCTATCAATGCACCAAATATATAGCAAATTCCACTTACCATTTGGGCCCCATGCTCGTCCTAGTGGAAGTGGTAAGTCAGAAACCTCCTAATAGTTCATGCCATTGTATGGATAGTCATCTATGTATAACTGCATCTAGTCCTAATGAGAAAAAAACTTAGGTTAGAACACTCGTCTGACTCCCCTCCACCTCCTCGTCTCAGTAGCTACCCCCAGTGGTGCATCCTAGGCTCCTGTGGGCCCCCATCATGGATCTGAACATGAGGTCGTATTTGGGGATCTTCTCAAAGAAGAGTCAGCATAAGGCTGTTCCAAATGAACAACTATCATTGATCCCCGTACAAACACTCCACATCATCAGTTGAAACCTTATACTGCTTTGACCCTAGTCCAATTGGTTGTTCTTACCCCTGCCTTTGCTTCAATTACACAAAAACCTCAGAAGGAGCCTACTCCTACTGTGAAAGCATCTAGCCTGGAGGGGAAAAGCCATGAAGAAGGGATCTCAAGACAAGGATCCCCCAACAAATCTAGCTGCCCCTAAACCCCCAAAGCCTCTTTCTCCTTGCACTTTGTGTGATGTTGTCAGTCATGCCACCAATAATTATCTTGAAATCCCTCACATTAAAGAGGTTGTCACTGATACCTTTCCCAATCCTAGCATCCCCGAGGTCCAAGTAACCTTGCTTGAATTGGCTAAGAGAATCCATTCATGATGCACAAACCACCCTTGCGTGTTGTGCGAGAACTATGGCCATTATTCCCATCACTATTCCTCTCTCGAAGATTTTCGCGATACACTTCAAGTACTTTGCGAAATAGAGGCCGCTCGTACTGAGTCCCCTTCTCCTTTACCTTCGGAGTTTGGTCCCACACCTATTCCCGAACAGGAGGTCTCCCAACCACCCATCATGATCCCTCCCCCTGATGTCGAAATGACAGACAATTCTACTCCTATCCTCTACCTATCATCATTCATGAGATCGCTCCCTGAGAAATTCCTAGATCTCTCCTCTCATGATTCTATCGAACCTCCTTTAGTAGACACATCGATCTCAACATCGGTAGATGTTCCCTCTACTAGTCATATGTCTCCTAGTCGTGATAATGCACATGTGAACCTCGTTTCTCATGAAGATGCTTTAGGTAGCTCTTCCTCGTCATGTGGTATTTCTTCCTCCATTCCACCCATCTTCCACTTTGATGAAGACATCATGGAATCCATGACCACTCCTAATTACCCCTGGGATGATATGCACCATCGTGTGTACTTTCTTCCATAGCAGTCTTATGACCAATATGCTGTGGAATCCAAAGATTACATCCATAGTTAAGTAGATTGGTTCAACCACCCCTTACTTCGAACCCATGAATGAGAACCAAATCCACCTTGTGGCTATTACATTACCAGTCAATGTTTGGGTAAGGGGACATCCACTTTTGAGAGTCCATGAGAATCAATTCTCCCCAACCCTACTAGTGCATCTGGTAGTGTCAACTCTAGTACCATCATTCTTACCTATTTAGAAGAAACTCTAGAGTCTCATATCACTTTAGATCAGTCTTGGGATGATCCACTTAATCATTCCTCCATCTTACCTCAACAACCCAGTCCCTTAGACATTGTTGTTGTTCAACCCCCATGTTTTTTAGGTAAGGATTAGTTCATTATATCTGAAGCCACTCTTTGGTATAGCGAGACCATGTATGTGAACCCATAAATTCAGTCCATTTGATTCATATATGTAGTACCAAACAAGATCGGTAATCCACCATTTCGTTTCTCTAACTGTATCTATCCACTCTTCTCATAAGAAGACATCCATAAAAAAATGGCGAACCACATTATCAAAATTTGTTTGGAGTCCACTACTCTAACTACATCTGGTATGCCCATAGCATACTCCATATATCCATACAAAATGGGGGGCACACATGCCCCTCCATATCCTCATAATCCTTTGGAGGATTCGGTTCTAGTTGGGCCAAGATACTTGAATCCCTTATTCAAACACTTGGAACACAATGGCACCCCACAAACTCCTCCTAATAGGGGGCATCATTCCCACCTTCGCATACCAGATTAGTCCCCTCCATCACATATACTTGCAGGTAGTATCCCATGCTTGGGGGCATGATGACCCCCCCTAGCCACATTCTCACTTGATTAACATAAGCCTTGACATAGACCCCACCAATCTAGGTATGGTCACTTTCATTCCATGGATTGTTTGTCCTACTGGCCTCTGCGACAAGCCATATACCCATTGTATATCGTAGATGTTTTATACCATATTTTCAAATATTCTACTCTACCTCATACCACATTTACCATCAAGTCCCTGTGATAGACTTGATGGGCGGTGATGATCCTAGACCTTTTCTAATAGTTCATTCCTGTGTTCCTTTATTACCTTGATTCTTCATCAAGAACCATTCTTCCAAGAAGAATTAAGGCCATTCTTAGACGAGTAAGGTCATCTACCTGAAAGTTGCAGATCCTGATTCCAATGGTCAGTTTGTTTGCTATGATCTCCACAAGATTTAGGGCCTTCTCCTCCTCTCCAAATTCTCCACAGCTCACTATGAAAATGAATTGGATTTGGAGGAAGGAAGCCATTTTATAGGAAAAGCCCTATTTTTTTTGTCACCCACTGCAACCAAACCGTAGCTCTGTTTGACGAATTGTTAGCACCATTGGAAAGCTATAACTGAGTTCTATAATGGATCTCTATTTGTTTTTGGTAATTTGACACTTCACTAGGAAGCCATTTTTTCCATGAAGTTTCACTTTTCCACCATTTACAATCAAATCTCTTCATTTGAGCCACCCATTCTCTAGCACCACTTTACCTTTTCACTGGTTGACTCTTCTGTCAATTTTTGTCATGAGTAACCACCATTTACTCATGTTTTTATGGTCCTCACCATTCTCCCCCATATGGCAACATCATCGAGTCACCCTTGTTGAGAGCATTTGAGATGTGTCACCCTTGTACTTATGGAGTTTGTTTCGAGTCCACATTGTGTCCCATTATAGTGCTTCATTTGTCATCATGCCAATTTCTTCCATTTTACTCATATTTGACCTCCAATCCTTCTACTCCATCTTTGTCGAACCCCTATTTGAGTCATTAACCATCACCTCTAGATTCAGGTCAGTCGCTTCCAGGTCAACCATTTTTATTCTACTCTGACAAGGGAAGTTGTCAGTTCGCCACCCATCATGATTCCTTCCATCATCATCCCTGGTATCAGTCCATCAGTCACTCTGTTATATTCCCTCATGCCTTTGTTAAGGATTCCTCATTTCCTTAACTCTAGTGGGCTCTCTTCTGTCGACCTCAACACATTTATTTCAGAAGAGTAGTTAGAGGGCAGTGTGCCTTGGGTCCAACTTCCATCTTTTTTTGGTGCCTTAGATTAGGGAAAGGGACTGATTATTACCCTTTGACTTGGTTGTTTCTCACGTGCTCGACATCAACTCCTTATCGCACGATTGAGATTCATACACTTGATGGTTCGGTGATCCAGATGGTTGTCCCAGTGATTTTTGGGTGTGTATGAGATGTTTTAGACCTCATGAGGGGGTGGTCCTTCAAGTAGCCCCCCACATGCTTGGATGACCACAAATGTTGATCCAAACTCTGATGCAATTCCGTAGATTTAATGGGTTCAATTTTCGTTTTTTGCAGCGCCCATAGCATGCATGTCTCCTCCAGATGATCCGTTTAGATTTTCAGAGCCCTTTTCTGTTCAACAGGGCTTCCTTGGTTGTGATCCCCCCTCCCCATGTTAGTTTGAGGGGCATTGTATCTCATGTACTCAGATATTATTGTATTTAGTCCTAGCCTATGTTTTTTCCAGGCGCATTATGTATATGGGATCCATTGTATTATTTTCTGGCCCATTGATGCCAATGTATCATGTATCATGTACTTTATAGCTCAGTCCCACATTGTTGGGCTCACCATTATTCTTTGTACTCAGTTATCTCAGCGGGTATGGGTATGCCTCCCCTGCCTCATTTGAGATCATGTACTACCACATAAAAGGAGACTTCTATCAGTATTGTAGGTCTTGCCTCCTCCATTATTTGTCCATCCTTGACTTGCTTCAGATCTCTCTCTCTCTCTGACTCCCCTTTTGGTGTCTTGTGGAAGTGTAATCTACAATGTATTTCAGTCATATGATTTGATCCTAACACTCATATGTGTGGGGGCAATTTGTTATCACCAAAAAATGATCACCTAGCCATTTCTAACTAGGTGGATTGAAATACACCATATGGATTTAATTTTACCATAGTAAAATCACTTTCACTGTGGAAAATACTTTAGTAAACCACTTTTATTAAATTATTTTATGATTTAAATAAAGAAACCCCATGAGAATAATTAGATAAATCATCATTTATTTAATTTTCTCTACGAATTATTATTTAATAACTATTCCTTTTCCCATTTGACTAAATCCCTTAGGAATATTTAAATAAATCATTATTTATTTGAATTTTCTTATTTCTATTATAAGAATAATTATTAAATCAATATTTAATAATAATTTTCATTTCACACCTTTCTTGTTTCTCGCGAAATAGTTAATAAATCATTTTATTTGGTTATTATTTCTAAATAAAGGAATTTAACCATTTTAAATTCCATTCCTTGTCCAATAAATATAATAAAGTATTCCTAGTAGTTAGATCTGAATTTGGTCAATAATATTTTATTGTTATCCATTTCGAGATTAACTCCATACTTTGCTATATAAAGAAGGGTTTTTCGTTCATTCCTCACCATGATCATTATCATCGTAAACATTATCATTTTTTCTTAAGCTCCCACATGAGTTCTCCACTTTTCTTGGGTTTTTTCACACATTGAGAGAGGGAATCTATTTATGAAGCATCAAGGATATCCATGGACCCATCCCACAGAGGGGGACTTACAAACCAATATGTAGATCTCCTTCGCCACGTGTTATCAATAGAGATATATTTGTTTAAAATCGTCTTTCCACTAGGTTATTATTTTGGATCTATCATTCTGCTCCTATTTGTTTCAAATCTTGTTTTCTTTTACTGCAGAATTTTCATTTGTGTTGCAGATTTAGAACGACAAAAATGATTAACTTTTTGTTAGGGTAACTTGTCACCTAGTGACTTAAGTGAAGTTTTTTGGTACATCTTCTAGGAATTTTCATACTAAGATGATGCATAATGGGAAGATGACTTGGTGGATAGGTAAGTGGTTGTGGAGGAGCCACATAGGCACAGGGAAATGGATGATGTTGACATGGTACCCTATGTAGACAACTAATGTGGCATTCCATGTGATATCATGATGATGCCATAGGTGACATCACCAATGAAAGTAATGAGAGGGGATATTTGAAAGTTACGCCCAAAAAGAGACAAAGGTCCTTGACAAATGTAAAGTGGAAGGACGTGTGTGTGTCAAGTGTCAAGGGAGATGACATAGTTCAATTCAAGGCTAATGAGAATTAAAAATAAAAAAAGTATACATGGTTAGTTATTTTTCTTAGGGAATCATGAGGTGCAAAGATGGGTTTTGTGTGTTTGAAGACAGTTACATAATACAATTACAGGTGAATCTGACTAGTCCAAGGTAGTAAATCAAGCACAATTTCAGCAATTTGTTTTGAATTTTTGTTAATTTTATAAGTCAAAATTTTTTGAGGGCCTAAATGATGTTTTCAGGTAGTGAAAAAACATGAAAACTGTTTGTACCAGAGCTTGGAGAGATCTTTCCAATGATATAATGCATTTGTGAATTAGAGTTAATATGAGGGAGTTATGAATGAAACCATATGGAGGAATAATAGGGCATACAATCACTTCAAAAGGGTGTAACTCAGCAACTAGAGATTAGATTGGGGTGTTGAAGTAGTCAATGGAAATCTAATGTACTATAGAACCCAACCAAGGAGATGGATTTGAAAATTTGAATGCATAATTGTTTAGGAAACTGGGAATATTGTGTTTTGACAAAACAAAGAAATTGGGGTTAATAGGCTAAAACTCTGAGAGGGAATAACTTCTAGCTTGGGATTTGGATTTGGGAAAACAAATATGCAATAGAAACGTATCGAAAAGGAGAGTATGCCTATCAAACCATAATTTTGGATTAAGGTTGGAAATTTCCTGAAAATTTCAAAAGAATATAACAAGTGGCCTATAAGGCAGGACCAACATGAAGATTGGGAGTATGGGGGATACTCATGGACCCTACTATCATGAAGAAGAGGTCAAAGCCATGAATATTATTATGGGTAATGTGGGAACTAATTCAAATGGTTGTGCAAGGGAGAGGCCAAATGATAAAGGCCTAGAAGAGACCACGAGGAGTCTCCAAATGGAGGTGCTTATCTATAAAGATGATAATGAGAGGTTCATAAGAGAACAAAAAAAAATCAACACTCAGATTTTATATTGCTTCAATAAATTATATATGAGAATAGACTAGGGGTTTGATTCTAGAAAGGAAGAGGAACATGAATCAAGAATTAAGGGGAGAGATGTTGGAGGTTCAATAAACTCTAGAAGCATTGTTGGGTAGCCTCATCATGCACAAAGGAAATCCATTAAGAGAGCCCATGTTTCCTTAAGACCAGAAAATAACTCAAGCATGGCATAAGTAAGGCAGTAGAAAAGGAGTCTAGAGTTGAATAGTTTGTAAGGGGAACTCAAAATGATCAAGCCACCTACATTTAATTTTGAGAATAACAAAGGAGAATAGGTTGAAGCACAGTTGTTGGAAATGCGAAAGTGCCTTCAACTACATCAATATTCTTCCAATTTATAGGCATGGATTTCCATTTATCACTTGAAGGGGAAATAAAATTTATGGTGGGAGAAGCTCAAAAAAGTAAAACATTTGGATGAAAAGAATATTTCATGGAGGAAATTTAAAAAATATTTCCAAACTAAGTACATATCTGGATATTATTATCAAGGGGAAGTGAAAAAGTTCTTTGAACTGAAGTTGGGGAACATGACAATGGAAGAATATGGCTAGAAAGTCCCTGAGTTATTGATGTATGTATATTTTATTAGATATGAAAAGCTAAATATACGGAGATATGTGATTAGATTACCACCTTTTTGTGGTGACATAATTAAATTTGATAAACCAAGGAATTTGGATGTAGTTATGAGGAAGGAAAAGTACCTCTATGAGAAGGGTAAAAATAAGTCATTTTTCCAAAGGAATTGGGATGATAGGAAAATAAGAAATATGGAACAAATGAAGAATGGATTCAAACCCCCATCTTTCAAAAAAAAATTCTTGGGAAAATAAAACTAGCTCATAGTTAACTAAAGGGGTCTAATTCATTGAGGAAGAAACTAATATTTTATCCCATCATGTGTTGAGACTGTGATGGAAAACATGAGTATAGGGATTTCCCACACAAATAAGGAGAAATGAGGATTGAAAATCAGATAATGGAGTACATGGGTAGAATCATGCCCAAGATCTATGCAACATTGGATAATAATAAAGCCAAGCATTAGGAACACATGATCAAAGAGGAAGCTAAGTTAAATAATCAACCAATTTCCAATTTAATTGATTATGGAGTTAGTCATAATTATATTGATCCTATGTTGGTTGCTAAGTTTAACTTGAAGGAAAGCAAGCATGGCAAGGCTTAGTTATTTCAGTTAGATAGAGGATCTAAAAGAATAATAATGAAACTAGTAAAGGAATGCTCCATCAATATGAATGGGTTAGATACAAATCTAGATTTAAACATAATACCACTGGGATCATATGATTTCATAATAGGCATGGATTGGATGGAAAAAAATCATGCAATACTAGACTATTAAAATAAAACATTTACTTTCTTGGATGAAGAAGGAAAAGAAAGGAAGGTGTAGGGAATATAAAGGCCAATTTTTGTTAGGAAAATATCGAATATGCAACTAAAAAATAACTTCTAAAAAGGGTGCCAAATTTAGGTAGTCCACATGGAGGAGATGGTTTAAGTTTAGACATCAAGTATGGAGGACCACCTAGTACTTAAGGAATTTGAAGATGTGTTTGCTGAAATTCTAGGGTTATTACGTAAAAGAGACATTGAATTCTCTATAGACTTGGTACTTGGAGCTACACTAGTTCCCAAAAAATCATACAAGATAATTACACCATAACTGAAAGAATAAAATGCAGCGAAAATAGCTCTTAAGGAAAGGGTACATACACCCAAGTGTATCATCATTGGGTTCCCCAGTCTTCTTTGTTAAAAAGAAGAATGGTACACTAAGACTGTGCATTGAATTTCGTCAGCTAAACAAGGTGTTGGCATTATGGTTCAAGTGTTGTCCTTGATGGCAACTCACTCAGTGGATGGTACAGGTGCTCAAAGGTTAGTACAGGTGATGACAACTTAATCAGAAGACAGATCTCAGTACAGCATGGCAAGAAAGCTCATACACGCTGTTTCGTTAAGACCAAGTCGCGTGTACACGCAAGTTAGATTCAGAAAAAGCGCGTGTATGTGGAAAGGTTCCTTTGGTTCATGGTGGTTAGACCTTGGAAGTTGTGCCTATGATTTCGGACCATTATGTCTCGACGGGCGTGTCGATCCCTAGTTTTAAAGTTGATGGTATTGTGTTACTATGGTTTTGGCTCTTGGTATTGAGAAAGGCCTAAGGCTATATAAGGAGAAGAAGATCACTAGGCAAAGATCATCTTTCGACAAGGCATGAATATCTAAGAGAGAAAGAGATCTGATATGCAGGTTCTGAGTTGGTTGATCTGAGCTAAGGAGAGATCTCATCGGTTGATGGAGAACTAGATCTAAGGAGAGATCGGGATCAAATGGTTTGAAATGCACTATCATGATATGGTTGATTATGCGTATTTCTAGATCTGCATATTGTCGCAATGTTACGTTCTGAGTCCAACTAATATCTGGTACAGCTGCAAATTTAGAAAAGTTTATTTTTAGATCTGTACGCAGGTTGGCTTCGGTAAAAGCGCGTGTATACGCGGTTTTTGCTCATTAAAGTAGCGTATATCTTTTGAAGCTTGATTTGGGTTTACAGTGGGGTCTGACTGTTATTACAGAGTTCTGTAGTCTGCTCTGTGTTCTGGTAACTGGTGATTGACAGGGTTCAGTGGTTCAGTGATTCAAAGTTGGGTTGTTTTGTACTTCAATGATCTGTTGTGAAAATTGAATGAATTGTGGTCTTCAGATTGTAATGTTGTGCTTCAGGAATATCCAAGTCTGAAAATGTATGAAAAGTGATACCTGGAAGAAGAAAGATTGTAGGTCAGCACCTACATACTAGTATCTTGGCTAGTACAAAAGCAAAGGGGGTTGGAGCTCCCTTCCAAGGAAGTTTGGAGAACGAGAAAGGTTGAAGCCTTTTGCAGGTTGTAGCCTGCGTACTGGTATAAGGCTGCACCAGTACAAAAGATTGTAAACTGAAGTTTCATATTAAGAAAGATAGAGACAACTTGCAGCAGGTGGTTTTCACCCACATTGGGTTTCCACCTTATATCTTGGTGTTCATGTGTGTGGCTTTTATCTGTTCTGTTATACTGCACATGCTTACTGTTAATATGATGAATAATGTCCTGATGCACTTAATTGAAGAATAAGCCAGCTAAATTGAGAGTTTTCTGCTTATACGCTGTTTTACTTCATCACAGTAGCGTGTACACGCTGGTTCACTTAACTGAAGTAGCGTATATGTTTTTGGGTATTTAAAAAGTTTGATTAATCTGATAATACTGATTCACCCCCCCCCTCTCAGTATTATTTCCAACAATTGGTATCAGAGCAGGTCCTTCAGAGAAGCTTGATCGCTTGAAGGAAGATCATTCATCATGAGCAACTACGAGAAAGAAGCATCAATCAGGCCACCGGTTTTTGATGGAACAAATTTCAATTATTGGAAGGTAAGAGTTACTGCATATCTTCAATCTCTTGGTACAGAAGTTTGGGACATTGTAGAAAAAGGCTATGCTTTCCCTTCAGCTACTCCTACAGATCCAGATGAGAAAAGGGCATATGAAACAAATGCAAAAGCAGTCGCTACCCTATTAGGAAGTATATCTCAAACAGAATTCATGAAGGTCATGCACTTCAAATCAGCAAAAGAAATATGGGACAAAATGATCACTAGCTATGAAGGAGATGAACAGGTAAAGGAAGCTAAACTTCAAACACTCAGGATTCAATATGAGACTCTCAGGATGTATAATGATGAAAGTGTGGCTAATTATTTTCTCCGGGTAGATGAGATTGTTAATTGTATGAAAAATTTGGGTGAAGAAGTAAAAGAAACTATAGTTGTTCAAAAGGTTCTAAGATCTTTATCTCCCAAGTTTGAATCTAAAGTATCTGCAATAGAAGAAAAAGAAAATCTCCGTGTTCTCACTATGTCTCAGCTACATGGAATTCTAACCGCTTATGAAATGAGAAAGGGAGGTCCATCTGACAGAAGGGAAGCTGCTTTTAAGGCATCAGGAAAAGAAGATTACTATGAAGCAAGACAAGTTCCAGAAGAAGAGGAAGAAGAATCAAATTTTGTCAGAAATCTTCAAAGGGGTTCTGGAAGGTTCAGAGGTAAGCTACCTTTTAAATGTTTTGCTTGTGGGAAAGTAGGTCATTATGCTGCAAAATGTCCTTATAAGGAAAAAGGAAAAGAACCTGCTAGATGGAACAAGAAACAAAGTGCAAATAGGAAAAGCTACTACACACATGAAGATAGTGATGGCTTATCAAACAGTGATGAAGATGAACAAGGTAATAAATATAAGCTGTTAATGGCATTTGAAGATGATGATTATGAGGATGCTATAGATGTGGATAATCTCTATAATGAAATCACTAGACTCAAGAGAAGCATAGAAGAAAGGAATGTGATTATTGATACTTTGCAATTTCAGATTGATGAAAAGGAAAAACATCTTGAAAAACTAGAAGGTGAAATTGTTGGTCTCAGAAAAGAAATTGAGAAAACAAAAACTATTAATCTTAAATTTGTCAAAGGATCTGAAACCTTGGATGAGATTATTAGTGTGCAGCGGTCTCCTCTAAACAAAACAGGTTTGGGCTATAATGGAGAAACCTCTCAAGCATCCACCTCAAAAAGTTATCTTGATGCAGCAAGAGGAAATGAGCGGAAGAACAATGAAGATAATCAGGTAAAGCAGGGACGAGTTACAAACAGAAACTATCAGGGACAATCCTCCTTAAGGATGAACAAAAGCTACAACCAACCACAGGTAAAACCTTCTCAGTTTGGCTCAAGAATAGATGAAAATAGAAATTACAATCAGTTGGCTGGTAGATTCAATAACCGCAGAAGCTTCTTCAATGGACAATGCTTTTCTTGCCACAACTTTGGTCACAGAGCAGCTCAATGTGTTGCATATAAAACAATCATGACTAGGGAAGCTCAAAAACAAAGAAGTATGACAGGGATTACAAAAGGGACCTATAACAACTTTTCGGTACTTGAAAATGAAGTTGAATGTTCTATTTGCAATAATTTTGGTCATAAAGACTCTGAATGCAGGAGCAGGTTTCAGGAGAAAAAGGAACAAGCCACAAGCACCAAAACATGGAGAATAAAGGAACCTCAAACAGAAAGATGTGGGATAGCATTTTATGCAGAAGGACAAGAAAATCTATGGTACATTGACAGTGGATGTTCGAAACATATGACAGGTGATAAAGAAAAACTTGAATCTTATTCTACTTTAGAAAAGGGAAAGAAAGTCTCTTTTGGAAATGATACTCCTGCAACTATAAAAGGAAAAGGTATTGCTCCTTTAAAAGAAAAAGTCAAGGCTGGAAATGTTTTGTATGTTGATGGATTGAAACATAATCTTCTAAGTGTCAGCCAGATGTGTGATCAAAAAACAGAGGTTATTTTCAGATCGAATGGATGTCTTGTTCGTGATCTTGATACAGGTGAAACAATTCTCAAAGGCAAAAGAACTCCAAATAATCTGTACATATTTGAAGAAGAACAACAACAATGCTATCTTAGCAAGGATGAAGAGCACTGGTTATGGCATCGAAGGTTGGGACATCTAAGCTTCTCACAAATAAGGAAAGCATGCAAATATCAGGCAGTTCGCGATCTTCCAGATATCAAAATTCCAGACAACACCATATGCAAATCTTGTCAGTTTGGAAAGCAGACCAGAACTAACTTTCCAGAGAAGGAAGGATCAGCTAGCTTGCCTCTTGAGCTAGTCCATACAGATGTATGTGGTCCATTTAGGAAAAGGTCACCTCGAGGAGAAGAATATCTGATATTATTCATTGATGATTTCTCAAGGTTTGTTTGGTTAGGGCTTATGAAGCACAAAGATGAAGCATTCGAAAAATTCAAATCCTTCAAAGCATTGGCCGAAAATGAATCAGGACACAAAATCAAGTGCCTCAGATCTGACAGAGGTGGGGAGTTCACATCAAATGAATTTTTTGATTTCTGTGATGAACATGGGATAAGAAGAGAATTCTCTACAGCTAGAACTCCTCAGCAAAATGGGGTTGTGGAAAGAATGAACAGAACTATCCAACAAATGGCTCGTGCTATGCTCGATGAATCAGGTACTCCTGCAACCTTCTGGGGAGAAGCCGCACATGCTGCTGTTATCATTCTTAACAAAACAAATGTCCGAGTAAACAGCACTCAAACACCTCATGAGCTTTGGAGTGGTAAAACTCCTTCCGTGAAGCATTTCAAAATCTTTGGGAGCAAATGTTATATTAAGAACACTGAAGCAACTTGGCAAACTTGAACCTAGAGCAGATGAGGGCATCCTTCTTGGTTATTCTCCACATAGCAAAGCATACAAGTGCTACAATAAAAGACTTGGCAGAATTGTTGACAGTATTGATATAGTGGTTGATGAGAAGGGATATATTCCTAGGCAAGTTCATCATGAAGAAGATGAAGGTTACTCTCAAAGGAGAAATGATGAAGAAGAAGAACCTCAAGAAGAAGAAGAATCTCAAGAAGAACCAGAGGAGCAGACAAGAATAGAAGAGAAGACTCCATCCAGATATGTCCAAAAGAATCATCCAGAAACTCAGATTGTGGGGCAGAAAGAAGCAGGAGTACAAACAAGAAGGACACTTGCAGAAGCTTCAAGCTACTTGGCTCTACTCTCCTCCATTGAACCACAAAATGTGAAAGAAGCATGCAAAGATGAATGTTGGGTCAAAGCAATGGATGAAGAACTTGAGCAAATCGAAAGGAACAACACTTGGGAATTAGTTCCTAGACCAAAAGATAAGAATGTAATAGGAACAAAATGGGTCTTCAAGAATAAGTTAAATGAAAATGGAGAAGTAATTAGAAACAAGGCCAGACTTGTTTGTAAAGGGTATGCACAGCAAGAAGGAATAGATTTTGAAGAGACCTTTGCTCCTGTGGCAAGACTAGAGGCCATCCGAATGTTCCTTGCTCTCTCAAGCTTTCAAAACTTCAAGGTATTTCAAATGGACGTGAAATCAGCCTTCCTGAATGGAGACTTAGAAGAAGAAGTATATATTGAACAGCCAGATGGGTTCATTCTTGGGAATGATCCAAACCTTGTATGCAGATTGAAAAAGGCTCTCTATGGGCTCAAACAAGCCCCAAGGGCTTGGTACTATCGGTTGGACAAATATCTTCACCAACAAGGTTTTTCAAAAGGATCAGCAGATAGCAATCTCTATATAAAAGTTGAAAATAACAAATTGCTAATTCTTGTTGTTTATGTAGATGATATTATTTTTGGCAGCAATGAAGAAACTATGAGTCAAAACTTTGCCTTGGTTATGCAGAAAGAGTTCGAAATGTCACTTCTTGGAGAATTGACATATTTTCTTGGATTGCAAATCCAACAAAATGAAGGAGGTATCTTCTTGTCTCAAACCAAATACCTCAAGCAGATCTTGAAGAAGTATGGCATGGAAGAATCAAAACCAGTATGTACACCCATGGTTACAGGATGCAGCCTCAGTGCAAATGATGAATCAGCAGCAGTTCACCAACCCACTTATAGATCCATGATTGGGAGTTTGCTTTATTTGGCAGGTACTCGACCAGATATTACTCATGCAGTAGGGATGGTTGGAAGATTTCAAGCCAACCCAAAGGAAACCCATCTTCAGGCAGTCAAAAGAATCTTCAAATATCTTCAAGGGACCCAAAACTATGGCTTATGGTATCCTAGAAATACAGATCTCACTCTTCATGCTTACACAGATGCAGATTGGGCTGGAAGTGTGGATGATAGGAAAAGCACAAGTGGAGGTGCTTTCTTCATGGGTTCCAGATTAGTGTCTTGGTTCAGCAAAAAGCAAAGTTCGATTGCCTTATCTACAGCTGAAGCAGAATATGTGGCTGCAGCATCTTGTTGCACACAACTTCTTTGGATGATGCAGACCTTGCAGGACTTTCAAATCACTTGCACTCCACCTGTCTCTATCTTATGTGATAATACAAGTGCAATCAGCATTTCAAAGAATCCAGTCATGCACTCAAAGACCAAGCACATACCAATCAAGTACCATTTTCTTCGGGAACAAGTGCTTGAGCAGAAGGTCAAATTGGAGTATGTTCCTTCTAAGGAGCAAGTTGCTGATATTCTCACAAAACCACTGCCCAGGGAAACTTTTGAATATCTCAGACAAAAACTGGGAGTAGTTGATGCTTCATCCTGTTGTTGAAATTTGTTTGTTCTACAGAAAAGTTGGTATACGCAGGTTACGGAAGTGATATGTGCGTATACACGCGGATTTATGGTGAGTAAGTCGCGTGTATGATGGACGCTTGTTGCAGAAAGAATATCCGCGTACATACGCTGTTTTATACAGGATAAAACGCGTATATGAAGTTCTGAACAGCAAAGGAAAACTCTGAAGTTCTGAACAGCAATAGGAATGTCAGAAGTTTTCAGGCTCAGTTTCAGGGAGTGCAACAGGCACAGGTTCAGGGGGAGCAGCTCCAAAGTCTCATAAAGCATTGTTGGCATTCAGATGTTTTGGTTGATTGGTTTAAGAAGGAGCTCAGAAAGAAGTTGCTGATCTAAAAAGATGATTATCAGATGCTGCTGATGTCTTTTCTAAGTCTTAGTCTAGATCTGTTATCTCTATGTCATGTATCTCTCTTGTCTCTTTTATGGTGTCAAGGTCATATAACGGCCTTTGTTGGTTTCCCCACTATGCCTGGGATGAATGATGAAATGTTCATGTATTATCATGGTTAGGTGGATGAGTCTATATTGATGTATCCCCACTTGGTTGGGTGGATGAGTCATTTTTTTTGAATATCCTCACTTAGTTGAGAGATGGATGTATGTATGAGTCTTTGGTGATAGGAAGGTCTTTTATGATGAATAGAGTCATGTTCTTCTTGAAGAACATCCTTTGCAGATCTTGCCTACAGTCAGGAAGAGCATGAACGGCACACTTCAGCAGCACAGAGATTCAGCATGTACTCCGAGGGAGCATGGACAGATTGGTACACCTTGGCATATACAAAGGGGGAGTTTATTCAGAGATTTCAGCAGGTACTCAGGGGGAGTATGGACAGAGGAATGATTCAGCAAAGGAAGAGAATATCTTGGTCCACCCTTTGCCCTTGATGTCAAAGGGGGAGAGTGATTTGGTGTTGTTGCCATCAAGTCCAAAGGGGGAGATTGTTGGCATTATGGTTCAAGTGTTGTCCTTGATGGCAACTCACTCAGTGGATGGTACAGGTGCTCAAAGGTTAGTACAGGTGATGACAACTTAATCAGAAGACAGATCTCAGTACAGCATGGCAAGAAAGCTCATACACGCTGTTTCGTTAAGACCAAGTCGCGTGTACACGCAAGTTAGATTCAGAAAAAGCGCGTGTATGTGGAAAGGTTCCTTTGGTTCATGGTGGTTAGACCTTGGAAGTTGTGCCTATGATTTCGGACCATTATGTCTCGACGGGCGTGTCGATCCCTAGTTTTAAAGTTGATGGTATTGTGTTACTATGGTTTTGGCTCTTGGTATTGAGAAAGGCCTAAGGCTATATAAGGAGAAGAAGATCACTAGGCAAAGATCATCTTTCGACAAGGCATGAATATCTAAGAGAGAAAGAGATCTGATATGCAGGTTCTGAGTTGGTTGATCTGAGCTAAGGAGAGATCTCATCGGTTGATGGAGAACTAGATCTAAGGAGAGATCGGGATCAAATGGTTTGAAATGCACTATCATGATATGGTTGATTATGCGTATTTCTAGATCTGCATATTGTCGCAATGTTACGTTCTGAGTCCAACTAATATCTGGTACAGCTGCAAATTTAGAAAAGTTTATTTTTAGATCTGTACGCAGGTTGGCTTCGGTAAAAGCGCGTGTATACGCGGTTTTTGCTCATTAAAGTAGCGTATATCTTTTGAAGCTTGATTTGGGTTTACAGTGGGGTCTGACTGTTATTACAGAGTTCTGTAGTCTGCTCTGTGTTCTGGTAACTGGTGATTGACAGGGTTCAGTGGTTCAGTGATTCAAAGTTGGGTTGTTTTGTACTTCAATGATCTGTTGTGAAAATTGAATGAATTGTGGTCTTCAGATTGTAATGTTGTGCTTCAGGAATATCCAAGTCTGAAAATGTATGAAAAGTGATACCTGGAAGAAGAAAGATTGTAGGTCAGCACCTACATACTAGTATCTTGGCTAGTACAAAAGCAAAGGGGGTTGGAGCTCCCTTCCAAGGAAGTTTGGAGAACGAGAAAAGGTTGAAGCCTTTTGCAGGTTGTAGCCTGCGTACTGGTATAAGGCTGCACCAGTACAAAAGATTGTAAACTGAAGTTTCATATTAAGAAAGATAGAGACAACTTGCAGCAGGTGGTTTTCACCCACATTGGGTTTCCACCTTATATCTTGGTGTTCATGTGTGTGGCTTTTATCTGTTCTGTTATACTGCACATGCTTACTGTTAATATGATGAATAATGTCCTGATGCACTTAATTGAAGAATAAGCCAGCTAAATTGAGAGTTTTCTGCTTATACGCTGTTTTACTTCATCACAGTAGCGTGTACACGCTGGTTCACTTAACTGAAGTAGCGTATATGTTTTTGGGTATTTAAAAAGTTTGATTAATCTGATAATACTGATTCACCCCCCCCCTCTCAGTATTATTTCCAACACAAGGTCATAGTGAAGAATAAGTACCCATTGCATAGAACTGAGATGATTTGTTTGACTAGCCTAGGGGAGCTAAGGTATTTTCTAAAATTGATCTAAGGTCAAGGTATCATCAGGAAAGGATTAATGAAAAAGAAATCAATAAGACAACATTTTGAAATCAATATGGAAATCGTGAGTTCATAGTGGTTCCATTTGGGTTATCTAATGTACCTGGTGTTTTCATGTGCCTCATTAATGGTAAGAATTTTGAAATTATTTAAATAAGTTTGTTATTACATTTTGGGATGATATCCTTATATATTCCAAATATGAGGAAGCGAATGAATAACATTTCAGGATGGTTATATAGCTACTCAAAGGAATTAGTCATATCTGAAGTTGAGTAAGTGCTCATTCTATCAAAGAAAAAATCATTATTTGGGTCACATTATTTTAGATGTGGGGGTAGTAATAGAACCAGAGAAGATTAAAGAAATAAAGAGTGGAAAAAACAAAAAAATGTGGTAGAGGTAAGGCCTTTCATGGGTTTAGTAGGATATTACAAATTTTTTATTGAGGGTTCTCGGGATAACCCATCCTATTACTTCTTTGCAAAAGAAAGACATGAAATTTGAATGGTCCCATAAATGTGAAGAGGCCTTCCAAAATTTAAAGAGATTATTAACATATGCACCTATATTAAGAAAATTTTATCCAAATGTAGACTAATGTGCATAGATGTATGTAAGAAACGACTTGGAGGAGTTCTCATGCAAAATGGGCATGTGATATGTTATCAATCAAGGAAGCTAAAAGAGCATGAAAAGAATTATGCCACACATGATTTGGAGTTGGAAGCCATTATACATGCCTTAAAGATGTGGAGGAAATACCTCATGGGAAAGAGGATTTAAGTAAGAACTAAACATATTGGGTTAAAGAATTTGTTTTGACAATCATATTTAAAAACTATAACAATTAGATGGCTAAATTTTTTGGCTTATTATGATTTTGAAATTAAGCACATAAAGGGTAAGGAGAATAAAATGGTCGATGCACTCAATAGAAAGGTGCATGCAATGCATGTGTTAGGGTCTGACCCTAACCCTTTTATTAATGTAATAGGCCCAAGGGGCCCCATAAGGGTCATGATAAATTATTATAGTAAATAAATCCCATAAGAAATTACCCGCATTAATGATAATTGTAAGTGGTTGACCCTCATTATAAAAAAGGGACCACATTTAGTTAGTTTAGTTAAGGACGATGAATAAATAGACCATAGCTGATAAATAATTTGGTTAACCCGCATTATGAAAATGACCACAAGTAGTTAGGGTTTTAGATCTTATGAAACTCTATATATTCAAAGATAGCAATGGAAGTTTTGTCTTATGTTATTGTAATTGAGCTCTGCTCCATTGGAGGTTTCCCCCTCGAAGAGGAAAGTGAACAATATTGTTGTAGATCCTAATAGAATATTTATGTTTTCTGTCATTGCATTGCGTTATTTTCTATGGTATCTTTGGCACATTTTTCACTTCTAATATTTTTTATAGGTTCATCATACTACAAGTGGTATCAGAGCTCTTTCCTAGGCCAACAACAACCCCAATTTTAGAAAAAGAAAATTAGGCTAGAGACATGTTATGATGTATTTAAACTACAAAGGTTTATCGTTACATGCATCAACCTGTGGTTGGGGAAGCATACACACAAGAAATATAAGAGGTGGTCACCTTTATTGGACTGCCTTGTAACCACTATTGGTACCCCTTCAAGTATTAGATCATCAGATAACACTTGTACACAGATTTCTCTTCCATGTACCTCTAGTGTATCAGAAGTCCCCCAAGGTTAGTCTAAAACTGACCTTAGATAAGTTGTAGGTCATCTTGCTTCTATAGTAGACTGAGAACAACACTCAAGGATATTACTCACACATACCAAGGGTAGTTGGGTAGTATGCCTAAGGGCACAGTCAATCCTCCTTAGTTGGTGCTTTGAAAGATTGGGTTGAGTACTATTATTGAACCCACGCAAAATATCATGATCTATATTACTTGACACTCCTTTAATACCATAGTTCCCTCACTTCTTGTTGTTTGGATGAAAAATTCCTACACATTTTGAAGTATCGAAAAGTTTGGGTTTTTTCTGTTGCAGTACAAATCAGTGGGACCACCAAATTACTACATATTTTGCAGTATCAAGAATTTGGGATTTCTGGCACCACAATATTGATTAGTTGGAGTAATACTCCTATGAAAGTATAAAAAATGTCTGATGGTCCCAAAAATCTGGTTGGAAGAGACCTATCCCAATCCGATCACAGTGATACCATCTGCTAGTAAGCCTCCATTTTTCCAACAACCCCAATTTTTCAGGAGTGCTTTCAAGTGACCTACATCAACAGATTCCTTGCCTCACACCCATTCCAGCCATACTAGTTTTAAATAATCCAAAATTTTTGACCTGAGCAATTATATTGTAGGAAAGAGGGCCCAAACTATGGAAAATCTTGAGAAAAGAGTGAAAGCACTAAAGGAGAGCCTCACCGCCACACTTAAAACCACAATCATAGACACAGTTGCAAATGCCATGGAATCCTAGAATGTCAAGGCTAAAGACCCCATGGGGTATGGGAACAATGTAGATGCCCATATAGAAGGAGAATTCAACCACCGTTAATATGAAGGGTGTCATCATTCCTAAGGAAGTCACCAATATTCTAGAAATAAGGCACCCAAGCTTGACATGCAAAAATTTGACAATTCTAACTCAACAGTGTGGGTGGCACAAACATTTTCAACTCAATAATATATCAGATGAAGAAACCAAAATACATGTGGGAACTCTTTACCTAGACAAAGAACATTGGCAATGGTGGAAATGACATCAGAAATGCTACGTAGGATAGCCAAGTTGGAGTATGTTTTCTAAAGCCATTTCTACTGGTTTTGAGAGGGACTCTCACTTACTGGGTCACCTCACTAAGCTCAAACAAACTGGTACAATAGGAAACTTTATTATGACATTTGAACAATTGGCCATTAGGATCAAGGGCGTAGGGAATGACTTTTATATGGAATGTTTCATTAGTGGCCTCAAGGAAGCCATCCAAGCTCATATTCGAATGCATCAACCCTCTACTTGGTTGGAAGCTTCCCACAAAGCTTTATATTCAGAAGTCACTATTAATGCAAAGTATAGATGTCCTCCATTCCCATCAAAGGCATGTCCAACACCTGCTAGTGGCCCCACCCAAACCCTTAAGGTTCCAAAGGTGTCACCAGAAAAAATGGCCAAAAGGAGAAGACATGGCCGATGTTACTATTCTAATAACAAATATTCACTAGGTCACAAATGCAAGGAATGTAAGTTCTTTTTAGATTGATGTGACTGAAAATAGCCCATCTGATGAGGTCCTGTTCGCTGAAGTTCCTAGGGAGGATGAAGCAATTACATAAAATGACCACTAAATAAGTAGTAGATACTATGATAACACCAGATGAACTGATTATCTCACTCCATGCATTAGCTGACATTTTTTCTCCACAAAAGGTTAAAATCAGAGGCTTGATTAAGTATAGACCATTGGTGGTGTTGATTGACAGTGGAAACATGCATAATTTTGTCCATAGATGGGTGGTTGAGGTTCTTCACTATTTTGTGAAGGAAGTATCCAATTTTCAGATCCTCATAAATGATGGGGGTGGGGCATTGAATGTGAAGGATGTTGTCAGAGCATTAAGATCTATATGGTGGATTATCACCATAAAAACCACATGTTTGCCATTGAAATTGGAGGTTGTGACATTGTCCTTGTAGCCAAATGTCTTTGAACTAGGCCCAATCACCATGGACTTCCAGAAGCTATGTATGAACTTCAAATAAATGGACACACTTATATGCTTATGGTACTTGATGATGACACACCTACTATCATAACTTGCATAGAATGGAGTGTTAGCAAAAATACTAAGAGGGGAGGGGGGTGAATATATATATATATATATAAAACTCACTTTAGCATTTTATTTCTTATTTTAAATTCTGTATGCTACGGTTCCTCTTGCAACCAATGTATGTACATGACTCTTCTAAAAGAAAACAACGTATACCCAATTAACTTAATTTGACAAATATTTCATCATAGAGGTACTTTATCCAATGCATTATTAATTCATTTATCATCCACAATGTAGTAAAGAATAGATAAATCACAACACATAAGCAACACACATAAAACACTAGTATTTTTAGGCGGAAACCCAATGTGGGAGAAAACCACCTTTTTTTCTTATCATAAAATATTCATTACATTTAGCACTAGTGCAGAATCTTACTAGTACGTAGACACCCACCTGCAAGAGGCTACAACCTCCACTCATTCTATAGCGCCTACTAGAAGGGATCTACAACCCCCTGAGCTCTTTTACCGACTCCTACTTGAAGGGTGATCCTACCCCATTTCTGAAGGTTCCTTGTGGACCACTTTTGAGAATGTTTCAGACTAGATCCACCTGTCAAATAATCACCAAAAAACCTTTAGGCCTCTTTTCATAAAATTTTCATACTGGACCCATATAACCAATAAATTTTGACCAACATGATAAATTGAAATACTAAATCTGAAGCACTGAAGCACTGTAAACCAACTGAATCTATGAAACATTAGACTGTAGAATACATAACCCAATCAAAATAAATAATATTTTGAATATTTACATAAATTTTCTTAAGAGAACCTATGTATATACGTGCTTCCTCTACATAAAAGTCGCGTACAGATCTAAAATCACTGACTACTGAAAATAGTATCAAAGTGAATCACTGTGTCAATCACTGAATCAATGAAGAGCATAATCACAACAGATACCATCTCACTAAAAAACCCAATCATCAATATACCAAGCCACAGTCCAATTAAGCCAATCAACATTGCCAACTACAGATCAAGACATCATTGACAGATGGCAGAAAACAAAACAGATATCATCAAAAACTATCATCAAGAAGAATTTCAATCCTTGACAGATCTAATTCAGAATATACATGTATCTTAACTAAGAATACCAACGTATGTACGCGCTTATAATTTGGACCACCCACGTACATATCTCAACATATTGAATAACACATCATAGAATATATATGCGATTACTTAAAGACAAATCCACGTGTGTACGTGAAAATTTAGAAGAAAAATAGTGTACATATATTTAAATAACTGAAGCATACCTTCATTGCAAACATAACACATACTGCGCATACCCTACTATCAAATCACTTATCACTACATATTTTATTCAAATAGATCTTGCATCATTAGTCACTTAAACATGAATAAGCAAGTCATTACAACTCAAATGCACTTTCAAATTTCTCATATTTGAGCCTCCTCTATGCTCCCTGGTGCAGACCTATTTTAGATCAGATTACACACAAATTAACCATTTACTTTCACACACAACACCTTGATATCCATCTCCTTATATAATTTTTTCCTTAGCCAATACCTTAGGTAAATACCTTGGTAATGCTATAAATATTCTTTGATGGAATTAAATAAACATTTCCGCAACCATTACTATGGGCCAATACCATGGTAATGACCCCTGGTACACAAAATTCCATGGTTCGGATTTTGTATGCGATTTGACTCACAAGACCTACGTATGTACGCGATCCTTATTCACAGAATCCACATATACTTTTTCAAACTTCACTTTTGTCATCAATCTATCACTAAACCGCCATGTAGCATCTGTACCAATCTGCATTATTTCGACACACATCATAATATCATTGTTGACATCAATTACATTTGTATCAAGTAGGTTTCCATTAAGAATGACACATTAGCCATAATTCCAACAATCTCCCACTTTGGACCTGATGGCAAACACTTTGGTGTTTGGACACCACCTGCAAATAGTCTTACAAACATCAAGTATTATCTTTCTCCAAACAATAAGCTTCTCCCCCCCTTTGACATTAAGGGACAAGGGCTAAACCAGGCTAAACGAAGTATATCTCTTACAATGTTGATGGATTTATGTCTGATCTACTGATATGAACTGTGAAATTTACATACTTACCATGCTCCACCTGAGAATATGCTAAACTTTCTAAAGATATTCAATAGAGTAGAAGACTTTATGACTCAACTAAATATGACCTTTCCTATCCCCAATGACTCATGATTACATCAAACACCCAACATACTGTGTCTACATATTTGACCCAACTTTACATCAATTACCCAAAATAATGGGACTACATACATAGCATGATTTCATCCTAATAGCCCATACATGACTAAATTTTACAATTATTTACAATATGAGTCTTGACACTTGTAACCAAACATAGTGACCTAAACAATGAGGTAGTAAAATCATGATTAGCAACCACTAAGCACCACATAGGAATATGTAATATAAACATCTGATAACAGTAATATAGAAGGGAAACAACAATAACATATGTACAAACAACATCATTTCCATCTTCAGACCAACTTCAGTAGTAAAACAAATGACAACCATACATCAAAAATGAGGTGTACTCATCATAAACTTATCATGTAACCGAAAAAATCTCAAGAAATCATAATGCCAACAATGAACTATTAGAAACATAGTAGATGCTCCCCCTAGACCAATTGACTACAACAAACCAATGTCAGAACCAGAATACCAATAATGAAATGATGAAGTCATATAGGAAACTCCCCCTAAATCTGTGCCACTCCTTTTTCCATTACTGATAGGTATATGATACTATATAGCTAAAAACAATGAGGTATATATGTGACTGACTTTCATACCACCCACATATAGAAAGTAAACTGTAGGAGTTTATAGGCACAACTCCCCTTGAACATTGCATGTCTCTTAGAATAATTAGTAGAGTAAAGAGGCAGGAATCATTCCTAATTTATTTCTGAGATATTCAAAGGAATCATGTGGAAGAGGTTTGGTAAATATATATGCAACTTGTTCCTTTGAAGGAACATACTCTAATTTTTTTTTTTTTTTTCAAGTACTTGTTCTCTAAGAAAATGGTATTTGATTGGAATGTGCTTCACTTTGGAGTGCATGGCAATATTTTTAGAGATACTTATGGAACTAGTGTTGTCACATATGATAGGTACAGGTTGATGACAAGTGACTTGAATGTCTTGCAAGCTTTGGATCATCCATAGAAGTTGGGTATAGCAAGATGCAACAAAAACATATTATGATTTAGCAATTGATAAAGCAATAGAACTTTGTTTCTTACTGAACCAAGAAACTAAGCAAGGTCCCAAATAGAATGATCATCCACTAGTACTTTTACAGTCATCAACATTACTTTCCTAGTCAACATATGTGTAAGCATGAAGTGAAAAGTCTGCGTTTTTGGGATACCATAGTCCAAAGTATTGAGTTCCTTGTAGATACTTGAATACCCTCTTAACTTCTTTGAGATGATTTTACTTGGGATTTTCTTGGAATCTTCCTACTATACCAACAACATGAATAATGTCTGGTCTTGTACTGGTAAGATAAAACAAGCTGCCAATCTGTTGAAGGCTTGAAAAGTCTACCTCAACATTGAGGAAAACCACCTAGTCGAGAACTTAGTGCAGATCCTTTTTCATTTGGTATGGTGGCTCTGACTGGTTGTATGGGACCAATTTCCCTTAATATAAATGATAAAAATGGAAGAAGTATGTATGTGTGGGACTTATTGTTGGCATTATGATGCATGTGTTGTACTTGATGGCAAACAATTAATAGAAGATCAACTCACTTATATATATCTAGATGAATCTACGGAAGAGATATCAGATGACAATTCTCAGTATGACAAGTCCAAAGGGGGAGATTGTTAGCATTATGAGACAAGTGTTGTCCTTGATGGAAAATCACACAAATGATAAATTATAGTGCAGCAAATTTATTTGATAAATTATAGTGCAACAAAGTTTCCTTCATGTAGAGAAAAGTTTACGCACTTTTATGCAGAGAAAAGTTTATTCCATGTAGAGAAAAGTTCACGCACTTTTATGCAGAGAAAAGTTTATTCCATGTAGAGAAAAGTTCACGCACTTTTATGCAAAGAAAATTTTATTCCATGTAGAGAAAAGTTCACGCACTTTTATGTAGAGAAAAGTTTATTCCATGTAGAGAAAAGTTTATTTCATGTAGAGAAAAGTTCACGCACTTTTATGCAGAGAAAAGTTTATTTCATGTAGAGAAAAGTTCACGCACTTTTATGCAGAGAAACGTTTATTCCATTAGAGAAAAGTTCACGCACTTTTATGCAGAGAAAAGTTTATTTCATGTAGAGAAAAGTTCACGCACTTTTATGCAGAGAAGAGTTTATTTCATGTAGAGAAATGTTCACGCACTTTTATGCAGAGAAAAGTTTATTTCATGTAGGGAAAAGTTTACGCGCTTTCATGCAAGAGAAAAGTTCACACACTTTCATGGTTGGTTCATGGTATTAGTCCGACAGTTTTTGATCCTATGGTTTTGGTCCGTGGTATTGCATCCAAAAGTGTTGATCTCATGCACTTTCATGGTTGGTTCATGGTATTAGTCTGACAGTTTTTGATCCTATGGTTTTGGCCCGTGGTATTGCATCCAAAAGTGTTGATCTCACGCACTTTCATGGTTGGTTCATGGTATTAGTCCAACAGTTTTTTGATCCTATGGTTTTGGACTGTGGTATTGAGAAAGGACTAAGGCTATAAAAGAGGAAGGAGATCATTTGGCAAGGCATCTTCTGATTAATTGAATATCTGATAAAGTGCTAGATCTGGAATACGGTGATTGGGTTATGGTGCAGATCTAGATCTAAATAAAGAAGGAACCTGAGCGCAAGGAGAAAGATAAGTTCTATTAATGGGTCAAAATCTTAAGGCTGGAATAGTGGTATCTCTATATGATTTTGATCTGTGATATGTGGTGCATGCTTGATCTATAAATCTGATAAGCTGGGTTAACTAATATCTGAATTTTTGAAAGAATGAATTTATAGATCTATACACAGGTTTCTGTTGGTGAAGTTGCAGACTTTAATTGAAATATGTTTTAGCTGTTTTTATCTATTACTGTGGTGTTCAAGGTTCTGATTTGATATCTGGTTGCTATGTGCTGAGAAAGTATTAATTCAGCTTATGCACAAGGAAGTTGGTTGATTGCAGATCTATTTGATACTTGATGGATCGGGATCTTAAGGATTGGAATGTTTATCATCTGGTTTGATAGACTAGATATGAATTATTAACGTATGTTTTATGATCTGGGTATGTCTGATGTATGGAACAGCTGCAAAGTTATAAGGAAATATTTGTAGATCTGTATGCGGGTTGGCTTTGGTGAAAGCATTGATTCAGTATTGGATAATTCAGAGATTGATGATGCTAGTATTGATTGATTATGAGCTTCAATGATATTAATGGGTCCAGTATGAAAATTGGATGAAACGTGGCCTTTCAGACTATGATGTTGTGCTTCAGTGTATCCAGTCTGAAAATTGATGAAACGTGGTACATGGAGGAAGAAAGAGAAGGTTGTAACCTTCGGTAGGTCCACACCTACGTACTAGTACATCAGCTAGTACAAGAGCCAAGGGAGTGGTAGCTCCCTTCTAGTAGCAGCTGGAAAACAAGTAAAGGTTGGAGCATCTCAGCAGGTAGCAGCCTGTGCAAAGGGGGTTGTAGCTCCCTTCCAGGAGAGTCTGGAGAACGAGAGAAGGTTGTAGCCTTCTGCAGGTAGAAGCCTGTGTACTGGTATAAGTCTGCACCAGTACAGAACTATTGTAAAAGGTATTTCTTATTAAAGAAGATTGAGACGACTTGCAGCGGGTGGTTTTCACCCACATTGGGTTTCCACCTTACATCATGGTGTTCATGTGTGCTTCTTGTGTGTGATGATCTGTTCTATTTTACTTCTCTGATTTACTGCTCATATGGTTAATAATGTTCTGATGCACTCATTAGAGATCAACTAACTGAATCATATGTTTAATGGATATATACTTGTTGCATCACATATGAATCTTAATATGGAAAGAGAAAAAGTTATATTGATCTGATAACACTGATTCACCCCCCCTCTCAGTATTATTTCCAACAATTGGTATCAGAGCAGGTCCTTTTATAGAAGCTTGATCGCTTGAAGGAGATCCGTGTAACAATGGGAAAGAAGCTTAAGAAGAAAGCGCCTAAGCAGAAGAAGACATCTCAGAAGAACTATGACAGTGGGAGAATAGATTGGGGATTATGTGGAAGAAGCACTTCAAATTCAGAATCATTTCAGAATGAAGATGAACTATCAGGTATGAATTTGTTATCCTCTAATGTTCCATCTATCTATCCATTTGGAAAAGATGAAAGTGATAGCGAAACAACTGAATTTGCTTTTATGGGTGAGCAAGAAAGATATCAAATAGAGGCAGAATTTAAAAGGCTTACAGACAAAATTAGAGATCAACAAGATCTATTGAACAAAAGGGAATGTGTCTTCAAAGAAGAAGCTGCCAAACTAAAAGCTCAACTAGAGGAAGGAAACAAGGTAAGGAAGTTATTCAAGGACAAATATCAAAAGTTGCAGGATGAAGTAACATCACTAAGAGATGAAGTCAATGAAAGAAGCACAACCATCAAGAAACTCAGAGATAGATCCAGTTACTATGAAAGTCTTGAAGCCACGATCCGCTTGCTAAAAGAAGATCTTGAAGAATCAAAGAAGCAGAATAAAGAACTACTCCAAGCTCATGAAAATGAAGTTCTTGAACTAAGACGTCAGTTGGAAGAAGAAAGAAATGCTGAAGAAAACGTGAAGAAGCAGTATCTTGAAAAGGAAGAGCAACATCAAGTTGAGGTGAATATTCTAAAAGATAAATTAGAAGAAAAGGATAAACTGTTACGATTTCAAGATAGTACTAAAGTCTTGGATGATATTCTTAATAGTCAAAGGTCTCCTACTATCAAAACTGGTCTTGGTTTTCATGAATCTATTGAAGGTGAATCTAGTTCACAAAGTAAGACAAGGGACTCGACTGCAAAATCTGAAATACTCAATAAGGAGATGAAAGGTCAATCTCATCATCAACCAAGGAAAGAAATTCTTCAAAGAAAATCTTTTACTCCTCCTATGAATAATGTTGAATGTTATGTATGTCATAATCTTGGACATGTTGCAGCCAGATGTAGAAGAAGAAGGTTTCAAGACCATCATGCAGAAAGATCATCACATTCAAGGTATTTTAATGGATATTGCTTTGCTTGCAATATGTTTGGTCACAGAGCTGTTGATTGCTATAGAAGAAATATTAGACATGTAAGATGTTACACATGTAACAAGCTTGGACATATAGCTAAGGAATGCAGGAAAAAAGTATGGGCACCATACCAAAAGGAGAAAACATCATCATCACACTTGAAGATGTGGAAGAAGAAAGAAGTACAGTCAGAAAGAGGTGGCACAGCACAACATACAAACATAACAGAATCAGAGGGAGCTGGAAGTGTAAAACTTCAGTGTCCTAAATCTCATACGCAAGTTTCTTAAAGAGAAGTCACGTATATACGCGAGTTGGTTATGACATAGTCGCGTATATGATTGTTTGAGGAAAGGCAGTAGGGACAGGTTCAGGAAAAGGATCAGTTATGATTCGGTTTATTATTTGCGTTGTTTGATAATGGTTACAATTTGCTGATGATATGTGGAAATGACTTGATGGTTAGAAGTGTTTTGTTTCTAACTTGATAATGATGATGTCTTGATACTTCTTGCTGATATGAATGATCAGATCTGACAGTAAACAAGATGGCACAGATTTAAGGGGAGCATATGCTTTTAATGCATTGTTGGCATTATGGTTAATAGTCCTTGGTGATGATTCTTATATGGATGAATGATTCATCTTGCTATGATATGGTTATGAGTTGTTCAAATGATTCTTGGGGTTACATAGTTGATATTTAGATCAGATTTGTGGTTGATTCTCTAATGGTGCTTACATGGTGATCTTCATAAGGATAAGGAGAAGTACATAGCTTGAATTCACATCTTCTTTACTTGATGATGAGTCACTCATATGCTGTTGTCGTCATATGCATAAAGATAATATTTTACAGTTATGATGCCGAATTCCTATTGTTCTTGGCACATATATGGATGAGGATTTTTGGCTGGATACATGGATGATTATTCAAAGTTGCATTGTTGGAGACATGATGATGATGAGTTATTACCTATATGATGATAGGTTTTTTCGTACATATGTTGATTGATGCAGATATTCCCAATTGATGATACTTGGTTCACGCAGATCTAGATGGCTATGGTGTTTCTCACATATGATAAGAATGTGAATGATTTTGTATATACAAAATTCTGTTCAAAAGGATGAGTTGATACAGACATACCTTGATGATTCATGCACTAATACAAGTTGTTGGTCTAGTTGTTGTTGACAGATGCTATGGAGCAGATCATACAATGTCGTTGCTGATGTTTATCATGATCTTATTTAGGTGATTGGTCTCTGTAAAGGTCATATCAAGACTCATGATTTAATAGTGTGTCTCTATCTATTGTAGTCATTTGATGAGATCTCTTCAGGTCATGTAACGGCATATGTTGGTTTCCCCACTATGCCTAGGATGAATGATGTTATTCTCTTATGTTATCATATGTAAACTTTTGGTATATCACCATTGTGATGGGAGATAGATGTATGTATGAGTCCTTGGTGATAGGAAGGTCATTTATGATAGAGTCATGTTCTTCTTGTAAAACATCTTTTTGCAGACCTTGCTTATAGTCAGGGGGAACATGAACAACACATTTCAGCAGAGCAGAGACTTCAGCATGTACTCAAGGGGAGCATGGACAGATTGGTACACCTTGGCATATACAAAGGGGGATCTCATTTAGAAATTTTAGCAGGCACTCAGGGGGAGTATGGACATCAAAGAAAGAGAATATATTGGTTCGCCATTTGCCCTTGATGTCAAAGGGGGAGAGTGATTTGGTATTGTTGCCATCAAGTCCAAAGGGGGAGATTGTTGGCATTATGATGCATGTGTTGTACTTGATGGCAAACAATTCATAGAAGATCAACTCACTTATATATATCTAGATGAATCTACGGAAGAGATATCAGATGAAAATTCTCAGTATGACAAGTACAAAGGGGGAGATTGTTTGCATTATGAGACAAGTGTTGTCCTTGGTGGCAAATCACACAAATGATAAATTATAGTGCAGCAAATTTATTTGATAAATTATAGTGCAACAAAGTTTCCTTGATGTAGAGAAAAGTTCACGCACTTTTATGCAAAGAAAAGTTTATTCCATATAGAGAAAAGTTCACGCACTTTTATGCAGAGAAAAGTTTATTCCATGTAGAGAAAAGTTCACGCACTTTCATGCAGAGAAAAGTTTATTCCATGTAGAGAAAAGTTCACGCACTTTTATGTAGAGAAAAGTTCACGCACTTTTATGCAAAGAAAAGTTTATTTCATGTAGAGAAAAGTTCACGCACTTTTATGCAGAGAAACGTTTATTCCATTAGAGAAAAGTTCACGCACTTTTATGCAGAGAAAAGTTTATTTCATGTAGAGAAAAGTTCACGCACTTTTATGCAGAGAAGAGTTTATTTCATGTAGAGAAATGTTCACGCACTTTTATGCAGAGAAAAGTTTATTTCATGTAGAGAAAAGTTTACGCGCTTTCATGCAAGAGAAAAGTTCACACACTTTCATGGTTGGTTCATGGTATTAGTCCGACAGTTTTTGATCCTATGGTTTTGGTCCACGGTATTGCATCCAAAAGTGTTGATCTCATGGACTTTCATGGTTGGTTCATGGTATTAGTCTAACAGTTTTTGATCCTATGGTTTTGGCCCGTGGTATTGCATCCAAAAGTGTTGATCTCATGCACTTTCATGGTTGGTTCATGGTATTAGTCCAACAGTTTTTTGATCCTATGGTTTTGGACTGTGGTATTGAGAAAGGACTAAGGCTATAAAAGAGGAAGGAGACCATTTGGCAAGGCATCTTTTGATTAATTGAATATCTGATAAAGTGCTAGATCTGGAATACGGTGATTGGGTTATGGTGCAGATCTAGATCTGAATAAAGAAGGAACCTGAGTGCAAGGAGAAGGATAAGTTCTATTGATGGGTCAAAATCTTAAGGCTGGAATAGTGGTATCTCTATATGATTTTGATCTGTGATATGTGGTGCATGCTTGATCTATAAATCTGATAAGCTGGGTTAACTAATATCTGAATGTTTGAAAGAATGAATTTATAGATCTATACACAGGTTTCTGTTGGTGAAGTTTCAGACTTTACTTGAAATATGTTTTAGCTGTTTTTATCTATTACTGTGGTGTTCAAGGTTCTGATTTGATATCTGGTTGCTATGTGCTGAGAAAGTATTAATTCAGCTTATGCACAAGGAAGTTGGTTGATTGCAGATCTATTTGATACTTGATGGATCGGGATCTTAAGGATTGGAATGTTTATCATCTGGTTTGATAGACTAGATATGAATTATTGACGTATGTTTTATGATCTGGGTATGTCTGATGTATGGAACAGTTGCAAAGTTATAAGGAAATATTTGTAGATCTGTATGCGGGTTGGTTTTGGTGAAAGCATTGATTTAGTATTGGGTAATTCAAAGATTGATGATGCTAGTATTGATTGATTATGAGCTTTAATGATATTAATGGGTCCAGTATGAAAATTGGATGAAACGTGGCCTTTCAGACTATGATGTTGTGCTTCAGTGTATCCAGTCTGAAAATTGATGAAACGTGGTACATGGAGGAAGAAAGAGAAGGTTGTAACCTTCGGTAGGTCCGCACCTACGTACTAGTACATCAGCTAGTACAAGAGCCAAGGGGGTGGTAGCTCCCTTCTAGTAGCAGCTGGAAAACAAGTAAGGTTGGAGCATCTCAGCAGGTAGCAGCCTGCGTAAAGGGGGTTGTAGCTCCCTTCCAGGAGAGTCTGGAGAACGAGAGAAGGTTGTAGACTTCTGCAGGTAGAAGCCTGTGTACTGGTATAAGTCTGCACCAGTACAGAACTATTGTAAAAGGTATTTCTTATTAAAGAAGATTGAGACGACTTGCAGCAGGTGGTTTTCACCCACATTGGGTTTCCACCTTACATCATGGTGTTCATGTGTGCTTCTTGTGTGTGATGATCTGTTCTATTTTACTGCTCATATGGTTAATAATGTTATGATGCACTCATTAGAGATCAACTAACTGAATCATATGTTTAATGGATATATACTTGTTGCATCACATATGAATCTTAATATGGAAAGAGAAAAAGTTATATTGATCTGATAATACTGATTCACCCCCCCCCCCCCCCCTCTCAGTATTATTTCCAACACTTATGATTAATGAAGCTTGAGAATATATATATATATATATATATATATATATATCCTGGAAAAGATTATTCTGTATATGTGATCTAAATAGAATTTCATAATCATAAGACAACATAGATTATCAAATTATCATGAAGTTAAAATAGTAAATGATAGCTAAAATTTAATTAAATAGTTAATTAAATTTTGTTGATGAAACACGTCACATATATATGATTTCGTTGTTAATGCATATAGAATATGATTTCAATCATACATAACAATAGTGAAAAATGTAAGACTGCTTTAATCAATGCATGTATTAAACATAAATCGAATAACCACTTAAATCATAAAACACAGGAAAACTAAACAAATAATAGTACCTATTCAAATATGACTCTGTTCACGAGAAAAAAAATATTGGTCCAACACTCTAGTAAGATTACTTGAGCTACAATATTGTAAAAAAAAGCCTTTATTACAAATTTTAGAACCCCTTCTTCATTATAACGAACGGGATTTATAGTTTTCAATCAAAATGAAAATATAGAAAAGCATAATAAAATTCTAAAGCAGTTTTAAAAAACACCACTTGAAATAAAAGCATAAGACAATTATAAATGTTGTTGCAATAATTCAGCTAAGAATTGGAAGAGGATTGTTCTCCCATACGAAACCATAGTTCATAGATGTTTGTCATAGGCTTCAATTCGGGTGGAGCCCAAGGTTGAATGCGCATCTGACCAATGAATACTGCGTCGCTGAGTGCTGGAAACATATGAGGGTCGTGTTTGATAAACAACTCAACATTAACCATTGACTATGAGGTTTAACTAAGAAATGCCAATGGAATTCTAAGTTAACCTTTGACAGCTTTTCAATGTTCTTAGCCTTCCTCTTTGATAACTCCAGCCATGTGTTGGTTAATAATTTGATATCAGGCAGAGTTCCTTATGGGCATTATTGAATAAGGTTGGCCTACAATAAATTGTCACTGATAGATTCAGTGAGGTCATTAGAAATATCCCTAGCACTAAACATTGTTGTCTCTGCATGTTTCAATCTGATTTTCCAACCTCAAAAAATCATTTCCTTTTGTGATTCTTCAATTGTAGGGAGATTGGCTAATCTCCCTTTAGCACTTTCTTTCCATGTTATAAAGTATGATATTTTCTCCTCAATTTATTCAAAGTATGTCCTCAGATTGGACAACTTATTCTCTAATGTATTGGTTGCTTGACATAAGTCATGGGTAATGGCTAACTTTTGACAAAAATAAATCTGTTGTTGAACAAGGAGAGTATTTAATTCTCATGCTTCCTTTTTAAATTTATCCAATTCGGGATTAACCCTCAATTTTTTGATACTTTGTTGTAACTCTTGGATTTGAGCATCCTGAGTTCTCAAATCAGATTCGTGTTGAAGCTTCAAGGCATCAAAATTATGTTGAAGTTCAAAAATCTATGCTTGCCATTGTTGAGAATTAATCTACTCCTCGTTGTCCATACCCTATTTCAACTGCATTATTATTTCATCTTTTTCTCTCAGAAGTTGTTGTACTTTAGTGGCTTTATCTATGGTGGTAGAAGCATATGCCCTTGCAAACTGTGAGAGCCTCCCGAGATCCGCTACAGGAGTATATTGAGAGTCTTTCCAAACCACTTGAAATGAAGTATCTTAAGGGACTAAGGACTGAGTGGGATCAACCATTCTTCTTTTTCTTTGTCTTTTCACAACAACTTGATGTTGTGGACTGTAAAAGACATTGAGAGGAGGAATCTCTTCAACCTTAAAAATGACCTCAGAGGTTAAGAATTCCAGGATGATTTCTATATCATCATTTTCCAAAGGCCTATAAGAAGTCCCACTAATAAGTGGGTTTTTATTAATAATTTCAGCAGTATCTGAAACTTTCTCTTGCAATGGAGTTTTCATATTTTGAGGGTCTATTTCTTGAATGACTTGATTGAATTGTTCCAAAATTTCATCCAATTTTTTGTCTGTCATAGTTTCTTCCACCTTAAAAGAGGAAGAATTAGCTATCTCTTTTATCCGAGGAACATCAGGAACCTGTGCAGAAATAGCCAAAACTTTATTATGTTCTGTGTTCTGTTGATAGAGATGCAGTAAGTCCATTGGAAAGTGAGCAATCCTTTTATCTCTAACCTGATTAAACTGAGTGATCTCCTCTGGAGTTAACTATGTTTATACTAGTTTCACAACTCGAATAGGCAGAGATTGATTCAAATAAGTCGTCAGATTTATCTGGCTCATGTGAAAATTTCCTGATATTTGATCATGAAATGAAATTCTTGGCAATTCCCTTAGGATCATATTCCTATTAGGAAAATTGGGAAGTTTTAAATATGAATCTCTTCGATCTCAATACCAACATGTTTCTAACTATCTAGAGTATACACTCCACATTAAACAAGAAAATTAGGCGACATCGTCATTTTAGTTTGATTTAGGCTATTTGAGAGACCATGTCCTATGGTCTGGTATGCAATTTCACAAGCCAAAAGTTTATCAGGGATGTAAAGGGGAAAAACATGGGGCTTTACAAGACTACCAAAGAATTGGACATAAGTGAATGTTTCTTCTCCAGAACAGTTCCCAATTGCGAGAAAATCATTGTTAGCTTCAAGTGAAACCCTAAGAGTTTTCTAATCAAAGACACTTTGGTGGATGGGAAACATTACTCCATGGAAAATTCTATAGAAATGAGGGTGAAATTTTGATTCCCACAGTATGTAATGATAAATATGGATAGGTGTACAGTATTATAGTCCATTTCCATTCGATAGAAGTAAAATCAAAGATGAAACAAATGGCATCCATTATATAGACACTCATATAAAAAGTGGGGACTACGTTCTATGAAAAATTACAATTTCTCCTATAATTCATGATTTGAGTGGCTATACTATTATACAATATGTTTCCCCAATCTATAATATATCCATGAAAGGCAACATCAATTAGAGGTACCCATTGGGCAAAGAATTTCTGAGTATTAAGGTAACCATAGAACCTACACATCATAGAGGCTATTTGACAATATGGAACAACAAGGGAGGCAATAGAATACATACCTTTATCTTCTCGCTTATGCTTGTTAGGATCTATTCTCCATTTTTGGATGGCCTCTGATTGATGTTCATTCTCTCTCATGGATTTCTATATAAAAATATTGTCATATTTCTGTTGAGGCTATGGCGGATGGTACATTTTGCTCAAATCACTACTGGTAAATGACCCAATGAATGTCTGATTCTGAGTCGTGAAATTCCTATATGCAATATCCATATGATCAATCACCAATTTACCATATGTGTATAAGGAAGGATGTTAGGCCGGGCTGCAATCCTATGTAAGAATGAATTGGTGATGTCACTGTAAGTAGTTTTAGAGACTGGGGTAGAATCATTGGCTGTAGCTTTTTTCACTGTTACCTTGGGTCCTTCATCTTCAAAAACCTTATAAATAGCTTCCAACATTAGGAGTATAGGTCATATTCGAGAATAATGCAGGAATTTCGGTAGCTTCAGGTGGAGGAGCGATCGATTTTTGTTGGACAACGAGCTTCTTCTTGGCTTTAGCTTCCCTAGACATTTGTGATGAATTTCTCTTGTCGAGATTGGCATGTAATCGAAAATACAAGAATAAGTAGAAATTACTTAACCAAAGAATTTTTTTTTGGCAAATAACTACTTTCCATGACGATTTACGTCTTTATGAGCGAATCTTGGAGACATTAAGATGCAATTATTAAATAGTTTAAAACTTTGAAAAATCATAAATTCACATATTTTTTGCCATTAAATGATAAATGTGCATTTACATGGGCTCTGCACATGTCAGCATACCAGAGGATTTTATCAAAGAAATTCTAAGAACACAAATTTAAAACTTGTGATATCCTTACCTTCCGATGGGCAATATTCAAAGATATAACATTTATGAGTTGTGAGCAGGAAGAGGTATCAGAGGTATTGTATCAAGGATGCAATATCGGGCGTTTTAAAAGAGTGCCTCCCAATATAAAAGTTCTGATATTGGAAAGGAGTGGAATATTAGAGGATGGAGTGATATCAAAATATCAAAGTATCGTGATATCGAAATATCAAAGGATCACAGACATCAAAGGTAATAGATATCGGAGTATCGACACATCGTAGGATCAGGGGATTGGAGGATCAGAGGTTTTAAAGTGGCGCTTTTTTTTAAAGTCCTGATATATGGAAACTATGATATACTGCGTAGTAGTATTGTGGGTCTAGGCTTTTATTTATTTTATCATAAAGTCGTGTTTATATTACTTTGGACTTGAAGTATTACAAAGCTTAATCGATGGAAAGATTTATTATAGCTTTAAACTTGCGATATTTAAATAATTCTGATAATACTCTTATTATAATACATTTTAAACCAAAATCCTTATAAGAATATTTATAAATATTATGTTTGTGAGGCCAATATCTGATATGAAAGCTCCAATATGGGACATTTTCTTATTCAGAGGTGTTTTTGTTGATAAAAACTGAAAATTGCCTTATTTTATTAGAACTGAGGAGTTTTATTAATTTTCAAAAGGGTCCCCATTATTTATTATTTCAACTATCAATAATAAAATAATGGAGGGTTGTTAAGTACTACAACAATTGGCGACATACTGGGTGAAACAATTATCTCTGTAAAAATAAATGAAATTTTAAACTATTAAAGGAAAAGACTTAGAAAGGAAAAAATACTTGAAGTTTTGATTGATAAAGATCACTCTGAATAAAAGAAATCATTATTTTGTAAATCATCTCATAAGATGTTTATTGATGAAAATATTTATTACATTTGTTGTTCATTTAATTAGTTATATAGATAAATTTAAGAGATACATAAGCTTAATGTTTTAGATAGACTTATTTGTCACTGGTAGAGCCACTGCTACCAATAGGTGTCCATAGCCTCGACATGGTTGTACCATTTAACCAAATATATACCAGTATCCCATTCACTTATAGTAATATTCTTAGAGGTATTTAATCTTTTCTTTTAAATATTTTTTGAAATCCATTGTCCTAGCTTGGCAACCAGCTAATGACAATTCCATTCACAAGTTATAATGATATTGAATAAGTCTGCTTGTGATGAGACCTCTTGTTTTACAGTTATTCAACCATAAGCCATTATCCTAGTTTGGTGACCAGTCATGATAATGTCAATATCATTAGTTTCCTATGATCATGGTAAGTCAACTCATAATGAGACCTCTTATCTTTCAAGTTTTATATATTTTTTAATTACACTCTAAAAAATATTTTAAAATTAGTGGATGGGGAGGTATATTCACTCCTTAAAAGTAATGGATGACATTTAAAGTCAAAAGCTACTAAAACTTCAAAATAGCCTTTACTTTTTAAAGAAAATTTTTTCATGACCAATCATATGATAACAAGATTTTATAAAGTTTTCAAGTTATGAAATATTTACAATCTAATGGATATAAATATTTCAGAGCTTTGTAATAGATGAAATACTAAACTTCAATGTTATAATTTTCTTTCTAAGATCTCTTCTTTAATTAGTCAAATTTCATGTAAATGATGAGAGACCCCAATGTGAAGACAAAAGTGTATTACCTAACATTACCAAGGTTAAAGACATTGGTATATACATGTGATTATTTACATATTTACAGGAGGAAAGATATCCTTCAAAAAAATATTTTTTAAAACTAGCCCATTAATGGGAAGAGCATCCCTCTTTCCCTGTAAATCTTGAAGGATAAAGGTTGATGGGCCTAGTTTTTCAACGATATGAAATGGGCCTATCCACAAATTTGTTGGCATCATGATACATGTGTTTTCCTTGATGGAAACTCACTCACGGGTCAGCTCACAGTGTAACATGTCAATTTAGAGGTAACAGGGTATTGGTACAGAAGAACAGGAAGTTGGAACAAAGGTCTATCGATCAGAATCAAGAAGTTGAAGGAAAAGGATGTTTTTAGATAATTTAAGTTGTATACATAGGTTCACCTTATCAAATCAACGTATACATGTAGGTTCACAGAACAAAACGAGTGTATACATATGCACACACTTTCACAAGAGGAAAAGTGCGCGTGGGTTGGAAAATCAAGGAAATTCAAGAGTAAAGAGTACCAAGGGTCAATACCATGGTATTAGCCCACAGTATTGAGTGGAGTAATGGTTATTTGATCCCGTCCAAAGAATATCACATTCTCTAAGTGTTGTTTTGGTCTGAGGTATTGAGGAAGGCCAAAAGCTATATAAGGAAGGGAAGATCAAAGGGCCATGTGTGCAAGTGAAAGGGTTTCTCAGGAATACTTCTATCTGAAGTATAAGTTTTGTTCAAGGGGCCATGATTGTGATATGATCTGAACTATTTTTTTCACCTTGAATTCAATGTTGGTCCTTGGATCAGGATCATGAGACCTGAAATGACTTATCATTGAATAATCTGATATTTGTTGGGCTAGATCTAATTGCTTACACATGTTTTATTCTTTAAATGTCATGATCTGGGTATGTATGAATTCTGGAATAGCGATGAAGTTGTGAGTTAATATTTGTAGATCTATATGCTCGTTCACCTTGGTAAAGGCTCGTATACATATAGGTTTGTCCCGTCCAAGTGGCGTATGCAAAGGAAAATCCTATTCTTCAGAAATCACTGATCTATCTGATCAGTGCTGTTGTTTTACTATTGTCTCTCAGTGAAGTCTTCTTATATATGAAGGTAAAACTTAATGCATGAGGAGTTTTGTGTCTAACTGATTGATTTTTTAAGTGAGAAGGGTTATCTCTACTACTGACTATCTAGAGCTCTGTAAATTAACAGTAGATGTTCAGAATATTGTTGGTTGGTACAAACTTGATTCAGAAGTTTTATGTTTCACTATTTTTGAAGGTATATGCAGGTTTGGTTAAAGGAAGTAGAGTATACACACAGGTTGGGTTTAGTAAAGTAGCGTATACACTCTGATGTACGATTTTTGAGGTTGCAACAGGTTCCGAATGATGATGTAGGTTTCTGGGTTTAGCACAGTGTTCTGGTGATAGTGATATGACTATTTAGGTTAACTGAATGTTAGTTGATGCAATTTGGGTTTCAAAGTTCTGATGGGTCCAGTGTGAAAATTTGATGAAACGAGGCCTTCATATTGTGTTTTTGTGTACCAGGAGCATCTATTCTGAAAATTAATGAAACGTGGTCCCTGGAAGAAAGGAGAAGGTCGTAGCCTTCTGTAAGCTGGCGCCTACATACTAGTAAACACATCAACTAGTACAAGAGCTAGGGGTTGTAGCTCCCTTCCAGTAGAAGCTGGAAAACGAGAGAAGGTTGTAGCCTTCTGTAGGTGGGTGCCTGCGTATTGGTATGAGTCTGCACCAATACAAGATTGTAAACATTTTTTCTTTATATTAAAAGAAGACAGAGACGACAACAACAAGTGGTTTTTCTCCGACATTGGGATTCCACCTTAAATCTTGGTGTTCATGTGTGGTGTTTATGTGTGATGGTTTATTATGTTATTACTACACATAGTTACTATATAATAAGATACTGATGCATTAAGTAAAGTTCAATACTTGATAAATTGACTAAATCATAAGTTGGTTGGGTATATGTTGGTTTCCTTAATCACAGTTGCATACACATGCAAGTTCACTTTGTTGAAGTAGTGTATATAAATCCAATTGGCAATTGAAAAGTTATTGAATTGCAAATACTGATTCACAGCTCCCCCCCCCCTCTCAGTATTATTTCCAACAATTGGTATAGAGCTGGTCCTTCAGAAGAAGCTTGATCGGTTGAAGGGAGATCTTTCAAGATGAACAATCATGAAGTCATGGGATCTATCAAACCACCAATATTCAATAGGAACAACTTGGTATGTTGGAAAATAAGAACGAGAGCCTATCTTCAGTCGCTTGGATCCGATGTTTGGGAAATTGTGGAGGGAGGATATCAATTTCTAGCAGTAATACCTACAGATTTAATAGGTAAGAAATTATACGAAACCAATGCCAAAGCAGTCAATACTTTATTGGGAAGTCTGTTAGAATCAGAATTCGTCAAATTCATGCAGCTGAAGACAACCAAAGAGATATTGAACAAAATCATTCAGAGCTACGAAGGAGACTCCCAGGTAAAACATGCTAAGCTCCAAACTCTCATAATTCAGTATGAAACTATTAAGATGCATAGTGATGAAGGTATTTCTAGTTATTTTTTATGTGTAGGTGAGATTGTTAATTGTATGAAGAATCTGGGTGAAGAAATAAAGGATGCTACTTTAGTAGAGAAAATTTTAAGATCTTTGTCTTCTAAATTTGAGTCAAAAGTATCTGCCACAGAAGAAAAGTAGGATCTTCAATCTATTACTGTGGTTCAACTTCATGGAATTCTAACTACCTTTGAAATGAGGAAAGGAGGTCCATCATATATGAGAAAAGCCGCTTTCAAAGCTTCAGCAAAGGGAAAAGCAAAGGAAGAGCACAATGAATCAGGATATATTTAAGAAGAAGAAGATGAGGCAAACTTTTTCAAGAAGCTTCAACGGGGTTCTGGAAGATTCAGAGGTAAGCTACCATTCAAATTCTTTGCTTGTGGTAGATTCAGCCATTATGCTGCCAAATGTCCTCATAAAGATAAATATGCAAAAGGCAATAGAAAACGGGTTGTTAATAGAAGTTACTATACCCATGAATATAGTGATGGATTATCTAATAGTGATGAAGATGAAACTGAACAAGATTATAAACTACTCATGGCTTATGACAATGATGATTTTTTGGATGCCTTAGAAGAGGAAGACTTTCTTGAAGAAATCACAAAACTCAAAATATGTTTAGAAGAAAAGAATATGATCATAGACACATTGACACATCAACTCACTAAAAGAGAAAAGCATAAAGAAAAACTATAATGTGAAGTTGTTGTTCTAAGAAAATAACTTGAGAAGACAAAATCTCTTAATCTTAGATTTTCTAAAGGATCGGAAACTTTAAATGAAATCATCAAAGTTCAATGTTCTCCTCTTATAAAGACAGGTCTTGGATATACTGAAGAATCATCCCAATCACAAAAGTTGTCAGCCTCCACCAGAAGCTATCTTGATGCAACAAAGACTAGTGAACAATATGTCAATCGTCAGCAAAAGCCTAAAAGTACTCATGAGGTAAATCATGCTCAATTTACTCCAAGGATGAACATCAACAAAAACATCAACCAATAGGTAAACAATGCCAAAAGTTTCTATGATCGCAGAAACTTCATTAATGGACAATGTTTTTCATGCCATAACTTTAAGCATAAGGTTTCTCAATGTGTTTATTTCAAAACCATCATGACTAGAGAAGCACGAAATAAAAGGAGCATAACAGGAATCAAGAAAAATTCCGATAATAAATTTTATCATGTTGAAGATGAAATTGAATTTTCGTTTTGTAATAAATTTGATCATGAAGAATATGAATGCAGGAGAAAATTTCAGCTAACTCTTCAAAAGGAGCAAACCTCATCAAATTCCAAGATATGGAAAGAGAATAAATTTCAATCAGAAAGATGTGGCATAACTTTGTTTGCAGAAGGACAAGAGAATCAGTGGTACATCAACAATGGATGCTCCAAACACATGACAGGTGATAAAGAGAAACTTCATTCATATAATGCTTTAGAAAAGGAAAAGAATGTCTCCTTTGGAAATGACACACCAACTGTCATTAAAGGTAAAGGTTCTGTTTATTTGAAAGAAAAGGTTAAAGCTAGAAATGTCATGTATGTTGATGGTTTAAAACATAAGTTGTTGAGTGTTAGTCAAATTTGTGATCAAGGAAATTAAGCTGTGTTTCGATCAAACGGATGTGTGGTTCGTGAGCTTGATACAAGAAAGACCGTAATCAAAGTTACAAGAACTCCAAAAAATATATACATACTAAAAGGGGAACAAAAACAATGCTATCTAAGCAAAACAGATGAAAACTGGTTATGGCACAGAAGATTGGGCATCTAAGCTTTTATCAAATAAGAAAAGCATGCAGGCTCAAGGCAGTTCGTGATCTTCTAGATATCATCATCCCAAAAAATACCATACGCAAGCCATGTCAATTCAGTAAGCAAACCAGAGTCATTTTAGTGAAAAATAAGGATCAACAAGTAAGCCTCTTGAACTCATCCATACTAATTTGTGTGGACCAACAAAGAAAAAGTCACCTTGTGGAGAAGAATACTTTATTTTATTCATTGATGATTTCTCTAGAATGTGTTGGATAGGTATACTAAACGATAAAGATGAAGTATTTGAAAATTTTAAAGCCTTCAAAGATTTAGTTGAAAATGAATAAGATCAAAAAATAAAATGTCCCAGATCTGATCGAGGGGGAGAGTTCATATCAGATGATTTTTTTATTTTATTTTTGTGAACAACATGGAATAAAAAGGCAGTTCTTTGTTGCTAGAACTCCTCAACAGAATGGCGTAGTGGAAATAATGAACAAAATAGTTCAACAAATGGCTCAGGCTATGCTTGATGAATATGGAACTCCTACCACCTTCTTGGGTGAAGCTGCATTTATTGTCGTGACTATTCTCAACAAATCTAACGTTTGGGTAAATATGATCAAACTCCATATGAAATTTGGTATGGTAAGCCTCCTACTATAAAACACTTTAGAGTATTTGGAAGCAAATGTTTCATCAAAAAGGCTGATGAAAAACTTGGTAAGTTTGAACCCAGAGTAGACAAAGGAATTATTCTTGGTTATTCATCCAGAAGTAAAGGATACAAATGTTATAATAAAAGACTTCAGAAAATTGTTGAATTCATTGATGTAGTAATTGATGAAGCATGCAGAAATCCAGAACAAATGAAATCAACAGAGGAATATGACAATGAGGAAGACGATGAATGCTTTCTCGTATAAAATCAAAATGATATAGAGGAAGAAACCAATGAAGCACTAGAATAAGATACAATAGACATGGAAATGACTCCATCCAGGTATGTTCAAAAGAATCATCCAGAATCTCAAATTCTAGGAGAAAAAGGGTCTGGAGTACAGACAAGAAGAACTCTTACAGAAAACTCAAGCTATCTAGCATTACTATCCTCCATAGAACCACAAAATGTAAATGAAGCCAACAAAGACGAATGTTGGGTTAAGGCCATGGATGAAGAACTTGACCAAATTGAAAAGAATGATAATTGGGAATTAGTTCCTAGACCTCATGAGAAAAATATTATAGGAACAAAATGGATATTTAAGAATAATTTGAATGAAAATGGAGAGGTTATTAGAAACAAAGCAAGACTTGTTTGTAAAGGGTATGCTCAACAAGAAGGTATGGACTTTGAAGAAACTTTTGCACCAGTTTCCAAACTTGAAGCCATAAGAATGTTTCTTGCTCTTTCTAGTTTTCGAAAATTCAAAGTATATCAAATGGCTGTAAAATTATCATTTCTTAATGGAGATTTAGAAGAAGAAGTTTATATTGATCAAATAGAAGGATTCATTCTAGGAAATGATGCAAAACTTGTTTGAAAGCTAAAAAAGGATCTTTATGGACTGAAACAAGCTCCAAGGGCTTGGTATTATTGGCTTGACAAATATCTACAACAACAAGGGTTCATAAAAGGATCTACAGACAACAACTTATACACCAAGATCGAGAATGATAAACTACTAATTATTGTTGTTTATGTTGATGATATCATCTTTGGAAGCAATGAAGAATCTATGAGTTAGAACTTCACTTCGATTATTCACCAAGAATTTGAAATGTCCTTACTTGGTGAACTTACATATTTTCTTGGTCTGCAAGTTCAGCAAACAAAAGATGGTATTTTTCTTTCACAAACTAAATATCTCAAGCAAATTCTGAAGAAGTACAGAATGGAAGATTCTAAACCAGTATGTACTCCAATGGTAACAATATTCAGTCTCATTTCTAATGATGATGCACCTGCTGTGAACCAACCAGCATACACATCTATGATTGGAAGCCTGCTTTATCTAATAGGTACTAGACCTGATATCATGCATGCATTAGGAATTGTTGGAAGGTTCCAAGCCAATCCAAAGGAATCACATCTTCAGGTTGTAAAAATAATATTCAAATATATTCTAGGAACTCAAGACTTCGGTCTATGGTATCCTAAAGATACAGATATTACTCTTCATGCATATACAAATGCAGATTGGGCAGGAAATGTTGATGATCGAAAAAACACTAGTGGAGGTGCATTCTACATGGGATCACGGTTAGTGTCTTGGTTTAGAAAGAAACAAAGTTCGATTTCCTTGTATACAGCTAAAGCAGAATATGTGGTTGTTTCATCTTGCTGCACACAACTACTTTGGATGATGCAAACATTGCAAGATATTCAAATCACATGTACTCCACCCATCTCCATTCTATGTGATAATACAAGCGCCATTAGCATTTCAAAAAATCTAGTCATGCACTCCAAGACCAAACACATACCCATTAAGTACCATTTTCTACGAGAACAAGTGCTTGAACAAAAGGTTAAATTGGAGTATGTTCCCTCCACAGAACAGGTTGCTGATATATTCACCAAACCGCTTCCCAGAGAAACATTTGAATATCTCAGAAGAAAGCTGGGAGTAGTTTCTGCATCATCCTACTGTTAAATCCAATTTTTTAGAGGAAGGTTCCTACAAGCGAGTTTCTTGAAGGATAGTCGTGTATATATGCGAGCTTCTATGGCTGTAGGAGTGTATATTTTTTTTTGATAAAAAAACAGTGGGTTAGACTATGATATGGGTGCTCAGTCTAATATTGATGATTACAGTCTATTGATATGATTTGGTCATTGATTTGTATCTAACTGATGAAGATGCCTTGATAAATGAGTTGTTGACAATGCACAGGTAGCGCAGGTTTAGGGGGAGAATTAGCCTTCACAAACTTTATGCATTGTTGGCATTATGGTTGCTGACTTCAGCTATGGTTTTAGATATTCATATCCATTGTTGCATAGGTCCTGTAAAAGATATAGGATGTAATATGTCTCCTTCTGTCATAGTCTATTTTTGAATGAGTCCTACTGGACATATGATGTAATTTTGTATCCCCACTATGCATGGGAAAAATGATGTAATAATTTCTATATTTCTATCCCCACTTGGTTGGGTGGATGAGTCAAATTTGGTGTATCCCCACTTTGTTGGATAATTGATGTATGTATGAATCATTGGTCTTAGGAAGGTCATACTCACTTAGTTGAGTTATAGAGTCATGTTACTCTTTTGAATCATATCTCTGCAGACTCTACATGTACTTAGGGGAAGCATGGACAACATAGTGAATCTCAAAGGGTGAGAACATCTTGGTCCGCCCTTTTCCCTTGATGTCAAAGGGGGAGAGTAATTTGGTGTTGCCTAATATCTCTAACAATTTCTACAACTTGCATTAATCAAAACCAATATGGTTGCCATCAAGTCCAAAGGGGGAGATTGTTGGCATTATGATATAGGCATTGTCCTTGATGGAAACTCACTCATTGGTCAACTCGTAGTGTAACAGGTCAATTTAGAGGTAACAGGGTATTGGTATAGAAGAACATGAAGTTGGAACAAAGGTCTACCGATCAGAATCAAGAAGTTGAAGGAAAAGGATGTTTTCAGATAGTTTAAGTTGTAGGTTCACCTTATCAAAGCATTGTATACATGTAGGCTTACAAAACAAAAAGAGCGTATACGTATGTATGCACTTTCACAAGAGGAAAAGTGTGTATGGGTTGGAAAATCAAGGAAATTCAAGAGTAAAGAATACCAAGGGTCAATACCATGGTATTAGCCCACAATATTGAGTGGAGTAATGGTTATTTGATCCTGTCCAAAGAATATCACAATCTCTAAGTGTTTTTTTGGTATGAGGTATTGAGGAAGGCCAAAAACTATATAAGGAAGAGAAAATCAAAGGCTCATGTGTGCAAGTGAAAGGGTTTCTCAGGAATACTTCTATCTGAAGTATACTTTATGTTGGAGGGGCTATGATTGTGATATGATCTGAAATATTTTGTGCACCTTGAATTCAATGTTGGATCAGGATCATGAGACCTGAAATGACTTATCATTGAATAATCTGATATTGGCTGGGCTAGATCTAATTGCTTACACATGTTTTATTCTTTAAATGTCATGATCTAGGTATTTCTGAAGTTTAGAATAACAATGAAGTTGTGAGCTAATATTTGCATATCTATACGTTGGTTCACTTCGGTAAAGGCACGTATCCACGCAGGTTCGACCCTTCCAAGTGTCGTATGAAAAGGAAAAGCCTATTATTCATAAATAAATGATCTATCTGATCAGTGTTGCTATTTTATTGTCGTCTCTTAGTGAAGTCTTCTTAGACCTGAAGGTAAAAATGAATGCATAAGGAGTTTTGTGTTTGATTGATTGATTATTTAAGTGAGAAGGGTTATCTCTGCTTCTAACTGTCTAGAGCTCTGTAATTTGACAACATATGTTCAAAATATTGCTAGTTGGTACATAATTGATTCAAAAGTTTTATGTTTTAGTAGTTTTGAAGGTATATTTAGGTTTGGTTAAAGGAAGTATCATATACACGCAGGTTGAGTTCAGTAAAGTAGCGTATACATTATGATGTATTCTTTTTGAGGTTGCAAGGGGTTCTGAATGATGATGTAGGTTTCTCATTTCAGTACAGTGTTCTGGTGATAATGATTTGACTGTTTAGATTAACTGAATGTTGGTTGATGCAATTTCAGTTTCAAAGTTCTGATGGGTCTAGTGTGAAAATTTGATGAAACAAGGCCTTCATATTGTGTTGTTGTGTACCAAGAGCATCCAATTTGAAAATTAATGAACCGTGGTCCATGGAAGAAAAGAAAAGGTCATAGCCTTCTGTAGGCTGGCACCTACATACTAGTAAACACATCAGCTAGTACAAGAGCTAGGGGGTTATATCTCCCTTTCAGTAGAAGCTGGAAAATGAGAGAAGGTTGTAGCCTTTTGCAGGTGGGTGCCTGTGTACTAGTATGAGTCTGCACTAGTATAAGATTGTAAACAAATTTTCTTTATATTAAAAGAAGACAGAGATGACAACAGCAGGTGGTTGTTCTCCCGCATTGGGTTGTCACCTTAAATCTTGGTTTTCATGTGTGTTGTTTATGTGTGATGGTGTATTATGTTATTACTGCACATAGTTATTGTATAATAAGATACTGATGCACTGATTAAATATCAACACATGATAAATTGACTAAATCATAAGTTCTCTAGGTAGACGCTGGTTTCCTTAATAACAATTGGGTACACATGCAAGTTCACTTCACTAAAGTAGAATATATAAATATGATTGGGAATTGAAAAGTTATTGAATTGCAAATACTAGTTCACCCCCTTGTCAGTATTATTTCCAAAAAAAATCTGGAATTTTGTGTGTTTTCATTTCTCTTGATGGGATTTGTCCCATTTCATAACTAAGTCACTGATTTCAAATATTTTGTTATTAGCTGAACTTGCATCAAATGAGGATTTGACCAATTGTTGATGATGAGCATGAACTAGTTTGGCTCTATCTCTTTCTTCTTTTAGCTTAAGAATTTGAGACATCCTTAATTGCAAAGCAAAAGAAGGTTTTTCTTCAATAGACTGCACTAGGGCTAGTGAAGGAAAATCTAGATTAGGACGTAGGATAACCTCTTTTCCATACACTAATTGAAAAGGAGAAGTTCCAGTAGAGACCTTTTGAGTGATATTGTTAGCCCATAAAGAAATAACTAGGGCTTTGTGCCAATTTCTTTGGTGTTGGTCGATTGTTCGCTTGATTATCCTAATGACGTTTTTATTAGTAGACTATGCTAATACATTTTCTTGAGGGTAATAATTTGCAGAATATTTGAGTTTAAAACCTATTTTAAGAGAAAATTCAGTCATGCTATTTCTAGAAAAATATGATGCATTATTAAACATAAGGGCATAAGGAAGACCAAACCTAGTAATAATAAATTGATTGATAAATTCAATAATGTTTTCATAATTGGTCACCTTCATAGATATTCCTTCCACCCAGTTGGTGAAATAATGTGTAGCAGTCAGGATGTCTTTATGCTGCTTAGAAGAGTTAGGGACAATCTCACCAATTATGTCCAGTCCCCATTACTCAAAAGGTTGTTCAATGTTAACTAGATGCAAAGGTAAGGTTGGTTTCTTTTGTCCTCATGAAGCAGTCTGATAGACTTTACATTTTATGACATAAGCATGAGTGTCCTTACATAGAGTCAGCCAATAGTATCCATCATGCACAATTTTATGAGTAGTGGTGTCTCCACCGTAGTGTCCACCAGCTGATCCATCATGTAGTTCCTACAAAACTTTCTTTGCTTCAAACTTCTATAAATATCTTAACAAAACAGAATCATAATTTTTCCTAAACAAGACAGCATTGACAAGATGATATTGATTAGCTTTAAGACTGAGAGCTCTTTTCCTTTTATAATTAAGTTCCAATGGAGCATAATCATTTTTCAAATAAAATATTAAGTCAACATATTGAGATTCAGTGTCAATAGGGCATACCTCTGTAATTTGAACATTATTACCTAAATCTTCATCAACAAAAGTATCATAAGCTCTAGTAATTAGTTTGCAAAAACCTTGACCCCTTACTACTCTAGTAGGTTTAATTTCCAGGTCATATTCTTGTAGATAAGTAACCCAATTTTCCCTCTTTTCTTTTAATTCCTTCTGGTTAAGCAATTGTCTGATTGCAGGGAAATGAACAATCACTTTTGTATGTTCTTTAAGAAGCAAAGGCATGAAATGCTTGATGGAATTAAATACTGCAAAGGCTTCTTTCTCAATCTATGAATAATTTAGCTCACCTCCTTGTAAATTGGAACTAAAGAAGGAAATAGGAGATTCATCTTTTTGTTCATTAGGTTGTGTCAATACTACCACATAGGATTGTTCGGAAGAAAAAGTATAAAGAATAAATTCTTTTGAAAAGTTGGGAGTTGATAATGAAGGGGCTTATATGATTTCTTGTTTTCTTGATTCAATTTCTTTTCTTTCTATCAGTCCCCATTTGAAAATTGATTTCTTCTTGATCATAGTCTCAAGGAAAATACTATTTGAGAGAAATATGGGACAAATCTTTTAACGAAATTAATTTATCCAAGAAAGGATTGCATGATTTTTCATTATGTGGTAAGGGGATTTCATAAATCTCCTTGATTCTCTCTAGATATATGCATATTCCTTCGTTAGACACAATAAATCCTAGAATCTTACATTCGCTAAGGGTAAAAAATAACATTTTAGGATTTAAGGAGATTCCAAATTTTCTACATGTTTCAAATATTTGTTTTAAATCATGTAAATGATTATTTCTATGTTTAGAATAAATTTTAATGTCATCCAAATACACTACAACTATTTTATTGATCAAACCTCTTAATGCAATGTCCATGGCTCCTGGAATGCAGTTCCTGCATTAATCAGTCCAAAAGGCATTTTTTGATATGCATACGTTCCCCACTTGGTTCTACATGTGTTTTTCAGTCTATCATCTGGATATACAAGAATCTGATCGTACCCTGAAAAACCATCTACTAAAGACATTAGCTCATAACCAACAACAAATTATAAAATTTGTTCCATTGGAGGCAAAGGAAAGTTATCCTTTTCACAAGCTTTGTTTAAATTTCTAAAATCTATACAAGTACGAATATCTCCATTCTTCTTTCTAACTGGAACAACAATAGAGACCCATTTAGAATGCCCGACTAAGAATATAATTTGGCTTTGAGAAGATTATTCAATTAAGTCTTAATTTGGGTTTCCAAGTTAGGTTGGATCTTCCTAAGCTTCTGGCGAATGGGCTTAACATCTAGGATCATAGGAATGGTGTGTTGGATGATAGCTGTATCATAAGTTTTTATATCATCATAATTCCAAGAAAATATATCCTTGTAAATTTTCAAAAGATAAATGAAGGAAAATCTCTCATTTGGTGAAATTCCAAGGCCTAAATTAATGTTCTGATGGTTATGATCAGTTCCTAAATTAACCAATTCAAACCTCAAAGTAGAACTCTAAATTTTTCAATTGGTATTCCTTTTGAATCTATCTTTCAGGTCATATAAGTCTTCCAATTTTACAACAGGTTTAGGAAATTTATTTTCCTCAGAAGAATTGTTTTTCATCTTATCATCCTCATCTTCATCAATGATTTGGTCAGGGTAAATCCATTTAGATGTCAGAAAACTTAGAATGTCACTGTAATCATTAAATACACACCAATTAGTTATGTTATCTGGAATGGAGGGGTGAAAAATTAATTCAATGGAAAATCTATGAGGACTGAAATCTTTAGGTGGAATGAGCTTGGATGCAACATTGGCTAGGAGATCAACACTATAATTATGTAATCTTGGGATATGAGATATATTGAATGCAATGGAATGAGAAATAAGGTCTTGGATCAAGACCTATTTGATTACAATTTCTGTGTCACCAAAAAAATTAAGGTATTTGATATCAATACTAATGGCTCTTTTTAAGTCTTTCACCAATGCTTCATATTCAACAACATTATTGGTACAGTCAAATTCCAATCTGCATGCCAGCATAGTTTTTTCTCCATCAAGGTTTACTAGGATGCAACTAGCACGTGCACCCTCATTAGATTTCGATCCGTCAAAATAAAGAGTCCAAAATACACTATCATGCTTATTTAAAATATTTGTACAATATTAATACACTTAGATGAATCTATTTGGTAGAAATTTTCAATTTGAGAGGAAACAAAATCAACTAAAAAGGGAGATTTTTGTGCTTAAGAATTGCCAACTATGTAAACTTTGAAACGGGAACTATAACCTCAAAACGGGAACTCTAGCCAAAAAGCCCCAAAAAAACATCAAAAACAGTGTTAAAAATGAAAAGTGTGTATACTGGAACGATGATTTTATTTTTTAGGGGTCAATTCTGAACATGTTTTAAAAATGGCAGTGACTACGAAATTTACTACGAAATTTTCATGCAAAATATAGCTTCAAAACGAAAGTGATGATACTAGAACAATGATTTTTTTTTAGGGTCATTTTTCAAACTTTTAAAAAAATGCTAGTAAAAGTAATTTTTTATGTGCCAAACAAAGTTGTTTATGAGGAAAAAACACATTAATGTTTCTCGTAGAATATCATTTTTCTTTCCTAAGTATAAATTCAACATGCTTTCAACCATAACATGCTAGACACAAAAGAAATTGAATTTTTTTCAACTATAAAATTAAAAAACCATGACATTATGAACGAATTACATCACTAAATGAATTCAAAAGTCATTATTTGTATATTGAATAAAACATACATTATATCTCTAATTTAATATTGCATTGTAGATATTTTAAACAATAAAAATTATCATAATTAAGACATATAATCCAACAATATAAAAATGCCTCATAACTTCTCATTTAACACCATATGGAAATCATTAATTTTATTTCAAGATACGATGCATACATCAGTTATATAAACTGTCTTAAACAATTATTCAAAATCACTCATATTTTCTTGCACACCATCAGAATTCACATCTTCAGATGAGTGACTGGATGCTGACGAAGGTGTTCCTAGATCTACGACTGGTTTTAGCAGACTCCCATCTCAACATTGTTCCTTCTGGTAACAACCTTGTCAGAATCTTTATCGTCTTGAAGCAAAGAGTTCCTCTCTTTGTTAAATTGAAGTCATAAACAAGTTTGTCAACATCCTGCAATTTTAATATGTCTGTGCGGCGGTGATTTATATTTGTACCCTTTCTTTTTCTCTTTCTACCATTTTTTTTGTCAACTACCATCTCTGGCTTATACACACCATTGAATGGGTGTGTATTTGTGGCATACCAACGTACTTCAACACTTGTAACATCCTCATTTTCTGTAAAGACCTTTATAACTTTAGCAACCTAAAATGGATAGCCATTGGGATCTCCATCTGCTAGCACTGCAATGATGCAACCCTCCTTAATATCATGTATTGAACCTCTGTAAAGGTCTTCCATGGCTTCACATTGTGCATGAGATCTTCTGGAACCAATATACATCTCTCTTTCCTCTGCCCGTGAAGAATTAATAATACCTTGAGATTGTTGCTGTTCAACAATGCTTATTTCCTCATATTCATTTGACACATTTTGTGGCCAAATAAATGGATTTTTCAAAGGTATATCTTCATTTGTTGTTGTTGAAATGATATCACTTTGATTATTGAAAAATGACTCCCACCAAATTGAATCAGCAATGTCAAAGTACTCATATGTATATCTAATACATTTTTTAATTTCTTCCAGGCAATCAGAATAATTTATATCTCTATTTTGTCTGCGTGCATTCTGAACTTCACCAAATTATTGTAATAACAATATTTTTGATGCAAATATTGGATGATTTGGAATGAACTTCAAAAATTGCAAACCTGATGATGGTGCCCATTCTGCAGTAGTTGAATACTTCTTGCCCCATATTAGTGTTTTCCCATCAATTTTTTTGATACGAAATTCATGTTGGAAGCTAATGTCATTAAGTTGTTCAATTCATTTCCCCTCACCATATGATCCCAGAATAAACCTTCGCATGTCAACAGTTTCTTCCAACACATCAAAAGTAGGCTTTGGCATGTATGATTTCTTAAGACATTCAATTAGTGATGGCAAGCTCCCAACTTGCTTCCTCCTCAATATGACTGAAAAACGATTGAACATCTGATCAATATGGTCATGAGTGTGCCCAACAAGAAGGAAACCAACCTTTACCTTTTGAAAAATTCTCAATTCAACAAGCATGTTTAGATATCCAAAAATAACCTGATTTTTGTTTTCACGGCATGTGTTGTCCAATTGTAGATACAAAACTTCAGGAAGAGTACCGGACCAATGAGAAATCACATCATGAATTATGGTTATGGTCAGATTTGCATCATTATGAATATTTAGAGCTGTGAAGTACACCCTTGGAAACATTTTCCCATTGAATACCATACAACCGACCAAGTGAAATTGAATAAAATTTTCCTCCTGTAAATTTTTGGGTGTGTGAACAAAATGTGGTAAAAGTGTTTTCTTCTGGTCCATACCATCAATTATCAAACCCAAATATTTATTTGGATTATCATAACACTTCTTTTGATGCTTGTACAACTTCTTCCTTTCATTTGTTTGTTGTTCGCGATGATCCTGAAGTTCTTTGACAATTAAATCTACACAACATAAAAGAAATTCATTAAGAAATATGTTTTCATAGTTGATGACTATACAATTTTAAAAGTTAAAGTTATGAATGCTTACCTCTTTCTAACCCTTCACATTTGTCCCTTTTTTATTTTAGAGAAGCACATGTACTGCAAATCCCCATCCTTGTCTTCTTAGGAATATGGACATTGTTGAATTCTTTCTTCCATACTTTCACAAAATATTGATATGTAATAAACTGGCCATGTCCCTCAACACCTTCTGCATATTCTTTGTATAAGTTGTAGATTTCTCATCTTGAAAAATTATCTGGAATATGTATTGTCTCTCTATTTGGCATACATTCTCCATGCTTTGAAAAGAAATCTTTCATCCATGACATTGCAGTATTTGATAATGGCCCAAACTATCTTTTATGACGTACTTTTGAATAAAATGTGGGATCCTTTTCCAAATTTTCTTGAATACTTAAGAGACGAAAATTCCCAATCGAATGAAACATTTTGAAAGCTTTTCTATAGATAAATAAAGTCCCAATATGATAATCATAACCTTACAATGTAGATTGCATGCACCCAACTAAATATGAATTTTGCATGCTTTTATTCATTGACAAATATCTCTTCCTGCTTTCTAATGCAAATTTGAAATCCATATGTTTCAAGCAATATTTTTGGCAACATTCACTTGAAATGAGAGCACTGATAGAACTTATTCTCGTCAGATATTCTACTCTACCCCTTGTATAACTAGAACAACTTGCATTGATACGAAAAGGTCTGCTCCTACTCCTCGATACAATATTTCTTGGCAACATCTCCATCATTGGATCATCATTTGTATAAGGATTGTCATCATCATTAAGAGGAATGTTATCCACACTCTGATCAGCTTTGCTTTTCAAATATTGACTTGGAGGATATTCTTCATCTTCCTCTTCTTCAGTGCTACTGTTGTAGTCCTTAGAATTCAGACTGAATGGAAAATCTGATTCGATGTTTAATGGATATTCTTCCTCATGTGCATTGTCAGTGCTACTCTTATAGTCCATAGAATTAGGACTACGTCAAAAATGTGACTGTTTACTTATTGAAGATGATACATCCTGTCCTTTGTCACTACTACATTTATACTCATTAGAATTAGGACTAAGTGCATCATCCTCTCCTTCATCACTGCTTCTCTCATAGTCCTTAGAATTAGGACTAAGAGGACAAAGTGACACTCCATTCTTTTGAAATTCATCATCACGCTCTTCATAACTATTGCTCTCATAGTCCGCGGAATTAGGACTAAGTGGACACCATGACACTCCAATATTTTGAAATTCATCATCCCACTCTTCATCACTGCTGCTCTCATAGTCCTTAGAATTAGGACTAACTGGACACCGTGACACTCCATACTTTTGAAACTCAACATCATGCTTTTCATCACTACTACTCTCATAGTCCTTAGAATTAGGACTAAGTGGACACTTTGACACTCCATTCTTTTGAAATTCGTTATCACGCTCTTCATCATTGCTGCTCTCATAGTCCTTAGAATTAGGACTAAGTGGACACTGTGACACTCCATTCTTTTGAAATTTTCCATCATGCTCTTCAAAACTATTGCTCTCATAGTCCTCAGAATTAGGACTAAGTGGACACCGTGACACTCCATTCTTTTGAACTTCACCATCATGCTCTTCAAAACTGCTACTCTCATAGTCCTCAGAATTAGGACTAAGTGGACATCGTGACACTCCATTCTTTTGAACTTCACCATCATGCTCTTCATCACTGCTGCTTTCATAGTCCTTAGAAGTAGGACTAAGTGGAATCTGTGACTCTTTATTTATTTGAAATTCTCCATCCCCTCTTTCATCAGTGCTGCTCTCATAGTCCCTAGAATCAGGACTAAATGGAAGAATTGACTTTCTATTCATAGTGGAAGAATTCCCGCTATATTCATCAATATGAATAGAGTTGTTACACAATGAAGATGTTGATGGAGTATAAATTGAAACTTCACTATTAGAACAATCCATCCCTTTCAAATAGAAGATGTTGAATGATACAAATGGAGAGTCTCCTAAAGATATTATATAGCTTAAAGAATGAATTTTTTTTTTTTAATTTTTATAATATATTCTAAAACAAATTGATCCCACATTCAACCCATTGTAAAACAATTCTACAATATTTGCTTTATAATATTTTAAAACAAATTATCCCACATTAACCATATGGTAAAACATCTCTGTAATTTCACTTATATATTAAAATTTCATTATCACTATTACTCACATCACATCCAGGCTTTTTGAAAATCATTGAAAGACTCGTGAATTTGTGGAGCATCTACATCGCTATCAACAACATATTCAACGAAGAATTCTCACAATTGAAAGGTAAGTTAATTTTTTTCCTTGAAATTTTTCATATTAAATTAGTTTAATGAAAAAGATTTTTTTTTTTTTTTTAATTAATAATTTTTCTGAGCCAAAATAACAATTACATCCATCATGAGCATGGTGGACCCGATCAAACTCAATCGCCCAATACCGGTGGGTGGGCCGCCGTGGTGTCGCAGGGTGGGCGGGGAAGTCGGGTGAGCGGGCAGGGTGTGAGGGCGTGGGTGGGCGGTAGGGGGTGTGGGGCGGCCCAGCGGCTCTCCCACCTGTCGTGGGGTTGGGCGATTCTCAGAATCACCCAACCCTCGAGGCGGGCGGGTGAGCTGCCAGGGTGGGTGCCATAGCCTAACTCACCCCTACCTCCAACCCCCCCTCCCGACACCCTCACTCCCTTCACCCACACCCCGCACCCCTGCCCCCTTGACCCCCTCAACGCCACCCTCATCCCCTACCACCAACCCCCCAGACCCCTCACCCCCACATCCCCACATGATTCGCTAACCCTCCCATCCCCATCCTCACCACCCCCTTCCACCTCCACGCGCCCACGTCACCCCTATCCCCTCACCCACACCCACTCGCCCTCCCCCTCACCCTCATCCCTCTACACCCACCCGACTACACCCCACATCGACCGCACCACCCAAGCCACCGCCCTCCTCCTCACTCGCCCTCCTCCTCACCTCCTTCCCACCAATGTGTCCTCCCCGTAACTCACCCTCGCCACCCTCTCACTCCCTCACCCACACGCCCTCCACCTATCCCCCGTCCCGCACTCCTTCCCTCACTACCACCTCCACTTCCCCTTCCACCCTCAACCTCTAGTACTCATCCCTCCTCCCTCCCCCCTCTCATCTTCCCCCGCCCCACCGGCGCCCCTTCCTCTCCCGCCGCCCTAACCCCCTCCCCTTCCCTCGAACCAGTGCCTCCACCTCCCCTTCCACCCTCCCTCCTCTCTTGCCCTACCCCCCTCACCCCCCCGGGCACCCGACCCCCTCCCACGCCCATCCCTCCCTCACTCCCCTCTCTCACCTCCCCCCACCCCATCGAGCACCCTCGCCCCTCCCGCGCCCATCCCTCCCTCACCCCCCTCTCTCACCTCTTCGCACCCCCCCGGACACCCCCCCCTCTCTCACCTCTCCCCACCCCCCCGGACACGGGGGTGAGGCGCCCGTGGGAGGGGGCTGGCAGCGTGGGTGGGGTGAGGCGCCCGGGGGGCGGATGGGGTAGGGCGTCGATGAGTGGGGTGGGGTGCCCCGGGGGGTGGGGTAGGTGCCGGTGGGAGGGGGGTGGTAGCGTGGGCGAGGGTGGGTACCCGGGGGTGGGGGTGGGTGCCTAGGGGGGGCGGATGGGGTAGGGTGCCGGTGAGCGGGGTGGGGCGCCCGGGGGCGGGGTGGGGTAGGGCACCGGTAGGAGGGGAGGGACGAGGGGGTGGGCGGCGGCAGGGGGGAGGGACTTGGGTGAGGGAGGGGGGCATTGGGGGAGGGGGCAGCATGGGGGAGGGACCCAGGTGAGGGAGGGGGCATGGGGGAGGGACCTGAGTGAGGGGTGGGGGGAAGGGGGGGCAGGGGGAGGGTGAGGGACCTAGGTGGTGTGGGGGGGAGCATGGGGGAGGGCGAGGGACCTGGGTGAGGGAGGGGGGCATGGGGGAGGGACCTGAGTGAGAGGTGGGGGAAGGGGGGGCAGGGGGAGGGTGAGGGACCCAGGTGGTGTGGGGGGGAGCATGGGGGAGGGCGAGGGACCTGGGTGAGGGAAAGGGTGCAGAGGGGTGGCAGAGCGCCCGGGTGAGGGGAAGGGAGGGAGAGGGTGAGTGGGCGTGAGAGCGTGTAGGTGAGGGGGCAGAGGGTGAAGGGAAGGGTGGTGGAGGGTTGTCACTCATGATGGTTGTTATTCATTTTGAATTAATGGAAACTTTTGTTATACACCTTCTGTTTACAAACAATTTTATTCACTTCTTTTATGGTTAAGTTTTTGAAGATTTTTAATGTACACGGTTCATTTTGTTTCGTGCCTGACTGAGTGATATATTTTTTATTTAAAATCTTTGGCGATATATTATAATTACTTTCGGTCAAATATTTTTTTATTTTCAATATTTTTTATTCATTACATATATTTTTTGTGTACTTATTAAAAAAATCAGACATATATTAAATGAAATGTTAAAATAAATTGTTTTAAATTTGAAAATATTATATTTTTGGGTTTTGTAAATATCATTTTGAACATAAAGTTTAAAAAATGTTTACATGATTTTTTATTCTTCTACATTTTTATTGAATATAGAATCAAGATAGATCTATGAAGGTTTCAACTAAAAAATAATAAAATATAAGAATTTTACTATTTCCACTACTTTCATATAATATATACATAGTTAATTTTGGAATGTTTTATTCGTGATTTACTTTTTTTACACTAGAATGTTAATGCATACCCTTTTAGAATGTGAGGGGGGGTGGGTGAGGGGGACTGGGTGAGGGAGGGGGCGTGGGTGGGTGGAAAGGTGGTCGCGGGGTAGACGGGTGAGGGAGGCGGCGTTGGCGGGAGTGGGCGAGGAGGGCGTGTGGGTGAGGGGGCGGGCAGAAAAGGGGAGGGAAAGGGAGGCCATGTGGGTGAGGAGGTGGGCAGAAAAGGGGAGGGCAAGGGAAGGTAAGGGAGGGTAGAAGTTTGGGCAGGGAGGTGGAGGCCGTGGGCGAGGCTGTGTGGGGATGTCAGGTGGGCGAGGGTGTGTGGGAGTGCCTAGTGTGTGAGGGGGTGGAAGTTGTGAGGGGGTGTGGGAGGAGTCGGGTAGGTGGGGGGGCGAGAGGGGTAGGGGAGAGGCGGGTTTGTGTGAGGGGGTGAGGGAGTGTGTGACGGGGGGCAAGAGGGATGGGGCAGAGGCGGTTGGGTGTGAGGGAAGAGGGTCGACATGGGTGCATGGGGGTGAAAGGGGGCCGGGTGCGGGTGGAGATCGAGAGGTTGGTGGGTCAAGGGGGCTAGGTGAGGATAGGGAGGTTGGGGACAAGCCCACCTCGCCCAGCCCTCCTCGTACGCTTGTCCCCACCCACCACCTGTATATCCACACCCGCACACCCCTCTCACCCACACCCACCTAGCCCGCCCGCCGACCCCGCTGCCCTCACCCGCCCGACTGCCCACCCCGTCCCATCGTCCCTCACCCGACCCCCTGCCTACCGACCAACCTGCCCGCCCGTTAGGGGTGACTAGGCAATTCTGATCATACAAATAAAAAATTTATGATACATTTTCATTGTTAATTTAATTTGATATGTTTTTATTATTTATTGATTTATGCGTTTTTATTTTTCAGGAAAACGACATCAAAGAAAATTTCAGTGAATCTTTCTGGACCAAAGACTCTTAAAGGTGCATCTTCAAGAAACATTGGTGAATGAACTCCATCTGAGCTCATGGCTATAAATCTTTCAAATGCCTCAAGTGATAAGAAGATGATTTCAGACTGGAAGAATTCGAAAGAGGTGAAATTTCCATCAAGAATCTAGTATGGGAAAGAAAGAGAAAGCACAAATGTGAATATATATCTATATATTGATATACCGAATGATAATGGAATTTTTGAGGTGATGGGAAGAGTCATAGATATGTGTTTTGTACTGAACACTAAAGTTGTTTACATACTTACAAAAGCCCCCAAGTCACATGAAAGGATTAAATACTGACTATCATATTCATTGTATGACACGAGAGAGGTATCTACAAAGTTGTGTAAACAAATCGTAAATGAGATGACACAAAACATCGTAAATATTGTTATTTATATTTGTATTTTGTGTTCTTGAAAGTGTCTCGCTATATTTTTAACTTTGTTTTTTATTGACATATGATATTTTGTTTGGCAGAATTTTGTTGAAAGTTGTTCAATTAGGTTGGGAGGCATTCATTTCATATAGCATGATATCATGAAAGTTGTCAGCAGTTTTTACTCAGTGTCAGAAGAAGACATGGAAAACAAGAAAAATGTAGTAATTGATGATGCTACAAAGCTACATCCAAAGAATCAGAAAAAAGGTCTCTGGTGGATAAATTTAGCAAGGGTAAACAAGTTACTTTTGAGGATGATGAAGTTGAAATTGGCAGTGAAGAATATGTTTCCATTACTGAAGATGACATTGGAACTGAGAAGAGCCATAAAAGACCAAAAGTAACAATGCCCAAGAATAAATATGTTGGGAATGTTATGACCAAGAAAAGTAAAGTTGAAGATTTTGTAGCAGTGATTACCAACAGTCAAGAACCTAGTGAAACTTCAAAAGAAAGCAGAGAAATCATTAGACCAGGAGTTGATTTAGAGGATGGAATTATCAAAACAAAAAAAAATGCCATTCGAGATAATTTGACAAAGAGAAACTTAATTGATGGTGGTCGTACATTTCAGCTTAATGTCAGGCAAACCTATAAAACAAGGGAAGGACAATGTCAATATCAAGTTAGAAAGCCACATCATCTGCATGTTCACAACTTGAAGACATTGATGAGGTACAATCCATATGCTCATGTGGTTAGTTATGTGCTTCTTGTTGATCCACTTCAAGTTCCCAATAAAGAAGCATTTGATAAGTCAAAATGTTTTGAATACAATTATTATGTGCTTGGGGGGAACCATTCTGTAGAAGCTCAAAGACAATTGATGGAGGAATATCCTAATAACCCATGTTTATGAAACAATGAAATGTATCATTTACGTTGGTTTATCAAATATAGAAGCAAAGTTAGTTGCATGGGATGATAATTCAGATAATGAATATACGATGTCTATGACTTTCATCCAAAGGGTTAGATTTATTCATAGTGAATTTGAAGAAAAATGTGGTGGGGATAGGATAAATGTTACTGCAGATTTCTGAAAGGAATGTTGTATGGAAATAGGCTATCAAATTGAAGAGAAAACCAATTCAAAAGGTGGAAAAGGCAACAAAAATAGTGATTTATTTAGAGGTTTTGGTAACATTTTCCAATTGGCATTTAGAACTGGAGATGTTTGGAAGTTGATGGATGAGATTTTTAGCATGTGGGAAGACATTGCCATTAAAAACCAGAGGGTCAAAAAGTCTAAGCTATTGATATATAGCAACAGCAAATCAGCTCTTGAAATGAAGCAACTTCCAGACAATATGACTATCACACCTTGGAGGGCGATGCAAGGAGTGAAAGATGAAAAAATTGTGAAAACAATATTATCTCGTGTGAGGTCAGGGGAATTATCATTGGAGGAAATGTCTGAAGAATTTCAAAAGTAAGTTTGTTGAAATATTTTTATTTATTTCTGGATTATAATTATATTTTAAATAAAACATGTTGTTCTTGGTAGTATTTGTTATACATATCATTATATTAACTTTTTTTTACTTTATCTATGCAGTCACAAAGTTTACATGAAAATTCAAGAACAAATGGTTAGATTGTTGAATGAAGATAGTTGGGATGATGTTGTACACAACTATCCAGATTCAAGTTCTACATCAACATTAAAAGCTTTTTATCTTGCATTTAAAAAGGTATCTTGATTTATACATTCATTTTTATTCACCTGTGCACTATTTTTAGTTTATAACTTACACATATATTTGTTTATTTTATAAAAATGAGGAAGGATGATAATGGAGAGCCAGATAGTTTCAAAACCTTTATTGAAAAAATAAATATTGAAAGACTCAGGAAGCAACATATTAAGAATGTTCAACTTGATCCAACTCTTAATCATTTCATTTGGAATGGGCTAGACACTATTCAATATCCATTAATACAAGGCGACTGTGAAGACATTGCTAAACTCATACCTAAAAGGGATTATGCCCTAGTCATTGCAGATATTCCCAATGGTTTCAATATTCCAAACATTGACTATGATAGTGACCCTTATACTTATCAAGCTCTTACTAAAGTGGTTGCAGGATTTGTATAAGTCACGTCATCACCATTATGGATATTTATGAAATTTCATTCAGACACAATTGGCAATGATATTGACAAGTTTCAAGGGGAAAACAAATTCAAGGATGCAACTTACATGGTAAGACGTTTAAAATGTATATTTGATTAATGTTGAAAAATTTATTTATGTACAATTTAATTGAAGTTTTACTATTTCATGTTACAGGAAAAAGTAAAATCTTCTTAATAATGAAGATCAACAATTTATAAATGATTGTGAGTTCATTCATATTGATAGTTGGGTAAAAGATGATAGCCATATATCTATTATTTTTAATCGGGTAGACAGAAAGAGTCATAGCCAAATACTGACTTATGATGCTGTTGTGAGAAAACTAACATATGAAGACAAAGAAGCAAAAGGAGAGATAGTTAACGTTTATCAAAAACCACAATTATTGATTAACTATCTTTATGACATTTGTTCAAATGAAGGAGATTGGGTTTTGGATTTATTTTCTGGCTCAGGTAAGTTTTATTATATGGAATTGAATTTCAATATGTTATTTTTTAATTAATATGTCATTGTACTAATTTAGTTCATTATTTCTTTGGTGCTTGATAATTAGGTACAACACTAGCATGTTCCCTTCAAAAAGGAAGAAATTGCATTGCAATTGAAAAATATCTAGTACAGTGCAATTTCATTCAGCAAAGAATTAATGCTCTTCAATTTCTTCCAGATGCAATGCAAGAAATTGAGTTGAAGAAATGGGACTTTAGTGAATCATGTGTGGCAAAAAAGGCAAAGGAACCCCAACCACCATTACATGGAATGTTTGGAAAGACATACATTGGGAGATTCGCAGACATCAAAGATCCTTTAGAAGAGGAAAATGAGCAAAAGGAAACAAAAAATATTGTGGAAGAAGCCAATGATGAAACTCTAGAGGATGAAGAGTTTGGATTACGTGACATTGTTGATTAAATTTAAGTTATGCTTATAAATCAAGCTTTGCAATGTTTTGACTTTGACATTTTATGAGAAGAATAAACACTCAATTAGGGTTGTTATACATTCAATATTTGTAATATGTGATTTTTGCATTGATTTTTAAGTTAATCATTATTTTTTGAAAAAAAAAAGTGATTATTATTATTTTTTGACATGAAATTCATAAAAAAAACTATTATTTAACCATTTTTAGTTAAAATTATCGTATAAAAATTGTGATTTTGACATGTCGATTCTAGCAAAAAATTATCAAAATGTGTAGTTTTTTAGTTATATTTATGTTAAAAATGGTTATTTTTATGTCCATTGTTAAAAAATATTGTTTTTTAGAAACAATTATTTCATGTGGATTGAAAAATTAATTAAGGATGTATAAATATGTAGAATATCGAAAATTCTAAATATCGACCTTCTAATTTAAAAATGAAAAACAATAAAAACCTCACTAAAAAAAAATAAAAAAAATAAAAATGAAGAATACGACCACTTCAAAAATTATCAAATTTACAAAATAATTATTTACATTTTATACATTAGAAAATTTAAAGCCAAAAAACAGGTCTTTTAAAAAAAGGGTGTGATGCAGAATACTCATTTTTTTAAATCAGCATGAAAATCACTACCATTCTAAAACGTAATGTACATAAAAAAAATTAAAGTGCCAAAAACTATGCTCTAAGAAAAACATGTGTGTTCTACATCACCCCTTTTCAAAATCAGGTCACTTTTTTGCTATCTCTACGAAATGGGTAACAGTATCAGTTCCCGTTTCAAAGTTTACATTGATTGCCAAAGAAAGATTCAAATGAGTAACTTCTAAGAATGTTGTTTGTAAATACTAGTGGGTTTTTTTCCTCATCAAAATTAGTCACTGGATATTTCATGTGTTTCTCCCTATCAACATGAATTTGATTGGGTTTTCCATTGTAGGGAAGCCACATGTGTGACCAATCAGATGAAAAGTAACCATGTATCTTTTCAGACTAGTCTATGTTCAAAATAAGACCATAGAATTCAGGAATGCCTACAACTAATATGCCTATTATTTGACAAAGCTTCGAATTAGAGGGTAATCTACTTTAAACAAAATTCATTTCTCCCAAAATTTTAACTTTTGTATGATCTAATTGCGCAATTTGAACAACATATTTCTGTGGTGAAATATTTAATTTAAGACATACTATTTAACACATGACATTAGACGATGCACCCAAATCCACTAGACAATTGTGAACATTTTTGTTGAAAATTTAAAAAGTCATTAAAAAGGGAGGGGTATGGTAATTTGATCTACCTCCAATTAGAATAACATATGATGAATCAATTTTATCTGAAGAGACATTAGGAGGTTTTCCTTTCCCTTTAGAGGCCTTTGTAGTGACAACAAAAGGTAATGGGGATGCAGGAAATGGATTTAATTATTTAAGTAAAAGCTTCTGATGTTGTTTTAATTTACTAACCTCATAAAGGGAAATATTGGCTTTAACCTTTTTCATGTATTCCACAATATTATATTCCATGGTATCAGAGACTATCAAAGTCTTAGATGAAGAAGAATATTTGGAAGAAGATGGAAGAGAATATGAAGAAAGAGTAGAAGAATTATTAACAATACCTTTGTCTTTATTAGGAGGAGCAAGGGACTTATGTTTTTGATTTGTTGGAGAAGTATCAATAGGTCCCTTACTTCTAGTACTTACTGGTAAGGCTTCTTGTTCTTCTTCATTTTCTGAGGTAGTTATAATGAAATCCCACAAACCATGGGGTTCCGCTAATTATTCTTCTTGGGATTCTTTGGCAGATAAGGTTGATTCCTCCTCCTTGTCATCTAGATTAGATTCGGCATTTGATATAATGGCAGGTGGTTGTGACTATGATGGATGATTCCTTTTAAAATTCCGAAAGGACTTCTTTGAAGATTCAACAACGTGTTTCTTAATCTCAATCATTTCATTGGACATTGTCTTTAGAACCCTTTGTAATCCTTCCAAATCGAAAGGATCTTTGGGGGATTTCTTCTTGGATTCCTCTTTGAAAGGGAACTTCTTGGTATGTTTTCTTTCCTCAAGGGAAGTTTTATTTTCAAGAGAATTTTATTTATTTATTTATTTTTCTATAGATATAGCTTCCGTCATGTTATCAAGCAATACTATTTTGTTAGCTATATATACAAACATATAAATATTTGAAGGGAGAGAAGAGATGTACCATTCAATTTATATGTTCGTTCAAAGGTCTGGAAGTGTCTGGGATTTTGTTCAACAATTTATTAAATTTTTAATTTATTTCATTTGGATTTTCCCTAAGATTTGACAACTCATTAATCAATGTCGCAGTAGTTCGATCATCACAAAATTTCAACAAAAAATGTTCTTTAAACATATCCAAATTTGTGATTGACCCAATAGGAAGAGAAAAATACCAAGATCCTACAAATCCTTCAAAAGTCTAAGGGAATTGTTTGACAACACAATATTCTTGTGTGATTCCATCAAGGTTGATGGCTAACATGAAATTATGAAGATATTTCTCTGCAGGGAGTCCATCAACCAAATTATATTTTGGAATCCATCTCTCTGGATGTTTGGGAAGAGGGTGTCATGGTGGAGTCATCTTTACTACTCCTAGGTTGTTCCATGGTCTTTGGGTCATTCTGTGAGTATTGGGAGCAAAGGATGTAGTAGAAGATGTGGAGGACAATGAAGGTTGATTGGTTGAAGAAGTTTCTCATGTATTTTTACTGATTATAATAGCACCAGTTGATTGTGATTGAGGAATGTGAATGGATGGAATGAGAGGATGATAAGAGGAAGGTAAAGAAAGATTTGGAACCAATAAGAGGTGTATGAGGTGGAGAGGAAGAAGTAATCTCACTAGAATGATGTGGGTAATGGAAACTCAAAAGGTTTAACCCCAATATTTTCACTTTGAGATCTAGTTAATACACCAAAATATTTTAAGGATGATGTGACACTTCCTTCCGATATATCATATTCCAAAGTCTTGAGTTCGTTGTAGATACTTGAATATCCTCTAAATTTCTTTGAGATGATTTTACTTGGGATTTTCTTGGAATCATCCAACTATACCAACAAAATGTATAATGTCTGGTCTTGTAATGGTAAGATAAAGAAAGCTGCCAATTTGTTGAAGGCTTGAAAAGTCTTCCTCAACATCAAGGAAAAATTCCTGTTCAGGATCTTAGAGAAGATCCTTTTCTGTTTTGTATGGTGGCTCCGACTGGGTTGTATGGGACCAATTTCCCTTAATATAAATGATAAAAATGGATGAAGTATGTATGTGTGGAACTTATGATTGATGAATCTTGAGAATATATAGTTATAGTTATTAATCTATCTATCCTGGGAAATCTTATTCTGTATATGTGATCTAAATAAAATTTCATAAACATAAGACAATATAGATTAGACAATGATCATGAAGTTAAAACAATAAATGGTAGCTAAAATTTAATTAAATAGTTAATTAAATTTTTCTGATGAAACATATCACATATATATGATTTCATTGTTAATATATACAAAATATGATTTCAATCATACATAACAATGGTGAAAAATGTAACATCACTTTAATCAATGCATATATTAAACATAAATCGAATAACCACTTAACTCATAAAACAAAGGAAAACTAAACAGATAATAGTACCTGTTCAAATATGACTCTGTTCATGATAAAAGTAGTATTGGTCAATCCTTCTATTAAGATTACTTGAGATACAATAGTGTAAAAAAAATCCTTCTTTATGAAATTCATAACCCCTTCTTCATTCTAACGAAGGGGATTTATAGTTTTCAATCAAAATGCAAATATATAAAGGAATATAAAAGTCTGAAGCTATTTTAGCAAACATCGCTTGAAATAAAAGAATAAGACAATTATAGATGTTGTTGCAATAATTCAAATAAGTCTTGGAAGAGGACTGTTGTCCCATACGTTGCTGCAGTTCATAGATGTCTGTCATAGGCTTCAATTCGGATGGAGATCGTGGTTGAATGCGCATCTAACTAGTGAATACTGTGTCCTTGAGTGCTGGCAATATATGAGTAGTCATGTTTGATAGAAACCTCAACATTAACCATTGACTATGCGGTTTAACTAAGAAATGCCAATGGCATTCTAAGTTGACCTTTGATATATTTTCAATGTACTCCACCTTCTTCTTTGATAACTCCTTCCATGTCTTAGTTAATAATTTGATATAAGGCAAAGTTCCTTCTAGGCATTCTTGAATAAGGTTGGCCTGCAGTAAATTGTCACTGATAGATTTAGTGAGGTTATTACAAATATCCCTGGCACTAAATATTGTTGTCTCTGCATGTTTCAGTTTTATTTCCCAATCTCAGAAGATTATTTCTTTTCGTGATTCTTCAATTGTAGGGAGATTGGCTAATATCCCTTCAACACTTTCCTGCCATGTTATAAAGTCTAAGATTTTCTCCTTAATTTCTTCAAAGTATGTCCTTAGATCGGACAAGTGGTTCACCATTGTATTGGTTGCTTGACATAAGTCATGGATAATGGCTAAATTTTGACAAAAAAGATTCTATGTTTGAACAAGGAGAGTATTTAATTCTCTTGATTCCTTTTTAAACTTAGTAAGTTCAGGATTTATCCTCGATTTCTCGATACTTTCTTATAACTCTTGGATTTGAGCATCCCAAGTTCTCAAATCAGATTCGTGTTGAAGATTCAAGGCATCAAAATTCTGTTGAATTTTGGCAAGCTGTGCTTTCCATTGTTGAGTAATAATCTGCTTCTAGTTGTCCATACCCTGTTCCAACTGCATAATTCTTTCATTTTCTCTCTCTCAAAATCTGTTGTACTTCAGTGGCTTTATCTATGGTGACAAAAACATATGCCCTTGCAAACTGTGAGGTCTCCCGATATCCTCTGCAAGCGTAGATTGACAGCCTTTCCCCTTTTCTTTGTCTTTTCACAATAGATTTATGCTATGGATTGTAAAATACGTTGACATGAGGAATCTCTTTGACCTTCAAAACTACCTCGGAGGTCGATAATGCTGAGATGATTTTTATATCATTAGTTTCCAAAGGACTATCAGAAGTCCCACTAATAAGTGGTGTTTTTTCAATAGTTTCATCAGTATGTGAAATTTTCTCCTGCAATGGAGTTTTCAGATTTTGAGGGCCCATTTCTTGAATGACTTGATTTAACTGTTCCAAAATTGCATCCAGATTTTGGTCTATCCAGGTTTCTTCTACCTTAGAAGAGGAAGAAGTACCCGTCTCTTTTATCTAAGGAACATCAGGAACCTATTTTGAAATATCCAAAACTTTATTTTATTTTGTGTTCTATTGATAGAGCTACAGTAAATCCATAGGCAAGTGAGCAATCCTTTTATCTCTGTACTGATTAAACTGAGTGATCTACTATGGAGTTAACTGTGTTTTCTCTAGTTTCACAACCATCAAATAGGTAGAGACTGATTGAAATAAGCCGTCAAATTTATTTGTCTCATGTGAAAATTTCCTGATCCTTGACTGTGCAGTGACATTCTTGGAAGTTCCCTTTGGATCATATTGCGTATTAGGAATAGTTGGGAAGTTTAAAATATGAATCTCTTCAATCTCAATACCATCATGTTTGTAACTATCTAGAGTATACACTCCACATTGAAGAGGAAAAGTAGGCCACATTGTCTTTTAGCATGATTTAGGTCCTTTGAGAGACCATGTCCTACAGCTTGGTAAGCAATTTCATAGGATAGAAGATTATCAGGGATGTAAAGGGGTAAAACATGGGGCTTTGCAAGACTACCAAAGATCTAGACATTAGTGAATGATTCTTCTCCAAACCAGTTCCCAATTGCTAGCAAATCATTGTTAGCTTCAGGGGAAACCCTAGGGGTTTTATTAGCGAAGACACTTTGGTAGATGGGCCACATTACTCCATGGAAAATTATATAGAAATGAGGGTGAAATTTTTATTCCTAGAGTATGTCATGATAAATATGGCTAGGTGTAGGGTCTTCTACAGTCCATTTCCATCCCATATAAGTAAAGTCAGAGGTGAAACAAATAACATCCATTATATAGGCACTCATATAAAAAAGGGGGACTACATTCTATGAAAAATTATGTCTGCTCCTATAATTCATGATTTGAGTGGTTATACTATCAAACAATATGCTTCCCCAATCCATAATATACATTAGAGGCAACATCAATTAGAGGCACCCATTGGTCAGAGAATTTCTGAGTATTAGGGTAACCATAAATCCTACACATCATAGAGGCTATTTGACAGTATGGACAAACAAGGGAGGCAATAGAATACATACCATTATCTTCTCGCTTATGTTTGTTAGGATATCTTCTCTAGTTTTTGATCACCTCCGATTCATGCTCATTCTCTTTCATGAATTTCTGTATAAAAAGCTTGTCATATTTCTACTGAGGCTATGGTAGATGATACATTTTTCTCAAATCACTATTGGTAAATGACCCAATGACTGTCTGCTACTGAGTCATGAAATTCCTATCTGCAATATTCATATGATCAATCACCCATTTAACCATATCTTTATAAGGAAGGATGTCACGCGAGGCTGCAACCCTATGCAGGAATGAATTGGTGACGTCACTATAAGTTGTTACAGAGGCTGGGATAGAATCATCAGCCATACTTGTTTTCTATGTTACCCTGGGTCCTTCATCTTCAAAAATCTTATAAATAGATTCCCAAGAGAAGCTTCGAGCATCATGAGTACAGGTTGTATCCGAGAATAACGCATGCATTTTGATAGCTTCAAGTATAGGAGTGATTGATTGTTGTTGGACAAAGAGATTCTTCTTGGCTTTAGCTACCCATGTCGATTTATGTCATTATGAGAAAATATTGGAGACATTAAGCCATAATGATTAAATTGTTTAAAACTTCAAAAAATCATAAATTCACACATTTTCAGCTATTAAATGATAAATGTGCATTCACATGGGCTCTGCACATGTCAGCATATCTGAGGATTTTATCAGATAAATGCTAAGAACACAACTTTAAAAATTGCGATATCCTTACCTTTCGATAGGCGATATTCACAGATATAATGGTTATGAGTTGTGAGCAGGAAGAGATATCAAAGGTATTGTATTAGGGATGCAATATCAGAGGATTTAAAAGGGTGCCTCCCGATATAAAAGTTCTGATATTGGAAAGGAGTGGAATATCAGAGGATGGAGTGATATCCAAATATCAGAGTATTGGGATATCATAATATCAAAGGGTCGGGGACATCATAGGTAATAAATATCAGAGTATCGGAGTATCAACACATCGAAGGATCAGAGGTTTTAAAGTGGCACTTGTTTTTAAAGTTCTGGTATATGGAAACTCTGATATACCACGTAGCAGTCTTGTGGGTCCAATATTTTATTTATTATATCATAGAGTCATGTTTATATTACTTTGGACTTGAAGTATCAGAAAGTTTAATCGGGTGAAAACTTTATTATAACTTTAAAATTGTGATATTTAAATAATTCTGATTATACTCTTATGATAATACATTTTAAACCAAAATCCTTATCGAAATATTTATAAATATTATATTTGTGAGGCCAATCTCTGATATGAAACCTCCGATAAAGGAGATTTTCTTATTCAAAGGTGTTTTTGTTGATAAAAACTAAAAATTGCATTATTTTATTAGAACTAAGGAGTTTTATCGATTTTCAAAAGGGTCCCCATTATTTATTAATTCAACTATCAATAATAAAATAATGGGGGATTGTTGACTACTACAACACAATCATAGATCTATATTCAGGTTGATCAACTGCAGGAGAGTGATCATATTGAATGAGACTGTGTCCTATTGCCATTGGAGTGAGCACTAGTTTACAGTCTTCCATCCCACACTTATTCATAATCTGATTAAGATACTTAATTTGAGATAGAAAAGTACCATCTTTAGTTTGATGAACTTGAAGACCAAGAAATTATGTTAGCTCACTAGATAAAGATATTTCAAATTCATGTTGCGTAGGTGAAGAAAACCCTTGACTCATATATTCAATATTTATTCTGAAGCTGATGTCATCAACATAGACCACTACTACCAAAAGTTTTTCTTTGTCAAGTTTGAAATATAAATTGTTGTCTACAGATCCTTCCTTGAATCCTTGTTGCTATAGATATCTGTCAAGACGATAATACCATGAACAAGGAGCCCGTTTTAACCCATATAATGCCTTCTTATGCTTTTAAACATGATTTTCATCATTTCTAAGTATGAATCCTTCAAGTTTTTCAATATAAACTTCTTCTTCTAGGTCCCCATCTAAAGATGTAGGTTTAACATCCATTTGATATAGTTCAAAGTTACAAAAGCTTAAAAAGGAAAGAAACATTATTACAGCTTCAAGTTGAGCTACATGTGGAAATGTTTCTTCAAATTTTATCCCTTCATGTTGAGCATATTTTTTGCAAACAAGTATTGATTTGTTTCGAATCACTTCCCCATTTTCATTTAGTTTGTTCTTGAACACCTAGTTTGTCCCAATGACATTTCTATCATGAGGCACTGGCACCAATTCCCATGTATCATTCTTTTCTATTTTATCAAGTTCTTCATGCATTTCCTTAACCTAAAATTCATATTTGCTTGCTTTATTCACATTTCGAGGTTCAATAATGGATAGTAAGGCTAAGTGACTAGATGTTCCAACAAAATTTCTTCTAGTTTGTATTCCTACTTCCTTATCACCTAGAATTTGAGATTCAGGATGAATTTTCTGAACATACCTCGATGGATTCTTTTCTGTCATACCTATACTTTCATTTAATTCTTCTAGTGTTTCTCTTTCTTCTTCTCCCACCACTTCTTGGATTTGAGTAGGGAGAGGTTCACCATTTGATTGTGCTTCCTTTTTGGTACCCGTGGATGCTTCATCGATCACAACGTCTACACTTTCTACAATATTTTAAACCATTTTATTGTAACATTTATATCCTTTGCTTCTAGATGAGTATCCAAGGAGGATTGCTTCATCAACTCTAGATTCAAATTTTTCAATCTTATCATCATTTTCTTTATAAAACATTTGTTTCCAAAAATTTTAAAGTGTTTGAAAATTGTAGGCTTACCAAAAAATAGTTCATATGGATATTTATCACTGTTTACTAGAACATGGGCTTTGTTAAGTATGTCCACTGTTGTATGTACTACTTCTCCCTAGAAGGTGTCAGGCGTTGTTACTTACTCATCAAGCATGATGCGTTCAATTTATTTAACTATTTTGTTCATTATTTCTACCACTCCATTTTCTTGAGGAGTTTTAGCTATGGAAAATTGTATTTTGATTCCATGCTATTCACAAAAATTGAAAAATTCATCTGATATAAAATCACTTCCTCTATCACATCTAATACATTTGATTTTTAGATCCAATTCATTTTCTACGAAAGCTTTGAATATTTTGAAGTTTTAAAATGCCTCATATTTATACTTTAGTAAACCAACCCAAAAAATTCTTGTAAAGTCATCAATAAATAATATGAATTATTGTTCACTGTGTGGAGACTTATTTCTCATAGGTCCATATAAATCAGTGTGAACAATTTCAAGGGGTTTACTAGAAGCACCTTCTTTATCTTTAAACTAAAATCTGGATTGTTTAACAAAATGACATGATTTGCAAATGCTATTCTCAGGTGGAGAGATGTTCGGAAAGTCACAAATTTCTCCAATCCTGCTTGATTAGCATAATTGAGAAAAGATGAGGTGCCCCAACCTTTGTGCTAAAGCCATCTTTCTTCAAATTTTCTTAAAAAAAAGTGCTCTTTGTCACCTTCTAGGATATAGAAATTGCATGGAGTTCTGGTTCCCTTGATTATGATCTTACCTATATCCAAATTTATTACTACAAAATTCTTTGATCTGAAAATAAATTCACTCCCTTGATCAAACATTTGAGTAACACTTAACAAGTTATGTCTTATCCCATCAACAAATAATACATTCTTAACCATGAATTTTTTCTTTAAAAGAACAAATCCTTTCCCTTTAATAACAACAAGTGAGTTATTACCAAAGGTTACATTATTTTCTTTCTTAATTTCATTAAAAGAAACAAAATTATCTCTGTCACCTGTCATATTCTTTGAACACCCACTGTTAATGTACCATAGATTCTCTTGATTTCTTGCATACGATGCTAGACCACAATTTTAAGAAGAAGTAATTTTATTTCTACATACCTTGGGAGGCTTTATCTTCTGCTCATGTTGATAAGATGAATTCATCCTGATTTTTCATTCAGTTTATTCATGACTAAAGTTATTGCAAATAGAACATTCAACTTCATTCTAAAGAGGAGAGAAAACATTATGAGAAGACTTCTTTGTCCTTTGTCCATTATGTTGTTTTCTTGCTTCTCTAGTCATAATTGTTTTATAAGCAACAAAATGAACTCATTTGTGACCAAATTTATGATAATTGAAGCATTGGACATTGAAGTAAGAGTACCTGAGAGGATAATACATTTTTAAATAGATTTCCCTTTGTTCATGGAAATATTGTTTTTCCTAAGAATGGTTTGACCATTCATTCTTTTGTTGAGTCATGTGATTTTGATGATTGCTTCCTTTTCCTACATTGATATATCTTTTTGTACCTATTTCAAAATATTTCATAGGTTCTGATGTTTCACCTTCTTGTTTTGGATTTTATCCAAGACCTGTCTTGATTATAGGAGAACATTGAACTTTAATGATCTCTTCTAAAGTTTCAAATCCTTTAGCATATCTAAGATTTAGAACTTTCATTTTCTCAAGTTCCTTTGTTATACCCATAATTTCAAGTTCTAAAGTTTCAAAATGCTTGTCCCTTTCTTAGACTTGTTTCTTCAAAGATTATTCTATTAATTTAGCCTCTTCTAGACAAATCTTCAACTTAGTTATTTATTCAACAAAGGTGTTTTCTAGAGCATCCATAAATTCATTATCATCAAGCTTATCTACACATTAGTCTTCAAATGCCATAAGTAATTGATAATCTTGATCTGATTCATCATCCTCATTATTAGAAGAACATTCACTATCTTCATGAGTATAAAAACTTTGCTTGCTAGTAAAACCTCTTTTAACATTCTTCTTTGAAACATTCTTTCCTTTTTCATTATTTTATTTATAGGGACACTTAGCGGCATAGTGACCTACTCTTCCATAGGGAAAAAATTTAAAAGGAAGCTTACCTTTGAAATGGTAAGATCTTACTTGAAGCTTCTTTGCAAAATTCACTTCTTCTTCATCTGAAATGTAACCTGTCTCCTTAGGTTCTTCCTTTTCTTTCCCTTTGTTTTTGGCTTTGAATGTTGCTTCCCTAATACCTGATGTACCCCATTTTCTCATCTCAAGAGCTCTCAAGATCGCATGGAGTTGTTAAATAGTGAGATTCTTCAAGTCCTACATTTGTTCAATGGTGGAGACTTTAGAATCAAACTTAGTGGTTTTTAACAAAAATAATATCCTTTGTTTCATCACCAATATTTTTTATTGAGTTAGAAATGTCATCTACTCTAAGGAAAAATCTTGAAATATTTTCATCATCATGAATTCTAAGAGTCTCATACTAAATTCTATAAGTTTGAAGCTTAACACCTTTTACCTTAGTGTCACCTTCATAGATTCGAAAAAACTTGTCCCGTATAGCCTTTGCAATGTTCAGCTGTAGGAATTTCACAAACTCAATTCATCCAAACTTCCAAAGATAAGATTAAAACCTTTGGATTGATCTCATATTGTTTCTTCCCTGCATCATCTGTGGGAATAGAGGTCAGGTATTGATATCCACCTTCTACAATTTCCCATATGTCAACTCCTAGTGCTTGGATATATGATCTCATTTTGATTTTCCAAAATACAAAGTTAGTTCCATTAAAAAAGGTGGCATGATAGAAGATACTCCCTCTTAACTACCCATATTGATAGATATCCGTTTAAGCGATCAAGCTTCTTTTGAGGGACCTGCTCTGATACCAAATGTTAGGAAAAATATTGAGAGGGGGTGAATTAGTATTTTTCAACTCACTTTAACTTTTAATTTCCTATTTTGAATTCTGCACGCTATTGTTCTTTATGCAACTAGTGTATGTACGTGACTCTTATGAAAGGAAACAATGTATACCTAGTTAAATTAATTTGAAAAATATTTCATTAGATAGTTACTTTAACTAGTGCATTATTAATTCATTTATCATCCAAAATGTGGGAGAAAAAAATCACTGTCGTTGTCTCAATCTTTCTTTCTTATTATAAAATTTTCATTACATTTAGTACTGGCGCAAAATATTACTAGTGCACAGGCACCCACATGTAGGATGCTACAACCTCCATTTTTTCTCGAATGCCTACTGGAAGGGAGCTACAACTCCCTAAACTCATTTACCATCTCCTACCGGAAGGGAACTCCTACCCCCTTTCTAAAGGTTGCAACCCTCAGATCCTTGTGCACCACTTTTTAGAATGTTTCAGATTGGATCCACTTGTCAAATAATCATCAAAAAACCTATAGGCCTCCTTTCATCAAATTTTTACATTGGACCCATACCAACAATAAATTCAAACCAACATGATAAACTGAAATACTTAATCTGAATCACTATAAACCAATTGAATCTCTGAAGCATCATACTATTGAATACATAACCCAATTAGAATAAATAGTCTTCAGAATATGTACATGATTGTTCTTAAGAGAACCTGCATATATACACACTTCCTCTTCATAAAACCTGCGTAGAAATCTAAAATCACTGGCTATTGAAAATACTGTCAAAGTGAATCACCGTGTCAGTCACTAAATCAATGAAGAGCATAATCACAATAGATACTGTCTCACTAAAAAATCCAATCATCAATATACTAAGCCACAGTCCAATTAACCCAATCAACACTACTAGTTATAGATGAAGACATCATTGATAGACAATAGCAAACCGAACATATATTATCAGCAACTATCATCAAGCAACACTACAATCCCTAATAGATTTTATTCAAAATATATACACAACTTTAACTAAGAAGACCAACGTATGTATGCACTTATAATGTGGACCACCCACGTATAAATATCAACATATTGAATAACACATCATAGAATATATACACGATTACCCAAAGATAGATCTGTGTATGTATGTGATAATTCAAAAGCAAAACAACATAAAAACCTTTAAATTATTGAAGCATACCTTCACTGCAGACACAACACACATTGTGCATACCCTACTATCAAATCATAGATCACTTCATATTTTATTCAAACAAATCATGCATCCTTAGTCACTTAAACATGGATAAGTTAGTCATTATAACTCAAGTGCAATTTTATATCTCTCAGATCTGAGCCTCCTCTATGCTCCCTAGTGCACACCTACTTTAGATAATATTACACATAAATGAAACATTTACTTTCACACACAACAACTTGATCTCCATCTCCTTATATAGTTTTTTCCTTAACAAATACCTCAGTTAAATATTTTGGTAATGTCATAAGTGTTTTGTGATAGAATCAAATAAATGTTTCCATGACCATTACTATTGGCCAATACCATGGTAATGACCCTTGGTATCCAAAATTCCATGGTTCATATTCTATACGGGACTTTTACTCACAGGACCTGTGTATGTACGTGATCCTTATTCACAAGACCCGCGTATACTTTTTCAAACTTCACTTTTGTCATCAATCTATCACTAAACTTCCATGCAGCATCTGCACCAATATACATTAATTCCAGACACATCATAATATCATTGTTGACATCATTTACATCTTTATCAAATAGGTTTCCATCAAGGACAATACATTAGCCATAATGGCAACATGGAGAAGCCCCTAAAAAATGGTTACCATGGGGTAGTTTCTCAATTCAATGCAATCAAGCCATTAAATCAATCCCCACCACCATTCATCCATATTTTCAATAAGTGTTGGGTCACCACCAATAGGTATTTGAAAAACCCAAGGAACTACACCCCTCTTGGGGTGAGCACTATCATAGAATTCCTCTGATTCCTGGTAACTAGCTACCAAAAGTTCACTCCTATCAGTATCCATTCACATAAACTAATGAGATTGAAAATATTATTGAGGAGTTATTAGAAGTAGGCATTATTCATCCAAGCACAAGCCCCTATTTGTCACCAGTAATCATAGTCTTAAAGAAATATGGGGAGTGGCGCATGTGTCCCGACTCTAGGGCTCTCAACAAGCTCACCATCAAGGATATGTTTCCCATTCTATTAGTCGATGATCTCCTTGATGAGCTTCAAGGTGCCAAATTATTTACCAAGTTGGATCTGGTTTTAGGGTATCACCAAATCAGATTGAAGGAACCAAACATTCCCAAGATAACTTTAGGAACCAATGAAGGTCACTATGAAGTTTTTGTTATGCCCTTTGGCCTTCGTAATGCACCATCCACCTTTCAAAGTATAATGAATCACCTTCTCAAGACATGTCTCTGAATGTTTGTCTTGTTTTTTTCGATGATATACTCATCTACACCAAAACATGTCACAAAAATCTTCAACATATTGACAATATATTGCAAATTTTGAAGGATAATAGATTATTTGTTAAATTGTGCAAGTGTTCTTTTGGGATGGATAAGGTGGAGTACTTGGGCCACATTATGGTCTGAGAAGGTGTAAGGGTGGCTCCTAAGAAGATTCAGGGAATGCAATATTGGGCACAACCTAGGACCTTGAAGTGTATAAGGGGATTTTTGGGTCTCATTGACTACTACCAAAAATTTATCAGAAATTATGGATGCATTGCCAAACCTTTAACAAATATTCTCAAGAAAAATGCATTTCTCTAGAAAGAAGCAACTCAACAAGCCTTCTTGGAAATTAATAAATCCATGTGCACCACCCTTGTGTTGTCTTTCCCAAAGCTCATAAAAGCATTTGTTCTAGAATGTAATGCCTCAGGAATTGGCATCAGAGCAGTCTTCACTCAAGACATCAACCACTAGCCTTCACTAGTCAATAATTAAGTGGCCAAAATTTAGGTGAATCTACATATGAGAAGGAGATGATGGCCATCCTACATTTAGTGGACACTTGGAGAGAATACTTGCTTGGGTGATGTTTCCAAATCAAAATTAATAATCATAGTCTGAAGTATTTCTTGGAGCAAAATTTAATCTCCCCACAACAAAATAAATGGCTCACCAAAATGTTGGGCTACAACTATGAGATAATCTATAAGAAGGGGTGTGACAATGTTGTGGTAGATGCATTGTCTAAACAATTCGAGGATAAGGGCACTCTTTGTTGGCTTAGTGGGTCTTGACCCAGGTTCAGAGTTAAGTTTTCCAAACAAATCCCTACACTACTGGCCCTTTCGGCATCAACCCGCATAGTGCGGGCTAAAGTTCCAAAGTAGTATGGGGGGATGCTAGAACCTAGTTTACGCACCCAGAGATTAGTGTAATGTCATTTTACGCCCTAAACTTGCCTTCACGCGGATCGATAAGCCCTTAGGGCTTATCGATATAACTTCCCTTAAAAAGATTCTATACCTCTGTGAATGTTCACGATTGTCTTTCACGGACCCTAAACAGGTGAATCAACCACTTACATGCCTTTGTGATTACTCCTAATTCCATATTTACCCAGATCGACTTAAGTGTTCGATAACTTTAACATGCAACAAGATATTCTTCGCGTAAACAATTATTATTACTTGCGTACATATAACAAGATAAATAATGTAAAATCGCACATCAATACAATATTAGTTCATAAACCCATCATTCGTTATAACATAATAGCACATTCATTCACAACAAAAGGAAATAGATAAACACAGGAATTTCTGGAATAATCTCTTTATTAATACTTCAGTTCTTCTTACAGACTCAAGACTTCCTTGCGCACTCAGCTGCAGGGGTCCGCACACTAAGCTGCGGACTCTACTCTAGGCCTTTGTGCACACAGCTGCAATGCCTCTCTTCTACTGTAAGACTTCTTCATTCTTTATTCTACTAACCCATTACATTCATCTTCCTTGATATCTACTTCTATATCTCTACCTTATACTCTCTAAGACTCTCCTACTTATACAATCCATGGTCCACAGACCATGGGTAGATATATAAATACGACATAAACAACATAAAATAAGGGTAAAACCCTTTATGAAACTTTACTATCTACACACTTCGTGACCACATATTGAAGATAGTTTACATTTTTTACAATAAAACTTGGCATTTTTGCCCCAAAACTTGGTATTTTTCCCCAAAATTGACCCTAGGGGACCCTATCCCAGTAGGCCCCTAACAAAAATATTGTGACTTGCCCTTGAGTCACTCTGCTGATGCAAAGATCTTACTACGAAGGCCTCTAAACTCTACTTGTGTTACTACTACCTCATTCGCGCTCTGCGTGGCTGCCTGTTTGATCGACTTCATCAGCTACTCTGTTGTTGGTCTTGTGTTGTCTTCTTTTATCTTTTGCTACATTCTCTGCCAAGCTTGCCAACTTTTCCTTAATGGTGGCAGATATAACATAAGCCTCATCTAGCCAAGTACCCAATCTAGCCTTGAGGACACCTCTTTCCTTTGCTTTGCCTCCACCTATTCGAGCAACTGTTTTGCCTCATGCAACACTCTTCCTACTTTGCCTGTTCCTTTGCAGCGCGCTTCGCTTCTACGCGGGCCTTATGGTCGGCCTCTTTCTTCTTCTTTTCAGCCAACTGTTGAACCTTCTGTCTAGTCATTTCCTTTCTTCTTCTTCTCTGCGACTTGCTAGTCCCCACGACCACATCAGATGTGGAATGCTAGTCTACTGGCCAATGCTTGATGACCTCTGCAATAGCGCCATTCGTGGCTAGGTTGGGTAAGTCAAACCATTTCTGCTTAGGGTCCTTTTGCGCCAGGATGTAGACATGGTGGAACTTTGCTTTGAACTCCGTGTACCCTAACAATTGCTCAAACATAGCTCGTGACAATCATGGCTTTTGGTTGATAGCCATGCGAATGCTCACCTCCATCAACACCCAAAAGAAATTGCTTTTTGTTACCCGTGCAACATCTTTTGTGGCCCAGAGAGATGAAAACTTCGCCGCTTCGGGTAAATCCTTCTCAACAGGAGGAAACTTGCTATCCTCCAACAAGTCCCACATGACCAACACAATTGAGAGCAACAACCACGCATAGTGAAAGTTCTTACTATCGTTTTGTGCCTCTCTACAGTTTGCGAGGAACTCGTTACATAGGTAGCGCGCCCAGTTGAACTGTACACCTTCCACACACTGAGCCGCCAATGAAATCACTAGTGCCAACACCTCATCCATGCGACACTTCCACATAACGTTTCTAGCCAGAATCTATATGGAAATCTTGGCTGCAGGGTTAGCAATGCTAGTAATTGAATACCCACATGAATTTTTGACAGTTTAAACTTGTCCTTCATCTTCTCAGCAAGGTCGTGCTCACTCGTCTTTCTGCCAAAAGCCTTGTACGGATTCAATCCAAAGTGAGATAGTAATTTGATCTAATGGATCAACATATATGTGATAGGGATTAGATCATTTAACCACAAGCACTCATCATGCACCAAGAACAATAGTTGCTTAATGAAAATCAGGTTGACATTTGACCGATGATAGTGTGACACCCATAATAGGTTTAGCAACCTTGATTTGTTGATTCTACGAATCCATTCCACCGGTTCCAATGTGGTGACACTAGACTCCTTGTAGAAAAATCTCTACATGAAGGTGTCAGCAGCAAGGTGGGGGAACCACTCATGGTCCACCAAATCCCAGTATTTGAGCTTTAAATGCGGGACCCACACAAAGTGTGAACCTTCAAAGGTAATACTCTCTGGCAATAGGGGTGTGTTGAGGGAGAACTGTCTAACATCTAGGTCCTTCGAGACCTTCCACTTGCCCTTGCGTGGAGGGTTATACTCCGGTAGCTTAGAAATAGGGACCACCCACTCAATGTCAATATCCTTCGTGCCTTCCTCTGCCTCTAGATCCACCACTTTCCCCTTCTCCTTTGCACTTGGATTTTCTTTTCACTGTGCCTGTGTAGCTGCATGCTCTCGCGGTGACTCGTGCACCGGCATTGACTTCTTTTGTTTATCCTTCTTTAGCTTGGGGACTTCTCTCATCGGTGTAGGCTTCGTCCTAGGTGACCTTGGCACTGTAGGCACTGTTGCTAGAACCTCCATACTCATTACTTCTAGAGAAACTCCCTCTGAGGCGATCAATCATCCAGTGCTTGTAGTTTCTGCTGGACCTAGTCCTAACATGATATCTCAAATAAGCTTTATGTCTAGCTCGAGATACTGATTCAACACGAGGCTTGCGAGAAAATCCTCAAAGAACTCACAGTTCATGCACAAGAGACAAAATAACACAGAAATTCGTAGAATGAAAAGTGTTTCTCGTTGGATGGCCACGCATATTTTATAGGCAAATTTGAATTCAAATTTGACCGTTCCCCCCACAATCCGTCCATAAATGCGAGATTGGCAGCAAAATTTCCAAAGATTTCACTCTTAAATTCAACCTTAAATGCCTTAAATGTTGGCCGCTCACTCCTCTTAACCGTCTTCTGGTACTGAAATCATGACAGTGACGATAATAATCACTTTCTGGCTGCACTGCGCAGTCTCCCCTTCTATAGCGCAACTCCCTTCACTCTTCTTCTGGTACTGTGACACCCTTCTATTTTGCACAGACCCCTTGTCGTGCAGCTCTACAACTCAGGCAATGTAGTTTATAGTCCTGGGCCTCCTTGTAGCTTTCTGGAGTGCTAAGACTGTGCTACCATCATGTAGTTGTTGGGACGGATCTCCGGTGTATGGCTTCAATTAACTTCCATTTACCTTTCCTCGAAATGCATCTACATTCAATTTCACAAGATGAACTACTCCACCATCAGTAATCTCTTTGATCACATATGGCCCTAGCTAGTGCATCTGAAATTTTCCTAGATACTTATAAAACTTTCTATCATATAATAAAACTAAATCATTTACCTTGAAGGTGCATAGTTTGATGTGCCGATTGTGCCAAGATTTTTTGCATTCCTTCTGAACCTGCTGAAGGAATCCAGCCAAAAATTTATCCTCCTCAAGTTCTAGTATATGTGTGATCCATTCTTCTAAGGCTCCATGGTCTGCCATTCCTGTGAATGCTGCTATGCATAAACTAGCCATGATATACTCCATAGGCATCATAGCATGTACTCCATAGACCAACCTAAATGGTTTCTAACCAATAAGCTTTTTACAGGTAGTTTTGTAAGCCCTTAACATAACTGGTATGTGCACATCCTAATCATTTCTCTATGCCTTACAAACCTTTGTCAACACATCCTCCAATATCTTATTGAACGCCTCAACCATCCCATTGGCTTGAGGATGATATGGTGTACTCTTCTAGTGATAAACCTGGAATTCCTTTGGCAGTGCACTGGTCGTTTCATTGAGGAAATGCATACCACGATCACTCATCAAAATATTTGGGCAACTGAACCTGGTAAACACATATTCAAATAAGAAATTTGTTGTTGTTGCCCCTTTACAATCCTTCACAGGTTGTGCCTATGCCCATTTGGTCAAATATTCAGTCGTGGTGATGACATATCGCGCACGTGTCTTCTTTCCCGGAGGCTGAATCAGTCCTAGAAAGTCAATTGCCCATTTCTCAGATGGTTGCAATGATACCTGCAGATTCAAAGGCAGTTCATCCCTCCATGATGGCTTGCTGGTTCTTTGACATGCATCACACTCCCTACAATATGATTTGGAATCCTTATGCAATGTTGGCCACCACAACCCAACACACAAAATATTTTGCGTTGTTTCTTTTCCTGTATAATGGCCTCCTGCAGCCACTCCATGAGCTTCAACTAGGATACTGCTTTGTTCAAAATTAGGCACATAGCGTCATACTATCTCATCCAATCCCATCTTATACAAGTGACCTGCAATAACAGAAAAATATGCCACGCACACCACCAATTCCTTCTTTTGTTGACTCATGTATCCTTCTGGGGTCGTTCATGTAGTCATGAAGTGGATAATTTCTGTGAAATGATTGTTTGCTACACACACCCTGAAGAGCTGTGCATTAGACATCCCCTCCTCTAAATTGGTAGGCTCCTTTCCTATTTCAATGCATGACAGATGATCTTGCCCTGCATTCAATTGCCCTGGCTTCACAATTATTTCAAAATCATACTCCTAAAACAAAAACAACCATCTGCATATTCCCCCCCTGCCAACACAGGCTTGTTGACTAGGTACTTTAATGCAAAATGGTTTGTATACATCTTAAAGTGTCCGCCTAACAAGTAATGACTGAACTTCTGGAGCGCGTACACCATAGCTAACCATTCGTACTCCGTCGTCGAATAATTCTTTTCAGCCTTAGAAAGCTTCCTGCTTGCAAATTCCATCGGGTGATCCAAGTCTCCTTCACTAGCCTGTGTCAGCACTGCTCCCAATGCAATACATGAAGCATCCACATGCACATGAAATTCCTTCTTCCAATCTGAGAATACTAGGATCAGTGCAGTAACCATTTTCTCCTTTAATACAACCAGAATCTGTTGACATTCTTCATCCCAATAGAATGTAGCATCCTTCTTCAATATCTTTTCCATCGGCACAGTAATATGGGCATAGCTCTTGATGAACTTTCGATAGTATCCAGTATGACCCAACATTGCACGCAACTATTTAAGACTCATTGGCACCTCCAAATTAATTATGACCATGATCTTAGCAGGGTCCACCATTAAGCCTTTCCTTCACACTACATGACTCCACAAGATTCCATAAGGGACACAAAATAAGAACTTCTTCAAGTTCAGCACGATCTAATACCTCCCACATGTATCTAGCATCAAGTGTAAACTAGTTGCATGGTGTTTTACTAGTCCAAACACTGTCTAATCATCAAAAAATACCTCCAAAAACTTGTGAATGAACTCTTTGAATGCCGCAATGACTAAGTGCGAGAAGATTGCCGACTCATTCTTAAGTCCAAAAGGCATTACCGTGTACTGAAAGCATCTCCACTCATTCGCGAAGGTAGTCTTACTCCTGTCTTCTGGCGCGATCTTTATCTGATGGTATCTAGAGAACCCATCAATGAATGAATATGCTTCTTGTCCGCCAAAATCATCTAATACCTCATCTGTGAATAGAGTTGGAAAAGGATCATGAACGCAAGCATCATTCAACTTCTTGAGAATTAAGTAAATCCTTATCTCATCCTTCTACTTCTTTTCCTGTACTACCATTGGACTCACTCAATTGGATTCCTCCATTGGTTCAATAATACCCGCTGCCAACATCTTGTCCAACTCCAAGTGGACCTTTTACTTATACTTAGGATTAAGGCGACATGGCCTCTGCTTAACAGGTTTCAAGTCTGGTTTCAATGTTATTTTCATCACTCCCAAATCACCTATGATGCCTTTTAAGTCCAAAAAATTTGTGGGAAACAAATCCTGATATCTTTGGAGCAAATCAGTGACCTTATCAACCATAGCATCATCCCAGTATTCCCCTATCTTCGCAAACTTTGGCTCCACCACTGTTCCAATGTTCACTTGTCTAGTTTTCAGTGGTGTAGTGATATCTAGATTCTCTATCTGCAGTCCCTCATCTTTGTGGTGACGTTCTACCTCTGGGATATTAATGTTCCTTGGGTCCTCATCTTCTTCTCCAACAGTCACATTGTAGCACTCTAACATATGGCACAACAATGTGGTCCAATCTGTTTGAATCAAATCCAAGGGATCCTGCGGTATTCTGAAGATCATCGCCTTGACCTCCTACAACGCTTCGTCAATACATTCGAACCCATATTCAAAGCTGAATGTCATTAAGAATCCCTGTCTCAAAATATCCCACTCATGAGTGCCATGGCGGAGCTCTATTTCTAGGTACCAATTCATTGGTATTACATCCAAAGTGTGACAGAACAAATGCACCCACTCTAGTTGCGGCTCTACTCCATAAGCGTCAGTCCATTTTGCTAAGTGATTGCGCAGATCACTCCTCCCATCATATTTCTCTATTAGTCACACTTTTGGGTGACCAAACCGTAACCTCATCATCCTTCGGTATTCATGCCATCCATCAAAACTGTCTTTATGCGTACCCCACCATCTTGCAGGCATAGCGTGCAACACCAAATCCAGTGCTTGGAAGCAATGCTTCTCAGGCACTTCCCTTTCAAATGCATCCAAAAATTTATCTACGTAAGTTAGACCATCATAATAAGGCAAACTCCTTACCTCAAACAATACATAGCACAACGATTTAGTCATCATGTTACAGGGTAGCGTAGATACTTCATGCAACATATTCTGGTAGTGTTCCAAATCATCTGAATCTGATGTACAAGAACTTTCGCAGTCCCATGAAATGTGTCCATATGTTGTCGGGTTCACCCAATCTTGGTCTCGCACTGTTATTTTGTATATCTGATCCAAATCATCATCACTTTCATAATCGCGGAGTGGTTCAGTATAACACAGTCCTTCTGCAGGGTCTAAAGGTACTACTACGCGTAGCGATTTCCTCTCAAATGACATTGTCCATTTATTTAGATTGATCACCCCATTCACGTCAATATCCCAATCGATCCCAAGGAGTGTGGGGTATGAATTGTTGTCATCGACAATCTCTATCACTTTGAAATATGACAATGCACTCACACCTTCAATAGCTACTGTCACTCCCTGCAATCTTCCCATGGGGATAATCTTCTGTTGATTTTCCATCCTTAATTGAATTGGAGACCACTGCAGTGTAGGTCTCCCCATTCGTTCCCATGTCTGTTTAGGAAAAACATTCACATTCGACCCAAGATCTAGAATAACTTGGTCCATTCCATATTCGCCTATTTGCGCAGTGAGCTTCATCTCACGCCTTGTTCTTCCCTTATGCTTACCAATTTTTCTGACTACGCAAGGTCCTTCAAGAGCATTTTCTTTACCAACACATTTATTTATCAACTCCTGTAACCCTTTCACAGCCTTGCTATCGCGAAGCAGCTTCATACATGTCTCCAAGAACATGGTAAGCATGGAGGGGTCCATTTCTTCAGATAGCTTATCCCGACTTCCTGAGGTAGAGGCCCTAGCGAAGCTTTTCTTCACTTCCATGAATATTTCTTTCACGTGCTCTAAATCAAATCCAACCTCCTTTTCTAGAGCTTTGCGGACCCACTCACTTACTTCAGGCTACTTTCCTTTATCCTCACCAGTCGTCATTCCACTCTGTAGCACTATATTCACATTAGGATCTTCTTCGCGGGGTTCAACTGTAACAGTCCAAAAATAAATATCTAATTAACTGTCCTAATTAGCATTAAATTTAAATCAGAGTGGTACTTACCTGTGGTAGAAGTAGGCTTACCGCAACAAGGTTTTGGGGACGACTCTCCACCCAACCGTAGGCTCAATTGTGCAACGTCTTGCTACAACTGGCCACCCCCGAGCCCTCAATCAACATACTACTGCCAGTGCTCCTAAGTCTTAGTATACCATTCTTCCAAGAGAATGAAAGATACAATCTGTGCCGGAAAGAATAATCATGCCCCCTCATCTTCCTTGCCCTCTATTAAATAGAAGTCTCATGCCACTTTCTTTTGATTTCTTTCCTTTTTGATAGTTTCCTTTTCTTGTTTTATTTCCTTCTTGTTGATAGTTTTTTTTTATAGTTTCCTTATTCTTATCTAGAGTTTTAGTATGGTTATTTCTATTTTATTTTATTTTATTATTTTATTATTTATTTATTTCTTTGTATATATTTTTAATCTTATTTATTATTTAACATGTATGATTTATTATTTTTATTATTATTAAATGATTTATTTATTATTATTTATAATTTATTTTATTAATTATTATTTTTGTATTATTTATTATTCATTATTTTTATTATTTTTATTTAATATTAAGGGGAGGGATATTACATACTCTCCCACTTTAAGGAACTTCGTCCCGAAGTTAAGTTGAATTATTTATTAGTCATAATTATTATTATTATTTTATTTTTTTTCAATTTACTTCATGTTGCCAACACCCTCTGCTGAACTAGTATAACCAGCAGGCATCGAAAGTCCCCAACACCCCGGGAAATCTCAAGGAATCTCTATCCTTTTTCCCACTTTCGGCACCAGGCTAAGCCTGACCCAGTCTGTATCCTAGTCCAAGGCTGGCCCCAAGGCTCGCGCCTGACTCAGACCTCATCTGCCCCAAGGCAGGCATCCGATCCGGTACTCAATGACCCCGGGCATCTCGCAAGGCTGGCCCACTCCCTCCACAACTACTAAGGTGCACAGCCCCAGGCATCGAAGTCCTTTACATCCCTTCCAGACTTCGGCATCCTAATCCAATAACAGGCACCTAGCCTAGAACATCAGGCACTTGGCCTCCTCAAGATGGTCCCATAGCTCTTCTAGAGCTATCCATCAAGAGCTATACACAAGAGGGGTTTAATTATGGTGTCTGTGGGATATTTGATCTCTGGACCTTTGTACTTTCTTGATAGGTACTAATGTGTCTGGCCTTTCACCTTCATACTTTCTTGATCGGTATTGATTACTGCCCGTCTGTATTGATTACTTATGGTGGTATTTCATGAGGTGAAGCAGGCGATACTTCCGTAAAAATTTATGACATGCATGAGCATGTAGTTCGCTATTATTCATAATGTTACGATTAACAATGATGAATGTTACATGATGACATGCAAGACTTGGCATGTGGATTATTTTCTATAATACTATGATGGTAGAGCTAATGCATTGGTTGCATGTTGAGGTGTGATGATTCACAGGACTCCACAAATGGGCCGAGAGGACCGGTTTATTTGATGATCTTGTGCGAGCCCATACGCACGAGGGAGAATAAGTAACACCATATGGGCTGGGGACAAACTCAATCAACATACTACTGCCAGTGCTCCTAAGTCTTAGTATACCATTCTTCCAAGAGAATGAAAGATACAATCTGTGCCGGAAAGAATAATCATGCCCCCTCATCTTCCTTGCCCTCTATTAAATAGAAGTCTCATGCCACTTTCTTTTGATTTCTTTCCTTTTTGATAGTTTCCTTTTCTTGTTTTATTTCCTTCTTGTTGATAGTTTTTTTTATAGTTTCCTTATTCTTATCTAGAGTTTTAGTATGGTTATTTCTATTTTATTTTATTTTATTATTTTATTATTTATTTATTTCTTTGTATATATTTTTAATCTTATTTATTATTTAACATGTATGATTTATTATTTTTATTATTATTAAATGATTTATTTATTATTATTTATAATTTATTTTATTAATTATTATTTTTGTATTATTTATTATTCATTATTTTTATTATTTTTATTTAATATTAAGGGGAGGGATATTACATCAACCCTCATCATCTGTAGGTTCTGGGTAGGTTGTTGAGGCTATGCCATTTTCTCCTATATTTTAGCTATCAATATAGGGTAGTCTTCTATTACGTGGTCAAACTAAGTACTTATTACTAGGTCGTGTGGTGTGCCGATATTACTATCCTATAGAGAAGTAACCAATGTTTCTTTCGTCATATAATCATCTGTAATATTTTGAGTTGTCCACACGACCTTTGTAACAAACCGAAATTGGTCTGGGACCTCATTTCCCAAGCCCTTGAAAACAAGAAACTTCACTGCATTTTCCATATTGAACAGTGGCAGAGGTGGTGGTGGTGTGGACAAAGGTGTATGCTATGGAGGTGAAGATGGAGGTGGTGTGGGTGGATGGGGTATTCACGAGAACCCTACCCTTATTAACTAGATAGTGCTCTACGGTGAAACCTGTTGGGTTGTGTTATACTCTTTCCACGACTAGCTCCCCTAGTAAAATCGAGGGGTTAGAGGGGGCGTGGAGCCCCCCCTTTGTTGCGCTAATTGTACAGCATGAGGATCACAGGGGTGAGGTAGCCCTTGCTGTACAGGGGGTTTGAGGGGGGCGGTTAGCCCCCCTCTATGGGGCTGGAGGCAGCGCCCCAAGGAAATTTTGTTTTTTGGACCCTATATTAGGTGGGTGAACCTACCTATGGTTTTGTGCATGGTTTTTGCACATGGTTTTGGGCATGATAGTTTTCATTCCATGGTATTGGATGCTTTGGCATGTATATATATGTATCATAACATTGAAAGGAACATAATGAAAAATCAAGCTAAACGTACCGATTTTGGGATCCAAGGGAAAATCTCTGTTTATATTTGTTTTATGTGTTATGCTCTTGCTATTGTTTATTTTCTGTTGTTAGAATTCTTATGCAAGTAGTTTATGTATGGGGTTAAAACCTACATTTGGTATCAGATCTATTTTGGCTTCAAGGGGATGCCTTTGTTGCTGAGGGGTTTTGCTCGGGCCTGTAGTAGACCTTATTCAGTGGGAGATCAACGGGATCGATTCTGGTGGTGAAAGAAGATGGTGAGCAGTGGAAAGATAAAGATCGTGAAATTTAATGGTCAGAGTTTTGAGTTATGGAAACTTAAGATGGAGGATCTGTTAGTGGATAAATATCAGTGGATCGTGGTAGATTCAGGTACTAAAGCAACGGGAGTGTCCGATGAAGAATGGAAGAAGTTGGATCAAAAGGAAAAGGGAACAATACGATTATGGGTCTCAGATTCAGTATTGATGAATGTATCAGGAGAAGCTATGACTAAGGCTTTATGGGACAAGTTAGGTACTTTGTACAAATCTAAGTCTCTGGTGAATAACCTGTTCCTACGGAAAAAGTTGTATAACCTGAGGATGAAAGATGAAGACTCTGTGACAGAGCATCTGGACAAATTTAATAATGTGGTAAGTCAGTTATTATCTGTTGATATTAAAATTTCAGATGAAGATAAGTGCACCAGTTTGTTGTGTTCTCTACTAGATTTGTGGGATAGTTTGGTTATTGCAATAGGTAGCAACGCAATGCAACTACCTTGTAGTCTGATGAAATAGTATCATCCTTACTTACGAAGGAGATGAGATGGAAAAATATGGAGAGCTAGAATGGTGATGCCTTGTCTGTATGAGGAAGGTCCTAGAACAGAAACAAAAATAAATCATCAAGTGGGAGATCTAAATCTCTAGCAAAACCTGTAAAGGTATGCTAGAAATGCGAAAAGGAAGGGCACTACAAAAGGGACTGTAAATCTAAAGCTCCTGACAAAGGAAAGGGATCTGATGATGCTCCTTCTGAAGAGGCAAAAACCACCTCAGATGAAGGTGGGGATGTGTACTTGGCTTCTTCAAGTACACATGTAGATCATGAGGCATGGTTAATTGACTCAGGTGCATCCTTTCACTTCACTCCCCATAGAGAGTGGTTCTTCAAGTATGAGAAATATGATGGTGGTGATGTCTTCTTGAGGGTTGACAGGAAGGCTAAAATCGTTGGTCGTGGAAAATTTAAGTTGAATTTGCAATGTGGAAGGATTAGAACATTTTCAGGTGTTTTGCATTTTCCTGCATTGGATAAAAATTTGAGTTTTGTAAGCGAGCTAGATGATGCAGGTGTAAAAATAGTGTTCGAGAAGGATACCTACAAGATGGTTTAGGGAGCACTAGTACTGATGCGGGGATATCGGATTGGAAATCTGTAAAAGTTGCAAGGTAGGAATATTGTTGATGGGTGCAACAGTGCTGTGGTTCCTAAAAGTGGATCAGAAAATCTAGTGGACTCTAAAGAAAAGACCATGTTATGGCATCAAAGACTTGGACATATTGGAGAGAAGGGCCTTCGAATAATTCATGGTAAAGGTATGGCAGAACGTATGAATAGCTCTCTGGATTTTGGTTTCTGTGAATAATGTGTATATGGGAAGTAAAATCGGGTGAGTTTTCCCTCTTGTGGTAAGAGGGCGAAACAGATATTAGAGCTTGTGCACAATGATGTGTTTGGACTTGTGAAGGTTCCATCACTGGGTAAGTCTATGTACTATGTATTATTTATAGATGATTTCTGAAGGAATACATGGATATATTTTCTTAAGAAGAAAGTTGAAGTGTTTGACAGGTTTAAAGACTTTAAGGCTCTGGTGGAAAACTAGACAAAGAAGAAGATAAAGGTGCCGAGGACAAATAATGATGGAGAGTTTTGCAAGAAGGAATTTGAAGAATTATGTAAGAAGTGTGGTATATCACGATAGAAGACTACTCTATACACATCTGAGAAAAATGGAGTTGCAGAAATAATGAACAAGACATTGATGGAAAGGGAAAGAAGCATGCTCAATGGTGCTAGGTTAGGACATGAATTTTGGGCAGAGGTGGTGGAGACTGCATGTTACCTGGTAAATAGATCACCTTCATCAACTTTGGAGGATAAGACTCCACAAGAGATATGGACTGGTAAGAAACCCTCTCTTTCACATCTGAGGGTATTTGGATGTGATGCATATGTACATGTTCCAATGGAGAAAATGTTGGGTTGTGTTATATTCTTTCCACGACTAGCCCACGTAGTTAACTAGGGAGTTAGAGGGGGCGCATATCCCACCTTTGTTGTGTCGATTGTGTAGCAGGGGGAGGGGGGTCACATGGGGTTTGAGGCATACCCATAACCCTGATTTATGGGGTCCGGGGCAGAGCCCTGGAAAATTTTGGTTTTGGACCCTTTGTTGGGATGGGTGGACCCACCTATGGTTTTGTGCATGATTTTTGCACATGTTTTTGGATGCGATGGTTTTCGGTCCATGGTATTAGATGCTTTGGCATGTATAAATATGTATTATAACATTGAATGGAACATAATGAGAAATCAAGTTGGTAATCTCGGTTTTGGGATCTAGGGGAAAATATTTGTGTATATGTGTTTTATGTGTTATGCTCTCGCATTGTTTATTTTCTGTGTTTTAGAATTCGTATGCAGGTAATTTTTGTATGGGGTTAAAACCAACATTTGGTATTAGAGTTGTTTTGGCTTCAAGGGGATGCCTTTGTTGCTGAGGGGTTTCGCTTGGGTCTGTGGTAGACCCTGTTCAGTGGAAGATCTGCGGGATCGATTCTGGTAGTGAAAGAAGATGCCGAGTAGTGGAAAGATAGAGATAGAGAAATTTAATGGTCAGAGTTTTGAGTTGTGGAAACTCAAGATGAAGGATCTGTTGGTGGATAAAAATCAGTGGATTGCGGTAGATCCAGGTACTAAACCAACGGGAGTGTCCGATGAAGAATGGAAGAAGTTGGATCGGAAGGCAAATAGCACAATACGATTGTGTGTCTCAAATTCAGTATTACTGAATGTATAAGGGGAAGCTACAGTGAAGGCTTTGTGGGACAAGTTAGGGACTTTGTACCAATCTAAGTCTCCGGTGAATAAACTGTTCCCACGGAAAAAGCTATATAACCTAAGGATGAAAGATGGAGACTCAGTGAAAGAGCATCTAAACACATTTAATACTGTGGTAAGTCAGTTAGTGTCTATTGATATTAAAATTTCAGATGAAGATAAGTGCATCAGTTTGTTGTGTTCTCTACCAGATTCGTGGGATAGTCTAGTTATTGCAATAGGTAGCAATGAAACTGCCTTGCAGATTGATCAAATAGTCTCATCCTTGCTGACGGAGGAGATGAGATGGAAAAATATGGAGAGCCAGAATGGTGATGCCTTGTCTGTACGAGGATGGTCCCAAAACAAAAATAAAAATAAGTCATCGAGTGGGAGATCTAAATCTAGAGGGAGATCTAAATCTTCAGGAAAACTTGTAAAGGTGGTGTGATGGAAATGCAGAAAGGAAGGGCACTACAAAAGGGACTGTAAATCTAAAGCTCCTGATAAAGTAAAGGGATTTGATGACGCTCCTTCTGCAGAGGCGAAAACCACCTCAGATGAAGGTGGGGATGTGTACTTGGCCTCTTCAAGTATACATGTAGATCATGAGGCATGTGGTGGGCCCCAGTATTGTAGCAATAATGCTACAACTCCTGGAACTCCCTTCTTTAATTTTATCAACCCGGTAGTTCGTAACAAACTTGGAAGCGATGGTGCTGTATGCACAAGTACTAGCTCTTGCCGCAGCTGTCACTTGGTCAGCTAGCACAAGTCCACTAGGAGCTTAAGCCAACTTCTATGAGCTCTTAGAAGAAGCTTTTTAATTGATGGATGAAAGCTAACTCGAAGGAAGCTAATCTAATTGCAAAAAGACACTGAAAGCCAAAAAGAAACGCAAACCCTAGCAAACCCTAATTCTACCAGCTAGTCCTACTGACGCAAAGGAGAGCATGAAAACTATTGAAAGAGATGCCATTACTTCTATGAAGGTAAAACACATGTGTCTAGACTACCTCTATCTGAAGAAAACATATTTTTGAATTTTTGATTAAGTTGTTGGAATTATCATGCATGCGCTTTTAACTATTTTTGACTGTGAAGAGGTGGATCAAGGAGGAGAAATGCTTAGAAAAGGTTGGGATGGCACAGAGAGGGCCTAAGGGGTCCCCAACACCCTTCCAGAGAGTTTCACAAAGTTTGGTTGCCAAGAAACCGCGTTTATGAGCTTCTACAGGAAGTCTGCAGGGGTTCTACAGGATGTTCAGGATTTCTACAGGATGTTCTGTAATTCTTCTATAGGATGTTCAGGATTTCTACAGGATGTTCTGTAATTCTTCTACAGGATGTTTCGAAATGGGATTTTGGAGCATGGATGGAGGGAAAAAGATGGAGGAGTGAGTATGGAGGTGAAATAGGGGTGTGAAGAGGTCCAGGACCTGGTGGATGAGGCTAAGGAGCGATTGGATTTGTTCAAGGATGGAGGAAGCGATGATGCACAAGAATGTGGGAATTAGGGCAAGGTGGGGAAAGCATGGCAAATGAAGGGTACGAATCATGGACTAAGGGTTGGAGCAGATTATATGATGGATTATGGGTAGATAGAGAAGGATAACAGGTGCTCTGCAAGTTATTTTTCAAATTTAACAAATGAAGACTTGGAAAATCAAGAACCTAATTACCTTGACCTAATCTGACCTAGATAATAGCAAAAGAAATGGAACAAAAGTTTATTTGCACAAAATCAGATGAACTAACTATGCAACTGAACAATCATAACCCTAAGCATGCAGTCAAAACTGATATCAAGTTTGACAACTAAGAATCCAACACTAATACTTGCATGGTGAAGCAAAACAACGTTTTTGTGGGCAGCAAGGTCACCTTTGTCCCAACTCACAATCCCACTGAGGGAGAGGTAAGATCAGAGGTGCTTGATCCCCTTTTTCCAAGGATCCTTTATGTTATTAATCTATCCAAATCAATCTGAACATGAAAATCTACTTTAATCATCAAAAACAACCTAAATAACACAACAAGTTTTAAATCTAAATAGCAGATTTTACTCTAAGAATGCAACAAAGACACATGAAAGTAAACAAAGGAGGTACTGGGCACTTCAGATGGGCCCAACCCCAAGAGCTACAGCCTCCTAAGAGAGATTTAGAGCTGGTGCAAAGCTGGATTCATCTTTATTGATCAAGAAATGAAGAGTTACATCAAAACTGTCCACAAGGAGAACTTGAAAATGAGCTGAAAGCAAAGCTAATCTATTGCCTAAAAATCGAACTGCAAAATGACTATAAAATGAGTAACTACTAGCTACAAATTGACTAACCACTAGCTAACAAAAATGACTCACCACTAGCTAACCCCAAATGAGGCCCTAAGCCTTCTTATTTATACAAATTGAGGACCCCAACAGTCCTCCTAAACTTTAGGGACTCGGCTGCCCAAAACTTGTAGTTAACAGCAGTCCTACTTGACTTGCTTGGCTGCCCTTGTGCTAATTGATTTGGTGGCCCTTGAACTCCGAGCTGATGGTGGAGAATTCAAGGTAAGGGCCCATAAATGAAGGGAACACCTTCCTAAAAATACTCTCCACGAATTTGGCTGCCAAGTGCTCATTTCAACCATTGATTTTGTCTCCAAATTGACCAAAAAGGCTACACAAAGCACACATTAGACTTGTTGGCATAATGACTAACCCAATTCACTCTATTAGCATAAATATAATCAAAAACATGCAATAAACTAATGAGAATGGTGGATTAAGTCGAATTAGGAGGTTGAATGAGCCCAAATAATTATCTAGTTTTCGAGCTCATCATCACCCCCCTACTCAAAGTGTTGCTCATCCTCTGAGCAACCAATCTATCTCCTCATCTTTGATGGCCCTGGTGGCCTCCCTGTCATGCCAAGCTTCTGAAGTGATGTCCTCTTCTCTGTCATGAAACCATGCTTTTCTCTTTGCTTCTTCCCACTACTTGCTCCTTTTTCTAGAGAATTCTCAGCTTTGGTATGATTGTGAAAATATATTCAATATGATGGTGGAAATGGTGGTGAAAGGAGATGAAATCAGTGGAGGATGGAAGAAAAGAGTGGCTGCATGCCTCCTCAACAAACTTCAAGCTTCAAATCCCTCTCCATAATTGATTTTGGCCTGCCCAAAGGCTTCTACAGGATGTTTCTGGTAAAAATACAGAACTTCCTGTAGAAAGTCCTGTAGCTTCCTGTAGAAGGTTGAACCATGACCAGATTGTGTCCGAACCTTGAAAAAAATGAGTGTTCATGGAGGGGATGGATGTGCTTATGGTGGCTAGCACAACTGCTGCCTCCCTAGCTAAAATCTCGGCCAATTTCTCCTTCTGCTGCCCTCTCCCCAAACTTCCTTGTATGCCAATCCCAAACAACGCAAAGCCTTTGAACTCATCTGATGAAACTTCCTCAAGAGTAATTCCCTTGATGCATCATCTAATTCAACAACTGATCCATCTGCAAGTTGTTGAAAAGCACTCCTTTCAAGCAAATTTTCCATGGCGCCCTTCACTAGCAGACGATTTTGTCCCATTGGTTTCGTGACAATAACACCCATGGATTTTCGATCACAATCAAACTCCAATAAAGCCCGCCTCTTTGATCTTTGTATCCACCAATCACAATTGCCCAATTTCACTGTGCCACTGTTGAGAATGGCACTTGTATCACCTGCCATTGGGTCTGGAACTCCCATTTTTTCAACCAATACCTTCAAGGCTGCCTCAGTGGGAATACCAGTAGCATGGAACTGGTGACCTTGACAAGATATCCCTGCATCATTGCAAACTGCAACAACTTCTGCCAGAGTTTCTAAATTTTCCCCCATATTATGTGCAGGCCAATCCAATATTTTTCCATCCTCAGGATTATATGTTGTTCCTTCAACAGTAAACTCTCTAAGTGAACCATCACTGTGCCCTATGGCTATAAACTCACTGACAGACATCTGATTGGTTGTAAGAGTACCTGTCTTATCAGAGCAAATCACTGTGGTGCAACCCAAAGTCTCCACGCTCGGTAACTTACGCACAATAGCATTCTTTTGTGCCATCTTACGAGTGCCAAGAGCCAAACATGTAGTAATCACAGCAGGCAATCCATCTGGTATAGCAGCAACTGCCAGAGCAACAACAATCTTAAAGTAGTACGTACATTTCTCAAAGGAAAACCTAATATTTTTTGGCCACCCATCTATGACTTCCCATGAAAGAAAATATTTGTAGTTCATGATCCAGACAAGAATACAAATGGCACCAACCACTGTTGTCAGTCTTTCACCAAATTCACCTAACTTTGTTTTCAAAGGGGTATCATGACATTCCATTGAAGCTTCCTGAATTTGTGCCTGAATTTTACCTATTTCTGTAAACATGCCAGTGCTCACAACAATGCATGTGTAGCAGCCATTGGTAATTGTAGTTCCTGCAGACACCATGCATTCTTTTGACTGCAACTCACAGTCACACAAGGTGGCTGGATATGTTCTTTTGACCACAGGCATGCTCTCTTTGGTCAGGGAGCTCTGCTCCATCCTAAAGGTGGATGTCTGGAGGGACACAATTCTCATGTCTGCAGGAACCTTGTCTCCCACCTTCAGTTCCACTATATCTCCTGGAACAAGTTCTCTGGAGGGAAGATCTACAACATAAAGTCCATCTCTCAAGACCTTTGCATGATCAGTTTGCATTTCTTTGAGAGCTTCCAAAGCCTTCTCAGAATTATTCTCCTGCCATACTCCAACAATGGCATTGAGGATGAGAATCAGGAGAATGACCAGGGGCTCTACATAGGCTGTTATTCCCTCCTCAGAAGACACATTATCACGAAAGTAGGCGAGAAGAAATGAAATGCCAGCTGCCAGCAGAAGTATTTTAGCAACTGTATCATCAAATTGCTCCATTGCCAGCTTCCACAAAGGTGTACCATTTTTCTTCTGGAGCTCATTCCATCCATATATTTGATGGCGTTTTTCCACTTCATGAGAATTTAAACCATTCTCTAAGCTCACATCATATTATTCTAAGCATTCTTCAACAGTTTTAGACCAAGCAGGGAATACCTTGTCCTCCATGGACTATGAAATAGATGATCAGATTCTGAATTCAAACAGATTGCTCCACCATTAACAAACCTATAATGCATTTGAAAAACTCAAAAATCAATACTTTCAAGAACCCTGGTAACCTTGGACACGAGCTTTAACTACTTTTCTCATTTCAAGCTTGAATTTTGACAAGAATCTCGGGTTTTCCTTCTGCAGAGCTGTTTTCTGCGTTTCCTGTAGACGACTTCCTGTAGAAACGCCTGTAGAGTGCCCCTGCACCTCTCAGTGAGCCCGATACACTGGAGAATTGTGAACCAGGCCACAAAGCTCAATGGAGGACGATGGGTTAATCATTTTGTGGCATCATAGGATGCATACTTCAGTTGAAAATGTTGCAAGTGCAAGTTAACAACAGTCTGTGAGTTTCAGCTGAGCGTTCGTTAATTGCTGCATGATTTGTGGTGAAGGAGTGAGGTGGCCAGGTGTACGTGGCCACATGCAGATGGCAGTGCTATAATGAGCTGCATGTCCTCTTCTTGTTAATCAGTTGCACTGGAGTTAAAGCCTCTACCACTATCTGTTTTTTTATTTTCAATTTTCACGTGAGTGACTTACCCATGCATGCTGCGTGATTTTTGCCTGGATGAGTGCAATCGGATATGGCTAGCTTCCTGGCTGAATCCCCCCATCTCATTCGTTCATGCAGTTCTTAGATCAAATTCATGCAATAGAGGAACAAGGTTTAGTCACGTACCTGAAGTCAAATGGTTGCTGTGAGGTGCTTTTTGTTGCTGCATGCTCATATTCTACTGCTGCATGCCTGGATCCTTTGGTTGCATGAGGGCTTGGCTGATGATTTTTGGTTGTTTTCCTTGTGCAGGTGTCCTCTGGCCAGATGCATGCTGCAGGAGTTCATTTCCACATTTAGATCTGCACCTTCAAGCTGCTACTGCTGAATTTTCACAGGACCAGAACTTGTTTTCGCCATTTCTCCCAAACGGTAAACCGGATTGATCTGAAACTTGCTGAGTGCATTCCTATCATCATTATGCACCTCCCATAGAAAAATCGTGATCAATGGATGCACAGATTTCAAGAAAAATGGAAAATGGCAGAAGATTTTAGAGATCAATTTCTCGGAAACCGTGCATCGGAATCGGCTGAAACTGCTTGGATAGGTTACTATCACCCATATGAATATCCCCATGAAACAGGTTTTGAAACGGATGCACGGATATGGAGAAAATGAAAAAATGACTGATGGTGATGGAGGCTAATTTCTTGGAAACCGTGCACCGGAACGGCCTGAAACTGCTCGAGCATGTTGCCATCATTCCTATACAATTCTCTGTAAAACGGTTTTTCAAATGGATGCATGGTTTTCAAGTTATGGCAAAAACAAATTTTGTTCTATGTGTTTTTGCTTCAAAGCATTTTGTAGTTTTGTTGCATGGCATGAAAATTGAACTTGGGATGTGATGCAGGTATGGAGATGATGGAGGAGGAGTTTGAAGATTGCAGGAGGACTTCTGAACCCTTGAGGAAGCTACCATGTTAACCAAACCGCCTCTTTGAAATCCATTTCTAGCTTCCTACAATTTCTACAAGAACTTCCTGTAGAAGCACAATGTAGAAGCACAATGAGGTGGAAAAATGATGGAGAAAGGCAAGGGATGGACACAGAGGTGCTTGCAGGCCTAACCAACAGATTCCCACCATCAGATTCCATTTTAGAATTGAATTTGGTTCGTCCAAAGGTTCTACAGGATGTTTCCTGTAGAAATACAGAACTTCCTGTAGAAGGCACAAAAATTCCTTTGACCTTGTTTTGAGTGATCCTCCTGACCTGAAATGTCCTTCTTGCAACCTGCAATTAGCCAATGGAAATTAGTTTTATTTTTTCTTTTCTTTTTCTCTTTTTTTTTTGAAAACAACTAGGGCGCCTCATGGAGGTTTTCACCCTAATTGCCTGCCCTGGGCGCCTCCAAGGGAGGTTTTCACCCAGGGATCTTATTCTCTTTTCTCTTTTTTTTTTCCAACCCATTGACCGCCTCATGGAGTTTTTCAATCAATGAGCCAATCTAAGGCGCCTCCAAGGAGGTTTTCACCTTAGATTTCTATTTTCCTCTTTTTTCATTTTTTCTTTTTCTTTTTTCTCCTTTTTTCTTTTTTTTTTCTTTTTTTTCTACCCTACCCTACTTGAAAAACAAAATCGTTCTCAAGTATAAGAATCTTCCAATGGAGCCATGTGCACATCGAGATTAGAGACAAAATGATGTGGAGGCTCGAAATGCATGCTTGGATAGCTATCCAGATTTTAGAGACCAAATGATCTGACTTTGAAGGGATCAAACATAGTTGAGGAAGAGAGTACCGCTACAACTTAGTGACCGTCTGAAACCATATCTCAATATAGCTCTGATATCCTTGGTTCTTTTTCTGATCTGGATCATGTTTCATGTCACCTTCTAACATGACTTTCTCATCTTCCTCTTTTTGCTAATCTTTATCTTGAATACATGGAAGATTTGATGGTAACCATGAGGAAGCTTTCTGGATCTCTGATTCTGATCTCTTCTCTTCATCAAGTGCATCCCATGGTTCTTTGATCTTTTCTTTTGAATCTTCTTCTGCTAGATGTGGTCCTTCAATGCTTGCAATATGATCTCTGCTTTGGAACACTCTTCCTGAGCTATGGTGAAAATCATTGAGCTCAAGAGGAGTCATTTGGACATGTTGTGCCTCAGCTTTGCAATTAGGTTGAGCTACTCCATTGTATGGTTTTGGAAATGGTGGTACGGGTAGTTGAATGGAGGTGTGTATTTGAGATGGATGCGGATGGGGTTGTGGTTGGGTAGGCATTTGGGGTTGCCTTGGTGGAGGAGGAGGTGATGGTTGCGGTTGAGCAAGTGGTGGAGGAAAAGAAGTGGGAGGAGTGTTGTACTGGGGCCTCCACCCCTGATGAGGTGCATTCCACTGAGGTTGTGGCTAAGCATAAGAGTGAAATGAATGAGCAGTTGGTTGGGCATATTATGGATCTATGAAGGAACAAGGAGGAGGTGTGAACCAGGAAGGATGAGCAGGGGGACCCCAAGAAGGCATGAAAGTGGCTTGATAGGGGTCATAATAAGTCTCGTGTGTCCCTTGCAGTTCCTACTGGTAAGATCTAGGTCCATGCAACCTCCTTTGGTTCATATAATAGAGTGGTTCAGTGGCTCCTTTGGCTCTCTGATATGCAGCTTTAATTCCGGGCAAGGAAGGGCACTGATCTGTAGGATGGTATTCTTCACAGACAAAACACACTTCTATGGAGTGCAATGGACATTCGTTCCTAGGATGCTTTCTAGTGCACCTAGGACAAAAAAAGGCCAAAGCCCTCTTGGCTTCTTCTTGCTTCTTTTGGATCCACAAGGTATCCAGTTGCATGGCAAGAAACTGCCTCATATCACTCTTGAAATCTTCGATCTGATTTTCAAATTTGTCTTTAGACAAGGTGCTGCTCCCAATATTTCTGCTTGTAGCCATTTGCTCTAGAGGAATGGTTTCTTCTTCTTCGTCCCTTAAGGTTCTTCAAATGTGTCTTGCTTTCCACCTAAGGGTTCTTTAATCACAGCCATCGAAGAAGAGAGAATGTTGGCTGTGTGAAGCAGTGGGGGTGTTGTGCAATCATTTTTCTAACTTATCTCTACTCCTACAAGGCATGAAAGGAAATCTTTTTGGTTGTTTTTTTTTTTTTCTTCTTCTTGTGCCTGCAAAAACTAAAATAGATTGAACTGCAACCTACTATCTTGCTGAAATGAAAATGCGGAATTGAAATGAAAGCAGGAAAGGACTAATCTATTTTGCTCAAATGAAATTACAAGAATGAAATGCTAATCTACGCTTGCAAAAATGAAATTGCGGAATTGAAATGCTAATCTATGAAAGCGGGAAATGCTAATCTACTTTTGCATAAATGAAATTGCGTAATGGAAATGAAATAAACTACTTAGAAGAAGATTGTAGTGGAAAATAGAAGAAAAGCGGCAATCACCAATACTCTCACGCTTCCCCGGCAATGGCGCCAAAAAGATGCTGGGCCCCAGTATTGTAGCAATAATGCTACAACTCCTGGAACTCCCTTCTTTAATTTTATCAACCCGGTAGTTCGTAACAAACTTGGAAGCGACAGTGCTGTATGCACAAGTACTAGCTCTTGCCGCAACTGTCACTTGGTCAGCTGGCACAAGTCCACTAGGAGCTTAAGCCAACTTCTATGAGCTCTTAGAAGAAGCTTTTTAATTGATGGATGAAAGCTAACTCAAAGGAAGCTAATCTAATTGCAAAAAGAAACTGAAAGCCAAAAAGAAACGCAAACCCTAGCAAACCCTAATTCTACCAACTAGTCCTACTAACGCAAAGGAGAGCATGAAAACTACTGAAAGAGATGCCATTACTTCTATGAAGGTAAAATACATGTGTCTAGACTACCTCTATCTGAAGAAAACACTTTTTTGCATTTTTTATTAAGTTGTTGGAATTATCATGCATGCGCTTTTAACTATTTTTGACTGTACAGAGGTGGATCAAGGAGGAGAAATGCTTGGAAAAGGTTGGGATGGCACAGAGAGGGCCTAAGGGGTCCCCAACACCCTTCCAGAGAGTTTCGCAAAGTTTGGTTGCCAAGAAACCGCGTTTATGATCTTCTACAGGAAGTCTACAGGGGTTCTACAGGATGTTCAGGATTTCTACAGGATGTTCTGTAATTCTTCTACAGGATGTTTCGAAATGGGATTTTGGAGCATGGATGGAGGGAAAAATATGGAGGAGTGAGTATGGAGGTGAAAGAGGGGTGTGAAGAGATCTAGGACCTGGTGGATGAGGCTAAGGAGCGATTGGATTTGTTCAAGGATGAAGGAAGCGATGATGCACAAGAATGTAGGAATTAGGGCAAGGTGGGGAAAGTATGGCAAATGAAGGGTACGAATCATGGACTAAGGGTTGGAGCAGATTATCTGATGGATTATGGGTAGATAGAGAAGGATAACAGGTGCTCTGCAAGTTATTTTTCGAATTTAACAAATGAAGACTTGGAAAATCAAGAACCTAATTACCTTGACCTAATCTGACCTAGATAATAGCAAAAGAAATGGAACAGAAGTTTATTTGCACAAAATCAGATGAACTAACTATGCAACTGAGCAATCATAACCCTAAGCATGCAGTCAAAACTGATATCAAGTTTGACAACTAAGAATCCAACACTAATACTTGCATGGTGAAGCAAAACAGCGTTTTTGTGGGCAGCAAGGTCACCTTTGTCCCAACTCACGATCCCACTGAGGGAGAGGTAAGATCAGAGGTGCTTGATCCCCTTTTTCCAAGGATCCTTTATGTTATTAATCTATCCAAATCAATCTGAACATGAAAATCTACTTTAATCATCAAAAGCAACCTAAATAACACAACAAGTTTTAAATCTAAATAGCAGATTTTACTCTAAGAATGCAGCAAAGACACATGAAAGTAAACAAAGGAGGTACGGGGCGCTTGAGATGGGCCCAACCCCAAGAGCTATAGCCTCCTAAGAGAGATTTAGAGCTGGTGCAAAGCTGGATTCATCTTTATTGATCAAGAAATGAAGAGTTACATCAAAACTATCCACAAGGAGAACTTGAAAATGAGCTGAAAGCAAAGCTAATCTATTGCCTAAAAATCGAACTGCAAAATGACTATAAAATGAGTAACTACTAGCTACAAATTGACTAACCACTAGCTAACAAAAATGACTCACCACTAGCTAACCCCAAATGAGGCCCTAAGCCTTCTTATTTATACAAATTGAAGACCCCAACAATCCTCCTAAACTTTAGGGACTCAGCTGCCCAAAACTTGTAGTTAACAGCAGTCCTACTTTACTTGCTTGGCTGCCCTTGTGCTAATTGATTTGGTGGCCCTTGAACTCCGAGCTGATGGTGGAGAATTTGAGGTAAGGGCCCATAAATGAAGGGAACACCTTCCTAAAAATACTCTCCACGAATTTCGCTGCCAAGTGCTCATTTCAACCATTGATTTTGTCTCCAAATTGACCAAAAAGGCTACACAAAGCACACATTAGACTTGTTGGCATAATGACTAACCCAATTCACTGTATTATTATAAATATAATCAAAAACATGCAATAAACTAATGAGAATGGTGGATTAAGTCGAATTAGGAGGTTGAATGAGCCCAAATAATTATCCATTTTTGGGGCTCATCAGCATGGTTGATCGACTCAGGTGCATCCTTTCACTTCACTCCCCATAGAAAGTGGTTCTGCGAGTATGAGAAATACGATGGTGGTGATGTCTTCTTAGGGGATGATAGGAAGGCTAGAATCATTGGTCATGGAAAAATAAAGTTGAAGTTGCAAGGTGGAAGGGTTAGAACACTTCCAGGTGTTCTGTATATTCCTGCATTGGCCAGAAATCTGATTTCTGTAAGCAAGTTGGATGATGCAGGTATAAAAATAGTGTTTGAGAAGGATACCTGTAAGATGGTTCGGGTAGCACTGGTATTGATGCAGGAAGTTCAGATTGGAACTCTGTACAAGCTGCAAGGTAGCACGGTTGTTGATGGGTGCAACAATTCTGTGGTCCCTGAAAGTGGAGCAGAAAATCTAGTGCTCTCTGGAGAAAAGACCATGCTGTGGCATCAAAGGCTTGGACATATTGGAGAGAAGGGTCTTCGAATACTTCATGGTAAAGGTATGGTAGAAGGTATGAGTAATAGCTCTCTGGATTTTGATTTCTGTGAAAATTGTGTGTATGGGAAGCAGAATTGGGTGAGTTTCCCCTCTGGTGGTAAGAGGGCGAAACAAATATTAGAGCTTGTGCATAGTGATGTGTTTGGACCTTTGAAGGTTCCATCACTGGGTAAGTCTGTGTACTTTGTATCATTTATAGATGAGTTCTCAAGGAATACATGGATATATTTCCTTAAGAATAAATTTGATGTCTTTGATAGGTTTAAAGAATTTAAGGCTCTTGTGGAAAACCAGACAGAGAGGAAGATAAAGGTGCTGAGGACAGATAACGGTGGAGAGTTTTGTAGCAAGGAATTTGAAGAATTTTGTAAGAAGTGTGGTATAGCACAACAGAAGACTACTCCATATACACCTCAGCAAAATGGAGTTGCAGAAAGAATGAATAAGACATTGATGGAAAGGGCAAGAAGCATGCTCAGTGGTGTCGGGTTAGGATAGGAATTCTGGGCAGAGACGATGGATACTGCATGTTACCTGGTCAACAGGTCACCTTCATCAGAGTTGGAGGATAAGACTCCAGAAGAGGTATGGACTAGTAAGAAACCCTCTCTTTCACATCTGAGGGTATTTGGATGTGATGCATATGTACATGTTCAAAAGGAGAAATGAACCAAGTTGGATAGTAAATCTGAAACGTGCTTCTTTATTGGGTATAAGGATGGTTTAAAGGGGTATAAGCTTTGGAACCCAGTCACATGGAAGGTTGTGTACAACCAAGGTGTGGTGTTCAGAGAGGTAAAAGTTGTTATTAAACATGAAGTCCAACGAAAGAAACCTAAGAAGCTAGAGTTTGAGGTTAAGGAGGAAGAATCAGACTCTACAGCAGAGGAGGAATCAGAAGATGAAGAGCCACAAAATCTGGGTCTAAGAAGATCAGTTCGAGAAAGAAGGCAGCCAGAAAGGTATAGTCCATCTGCTTTCTGTTAAAATTTTGCTTTATCTATTACTGACGATGATCCCAGAACTATGAAGGAAGCAGTAGATTTAGAGGATGGAAAACTCTGGAAAGAGGCCATGGTTGATGAAATGGCATCTTTGCACAAAAATGACGCTTGGGATCTGGTGGAGTTGTTGGCTGGAAGGAAACCCATTGGCAGCAAATGGGAGTTCAAAAAGAAGAAAAATGCAGAAGGAAAGGTGGAGAAATACAAAGCTCGGTTGGTCACAAAAGGTTATTCCCAGGTGCCGGGAATTGATTTTGGTGATATTTTTTCTCCTGTTGCCAAAGTAACTTCTATTAGATTACTTTATCTATTGTTGTTGCTTTTGATTTTGAGGTAGAAAAAATGGATGTGAAGACAACATTTCTTCACAGGGATCCAGAAGAGGAAATATACATGAAGAAACTTGAAGGCTTTGCGGTGAAGGGTAAGAAAGAATTGGTATGCAAGTTAAAGAAGTCTCTGTATGGGTTAAAACAGTCACCAAGGATGTAGTATTAGAAATTTGATACATTTATATGGGGACTTGGCTTCACCAGAAGCAAAGAAGATCACTATGTGTATTTTAAATTAATTGGTGACCGTGTTATTTATCTGGTCTTGTATGTGGATGATATGTTGCTGGTTGGAAATGACAAAGAAATTATCCAGGATTTGAAGACCCAATTGTCCTCCAAATTTGACATGAAAGATCTTGGTGCTGCAAACTATATTTTGGGCATGGAAATTAAAAGAGATCAGGCAAAGAAGAAGCTCTGGTTAAACCAGAGGAAGTATGTCGAGACAATACTGCAGAGGTTCAATATGCAGGATAGTAAACCGATGAAGTTTCCTATTCCTGTAGGTGTGAGGTTATATACTAAACAGTGTCCCAAGACACAAGAAGAGGAAGAGGACATGTCTCGTGTTCCATATGCAAGTGCAGTCGGTAGCCTGATGTATGCAATGGTATGTACTAGACCAGACATTGCACATACAATGGGAGTATTGAGCAGCTTTATGTCAAAATCAGGGAAGGAGCACTGGACAGCAGCAAAGCGGGTTTTCAGGTATTTGTATGGCACTAGTGATTATGGTTTGTGCTACCAAGGAAGATCAGGATTGGACATAATGTTGGATATTCATGGCTTTGTTGATGCAGACTGGGCTGGAGATCTAGATCAGAGAAGATCTACAAGTGGGTACGTGTTTAACCTATTTGGAGGTGCAGTTAGTTGGATGAGTAAGAAACAATCTGTAGTGGCACTATCAACTACAGAGGCAGAATACATGGCAGCCACTTATGCAAGCAAGGAAGCAATTTGGTTGCAGAGATTGTGTTCAATTATGTGGTTAGTACAGGGAGCTATAAGGATAGACTGTGTAAAAACTTTTTCTACAAATCATCTAGCTTTGATACCATGTAGAAATTTTGAATAATAAACACATATTCAACAGAGATTATCCCGATTATACACTATTGCAGAATACATGCATAATACATAACCTCCTCTACATTGATCATCAATTTAGCAACATTAAAAACAATTAAACATCAATCGCATGCACACATTAACACAGTATGTAACCCGAGGAAAGCTTACAGCTGAAAACCCCACACTATCTGTATATTACTGATTGAGAACATGTAACATTACATAGTAAAATACTCCTCATAAGTATCTAGCACTATCTCCACCCGTTACACACAATACAGCTCAGATCTTATCTCCAAATCTCCCCCGCAGCTTTGCCTGCCTCCACTGCACAATCCTGCAAGAGAATGAATGAATCCAAACTCGTTCCAAGTTCTATTTACCTTGGAGAATCACTCACATTAAAAATCACGTGAGCACAGGCTATATTACTGGGCATTCTCATGGGCATACTCAATACATTGCTTGTGGAAAGTCTCATGCACAACTATAGTCTCAACTGATAGCAATCTCAACCTCTAACACATGTCTCCATTGAACTATCCATGCACTGAGTTAACTGATGTATTCTTAAGTTGCATTATGAGTTAATAATTAGTGAATTAATTAATTACTAATTCACACAACTCATCACTTAGTCTATTGGCTAATTAGACTAAATACAACTAGTTCAACTTAGTCAAATTGAACACAACTCCATTAACTGCTCATCTAACTCCACAAAACTCAACTGCATGAGTTCTAACTGATGTCCTGCATGCAATAGCTCAACTGACCCACAAAGAAAGTGTATTTCCTTCTGACAGCTACATGTGCCACATCTATAGCTCAAACTGAAGTGCTCCAAGAGGATAAGATAAAGTTTATAGTCTAAATATTATTATGAGACAATAATATTTGACTTTTCTATTTTTGACTAGCAGTCTAAAAATAGACTCTGATCACTCCTACTGTGATCCAAAAATAGAAGTCCATCTATTTTTTCCAACATGACCAATCATCCATAAACAACATTCTGCAACTCATAGACCATGATCCATATGTCTAAAAATAGACATAGTCTAAAAATAGACTTTGCGCCATAATTTGCCTGCAGGCCCACTTAGTGAAGGCGACTCCTTTCCACTAAGCTCCATCATCTTGTTGCATTTTCAACACTCCCTCTCAACAAGATATGGATTATCTACAACCCCTATCCTGCAACTTTTGAATGTTCTGCATGCAACATGATTCTCCGCTCCACTTGCTCCAACAACACTTGGAACAAAAAAAACTCCCAACTGACCACTCTATTGGGCTAGGAACATACTCTAATGCTAAAGCTCTACCTGCTGCTGACAAGTGCTCCCTCTCTGACATCTGTGCTACTGCAACATCTCCATGCTTATCGCACCATTGCACACTTCTCTGTGCCACCTAGCACTGTACAAAACACTTGTGCCTCTCGCATTGCTGCAGCCTGCTAGCTATGCGCTGTCCTGGGATTCCCTACACTGTTTCTCTCTCTACCGCTCCATCCACATCTGTCTCTACCCAATGAGTCAATTCCTGCTACTCCACATCGGGGCTCCCGTAGCAAGGTCTCATTCAAGAGGTTGGGTACCTCAAGGATCCTGCCCCTCCTCCTTGGGATGATCAATCCACATCACCCCACCTCCTACCTGGAGGTATGGCTGCATGCGATCCCTCAGCCCACCTAGCTCAAATTTTCCACCTATTGGAGGTCTCTGCATGAGTAGATGTCTCTACTCGATCTCCTCTTAGCTTCCCTTGTTGAGGCTGCTCCACAACCTCCTGAACTGATGCACCAATCGTGGCTCCTCCACAATTGTCTGAGACTTCTTTTGGATTTGCATGTTGAGTGGTAATATACGCTCCCTCTCAACCACCAAGTCTCCATCAGTTGCCTCGCTGCTCAAGGCTTTGCATGCATCTTAAACCTTAAGAGCATATAGGTTCTTGACCCGTGAACCAATTTGCTTCACCTGTCTAGTGATGATGTGTCTAAGGAAAACCTTTCCCTTACTGAAGACTACATCATAGCCTCTATCTTCCAGCATCGCGATCGACACCAAGTTTCTCTTCAGTCCTAGTACATACTTGACATCAGTCAAGGTAAGGTGAGCTCCATGCTCCCTCTGAAAACAACCGTGCCTACACCTAAGACACTATACTTCTCATCATTACCCATCCCTATGAGTATCTGGAGATCTTTCTCCTCCAAAGTACTGAACAAACTTTTGTCACCGATCATGTGGAAAGAAGCTCCACTATCAAGAAACCAACCACTTCCCACCATGGATGAAACCATACATGCGAAGAGTGTGAAGTCCAACTCAAACTGTGAAGCGAGTGAGGCTGCCTCACCTTCAGATCCTTCCCCAGATCCCTTCTTGTAATTCTTCTTTGGAAATTAGTAGCATAATGGCCCAACTCATGACAACGAAAGCATCACACCTTCAACTTTTCAACTTTCTTCCCATCATTGGAAGAACTGGATTCGGAAAGAGAAAACTTCCCCTTTCCCTTCTTCGCCTTACTCGCTGAGGCACAATTCTCCTCATCATGCATAGATGAAGAACTGTCTCTGGTGCGCCATCTAATCTCCTCTTGCACAAGATCCCTCCAAAGTCTCTCCCATCCTGGCAATTTCTCCCTTCCATTCACCAAGTCCTGGTAGCTATGCCAACTCTTAGGAAGGCCAAGGAGTGCTAGACTCACCATATCCTCATCCTCAACAGTTACCCCCACACTTCCCAGCTCATCCCGGCATTGGGTGAACTTCGCGAGATACTGGGGCATACTGTCTCCATTCTCACACCTAATGTTTCTGAGTTTATCCTTGAGCGCCATTCCACCAAATCAAAACTCAACTGCTTCTGATCTAAAATTCATGAGAACAAAGTATTTCTTGTACAAAGATCGACTGTATGGGAATTCACCGGATATCTCACCTTCCAAAAGAAGGATGAATCCAGAGGCTACCTGGCCTGATTACAAACTCTGCCTGAAGAAATAAAATGTAAACACTTTCTGAATAATAGATCTGATGATCAATTCTCGCTTTGATATCCTGTAGAAGTTTTTCTACAAATCAACCAGCTCTGATACCATGTAAAAACTTTTTCTACAAATCGTCTAGCTTTGATACCATGTAGAAATTTTGAATAATAAACACGTATTCAACAGAGATTATCCCAATTATACACTATTTCGGAATACATGCATAATACATAACCTCCTCTACGTTGATCATCAATTTAGCAGCATTAAAAACAATGAAACATCAATCGCATGCACACATTAACACAGTATGTAACCTGGGGAAAGCTTACAGCTGAAAACCCCACACTATCTATATATTAATGATTGAGAACATGTAACATTACATAGTACAATACTCCTCACAAGTATCCAGCACTATCTCCACCTGTTACACACAATACAACTCAGATCTGATCTCCAAATCCCCCCCACTGCTTTGCCTGCCTCCACTGCACAATCTTGCAAGAGAATGAATGAATCCAAACTCGTTCCAAGTTCTATTTACCTTGGAGAATCACTCACACTAGAAATCACGCGATCACAGGCTATATTACTCGGCATTCTCATGGGCATACTCAATACATTGCTTGTGCAAAGTCTCATGCACAACTATAGTCACAACTGATAGCAATCTCAACCTCTAACACCTGTCTCCACTGAACTATCCATGCACTGAGTTAACTGATGTATTATTCAGTTGCATTATGAGTTAATAATTAGTGAATTAATTAATAACTAATTCACACAACTCATCACTTAGTCTATTGGCCAGTTAGACTAAATACAACTAGTTCAACTAAGTCAAACTGAACACAACTCCATTAACTACTCATCCAACTCCACAGAACTCAACCACATGAGTTCTACCTGATGTTCTGCATGCAATAGCTCAAATGACCCACAAAGAAAGCGTATTTCATTCTGACAGCTGCATGTGCCACATCTGTAGCTCAAACTGAAGTGCTCCAAGAGGATAAGATAAAGTTTATAGTCTAAATATTATTATGAGACAATAATATTTGACTTTTCTATTTTTGACTAGAAGTCTAAAAATAGACTCTGATCACTCCTGCTATGATCCAAAAATAGAAGTCCATCTATTTTTACCAACATGACCAATCATCCATAAACAAAATTCTGCAACTCATAGACCATGATCCATATGTCTAAAAATAGACATAGTCTAAAAATAGACTTTGCGCCATAATTTGCCTACGGGCCCACTTAGTGAAGGCGGCTCCTTTCCATTAAGCTCCATCATCTTGTTGCATTTTCAACAGACTGTGACAGCCAAAGTGCAATTTTCTTGGCAAAGAACCCCGCATATCATTCAAAGACAAAGGAAATTGATGTTTAGTATCACTTTGTGAGGGATATGATAGAAGACAAAAAGGTGTTGCTGGTAAAGGTGGACACTTTGAAGAATACTGTAGATGCATTGACAAAATCTGTGAGCTCTAAGAAGTTCTCTTGATGTAGAGAGACAATGGGAATTTCAGGGCTGGAAAAATTACTAAGCTCTCTTGTGGCCCCCTGTGGAAAGAAAACAACAAGTGGGAGAATGTTGGGTTGTGTTATATTCTTTCCACGACTAGCCCGCGTAGTTAAACGGGGGGTTAGAGGGGGGGGAGCCCCCTTTTATTGCACCAATTGTGTAGCGGGGGGGGGAGGTGTCACAGGGGTTCGAGGCATACCCATAACCCTACTTTATGGGGTTCGGGGCAGCGCCCTGGAAAATTTTGGTTTTGGACCCTATGTTAGGATGGGCAGACCCACCTATGGTTTTGTTCATAATTTTCGCACATGTTTTTGGACGCGATGGTTTTCGATCCATGGTAATGGATGCTTCGGCATGTATAAATATGTATTATAACATTGAAAGGAACATAATGAAAAATCAAGCTGGTAGTCCCGGTTTTGGGATCCAGGGGAAAATCTCTATGTATATGTTTTTTATGTGTTATTCTCTCGCATTGTTTATTTTCTGTGTTTTAGAATTCATATGCAGGTAATTTCTGTACGGGGTTAAAACCTACAGAAAATACCAAAATTGGATAGTAAATCTAAAAAGTGCATCTTTATTGAGTATAAGGATGGTTTAAAGGGTTATAAACTTTGGAACCCAATAACAAGGAAGGTTGTGTACAACCAAGATGTGGTGTTCAGAGAGGTGAAAGATGTTATTAAACATGAAGTCCAACCAAAGGAACCTAAGAAGATAGAGTTTGAGATAAAGTAGGAAGAATCAGACTCTACAACAGAAGAGGAATTAGAAGATGAAGTGGCACAAACTCCAGTTGTGAGAAGATCTGTTTGAGAAAGAAGGAAGCTAGAAAGGTATAGTCCATATGCTTTCTATTCAAATTTTGCTTAATATATTACTAATGATGATCCCATAACTGTGAAAGAATTTTTAGATTCATAAGATGACAAACTATGGAAAGAGGCCATGGTTGATGAAATGGCATCTTTACACAAAAATGAGGCTTGGGATCTGGTGGAGTTGCCGGCTGGAAGGAAACCCATTGGCAGCAAATGGGTGTTCAAGAAGAAGACAAATGAAGAAGGAAAGGTGTAGAAATACAAAGCTCAGTTGGTAGCAAAAGGTTATTCCCAGGTGCTGAGAATTGATTTTGGTGATATTTTTTCTCTTGTTGCCAAGGTAGCTTCTATTAGATTAATTTTATCTGTTGTTGTTGCTTTTTATTTTGAGGTAGAATAGATGGATGTGAAGATAACATTTCTTCACAGGGATCTGGAAGAGCATATCTACATGAAGCAACCAGAAGGCTTTGTGGTGAATGGTAAGAAAGAATTGGTATGAAATTTAAAAAAGTCTTTGCATGGGTTAAAACAGTCACCAAGGATGTGGTATCATAAATTTGATACATTTATACAGTGACATGGCTTCACCAGAAGCAAAGAAGATCACTGTGTGTATTTTAAATTAATTGATGATTGTGTTATTTATCTGGTCTTGTATGTGGATGATATGTTGTTGGTTGGAAATGACAAAGAAATTATCTAGGATTTTAATACCCAATTGTCCTCCAAATTCGACATGAAAGATATTGGCGCTACAAACTATATTTTGGGCATGGAAATTAAAAGAGATCGGGCAAAGAGGAAGCTCTGGTTAAACTAGAGGAAGTATGTCAAGAAAATACTGCAGAGGTTTAATATGCAAGATGGTAAACCGGTGAAGGTTCTTATTACTGTAGGTGTGAAGTTTTTTGCTGAATAGTGTCCCAAGACACAAGAAGAGGAAGAGGACATGTCCCATGTTCCATATGTAAGTGCAGTCGGTAGGCTGATGTATGCGATGGTTTGTACTAGACCAGACAATGCACATGCAGTGGGAGTATTGAGCAGGTTTATGTCAAAACCAAGGAAGGATACTGGACAACAGTGAAGTGGGTTCTCAAGTATTTGGGTGGCACTAGTGATTATGGTTTGTGCTACCAAGGAAGACCAGGATTGGACAGAGCGTTGGATATTCGTGGCTTTATTGGTGCAGACTGGGCTGGAGATCTGGATCATAGAAGATCTACAAGTGGGTATGTGTTTAACCTATTTGGAGGTGCAGTGAGTTGGATGAGTAAGAAACAATCTATAGTGGCACTATCAACTACAAAGGCAGAATACATGGCAGCCACTCATCCAAGCAAGGAAGTAGTTTGGTTGTAGAGATTGTGTTCAATTATGGGGTTAGTACAGGGAGCTATAAGGATAGACAGTGACAACCAAAGTGCAATTTTCTTGGCAAAGAACCCTACTTATCATTCAAAGACAAAGCAAATTGATGTTCAGTATCACTCTGTGAAGGATATGATAGAAGACAAAAAGGTGTTGCTAGTAAAGGTGGACACTTTGAAGAATACTGCAAATTCATTAACAAATTTGTGAGCTATGAGAAGTTCTCTTGGTGTAGAGACACAATGGGCATTGCAGGGCTGGATAAATGACTAAGCTCTCCTGTGGTCCCTTGTGGAAAGAAAAAAAAAAGTGGGAGAATGTTGGGTTGTGTTATATTCTTTCCATGACTAGCTCCCCTAGTAAAACCGAGGGGTTATAGGGGAGGCAGAGCCCCCCCTTCGTTGCGCCGATTGCGCAGCTGGGGGATCATAGCAGGGGGTGTTAATCCCCCCTATACAAGGGGATTGAAGGGGTGGTTAGCCCCCCTCTACGGGGTCTGAGGCAGCACCCTAGGGATTTTTTTTTTTTGGACCCTGTATTAGGTGGGCAGACCTACCTATGGTTTTGTGCATGGTTTTCGCACATGGTTTCTAGCGCGATGGTTTTCGGTCCATGGTATTGGATGCTTCGCCATGTATATACATGTATTGTAGCATTGAAAGGAACATAATGAAAAATCAAGATGTTAGTCCCGGTTTTGGGATCCAAGGGAAAATATTTGTGTATATTTATTTTATGTGTTATGCTCTTGCTATTGATTACTTTCTGTTGTTAGAACTCGTATGCAGGTAATTTATTTACGGGGTTAAAACCTACAAAGCCTATGCAACTCCTTCATCATCACTGAGAAAAGGCTCAATCAATGGGCTATATTCAGAGCATGTTCTCCCCCAATCCCTAAATAACTTTCCATTTTGTGTATCTCCAAACATCAAGGTAATTTCATAACCTGTTTTTCAAATAAGAGAATTTTAATCCAAGTATTCAAAGATCTCAAATACTTACCTCGCGGTCCCTTGAAGAAGCATTGCTCTGCTTCGTTGTAGCTGACCGAGGTATCGACTGCAAATTCTGTCACAAATCCTCCAATGACACGATCAAGCTAGTGATCGACAACGTGCAGGATCTTATCTTCAGAGGCTTCTAATCTCCGCACTAACTCTGGGGTTCACACTATTGGACCGTCAAGCTTCCACCTTCCCTAGTCGTCTGCCAATTTAGCGATCCACTCCTATAGCTCGATTGGGAAGGAACAAAAGAAAATTTTGTGTATCTCTATGTACAAATACATGTCCAACCACTGTTCTTTCGTTAATCGCGAAATTATGTTTTGTTGCGCCATGAATTCATGGATCTTTCTATCCAACCACTCCTCAATTTGTTTATTTGTTGGATTCCAGTGATGCGGCATCACACATCTCTTTATGCAGATCCTGGTCCTGGCAACAAAACCATTTGTTGGCTAAGTGGGTTCTGACCCAGGTTCAGAGTTAAGTTTTCCAAACAAATCCCTAAACTATTGGCCCTTTCAACATCAACCCGTGGAGCGTGGACTGAAGTCTCACCCAAAGCAGTATCGGGGGATGCTGGAACCAAGTTTCCACACCCAGAGATTAGTGTAATGTCATTTTACGCCCTAAACCTACCTTCGCGCAGGCTTATCGATATAACTTCCTTTAAACATATTCTATACCTCCGCGAATGTTCACGACTATCTTTAGCGGACCCTAAATTGGTGAATCAACCACTTATGTGCCTCTGTGATTAATCCTAGTTCCATATTTACCCAGATCAGCTTAAGTGTTCGATAACTTTAACATGCAACAAGATATTCTTCACGTAAGCAGTGATTATTACTTGCATCCATATAACAAGATAAATCATTTAAAATCGCTCATCAATATAATATTAATTCATAAAACCATCATTCATCATAACATAATAGCGCATTCATTCACATCAGAAGGAAATATATAAACACAAGAATTTCGGGAATAATCTCTTTATTAATACTTCAATTCTTCTTATAGACTCAAGACTTCCATGCGCACTCAGCTGCAGGGGTCCACACACTAAGCTGTGGACTCTACTCTAGGCCTTTTCGCACATAGCTGCAAGGCCTCTCTTCTACTCTAAGACTTCTTCATTCTTTCTTCTACTAACCCATTACATTCATCTTCCTTGATATCTACTTCTATATCTCTACCTTAGACTCTCTAAGACTCTCTTACTTATACAATCCATGGTCCGCGGACCATGGGTAGATCTATAAAGACAACATAACTTACATAAAAGAAGGGTAAAACCCTTTATGAAAATTTACTATCTACATGCTTCGTGAGCACATCTTGCGAATACTTTACATTTTTTACAATAAAACTTGGGATTTTTACCCCAAAACTTGGGATTTTGCCCCAACTTGACCCTAGGGACCCTGTCCCAACACTCTCTGATCCCTATATTTTCCCATACCAACTTGGATTTAGGAGGAACACAAGGAATGGTTTACCCACCCATCCATGCTCCAGATAACTAAGTGGATACAAGAGGATCATAAACCCCCAGTGGGTTATACTTGGCAGGAATATATGCTTCAATATAAGGATCATGTGGTTCTCTCCCCTAACTTCACACTCAAACCTCACATCTTAGAAAAACTACACTCCTCACCAATTATAGGACATTTGAGATTCTAGAAGACTTATTCTTGTGCAAACAACTCCTTCTTTTGGGCTAGGATGAAATAAGACATTCTTACATTTGTAGCTAAATGTAATGTCTATGAGCGCAACAAATAAGAAATAATGAAGACACTTGAGACCCTACGACCCTTACCACTACCTGCCTCTATTTGGACAAATGTCTCTATGGACTTAATTACAGGTCTTCCTAAATCTAGAAACAAGTCAATCATCATGGTGGATGTTGATCGAATCTCCAAATACGCCTGTTTCTATGCCTTACCACACCCACTCACTCCAACCTTGGTGGCTCAAGTCTTCATTGATCAAATTTTCAAACTGCATGTGGTGCCTACTTCTATTATGTCTAATCAAGATCCAAACTTTAATAGAAATTTATGGAAGGAGCTCTTCAAGCTACAAGACACACAACTCCAAATGAGTACAACATATCAGCCCCAAACGGATGGTTAAACAAAAGTGGTAAAAAAAATTTGGAGACTTACCTACAATGATTTTATTTGGAAAAACAACATCAATGGGTGCATTTGTTACCTTTAGTAGAATGGTGATATAATACTGATTATTATGAAGCAACCAAGATGACACACTATGAGGTGGTGTATGCCCAACTCCCACCTCACTGACTTCTTATCTCCTAACATCTTCCAAAGTGTAGGAAGTTGATAAGTTGCATCAGAACCAACCCGCCACTCTCGTTATTCTAAAGGATAATCTCCATCAAGCTCATAATAGGATGAAGCAAAATGCTGAACAACATCACTAAGTAGACGTCTCTTAAAGGAAAAGGTTTCCAAAAATTAGATCCAAAATTTTATGGGCCTTATCAAGTGATTTAATCTATTGGCCACATCACCTACAAACATGCCTTGCTGACTACTTCAAAAATCCACTCAATCTTCCATTTCTCTTGCCTAAAGAAACTAGTGGGGCACAATTGCAAGGTTTATACCATACTACTTGATTTGGACAAAGAAAGTACTCTTCAATTATGACCAGAATTAATGTTGGATTCAAGGGAAAGGCATCTTTGCAGTTGCACTATCAAGGGAGTCATGTTCCAATGGAAAGACACCTTGCTAGAAGACGCAACATGGGAATCGACAACTATTCTATAACAATTTTTGTAGCTCCAACCTTTAGGACAGGGTTTCTTTTGAAGGGGGAGGGAATGTTAGGGTCCGACCCTAATCCCTTTATTAATGTAATAGGCCCAAGGGTACCCATAAGATTCATGATCAATTAGTCTAGTAAATAAAGCTCATAAGTGATTACCCGCATTAATGATGATTGTAAGTGGTTGACCCTCATTCTAAAAAAAGGGACCATGATTAGTTAGTTTAGTTAAGGATGATGAATAAACAAGCCATAACTAATAAATAAAGTGGTTAACTTGCATTATGCAAGGGACCACAAGTAAGGTTTTGGATATTATGAAACTATATAATCAAGGATAGTGAGAGAAGTTTTGTCTTGTGTTGTTGTAATTGAGCTCTGCTCTACTCGAGGTTTCCCCCTTGAAGAGGCAAGTGAACAATATTGCTACAGATCCTAATAGAATATTTCCATTTTATATTATCACATTGTGTTATTTTCTATAGTATCTATGGAATATTTTTTACTTATGATATTTTTTGTAGGTTAAGAATATTGCAACATGCTAAAACCATAAGCACATGCAAATATAATTTAAAATATGAATTTTAGAGGCTGAAAATTTAGATAAAAAATATGTGGAACAAAATGAAACCTATAGCAAGATAAAGTGCAACACAAGTACAAGGATTAAAAAATAGGAAAATATGTAGTCCTTTTGTATAAAGGCAATATTTAGGCGTCGAATTCTCAAGGGTGAAAAATTTAGTGTTGAGAGAGATACATAGGGAACTTTATGTTATGCACTGAGGGTACCAAAAGATAATATTAGTAGTTAGGAAACAATACTTTTGACTAGGTATGAAGAAAGAAGTGGTTGATTATATATCTGAGTGCTTGGAATGCCAAAATGTTAAAACTAAATATAGACACTTAATAGGGTTGATACAACCAATACCCATTCCTGAGTGGAAATAAGAAATTGTTTCCATTGATTTCAATTCAAATTTTGCCTAAAGCAATGAAGCAACATGATTCCATCATGGCTTGTGGTGGATAAAATCACCAAAACTACCAACTTTATTCCAATGAATCCAACACATAAGGAAGCCAATGTTTTGAGATTTATATGAGAGAATTTTCCAAAGTGCATGTTGCACCTAAGGCAATTATTTCAGACAAAGATCCCAAGTTTATGTCCAATTTTTGGACATATTTATTTAAGAGATTTGGAACTTATTTAAATTTTATCACAACGTAACATCCACAACCATATGATCAAATGGAAAGATTCAATCATGTTATTGAAGACATGCTAAGGATGTATGTGATGGACAAACCATAAAAATGGGAGGAATATTTTCATTTGGTGGAATTTGCTTATAATAATGGATACCAAGCATATTTGAAGATGATCCCATTTGATTCCTTTTATGGAAGGAAATAAAACACACCAGTGGGTTGGGATATTCTAGTTGATAAGGCTATTTTTGGTCCATAATTACTAAGGGAAATGGAAGAGAAAGTAAAACAAATTAAAATTCAAGGCTACCTAAGAGAGATGAAAATTTATGTAGATAAGAATAGGTCAAATAGGGAATTCAAAATTGGAAAGAATGTCTTCTTAAGGATGAAGGAAAGGAAATTTCCTTGAGGCTGGGCAACTATGTGAAGTTGATAGCTAGATACTATGGAACATTTGAGATCTTGGAGAGGATTGGTTTGATGGCATGCAATACTGCATTTCCAACATCCACGTGCATTCACAGTGTTTTTCATGCTTCATTACTTAAAAAATATGTTCTCAATGCTAACTATGTGATTGATTGAAATATTATTCAAGTGGAGCTCTAGTGATACTTCTAGGTCCGACTAGTGTGGATTTTGGATGAGAAAGTCAAGGTGCTCTAGAAATGAGTTCTTACCGTGGTAAAGGTGTAGTGGACCTGTTTTAGTCTAGAAGATGCTACATGGGAGCATGAGGATGTAATGAGGGAATAATACCCTCATATTTTTTGGATAAAATTGTTGTATATATGTATATATAATGCACTGAGGACAATGCCTAAATAAGGGGGAGGGGAATGAAACACCCCTACTCAACTCGTGGAATGTAAGTTACATGTATATGTTAAAATTAGGCTGGTGAGATAGAACATGTCAATTAGGCTAGTGAGTCAAGGATTTATGTTGAGGGAAATAGTGCCCATGTATATGTGTGTTTGTGTTATGTGGTTGATATGCCCAAGTGCACTTGTTGCTAATCGTATATATTTTCTGAGGCCAAAAGGCTTAGAAATGTAATTATGATAACACATGCATGTTAATAAAATATATGATGGATATAGACTAATAATAAATAAAGAGTTTGGGGGATTAGATTCCATGGGTGAGTAGGAAGGGGCTCATATGACTTAATAATCATGGAAAAGTGCACATGCATATAACCAAGGTCCATTAAGTGTCTTGGGTTAATACAAAGTGGCAGAAAAGGGAATGCTATAAAAACAAGCATCTTTGCATTATGAAGAGGAATATTCATTCAACATTCACTCCATTAGCTATGGATGCATGGAGGCAGTTATGGAGGGGAGAATAGAAGACCATTAAAGCAGTGGAACTTATGGAAGCCACATGAATCTAGAACATTCCTTTCTAGTTAACTAAGGCACCCTGGAAGGTGGTGGCACAACTCAAGGGACTACAGGTGCAGAGAAGGGTGTGAGATATTTGGGTGCAAGCTGTTGGGGAATATGAACCTACTAGTGGGAAGCTATTGGGTTTGGTACCTTGGTTGTGTGAGGGTCTGGAAGGTACTTGGAAGACCTATGAGGGAAGTGGAATTCTTGGAGCCACATGGCTCTAAATAATCCATGTCCAAGTGAGATAAGGGTTGATGGGAGATGTTATCCTATTGGTTGGATGATGTCGGGTTTGGTGCCCTCACCATTTGATAGTACTAAGAATGTACTAGGATTTGGGTGAGATAATTCCCATGGATTTCAAGCTCTAGCTTGAGAATGACCCATTGGTGAGATAAAATAAACAACGTGACATATGGCTGGGTGGAATGCTGAAATTCTATAGCCAATTGGGCACAAATTAAAGCTAATTATTTATCTTTTGTATTATTTCTACTACAATGTTGATATATAATAGTGAAAAGTATCTTAATTCTCAATTTAAGAATCATGCTATATTATGCTAGTGCATGTGTATTGAATTTAGCATGTATTTAGAATATGCATTTCCCCATTTGGTAATTTACTAGAAAAGGAATTTTGTTTGTTTGTTTGTTTGTTTTTTGCATAATACAGGTTGCTAGGGGTAATTTGCATGGAATTGCGCATCATGGAGTAAGCCAACAGTGGGATGGGGGGCATTGCATCATCAATCCTAGTTTTAGGCAAAAATACTCCTTTAAGCATGCCATATGCCTCTACATGATTATTTCCATGTGTCCCAAGCACTAAGAATATTCTATTGCCTTGTTTTCATCTAGGTTGAGAATGAATCATCTCTCTCCTGCCACCCCTAGGTTGTAACAACCCTAGTGAAAATTCCATGTAATAAATGTTAAAAACAATAACCATAGATGACTGGGACACTTATTCCAAGTTGAATGTTGGGAAAGACATCATAGGGGGTGTTATAGCTCCAAATATCACCCTTGGTTTTTGTGATGCTTGGTTTATGGCCTAGGGCAACCCCTCCTTCCAAACTTGGTCCAAATATTTTAAAAGCATTGTTTTACTTCCTGTACGCTACTTTGCCTTGTGATAAAAGCGTGTACACGCGATTTAGTCTATACCCAACCCACGTATATGTGTTGAAACACTTAAAAAAAATTAAATTTCCTTAATGATGGGTGGAGATCACGGGTTTTACTTGTTGATTACCTCCTAGTGCCCGTGGCCCAATTGTTCCCAACTGTTTCCCAACTAAAAAACTAATTTGGGAGAAATATAAAAAGACTTCAATGGGAAGGCCTTAAGGAGGAGAGAAATGATAGAATTACTATACTGAGATTATCCCATGGTCAAGTTTGAAGTATCCCTGTGCTTCAAGCACTTCCCCAAGTTCAGGAAAGCCTTGTTTCCTTGAGTGTTTATATTCTCCCACTTGCTTGAGATATCATGGTATTGGTTATGGAAGGAGGCTATTGAAGACTAGGACTGGATAGACCAGGAGGATGGTTCCGCTTGGAGCCAGAAGAAGAAGACTCATGTGAACTCTTTCCATGCTTATTATAGTTTTCTACAATAAAAAGAAACATTGTCTTGTTCCTGAGATCGACTTTGTTTATGCATTAGATGTTATTGTTATGGCTTATATATGAATGACTATTTTGATGTATAACTAACCATCTACTTATATGATATAAAGTTGATTTCACTAAAATTATTTATCTATATGCTGCTATGTGTATTCAAATTGGTTGATTTATAGATTTGAAGGTCGTTAGGAGTTGTAGAGGGTTTGAACCTTGGCTGGAACTACCCAAACGAAGGACATCTGGGTATGTTCATCCTCGCATAGTTAGTTTATTTAAGCATGTTGCCTGAGTTGTATGCATGTTTCTTGTTGTGGATTACTCCTGCTCTGATAGGGTTCTGACTCGAAGCCCTAGGGCACTTATTTCCTTAACAGGGGGTGTTCATTTGGTTGTTTATGGCTAAGTAAATTTGCAAAGGAAATGGCTAAAGCATTAAAAAGCATTTTGGCACATTTATTTATGAAAATAATGGAAATTAGGAGAAAAAGGAGGTCAAAGGTCATAGGGTGCACGTGAGGAGGAAAATGACGGAAAATAAGGGAAAATCAAGAAAATAAAGGCCTCATTCATAAAAAGGCTTTTGAGGATTAGTTGGTAACCTTTTGTCAGTTTAGTGTTGGAGCACTCTCTCATTGTTATATCTCTCTCATACTCTTGGATAGTTAGAGATTTCTTGGAGCACTCTTGGAGGGTGTGGCATACTTGGATTTTTTGAGAAAGAAAGCAAAAGGAAGAGAAGAAAAGAGAACGAAGGCATTGGCATCAACAACTACATCATATTTTCTTGCAGATATTGAGTTGCATGTATGATTTCTTCACTAGTTTTGGCATGCATGGCACATGAATGTGGTTTCTTGGTTGTGATATGCCATTGTCATGGAGGATTGCCTAGATTAATAATGGTTTCCTAGCCTTTCTATTTCCCGGATATCCATGGTGATTGTGAATTTACTTTCATAATTTGTTTTTGGTTGGCTCTCATGATTCCTTAGCTTGAGTTGAGTTATTAGTTCCTGGAAGGCCCGGTTGGAAAAAAACTTTGGAAGCCCTGTAACAACTTGGGTTGAGTTACTAGTCATGTAAGCCTTGGTTGGACATATGCTCTGGAATCCCGACAATAGTTGTAAGTTGAGTTACTAGTCCTAGAATCCTTGGTTGGAACAAATGCTTTGGAAGCCCTTGAAGGCTTGGATAGAAACCAATGTGATGATGGTTTTGGTGATGTTCGACCATGAGGTGGAATCACTGTATGATGGTTTGACGTTGATGGCCTCTGGAAGATCTGGATGAGTTTTTATTGATGTGTTCTATGAGAACCCACACTCATGCTTGGAATATGGCATGGGGGTGAATGGCTGAAGAGAGATTTGGCTCAGCCATTCTACCGTCATGTGGAACGTGGTAGTCCCATGTTTGGTTCGTTCATTGCATTCATTAATGAGAAATCCATTCCCTTGATTTTCATGTGTAAAGGTACTGATGTATTTATGGATTTGATGGTTGATATGTTTATTGTATTTTTGTTCCTATTATGTTGGTTATATGCACAATTTATGATAACAACTATGTATGGTTCTCAACATGTTTTTACTTGTATATGAATGGATAATGTGCCTATGACCTAATAGATGATAATGCAACAAATGGAATAAGGGAATAATGGTTCATAGTGATTCTCAAATAAGTATGAGATCCCTACACTTAACTCTATTATTTACACTTATAGATTACATGTCAATGATATGTTTGACGAAATGCCTGTCATGGCTAGTAGGGATCCAATCAAGGTCTTGAATAAGTATTTGGTTTGGTACTTTCATTTCTACGTTACTTCACTGATTTGAATAGATGGATCGGTTCTAGGTAGTGACCTGGGCTCTGGGCTTTAAAAAGTGGCTCAAATCCTAGAGTCACTGACATAACACGGACAATTGTGGTCCACAATTACTGACAGGAAGGCCTATGAGAGTGACTTTAGGTAGTTGGTCACTCCCTTTCCCATAGCATGAGAGCGACTATGGCCCAAGAGACCTAAAACAATAGTAGGACCCAGGGACAGGTTGTCTGAGTGGTTGACTTGTCTTTTGAGGCTTCTGTTGATGATGTTGAATGTTTGTATGGTGCGTGTCCATCATTTCCACTTCCTTAATGTGACTTAGGAGGTCGAATCATATCATAGTGCCCTCTCATTGCATGGTTACCCCGATTGTCTGGTTTCTTGGGTAGATGTGGGAGGAGGGTGTTATAGAGTGGTATCAAATCATGTTTCACCCCTCATACTGAATGTGCTATGTGTTGGTCATGTATCCATGTCAGTTGCATGTGTGTCTCTTACACGTATATACTTGTTACATTTGCTTGATGATTGATTAGGGTTGTAGTATGGTTATCATGGAGAATTTGTTATTGATTTCATGAAATGCATTTGAAATGAGTATGTGACTGATTGTGTATGGATTACATGTTGCATACATGTCGATTTCATGGTACCTACTTACATCCTTGTATGATAGGTTAAATTTTGAATATTTTGATTACATGCATCAGTCGTGTAGGTTGATTAGAAGAACTGATCGAGTATGCTCAAATACATATGGTTATGCATATTTCTAGTTGGTTTGGTATTTCTTATGCTAATAGCTAGTGGCATTTGGCAATGTGTACAATGGAATAGTGGTTGTTTTCATACATGAGGTCATACCATGCATTGTTGGTAAGGCCTTGTATTGATGACTAGAACCTAGTTAGAGTAATGCTTATGAGTTGATACATTTACTTGCGTGTATCTATATATATATATATATATATAGATATAGATATATATATATATATATATATATATATATATATATATATATATATATATATAGATATATATATATATATATATATATCAATATGATTATGTTATTATTAGACTAGGAGGTAACTCCTCAGGTTGATCATTATTATATACATGAGGGAGAGATTGTTCATTTCATCTCCTGGTGATTCTTCATCTTTTCTATTATTTATTTACATTAATTTCAGTTGTTCACCCAATCCCTATGATTAGGTGTCAATATTCCCCCCCTTAATCCGAAGGGATGTTGGTGAGTCCAAGCATCATTCTGAATCTTTCAAGTTTTTCTCTTCCAAGCGCTTTGGTGAAGATGTCTGCAATTTGCTCATTAGTGGAACAATGGCGGAGATGGATTGTTTTGGCCTCAACATGATGTCGAATAAGATGATATTTAGTAGTGATGTGCTTTGTTAGATCATGGAACTTTGGGTTCTTGGAAAACTTTATTTCCGGGGTATTGCCAATCATGAGTGGAGTCGATTGTACTTGTTTTACCTGCAAATCTTCAAGAATTTTCCTGAGCCACACAATCTCCTTTTTTGCCTCAGCTGCTGCCACATATTCTGCCTCTATTGTGGAATCTGTTGGAACTGATTTTTTGCATGATCTCGAGGAGACAACTCCTGATCTAAGACTCATAACATAACCTAAAGTAGATACCCCAGTTTCTTTGTCTCCATCGAAGTCTGAATCAGAGTATCCAATCACATTGAAGTCGCCCACCTGTGTATACTTGATTCCAAAGTCTTGAGTTCCCTTCAAGTAGTTTAGAACTCTTTTTGCAGCAGACCAATGTCCCTCACAAGGCTTTTGCATAAACCTAGAGAGGATTCCAACAACAAACTAAATGTTTGGTCTGGTAGTAGTTAGGTAGTTGAGACTTCCTACAAGCTGTCTATACTTTGTTGCATCCTCAAATTCTTTCCCTTCAATGGATGTGAGCTTTAAGTTTTGTTCCATTAGAGTAGTTAGAGGATTGCATTCAGTCATGCCAAACCTGTTCAACAAATCTCCAATGTACTTCTTTTGAGAAAGGAATATGGATTTCGGATGTTTAGTTACTTCAATACCAAGATAGTAATGAACATAGCCCAAATCAGTCATTTCAAAACCTTCCCTCAATTCCTTCTTTATGGATGCAATGTAGCTTTCATTGTTCCTTGTCATCAAGAGATCATCTACATATACCACCAGATATACAACTATTTTTCCAACCTTCTTGACAAAGAAATTTGCATCATCAAGATCACAATGTTTGAAATTGAGTTTCAGAATATGCTTAGTTAGTTTTTCATACCAGGCTCCCGGTGCTTGTTTGAGGCCATACAAGGATTTCACAAGTTTGCATACTTTATTTTCATGTCCTTTCACAACAAATCCTTTAGGCTGGGACATAAAAACATTCTTTTTTAGATCTCCATTCAAGAAAGCAGTTTTTACATCCATTTGATGGACTTTCCAACTATTTTGAGCTTCTAGGGCAAAGAGTGTCCGGATGGTAGCCTGTTTTGCTGTGGGGGAAAAAGTCTCCTCATAATCGATCCCTTCCTTCTGTGCAAGACCTTTTGCCACAAGCCTGGCTTTGTGATTGTCAAGTGAGCCATCAGCTTTATACTTGTTCTTGTAGACCCACTTGCAGCCAATTGGTTTGGTTCCCAATGGAGGATCAACCAGCTTCCAAGTGCCATTCTTTATCAGGGCATCATACTCCTTTTGCATTGCTTCTTTCCATTCATCATGAGAAGCAGCTTCTTTGAAGGAATTTGGTTCAAAATCTGTAGACAAATTCAATTCACAATCATAAGAAACATCCATATCAATAGGTGAATTAAAGCCATCTACATCACCTCCATTTTTCTGGTTTGAATTTCTAGTTCTTGTCTTTCCAACCTCATCAGGATGAACACTTTCAAGTTTCTTTGTCAGCCACTTTGGGGGACCTTTACTGGATGGTCTAGGCTGCTCCGTTGATTGAGTTGGGACTGAATCAAGATTGATTCTCCCAATTCTATCAGTCACATCACTTAAAGTATCATCCATTGTTGGAGTTTCATGTGGGGGAGAGAGTGCTTCAGAAGAAGATTCCATAGGTTGACCTAGTATAGGAATCCCCCCTTCAATATGTGGAATCTGATTATCAGATTCTTGAAATGATTTTGCATTTGCGAATCTATCCAAGCGACCAAGTTGCAACTCAACAACATTGTCGGTTTTCGATGATTCAAGAAAGGTTACGTCTCTAGATACAACAAACTTTTTATTGACTTCATCATAGAGACAATATGCTTTGGAGGTGTTTGAATACCCTAGGAAGATACATTTACAACTTCTTGCACCAAGTTTGTTTCTATGTACCTTTGGTATCAAGGCATAACAGGTGGAACCAAAGACCCTGAGATGCTTTACCGATAGAATGTGCTGATCTGAATTGGATCCATGAAAAATAATCAAAGTACCATGATTGTATCAAATCAGGATAGACTTTGAATTATGAGCACAGAGTGATCAAGAAGACCTCTGGATAATGGCAGTTTTCAGCTAGCAAGGAATGACGAGGACCTCAGTCAAAGCGCACTGATCGAGGCCCATGGAGACCGTACAAGAGGTAAAACTGGCCATTGGGAAGCCTGGATTGGGAAATAGATGGCATTTCTGATGCGCGATTAGGCGAAACCCCTCAATAAGGAAAGGCCTTGAAGCGCTCGATCGCGTGGAAACTGGGAAAACTATGGGGAAAGCGCTAAGGCGAAAGGCGGGACCCACACTCCAAAAATCGGCGGTATGTATCGAAGGCATCCTTGGGTGGTAAGTGGATTTGGAAAAAAATGAGCGATTCCATTCAGTGCCCAACGCGTGTCCAGCGGAGGAGAGAGAAAACCGCTACTCATCGCGCACTAATGGTCGAGCAAGTCAACCGCACGAAATGAGCGAATGTTTTAGGATCTTGGGGCTCCAAATATAACAGTGGAGATTGCGCCCGATGGAGGAACCAGTTTTGACAGGGGATTAAGCCGTGACACATAAGAATTTGAAGTCCGATTTGACCGTTGAGACGGCGAATGGCTCATTCCATAGTGTAACTGAAAAACCAAACCATTGAGGACAAGCTAGTGTAGTTCATAAGAGGACAAGTGGCCACTCCCTGTGAGATGTTGGCGAAGACGCAAAGGCAGGGAACTCTAAGCGAACAACAGTAGGTGAATCGAAGGGACAAAAGAGGAGGCGAGAAGTCATAAGACAGACTGGATTTAAGCCATGAATAGAAATAGAATAGAACATAAGAAGAAAGGAAGAAAATGAGAACAACAGAAGGAGAAAGAAAAGACAGTAAAGCAAGAAGCAAAAAATAGAGAGCCGAGCTGACCATAGGCAGCATCAAGCAGACAAAAATCTTGAGAGGTTCAAGCACTCCTGGAGAGGATCTATCGGGAATTGAGCACCACATTGGGCTCCTCCCATTAAATACTAGAGAGGTCAAGATTTGGCAAGGAAAAGAGTCTGTGCACTCTAGTGGCTTGGGGAATCCAAGAACCACCCTACCAAACATTCTCTGTTTCAGTAGACTCAAATTGAGCTCCTCATTGTAAATATTTTCTTTAAAGACAAAATAAAATAAGGCCACCACTGAAACCTGGACCAGAGATGTAGCCCTAGAGAATAGGGTGAACTCCTTATTAATTATTGTGTTCTTGCATTTGCTTACTGTTTTTCTTTTTCCAGTGTCTATGTATTTTGCAATATGATCGATCCGTTGCCTAAAATAACATAGACACACACCAGCACATGAGTTTTTAATACCTTCATATGATGATTATTTAACTGAGGTCACATACAAGTGATTTTTAGATCAAGTGGTATCAGAGAAAAAGGCTATTAAGGTTAGACAAAATTGTGTTGGTTTAGCTATTGAATGCTAACTAGATCAAAGCTCAAATTAGGAGAAGGAGAGTTGGTAGAAACTAATCCTAAAACTAGGAGAGTCTATCCTCAGAAGACAATGTTAGAAGAAGGATCAATGGGACCAGACCCTCAATTCATAGAAAGTTTCCTAGCCATAAAGTCCATGGTAGAAGAAATGTATAGGGACTTTAGAAAACACAAGGATGAAGATTAATCAGGCTCTAAACAAGACAAAGGAGAAGATGAGTCTCACTTCCATGACCACTCAAAAGGAAAAGGGAAAGAGGAAATCTTTCTCACACCTCCTAATAGCCCTGAACACAAAAAGAAATCATCTTTGATCAAACTAGATGTTAAATTTGATTTGCCTATATATGATGGAGAGTTGAATATAGAAAAGTTGGACAATTGGATTAGACAAATTGACGTTTATTGTAGAGTGCAGAGTATTGATTCAGACAAGAGCAAGATTCAGTTGGTAAGCCTACACCTTGGAGGCACTACCTTGGTTTGGTGGGAAGGTAGGACCCAATCTGACATGAAGAGACATGGTAAGACTATCTATGTCTAGAGTAAATTTGTTTTTGCAATTAAAAAACAGTTCTATCCATTGGCCTACATGCAACAAGCCATGATGAGTTGGCAAACTCTTCGACAATTGAAAGGGAGAAGTGTGCAAGGGTATACTCAAGAATTTAGAAGGAGAGCATTGATTCTAGGAATCTCATTAGACTCACCTGAGACTCTGTTGAAGTACAATGGTGGTCTACACAACTACATGAGGCACACTATCCTCATGTTTAATCCCACTAGTATAGAGGAGGTATCTGTACAAGCTACTCATCTAGAAGCTAGAGGAAAGAATGGAAGTACAGAAGTTGGAGGATCATCCCAACCCACTGCAAGCAAGAATAAGGAGAAAAGAACGCATAAATGGAAAGCAAGGAAGGCTAATACTGCACAGAAGAGCAAAGCTTCATGCACTCACTATAAAAAGGATGGGCATGATGATGAGCACTATTAGATTCTGCATATAGAGCTGAGACCTAAGAAGTTCGAGGGCAAGAAGAAGAATACTGCTGCAGGTATTCAGAAATATTTGGGGTCAGACTCAGGAGATGAAACAACTATTGCAACAGCAGGTATAAAAGGTTGTCTGCTTTAGAGAATGCTGAAATCAAGAAGCAGGTACAGGAGTTGCTCGAGAAAGGGTTCATCATACCTAGCACATCACCATGTGGGTCACCAATCATTTTGGTGAGAAAGAAAGATGGCTCGTTGAGAATGTGCATCGATTACCGAGCACTAAATAAGATAACAATCAAAAATCGTTATCCCCTTCCTCGCATAGATGATATTTTAGATCAATTGAAGGAAGTTGTTTATTTTTCCAAGTTAGACTTGCACAGTGGATACCATCAGGTCAGAGTTGCAGAACAAGATTCATGGAAGACTACTTTCAAAACAAATAAGGTATTGTATGAGTGGTTTGTTATGCCTTTTGGCTTAACTAATGCTCCTGCTACTTTCATGAGATTAATGAATGATGTACTCAGACCTTTTCTTGATGATTTTGTTATTGTGTATCTGGATGACATTCTAATTTTTAGCAAAACATGGGAAGAACACTTAAAGCATGTTAAGCAGACACTAGATGTTTTGAAAAGAGAAAAACTTTATGTTAAACTCTCAAAATGTGAATTTGGAAAAACATCTCTAAATTATTTGGGTCATATAGTAGGGGGTGGTGAATTGAAGATAGATCCCTCTAAAGTGGCAGTCATTGTAAACTAGTCTAAATCCAAATCTGCTATAGAAGTTAGAAGCTTCCTAGGGGCAGCACAATATTGGAGAAAGTTCATTTCTAACTTTTCCCTAATTGCAGCTCCCTTACATGCTTTAACAGGATTGAACAAGGTGTTTCAATGGGGAGGCAAACAGCAAAAAGACTTCGACACCTTGAAAGAAAAGATTAGTACAACACCTGTACTAGCATTAACTGATCTTCAGAGACCATTTGAGATCCAAATAGATGCCAGTGACTATGGCCATGGGAGTAGTGTTGACATAGCATGGTAAACCCATATGTTATCATTCTGAGACATTTAATTATGCAGTAGTTAACTATCCTACATATGATAAAGAATTGTATGCATTAGTACAGAGTGTGAAAAAGTGGAAACCTTACTTAATGGGCAAAGAGAGTGTAATACATATTGATCATCAACCACTTCAATATCTACACTCTCAAATTAAGTTGCAACAATCAAGATACTATAGATGGATGGGTTTTCTACAACAGTTTCATTTAGTCATCAAATATAAAAAGGACATACATAATAAAGTTGCAGACATGTTATCTAGACCCATTATAAATGCATCTACTATAATTAAGCATAATTTTGTGTTACATGAGAGCTACATTGAACAATATGCTCAAGATATAGATTTCAAAGATGTATATGCAACTTTAAGTCAAGGCAAAAGACTAGGAGAATTGGACTATCATGTAAAGGACCGAATCTTATACCATTGTGGGAAGTTATGCATTCCACAAACTGAAAGAGTAAAGATAATTCGAGAAGCAAACACTTCTATAATATCAAGTCACTTTGGGGTAAGTAAAACAGTTGCACATCTACAAAGATTTTTTTATTGGCCAAAAATGAATGAGACAGTTTCTATATATGTAAGAGGGTGTACTATGTGTGCTAAAAGCAAGCCCAACAATAGAAAGCTAGGCTTGTACACTCCATTACCAGCAGGGAAAATTTTAAGAACCCCCCCTAAATTTATGAATATAATAAATGGGCGAATCTCCATGGTATATAGGAAAAATGGAAGGCGATTTTACCAATAATATAATATGTATATATAATTTCTTGGCAAATCTCTCACCAGGCATGGCGAATATTTTACTCAATTATAAAATCTTGTAAGATCTTGGCGAGTCTTTCACTAAATAATAAAACTTTGTAAAGTCCTAGTGAATCTTAGCATAGGCTACATGTTGGTTTAATTCCCCCATTTAAATAGGCTACATTCCAGGTGAATACCATGGGTCAATACCATGTGCCATTTTGGTGAATACCATGGGTCAATACCATGTGCCATTTTTATTTTTATTAATTCTAATATTAGGGTTAATAATGGTTTTTTGCATGGTATTAATAACAATCTAGTCCATGGTATTTGTCCCATAGTATTTTGGCCATAGGTTTCACCTAAATATAACCCATTTTTTGAGTGTTCGTAAATATAAGGTGACTTATGGAGTAAATATAAAAAAAATGTTTTATTTGTTTACCATACCTCTCGTTGATTTATATTTTTATTAATTTACCATACCTCTTTTACAAATATGGTATTTGGCCCATAGGATTCACTTAAATAAAACCTCTTTCTTGAACCTTCATAAATGGAACGAGGGTTATGGACTAAATATAAAAATAGGTTTTATTTATTTACGATACGTCTAGTTTATTTATATTTTTATTTATTTACCATACCTTTTGAGTAAGTATAAAAAACGTTTTATTTATTTACCATACCTCCACTTTACTTATATTTTTATTTGTTTACACCCTTACATGTATATAAGGTGACTTATGGAGTAAATATAAAAAATGTTTTATTTATTTACCATGCCTCTCATTTATTTATATTTTTATTAATTTACCATACCTCTTTTATAAATATGTTATTTGGCCCATAGGATTCACTTAAATAAAACCTATTCTTGAAAATGGGCGAATGGAAAGTTGTAAGTCCTAATTTCAAGGGCTAAATTTACCTTTTTTACCCTCTCCCTTAAAATAAGATGGGCTATTTGAGGTGATTTGTAAAAATGTACTATGATACAAAATATTCACCCACTAAAAATTTAAAACCCCTTAACTTCGCCAAAGGGTGAACATTCGCCCCTAAAATTATGCTTGATTACCAGTTCCTTATCACCCTTGGGAAAGCATTTCCATGGATTTTGTTGGAGGACTGCCTAAATCTAGGAAAGGTCATGATTATCTATATGTTGTTGTGGATAGGTTCAGCAAAATGTGTATTTTGATACCTTGTAATAAACAGATTACATTTGAACAAACTACAAAACTGTTCTTTGAACATGTATGGGTTCATTTTGGATTAACCACTTCCATTGTATCTGATCGAGACACCTGATTTGTGGGGATGTTTTGGTCAAGTCTGTGGGAACTGATGGGCACCAAACTGAAGAAAAGCACAACTTTTCATCCACAAAGTGATGGCCAGATAGAAGTAGTTAATAGGACAGTGATCCAGTTACTCAGAGGGTATTGCAGCAAACATCCTAAGCTTTGGGATGAAAACTTATGTTATGTGCAGCATGCTTACAACAGAGAAAAACACTCTTCTACACAAAGATCTCCTTTTGAGACCTGTTTTGGTTTCACACAAAGGTCTCCTTTGGATTTTGTCTTTGGTAAAGAAAACACAGTTGAGGGACATAGTGATGTGGACAGGGCAACTAGGTTCATTGAACAGATCCAAGAGATCCAGCAGGTAGTACATGAACAGCTAGAAAAGAGCCAAGCCAAATACAAGGCAAGGCATGACAAGCATCAGATGGAGCATAGTGTCCAAGTTGGTGAGCAAGTCTGGTTGTACATCAACAAGGATAGGATGCAAGGTGAAGGTAAAAAGCTGAAGCCTATCAAGTATGGACCTTCCAGGATACTCGAGAAGATTGGTGAGAATGCTTTTCGCCTTGATCTGCCAGCTTACATGCACATATACTTAGTCATAAATGCAGATTGCTTGAGATTGTTTGAACCCTCACTGATTGAGGATCCCAAAGAGCAGAGTCAATTGCCTTATATTGATGACCTGCTACCTGAACATCTTAATGAATTGCTGGAGGACACAGTTCTAGACAAGAAGGTGAGGACGACGTGCATGGGAGATGTTGAGTACCTCAAAATGGGTCTCAAGGGTTCAAAGCCGAGTAGTGCAAAGTGGATAGAGATTGGACAAGTGAGACAATCGTACCCTCACTTAATCGATGCTTGAAAACCAACTTTTGGTGGTCCAAAAGCTTTTTCAGTGGGAAGGTCGTGATCCAAATTGGATCCATGAAAAATAATTAAAGTACCATGACTGTATCAAATTGAGACAGACTTCGAATTATGAGCATGGAGCGATCAGGAAGACCTCTGGACAATGGCAGTTTGCAGCCAACGAGGAACAACGAGGACCTCGGTTAAAGCGCGCTGACTGAGGCCCATGGATACCACGCAGGAGGAAAAACTAGCTATTGGGAAGCCCGGATCGGGAAAGAGAGGGCATTTCTGATGCTCGATTAGGTGAAACCCCTCAAGAAGGAAAGGCCCCAAAGTGCTCGGTCACATGGAAGCAAGGAAAATCACAGGGAAAGTGTTAAGGCGAAAGGCAGGACCCGCGCTCCGAAAACCAGCGGTATATATCGCAAGCATCCTTGGGCGGTAAGCGAACTTGGAGAAAAACGAGTGATTCCATTCAGTTCCCGACGTGTGTCCAGCAAAGGAGAGAGAAAACCGCCACTCATCACACGCTAACAGTCGAGCAAGTCAACCACGGGAAATGAGCGAATGTCGTAGGATCTGGGGGCTCCAGATCTGACAGTGGAGATTGTGCCTGATGGAGGAACCAGATTTGACAGGGGATTAAGCCACAACACATAATAATTTGAAGTCCAATTTGACCGCTTAGATGGCGGATGACTCATTCCACAGTGTAACCAAAAAACCAAACCGTTGAGGATGAGCCAGCACAGTTCGTAAGAGGACAAATGGCCACTCCATGTGAGATGTTGGTGAAGACGCAGAGGCAAGGAACTCCAAGCGAACAATAGTAGGTGAACCGAAGGGATAGAAGAGGAGGCGAGCAGTCTTGAGACAAACTAGCTTTAAGCCATGAACAGAAATAGAATAGAATAGAAGAAGAAAGGAAGAAAACGAGAACAACAGAAGGAGAAAGAAAAGACAGTAAAGAAAGAAGTGGAAAATAGAGAGCCGAGCTGACCATAGGTAGCATCGAGCAAACAGAAAGGTTGAGAGGTTCAAGCACTCCCAGAGAGGATCTATCGGGAATTGAGCACCACATTGGGCTCCTCCCATTAAAGACCAGAGAGGTTGAGATTTGGCAAGGAAAAGAGTTTGTGCACTCTAGTGGATTGGGGAATCCAAGAACCACCCTACCAAACATTCTCTATTTCAGGAGACTCAAACTGAGCTCCTCATTGTAAATCTCTGCTTTAAAGACACAATAAAAGAAGGCCACCACTGAAAGCCAGACTGAAGATGTAGCCCTGGAGAATAGGGTGAACTCCTTATTAATTGTTGTGTTCTTACATTTGTTTACTATGTTTTCCTTACTGTTTTCCTTTTTCTAGTGTCTGTGTTTTTTGAAATCTAATCAATCCATTGCCTAAAATAACATAGACACACACCAGCACATGAGTCTGTAATACCTTCATATAATAATTATTTAACTGAGGTCACATAGAAGTGATTTTCAGATCATGTACCCATACCACATTTCATAGGGAGTCTTGTTTCTGATAGCATTAGATGGACATCTATTCTTTATATATACAACACATAGAACTGCATCAGCCCAAAACATCATTTTTACAATTTTTAAGAACAACATGGAGTGTACCATATTTAAGATTGTCTTATTCATTCTTTCAACTACACCATTCTATTGGGGATTATAAGGCACAATTTTTTGATGTTTGATCCCATGTTGGCGAAGATAGTTTTCAAATTCATTTGAAGTGTATTCTTTTCCATTATCAGTGCGAATAGAGCCAATATGAGATTGTGCATCATTTTCAATCCATGTATGAAATTTCTTGAATGTTTGAAAAGCATCAAATTTGTTCTTCAATAAATAAACCCAACACATTCTAGTGTAGTCATCAATAAATGTCATCATATATTTATTTCCATTTGCAGAAGGAATAGGCGTTGGACCACATAAATCTAAATGAATGGGTTCAATTTTTCTATATGCTCTAGAGTATGAATCATGAAATGACTGTTTGCTATGCTTTCCTAAAATGCAAGCATCACATTGCTTAAGCTTCCTAGGAATTGTAGGCAAACCAGTAACACCATTTTTCTTCAACAAGCGGAGGTTGTCATAGTTCAAATGTCCAAATCTAGCATGTCATAATAAACTTGATGGAAGTGTACCTTCTTCATAATGAGAATTGTATGAGAGATGTTGTGCACGAGAAAAGGTACCCTACAGCTTGAGAAGCCTTTCTTCTTCTATCCCTGTCATGACAAGTGAGTGGTTAGATGCTTTTCTCACCTCAAGCTCGCCATCAAACATATGAATGGAGTGACCTTTCTAGCAGATGTGGACCAAGGACAACAAGTTTCTCCTCAGCTGTGGGAGATATAGAACATGATGTAGAAGAATGTCTGGAAGACCAGGCAATTTAAGCATGATTGTGCCAAGCCCTGATAGCTTCAGTTTTGATTGGTATGCAAAGTATACTGCTCCATCAACATTGTCAATAAATTCTTCAAAAAATTATTTTCTATGAGTCATGTGGCAAGTTGCTCCTGAATCAAGCAACCAATCATTTTTCGAAGAAGCAAGTGAAGCATTAAATAAGTCTTCATTTACTCCAATATTACATTATGCCACAACATAATGAGTGGATTCAGGTGCTTTACCTTTGTCTGTGTCATTAGTTTTACCTTTGGGTTGGTTTCTTTGCTGCTAAATTTTGTCCCAAGGTAACTTGCATGTGGAGGTATCATGTGATCCATTTCTTTTGCAGCGTATGCAGTGCAAGTCTAACTTTTATCCTTAAGAGTGTCTGCCCCCCCTGCCTCTAAAATATCTTCCTCTTCCTCTTCGGCCACCTCTTCCTCTAGAAGAATCTTGGGCAAGATTCTTTTCTTTATGAGAAAGGCACACAGTCTCTTCAGAAGATTCGGGGTTGTATTCTTTCCAAAAGCTTTCTCTCTTTTAGCAATTTTTTTCACAAGAGATTCAAAGGTAATATCTTTGAGATTTCCATTTGCTTGCAATGACTCAAGATAATTGAAGTAGGATAAAGTGCCTTGAGAAAAGCGATCAGAGGAATATCTAATTCAACCTTAGTGGCTTTGATATTATGCATTATAGATTTTACTTTGGATGTAAGAGCAAGAGGATCATTATTTTGTAATTCAAGAGTGAAGAGTTTAATCATGAGTTAAACAACTTCAAGTTCAGAGTGTGAGTCATAGAGTTCCATCAGTTTTTCTAAGGCTTCGAAAGCATTTGAAAATGGAGAAATATGGTGACTCACCTTTTCACTTACTAATGCTGCAATCAATGCATATGCCTTGCTATTCTTATTTTCCCAAATGGCGAACTTCTTATCTGAGGTAGGTTGTTCTTGCTCTTTTTCTCTGTCTCCAACACACACTCCTTTCCACAAATCATTGAAAATGAGGGTGTGATTTATTTTCCTGGACCACTCAAGATAGTTCTCCTTGCCAGTGAGAACTACTCCCACAATAGATATGATTGAATGCATTGTAAAATCTGTGTACTATGGGAAAAAAATACTTCTGCTGCAAAATTTTACTCCTAAAAAAAAATTGATTCTGATATATGGAGATAGAGGTATCACTGTACAAAATGTAATACCATACACTGCAATATCATTCAGCGTAATAGCATTCACCATTCACTAACTCTAATATTCAATGCCATACACATATACAATGCAACAACAACACAACATTGCAGCAACAACGATATATCCCACAACGATATATCAATCTTCACCTAATTTGAACCAAAAATACCATGCTAGAACACAACATTGCCAACAAAATCCACAAAAATATATTCACTGTGTATACATCCAGAAAATCTCATCAACAACAACAACAATCACAAAAATACTACTGCCAGAACACAACATTGCAGCAACAACGACATATCATGGAGTGGTCGTAGTCATATATTTTGCAACAGAGGGAGTGTTAAAAACATGAGTGGTATTACTGCGCGGGGGAGGCCACCACGTTTAACACAAGAGGAGTTATATTAATACGCTAAGGTGGGAGTCATACACGCTGTGTAGAGTCAAGAAGCGTATGGAGGCCGAGGTGTATGGAGGCCATGGTACTACCAACTGGGAGTCGGGTGGTTTGTGGAGGTATTAACCAGAGTGGAATTCAACGTATTTAAAAGCCTTCGACGAATTTGAAAACATACTAGCACAAAACTCAACGCATATGCTGCATACTAGTAGAGCAAGGTCATATGGGAGAGGCTGAGGCAGCGTGTGGGAGTCGACTGTGTATGGAGGAAGGGCTGAACGCAGCTCCAGGAATATACATAGTTCAACACAACTCTAGGAATATACATAGTCATTGTACTGCATCACACTAGAGCTCAAGCCACACATACTTCAAAAAAATTGTAACGCACTGAGGGTAGACAGAGGATGTAGCGCAAAAATTTGGGACATAGGGACAGTATTACAGAGATTTTACAGATATTTGACAGAGATGACAGTCTACAAAAATGCAGAACAGAGGCAAGAAGGAGTTACAAATTAAAGAGGGAAGCCAAAAATGGCGTTGGCTCTGATACCATGTCAGACCAGGAGCTAACTCCTCAAAACAAATCATAATATTCATTCAGGTTGATCATTATTATATACATGAGGGAGAGACTATTCATTTCATCTCCTGGTGACTCTTCATCTTTTCTATTATTTATTTACATTAATTTCAGTTGTTCACCCAATCCCTATGATTAGATGTCAACAATTATACAAGTATCACACCGATTTTGTAATCTTGCAGACAAGGTATCCTTCCCAAGTTATGCTAAGGTATGTGATTTATTGTCATTGGTTTATCTAATATACTATGCCTTGCGGGAAGAAATATCAAATGGCTAGTAAGATGGTTGACTACAGAGACTCTCCCTACAAATTCGAAGAGTAGTATGGTGTTGGGAACTGTTCTAACTTGGCAATGAAACTGAGAAGTTTAAAGGAAGAGATCAGGAGTTGTAAGGAAAATAATGACAAAATCATGCAGTCATAGGAAAAGTTAGTAGAGGTAAATGCAATCATACTTTAGAGCTTGTTGGATTTTCAGTGACAAGGACTTCTCCAATCAGTCATGAACAGGAGGAAAAAACTAATTGGGCATATGGCAGCAGGTCTCGTAGTAGACATAGGTTGAATCAATTTGACACCACCTAAGATGGCAGATTTTGGGACACTCTAGAGAGGAGAATGGATAGACAAAGCTATGATTCTAGTTCTGATTCAGATAGGCACTATGATCGTCATCGATATCATCCTTATAGGATAAGTGATAGGAGGTATTTTCTAAATGAATTTAACAAAGCAAAACCACCTACTTTTGATGGGGAAATGAAGAAACCATAGGATTCAAAGGCATGGTTGCTTGGCATGAGGAAGTTCTTCAAGTTACATGAATACTCGGAGAACATGAAAGCTAGAGTAGCTACCTTCACTCTCAAAGGTAAAGTGGACATTTGGTGGGAAGATGTGAAGAATTTCAAGTGTATTCATGAGGAAGATCTGACTTGGAGTGAGTTTGAGTGGCTATTTTAGAAGAAGTACTTGTTAGACAGGTAATTTTATGACAGGGAAAAATAATTTTATGAACTAAAGATGGGTTCCATGACAGATGATGAGTACACTAGCAGATTCTTGGAGTTGCTGAGGTATGTGTCTTATCTTACGAAGGAAAAGGCTAAGACTCAAAGGTTCATTAGTGGATTATTGGTTGCATTCAAAGACAGGATCAAGTTTAATGAGCCTAGATCATTAGAGGAGGCCATTTGAAAGCTAAAGACATTTCTATCAACAATTGAAGCACAGAACTGAGACTAATTCAGATGGGAGAGGTGATGTAAAGAACAAAGGAAAATGGGATAAAAAGTGAGCAAGGCCACCAAGTACAGATAACAATGAGAATTTGGCACCACCTAAGAAGTTCAATGCATCAGATAGATGATAGGGACATCACCCTCATGGTCATAGTAAGAAGCCCATGCATTGTTGGACTTGTGGCAATGACCACCTTAGGAGAGATTGTCTGTAGCATCAGAGTGGTAGACCTTAGATCTATAGTACATAGGAGGCATAGACTATTAGAGATGTAGGCTAGAGTATTCCTCATATTTATGCAGCCATGGAAAACAGGCAGGCCGAGCATCAAGCATCTATCATTGAGATGGATGGTGAGCTCTGTGATCAAGTTATTTCTATTTTGATTGACATTGGATCTAATTATACCTATGTTAGTCCTGACTTGGTGGATAAGTGTGGTTTGAATAAGGAGTTGCATGATGAGTCTTGGTTAGTATTGTTGGCCACAGGTATGAAGAAGTGAGTTCATCATTGGGTAAGAGCTTGTGCATTTGATTTGAATGGTATGCCTAACACAACACATTTGAATATATTACCATTGGGTTCATACATTATGTTATTGGGCATGGATTGGTTATATTTACATAGAACCAAGGTTGATTGCTATGACAAAGCTATTGAGTGTGTTGATGACAATGGAGAACCAAGAGTCTTGCAAGGTAAGAAGAAAGCCACATCAGTTAGGATGGTGAAAACTATGCAAGCAAAGTGTAGTTGTAGGAAAGGCTGCAAGCCATTTGAAGTACATGTTTCGAGTGATAAGGGTAAGGAGGTTTAGGATGCATATCTGTTGAATAAGTACCTAGTTTTACAATAGTTTAGGGATGTATTTCCCAAGGAAATTACAAAGTTGCCACATCTTAAGGAGGTAGACTTTCCTATTGAGTTAGTGCAAGGGGAAGCTCCGTCATCAAAAGCACCTTACAGAATGAGCACACCTGAGTTGGTTGAGTTAAAGTTTCAACTGAAGGAAATGTTGGACAAGGGATACATTAGGCCAAGCATAACAATGTGGTGCGCACTAGTCTTGTTTTTGAGGAAGAAAGATGGTAACCTTATATTATGCATTTATTATAGGTAGTTGAACAAAGTGACTATTAAGAACAGGTAGCCTTTATTGATGATTCATGACTTGTTCGATCAGTTGAAGGGAGCATTGGTGTTCAAAGATTGACTTGATATTTGGATACCATCAGGTATGCATCAAAGAGACAAGACTGTGTTCAGGACTAGGTATGGGCATTATGAGTTTGTTGTTGTTCCATTTGGCTTAACTAATGCTCCAGCTACATTCATGTGTTTGATGAATAGTGTGTTTTGTCCATATTTGGATAAGTTTGTTATTGTGTTAATTGATGATATACTGGTATATTCTAAAAATTAGGAAGAGCATGCCGAGCACTTAGCAACAGTGTTGAGGTTGTTGAGAGAGCATCAGTTGTATGCTAAGCTCAACAAATGTAGTTTCTTTTAGACCAAGGTACACTACTTAGGACATATTATCTCCAAGGGGGGAATTGCATTGGATCTAGAGAAAATAAGGGCCATCATGGAGTGGGTAGCTCCTAAGAGTGTGGATGAGGTGAGATCTTTCATGGGTCTGGTAGGCTACTATAGGAGGTTCATCAAGAACTTCTCACAAATTTCTTATCCTATCACATCATTACAGAGGAAAGGTAAGAAGTTAAAATGGATTGAGGAGTGTGAGGCTAGATTTGAGTAACTTAAGAAGTTGTTGACACATGCACCAGTACTACAGATTGTAGATCCAAAGAAGGAATTTGTAGTATGTACAGATGCTTGCAAGAGAGCACTTGGTAGATTCCTTATGTAGGATGGACAGGTGGTATGTTATGAGTCCCATAAACTAAACGAGCATGAGTATAACTACCCGACACATGATATTGAGTTAGAAGTGATTATACATGTACTGAAGATGTGGAGGCACTATATTCTTGGCAGGCGGTTTGTGCTTATGAGTGATCACATTGGGTTGAGGTATTTGTTTGACCAGCCAAATCTCAATGCCAGGAAGGCTAGATGGTTGTCCATGATCAACGAGTTTGATTTCGAGATTAGGAACATCAAAGTCAAGGAGAATAGAGTGGCAGATGCTCTTAGCAGGCAGGTACATGTGAATCACTTGAAAACTATGAGCTCTTATGGGACAGATTTGCAGGATAGGATCTTGTAAGACGGACAACAGGGTGTCAGACATACGAAGATTATGCATAGGTTGCATGAGGGTGATAGTACAACTACAAGTATAGGTAATGGTATAGGTACAGGTGAAGGTGCAGGTACAGGAACATGTAGTGGTATAGGTACAGGTGGCAGTACAGGTACATGCACAGGTATAAGTACAGGTACAGGTGCATGTGCACACGACTTGGATTATTGTCTTATAACAGATGGATTGGTCAAGTTTCAAGATAGGATATATGTGATAGATAAAAATGAGCTCAAGAAGGTGATATTGAGGGAGTTTCATGTGAAACCATATTCAGGTCACGAGGTTATCAGAAAACACTCACGATGGTAAAGAGATATTAATATTGGTCAAAATCTGAAGAGCGATGTATTAGATTTTGTGGCTAGATGTTTTGATTGTTAGCGAGTGAAGGCATATTGAAAACATCCAGGTGGACTGCTACAACCGATCGCTATCCCGAAGTGGAAATGGAAGGTCATTTCCATGGATTTCATCACAGGGTTTCCAAAGACAATTAAGCAGCATGACTCGATCATGGTCATTGTGGACATGTTAAAAAAGGTTGCATGCTTCATTATAGTAAAGTCTACATTCTCAGCTAGTGATGTGACACAGGTATTCATCAACGATGTGGTTAGACTACATGGTGTCCCAAAGAATATTGTGTTAGACAGGGATACGAAGTTCACTTCCAAGTTTTGGAAGGAGTTATTTGCAAGTTTGGGCATAGTGTTGTCCTTCAACGAATCTTACCATCCGCAGATATATGGACAGATAGACGGTCAACATGATATTAGAGGACATGTTGAGGATGTATGTAATTCATCAAAAATGGAAGTGGGAACAGTATCTCCCTTTGTTCGAGTTTGCATACAACAACGATTATCATAAGTCATTGAGGATGAGTCCTTTTGAGACATTGTATGGGTGAAGTTGTAACACTCCCATTGGTTGGAGTGATCCGCTTAGTTGGATATTGATTGTACCAAATATGTTGGAAGACATGGAACAAGAGATGTAGGTGATCAAGAAGGATCTCAAGGCAACACATGATAGGAAGAAGAATTATGCAGACAAGAACAAATTGTTTAAAGAGTTCCAGGTTTTCGAACAAGTGTACCTGCACATGAAACCGAAGAAGAGCTCCTTGTGGATTGGCTTATGTGCCCAAATGGCACCATGGTTTTGTGGACCCTTCAATATTATTGAGTGGATTGGGCCAGTAGCCTATCGACTTGCACTGCCTCCGACAATGAAAGTCCACGATGTTTTCCATGTATATTTGTTTAAGAAGTTTGTTAAGGATGTTGATCATGTGATTGAATGGTTTGTATTGCAGGTGGAATTGGATGGAGAATTCCAGCTGGAGCCTCATTGTATATTTCAAAAAAAGGTGCTCATGCTCTAGAACTGAGTAGTAGAGCAAGTGAAACTGAAATGGAAGCACTTTGGGCCTGATGAAGCTATGTGGGAGATGGAGGATCCAATGTAGGCCATGTATCCTTCCTTACTTTCTAGTTGAGACAAAGCAACTTTGATATGGTGGTTTGGTGATTGCCTATGGTGGTTGGTAGTTGCTTTATGGTGGTTTAGTATTTCCTTATAATGGCTTGGTATATGCTCCATGGTGGTTTAGTATTTTTTTATGATGGTTTATTATATGCTTTATGGTGATCGATATATGATTTATGATGGTTGATATATGCTATATGATGTTTTGGTATATATGCTTAGATATGATGTTAGTATATGTTGATATATGTTTTGATATATGATTTGGCATATGTTTTGGTATATATATTTTGATGATGTTGTTATATGTACACCTGTGTATGGATGTAAATATCGTAACGAGTTGTGTTATAAAGCTCCGCTATGCGATATGGGTGTTATGTTATTACGCTATCATGTGGTTATGTTACCATGATGTTACGATGCCATATTAGTTGGCACTTAGCAGGATGATCATTGTAAATACTGTAATGAGTTGTGTTATAAATCTCCACTACGCGGTATGTTGTCATGTTGTCATGATGTTTTGACTTGAGCAGACCTTTAATTGTAACTACTGCATCGAGTTGTGTTATAAAGATCCATATGTTGTATGTCTTCTTTCAGCAAGTTGCTAAGGTAAATCTGTGACTGAACACCGAGTATGGTGTCCCCCAAGGGGGAGGGTTTTGTAACAACCCCAGTGAAAATTCCATGTAATAAATGTTAAAAAATTAACCACAGATTATCAGGACACTTATTCCAAGCTAAATGTTGGAAAGACATCCTAGGGGGTGTTCATTTGGTTTTCTATGGCTAAGGAAATTGGAAAAGGCAATGGCTAAGGCATTAAAAGGGATTTTGGCACATTTATTTATGAAAATAATGGAAATTAGGAGAAAAAGGAGGTGAAAGGTCACAGGTTGCACGTGAGGAGGAAAATGAAGGAAAATAAGGGAAATGAAGAAAATAAAAGCTTCATTCACAAAACGGCTTCGGAGTATTAGTTGGTAACCTTTTGTCAGTTTAGTGTTGGAGCTCTCTCTCATTATTCTATCTCTCTCATATTCTTGGACACTTAGATATTTCTTGGAGCACTCTTGTACTTGAATTTTTGGAGCAAGAAGGAAAATGGAAGAGAAGGAAAGCAGAAGAAGGAATCGATATCAACAACCACATCATATTTTCTTGGAGGTACCGAGTTGAATGTATGATTTATTAACTAGTTTTGGCATGCATGGCACATGTATGTGGTTTCTTGGTTGTGATCTGTCATTGGCATGGAGGATTTCCTAGATTGACAGTGGGTTTCCTAGCCTTGTCATTTCCTGGATAGCCATGGTAATTGTGAGTTTACTTTCATGATTTTTTTTTGGTTGGTTCTGAAGATTCTTTAGCTTGGGTTGGCTTATTAGTTCATGGAAGCCCTGGTTAGACAAATGCTTTGGAAGCCCTAGTTAGACAAACGATCTAGAAGCCCTATAACATCTTGGGTTGAGTTATTAGTCCTGGAAGCCTTGGTTGGACAAATGATCTAGAAGCCTAATGACAGTTGTGGGTTGAGATACTAGTCCTGAAAGCCTTGGTTGGAGCAAACAATCTCGAAGCCTTGGAAGGATTGTATGGAGACCAATATGATGATGGTTTTGGTGATGTCTAACCGTGAGGTGGAATCATTGTTTGATGGTTGAGTTGGATGGCCTTTGGAAGCCCTTGATGAGTTTTGATTGATGTGATCCATGAGATCCCACATTCATTCATGGAATATGGCACAAGGGTGAAATGGTTCAAGAGAAATTTGGCTTATCCATTCTATGATCGAGTGGAACGTGGTAGTCCCATCTCTGGTTGGTTCATTGCATTCATTAATGAGAAATCCATTCCCTTGATTTTCATATGTAAAGGTAGTGATGTATTTATGGATTTGATGGATGATATGTTTATTGTATTTTTGTTCCTATTATGTTGGTTATATACAAATTTTATGACAAAAGCTATGTATGGCTCTCGACATGATTTTACTTGTACATGAGTGGATAACGTGCCTATGACATAATAGATGATAATGTAGCAAAATGGCATAAGGGAAAAATGGTTCATAGAAATTCTCAAATAAGTACGAGATCCCTACACTTAACTCTGTTATTTACACCTATAGATTAAATGTCAATGATATGTTTGATGAAATGCTTGTAATGTCTAGTAGGGATCCAGTCAAGGTCTTGAAAAATTATTTGCTTTAGAACTTTCATTTCTATGTTACTTCACTGATTTGAAGAGATGGATCAGTTTTGGGGAATGGCTTGGGGTTTGGGCCTAAACAATGGCTCAAATCCCAGAGTCGCTGGCATAGCACTGACAATTTTGGTCCACAGTCACTAGTAGGAAGGTCGTGAGAGTGATTTTAGGTTGTTGGTTGCTGCCTTTCCCATAGCATGAGAGCGACTATGGCCCAAGATAGATAAAACAACAATGGGACCTAGGGACAGGGTGTTTGAGTGGCTGACTTGTCTTCTAAATGTTTTGTTGATGATGTTGAATGTTTGTATGGTGTGTTTTCGTCGATTCCACTTCTAATGTGACTTAGGAAGTCGTATCATATCATAGTGGCCTTTCATCACATTTTTACCCCGGTTGGCTAGTTGGTTGGGTACATGTGGTAGGAGGGTGTTAAATAGGTGTCAACTCTATATGGAATAAGGAAGGAATTACAAATTCCCTTAAAATAGGATGTAAAAATAACCTTTAGTGCAATAATTATGTTCTCTCTGTTATTATTATTATATTGAGATATTTTATTTATGATTAACATTGGATATTTTATTTCCTTAAAAATATTTTTTAAATGTTATGTGTCTACTCTTCATATTAACTATGGAAAGAGTTGCACATATCACTTACATTAGGTTGTATAAAGGCCCCCCCGCCCACCACCACCCCTCTCTCTCTCTCTCTCTCTCTCTCTCTCTCTCTCTCTCTCTCTCTCTGTAGATATATATATATATATATATATATATATATATATATATATATATATATATATATATATATATATATAGATATATATATAAGTTGAAGTTAGAAATATATATATTTTACTTAACTTGTACATTGAAATGATTTATTTAATACTAAAATTTTTTAGAGATAATTTGTCAACTCTTGATTGAGAATCAAATGAATCACACATCTCTATCATAGCCTAAACTAGAAAAAACTATCATCGAAAATAGATGCTTATGGATTGAAGTGTTTCTTTTTCACTTTCAATTACTTTCTATCTTTATATAAAATTATGTTATTTAAGGTGGATATGAAGATAATTTACTTATAGCTGACAATCAATAGTTTATTATTATTATTATTTTCGATAATTTATTATTATTATTATCTTGAATATTTCAAGTGTCTAAAATATCTAAAGGATGGAATGAATCACACATATCATTCATACTATGCTCTAGAAAGCACCTTTAATTGCAACAATAAATTGTTCCTTGAAACCATGGGAGAATGAGCCAAAATAATTGTAAGTTACAAGCCAAATGAGATCCAATGTGAACAAAGTTGTCCTTGCTAGCTATTTGAATTTGTATTAGAAGCATTTAATAGATTATTAATTTGTAGGAAATTCTTAAGGTGATTGAAAAGATGTGATGTCAAAAATGGCGAAATACCAAGGGAAGCTAGCAGAACTAAAATCAGGTGTAACTAATTGCTATGTGCCTTATTATGTGCTCTCCTTATCTAAAATTAAAAGTGAAGGTTTCATGTAAATTTTTGCAAGCTAGTTTATGTCTTATGGGAAATGGATCGATATTGCAAAAGCACACAAGCTAAGTTAAATTTTGTAGATTTCAACAGTGAAAAATAGAGAACAAGCAACATCACAAAACAACAATTTGATGATGGAGTTCACCACTCCTGGGATACATCTCCCAATGGTGTATATTTTAGTTATATGCTCAAATGTGAAATTACATCAACATATAATGCTCAAATTACAAAAATAACATTTCCATTATGTCCAGAACACCCAAAAACGCTTGTGTAGGCATTTCTTGGGCTCAATAAGGATGAAAAATGGCTAAATTAGGACTCCTTCTTTGCTTCTCTATTAATTATTCTGCAAATTTGTCCCTCTGTCAAAACTGGCAACGAAATTCCTCTTTAGCGAGCTTGGAAGGAAAAAATTTCGCAATTCTACGTGGCGGGTTCGACCCACGAAACTCGCTGTGTCAGGGGAAAATTGTCGAATGGTTGATTGAATAGAATGGGTCATGCCATTTTTTCTTTGACCTTTGGTTGGTCATGTGGCACAAATATGACCATGGGGCATGGGCCATGGGCCACATGCCCCACTGACCCTCGCTCTTGGTCGTTATAGTTAATGTGACTGGGGGCTGGGTGCAGGCAGGGTGCCACGTGCCCACCCCTAATCATCTCTCATCGGTGGTCACATTATTTCAACAGAACCTAGTTTTGGGGCCACACACCTTGTCCTTTTCACATTACGCCATGATCATATAACACTCCATATGTATTTTTCCCGACATACCCAACCATCCCGCAACGACACCCACTATGTACATTAAATATAACTTTCCCAACAATCATAATAAGAAACACCATGTAGCTCGATTGGTAGGGATCTTTTTTTGTATTTATGAGGTCATGGAGACGAACCCTGGGAAGGTATGTTGGTTAATCAACCAAATTTTTGGTGTTGAATGCTAGGCCATTTGGTGGCCTTCCATAGGGCCACATGGAAACATTTCATTGGGCCACATTGTGACTTGTGGTTGGCCCCCGAGAAAATTCATCTGCCAATAGAAATATGCCTCTTTTACTCATAGGATTGTCACGTTTGACAACCATAACCCCCCAATCAGGCTATTGATGTCAACACCACGTCATCGTATGATCTTCCTAGTCAACCCTACAAGTTGAATTTTTAGCTTGTTGACGGTGTTGGACCCGCCAACATGTCAAGGGATCTCCCCGGTAAGAAGTCCAAATTAGACCTCAGACCGTTTGGTGTAGGAGTCCCAGCAGTGGGTCATACAGTAATGCCTTGACTGTGGTTTCGCATAGAGGTAAGTAATATGTCCCTATTGGTAGTAAGGGTGTGACATATGCGGTCGATCAAAGAAAGTGCATGAGCGGTTCTAACATAAGGAAGGTGAGGTGAGTGCACCACTTGGAAACCTATGATAGAGCGAAGTTAAGAAGGGAACACATGACCAAAGATGCATCACAACATGGAAGGAAATTTAGCTAGCAATCCAAAGTGATGGTTAAACCAACAACATATTTCAGAAAGATTCATACATACATATCTAGAAATATATACATATATCATTAAACCAACAACACATTTAAGAAAGATTCATACATACATATCCAGAAATAGCTACACATGCATGCATAAAAAATAGATACATATATCATTTAGAGTACTAAAGATAGCTGAAATACAATACAACACATGCATGAAACATGTTGGCTCTATTATATTAAGAAGTGTAAGTTCCAGTCGTAAAATACATCCATGTCCAACCACTAGTTCTGACGACGGAATGTTACAACCACAACCACCTTCTCCTCCAAAGAGATATACTAGCTCTGCGTAGTGGAGAAGCCAAGGCTCGTTACAGTACTATCCAAGCTCTCTCTAAGATAGTCTTATCGAAAGCTTGGCTGACAAAAATCCTTTACAGTGAGATATGAGGGACTATTTATAGAAAAGGGTGGGATGACCCTTGACATTCCCCTTTGTGACCATTCATCTATCCTCATGACTCTTCAACTACTCTATGACTATTACATTCAACTGTTGACACTTGAACTTCCACTTGACAAGACGTTACATACATTATGCACATGTACCCATGTGAGAAAAAATGGCTTGAGCAAGCCTTGCAAGACATCACTGACACTCAAACCGTTGTGGTGAGACCAACTCTTTGACATCCTTGTGATGGTCGATGGTGGCAAACTAATGCCAAGGTTGGTCGTCTGTGATGGTTTCCGTGTGCTCAATGGTGACATCTTGTTGAAACAAACTCTTGCCTCTGTTGCATCCATGTACACATATATGGCTCCTTCATCCATCTCGTCCAATAGCATGCGCATGGTCATCCTGGGTGCAACCAGACCAACAACATGTTCATGTAGTGTCTACATGTATCTCCAAGCATGTGCTAGTGATCATGCACATCAACTTGTCAAAATACATGTTCACCTCTAGTTGGACTTTCTTCTTGTCTTCGCCTATGTGAGTGTTCCAAATGGGTGGGATTGCATGCGTGTGCACAATGAGATGCATGCTGCTGAATTCCCTTGCATACGATCAACAAAATTGCTCACCTTGTCTGCTCCGTGCCAGCTGTTGGGATGGATATATAACTTATGTGGGTGCAGTTTAATCCATTTGTGCATGTTGCGCCCCCCGCTGTACGTGTTCCTGCTGCAACTCATTCTCTCATCTGTGCAGCTCCTGTTCTTCCTTGATTTGCTTCTTCAACACATGCTTCTCCTTCTCTGTTCCTTTCTCTGCCTTCATGAAATCTTCGTGTTGTGCTGTCACCTTATAGCCTCAATCTCCAAAGCTTATTTCATCATTGAAGTTGCAGCTTGGCTTTGCCTCTATGTTGTCAACAACCTTCCTCTTGCATTCATTGTGTGCAGATGTGCCACCTTCAGCTGCTGCTGATGGTGCTGCTTGCTGTGATGTCATTTCCATTCATCTTGATATACTTGTCTACGAAAAACTTGATGTCTTCATAGGTAGGCGAGCTCATAAACACTTGCTTGGTTGCTAACTCTATTGGGCTCTCAACAATGTCCTTTGACTCTGCTCTCCTGAAGGCCATTATACTTGTGCTACTGAGAAACAGATGAACACCTGTGATGCCTAGAGACATAGAAACACTCATGGAAAGTAATCTATCAGTCTAAAACCAAAACAAACTTGAGGAATTACTTGTAACATACCTTTGTGATTGATCATGAAGGTTGTGCAATTTCCACTAGGAGGCTGGGAGACTAACTACCAAAACTATGCAAGGCATAGTTTTGGTTGTGAGGAGGCTGACTGACTGTTGGAACTGTGCAATGCACAGTCCAGCCTGGCCTACTGAGGACTGAAACTGTACAATGCACAATTTCAGTCAGCAGTGACATGCAACTAGTAAACTGCATTCCACAGTTTCTTGAAGGGTGTGGCATACTTGAATTTTTGGAGCAAGAAGGAAAATGGAAGAGAAGGAAAGCACAAGAAGGCATCGATATCAACAACCACATCATATTTTCTTGCAGGTACTGAGTTGCATGTATGATTTATTAACCAGTTTTGGCATGCATGGCACATGTATGTGGTTTCTTGGTTGTGATTTGTCATTGGCATGGAAGATTTCTTGGATTGACAGTGGGTTTCCCATCTTTTCCGTTTCTTGGATAGCCATGGTGATTATGAGTTTACTTTCATGATTTTTTTTTTTGGTTGGTTCTCATGGTTCTTTAACTTGGGTTGGGTTATTAGCTCCTGGAAGCCCTGATTGGACAAATGCTCTGGAAGCTCTGGTTCGACAAATGATCTGGAAGCCCTGTAACAACTTGGGTTGAGTTACTAGCCCTGGAAGCCTTGGTTGGAAAAACACTCTTAAAGCCCTTGGTGGTTGAGTTACTAGTCCTGGAAGCCTTGGTTGGAAAAATTCTCTGGAAGTTCGATGATAGTTGTGGGTTGAGTTACTAGTCCTGAAATCCTTAGTTGGAGCAAACACTCTCGAAGCCTTGGAAGGATTATATGGAGACCAATATGATGATGGTTTTGGTGATGTCTAACCGTGAGGTGGAATCATTGTTTGATGGTTGAGGTGGATGGCCTCTGGAAGCTCTTGATGAGTTTTGATTGATGTGTTCCATGATATCCCACATTCATTCTTGGAATATGGCACAAGGGTGAAATGGTTGAAGAGAGATTTGGATCATCCATTCTATGGTTGAGTGGAACATGGTAATCCCATCTCCAGTTGGTTCATTACATTCATTAATGAGAAATCCATTCCCTTGATTTTCATGTGTAAAGGCACTGATGTATTTATGGATTTGATGGATGATATGTTTATTGTATTATTGTTCCTATTATACTGGTTATATGCACATTTTATGACAACAACTATGTATGGCTCTCATCATGCTTTGACTTGTATATGAGTGGATAATGTGCTTATGATGTAATGGATGATAATATAGCAAATGGCATAAGGGAAAAATGGTTCATAGTGATTCTCAAATAAGTACGAGATCCCTACACTTAACTCTGTTATTTACACCTATAGATTAAATGTCGATGATGTGTTTGACGAAATGATTTTCATGTCTAGTAGGGATCCAGTCAAGGTCTCGAAAAAGTATTTTCTTTAGCACTTTCATTTCTATGTTACTTCACTAATTTGAAGAGATGGATCAGTTCTGGGGAATGGCTTGGGCTCTGGGCCTCAAAAATGGCTCAAATCTGGGAGTCGCTAGCATAACATTGATAATTTCGGTCCATAGTCACTGGTAGGCAGGACGTGAGAGAGACTTTAGGTTGTTGGTCGCTCCCTTGCCAATAGCATGAGAGCAACTATGGCCCAAGAGACATAAAACAACAATGAGACCCAGGGATAGGGTGTTTGAGTGGTTGACTTATCTTCTGAATGTTTTGTTGATGATGTTGAATGTCTATATGGTGTTTTTCCATTGGTTCCACTTCCTTAATGTGACTTAGGAAGTGGAATCATATCATAGTGGCCTCATCGCATTTTTACCTCGATTGACTAGTTGCTTGGGTAGATGTGGGAGGATGGTGTTACGTAGGTGTCAACTCTATATTGAATAAGGAAGGAATTACAAATTCCCTTAAACTAGGATGTAAAAAGAAAATTTAGTGCAATAATTATGTTCTCTCTGTTATTATTATTATATTGATATATTTTATTTATGATTAATAGTGGATATTTTATTTCCTTAAAAATATTTTTTAAATGTTATGTGTCTACTCTTCATATTGAGTATGAAAAGAGTTGCACCTATCTCTCACATTAGGTTGTATAAAGTCCCCCTGGCCGGCCCCCCCCCCCCCCCCCCCCACCTCTCTCTCTCTCTCTCTCTCTCTCTCTCTCTCTCTCTCTCTCTCTCTCTCTCTCTATATATATATATATATATATATATATATATATATATATATATATATATATATATATATATATATATATATATATATAATTTGAAGTTAAAAAGATATATATTTTACTTAGCTTATACATTGAAACGATTTATTTAATACTAATATTTTTTTAGAGATAATTTTTCAACTCTTGCTTGAGAATCGAATGAATCACAGATCTCTATCATATCCTAAAGTATAAAAAACTATCATCGAAAAAAGATGCTTATGGATTGAAGTGCTTTTTTTCACTTTCAATTACTTTCTATCTTTATATAAAATTATGTCATTTAAGGTGGATATGAAGCTAATTTACTTATAGCTGACAGTCGATAGTTTATTATTATTATTATTATTTTTAATATTTCAAGTGTCCAAAATATATAAAGGATGGAATGAATCACACATCTCCTTCATACTATGCTCTAGAAAGCACCTTTAATTGCAACAATAAATTATTCCTTGAACCCATGGGAGAATGAGCCAAAATAATTGAAAGTTACAAGCCAAATGAGATCCAATGTGATCAAATTTGTCCTTGCTAACTATTTGAAGTCGTATTAGAAGCATTTAATAGATTATCAATTTGTAGGACATTCTTAAGGTGATTCAAAAGATGTGATCTCAAAAATGGCGAAATACCAAGGGAAGCTAGTGGAACTAAAATTAGGTGTAATTAATTGCTATATCCCTTATTATGTCCTCCCTTTATCTGAAATTAAAATTGAAGGCTTCATGTAAAGCTTTGCAAGATAGTTTATGTCTCATGGGAAATGGATCGATATTGCAAAAGCACACAAACTAAGTTAAATTTGCAGATTTTAACAGTGAAAAATAGAGAACAAGCAACATCACAAAACAACAATTCGATGATGGAGTTCACCACTCTTGGGATACATCTTTGAGTTCATCTTCCAATGGTGTATCTTTTAGTTATATGCTCAAATGTGAAATTAAATCAACATATAAAGCTCAAATTGAAAAAATAACATTGTCATTATGTCCAGAACACCCAAAAACGCCTTTGTAGGCTTTTCTTGGGCTTAATAAGGATGAAAAATCACCAAGTTAGGACTCCTTCTTCATTTATATGCTAATTATTCTAAAAATTTGTCCCTCTATCAAAACTGGCAATTAAATTCCTCTTTGGCGGGCTTGCAAGGCGAAATTTTTGCAATTCTATGTGGCGGATTCGACCCACGAAACTTGTTGTGTTGGGTGCAAATTGTCGAATGGTTAGTTGAATAGAATGGGTCATGCCCCTTTTTCTTTGACCTCCAATTGGTCATGTGGCACAAATATGACCATGGGGGATGGGCCACAAGCCACATGTCCCACCGACCCCCACTCTTGGTTTTTACAGTTAATGTGACTAGGGGTTGGGTCTGGGCAGGGTGCCACATGCCCGCCACTAATCGTCTCCCATCGGTGGTTACATTATTTCAATAGAACCTAGTGGTGGGGCCACACGCCCTGCCATTTTTGCTTTGCATCATGATCATATAACACTCCATATGTCTCTAGCCCGACTGACCCAACCCTCCCCCCAACGACACCCACTATGTACATTAAATATAACTTTCCCAACAATCATAATAAGAAACACCATGTAGCTCGATTGGTAGGGAATTTGTTTTTTATTTATGAGGTCATGGGGTCGAACCCTTGGTAGGTATGTCAGTCAATCAACCAAATTTTTGGTGTCGAATACTAAGCCATGTGGCGGCCTTCCATAGGGCCATGTGGAAGCATTTAATTGGTCCACATGGTGATGTGTGGTTTCCCCCCAAGAAAATTCATCTGCCAATAGAAATATGCTTGCTTTCCTCAGGATTTTCACGTTTGACAACCATACGCCCCAGTCATCTTGTTGATGTCAGCACCATGTCATCGTATGATCTTCCCAGTCAACCCTGCAAGTTAACTTTTTAGCTTGTTAACGGTGTTGGACCCACCAATATGTCAGGGGATCTCCCCAGTAAGAAGTCCTAATTAGACCTCAAACCATTTGGTGTAGGAGTCCCAGCAATGGGTCATACAGTAATGCCTTGACCACGATTTCACACAAAGGTAAGTAAGATGTCCTTGTTGGTAGCAAGGGTGTTACATATGTGGTCAGAAAAGGAAGGTGCATGAGCAGTTCTAACACACGGAAGGTGAGGTGAGTGCACCCCTTGGAACCCTGTGATAGCATGAAGTTAAGAAGGGAACACATGAGCAAAGATGCATCACAACATGGAAGGCAAGTTAGCTAGCAATCCAAAGTGATGGTTAAACCAACAACACATTTTAGACAGATTTATACATACATATACAGAAATAGCTACACACGCATGCGTAAGAAAATAGATACATATATCATTTAGAGTACTCAAGATAGTTAAAATACAATAGAACACATGCATGAAACATGTTGGCTCTATTATATTAAGAAGTGTAAGTTCCATTCATAAAATACATCCATGTCCAACCACTAGTTCTGATAGCAGAACGTTATAGCCACCACTGCCTGCTCCTCCAAAGAGATATACTAGCTTTACACAGTGGAGAAGCCAAGGCTTGTTACAATACTGTCCAAGCTCTCTCTAAGATAGTCTTATCAGAAGCTTAACTAATCAAAAGCCTTTACAATGAGTTATGAGGGACTATTTATAGCAAAGGGTGGGGTGACCCTTGACATTCCCCTTTGTGACTGTTCATTTACCCTCATGACTCTTCAACCACTCTATGACTGTTACATTCAACTATCGACACTTGAACTTCGACTTGCCAAGACATTACATACATTCTGCACATGTACCCATGTGAGACAAAATGGCTTGAGAAAGCCTTGCAAGACATCACTAACACTTAGATCATTGTGGTGAGACCAGCTCTTTGACATCCTTGTGATGGTCGATGGTGGCGAACTAATGCCAAGCTTGGTCGTTCGTGATGGTTTCCGTGTGCTCAATGGTGACATCTCGCTGAAATGAAATCTTGCCTCTATTGCATCCGGGTACACTGATATGGCTCCTCCATCCAACTCGTCTAATAGCATGCACATGGTTGTCCTGGGTGTGACTGGACCGACAACATGTTGATGCATAGTGTCTGCGCTGATCTCCAAGCATGTGCTGGTGGTCGTGTGCATCAACTTGTCAAAATACATGTTCATCTCCAGTTGGACTTTCTTCTTGTCTTTGCCTCGGTGAGTGTGCAAAATGGGTGGGATCACATGCGCATGCACAATGACATCCATTCTATTGAATTCCCTTGCATACGATCAACAACACTTCTCACCTTGTCTGCTCCATGCCAGCTGTTGGGATGGATCTATAACTTGTGCGGGTGTAGTTTCATCCATTTGTGCATGTTGTGCCCACTGCTGTACCTGTTCCTGCTGCAACTCATTCTCTCGTCTGTGCAGCTCATGTTCTTCCTTGAGTTGCTGCTTCAACACATGCAACTCCTTCTCTATTCATTTCTCTGCCTTCACGTGATCTTCGTGTCGTGTTGTTACCTCATAGCCTCAATCTCCAAAGCTGCTTTCGTCATTGAGCTTGCAGCTTGGCTCTGCCTCTATGTTGTCAACAATATTCCTCTTGCATTCGTCGCTTGCAGGTGTGCTTCCTTCTGTTGCTGCTAATGGTGCTACCTTCTGCTACTGTTGATGGTGCTACTCATTGTGATGTCGTTTCCATTCATCTTGATATCCTTGTCTACAAACAACTTGATGTCTTCATAGGTAGGCAAGCTCATAGACACTTGCTTGGTTGCAAACCCTCTTGGGTTCTCAATAGTGTCCTTCGACTCTACTCTCTTGAAGGCCATTGTTCTTGTGCTGTTGAGAGATAGATGAAGACCTGTGATGCTTGGAGACATAGAAACACTCATGGCAAGCAATCTGTCAGTCAAAAACCAAAACAAACTTGAGGAATTACTTGCAACATACCTTTGCGATTGATCATGAAGGTTGCATAATTTCCATTAGGGCACAATCCAAGCTTTCAGCAGGCTGACTAACTACTAGAACTGCGTAATGTACAGTCCAACCTGGCCTACTTAGGACTAAAACTATGCAATGCGCAATTTCAGTCATAAGTGACATGCAACCAGCAAACTGCAATCCACAGTTTCTATGGCCAGCAAGACACTGCCTCCAAGAATTACATAATGCAAGCCTGGAGGTTACTGCTGGGCCAGACTTGCACAATTTCTGCAGGGAAGGTAGAGCCTTCGCTTCTAAAAGTGCGTAGTGCTAGCCGGGTAAGGCACAATCTGGGCCAAGGCAACCTAGACCGTTTGACGGATGACTGAAAACATGAGAAGTCTGGATGCATGATGAGATGAGTGCAAGCCAGGGTGAATGACCATACATATAAAAAACATGTGAAAGATTAAGAAAATAGGAAAGAATGCATGTGTGTGAAGCGAGTCGATGCAACGACAACCGTTCGTGCAAAACAGTGTCATGCACACAACAACATTGAGATGTGAATGAAAACTAAAACGATGCTTCTACAAGCTAACATACATCAAAATAATAGCAAGCGCTCACTGAAATCAAACAAACAACATTCACACGATGCGAAACAAGAAAAGAGATAGAAACACAGCACGAGACATGAAAAGTGGGCTTACCCCAAAACAGGGATGTGTCGAAGGCTCCTTGATGCAATGTGGGATGTTATAGCTACAAGGTTGATGTTAGGAATAAGCTCTGCAATGTCCAATTTATGAATTTTGATAAAACCAAGGTTGTGATGTGCCTGCCATAAATCTAGGAAAAGTGACACTTAGCGAGATGTTTCTGAAATGATCATTGCATGTAACCTCCAACTGCTAAAAATAGATCCCTGAATCAAGGGATGCCTTTTGCATGTTGCTTTTTCTATTTCGAGAAAAAGAAGCCCATGCATGCAAGTCAAGTTTTCTTGGTCCTAGGTGGAACCGGTCAGCTCAATGGCACATGCACCAGCTTGCTTAGTTGAGGGTAAAATTTCCACATTTCTAGGAGGGAGCTAGGCTGCCTACCCAGAAGGATTGTGCAATTTCTGGGCTAAGCAACTGACTGCTGCCAAGAATTGTGTTGGGCATGGAATCCACCCCAAAGCATGTTTTGGGGCTCAAAGCCCATGTTTTGACTGAATAATGTTGTAAAGCCCCATGAATTGTGGGTGTGAAGGTACATTAGAGTCATAGGGTTGTCCACCCTAGTTTGTAATGTACGGTCGACCTACCCATGGTTCGTGGACCATGGGATTGTATAAATAAGAGGGAGGCTCTAAGTGTAACAAAGAACCAAGTACGGAATAGGAATAGGTCCAAGGGATCGAGTAGTAATTATCTAAATGTGTCTTTGGGTCGTAGAATAGGAGAAGGCTCTATAGCTGAGTGCGCAAAGGCCTAGTTTTATGCAGCTGAGTGTGCAGACCCCTGTAGCTAAGTGCGCAGGGCAGAGTCAAGTCTGTAACTAAAGAAGAGAATAATAAAGAGAAGTTTTATCCAAATCCTGTGTATCTGTTCTTGAGTATTACATTTTTGATATCAAATGAAAATGTTCTATTTATTTACTATCTGTACTTATATGAATGATTTATATTGCTAAGTATACTTTACACATGCAAGTAAGCTAAGTTAATCAATTAACAGTGGAATATTAGTAAGGACTTGGGTAATAACAACGTTCGGGCCCCAAGTAGGGCTGCGTGACAACAACATCTCAGGCTGTGAGGTACGGGTAAGGGTGCATAGCAACATGCGCACAGGGTCGAACCGCAGACCACTTGAACTCATCAGACATCTCCAGGGTGTGGAAACCTGGTTCTAGCACCCTCCCCTACTACTTTGGGTGAGATCTCAGTCTGTGTTCCATGAACCATTGCTGAAAGGGCTAGTAGTACCAGGATTTGTTTAGCTAAATCACCTCTGAACCTAGGTCAGGCCCCAACAAGCCAACAAATGGTTCTGTTGCTGGGACTGGGATCTGCATAAGGGATGTCTGATGTAATGTCATTGCAATCCGATAAAGAAAGAAATTGAAGAGTGGCTGGATAGAAAGATTCACGAGTTTGCGGTGTAAGAAAATAGGAATCCACAAGTATAGAAGGAACAGTGGTTAGAGCGCTACTTATATATGAAAATCCACGAAATTTTCTTTGCATCCTTCCCCTCTAAGTTGTGTGAGTGGATCGCGAAGCTAGCAGACATTTAAGGAAGGTGTAGGCTCGACAAACCGATTGTATGGACTCCAGAGTTGGTGCACATACTAGAAGCATTAGAAGATAATATCGTGCGCGTTGTGGACCATTGGCTGATCGAATTATAGGAGGGTTTATCACTGAATTCGTGGTAGATACTTCAGTCAGCTACAACAAGTTGGAATGACACTTCCTCAAAGGACCGTGAGGTAAGTACATTAAATCTTTGAACACTTGGATTAAAATGCTATTATGTGAAAAGTGGGTTATGCGAATAAATTGATGTTTGGGGCTATGCGGAGTGGGAGGATCTATAGAAAAAAAGGTAGCACATAGATAAAGAATATCCCCTTGATTTCGACTCAACGAGAAAGCAAGGAAGAGCTCACGAGAGTTTCACCAAGCAGTGCGATCAATCTGATAAGGCAGTGAATTCCACGCATACCACCTCCACCTACACCACCACCAGTCTCACCATCTTAACCCCCATCTCCTCCCACACCACCTCCGCCACCATCAAAGTTCAATATGGCGAGCGCGATAAAATTGCTGGTGTTCAAAGGAGTAGAGAACGAAGATCCGGACCAATTTTGGTTCATGGTAAAAGCTGTATGGGAAGCACAAGGTGTTATGGATGAAAATATAAATAAGGCAACACTGGTAAGCACGTTGCAGGATTGTGCACTGACATGGTACATTAAGCATTCAAACGACAATCCAAACGCAGGGGTTACGGATATCCAAGCTGCGTTGAATAGGGAATTTAGCCAGCCAAAATTAGAGACAGTCAATTATTGGGTTTAAGGAGATCCTGATGCTTCCAGGCAAGACCCCCTGGGAGCTGGATCAGAGACTGAAGGGTATGATTCGCGAAGCCAACATGACCTTGACAGATGGGAAACACAACGCATGGTTTTTGGTGTCACTAACGCTGCATCTAAGGATGGTGCTATCATAGCAGAAGTTATCCACCCAAGCTAAAGCTTTGGAGATTGCAATGAGACTACATGAGACCCCAATACAAGTTCATGGCCTGGGAGTCCAATAAATCCACGCACAACTGAAAAATTTGTGTCTGGAAATGCTGAGTTTGAAACAGGACAGGACAACTTGCCCAAAAACACGCGAGGAGGTATGGTGCATAAAATGCAAAGGCCAGGGGCATGACAAAGACCATTGTCCAGTGTTCGCAAACTACCTAGAGGGAGGAGGGCCAATGCCATTGAGACCAAAGGCACAAGCAGGGTTGAGCATGGCACCTACATTATGGTGTGTGATTTGTCAAATAGGAGGAAAGCACACTACAGATAACTGTCACCTATTACAAAAGTATACACAGACGTCCCAACAATTGTTCTGTAATTTCTGCAAGTTAGTAGGCCATGATGAATACACATGTAGAAGTTATGAACTGATGATGGATCGAACTCCTGCTTACAGAGTTCAAATCAGAACACAAGCCCTCGATCAAAATACAGGGATGGCGTGCGTTGGATTTCAGGGGCGCGAACAAGATCGAGGTGGAATGGGACTAGGAAGGGGTCACGGACAGCTGACTTGTTACAATTGCAGAGGGCCAAGGCATCATGCCCACGATTTGACAAATATGACGAGAGCCTCATGTTTATCATTGTACCCAGTTTGATCATGAGACGGAGGACTGCCCCACATTGACAGCGAGGTTGTGCAATAAAGGAATACTCCAGCCTCCCCTGACTCAGGATCTGCAAATGATGAGGTCTGAGCTGTGTGAAGAGGAATTTAATGTAAACAGCATGCTCCGAAGTGGTATTACGATAGAAGATGACAAGGGCAAGAAACCTGAAGAAAGTTCTTGGGTTCGCAAGGCTCCTACAAAGGAACTAGAGTTTGATTTGGAGCGTGCAAAGGAGACATTCATGGAAGCTAAGAAGAGATTCATGGAGGCCTCCACTTCAGGTAGTAAAGACAAAATAGAATAAAAAATGGACCCGTCAATGCTTACTACCTTTCTAGAGACATGCATGAAGCTGTTACATGACAACAAGGCTGTGAAGGGACTGCAGGAACTCATCACTAGGTGCGATGTGTCAAGAGAACCGCACGTAGTCCAGAAGCTAGGGAAGCACACAACGCGAACAGGAAGGGAGATGAGATTGACTGTGAAAATCAGGGAATATGAAATGGATCAAGTGATTCTGGATTTAGGATAGGACTCGAACGTACTGCCAAAGCAGACGTGGGAGTGAATGGGCAGGCCCATGTTGCAATGATCCCCTGTTCAATTGTGAATGGTGAACCAACAGAAGATCCTACCTATGGGAAGGTTGCAGGGAATAATGGTAGACATCGAAGGTGCGAGCGCACTTGCAGATTTCAAAGTGATAGAGATTGTTGATGGCAGCAATCCCTATCCCGTGCTACAGGGAATTGATTAGGCCACTGATATGAACGGAGTGATAAACCTGAAGAAGCGCAAAATGATTTTTGAGAAAAAGTCATTGTGCGTAGTGGTACCTTTAGACCCTGCGGAAGGATTACGCTACATGGAGTCAGTGAGAAACGACGAAAGCGATGACAATCTAGACTGTATCTACAAGATAACTGCTTGGGAATAGGATTGGATAAATCCTACAACAGATGGTAGAATTTCATGGGAGAGCAAAAGCTCCTACACATCGGATTCAGATGAGGAAATAGAACGATGACAGAACCGGTTACACGAGGTAACCACGCTCAATTGCAACATGATGGTAAGATCACTGCGCTGCGTGACAAAAAAGGTAAGGGATCTACCTATGTATGATGGGTTGACAGTGGTGGATGAATTCCTGAACAAATTTGAAAGAGAGGTGCCAGAACAACAACATTTTGACGCTCTGAAATGGGCATTGCCAGCTATGCCCGCAAGATGGTGGGGTGCGCATCAAAGTAGTTTCGAGAACTAGCGTGAATACAGAATGGTGATGCTTATACGGTTTAGAAAGCCTCAGCTATGAATGGAAGTTGGGTATGATGGATGAAACAACCTACTCACCCACCTCTCGAGATGGGTATAGGCGTATGGTACGCAACTTGCACAAACGCACACCATCCTCATGATAGAAAATAGGAACAACAAGCAATAGCGGGCATGAAGAGGGTGCTAACGATGAAGTATAATACAACCAAGCATGCCAAAGATTATACACACGGAGGCCTTTGTCAAGGTGTGTGAAACGCTGAACACAGTCCACGATGTGAGATGCATTGACTGGGACCTGCGCGTACCAGCGGTTCTATGGGCTTATAGGACCATGTGCAAAACCCTGACCACGCAAGCACTTCCGAAGCTAAAGTATGAAGCAGGGACTATGATCCCTATGGAGCATGAAAAGCCTAGTTCGCACATAGTAGCACCCATAGATACAACAGTCTGTGAAGCCTGGAACAAAGGAATCACACAGCCACGAGAAACAGAACACATAAGACTCGAGGAAGAAATTCGACAAGGAAACCTTAGAATTCACAAGCTTGAAAATGACCGGGTATGGCTAAGGGAGCAAAATGCTTCGATGGACGCAGAGGTCAAGAAGCTGGAGAACGAGATAAAGGAAGCATTTTAGTCATAGAACCTAGGATGGTAAGGCAAGGTGCAAATGATCATACTGACAAGTTTGAGCACTATCACCGTGAATTGGTTAGTCTACTGCCTTGGCTTGGACCACATATCGCCAAACGTAGTGATCAGGGTAGCGCGTTGGAAGTAGTATGGTGCGCGAGGCCAACCACAACTATGGAAGGTGGGGATTCTCCGTGAACCATGGTGGAGGACGGGATGGAGCCCCACATGGGTGGTGCGACCACCTAACTAGACACAGAAAGGACAACCTTAGCACTCCAGGCAGTTGAAAGGAAGCGTGGGACTATAAACTATTCTACCCGGAAGCTGTGTGATATTGGGATGTGCGCAGAAGCAGAGCATCACATGGTCTGCAACTGCACACGGAGGGCTACGCTGTCGCGCAGATTGGCTAGAAAGTGACCATTGGAGTCACTATTCATGATGGGATGCTCGATTTGAGGCTAAATGGAGTGGGTGGTGGGAATTTAAGACACGATTTATGGGCAATATTTGGGAAAATATACCACCAAGAAATAATTAATGGCCTGAAATTAGGGGGAATGGTAGAATTCAAATTCAAAAGGTGCTATAAAACACAAAGGGTTGGCCAGCAAACAACACTTGGTCATTTGAGAATTGAGCGCTTGAACAAAGCACTAAGCATTGAGGGCCAAGTGATATTTGAGCTCCTAAGTTCGCGAGTGACAGAATACAACCTAGACATGATGACAACAACTAAGGATGGTTTGGGAATCAAAGAGGTAACCGCCAATGAGGCCGTGTAGACCCCATTGGTGGAGGATGTTCCAGAAGGCATCAGGGTTGTGGCAGAAATGCCCAAATCACCGCAAATGTCGAGACCCAAGAAATATAAACAAGCAATGGCCCTCATACACATGTCCCCAAGGAACCCACTACATAGAAAACTATCAATGGTAGAAAAATGGAAAGCTATCACAATCGACATAAATGAGGAAGAAGAAGATGTGCAGGCCCTGACCATCACAGTAGAAGATGACAAAAATATGGAAGAGGAAATTCAACCTATACGCTCTACAACAAAATTGACTGCATATGTACCCCCATAGAAAGGGAAGACCAAAGTGCCGAAGGACCTGGACGAAACCAAGAGTTCACTCCAGACTCCGCTCCTTGCTGACGACATAGTGTTTGAAGGCACGCACCTGGGCCATGTGCCAACCATGAAGTTTGAAGATTGGGACCTCACTGACCACGAGAATTTCCCTCACCTAGAGACCGGGAACCTCATGAAGCAGAACACTGAGGGGGTGGTGACAACATTAGAGCTGAATAAATGGCTGCGCGGTGTGGAAAAGGCCAGGTTGTTGCACTTACTATGGATACCACATTTCCACCACGCACCCATCACCCTTTTCGTCATTAGGCAACTGCTCTGCCTGGTGCATGATCGGTATCTATGGCTGGAGGAGCCTATCCCCATCATGACAAACCTCATTCACTGCATTTCTTGGTTCCCCTGCAAAGGAAGGGACCCCGCAGCCATAGCCAAAGGAAAGGACAGTGATTTGGCCCTTGCAGAATCCATGAAGACAAAATAGAAGATAGAGAAGAAGAAAATGGGATACGCCATCCCCAGCATCAAGGACAAAGGGGTATGAGGAAGTGTCGTGCCAATGAGGTATCGACGTTGGTAGTCGCACTGGCCGAGCAGTGCATGGAGGGAGTCCAGTTCAACTAGTCTGAATTCCTCTACGAAGAATTTTTGAAGAACTTTCGCAAATCCCAGGAGCAAGGTAAAACCTTCCACTACACATGGTTGTTGTTATCCATAATGCTCGTAGCGGGGGAACTGTCAGAGGATAGTCAATTACCCAGCATTAACAGAGAATTACCGAAGGCCGTGAAGTACGCTTCACTTTGGGCCATAAAGGACGTGAAACGGATACGCAACACCAAAATATTCTAGGTGCTTATGGTGATGAGCATCAGGATGTGGATAAATTGGAGGCCGAGCCTGTCACCTACAGTATACAATAGTCTACAGAGTTTTGCAGAATTCAAAGCTGACATGCATAATGTATACATCAAGGTGCACAAGGATACAACAAAGCAGTGGACGAAGCTCCCTTTTATAGCCACTGACAATGCCATCTTCACTGTCTTGGAGACATGGCCTCCAGAATGGCGCGCCCCAGATCTAGCCGAACTTGAGAAGGCAGCAGCACAGAAGAAGAAGGACGATGCCAAGTTGTGCATCACACAACTAGCCGAGAAAAGGTGGAAGGAAACAACAGTAGCTAAGGAAAGGGCAGCGTAGGAAGCGACACAAAAAGCTGCAGAACAGAAAAGGGCTACAGAAGCAACAGCAGTAGCACAGGCGACAGAGGAAGCAACAACGAAGGTGGATTAGGACCAAGCAACATCCTCACAGGGGTAGGAGGTAGAGGAAGCAGAAACAATAGGAGGGAGCGCAGATCTAGGAACCGCGTCCACACAACTGAAGTGCCCACACATGGCAGAGAGAACAGGACCGAGGAAGAAGGTCAAGGACTCGAAGTTGGCCATTGACCTGATCACCTTAACTCAAGGTGACCTCCATGACATCGGCAAGACGGTTCACGATGTCACTAATGGGGCCCTTCAAGATTTTATGCAGGAGCACCAGAGTGTGTTGGGGGCCCTCAAGGCGCTGCTACAGGAGTTACAGGTGTGGCCCCCTTAGGTGGGTACCCTTTTGACCCACCTCACAACAGGATCCTCAGTAGCGGAGCAGATGCTATGTGTACGGATGGAAAACACAATAGTGTTACCAGAAGGGTCCCTAGTAGCAGCAAATGAGACCGACAGATTTGTGATAAACATGATCAAAGGCCTTGGCCTTAATTTGGCTACCCTTCTACCAGAGACACTATATCTGTTGCAGGATTGGATAATGGCAGAGCTGCATGCTAGGGAGAGCCGCGTGATCCAAGTTATCAATAAACAAAAGATCAACATGGAACAACTCAGTTTGCAGCGTGACGAATTGGTGTCGCAGAAACAATAGTTGGCACAGGTGGTAGAAGACGCTTGTCGACACGTCCTGGAGCTAGCCATCCCAGCAAATCTACTAGTAGAGGTGCGGATTCACAGGTTGGCAACCGGAGTTTGCAAGGCTAGAGAAGAAATGACTAAGGTTCAGCTAGAGCTGAATCTTCAGATCATCAACTCGGAGATTTGAGAATAGTGCACTAGTGCTATTGCAGTGGGATTGGAAGAAATTGGAAGTGCAGTGCAAGATTGTACCACATTGTTGGAGCAAGCACTTGAGGTCCTCACAACTCTGCAGGAGGATCCCAACATCTAGTGCTTGGAGATAGAGGTGTGAGAACTTCAGTAGCAATACAACAATGTCAAAGGAACTACGCAGACAATAGTCCTCAATTAGCAGCTTGCAAGGATGCAGCAAGCCAAGGCACTAAAGGAATAGGTGGACGTGGCGTGACATAAGGAGGTAGTTCTCAAAGCATGCATCCAATCATGGATCAACGAGGCTTTCACTGTCACGACAAACATTGAAGGAAAGCTCGCGCACATATATGGGATGCATACATTAATGCAAAGAAGTGCCCCAGACACGGAGGTCTTAGAATAGAGGATGCAACAGATTCAACAAACAATGACTCAGTGCGTTGCTGACATCAGCACAGTTCGAGGGCAGTTGGAGGAACTCTGTGCCAAGATCGCTGCATAGATAGAGTGACTCAAGGACAAGTCAGGATGTTTGTGTTGGGGGCCTGTTGGGCATGGAATCCTCCCCGAAGCATGTTTTGGGGCTCAAAGCCCATGTTTTGACCAAATAATGTTGTAAAGCCCGACGAATTGCGGACTCGAAGGTACGTTAGAGTCATAGGGTTGTCCGCCCTAGTTTGTAATGTACGGTTGGCCTACCCATGGTCCGTGGACCATGGGATTGTATAAATAAGAGGGAGGCTCTAAGTGTAATAAAGAACCAAGTATGGAATAGGAACAGGTCCAAGGGATTGAGTAGTAAGTATCTAAGTATGTCTTTGGGTCGTAGAGTAGGATAAGGCTTTGCAGCTAAGTACGCAGAGGCCTAGTTTTTCGTGGCTGAGTGCGTGAACCCCTGCAGCTAAGTGCGCAGGGCGGATTCGAGTCTGTAACTAAAGAAGAGAATAATAAAGAGAATTTTTATCCAAATCCTGTGTATCTGTTCCTGAGTATTACATGTTTGATGTCAAATGAAAATGTTCTGTTTATTTACTGTGTGTACTTATATGAATGTACTTTACACATGCAAGTAAGCTAAGTTAATCAATTAACGGTGGAATATTAGTAAGTACTTGGGTAATAACAATGATCGGACCCCGACTAGGGCTACGTGAAGACAGCATCTAAAGTTTTGAGGTACAAGAAAGAGCACGTAGCGACGTGTGCGCATCGTCAAACCGCAGACCACCTGAACTCATCAGACATATCTAGGGTGTGGAAACCTGGTTCTAGCATCCTCCCCTACTACTTCGTGTGAGACCTCAGTCCACGCTCCACAGACCATTGCCGAAAGGGCCAGTAGTACTGGTATTTGTTTGGCTAAATAACCTGTGAACCTGGGTTAGGCCCCAAAAAGCCAAAAAATTGTGTAATTTCTTGGCTGCTGGGACAGATTGTGTAATTTTTCCAGTGAAGCTTGACAGGAAGAATTATGCAATTCTAGAGCCCAACAGGCTACCAATCAGGATTGTGCAATTTCTAGAGGGGAGGCTGGTTCCCCTCTAGAATTTCTCTATTTCTTGAGGGAGCTGCTCATCCTACAACTGGACAAAGTATGAAGAAATAGCCTGTGAGGGGGATGCAACAAGCTATCATGCATAGGCTCACAAACTGGTAGAAAACCATTGAAGCTCATGTACTTGATAGTGTAATACATGTTGCTGAGGATGGTTGCTAGGGGGGCTCCAAAACAAAGCTAAGGGAAAATTTTGGACAGTGGTTGTAGCCGCTACAACACTTGGTGACACACTAGTATAAATCTAGCTCTCTGAATAAACCTTGTTCGTGAAAAGAAAGTTTAACACCTCTGGAAGTATTGTTCAGTTCTTTGTTCATCTTGGTTTTCACACTTGCTTGATTGTAAGATGAGGGGTATATTGGTGCACAAGCAGTATAGTTGTCAGAGTTTTAGTTTCATCTTTGGTGTTGCTCCACTATGAGCAGGCCTGGACAGTACCCCGACGGAGTCACGCAAGAACACAAGCATCACTCTGCTACCAGCGAGCCTGTTCAATACCTCAGCGGAGTTACTTGCATCACCTCTCTGTGCAAGAAGCCTTTCTCTTCTTTTTCCTTATTCATTTTTCATTTTTTTCAAACTTTTTTCACATTTTCGTTTTGAATTCATTTTTTCATAACTGTGCATAACACTTATTCATTTCAAAGGCAGAAGAGGGATCCCGACTTATTGAGAGGAGAAGAGGTTGTTCCATTTGAGAAGTAGTTTATATATACCTCTGACGTGCTTGTTAAGTTTCTCCCGCTCAGCTTACTCTACTTGACTATGCCAACAAGGATTAAACCAAAAACAACCGAATAGAGTAGGTGATACTAGTTCGCGTGCAAGCATTGTGTTTTCACCAAGGTTGACTTTGAATAGTATGTATTTTCTATTGATGTACCATGGACTGAAAGCAACAAATTCTTCATGAGAAAGTGGACAAAAGATAACAAAATGTTAATAGTTGTACAAGTCCTCTTGTACTTCACTTGACTTGTTTCAAGAGTCGCACATGGTCCATTCGAAACTAACCTACAAACATAAACAAGAAAACAAACCAAAAAGAAAAGCAAGAAGCAAAAGAAAATGTGTATGCAACATGAGTAAGAAAACAAACAAGAAAGCAAGAAAACACATAAAGAAAGAAGTAAATATGCATACAAGCAAACAACTCAAAAGAAAACACTACTCCTACTCCTAAGCTAACAGTGAATGGGCCTAATCATGTGAAGTGATATTTCCAATGCAGCCACTGGGCATTGATCAACCCATTTTGGTGAAGGCATGGTTTGTGAACATCGCAGTTGCACAAACCAAAAAGCATGAAAGATATAATGATGAAGACAGACACACTCTGAGCTTACAAGCATCCATAGAACACAAGTGAGTGAAAGTGCATGACATGCACTCTATGGACTTGCCATGGTGTTGTGCTACACTATGTGCAAATGTTGCGTGTATGAATTCTCTTGACTTTGACATGCAAGCAAATGTGAGAAAGGTAGACCAATTACATTGTGCAAGTGTGCTTGCTTTGTAAGATTCCTCAAATGCATGAGCGATGGGATCGTGTAGTTTGAGTGGAGGAAGCGAAATATGGGTGTTAGATTGATCTTGAATGCAAAGCAGAGAGTGATGAGGAGCCTTGCGTGTTTCAACAATTTCCTTATCAAAAGTGAAATCAACCTCAAGATAGCGAGGGCCTGACATAACTATCAACTCGGGCTAAAGTGCCTTGACAGTCTGGGGGGTTTCAACTTCATCGATAGATTGATCATCGTGGACCAGTGTCTTAGACATATTAACAATGATTGAATCAACATTGTGATTGGATGAATAAGTGGAGAGATCACGACAAGCAAGATCAGAAAATTTAGGATGTTTTTCCGCATCCTCATGATTTGATGAATCGTGCAGAGGGATAGATGAGAAGCAAGGATGTTCACCCTCTATGTTTTTAAAAATGACATATGATAGATTGGGTGGATTTTTAAAGGAAGATGTGTCCTCTCCACAATGTAATGATAGAGTAACATCTGACGTGTCCTATGAACAATCGAAAGTAGAAACATCTGGAAATGAGTTTTCACAGGGGAAATCAACAGTGGTAGATTTATAAGGGATGTCAAGATAAAGCAGATGGGGTGCAGCTGGAAGGGATTCATCCTTCACCGCGAGTTCTTCTTTAGATTCCTACACACACTCATCATGAATAATGGCATAAGTTGGCTGCACAACACCAACTCCGTCAACAACTCTATCCTCGTTCATAGCAGGTGAAGAGTCCGGAATGGAAGAACACAAGACAATACAATCTGAAGGATCAAAAGAACATAGGGATGGAGGTTGAGGGAAAAAATCCACGTGACAACCAATAGGTTTGCAAGCCAAATATGCGCAGATATCAAGAGTAGGTGGGGTGGGAGGATGTGGCAACTCAATAGATGTGTGTGCATAATCTCCCACATCACACTGCAGTGGCGGATATGTCTGATGAGGTGAAGGCGGATAGTCACTTGTGACAGCAATTGTGCCTGCCTGTGATTACACAACCCATCATCGAAGTGTGTTGAGCGGGATCCGAATGATTTCAAGAATTTTCATGTTCGGGAAATCGGTATGCAAGATTTCAAAAGCGTGTGTGAACTGCTCAACGGATTCATCAGGTGCTTTCATAATTTCATAATTTCTTGATCGAGTGTTCTACAGTTAAAGTGATTGAAAGCATGGTCTATCTATACAACCACATGCACAAGAGAATGAATAGATTTTTCAGGCAGCGTGGCACACCAGTGCATTGGGTTCCCTCAAAGCGTGTAGATGAACATTGCGCAAGTCATGTATTCTCCAAACATTCCATGTCTTTCCCATGATCCTACAATGCTGATCACATGCCTCACTAAGGTTATGTGGCCTCCACCATTGTATGTTTTATGTGACAAGTTATCCGAGAGCTTTTCCAAGATAGTGAAGTCATTTCCATAAGACATACACTCCAGAAGAGAAACTATGTAGTCAGTCATGATAGATATGCAAATATTCAAAATAGATGTGAGGACTTAGCTTGTCATCTGGGCCTCCTTCTAGCACCAAAATTTTGACAGTGTTCAACCTCGCAACATGTTAGGGGATCTCCCTGGTAAGAAGTATCAATTAGACCTCAGACCATTTGGTGTAGGAGTCCCAGTAGTGGGTCGTACAGTAATGCCTTGACCGTGGTTTTGCACAGAGGTAAGTAAGATGTCCCTGTTGGTAGCAAGGGTGTGACATATGCGGTAAGTCAAGGAAGATGCATGAGTGGTTCTAACACATGGAAGGTGAGGTGAATGCGCCCCTCCGAGACCTATGATAGCACTGAGTTAAGAAGGGAACACATGAGAAAAGATGCATCACAACATGGAAGGCAAGTTAGCTAGCCATTCAAAATGATGGTTAAACCAACAACACATTTCAGAAAGATTCATACATACATATATAGAAATAGCTACACATGCATGCGTAAGAAAACATATACATATATCATTTAGAGTACTCAAGATAGTTGAAATATAATACAACATATGCATGATCTATGCTGGCTTTGTTATATTAAGAAGTGTAAGTTCTAGTCTACAATACATCTATGTCCAACCACTAGTTCCAACAGTGGAACGTTACAACCAAAACCACCTACTCCTCCAAAGAGATATACTAGCTTTGCGCAGTGGAGAAGCCAAGGCTTGTTACAATACTATCCAAGGTCTCTCTAATATAGTCTTATCGGAAGCTTGGCTGACCAAAAGCCTTTATAATGAGTTATGAGGGACTATTTATAGAAAAGGGTGGGGTGACCCTTGACATTCCCCTTTGTGACCGTTCATCTACCCTCATGACTCTTCAACTACTCTATCACTGTTACATTGAACTATCGACACTTGAACTTCCACTTGACAAGACGTTACATACATTCTACACATGTACCCATGTGAGACAAAATAGCTTGAGAAAACCTTGCAAGACATCGCTAATGCTAATCTTGGTCATTCGTGATGGTGTTTGTGTGCTCAATGGTGACATGTTACTGAAATGAACTCTTTCCTCTGTTTCATCCAGGTACACTGATATGGCTCCTCCATCCAACTCGTCTGATAGCATGCGCATGGTTGTCCTAGGTGCAACTGGACCATCAACATGTTGATGTACAGTGTCTACGTTGATATCCAAGCATGTGTTGGTGGCCGTCCGCATCAACTTGTCAAAATACATGTTCAACTCTAGTCGGGCTTGCTTCTTGTCTTCACCTCAGCGAGTGTGCCAAATGGGTAGGATCACATGCGTGCGCACAATGACATGCATGCTTATTAATTCCCTTGCATATGATCAACAGAACTACTCACCTTGTCTGATCCGTGCCAGCTGCTAGGATGGATCTATAACTTGTGCGAGCACAGTTTCATCCGTCTGTGCATGTTGTGCCCCCTGCTATACATGTTCCTACTGCAACTCATTCTCTCGTCTATGCAGCTCCTGTTCTTCCTTGAGTTGTTGCTTCAGAACATGCAACTCCTTCTTTGTTACTTTCTCTGCCTTCGCGCGATCTTCGTGTCACGTCGTCACCTCATAGCCTCAATCTCCAAAGTTGCATTCGACATTGGACTTGCAGCATGGCTCTACCTCTATGCTGTCAACAACCTTCCTCTTGCATTCGTCGCGTGTAGTTGTGTTGCATTTTGATCCTATTGATGGTGCTGCTCGTTGTGATGCCATTGTCATTCATCTTGATATTCTTGTCTACGGACAATTTGATGTCTTCATAGGTAGGCGAGCTCATAGACACTTGCTTGGCTGCAAGCCTTGTTGGACTCTCAACAATGTCCTTTGACTCTGCTCTCCTGAAGGCCATTATACTTGTGCTGCTAAGAGACAAAAGAACACCTGTGATGCCTAGAGACATAGCAACACTCATGGAAATCAATCTGTCAGTCGAAAACCAAAACAAACTTGAGAACTGACTTGCAACATATCTGTGGTTGCACAATTTCAACTAGGAGGTTGGGAGACTAACTCTTAGAATTAATCAATGCACAGTCCAACCTCACCTGCTGAGGACTAAATCTGCACAATGCAGTCAGCAGTGCCATGCAAGCAGCAACTTGCATTGCATAGTTTCTGGGGCCAGCAGGACACTGCCTCCAAGAATTGCGCAATGTAAGGCTGGAGGTCGGTGCTGCTCTAGACTTGCACAATTTTTGGAGGGAAGGCAGAGCCTTCACTTTTGGAAATGTGCAATGCTAGCCGGGCAAGGCACAATCCGAGTCAAGGCAGCCTAGACCGACCGATGGGTGACTAAAAACATGAGAAGTTTGGATGCATGATGAGATGATTTTAAACCAGAGTGAATTACCATACATGTAAAGAACAAGTGTAGGATTCAAAAAATGGAAAAGCATGCATGTGTGTGAAGTGAGTTGCCGTAACAGTGACTGTTCGTGCAAAACAATGTCATGCATGCGACATCAATGAGATGTGAACACAAATTGAAATGGTGCTTCTACAAGATAACATACATCAAAACGACAACAAGCTCTCGCTAAAATCAAGCAGATATCACTCACACGAAGCGAAACACAAAAAGTGACAGAAACACAGTGCGAGACATGAAAAGTAGGCTTCCCCTAAAACAACTGAGTTGAATGTGCTCATGACTCCTAGATCCAATGTGGGATTTCAGAGCTGCAAGGTTGATGTGAGGAATGAGCTCTACAACATCCAGTTGATGAGTTTTGATAAAATCAAGGATGCGACACGCATGCCACAAATCTAGGAAAAGCGACACTTGGTAGGAGGTTTTTGAAATGATCCTTGCATGTAACCTCCAGCTACTAAAAACAGATCCCTGAATCAAGGAATGCCTTTCGCATGTTTCTTTTGCTATTCCGGAAAAAGAAACCCATGCATGCAAGTCAATTTTTCTCAGTCCCAGGTGGAACTGGTCAACTCAATGGCACATGCAACAAACTGCTCAGTTGAGGGGAAAATTTACACATTTCTTAGAGGCAGCTAGGTTGGCTACCTAGAAGGGTTGCGCAATTTATGGGCTGAGCAGCTGACTTCTACCCAGAATTGCATAATTTCTAGTCTGACCAGTCATGCTGGGACATATTGCACAGTGTTTCCAGTGAAGCTTGATAGGCAGAATTGTGCAATTCTAGAGCCCAACCAGTTGCCAATCAGGATTGCGCAACTTCTGGAGATAAGGCTGGTTCCCCTCTAGAATTGTGCAATTTCTTGAGGGAGCTTCTTAGCCTACAGTTGAACCAAGTCGAAAGAAAGAACCTGTGAGGGGGATGCAACAAGATATCATGCACATGCTGGCAATCTTCTAGAAAACCACTGAAGCTTGTGTACTTGATAGTGCAAGACTTTCTAGAGAGGATGGTTGGTAGGGAGGTTCCAAAACGAAGCTAAGGAAAATTTTGGAGGGTGGTTTTAACCACTACAACATAGCTATTTGTCAAAAACTTCAGGAACATGATAAATTTGTCATATAGTGTCGAATTGAGGTGATTCAAGTGTAATTGGAATCAAAATGATGATATCTATGATTTGGCACTAGTTTCGGGAGATTTGGAGCACTTTGATTCTTGAGCATATTTTTTATCCCCTAGATCATTACTCCCCACTAGAAGCTTTTAGACCACCAAAGTCTATTTTTAATTAGCAAGTAAGTGAGGGTAAAATTGCCTCACTTTTTCGATCTCAATCCACCTTACTTTACTTAGATTGGTACCTTTTAGCCCCACTGGAAGATACTCTGCATTGCCTCTGTGTGAAGCCCTTATCCTCCTATTAAGAAATGAGTCTTCCTAAAACATTTAAATATTCAGGAACAAAAGATTCAATAGATGGAATCTGATCATTCTCTTCTTGATCATAAGTCATTGTAGGCTCATACAATCTCAAGTTTTCCACATTCACAATAGAATAAATTTGCATGTAAGGTGGCAAATATAATCGAAAAGCATTGTTACCAATCTTCTCCAAGATTTTGAAAGGACCATATTTGATTGACTTGAGATTTTTACCTTCACCTTGTAGTCTTTCCTTACTGATGTATAACCAAACTTGATCTCCCACTTGGAAATCATGATCAATATGATGCTTGTCATGTGTTGCTTTGTACTTGGCTTTGATTTTCTCTAGCCATTCTTGTAGCCTTTGATGCACTAGCTGAATTTGTTCAATAAAATTCTTGGCTTTGTCCACATCATTATGTCCATCTACTAAAATACCTTTACCAAAGATTAAATCCAAAGGATACTCTGGAAAATAACCCAAACAAGCTTCAAATGGAGATACTTGTGTAGATAAATGCTTTACATGATTGTAGGCATGTTGGATGTAATGCGAATGCTCATCCCAAAGTTTAGGATGCTTACCACAATATCCTTGAAGGATATGCACTACTATTATGTTCACTACTTTTGTCTGGCCGTTATTTTGTGGATGAAATGTGGTGCCCTTCTTCAAATTTGTGTCCATGAGTTCCCATAAACTTGGCCAAAATTCTCGACAAATTGAGAATATCGATTAGAAATAATATAAGTGGGTAACCCAAAGTGAACCCATACATTTTGGAAGAACATATTTGTGGTATGTTCAAATTTTAATATGTTTCTTACATGGCATAAACACACACATTTTGCTAAAAGGATTCACACCAACATATTGATAATCATGACCTTTCCTAGACATTGGTAGTCCCCCAAAAAAATTCATAGAAATAATTTCCCAAGACGAGAAGGAATAGGAAGTGGAGTGTACATACTCAGTTTCAAATTAATTTCCTTGCTAGTAGCACACATGGAACATCCTTTCACATATCTTGAAACAATTTCATTCATGTGAGGCCAATAACAATACCTTTGAATTTGAGCAATTGTTTTACCTACACCAAATTGGCCAATAATAAGAGAAGTGTGGGATTCCAATATGACATTGATTCTTTCACCCTATGGAACACATAAATTTCCAAGATAATACAACAACTTGTTATGAACATGATAATCCAACTCTTCAACATGATTTCCTTGACTCAAAGTTTCATAAACATCTTTAAAATATTCATCTTGAGCATACTGTTCAATAAAACTTTCATGCATGATTGAGTTATGCTTAAGAATAATAGATGCATTAATAATAGGCCTTGATAACATATCTGCAACTTGTGTTGGCATTATGACAAATGTGTTGTCCTTGATGGAAACCTACTTAATGAGTTGTCCTTGATGGCAACATACTTGATGAATATTTTCAACATGATGATATTACAAGCTAGTACACATGTGATAGAGAACTTGGAAAAAGACTTAGTAGTTCAAAGACAGAGGAATGATAAAGATTAAGTTTGAAGAAGTATGTATGGGTTTTGTGAAGAAAATCCACGTAAATATGCATGTATGGTAAAGTTAAGTCACATATAGTTTCTGCACTTTGGTATTCTAAACACCAGGAGTCTTTACCACAGTATTGACCCATAGTAATGAGCACGACAATAGATATTTGATCTTGTCAAGGAATCCCATCGACGTAACTAAGGGTTTGACTCATGGTATTAGCTAAGGCCTAAGCTATATAAGGATATGAAGATCAAAGTGCTAAGTGTGCAAGTTATGGGTTATAAGTGAATAATTTGATCTGAAATAAGTATGCACTGAGGAGTATGGTGATGGATCAGATCTAATAGATCTGAAATGACTATAAATTTAATAATTTTCTTATGGGATGGTTTGATCCATGATGATAATGTTTTGGCGTGTGTGGGTTTGACCGAAGTTTTGTTGTGCAGTGAAGGTATGAGTCAATAATTATAGATATGTATGCAGGTTTATTTCAGAAAACGTGCGTACATATGTGGATCAGATTCTGAGTAGTAGCATATCGATTCTATAGTATGGACAAATCTGTATGCAGGTATCAAATATGAAAGGCACATATTGTTGAGGCCTCAGAAATATGTGGCAACAACAAGGGGGATGACCACCCGGTCCAGACCTTAAAGCAACTCCTTTTCCATTTGGGATAGTGGCTCCGACTGGATATGATGGGACCAGTTTCCCAATGTTTTGGGTTTATATTATTTGTAGGATTTTTTTTTTTATGATTTGCAAATGAATAACTAGAAATTAACACAACTTTATTCTAAGATGCAAAACTTTGAATTAAATCTATTTTAATCTAACCTAGGGTATTGGTGGTTTTATGTGATATAAAAATATGTCTATGTAACCTATGATGATATAGCTCAATCGTAGGCTATATAGAGTTAATATATTATAAGATAATTCCTTTAAAAAAAATAGTTAATCAAAGGAATTGTGAAAAACAGACCATTCTCTTATTCTGATGACAAATTTCATACATAATTCATGAAAGATAAACTTATCACTAATGCTAGAACAAAGATTTAGCAAACATGATAATAGTACCAGATGTATACCGTTCTTCTCATTTGACTAGTGATAATAGGCCACAATAAATCTTCTACAAATGAGTATCCCAAAGAATACAATAGTGCATCAATAGTGATCAACAAAAATATATTTGATTGAAAAGACCATGTTCGATGATTCCATCAAGGCATCTACAAATTTACGATAGCACATTCTTTGTAAATGTTCTTAATAAAATTTTGGACCCTTCTCTAAATGCATGAGAAGGGTTTAAATACTATTCTTAATTAACTAAAAATAACTTATAAAAAATATCTATGAGGAGGTTTCAAACAACCTTCCTCGTTCCTAGTATCCAACTTTCCAAAAATAAAATTTCTCAAAAATGACTCAGGTCTTCATTGATTAATCACCACTGCCAGCTTTGCTTCTTAGCTCACAAATGTCGGACATTGGCCTGACTTGTGGTGGCATCCCGAATTGTGTTCTCAACTTCCCTACAAATATAGCATCATGTCAATGTGGCAGAATTCTCTATACTGAATCCAAGGAGCAATTCAAGGTCATGATCTAACTGTGTGGTTTGACCAAAAGTTGCCATACTGCTTCCCAGTCGGTTTTTTATAGCCCCTTAATTGTTTCTTTCTGTAGTTGACTCTTATTCTTCCAATTCTCGTCTAATGCTTTAAGATCAGGAAGTGTTTTTGGATCACTCTCCTTTATGAGGTTGGATGTGTGCAACATGTGATTTATTGTTTTAATAATTCTTTTTGAAATACCCGATGCTTTGGCTATTGCTAGTTCAGCATGTTTCACCTGTGAGTCCCAATCAGTGAATAGAATATCCTTATGTCTTTCATTGATCTTCGGGAGACTTGAACTTTTCCCTTCATCTGAATCCTGCCATTCAATATAATTAGAGATCTTAGAATTAAGTTCATTGAACTCAATTCTTTCATCAATAATGATGCTTGTTAATTGTTCACTAGTATTCAAATGTGGAATGATATTTGATATTGTTGGAGGAAGAGTTGCTTTTTCTTTGATGGTAAAGTATTTAGTGTTAAAGCCTTATTAATGAATTCCTATGCAGTTGGAATATCCTTATACTTTTCTAGGTTACTCTTTAGCTCCTGGATTTGTTTTTTTTTAGTAGATAAGTCATTCTCATGACTTATTCTCAGTACTTCCATATCCTCTTATAGCTTATGAAGCTGCTCCTATGCTTGATGGTTCATGCTAGATATTTCTTCATCTAACTGTTGCTGTAATAGTGTGATCTGGTCATCCTTTTCTTTACTCAAAAAAGAGACTTCGATTGCTTTGTAAATTGTTGTTGTAGCATTGGCTCTAGCAAATTGGGATAGATGAGTCAAATGTTTGGTCGGATTTATTTGTCCATAGGACATCCATAAATTCATGTTCTGAAGGAGTTTTCGTTCTCCTCCTCTTCCTCTGTCTTTTTACAACAGATTTATGAAGAGGGTTGTAAAATACATCTAGAGGAGGGATATCTATTACATTCAAGATAATTTTAGTAGTTGGGTCTGCAGGAATCACCTCTGTATCTTGGAAACTTGTTTTTGGACCTTCAGTGGTCACTGTTGCTATTTTCCCTGGTGAGGTCTAAAATCCTGTGGGTTCTTGTGCTAATGATACCTTAGGGGTATCTTGTATTTTGTCATTGAATGCATCCCACAACTTTTCTAATTCATCTATTTCTACTTCCTGATCTCGTGACCTGCCTGGCTTATTCTGCTCCTGAGACTTGGTTTCAATTCTATCATTAGTAATCCAAAATTCTTGTGGAAGGTATTCTAACCTCTGTTCTCTAAACTCCTGGAATCTTCTTAATTTATCTGGATTCAACTTTCTCTTGGCCGCATTCAGAATCTGCTCAAAGTCCTCAGCTGATTCCAGTAAATCTTCAAACTCATCTACTGTATGAGTTACAAGTCTGATCTTAACTGAAAGGGTGAAGTTGTTTGCAATTTGTTGCGGATCAAAAGACCTTGATGGTAGAATGGGGAGCTTTAATAACTACATATTTTGGTACTCTTTATATGCATGACCATAATTAACAAGAGTAAATGACACACACTGAAGGGGAAAATTTGGCCATAGGGTTTTCTTCATTTCCTTCAATGTTTTTGTGAGGCTATTTCCTACTATTTGGTATGCTACTTCCCTTACCAATAGTTTATCCGAGACATACATAGGGAGGACATGTGGAAAATCTTGGCTACCAAATATACTGATATAAGAGAAGGATTCTTCAAGAAAATACCTTCTGATTGCTTGGAGGTCTGTGATAGCTTCTTTTGTGAATCTCGAACATCTTCTGTTGAAAACTAACTGATGTAAGGGTAGAATAACTTCCTGGCATAATTGGTGAAAATTTGGAATAAAATCGTATTCCCACATTTTCTTATAACTTAGGAAAATAGGAGTAGGATCATTGGTAGTCCATTTCCAACCCATGGTTGGAAAATGAGTGCAAAAACAAATAGCATCGAAGACATATGTAGACATGAAGAATTGGGGAACTACTCTAGAGGAGGCAGCGCTGGTTTAGTGATATTCAGTAATTTCTTTGGCCAAATTGTCAGACAGAATGGTTGCCCAATTCATAATGTGATAATTAACACAAGCATCAATTAAAGGAACCCAATTGATCGAGAACATAGTATTATTAGGGAGACCATACAACCTACATAGCATAGAGGCTATGAAATTATAAGGGTTGGCTAAAGAAGCAATGGGGTACATACCCGCTTCATCCTGTTTGAATTTATTGTCTCTTCTTCTCCATTCCTGTATCATTTGAAATGGGTATTCATTTTCGTTTACAAACTTTGCAACAAACTGTTTGTCGTAAATGTCCTAGGTATCGGGTAGCTTGTACATTTGTTGTAAATCTTCAGCTCTGAAATAACCCAGGACTGTGTTTTTAGTTATCTTGATAAGTTTGTCTTCCACTTCTGTATTCTCTACTACCCATCTTATCATATATGTGTATGGAAAGAGCCTAGCCCTTGCTGCTATTCGGTGAAGGAAAGAGCATGCAGCATCTCTGAACTGTACTCCTTACGGTTCTATACTGTCAGCACTTGGTCGAATATCTGTTACTTCAGGTTTTTCATCCTCCAGCGTAGTATAGATAGTCTACCATGCAGTGGCGCCTCCATCTGTAGAGCATACTATATCTGTAAAAATGGATGGCATATCTATGCTTTTGGTTTTTGCGATAGATTGCTTGGTATGCTTCTGCATCACCTTTCGAATAGACATCACTTGATCAGAGTTCCTATTAAAACCAACAGCAATTAATTGTTGTGTAAAATAAAAGATTTTATGAAATGACTGAACTTTGTAAGAAAATATCTGGGAGCGAGTTCAGCATTAATCTACCATAACGAACACCATGATTACATGCATAGGGATGATAACTGTATTAAATCATTCTGACCTAACTCGTGTCCAACTTAAAAAAACTATTAAACATTTGTCAAATCTGTCATATCAGATATTTAAGATACAACATGAATGAAACTTTGTTGATGGATCTTGCGATATGCGATATGTGATATCGCAAAATCGCAAGATCGCAATTTCGAGATATCGTAATATCAGAGTTTTGATAGGTAACAATTAAGCTCTTGCCATAATATCCTTCAATGTGCGATATGCGATCAGGATATCGGTATTTTTTTATGTGCTTAAATTTGCTACTAAGAAATTATGCGATTTGCAATTTGCGATGAGGACTTTAACATGTTCTAAGTTAGATTCAAAAAGGGGTCTTTAAAAAGCAACAATTTTCTGAGAGTTGGCATTTTATTCAAAAAGAGAGGAAAAATTCAATTTTTAAAAGGGTCCCTATTTTTATTACATATAATAAAAATGGGGGGGTTTTGCATAGCACAACAAATGGCGATTCACTTGGGAGAACCAACTATCTCTGATTAGTTTCTTTGACATTTCTCAAACTTTCAAAACAAGAAAAGTTGTGAAAGAATAAGAATTGTATGATTTATAAATTAAACAATGTTTCTATGGAATATAAAGTATTCACCTATCTCACTTCTTTTCTTACTCAACTCTTTAGGTGATAAAACATAAATATTTGTACTAGTCAATACTTAGATTTATGAAGATAAAGTAGGTATTCTCTTAAAATTGGTTTTATAGATTACTCATTTATCATAGATAGAGCCCCTGCTACTAGTAGGCATTCATAGCCTCGATAGGGCTATCTTTTAACCAACAATGATTCATAGTCCCATCTGAAATTGATTCCTTATTTCAAAATTTAATCAAAATTTTATTCAATTTCCTTTCACTTGGAACTTGTTTCTTTTTCATGGTTATTTTCACTTTAAATATTCTTAAAATCCATTGTCCAGGCTTGGTAACCTGATGGTAACAATGTCATTCATTGGTTGTAATTTAAACTGAACAAGATAGCTTGTGATGAGACCCATTGTCTTTTGATTGTTTCAATCATTAGCTATTACCCTGTTATGATATGCAGTATTGGTAATATTAGTCTAAATCATTTTCCTGTGATCATGATAAACAAGCTCATGATGAGAGTCATTATCTTTTAAGTTTTGAATATTTTTTAATTACACTGTGAAAAAGAAAATTTTATTAGATGGGGTGAACCATTGGCTCATTTAAGAGTTATGGATGATAATTATAGAGTTGGTAAATACCTTTTTGCAGAGAACCCTTATTAAGTTATTGATTCTTTTATTGTCTAGTACAAAAACATCTGTACTTTATAAAATCTAGAGTCTTTTAGGAAACTAAATGACTTTAGTAAATTCAAAAATTTCCAAAGAAATAAGGTTTATTTAAATCTCATATTTTATAATTATTCTTTTGCTCTTCTTATTTATAGAAGCAAGAAAAACCAAGTAAATTATTAGAAATTTAAAATTTTGAATGGCCAAAAGAGATACTATTCAATCTTTATTTTCCTAAAAATAAGATTTTAAAACTAAAGTTTAACTTTCAAGAAAAATATTTTTAAGAATTTGCCCGTTTACAGGTAAAGAGTGTTTCCTACGTGACAAATCTTGCAACAAAAAGGTGGATGGGCCTAATTTCTCTATGATTTCAAATGGACCAAGCCACAGTCTTTGGAATTTGGTATGTTTACCTTTTTCCTCATGTGCCTTATCCCACTTCAAAACAAGATCTCCAATTTCAAAAGTTTTTGGGCTGGTGGATGTTGTATCAAATGAAGCTTTAACTATCTGTTGATGATGAGCATGTATTGCTTTGGATTTCTCCCTCTATTCTTCTAATTTAAGGATTTGACCATGTCTAAGTTGAAGAGAAGAAGAAGGGTTTTCATCAATAAACTGAACTAAAGCAAGAGATGGTATTGTTATGTTTGTGGGTAGAATTGCTTCTTTCCCATAAACCAATACAAATGGAGAAGTACCTATTGAGGCCTTCTGAGTGATTCTATCTACCCAGAGAGAAAATATTAGTGCTTTATGCCAGTTCTTATGATTTTTCTCTATAGTCCATTTGATAATTCTAATCAAGTTCTTGTTTGTAGATTCAACTAATCTGTTACCTTGCAGATAATAGTTAGCTGAGTATTTAAGTTTAAAACCTCTTTTCAAAGCAAACTCTACCATAGCATTTCTGGAAAAGTAAGATGCATTATCAAACATTAAAGCTGATGGGAGACCAAACCTAGTAATTATAAATTAATCAATGAAATCCGTAATGTTTTGGGTATTAACTACCTTTAATGGGATTGCTTCTACCCACTTTGTAAAATAATCAGTTGCAATTGGAATACACTTATGTTTTTTGGAGGAGGTTGGAGTTATTCCACCAATAATATCTAACCCCCATTGCTCAAATGGTTTTTGTATATTTACTTGCTGCAACAGGAGTATTGCTTTCCTTTCTCTTCCTACTATGGTTTGACATACTTTGCATTTCCTCGCATATTCATGTGCATCTTTGGAAATGGTTGGCCAATAGTACCCGGCATGTAGAATTTTATATGTTGTGGTATTTCCTCCAAAATGACCTCCACCTGGCCCATCGTGTAATTCCTGCATCACCTTTTCAGCTTTAGGTTTCTCTAAACATCTTAATGATACAACATCATAGTTTCTTCTAAATAATACAATATCAGTTAATTGATATTGATTTGCTTTAAGCCTTAGAGCACGCTTAGCTGTATAATTGAGATGTAATGAAGCATGTCCATTTTTCAAGAAAAAATTTAGATCAACATATTGTGATTCGGAATCGTTGAGGCTTACCTCAAATAATTTCACTTCAGTAGATTGATTGTCCTATGTTGGTAAATGAGAGGCTTCGGTTAGCATTCTGCAAAAACCTTGACCTCTAATAATTTTAGCAGGATGTATTTCTACATCATATTCCTGAAGTGCAGTAACCAAATTTTCTCTCTTATCTTCTACTTCTCGTTGGATTCACAGCTACCTTACAGCGGGGTAAGGGAGTATTATCTTAGTGTGTGTTTTTAGGAGAAAAGGTCTGAAATGTTTTAAGGTTTTAAATACAGCAAAGGCCTGTTTTTCCACAACTGAATAATTTAGCTCAGCACCCTGTAAGTTAGAGCTAAAGAATGAAATAGATGCTTCAACGTTCTGATCATTTAGCTATGTCAAAATTGTCGCGTAACATGTATCAGAAGAGAATGTGTATAATACAAATGGTTTTAGGAAATTGGGTGTTGTTAAGGAAGGAGCCTCAATCATGGCTTTCTTTATCAAATCAAAAGAATCTTTCTTGTCTTTTCCCCATTTAAAAGTTGAATTTTTTCGGATCATTCACTGTAGGGGTAAGACGATTTGAGAAAAATCAGGAATAAATCTTTTTACAAAATTAATTTGTCCTAAAAATGATTACATCATTTTTTTGTTATGTGGTAGAGGAATGTTTTCAATTTCATGAATCCTATCGGGATCGATATAGATTCCTTTCTTATATACCACGAATCCTAATAATTTACCTTCTGCCAAGGTGAAATAAGATTTTTTAGGATTCAAAGGAATGTCGAATTTCTCACATCTCTCAAAGATTTGTTTTGGTGACTGATATGATTGTTTCTATGTTTAGAATAGACAATGATGTCATCTAAATATATTACAATTGAATTGTTGATTAGTCCTCTAAAATTTATGTCCATAGCACGTTGAAATGTAGCGCCAGCATTGATCAATCCAAATGGAATCTTTTGATATGCATATGTTCCCCATTTTGTCCTAAATGTAGTCTTTAATCTATCATCTCAATGAACCATAATCTAATTGTAACTTGAAAATCCATCAAGAAAAGGCATCAATTCAGAACCTACAACTGACTGCAAAATCTGCTCCATGGTAAGCAAAGGAAAATTATGCTTTTAGCAAGATTTATTCAAATTTCTAAAATCTATGCAAATCCTAATGTCTCCATTCTTTTTTCTCACTGGAACCATGTTTGAAACCCATTTTGAATGTCTTACAGGGAAAATTATTTTGGCTTTAAACATTTTATTGAGTTCATACTTAATTTGACTTTCTAAGTTTGGGTGGATCTTCCTAAGCTTCTGTTGGACAGGATTGTCATTTGAAATCTTGGGTATAGTATTTTGGATTATAGAAGTATCATATGTTTTGAGATGTGAATAATCCTAGGCAAAGATAGTTTTATATTTTCTTAGCAATTTAATGAATGACATCCTTTCATTGGGTGCTAAGCCCAAACCTAGGTTTATCAGGTGTACCAAGATTAATCAACTAAAATCTCAGAGTAGAACTCTATGTTTTTGAATTGATGGTCTTTTTAAACCTATCTTTTAAATCATAGAGATCTTCCATCTTGACTACAGATTTGGGAATTAGATTTGTATCCTATTTATTTTCAATCTGTAGGTCATGTTCATGTTCATCTATGATTTGACCTTCATAAGATCCATCTGATGAAAGAAATTTGATTATATCTGTATCATCATTAAACACTCTCCAATTTGTTATGTTATCGGGAATGGAAGGCCTAAAAATCAACTCAATTGAAAATCTATCTGGACTAAATTCTTCTGACGGTATCAATTTAGATGCTACATTGGCAAGTAAATCAGCACTTGCGTTTTGTAATCTAGGGACTGTTGAAATATTAAATGCAGTGAAATGAGAAGTGAGGCTCTAAGCTAATGCTTGATAATGTTTCAAGTGTCCAGAAATACAATGGATTGTGTTCCTGACTTGCTTAACAATTATTTCAGAGTCCCCATATACCTGCAAATATTTAACGTTTAATCCAATGGCTTTGTACAGGCCTTGAATCAATGCTTCATATTCGGCAGTATTATTCGTGCATTGAAATTTGAGTTTGCAAGCTAGCATTGTTTTCTCTCCTTGTGGATTGATTAAAATGCAACATGCTCCTGCACCATCGTCTGATTTTGAACCATCAAAGTATAGAGTCCAGAACAAAGAATGATCTAAAGTTTTATTACTAAGATTAATACATTTAGAAGTGTCTGATTGAGAAAAATTTTCAACCTAAGAAGTAACAATATTTACTGGGAAAGGTGAGATTTGGGCATTGAATGAGCCAAGGAATGATTCAGCAGAATAATTTCCAATAATGTTATTAGTAAAAATCATAGGCTCATTCGCTCCTAATTCAGCCACTATATGCTTCATAAATTTTTCGTGATCAACTCTAATTTGATTTGGTTTACCATTATATGGTAACCACATGTGTGACCAATCAGTTGTGAAATATCCATGTAGTTTCTCAGACCAATCCCTGCTTAAAATAAGACCATAAATTCAGGGATGTCTACCACCAAGACATCAATCACTTGCAACACCTTTGGGTTGGATGATAATCTAATTTATATTGATTAAAATTTCTCCAACAACCTCGACTTTTGTTCTGTCCAATTGGACTATATGCATAACTAACTTTTGAGGGGTCACGTTAAGTCTCGTGCACATAGAGCTTGGCATGATATTCGAAGAAGCTCCTAAATCAATGAGACAATTATGAACATTTTTATTAAAAATTTCATAAGTCAAAAGGAAAGGAGGAGTGTGAGATTTCGATCTATCACCAATCAAAACAAGATCATTTGGTTTTACCTTGTTTGAAGGTGACGAGGTTTTTCCCATATCTTTGTCAGCTTGGGCTATAATCGGTGGTGGTATGGGATCTACAGGAACTACCTTGAGTTCTCTCAGTAAGATTTTCTACTGTTGTTTGATTTTGGTTATTTCATATAATGAAATTTTTTCTTTAGTCTTTTTCATGTCTTCAACTATATTGTATTCCACTATATCTGAAATTATCAAAGTTTTGGAAGTATCTAGGGGAATAGGATCAGTTTGAACAGTTTTAGATTTCTTATTCACTGCTTTCTCCTTTGTGGGAGGAGATTTCTATTTCTAATTTGGTATAGTTGAGTCAGCAAATGTTTTGCTCCTTGTAGATGCAGGCATAGCCTCTCTTTCTTCTTCAGTGGGGAGAATAAAGTCCCATAACCCATTTAATTCGACTTCTTCTTTGGGCTTTGGTTCTTCTTCTGTTGCTGAGGCGTCTTCAACATCTTGATCTGATTCGACACTTCAAATCACATTTAGAGGTTGAGATGGTGAAGTAGGAATTCTATTGTATGGGCGATACACTTTCTTAGGAACTGATGATTCAGCTACCTGTAACTTTATTTCAATCATATCATTTGACATAGTTTTCAAAACTTTTTGAAGACCTTCAATATCAAATGGATCCTTTGGGGTTTTCTTCTTTGATTCTTGGCTAAAAGTCACTTTTTTAGATTTCTTATCTTCCATCTCAGATCATTTTTCTAAAGCTAGAATTCTCTTTTCTACACATAGGGCTTCTTTCATGTTTTATAAAAGAGAGCCTTACCGGCTCTATCTACAAAAATGGATATATTAGAAGGTAAAGAAGAAATGTACCACTCTATTTGTACATCAACAACAGGTTTATAAGAAACTGGGATTTTGTTTAATAACTTGTTAAATCTGGAGTTGAAATCTTTGATCCTTTCACCTGAATTTGTTTTCAAGTTAGAGAGAGCATTGATTAAAGATGCCACAGTTCTATCGTCTCCAAATTTTGCAAGAAATAGTTGTTCAAAAGTTACCCAATCTATTACAGTTCCTGCTGGAAGAGAAAAGTACCAAGATCCCGCAGATCCTTTAAGAGTATAGCGAAAAAAATCTTGCTACAATATCTTCATGCGCAACCCCATTCAAATTCATGGCCAACATAAAATTGTTGATGTGTTCTTCAGCAGGAAGACCATCATATGGATTGTATTTGGGTAACCATTTCTCTGGATGATCAGGAAGAGGATGTGGGTTTGCAAACAACATGACACCAGGGTTAGTCCAAGGTTGATTATCCATAACTTGAGTTGGGATTTGAGAAGATATAGAAGCAGATCCAGAAGTAGTAGGTATGGATGTAGAACTTACAACTGGACTAGTACTACTTGTGGTAGCACTAATTGTTTGAGTAGAAGAAATGAAAATATGAGAAGATGTGAAAGGAGGTGTAGTGAATGAGGGAGTAAATGGAGGGGAATTTGATGTGACCTCACTCGTATCTGACTTAGATCCAGACACAGAAACTTTCTTACGCTGTGAATGTATTGGAAACTCAAAAGGAGGTATTCCAAGTTTATCACTTTTTGATCGAGTTAGGATACAAGTTTCTCTGAGTAGTGAAGTAATAATTTCTTCAGAAGCTTCAGGTTTATCAGGCTTCTCAGCAGAAATAGATATTCTTTCTAGTTTGAACTAAAGACTGAACTTCAAGGGATTCTGTAGTATATTCTAAAGAAGGTAACTGTCGAGATACTTCAGGAGATGAGGAGAAAGTTTCTACAACTTCTGACTTCTGAGTGGGCGACTTAGAAAATGATCAAGAATTTGTAGGATTTTTCGAGGGAAATTGACTCTCGTGAAGGCTTCGAGTTTGAGATTTAGATATATATTCCATTCATAATCGGGGCCCTCCTTTTAGTACCAAAACTGTTGAGGCCTCAGAAATCTGTGGCAACAACAAGGGGTATAACCACCCGGTCCGGACCTTAAAGCAGTTCCTTTTCCATTTGGGATAGTGGCTCTGACTGGATAAGATGGGACCAGTTTCCTAGTGTTTTGGGTTTATATGATTTGTAGGATTTTTTCTGATGATTTGCAAAAGAATAACTAGAAATTAACACAACTTTATTCTAAGATGAAAAACTTTGAATTAAATCTATTTTAATCTAACCCAGGGTATTGCTAGTTTTATGCGATATAAAAAGATGTCTATGTAACCTATGATGATATAGATCAATCGTAGGCTATATAGAGTTAATATATTATAAGATAATTCCTTTAAAAAAATATTGAATCAAAGGAATTGTGAAAAACATATCGCATATTCTAATGATCATATATAAAACAGACCATTCTCTTATTCTGATATCATACAATATTGCAACTGATACTTCAAACAGAGATGAGAGATTTCATACATAATTCATGAAAGATAAACTTATCACTAATGCTAGAACAAAGATTTAGAAAACATGATAATAGTACCAGATGTGTATCGTTCTGCTCATTTGACCAGTGATAATAGGCCACAATCAATCTTCTACCAATGAGTATCTCAAAGAATACAATAGTGCATCAACAATGATCAACAAAAAGATATTTGATTGAAAATACCATGTTCCATGATTCCATCAAGGCATCTACAAATTTACGATAACACATTCTTTGTAAATGTTCTTAATGAAATTATGGACCCTTCTCTAAATGCATAAGAAGGGTTTAAATACTATTCTTAATTAACTAAAAATAAATTATATAAAATATCTATGAGGAGGTTTCAAACAACCTTCCTCGTTCCTAGCATCCAACTTTCCAAAAATAAAATTGCTAAAAAATGACTCAGGTCTTCATTGATTAATCACCATTGCTAGCTTTGCTTCTCAGCTCACAAATGTCAGACATTGGCCAGAATTGTGGTGGCATCTTGAATTGTGTTCTAAACTACCCTGCAAATATAGCATCATGTAAAGGTGGAAGCATTCTCTGTACTGAATCCAAGGAGCAATTCAAGATCATGATATGACTATGTGGTTTTACCAAAAGTTTCCATACTACTTCCCAGTCGTTTTTTGATAGCCCCTCAATTGTTTCTTTCTGTAGCTAACTCTTATTCTTCCAATTCTCGCCTAATGCTTTAAGATCAGGGAGTGTTTTTGGATCACTCTCCTTTATGAGGTTGGATGTGTGCAACATGTGATTTATTGTTTCAATAATGATTTTTTAAATACCCGATGTTCTAGCTATTGCTAATTCAGCCTGTTTCACCTGTGAGTCCCAATTAGTGAATAGAATATCCTTATGTCTTTAGTTGATCTTCGGGAGACTTGACCTTTTCCATTCATCTGAATCCTGTCATTCAGTATAATCAAAGATCTTATAATTGAGTTCATTGAACTCAATTCTTTGATCAATAATGATGTTTGTTAATTGTTCACTAGTATTCAGATGTGGAATGATATTTGATATATGTTGGAGGAAGAGCTGCTTTTGCTTTGAAAATAATAATTCCTCTATAGTAGGAATATCCTTATACCTTTCTAGGTCACTATTTAGCTCCTAGACTTTTTTGTTTTTAGAAAATAAGTCATTCCAATGACTTATTCTCAATACTTCCATATCCTATTGTAGCTTATGAAGCTGCTCCTCTGCTTGATGGTTCATGATGGCTCTTTCTTCATCTAACTATCACTGTAATAGTGTGATCTAGTCGTCCTTTTCTTTAATCAAAACAGAGACTTTGGTTGCTTTGTTGATTATTGTTGTAGCATAGGCTCCAGCAAAATGGGATAGCCAACTCAAATGTTTGGTCAGATTTATTTGTGTGTCCTTCCATAGGACATCCATAAATTCATGTTTCGAAGGAATTTCGGTTCTCCTCCTCTTCCTCTGTCTTTTTATAATAGCTTTATGAAGAGGGCTGTAAAAGACATCTAGAGGAGGGGGATATATGTTACATTCAAGATAATTTCAGTAGTTGGGTCTGCAGGAATCACCTCTGTATCTTGGAAACTTGTTTTTGGACCTTCAGTGGTCACTGTTGTTATTTGCCCTAGTGGGGTTTGAAATCCTCTGGGTTCTTGTGTTAATGATACCTTAGGGGTATCCTGTAGTTTTTCATTGAATGCATCCCACAACTTTTCTAATTCATTTGTTTCTACTTCCTGATCTCGTGATGTGCCTAGCTTATTCTGCTCGTGAGACTTGGTTTCAATTCTATGATCAGTAATCCAAAATTCTTGTGGAAGGTATTCTAATCTATGTTCTATAAACTCTTGGAATCTTCTTAATTTCTCTGGATTCAACTTTCTCTTGGCCACATTCATAATCTGCTCAAAGTCCTCGGCTAATTCCAGTAAATCTTCAAACTCACCTATTGTATGAGTTACAGATCTGATCTTAACTGAAAGGTTGAGGTTGTTTGCTACTTGTTATGGATCAAAAGACCTTGATGGTAGAATGGGGAGCTTTAATAACTACATATTATGATACTCTTTATATGCATGACCATAATTAACAAGAGTAAATGACCCACATTGAAGGGGAAAATTTGGCCATAGGGATTTCTTCATTTCCTTCAATGTTTTTGTGAGGCCATTTCCTACTGTTTGGTATGCTACTTCCCTTGCCAATAGGTTATCCGAGACATACATAGGGAGGACTGTCTAGTCAATTTAATGTCTTAAATTACTCTACATAAATTATCAATCCGGGGATCGTAAACTGATGAAGTGTGGTGCACTATATGTGCTTAGTTAACCTTTCTCTTACTTCGTTGTTTTATAGTTTATGTTGTTTTTGGGGTTTTGTTCTTGTTGGTTTTCTAAAGTGTTTAATGCAAATGGAAATCCTATTCTAAGGTCTTAAGAATACTTTTAAAGGACAAGTATGGATAAAGATTTCAAGACAAGGCCTATGTCCTTAATGGTAACTTCCAAAACTTAGCACTTCAAAAGAACTTAAAACATGTTATTGATGGAGTTAGTATTTAAACAAAAGTGTAGATATACAACTAGTTCAATCAAAATAAAATGCAATAATCAAATAATGAGAAAATGACTATGAGACCCAGTATCCTTGCTGTTTCAGCAAAAGGACAAGATGATTCTATCATGTCATTAGTTCATTAAAAGGCTATGTGCATCACTAATCTACAATCAACTTGAAAGCAATTTATGTACAGCTAATATACATGAGAAAAATGTAAAACAACAGTAATCAAAAAGCTTTGTTATGTACAGCTAATATACATGAGAAAAATAAAATGCAAAATTAAATGACACTTATACAAGGCAGGGGCCCTCTACCACCTATGAAATCAAAGCAAAATTAAACACACTTTCATGAATTAAAATTGCATGAATGAAAAATCTAATCTACCTTACATTCTACAAAGCAATATTTACAAAATGAAATCTACTCTACCTTACATCCTAATATGCTCCATGACATCTACTTCACATCTCCTTCCATGTCGAGAACATCAAAGCTTTATTCAAATTCTTCAAAAGTACAAAGTACAACAAAGTTCTTCAAAAGCCATCAAGGAAGAACTACAAACTTAAGAACTAGGAACTAAAGACTAAGAAATGAAGGAGAGAGATCTCCTATTTATACAAAAAGATGAGAGCCATCTCATTAATGAGAATCCATGAATCTCTCCCTCTACCTCTAGAGTCCTAATCAAAATAGGAACTGATAAGACACATGTCTTCTTAGAGTTATAATACAATTAGGAGATGTGACACATATCCTCATGATCCCATAATTCTTTCCACTCAAATTCGAATTTGGCCTTGGGGTGCCACATAAGGGTCTTCTAGAAGCCTCCTTTCAACCTACACATGTCAACAATCTCAACCCATTTGTTAGGTATAAGCATATGCACATTATTTTCTAATGTTTAACCACAAATTCACTTAAAAGGCTTAGAAATAATAAATATTGGAAAAACATAAAGGTGGCCCAATGATAATGAAAGTGGGATGAATGTGGTGACATAGTAGTGAAATGGAAATGAAATGGAGGTGATATAATGGACATAATAGTGAAAGTGTAATGGAAATGAATGACATTTTCAAGGCTCAACAAGGACATGTGGAAAAGCTTGGCTACCAAATATCTTGATATAAGAGAAGGATTCTTCAGGAAAATACCTTCCGATTGCTTGGAGGTCTGTGATAGCTTCTTTTGTGAATCTCAGACATCTTCTATTGAAAACCAACTGATGTAAGGGGAGAAAAACTCCATGGCATAATTGGTAAAAATGTGGAATAAAATCTTGTTCCCGCATTTTCTTATAACTTAGGAAAATAGGAGTTGGATCATTGGTAGTCCATTTCCAACCCATTGTTGGAAAATGAGTGAAAAAACAAATAGCATTGAAGACATATGCAAACATGAAGAATTGGGGAACTACTCTAGAGGAGGCAGCCTTGGTTTGGCGATATTCAGTAATTTCTTTGGCCAAATTGTCAGAAAAAATGGTTGTCCAATTCATAATATGAGAATTAACAAAAGCATCAATTAAAGGAACCCAATTGATCAAGAACTTAGTATTATCAGGGAGACAATACAATGTACATAGCATAGAGGTTGCAAAATTATAAGGGTTGTCTAAAGAAGCAATGGGGTACATACCCGCTTTATCTTGTTTGAATTTATTGTCTCTTCTCCTCCATTCCTGTATCATTTGAAACGAGTCTTCATTTTCCTTTACAAACTTTGCAACAAACTGTTTGTTGTAAATGTCTTGGGCATCGGGTAGCTTGTACATTTTTTCTAAATCTTCGGCTCTGAAAGAGCCCAGGATTGTGTTTTTAGTTGTCTTGATAAGTCTGTCTTCCACTTCTGTATTCTCAATTACCCATCTTATCATATCTGTGTATGGCAAGAGCCTAGCCCTTGCTATTATTCGGTGAAGGAAAGAGCACGCATCATCTCTAAACTGTACTCATGACAGTTCTATACTGTCAACAGTTGGTCGAATATCTGTTACTTCAGGGCTTTCATTCCCTAGTGTAGTATAATTCTGCCATGCAGTGGTGCCTCCATCTGTAGAGCATAATGTATATGTAAAAATGGACGGCATATCTGTGCTTTCAGTTTTTGTGATAGATTTCTTGGTATGCTTCTGCATCACCTTTCGAATGGACATCGCTTGAGCGGAGTTCCTATTAAAACCAACAACAATTAATTGTTGTGTAAAATAAAAGATTTGATGAAATGACTGAACTTTGTAAGAAAAGATTCGGGAGCAAGTTCAGCATTAATCAACCATAACAAACACCATCATTACATGTATAGGGATGATAACCATATTAAATAATTTTGACCTAACTCGTGTCCAACTTAAAAAAACTATTAAACGTTTGTCAAATCCGTCATATCAGCTATTTAAGATATAGCACGAATGAAACTTTGTTGATGGATCTTACGATATGCGATATGCGATATCGCAAAATCGTAAGATCGTAATATCGAGATATTGTAATATCGAAGTTTTGATAGCTAAGAATTAAGCTCTTGCCATAATATCCTCCGATGTGCGATATGCGATCGGGATATCGCATACAAAGTTCAATCGCAAGTCGCATATCGGTATTTTTTTTTATGTGCTTAGCTTTGCTACTAAGGAATTATGCGATTTGCGATTTGCGATGAGGACTTTAACATGTTCTAAGTTAGTTTCAAAAAGGGGTCTTTAAAAAGCAACAATTTTCTGAGAATTGGCATTTTATTCAAAAAGAAAGGAAAAATTCAATTTTTAAAAGGGTCCCTATTTTTATTATATACAATAAAAATGGGGGGGGGGGTGGTTGTTTCATAGCACAACACGTACATATGCGGAAGTGTTTTGTAAGCGTCACATACATATGCTAGGGTTTTACTAAATATGATGTCTGATCGTCTTGATCAGGCTTGTTGTGTTTACTATTGTCTATCAATGAAGTATTTCATGATGATATGGGTCTAACAGTGATGGTTGAGGTTGAAATATTTGTGGAATGATGTATTGAATAGTAATAATGCTACTATTTGTATGTGTTTTAGAGATCCGTGATTGGTTCTATAAGTGATTCAGTGAGTATTTCAGTATCAAAGTGATTTAGTTTCAGGGTTTAGTGTTTTGAAATCTGTACGCAGGTATACTTCATCGTAAGCCCGTATATACACGGACATGATTAAGAAAAATGGTTTATATATTTTGATATATGGTTGATCAAGGTTTGCAGTGACAAAATTTGGTTTCTGTGATGAACAATATGTGGTTTGGTATTCTGGTGAATGGATTTATAGTAATCTAACTGCTTAGTTGGTTGAGATTGATTTGGGTCTCTGTTAGTAAAATGTTTAAGTGATTTGATATGATCATTGGTTTCAATTTTATTATTCGATATTGAGCTTAAATGATGGCAGTGGGTCTAGTTTGAAAATTTGATGAAACATGGTCTACATATTTGATGTTTTGGTTCAGGTGGATCCAGTATGAAAATTATTAAACATGGTCCATAGAGTTGTTGAGGGTTGGAACCTTCAGCAAGGAAGTCGAAGCTTCGTTCCAGTGGTAGCTGGTAAATCTAATTAGGGGGTTGAAGCGCCCCTCTGGTGGGTGCCAATAAATGAGATCAAGGGGTTGGAACTCCCTTCTAGTGGGTGTTGGAGAAAAAGAGAAAGTTGTAGCCTTTTGTAGGTGGGTGCCTGCGTGCTGGTATGAATCTGAAATAGTACAATATTGTAAGATGTTTTCTTTATAATAAAAGATAAAGATAGAGACGAAAACAATGGTGGTTTTCTCCCACATTGGGTTTCCACCTAAAAATCCTGGTGTTCATGTGTGTTGATGTTGTTGGGTGTGTGTTATATTCTTTCCACGACTAGCCCCACGTGCAAAGCGAAGGGTTAGATGGGTGGTAGTAGCCCCGCATTTTTTGCACCAAGTGCAATGGGGGGATCACAAGGGGGGAGGTAGCCCCCCCATCGGGGAGTTTACAAGGGGGTAGTAGCCCCCCTATACAGGTTCTAGGAAAATGCCCGGGAATTTGTTTTTGAACCCTATATTAGGTGGGTAGACCTAACTATGGTTTTTGTGCATGGGTTTTTCACATGGTTCCAGGCATGATGATTTTATTCTCATGGTATATTGTAGATCCGGTCAAGGGAACTACGGTTATGTTCTAATCCAAAGTTAATGGATTGGGGTTTATGAATGCTTCGCCATGTATATATATGTATTGTAACATTGAAAGGAATATAATGAAAAATCAATATGGTAGTCTCAGTTTTGGGATCCAGGGGAAAATCTCTATGTATTTGTTTTGTGTTTCTCGCCACTGTATATTTTTTGTTTTTTAAGAATTGTTTACAGGTAATTTCTATAAGGGGTTAAAACCTACATTTGGTATCAAATTTTTTTTAGCTTCAAGGGGACACCTTTGTTGCTGAGATTTTATTTTCTCAAGCCTGTGGTAGACCCTGTTCAATGGGAGATCTACAGGATTGATTCTTGCGGTGAAAGAAGATGGCGAGAAGTGGAAATATAGAGATTAAAAAATTTAATGGTCATAGTTTTGAGTTGTGGAAACTCAATATGGAGGATCTGATGGTGGATAAATATCAATGGATCATGGTAGATCTAGGTACTAAACCAACGATAATGTCATATGAATACTGGAATAAATTGGATCAAAAAGCAAAGATCACAGTATGGTTATGTATCTCAGATTCTGTATTGTTGAACGTATCAGGGGAAGCTACGACAAAGGATTTATGGGACAAGTTAGGGACTTTGTATTCATCTAAGTCTCTGGTGAATAACTATTTCTATGGAAAAAGCTATATAACCTAAGGATGAAGGATGGAGACTCGGTGATAGAGCATCTGAATGAACTTAATACTGTGGTAAGCTAGTTTTTATCTGTTGATATAAAAAATTCATATGAAGATACGTGCAACAATTTTCTATGTTCTCTACCAAATTCGTGGGATAATCTAGTTGTTGCAATAGGTACCAATACAACTACCTTGAAGTTTGATGAAATAGTATCATCCTTGTTGTTAGAGGAGATGAGACAAAAAAATATGGAGGGCCATAATGGAGATTCCTTTTCTATATGAGGACAGTCCCAAAACCAAAAAAAAAACAAGTCCTTAGTGGGAGATCAAAATCTCCAAGAAAGCCTGTAAAGGTGTGCTGGAAATGCGGAAAGGAAGGGAACTTCAAAAAGAAGTGTAGATATAAAGCTCCTGAGAAAGGAAAGAGATTTGATGATTCTCCTTTTGTACAGGTGAAAACCACCTCAGATGAAGGTGGGAATGTGTAATTGGCTTCTTCTTTAGGTACACATGTAGATAATAAGGCATGGTTGATTGACTCAGGTGCATCATTTTAGTTCACTCTAATAAGGAGTGGATTTGCGAGTATGAGAAATATGATGGTGGTGATGTCTTCGTAGAGGATGAAAAGAGGGAAAAAATTGTCGAACATGGAAAATTCAAGATGAAGTTGCAAGGTGGAAGGATTATAACACTTACAGGGGTTCTACATATTCATGCATTGGTCAGAAATATGATTTTTGTAAGCAAGATGGATGATGCAGGTGTAAAAACAATGTTCGAGAAAGATACTTGCAAGATGGTTCGATAAGCACTGATATTGATGCGGAGAGTTTGGATTGGAACTTTGTACAAGCTTCTAGGTAGTATTGTTATTGATGGGTGCAACAGTTCTATGCTCCCTAAAATTGGAGCAAAAAAACTAGTGGTCTCTAGATAAAATACCATGTTATGGCATCAAAGTCTTAGACATATTCGAGAGAAGGGCCTTTTAATACTTCATGGTAATGGTATGGTAGAATTTATGTCTAATTTAGCTATAGAATTTGATTTCTGTGAAAATTGTGTATATGGGAGGCAGAATCGGGTGAGTTTCCCCTCTGGTGCTAAGAGGGTGAAAGGGATATTAGAGCTTGTGCACAATGATGTGTTTGGACCTCTGTCAGTTCCATCATTGGGTAAGTCTATGTACTATGTATCATTTATATATGACTTCTCAAGGAATACATGGATATATTTCCTCAGGAAGAAATTTGAAGTCTTTGACAGCTTCAATAAACAGGGAAATCACCATTTCCCTATTTATTAAACACTAAGGTTGATCAATTTCCCACATAATTTCATCTTGATGATGAACCTCAGTTGCAGGTTCGAAACGTCGATATGAAAAATAAAATGAATGGGATGGATTTAGAAAATTCATTACAATAGGTTTAAATAATTTAAAGCTCTGGTGGAAAAACAAACAAAGAATAAGATAAATTTGTTGAGGACTATTGGGATAGGGTCCCCAGGGTCAATTTTGGGGTTAGTTAACCCAAATTTTGTATAAGTTTTGTAAAACAAGGGGTTTTAGCCCCTTGTTTTGGGTCGGTTTTAATATTCTCCCATGGTCCACAAACCATGGTATTGTATGAAAGAAAGCTATAAATAGTTGAGTCATAGAGAGTCTTAGAGATAACTGAGGATGACAAATTGTGAATTGTGAATGGTTTTTGTTGTGTTGGGCAAGTGCTAAGGCAGGAAGGCTCTGCTTCCTATACTTAGGCAAGAAGGGGAAGGCTCTTGCAGCTGAGTGCGCAGGAGGCTTTGGTAATTCTATAGCTAAGGGTGCAGACCCCTGCAGCTGAGTGTGCAGGGTAGAAGAGTCTATAATCTAAACATTGAAGATCAATAAACACTAATTTTGAAGAATTATTGAGCCATCTGTGTATTTCTTTTGATTCTGTTTATGCAATAATTTTTAGCTCATTATGTGTTTTCTATGGAATAATGAATGAATGTTGCATGAAACCACTAAATTTTTCTTATTTATAGATGAGTTAAGTTGTTATCTAGTTTCACGAAGATAAAGAGTTATTTCTACTAAGTTTTCTAATGAGTTGATAGGTCTACGCAAAATTGGATCTAGGGTTATTTATTGATGCACAAAAGTAGATAAGTTGCATGTTTAAGGTCCACAAAGACTAATCATATACCTTTGCGAAGGTCTAGAAGTTGCTTTCATAGAGTTACAGTAGCGAGCCATAGGAGACTACCAATCTACGCGAAGGAAGAACTGAACTGTCAGATCCTAAGAACCATTTATCACATGTTCCTGGAAAAAGGAAGAAGCATAAGTCTAATAAGTAGACACATATCGATCCAATCGTGGTGAGTGAAGGTGATCTCAATGAGATCGGTGATAAATTTCGAGATACGATGACAAAGTTACTGCAAAAATTTGAGAAGAAATATATGCAAACGCTGGGGAGCATCCAAAAGGATATGTGCGAGCCACAGATCCAGGCAAACAAGATTCAGGCGGGCTTCAGGTAAGCGAGTGGGGTGCAAGCGAGCCTGACACAGGAAGTGGAATAGTGATGGAGTTGGAATGGACTCTGGACCTCAGAGTCATACCCTTTCCAGAAGGGTTTGTTCGCTTAGAGTTTGATGAGGATAATGTTATGATCAGCACAATAAAGGACATGGGGCTAAATTTAGTTGCGATGCCGCTCCCGACCCTACATGTGCTACATCGGGGGGTTTCAGATGAGTTGAAGATCATAGAGAAGCGCACACTTATTGTCATCAGTGAGTTTAAGGTCAACAATGAAAAAATGTTTGTAGAGAAAACCCAGGAACTCAAGGAAAAGGATGAGCGTAGACACAACATTAGAGCCTAAAAACAACGATTGAGTAGGCTAGCAAGTCAGTACCTGAATTAAACATATAAGATCATGCATAGGCCTCAGCTAAAGTAAGGAAATTGGTGTTGCAATATGTGCATCAAAGGAGGAAGTCGGCAGGGTTACCTTTGATTTTTGGATGAAGATAGTAGAGCCACAGTTGAAGTTGTAGCCCACAACTCTGCCAAAGGTAAAGGAGTAATGTTGTTGTGGGGAAAAGTATCCGATGTGGATGACCCTATCCCTACTCTAAAGGTGACAGTCTTTAGCAAGAACTGAAAGTAAAGCTTTGATGTTTTCCTTTATGAAAGTACAGAGAAAGGTAAGAAATGATCAACCAACCTGGTATCCTTCGCTTAGTCGATCTTGATCCTCTCTCTTCGTCTCTTGTTCCCAGCTCCTTGCTCTCTTTGCCGGTCCAGCTACACACAAGATCCTGCACAAAACAAGAGAGGAAACTACAAGATACATGTACTCATAACTGATGCATGGATTAGAGTGAATCAAATATACATGTAAATACAATACATCAATGCAATACAAGTATATAGGAGAACATGCAAAACTTTATTGATAGAAGTAACAGGGTTCTGAGAAGGTTACAACCAATGATGGCTCCAATCCAGCAGCACCTCCCCAGCAGCAAGAACTCTCCTCTTCACCTCTAGTAAAACAATCACCCAATAGCTCTAACTGTAATCCAACAGCACCTCCTTGCTTTACACAAAATTCCAGCCTCTTTAGACCTCATAGAAGAGCTCTATATATAGGAGAGAAGAAGAAAGGATGAGTCAGCTTGAGACTGACATAAAGCTGACTCAAGCTGACTCATCCTTTCTTCTTCTCTCCTATATATAGAGCTCTTCTATGAGGTCTAAGGAGGCTGGAATTTTGTGTAAAGTAAGGAGGTGCTGTTGGATTACAGTTAGAGCTATTGGGTGATTGTTTTACTAGAGGTGAAGAGGAGAGTTCTTGCTGCTGGGGAGGTGCTGCTGGATTGGAGCCATCATTGGTTGTAACCTTCTCAGAACCCTGTTACTTCTATCAATAAAGTTTTGCATGTTCTCCTATATACTTGTATTGCATTGATGTATTGTATTTACATGTATATTTGATTCACTCTAATCCATGCATCAGTTATGAGTACATGTATCTTGTAGTTTCCTCTCTTGTTTTGTGCAGGATCTTGTGTGTAGCTGGACCGGCAAAGAGAGCAAGGAGCTGGGAACAAGAGACGAAGAGAGAGGATCAAGATCGACTAAGCGAAGGATACCAGGTTGGTTGATCATTTCTTACCTCTCTCTGTACTCATAACTGATGCATGGATTAGAGTGAATCAAATATACAAGTAAATACAATACATCAATGCAATACAAGTATATAGGAGAACATTCAAAGCTTTATTGATAGAAGTAACAGGGTTCTGAGGAGATTACAACCATCAATGGCTCCAATCCAGCAGCACCTCCCCAGCAGCAAGAAATCTCCTCTTCACCTCTATAAAAGCAATCACCCAATAGCTCTAACTGTAAACCAACAGCACTTCCTTGCTTTGCACAAAATTCCATCCTCTTTAGACCTCATAGAAGAGCTCTATATATAGGAGAGAAGAAGAAAGGTGAGTCAGCTTGAGACTGACATAAAGCTGCATTGTGTCCTCTCCCTCCTCAATTAATCTTCAGTTCTTGAGTCCACTTGGAGATCCTTGCTTACACATGGTGATCAAGTACCTCTTACTCATCACAGGGCGAATCTCATGAACCAAGTGTCAGTTTGGAAGCTTCCTGGGCAATTGACACCTTGCAGAATGACTGTGCCACTTGGCCAATCTCGCCCAGCGCAGGTAGCCTTCAAACTGACACTTGGTTCATGAGATTCGCCCTGTGATGAGTAAGAGGTACTTGATCACCATGTGTAAGCAAGGATCTCCAAGTGGACTCAAGAACTGAAGATTAACTGAAGAGGGAGAGGACACAAGGCAGCTTTATGTCAGTCTCAAGCTGACTCATCCTTTCTTCTTCTCTCCTATATATAGAGCTCTTCTATGAGGTCTAAAGAGGCTGGAATTTTGTGCAAAGCAAGGAAGTGCTGTTGGTTTACAGTTAGAGCTATTGGGTGATTGCTTTTATAGAGGTGAAGAGGAGATTTCTTGCTGCTGGGGAGGTGCTGCTGGATTGGAGCCATTGATGGTTGTAATCTCCTCAGAACCCTGTTACTTCTATCAATAAAGCTTTGAATGTTCTCCTATATACTTGTATTGCATTGATGTATTGTATTTACTTGTATATTTGATTCACTCTAATCCATGCATCAGTTATGAGTACATGTATCTTGTAGTCTTCTTCTCTCTGTTGTGCAGGATTTGTGTGTAGCTGGACCGGCAAAAGGAGCTAGGAGCGGAGAACAAGAGACAAAGAGAGAGGATAAGGATCGACAAAAGCGAAAGACACCGGTTGGTTAATCTTTTCTTCCTTCTCTCTGTACTTTCATAAAGGAAAACATTAAAGCTTTACTTTCAGTTGTTGCTAAGGACTGTCACCCTTAGAGTAGGGATAGGGTCATCCGAGTCGGATACTTTTCCCCACAACAAACTGGCGACTCCACTGGGGAAAAGTATCCGATGCGGATGACCCTATCCCTACTCTAAAGGTGACAGTCTTTAGCAACAACTGAAAGTAAAGCTTTGATGTTTTCCTTTATGAAAGTACAGAGAGAGGTAAGAAATGATCAACCAACCTGGTATCCTTCGCTTAGTCGATCTTGATCCTCTCTCTTCGTCTCTTGTTCCCAGCTCCTTGCTCTCTTTGCCGGTCTAGCTACACACAAGATCCTGCACAAAACAAGAGAGGAAACTACAAGATACATGTACTCATAACTGATGCATGGATTAGAGTGAATCAAATATACATGTAAATACAATACATCAATGCAATACAAGTATATAGGAGAACATGCAAAACTTTATTGATAGAAGTAACAGGGTTCTGAGAAGGTTACAACCAATGATGGCTCCAATCCAGCAGCACCTCCCCAGCAGCAAGAACTCTCCTCTTCACCTCTAGTAAAACAATCACCCAATAGCTCTAACTGTAATCCAACAGCACCTCCTTGCTTTACACAAAATTCCAGCCTCTTTAGACCTCATAGAAGAGCTCTATATATAGGAGAGAAGAAGAAAGGATGAGTCAGCTTGAGACTGACATAAAGCTGCCTTGTGTCCTCTCCCTCTTCAGTTAATCTTCAGTTCTTGAGTCCACTTGGAGATCCTTGCTTACACATGGTGATCAAGTACCTCTTACTCATCACAGGGCGAATCTCATGAACCAAGTGTCAGTTTGGAAGCTTTCTGGGCAATTGACACCTTGCAGAATGACTGTGCCACTTGGCCAATCTCGCCCAGCGCAGGTAGCCTTCATTGCTTTTGACTTTCAGCGCAGGTACAAGGAAGAGCAGTTGACATTCAGCGCAGTTGCTCAGTGGAGCAGCTGACATGATCCAAAATTAGCCTGTTTTGAAGTGTTTTCAGGTGGAGAACTGATTGGAAGTGCTGTTGTTTGATGACCTTGTTCTTTTAGGGGTAAGAACAACATGTTTAGGGACTGAGGATCCCTGTAATTATTGACATTTCATGCTCCATGCTGCGAGGCACAAAAATGTCTATAACAGTTGCCCCCTAAAGTATGAGGCCGTTTATCGGGTGAAATGCTTTATCTAGAGGATCCGAAGTTCGTTCCAGTGCTGAGGAGAGTGCCCTGTAATACAATACAATACAATACATTATTTTTCATTCATCATTATTCTCATGATCTAGCTGAGGCGGGCATTCCCATGCTCAGCTTTTTATAAATACATTTTGGTACATATGACAGACGATCGTCTGAAGATAGACTGATAATTTTCTGCTGAAATTATCATCCTTTGAGTAGGATGATCATCTGCTGCAATGATGTACATGGCAAATGCTTTTATATTTCCTGAACATATATCGCAACCCGGATGGATGAAACTAGATCCGGGGTCTTCAAACTCGTTCGATCTTCACTCTAAGTACAAGTCGATCCATGTGAGAATTTCGCTGAAGTCGAACATGGAAAGACATCGCTTGATTACCGGTCAATAATGAAAACCGTTAACAAGCGCGAGAGGAATCACCAATAATGACGATGACCCTCAAGGTACTGCAGTACAATTCACGTGGCGTGAATAAAGGACTTGGCGTCGAACACCACGCAAAATCTTCTGGTCGAAGGTCATTGATGTATACCTGTCGCCGGAAGTGAGAAACTTGCCATTGAGGTATGCAAGCTTCAAAGTACTGACGGGGGTGTTCCTAGATCAACTTCTTGGATAATGAGTTGAAGTCGACAAGAAGCGATCCGTCAAAGGAGGGCCTTAATGAATCCCACATCAATGACACGGAATGGAGCTAATGACTTTAGTGGAGGTGAAAACAAACTGTGACATATGATTCAGGGTGGCGATCATGAATGGATGAAGGATAATGTATGGCAGCGGATGGGACACGGTTGACACTTTCAGAAAGACCCCTCTTGAACATATAACGACACTGATGCGATGGATCGGTAGCATTACCCCAAACGTGGATGGTGTGGCGAGGACCATGGTGATGAGACCGGTGAATGAAACAACCCAACCCGATGTGATACGGAGGAAAAGTGTCATGTTCAAGAGTGACTTGCTACCATTAAATTTTGAATGTTCTCCCAATTTTTCCCCAGTCATTTCTGACCAGTACCTCTTTATTTTTGTCAAGCTTGAGGAGGATAACATATGCTTGTTCTATAACCTGCCCTTCGGGCAAGCCCATCGCTATGATTTAACGAGCCTAGCGATAGGGAAACTCGTCCTCGTCTAAAGACAAGTTTGTCGCTATTTAATCATTTTAACGAGCCTAACGACAAGGAAAACTCGGTCCTTTTCATTTTTAGAGAGTCTGAAAAGGTACAGAAAGTTAACTCTATGATTCCTTTTTCGTCAGCAAATCCCTTAAGTCCGAAAAAGTATAAAACAATACAGAAGGGATGGCTGTTCGGTACTTTTAACGAGCCGAACAAGACAAGCGCTCGATCCTTTTGTGCAATAATCCCTCAGGTCCAAAAAGATTAAAATTTAGAGGAGGGATAGCGTTCCGGTCTTTTAACGAGCTGGAAGGCCAAAACTCGGCAAACTTTTCATATTTTACGAGTCAGTGAAAAGAGCTGAAAGAAGACTCGTCTTTTGAGGAACGAGTGATAAACAGGGATAGCTACCGATTCCAGGTACAGGTTGGAATTTTCCAATCACGGCAGTGTCACAAGGATGGCTAGGTGAAATCACTCTTCGCAGCTGTTTCTCAAAAGAGGTAAACACACAAATGGAAGTGAATGATCGGTCAAATGAACAGTGGAGGTGATGGATGAAAACACGATCAAGGTTCTTATGGCTGATGAATTTACGATCTCAAAAGGTTATTTACCGGTTCATTTTTTCATGAGCTTGAACTCTGAGGGAAACTTTTGCTCACACTTTTCTATTTTTTAACGAGCATAAATTCAGTCCTAAAACTGCTCGGATTTGCGTTTATTTTTTAACGAGCATGAACTATATGCTAAAACTGCTCGATATACCAGTCATATGAAGAACGCCTCCCGTAAGGACCAATTTTTATAGAGCTTATGCCTTACCATAGCTGTGCTCACTTTTGGCAAATTTTACTTTTGCCCCACAGGCTTTCTTTCATGCAAGTTTGGAAACAGCTAATCTTAAAACCAGATAAATAACCGCCCCTAGCTTGCACTCCAGAAAGTTTGCATGCCCCCAGGTATAGGATAGAATTTCGAGGCTGCCCCTCCTCTCCCTTACTTCAGCTTTTTTTTGGGTGTTCACATTTATTTGTCATCTTGCTAATCTAATGTTAACGATACTTGTCTTCTCGTTATTTTAAGGGGTCTTACGCAGTACTCAGGCTTCCCGTCGGCCCACTTTTAATAAACAGCTATTTGTGACAATAGAAGAACACTACTCAAAGATGAAACATTGGTATTATTGAGGGAGGCTTGCCTCTTTCTTATTATTCCAAAGACGGTTCGATTTGCTGCCGCAGATCAATCTCTTTCTTCGGCGGTGCCTATCATTGGGTTGTCCTAAGATGGTTACCCTCTGTCACAATAATACGGTCTCCTTCTTAATAGACTGCCCCTGCTTATCCTTCAAAACATATGTTTCGATGGGCGAGGCTTGAATTTAAAGATGGTGACTACTTGTTGTAATAAGGGAATTCCTACTTGGGCATTGCCCACTTTTTTAGACAAAGGTGAATGATTCCCAAACACATAACTTTAACAAAAGATCATTATTCTAGAACAACCCCACTTCCTACGGACGGGGTACGGACTAGTCATGTTCTCCTGCGGAAATTCTGTCTTATACCCGGAGTTTCTTCTGCCCGAAGCAGACCAGGGTGCATGCCCCCTGGGTCCTAGTCTTTCTTTCCGAATCACTCGCGCTCATCGGGAAGGAGGACCGGGGGCGGAGGCGAATCTTGAGTGAACAGACCATTTAGGATTGGTATTTGACTATTTGCGATGTGAGATCCCGGAAATGAAAGTTGGTCTACGAGCTTGACCACCTTTCCTTCATGTGGAAAACACATTACTCTAAAGAGTGAGGAGACTATCGCTCCCATGCAATAAATATAGTCGCGTCCAAGGAGTAGGTTATAATCCAAGGGTCCTTGAACTACCAACACGTTCATCCTGACGGTCTTCCCCTTCAATGTAACAGGTACATCGGGGAGGATCCCTAATGGTCGACTAGTTCCTTTATCAAAACCTGAGAGATTTCTCAACTCAGGTAAAAGCGCCGGGGAACCCAGTGCTTTCCAAGCAACAGAGGAAAGGATACTCACAGACGCCCCTTCATCAATGATAGTACCAGCCATAATCATTCTATAGATCTGGACAATGATTCTGAATGGTACACTGGCTGGTAACCGGGGTCTGCCTAGTTGATTCCAATCAAAGGATACAACCAGGTTGCTTGGCGGTGGGACCGAATATACGGCCGGATACGACTCTGATGATGTTCCTTCCTGCGATAAAGGAATGGGTGCATTGCCCTGATGCTCATCGGAGTCGATGCTGATGAAAAGAACCTGGATGGTGTCATCCTTGTTCTCATCAGTGAGGGTGTCGCATGAAGACGACTCTTCGGCGACGATGTCATTTGAAGACGGGTCTTCAATGACGGGGTCATTGGACGATAGAACCTCTGAAGGAAGAACCGGGCCAACTGCCGTATCGACCTTTAGACTTTCGTCTAATCTAGATTCAGTAGGTTCACTCTCAATGACCGACACTTCAGCTGACCACTTGAGTGGTTCAACCGGATTTTCAACTATCGAGGGATTAGGCGCGAGTTTTTGATATCCAGGTGGAAGTTGCACCGGTGACACCGGGCGATCTTCCAAAACTCTCTTGGCCTCATCTAAGAATGGACATTTGTGGATGGCATGATGACCTTCACACAATAGACAGGGTGATCTTGGTCCCCTTCTTCGTCCTTCACTCTCGCTAGTTGACGGAATGCAATCAACTTGACAACCAGAGGTTGATGCTACCGGATTGTGCAACCTTGGGGACTAGTCCCTTAGTATCCGGGGAATACAAGGACAATCACGATGGAAATGGATCCCTTTGCAAATGACACATGGCGATTTAGGCCTGGTCGGTGCAGTGTGTGGGTTTTTGTCAGCTTTCTTCTTCTTGCCCCCAGTCGCCTTCGCCAGAGGCTCCTTCTGCTTCTTTTCTTTCTTCTTCTTTTCCTTCTTCTCCTTGGGAGGCTGACTTTTGCCGGCTCTACCTTGCGAAGATGAAGGATCGGAGGAAGTATCATAAGAAGTGGAAGGCTGGTGGGTAGTTCTAGATTGTTCTGACTGTTGATTCGACTGCTCAGGATTAGTGGCGATCTGGACTACATTAGTTGAAAAGAGCCATACAGGGAGGCCAATTGTCAATCCTGGAAGAGACAATGTAGCCATATGAGGCGCACCAACATCTCCCCAAGAGGAGAAGGGATTTGGACTTCCGCCAAGGTTACTTCCTTGGTTGGTGGGCTCCATACTTTTCAACTGAAAGATCAACGTGGGAATAACAGGTGATTATGTTCCGCTTTAAAATAAATTTTATTAACGACGCTTTTAGACACAAACTTGCTTTTTCATGTTTTAAGAGTCGAGAAAAAGCTAAAGATGACTCTAGTCGCCTTCGATGTATTAACGAGCCCGAAGTGACAAATGCTCGGTTGGACTTTTTCAGTTATAGAGTTTGAAAAAGGCCAAAAGAAACTGCTCTGGAGATCTAGGCAGAGGGTGTGCCAAACCTTTCGCGAAACCACAGAATACGTTTTACGGTACGGGTGGTCGATCTTCGTGAATGCTGTGTTCACTGCATCGCGATCAGTAGGGCGGCCGACACGGTTTCCTAAGGATAAAGGATAAAAGCCTATAGGGGTCTCCCAATATACGCGACGGTATGCGGGAGCTCAAGTCCATGTTAGTGCCACCGACTCTCAGGAGGAATCACCCACCTTCGTAGAGATCGACAGTCACTATGTTTAACGACGCCGGAACACGTCTCTACCTAGACCTCTAGATGTTTGCGTTAAATTCCAAAGCGTTGTTATGTAAATTGAGTTTATTTTAATGTTGATCTTTCTTAACAGTTTTCCTTTCAGGTTCGCCACGAGATGTATATATACAACTTCCTATATGCAATCTAAGAATGAGAAGCAAATCTTTTCAATCTTTCAACTTTGAAAACCTTAATCTACTTGAGGGAAAAGAAGGACACAACTTTTTCCACAGATCAAAGAACACACACTAAAATGCACATCTTCCTAAATCGTCAAGCATACAGTCAAATGCAAAATGCACAATGCATGTATTTCTTTTCGTTATCCTTAATGTTGATGCTAGACAAAAAGGAAACTGTTGTATGATTTTGAATCTAATTTCAAGTAGAAATAAACAAGCTTGTCCACAATCAAAAAGACACCTTATGATAGACTTGTTTAAAAACACAGGAAATGTATAGATTCAAACCATGAAATGAAAAGCAAACAAACTCAAACAGCCATGAACAGTAATAAAACTAGCTCTTAAGATCACAAAGACACTTTTACAGTTCAGGATCTAAGAGGTCACAGCTATACTGGTTCGCTTTTCACAATGGGAAACTGTAACTGAAATAAGAAATACTGAAAGAACATTCACAGTTTCATCACACAACTGAGGCGGAATAATGTCAAGGAGAAGTGGCTTACAGCAAGTACAATAACCAGCAAGCAATCAGCCAAAAACAAGTGCAAACAGGGCCAAGACACAAAGGGAAAGCTAAGCAAGACAATGGCTAACTGGACCAGCGCAGGTTCTAGTCTGCCAATTTCACTCTCAGCGCAGTTCCCGAAGGGAGTACCTGCGCTGTAATGCAGACTGCCTGTGGACAGCCTGCACTGACTCACGAGAGTTTCGTCTACAAAGAATTTCGGGTCATAAAAAGCTCAAAAATGCACTGTTTTTGCTGAAATAAAAAGCTATAGGTCAAGTACAGGCTAAGGGATGATCAAGAGGATGAAGATCTATCACAAAGAGTAAAGAGTCTTTTGTAGATAGGCTCTTCAAATCTTGAATTTGCTCAACAAATGAGCAAGAGTAGCAGTCCCTCTACTTCGCTTTTGATATAGTCAAAAGCTTTTCGATTTGGTACTCTTTTCTTCAAGAAATGAATAGCAAAATACTACAAACACCAACAAGATACTAGGCTCCCCAGCGGAGTCGCCAGTTTGTTGTGGGGAAAAGTATCCGATGCGGATGACCCTATCCCTACTCTAAAGGTGACAGTCTTTAGCAACAACTGAAAGTAAAGCTTTGATGTTTTCCTTTATGAAAGTACAGAGAGAGGTAAGAAATGATCAACCAACCTGGTATCCTTCGCTTAGTCGATCTTGATCCTCTCTCTTCGTCTCTTGTTCCCAGCTCCTTGCTCTCTTTGCCGGTCCAGCTACACACAAGATCCTGCACAAAACAAGAGAGGAAACTACAAGATACATGTACTCATAACTGATGCATGGATTAGAGTGAATCAAATATACATGTAAATACAATACATCAATGCAATACAAGTATATAGGAGAACATGCAAAACTTTATTGATAGAAGTAACAGGGTTCTGAGAAGGTTACAACCAATGATGGCTCCAATCCAGCAGCACCTCCCCAGCAGCAAGAACTCTCCTCTTCACCTCTAGTAAAACAATCACCCAATAGCTCTAACTGTAATCCAACAGCACCTCCTTGCTTTACACAAAATTCCAGCCTCTTTAGACCTCATAGAAGAGCTCTATATATAGGAGAGAAGAAGAAAGGATGAGTCAGCTTGAGACTGACATAAAGCTGCCTTGTGTCCTCTCCCTCTTCAGTTAATCTTCAGTTCTTGAGTCCACTTGGAGATCCTTGCTTACACATGGTGATCAAGTACCTCTTACTCATCACAGGGCAAATCTCATGAACCAAGTGTCAGTTTGGAAGCTTCCTGGGCAATTGACACCTTGCAGAATGACTGTGCCACTTGGCCAATCTCGCCCAGCGCAGGTAGCCTTCATTGCTTTTGACTTTCAGCGCAGGTACAAGGAAGAGCAGTTGACATTCAGCGCAGTTGCTCAGTGGAGCAGCTGACATGATCCAAAATTAGCCTGTTTTGAAGTGTTTTCAGGTGGAGAACTGATTGGAAGTGCTGTTGTTTGATGACCTTGTTCTTTTAGGGGTAAGAACAACATGTTTAGGGACTGAGGATCCCTGTAATTATTGACATTTCATGCTCCATGCTGCGAGGCACAAAAATGTCTATAACAAATGTGAAGCAGCCATCAAGGAGAATACGAGAACCTTGGATGTCACCGTCAATGATTGCGCAATGATGTTCAATGCAACAATGGAATTATGGACAAATATACATGAGGACCCGAACCTGCAGAAGCTGAGCACTGATGTCAAAGATATGGAGCAGAAGTATGATGAGGTCCAAGCAACTATATGCATTTTGGTGCCGGTGCAACAGCTTGCAAAGTTACAAGAGGGAAAGTAGCTACAAGCACAGGTGGAAGAATTTCAGAGGAAAGAGGTCGTGCTAAAGACCATATTACAGACATGGCTAGAGGAAGATTTTCAGCTTACTCCGTCACTTGAGGAAAAGCTAAAGGTGCTACAACAGACACAGAGGAAAATGTGCCTAGCAGTGGAGGGCCTGACAACAGAGAAATTGATCGAAGAGGTATAGCAGGTCGCAGCGCAGAGCACTGCTGAAGTTGCAGTGTTGCAGGTTGAGCTGGGTGGTCTTGGCAGCAACATCGAGGCACCAACTGAGTGACTTGAGGGTGAATCATGATCTTTGTGTTGGGGACCTATTGGGATAGGGTCCCTAGGGTCAGCTTTGGGGTTAGTTAACCCAAATTTTGTATAAGTTTTGTAAAATATGTAAAGTCTCTGCGAAATGTGCATGAAAAGTGCGCATGTAGATAGGAGTCAAAGGGGTCTTAGCCCCTTGTTTTGGGTCAGTTTTAAGATTCTCACATGGTCTGTGGACCACGGTATTGTATGAAAGAAATCTATAAATAGTTGAGTCAGAGCGAGTCTTAGAGATAATTCAGGATGAAGAGTTGTGAAATATGAATGGTTTTTGTTGTGTTGGTCAAGTGCTAAGGTAGGAAGGTTCTGCTTCCTATACTTAAGCAAGAAGGGGAAGACTCCTGTAGCTGAGTGTGGAGGAGGCCTTGGCAAGTCTGCAACTGAGGGTGCAGACCCCTGCAGATGAGTGCGTAGGAGGCCTTAGTAAGTCTACAGCTAAGAGCATGGACCCCTATAGCCAAGTGCGCAGGGTAGAAGAGTCTACAATATGAACATTGAAGATCAATAAAGACTGGTTTTGAAGAATTATTGAGCAATCTGAGTATTTCTGTTGATTCTGTTTATGCAATAATTTGTAGCTCATAATGTGTTTTCTATGCAATAATGAATGAATGCTACGCAAAACCACTAAAACTATCTTATTTATGCATGACGTAAGTAGTTATCTAGTTTCGCAAAGATAAAGAGCTATTTCCGCTATGTTTTTTGATGAATTGATAGATCTGCGTGAAATCAGATCTAGGGTTATTTATTGATGCACGAAAGTAGATAAGCTATTTGTTTAAGGTCCTCAAAGACTAATTGTAGACCTTCACAAAGGTCTAGAAGTTGTTCTCATAGAGTTACAGTAGCGAGCCATGGGAGACTACCAATCTGCGCGAAGGTAGATCTAAACTGTCCAAGCCTAGGAACTATTTATCACATGTGCTTGGATGCGTAAACCTAGTTCTAGCATCCCCCAATACTACTTCGGGTGAGACTACAGCCTGTGCTATGCAGGTTTTTGCCGAAAGGGCCAACAGTTAGGGTTTTGTTGGTTGGCGCAAACAACTCTGAACCTAGGTCAGCCCCCCTTAAGCCAACAAGGACAGATAATCATGGAGAGTTCTGCAAGAAGGAATTTGAAGAGTTCTATCAGAAGTGTGTATAGAATGAAAAAATACTACTCCATACACATCTCAACAAAATGGAGTTGCAGAAAGAATGAATATGATGTTGATGGAAAAGGCAAAGAGCATGCTTAGTGGTGTCAAGTTAGAACATGAATTCTAGGTAGAGGCAGTGGAGACTACATGTTACCTGGTTAATAGATCACCTTCATCACATTGGAGGATAAGTCTCCACATGAGGTATGGTTTGGTAAGAAACTCTCTCTTTCACATCTGAGGGTATTTGGTTGTGATGCATATGTACATCTTCCAATGGAGAAAAGAACCAAGTTGGATAGTAAATTTGAAAGGTGCATCTTTATTGGGTGTAAGGATGGTTTAAAAGGTTATAAGCTTTGGAACCCAAAAACAAGGAAGGTTATGTACATCCAAGATGTGGTGTTTAGAAAGGTGAAATATGTTATTAAACATGAAGTCCTACAAAAGGAACCTGGGAAGATGGAGTTTGAGCTAAAGGAGAAAGAATCAGACTCTACAACAAAAGATGAATCAAAATATGAAGAGCCACAAACTCTAGCTATGAGAAGATCAATTCAAGAAAGAAGGAAGGAAGAAAGGTATATTACATCTTCTTTCTGTTCAAATTTTGCTTTATATATTACTTATGATGATCCCGAAACTATCAGGAAGGCAGTAGATTTAGAGGATGGAAAACTATGGGAAGAGGCCATGGTTAATGAAATCACATCTTTGGACAAAAATGAGGCTTTGGATCTAGTGGAGTTTCTGTCTAGAAGGAAACCCATTGGTAGAAAATGGGTGTTTAAGAAGAAGATGAATGCAGAAGGCAAGGTGGAGAAATAAAAGCTCGGCTGGTAGTAAAAGGTTATTACCAGGTCTCAGGACTTGATTTTGGTGATATTTTTCCTCCTTTTTCCAAGATAGCTTCTATTAGATTACTTTTATCTATTGTTATTTCTTTTGATTTTGAGGTCAAATAAATGGATATGAAGATATAATTTCTTCATGGGGGTCTAGAAGAAGAGATATACATTAAGAAGCCTGAAGGCTTTGTGGCGAAGAGAAAGAAAGAACCGATATGCAGATTAAAAAAGTCTTTGTATGGGTTAAAACAGTCACCAAGGATGTGGTATCATAAATTCGATACATTTATATGGGGACTTGGCTTCACCAAAAGTAAAGAGGATCACTGAGTGTATTTTAAATTAATTGGTGACCGTGTTATTTATCTAGACTTGTATGTGGATGATATGTTGCTGATTGGAAATGACAAATAAATTATCCAGGATTTGAAGACTCAATTGTCCTCCAAATTCAACATGAAGGATCTTAGTGTTGCAAACTATATTTTGGGGATGGAAATTAAATGAGGTTGGGCAAAGAGGAAGATCTGTTTAAACTAGAGAAAGTATGTTGAGACAATACTGTAGATGTTTAATATGTAGGATAGTAAACTGGTGAAGTTCATATTCCTATAGGTGTCAACTTATCTGATGAATAGTGTCCTAAGACACAAGAAGAGGAAGAGGACATGTCTTGTGTTCCATATGCAAGTGCAATCAATAGCTTGATGTATGAAATGGTTTGTACTAGACCAGACATTACACATGCAGTGGGAGTATTGAGCAGGTTTATGTCAAAACCAGGGAAGGAGCACTAGAAAATAGTGAAGCGGGTTTTCAGGCATTTGCGTGGCACTGGTGATTATGGTTTGTGCTACCAAGGAAGACTAGGATTGGACAGATTTTTCGACATTCATGGCTTTGTTGATGCATACTAGGTTGGAGATCTGGATTAGAGAAGATCCACAAGTGGGTATGTGTTTAACCTATTTGGAGGTGTAGTTAGTTGGATGAGAAAGATACAATCTATGGTGGCTCTATCAACTATGGAGGAAGAATACATGGAAGCCACTCATGCAACCAAGGAATCAGTTTGGTTGTAGAGACTGTGTTCGAGTATGGGGTTAGTACAATGAGCTATAAGGATATACTATGACATCCAAGGTGAAATTTTCTTCGCAAAGAACCCTACTTATCATTCAAAGACAAAGAACATTGATGTTCAATATCACTTTGTGAGGGATATGGTTGAGGAAAAAAAGTTGTTGCTGGTAAAGGTGGACACTTTGAAGAATGATGCAGATGCATTGATGAAGTGGGTGAGCACTGTGAAGTTTTCTTGGTGTAGAGAAATTATGGGCGTTGCAGGGCTAGACCAATGACAAAGCTCTCCTGCAACCCCTTGTGTGGAAAGAAAACAACAAGTGGGAGAATGTTGGGTGTGTGTTATATTTTTTCCATGACTAGACCCATGCATGAAGCAATGGGTTAGAGGGGGGGTGAAAGACCCCCCTTCGTTAGGCCGGGATAGTTGGGAGGTGACAGGGGGGTGGAAATCCCCCTTGTTAGGGGGTTTGCATGTGGGCGGTAGCCCTACTGCCCCTATGCACACGGTTTTAGGTAGCACCCCAAGAAATTTGTTTTTGGACCCTATATTAGTTGGGCAAGTCTACCTATGGTTTTTTGCATGGGTTTTGGATATGGTTTTGGGCATGATGGTTTTCTTCCCGTGGTACCTTGTAGATCCAGTCAAGGGAACTACGGTTATGTTCTAATCCAAATTTAATGGATTAGGGTTTATAAATGCTTCGACATGTATATATATGTGTTGGAACATTAAAATGAATATAATGAAAAATCAATCTGGTAGTCTCAGTTTTGGGATCCAAGGGAAAATATATGTGTATTTGTTTTGTGTTTCTCGCAATTGTATATTTTCTATTTTATAAGAATTCATTTGTAGGTAATATCTGTACAGGGTTAAAACCTACATATGTATTTCTTATGTGTGATGGTTTATTCTATTCTTACTGCACATGGTTATTGTTTAATCAATTCCTATTAAAGTATTGATACACTAGTTCAAGTTAAAAATATTATAAATTAACTAAAACCTAAGTTAATTGGATATACGCTAGTTGTTTGTGTAACATTCACATACATATGTAGGTTTACTTTAGTATAGTCACGTACAAAAGTATTAATAATAATAATAAAATAATTAAGTGAGTTTTAAAATACTGACCTCCCTTCCACCCTCCCCCCCCTACACCCCTCTCAGTATTCTTCCCAACAATTAGTATCATAGCAAGGTCCCTCAGTAGAAGCTTGATCGCTTGAAGGAGATTTGTCAAGATGAGTATTCAAGAAGGTGTATTTTCTATGAGGCTACCTTTGTTTAATGGAACTAACTTTGTCTTTGGGAAAGTCTAGATGAGAGCTTACTTGCAGGCGTTGGGAGATGATGTATGGGAAATCACTGAAAGTGGATATCAATATCTAGCATCCATCCCTACAGATACCATAGGAAAGAAGCAGTATGTAATCAATGCAAAGATTGTGAATTCCATATTGGGAAGTATGGCCAAGTTCGAGTTCGTGAAAGTAATGCAACTGAAAACAACAAAGGAAATGTGGGATAATCTTATCCAAAGTTATGAAGGTGAGACCAAGGTAAAAAATTCTAAACCCTAATCATTTAGAATATAGTATGAGACACTGAAAATGCATGATGATGAAAACATTGCAATATTTTTCCTTAGAGTAGATGAAATTGTTAATTCTATGAGAAATCTTGGTGACGAAATAAAATATGCTATTGTTGTTGAGAAAATTTTGAGATGACTAACTCCAAATTTTGATTCTAAAGTATCCGCTATTGAATAAATGTAGGATCTAAAAAGTCTCACACTTGATAAACTCCATGGAATATTGACAGCATTTGTGATGAGGAAAGGTGGTCCTTCAGATATGAGAGAAACAACCTTGAAAACCAAATATAAAGGGAAATAGAAGGAAGCACTCAAGGACACAAGCTACATATCAGATGAGGAAGAAGCAAACTTTGTAAGAAAGTTGCAAGTGGGCACTGGAAATTTCATAGGTAAGCTTCCCTTTAAATGTTTTTCTTGTGGAAGAGTAGGACATTATGCATCCAAATGTCCTTATAGGGAACATAATAAATAGAATGGAAAAAATGTTTCTAAAAAGAAGTTCTCTGACAAGAAAATCTTTTACTCTAATGAAGATTGTCATAACACATCCAATGACCAAGAAAATGCAGATTCGGATTCTAACTATCTAATTGTACTTGTGGCTCTTGAAGATCGGTCATTAAAGGAATCAGTTATTGTGAGGTAAGTGATTCAATAAAAGCCCTAAAGGAGAATAATAAGCTCATGAATGCTAGCAAACAAATTGGAATCAAGGAAATAGTATGATTGAGGAAATAAACAAGTTAAATATGGAATTAGAAGCAACCAATAGAAGAACTGAAAGCATAAGAAAACAACTTCAAGAAAAGGAAAAATAATGTGAAACATTAGAATCTAAAATTATGACCCTAAAGGAAGATTATGAGAAGATCAACAAAGGAGCAAAGTCATCAACAACACAAAATTCTTACTAGCATTTATAAGCCTTTTCATCTCACCAACACTAACAAGATATAATTTCATCTTCTTGCAATTTTCTCTAACAATATACTCAACTCCATATTTAGAAAGATGATATTTTTTCTCATGACGATAGAACATGTATTTTTGGTTATACAACTATGGACTCCCTAAAACAATCTTGCAAATATCGAGTGGTACAACATCAAGTTCTACCTCATCTATAAAATTAGTAGTGATGGTGAATTTGAGTTTGCATTTTCTTGTCACTTGTAATTTGGCATCATCACACACTGAACCCAAAAGGTGAGGTTTAGTATGAGGTGTAGTTTCTAGATTAAGTTTCTTGACAATTGCTTCAGAGATAATATTGACTTGCGATCCCTTATAAAACAATATATCAACTTTTTTATGTTTTGTAATGACCCTAATATGAAAAATCTCAATTCTTTCTTTATCATTTTGAGATTCTATAGGCTTACTAGAAGAACTAGTACTTGAATTAGAAGCTATACCTTTCATTCCCATGGATTTAATTTTGGTTTCATCACCTGAATCAGATCCTAGATATTGCTGATTTGTAGCAGCAGTATCTTGTTTCCCCTTCTGATTGAACTTCTTTGGTCTCATTTCTTGATGTAATTTCCAACAGTGGTCTTCATCATGGCCTTCTTTTGAACAATGCTTACAGGTAAGTTTCTCTCCCACTTTCTTGAAAGTAACATTCTTTTTGCCTTTTTCTTTTAACCTCCCTTTTCCTTAGTCTCTAGATTTGAAAGGTTTCTTGCTTTCTCTTGAGGAAAATTCTTGCCTCTTGATTATAAATGAGTTTCCTGAACACATGCTTCATCTAGATTGGTGGGATTAAAAATAAGTATAGTATGTCTCAAATAAATATGTAATCCAACTATATATTTAAGGAGAGTATCTTGTGAAGACAAATCAACACCCAAGATTAAGGTTCTTCTTCTAAATTTTTATGTGTAACTTTGGACACTCTCTCCTTTAGCTTGTCTAAATTTTTTCCAATCCATAGTTTCTTTTTTCATGTAAGCTAATGGATAAAGTTTCCTTCTTAATGCAGCTATAGAATAATTCCAAGAAGAGATAATTTTCCCACTTTTCTTCAAATCTTCTTGAGTTCTAGCCTCCCACCAGATGAGGGTTGCACTTTCTAAGAGAAGAGAAGCAAGCTATATTTTTGTAACATCATCATCAATCTTTTGAATCCTACAATAGACTTCAATTTGACAAACCAAATTATCCAACTTTTTAGCATTTACTTCCCCATTGTACATAGGCAATTCAAACTTGACATCAAGCTTAATCAAATGAGACTTAGCATGTCCTTTTGGAGATGGAGGAGGAGTAGGTATATAATATGAAAGAGGTGAAGAAGGAGGTTAAGATGGAGTTGTAGATGGAGGTGCAGGAGGAGGTGGAGGTGGATTTTTTATCCCATCACCACCATTACCTTTAATTTGATTAGAACTTTCTCCTTGCAACCTTGTTGTCCTCTCATTATACAACACTTTCACCATCTCAGTCATATCATAAAAATCCTTTCTAAAATATCTCTCATCCTTAGACATCTCTGGTCCTTTTGCTTCTTCATGTGCCATGAATTGTGGAGTTTGTGGTCTCCTTGAACCAATTTGAGGGTTTGGTTCTTTAAGAACTCCTCTTTTCAATTTAGAGCTTGTAATAATTCAAGAAAATCACTTGGAAAAACTATCAAACCTTCACAACAACCATGCTCTAATACCAAATTGATCTGAAATTAATATTGAAGGTATCATGTAAAGTTTTGCAATCTAGTTTATGTCTTATGGGCGATGGATCAATATTGTAAAAGCAACAACACTAAGTTAAATTTTGGAGATTTTAACAGTGAAAAATGGATAGCAAACAATACTGAAAAACAACAATTTTATGATGGAGTTCACCCCTCCTGGGCTACATCTCCGGGTCTAGCCTCCAATGGTGTCCCTTTTAATTATATGCTCAAATGTGAAATTACATCAACATACAATGCTCAAATTGCAAAACACTGTAATTGTGTCCAGAACACCTAAAAAAACCTATGTAGGATCTTCTTGGGCTCAAAAAGGATGAAAAATGAACAAGTTAGGCCTCCTTATCCATTTCACTGCTAACTATTATGAAAATTCATTCCTTTGTCAAAATGAGAAATGAAATTCCTCTTTGGTGGTCTTGCAAGGTGAAATTTTTGCAATCATAGGTGGCAGGTTTGACCCACGAACTTGTCATTTCGGGTGCAAATTGTAGAATGGTTAGTTGAACGGAATGGGTCACACCCCTTTTTCTTTCCCCTTTGGTTGGTCACATGGCATAAATATGACCGCGGGCATTGAACATGGGCCACACGCCCCTCTGGTCCCCGCTCCTATTCATTACAATTAATATGAATGGGGGTTGGGCACGAGTAGGGTGCCACACGCCTTCCCCTCCTCATCTATTGCCAATGGTCACGTTATTTCAATAGAACCCAGGTTTGGGGCCATGCACCCCTCCCTTTCCTCCTTACACACATTAAACATAACTTTCCCATGAATCATAATAAGAAATTTCATGTAGCCTGATTGGTAGGGCATTTGTTGTGTATTTGTGAGGTCATGGGGTCGAACCTTGGGGAGGTATGTCATTCAATCAACTAAATTTTTGGCGCAGAATACTAGGCCATGTGATGGGATTCCATAGGGCCATGTGGAAACCTTTCATTGGGCCATGTAGTGGCCTATGGTTGCCCCCCAAACAAATTCATCTACTAATAAAAATATGCCACTTGTCCTCAAGAGATTGGCCTGACTAAAAACTATACCACCGAATCAGCCTGCTAACATTAGCGCCACGTCATCGTACGGTCTTCCCAATCAATGTTTGAATTTGACTTTTTAGTTATTTGTAAAAAACTTTATAATGTGATAACTTCCTCATACGGTGTTATATTGAGGTGATTCAAGCGTCGTTGTAATAAAAAAGAAGAGATCTACAATTTGGCACCAATTTTGTGAGATTTTGAGCACTTTTATTTTGAGCATATTTTTGATCCCCTAGATCATCTTTGTAAGAGAGAGGGTAAATGGATCACTAGTAGAACTAAAGAAGTTAGTAAGATAGTTTTCGTGAGAAGGTATAAATATGATGTGGGAGTGATTGTCAGATGTCACCTTATGTCAATTCTAATCTCTAATGGTGTTGGTTGATATAATAATACTAAGATAAGTAACACATATATCAACTACACCTCCACCATCTACTAAGGCCTCTTGTTGACATCTTATACCTTTTTTATTGAAAATATACTAAGAAAATGAAGCAGTCAAGTACCTTGGTCTAGAGGGCCCCAATAGAGTTTGGGATTGAGGTTCTTCATCTCTTGAAAAAGTGCCAAACATATTTAGTTAGGCTAACCAAAAAAAGAGTGAATATGCAATAACATTACCCTTGAATATTATATTAGATGGGGAGCTACACAATAAAATTTTGATTGATATCAATTTCTTGGAGTACATATGATTCTATAATACTATCTTTGCAAGGAATATTACAAAAAATGTCAATCCTAAGCTAGTGGGATTATAGTCTCATTTGGCCCAGTGAAAATATCAAACTATGTGTTATGTCATTGACCCCTTATCTAAGACATATTACTAAACTTCTAAATTTGAACAACTTTAATTTCAAATCTCCTTTACACCTAGATCATATTTCAATAAATAGAAACTCTGATACCAATTTAAAACCATGCCCTGCATATGAGCAAAATGCATCCTAATAACATATGGTATCATGCCTAAATTATGCATAACAAGAAAAAAAAACATTTTCAATGATATTCATTAAAAAAATTACAATAATTATCACATATAATGACTCATAATAAAAAACATTCAGGTACACATGACCATAAGAATACTTATCTTTTTAAAATCAACAACTTGATGTTGACTAGGGACATTCCTCCTAGCCTTAGGCACTATTGTTCTAGGTCTCTCAACAACAAGCCACTCCCAAGTTGGGGCTATGAAACCATAAGGGAAAATAATACCTTTATATCTTAGCCCAAAAGTTCCATTGGTGACTCAACCAAACACTCATACAAGAATATCAACTCTCTTCTCCCGTTTGGTCTACACAACCCAAGAGGATACCCCCTTCTCTACAATGTAGTCCCTCATGATATCACACCTCTTGCAGGGATATAATGTAGGCTATCCAAGAAAATATAATTTTTGAGATCACTAAGATGTCTAATGGTGGCTACACATCAAATTTTCCACGCATTTCAATTTCCTAAGTGAAATGTAGGCTCTTTCCTATCACTCATACCATATTTGGATATAAATTTAAATACATGAGGATACATGATTGAATCCCTTTCAACTTAAAAAATAAACTAATTTGTATGCATGCTTCTAACTTGACACCTGGCACTAAAATAACTCTCCCTAACTAACTTCACAAATCTCAAATTTTGGAGCAATATTTTGAGTAAATACTTTAGGATCTACATAAAGGAGAACTACATAGAAGGATACAATGTAGGGAAGTCGATGAACAATCAACATGCAAAATGTGGGAAACAAGGAAAGTTCTTATGCTTAGGTCGTTGGTTTTTTCCTGTGGTAATAGTTACAACCCATAGTAAAATTAGGTTGTGTGTCGGATTTGCGCCCTAATGTAAACATATAAATAAATAAAGTCGCGATGTAGTAGGTGTGAATTAATATCTTTAGAGATAGATACTTGAGTATTTTTACCATGTAGTTGATGCTCAATCAAGATTTCACATTGTAACAATTGTTGACTATCAGGATGGTGATGCAATGAATACTTTACTCTATTAATAAATATATATATTTTGGGTTAATTCCTATGTCAGTGCATAATGTTTTCTCACTATTTGTGTTTCTATTTTATAGTTATATTGAACATAATGGATTTGCTGCACAAAATAGGTGTATACTTAAATATTATTTTTTGAATAACTAAGTGTCGGATAAGGACTAATGACAAGTTTGGAATCAACATTTCCTCCATCCCTGCAAAACTGTCCATATTCTTGCAGTCCCTCATAAATTCCTCAGGTCAGACTTCACTTGCTCATGGGTGATGCAAAAAAAGGCTAGTATTTGAGGGGTTTTGTTAGGATAATTCACTCTAAACCTAGTTCTACCCTCTGCACACTAACAAATGGTTCTATTTCTAGGACAAGGATTTTTTATTAAAGGGGATGTGCAGGCTGACTAAGCGGAAATTCAACAGTAGATGCAGATAAGGGAATGTGAATTTGAGATAGAACTGGCCAGACTCTAGTGAACCGATCCAGAAGTGTGGCCGCAGAGATATGTTTTTGCAAAATTGCATGCAATTTTCTTTATTGAATTTATGTTATTAGATTCAAGTGGTTTCCAGGACTGTTAAAGAACATTAGTAATTGAAACCCTATTGTACCGCATAATTGGAACCTTGAACTAATCAAAATAATGAATTTTGTAAGCAACAAAGTCTCATGAGTAGTATAATTCTAGCTAAATAGTATATTGGAGGGTTGCGTTATTCAATTTGTAATAGAAGCTACTGAATAATATAGTGTAGTAAAGAGGGAAATTTTCAAATGGTCACGAGTAAAATTCATGAAGTTGTTATTTACATAGATGAAGATTTTGTTGTGTGAGAAAGATGTAATGTCGCTGGAATATGATACTATGAGCGACTAAATCTATTTGTGTGTGATGGGGAGACTAGGGTATGACCAGTGGATGCCCTAAATAAAGGTGAGGTATAAAATAAAGAGATAGAAAAGAATGAATGGACTAAGGATGTCGAGACATCAAAGAGATAGAAGTACAAAAGAGGCAAGAAGGGTTAGATCATGTACACCAATGTAGGAGGAGAGCATGGTAGAATAAGTTAGCAGAGTGTTGCATAGTGGAGCGAGATTTTGATGCGATAATTAGGTAAGAAACAGGTTTGTGTCAGAGCCTACAATAGAAAAAATGATAATGAGAGAGTTCAAAGAAGGAATAAGAAGGAATCATAGGGAATATTGGGAAGAAGGAATCAGTGCAAATCGCCTTCCTCATGGACTACCATGCGTAGAATATAGCAAAGAATTTCACAATAAAAGAGGAAGGATCAAGGGAGAAAACCCTCAACTCATATTATAACTAGAAGAACCATTGTATCCTAGTGACCCTGCTTAGGCCATACCCTACATTGAACCCATGACCCCATTTACATTACCAAGCCAAGAATTATGATCACTCAACAAGTTGTTTCAATTAGTTTTAGTTAGAAAGGAGACTAGTAAAGGTAGTGAAGATAATGGAAGTAATTAGACAGGACACAAGGTATGACAGAATTAGCCAAAAGTATCACAAAAAATAACTACAAAAAACATCATGATGAATGTTGATCCCTCCATGTGAATGTAGGTCTTTCATGATGTTAGACTAGAGGATCTTGAACAACATCTTTGTTGGAAATAATACTGAGGGGGGGGGGGAATCAGTATTATCTAGCAATTTACCAAATCTTCCTTATTTGATCTTTTGAAATATTCTTGCATATCAGTACCATAAAACAATGAGCATGAATAAAGAAAATAGACAGTCACACCAAAGAACACAAGATGTAAGGTGGAAACCCAATGCGGGAGAAAAACCACCTGCTGCAATAATGTCTCTATCTTCTTTCAAGAAATTCTTTTTACAATGATTTTGTACTGGTGCAGTCCTTTACCAGCACGCAGGCTGCAACCTGCAAAGAGCTACAACTCCTTCTTGTTTTCCAGACTTCTCCTGGAAGGGAGCTACAACCCCCTACTTCTTTTCAAAATGATCAACAAGTATACAACAGATACAGTCTACTACAGATATCAGATCAGTAATTACAGAAACAACCCAGAACACCTTATGAACAGAAATATACAGTTAACAGATCATCTTGAGACAGGGACGCATATTTTCTTTCTGTGGCCTGCGACTGGACGCAGTATACCTTATGTTGTTCTGCGTGCAGACGCACTGTTTCTTTTGCTTGTCTGCGACCGACGCACACATCAACACTATCGCGCCGCGTCTTTTGCTTCAGAGACGCACCCAATACCACAGTCGCGCCGCGTCCTTCGCTTCAGAGACGCACCTGATCCTTTACTGTACTGCGTCCCGGCGCACTTTCCCTTCACTGAATCTGCGTCCCTTTAGATATAGAAGATAAGAGGACTTCAGAACCAACCCAAACACTCAGATCCACAGATCTGATCATGCGCCATATAGATCGTAGTCCATTAGAAGATTTACCCTTAAAGATATGGACTAGATCACACCAAGAGATGATCAACCAAGATGATGCCTAATCCAAATGAACTCCTTTGCTTTATATAGGCAAGCTTCTCCCCAAAGCGTGGAACAATACCACGAGCCGACACCAGAGAAACACGCAACCGTCGGCTAGATACCACACAAGAAGCCCCCACGAGTTTTTCTCTACCTTGAAATGTGTGCACTGGGCGGACGCACCTTCTGAACGGCTGGCCGGCGTCCCTAGACGCGGGTTCTGTATGGAATACCTGCGGGGACGCGCTTGCTAAACAAAATTTCCTGCGTCCTTCTTGATTTACCACCTGAAGGCGTTTGCCATCAAGTACAACACCTGAATCATAATGCCAACAAACTCCCCCTTTGGACTTGATGGCAACCACATAAACTTTCAGCTTCATCATTCTCCCCCTTTGACATCAAGAGCAAAGGGTATGCTCCCCCTATGCTCATGCTTCTCCAAAATTGTAACCAGAAATCCATCATGAAGAAGACAGAGACATATTGCAGCTATTTCCAAGATCTCCTTCTCCATAATGCCAACAATGCATTATGTGCTCCCCCTGAGCCTATACCATCAATAGGAAGATGGTCAACAGTGAGATGATGCATCAACAACCCCCAGCTTTTGCCTGAGGTATTCAAAAGTGTCCCTGGGCAACGGTTTGGTGAAAATATCAGCAACTTGTTCCTTAGAAGGAACATACTCCAACTTGACCTTCTGTTCAAGTACTTGTTCCCGGAGAAAATGGTACTTGATTGGTATGTGCTTGGTTTTTGAATGCATAACCGGATTCTTTGAGATGCTGATTGCACTTGTGTTGTCACATAAGATAGGAATAGGAGGTGTACAAGTGATTTGATAATCCTGCAAAGTCTGCATCATCCAAAGAAGTTGGGTGCAACAAGATGCAGCCGCAACATATTCCGCTTCAGCTGTAGACAAGGCAATTGAACTCTGTTTCTTGCTGAACCAAGATACCAGTCTAGAACCCATAAAGAATGCACCACCACTTGTGCTTTTCCTGTCATCCACGCTTCCGGCCCAATCTGCATCTGTATAAGCATGAAGAGTGAGATCTGGATCTCTAGGATACCATAGGCCATAATTTTGAGTCCCTTGAAGATATTTGAAGATTCTCTTTACTGCTTGAAGATGAGTCTCCTTTGGATTTGCCTGAAACCTTCCAACTATTCCAACTGCATGCATGATGTCTGGTCGGGTACCTGTCAAATATAGTAGACTTCCAATCATAGATCTGTAGGTTGGTTGATGAACTGCTGCAGATTCGTCATTTGCACTGAGACTACATCCTGTGACCATGGGTGTACATACTGGTTTTGCATCTTCCATGCCATATTTCTTCAAAATTTGCTTGAGATACTTGGTTTGAGATAAAAGGATTCCTCCTTTCTTTTGTTGGATTTGCAAACCAAGAAAGTATGTCAGTTCTCCTAGCAAGGACATCTCAAATTCTTTCTGCATGATTGAGGCAAAGCTTTGACTCATAGCTTCTTCATTACTGCCAAAAATAATGTCATCTACATACACAACAAGTATTAGTAATTTGTCATTTTCAACTTTTATATAAAGATTGCTATCTGCTGAACCTTTTGAGAAACCTTGTTGATGAAGATATTTGTCCAACCGGTAGTACCAAGCCCTTGGAGCTTGTTTGAGACCATAGAGAGCCTTTTTTAATCGGCATACAAGATTTGGATCGTTTCCAAGAATGAAACCATCTGGCTGTTCAATGTACACTTCTTCATCCAAGTCTCCATTCAGAAAAGCTGATTTCACATCCATTTGAAATACTTTGAAGTTCTGACAACTTGAGAGAGCAAGAAACATTCGGATGGCCTCAAGTCTTGCAACAGGAGCAAAAGTTTCTTCAAAGTCTATTCCTTCTTGCTGTGCATACCCTTTACAAACAAGTCTGGCTTTGTTTCTAATTACTTCTCCATTTTCATTCAATTTATTTTTGAACACCCATTTTGTTCCGATAACATTCTTATCCTTTGGTCTAGGAACCAGCTCCCAAGTATTGTTCTTTTCGATTTGCTCAAGTTCTTCATCCATTGCTTTCACCCAACATTCATCTTTGCATGCTTCTTTCACATTTTGTGGTTCAGTAGAGGAGAGTAATGCCAAATAACTTGAAGCTTCTGCAACTGTTCTTCTAGTTTGTATACCTGCTTCCTTTTGTCCCATGATCTGAGATTCTGGATGGTTCTTTTGAACATATCTGGATGGAGTCTTTTCTTCTATTCTTGTTCTTTCTTCTGCTTCTTCGTGAGGTCCGTCTTGAAATTGTTCTTGCGGTTCTTCTTCTTCATCATTCTGTCTTTGAGGGTAGCTTTCATCTTCTTCAATGTCTTCACGATGTATTTGCCTAGGAATGTATCCTTTCTCATCAACCACTACATCAATGCTTTCAACAATTCTGCCAAGTCTTTTATTGTAGCATTTGTATGCTTTGCTATGTGGAGAGTAGCCAAGAAGAATTCCTTCATCTGCTCTAGGATCAAGTTTGCCAAGCTGCTCCTCAGTATTTTTGATATAGCATTTGCTCCCAAAGATTTTGAAGTGCTTTACTGAAGGAGTTTTACCACTCCAGAGCTCATGAGGAGTTTGAGTGCTGTTCACTCGAACATTTGTCTTGTTGAGAATAATAACTGCCGCATGTGCAGCTTCACCCCAGAAGGTTGCAGGAGTTCCTGATTCATCAAGCATAGCACGAGCCATTTGCTGGACTGTTCTGTTCATTCTTTCCACTACTCCATTTTGCTGAGGAGTTCTAGCTGTAGAAAATTCTCTCCTTATTCCATGTTCATCACAGAAATCGAAAAATTCATTTGAAGTAAATTCTCCACCTCTGTCGGATCTGAGGCACTTAATCTTGTGACCTGATTCATTTTCAGCCAAGGCTTTGAAGGATTTGAATTTTTCGAAAGCTTCATCTTTGTGCTTCATAAGTCCCAACCAAACAAACCTGGAGAAATCGTCAATAAATAATATCAAGTATTCCTCTCCTCTAGGTGTTCTTTTTCTGAATGGTCCACATACATCTGTATGTACTAGCTCCAGAGGCATACTGGCTGATCCTTCTTTCTCTGGAAAGTTAGTTCTAGTCTGTTTTCCAAACTGACATGATCTGCACATGGTGTTGTCAGGAATTTTGATATCTGGAAGATCGCGAACTGCCTGATATTTGCAAGCTTTCCTTATTTGTGAGAAACTTAGATGTCCCAATCTTCGATGCCATAACCAGTGCTCTTCATCCTTGCTTAAATAGCATTGTTGTTGTTCTTCATCAAAAATGTATAGATTATTTGAAGTTCTTTTTCCTTTGAGAACTGTTTTACCTGTATCAAGATCACGAACAAGACATCCATTTGATCTGAATATAACCTCGGTTCTTTGATCACACATCTGGCTTACACTTAGAAGATTATGCTTTAGTCCATCAACAAACAAAACATTTCCAGCCTTAACATCTTCTTTTAAAGGAGCAATACCTTTTCCTTTTATAGTTGCAGGAGTATCATTTCCAAAAGAGACTTTCTTTCCCTTTTCTAAATTAGAATAAGATTCAAGTTTTTCTTTATCACCTGTCATGTGCTTTGAACATCCACTGTCAATGTACCATAGATTTTCTTGTCCTTCTGCATAGAATGCTATCCCACATCTTTCTGTTTGAGGTTCCTTTATTTTCCATGTTTTGGTGCCTGAGGTTTGTTCCCTTTTTTGTTCTTGTACCTTTCTTTCCGGAAACCTGCTTCTGCATTCAACATCTTCATGTCCAAAATTATTGCAAATAGAGCATTCAACTTCATTTTCAAGAGCTGAAAAATTGTTATAGGTCCTTTTTGTATTCCCTGTCATGCTTCTTTGTTTTTGAGCTTCCCTAGTCATGATTGTTTTATACGCAACACATTGGGCTGCTTTGTGACCAAAGTTATGGCAAGAAAAGCATTGTCCATTGAAGAAGTTTCTGCGATTATTGAATCTACCAGCTGACTGATTGTAATTTCTATTTTCATCTATTCTTGAACCAAATTGAGAAGGTTTTACCTGTGGCTGGTTGTGGCTTTTGTTCACCCTTAAGCTGGATTGCCCCTGATAGTTTGAAGTTTGTCCCTGCTTTACCTGATGATCTTCCTTGTGTTCTTGCTCATTTCTTCTTGCGGCATCAAGATAACTTTTTGAAGTGGAAGCTTGAGAAGTTTCTCCATTGTAGCCCAGACCTGTCTTATTTAGAGGAGATCGCTGCACACTGATAATCTCATTCAACGTTTCAGATCCTTTGACAAACTTGAGATTAATAGTTTTTGTTTTCTCAATTTCTTTTCTAAGACCAACAATTTCACCTTCTAATTTTTCAAGATGTTTTTCCTTTTCATCAATCTGAAATTGTAGAGTATCAATAATCATGTTCTTTTCTTCTATACATCTCTTGAGTCTAGTAATTTCATCATAAAGGTTATCCACATCTATAGCATCCTCATAATTGTCATCTTCAAATGCCATTAACAATCTATATTTGTTACCTTGTTCATCTTCATCACTGTTTGATAAGCCATCGCTGTCTTCATGGGTGTAGTAGCTTTTCTTATTTGTACCCTGTTTCTTGTTCCATCTAACTGGTTCCTTTCCTTTATCCTTATAAGAGCATTTTGCAGCATAATGACCTACTCTTCCACAAGCAAAACATTTGAAAGGTAGCTTACCTCTGAACCTTCCGGAACCCCTTTGAAGATTTCTGACAAAGTTTGATTCTTCTTCCTCTTCTTCTGGAACATGACATGCTTCATAGTGATCTTCTTTGCCTGATGCTTTAAAAGCAGCTTCCCTTCTATCTGATGGACCTCCCTTTCTCATTTCATAAGCAGTTAGAATTCCATGCAGCTGAGACATAGTGAGAACACGAAGATTTTCCTTTTCTTCTACTGCAGATACTTTAGATTCAAACTTGGGAGATAAAGATCTTAGAATCTTTTGAACTACTATAGTCTCTTTTATCTCTTCACCCAAATTTTTCATACAATTAACAATCTCATCTACTCGAAGAAAATAATTAGCCACACTTTCATCATTATACATCTTGAGAGTCTCATATTGAATCCTGAGAGTTTGAAGTTTAGCTTCTTTTACCTGTTCATCTCCTTCATAGCTAGTGATCATTTTGTCCCATATCTCTTTTGCTGATTTGAAGTGCATGACCTTCATGAACTCTGTTTGAGATATACTTCCTAATAGAGTGCTGACTGCTTTTGCATTTGTTTCATACTGCTTTTTCTCAGCTGGATCTGTAGGAGTAACTGAAGGAAAGGCATAGCCTGATTCTACAATGTTCCAAACTTCTGTACCAAGAGATTGAAGATATGCAGTAACTCTTACCTTCCAATAATTGAAGTTTGTTCCATCGAAGACGGGTGGCCTGATTGATGCTTCTCTCTCGTAGTTGCTCATGATGAACGATCTACCTTCAAGCGATCAAGCTGTTCTGAAGGACCTGCTCTGATACCAATTGTTGGAAATAATACTGAGGGGGGGGGGGAATCAGTATTATCTAGCAATTTACCAAATCTTCCTTATTTGATCTTTTGAAATATTCTTGCATATCAGTACCATAAAACAATGAGCATGAATAAAGAAAATAGACAGTCACACCAAAGAACACAAGATGTAAGGTGGAAACCCAATGCGGGAGAAAAACCACCTGCTGCAATAATGTCTCTATCTTCTTTCAAGAAATTCTTTTTACAATGATTTTGTACTGGTGCAGTCCTTTACCAGCACGCAGGCTGCAACCTGCAAAGAGCTACAACTCCTTCTTGTTTTCCAGACTTCTCCTGGAAGGGAGCTACAACCCCCTACTTCTTTTCAAAATGATCAACAAGTATACAACAGATACAGTCTACTACAGATATCAGATCAGTAATTACAGAAACAACCCAGAACACCTTATGAACAGAAATATACAGTTAACAGATCATCTTGAGACAGGGACGCATATTTTCTTTCTGTGGCCTGCGACTGGACGCAGTATACCTTATGTTGTTCTGCGTGCAGACGCACTGTTTCTTTTGCTTGTCTGCGACCGACGCACACATCAACACTATCGCGCCGCGTCTTTTGCTTCAGAGACGCACCCAATACCACAGTCGCGCCGCGTCCTTCGCTTCAGAGACGCACCTGATCCTTTACTGTACTGCGTCCCGGCGCACTTTCCCTTCACTGAATCTGCGTCCCTTTAGATATAGAAGATAAGAGGACTTCAGAACCAACCCAAACACTCAGATCCACAGATCTGATCATGCGCCATATAGATCGTAGTCCATTAGAAGATTTACCCTTAAAGATATGGACTAGATCACACCAAGAGATGATCAACCAAGATGATGCCTAATCCAAATGAACTCCTTTGCTTTATATAGGCAAGCTTCTCCCCAAAGCGTGGAACAATACCACGAGCCGACACCAGAGAAACACGCAACCGTCGGCTAGATACCACACAAGAAGCCCCCACGAGTTTTTCTCTACCTTGAAATGTGTGCACTGGGCGGACGCACCTTCTGAACGGCTGGCCGGCGTCCCTAGACGCGGGTTCTGTATGGAATACCTGCGGGGACGCGCTTGCTAAACAAAATTTCCTGCGTCCTTCTTGATTTACCACCTGAAGGCGTTTGCCATCAAGTACAACACCTGAATCATAATGCCAACAATCTTTTTGTGTGTGAGGATGTTATTACACATTGTGTTGTCGTTAATGACATGTTTATGGTGCTGGAACTTCCAACATGTCAGGGGATCTCCCCGGTAAGAAGTCCAAATTAGACCTCAGACCATTTGGTGTAGGAGTCCCAGCAGTGGGTCGTACGGTAATCCCTTGACCACGATTTCACACATAGGCAAGTAACATGCTCCTGTTGGTAGCAAGGGTGTGACAGCTATGGCAAGACAAGGAAGGTGCATGAAGGGTTCTAACACATGGAGAGTGGGGTGAGTGCGCCCCTTGGAAACCTGTGATAGCACGCGGCTTGGAGGGGAATACACGAGTGTAGATGCATCACAATATGGAAATCAAGTTAGCTAACAATCCAAAGTGATGGTTAAACCAATCAACACATTTAAGTAAGATTCATACATACTTATACAGAATAGCCCATACATGCATGTGTAAGCAAACAGATACATATACCATTTAGAGTAAACAAGATAGTTGGAATACAATATGACATATGCATGAAACATGTTGGCTCTGTTATATTAAGAAGTTTGAGTTCTAATCATACAATACATCCATGTCTAACCACTAGTTCCGATAGCGGAATGTTACAACCACAACCATCTGCTCCTCCAAAGAGATATACTAGCTATGTGTAATGGAGAAGCCATGGCTTGTTACAATACTTTCCAAGCTCTCCCGAAGATAGTCTTATCGGAAGTTTGGCTGACCATAAGCCCTTACAATGAGTTATAAGGTGATATTTATAGCAAAGGGTTGGGTGACCCTTGAAATTCCCCTTTGTGATAGTTCATCTACCCTCATGAATCTTCATCTACACTCTTATTGTTACATCCAACTATCGAAACTTGAACTTACACTTGAAAATACATTACATTACAATGAACATGTGCGCATGTGAGACAAAATGGATTGAGCAAGCCATGAAAGACATCTCTGACACTTGGTCCATTGTGATGAGACCAACTCTTTGACATGCTTGTGATGGTGAAGGTGGTGAGTTGATGCCAAGCTTGGTCATCCGTGATGGTGTGCATGCACTCCATGGTGACATCTTCCTGAAGCAAACTCTTGCCTCCGTTGCATCCCGATGCACTGGTGTGGCTCCTCCGTCCCACTTGTCTGACAATATGTACACCACTATCTTTAGTGTAGTTGGACCAGAAACACACTGATGCATGGTGTTTGTGCTCATCTTCGAGTGTGTGCTGGTGACCATGCACATCAACTTGTCAAGATACATGATAAGCTCCAGCCATACTTGCTTCTCGTCTTTGCCTTGGTGAGTGTGCCTAATGGGTGGGACCGCATGCGTGCGCACAATGAAATGCATGCTGTTACATTCCCTTGCAGAGATCAAAAACACTGCTCACCTTATCTGCTCTATGCCAGCTGCTGGGATGGATCTATAACTTGTACGGGCATAGTTTCATTTGTGAGTGCATGTTGCACCCCCTTTTGTACATGTTCCTGATGCAACTCATTCTCTCATCTATGTAGCTCTTGTTCTTCCTTGAGTTGCTACTTCAGCACATTCAACTCCTTCTCTATTCCATTCTCTACCTTTGTGTGGTCTTCATGTCATGCTGTCACCTCATAGCCTGAGTCTCCAAATTTGTTTTCATCACAAGTGGATCTGCTTGAGCTTGCAACTTTCTTCTGCCTCTGTGTTGTCAACAAACTTCCTTTTGTGTTTGTTGCATCCAGTAAGCTTCCTTCAACTGCTATTGATCGTGATGCTTGTTGTGATGTTATTGCCTTCATATCGTGATGTCCTTGTCTACGAACTACTTGCTGTCTTCGTGGGTAGGCATGTTCCTAGATACTTGATCGACTACATCCCCAAGTGTGCTCTAAACCATGTCTTCTACTCTTCTCTCCTGGAAGCCATTGTACCTGTGCTACTGAGCAGAAAATGAACACCTGCGATAGCTAGAGACATGGAAACACTCATGGTAAACAATCCTTTAGTCGAAAACCAAAACGAACTTCAGAACTGACTTGCAACATACCTGTGTGACTAATCATGAAGGTTGCGCAATTTCTGCCAGGAGTCAGGAGACTGACTGCCAAAACTACGTAAGGCACAGTCTGGGCTGTCAGGAGTCTCACTAATTACTGGAACTGCACAATGCACAATCTGGCTTGGCTTGCTGAGGAATGAAACTGCACAATGCGCAATTTTAGTTAGCAATTACATGCAACCAGCAAACTGCATTGCGTAGTTTATGGGGCCAACAGGACACTGCCTCCAAGAATTGCACAATGCAAGCTTGGAGATCAGTGCCTGGTTAGATTTGCACAATTTTTGGAGGGAAGGCATTGCCTTCGCCTCCGAAAATGCACAGTGCTAGCCGGGAAAGTCACATCTGGGCCAAGGCAGCCCAGTCTAGCCGACAGGAAATTGAAAATATCATAAGTGTGAATGCATGAGGAGATGACTGCAAAAAAGAGTGAATGATCATTCATGCAAACAACAAGTGCAGGATTTAGAAAATGGGAAAGCATGCAAGTGTGTGAAGCAACAACAATGAGATGCAAACGAAAACTGAAATGGTGCTAGTACATGCTAGTATGCATGTAAATGACAACAAGCGCTCACTGAAATCGAGCAGACATCACTCACACAAAGAGAAACACAAAAAGTGACAGAAACACAATGCAAGTCATGAACAGTGAGCTTACCCCAAGACAACTGAGCTGAATGTGCCAATGACTCCTAGATGCAATGTGGGATGCCAAAGTTGCAAGGTCAATGTGAGGAATGAGCTCTGCAGTGTCCAGTTGATGAGTTTTAATAAGATCGAGGTTGTGACATGCATGCCACAAATATAGGAAAAGCAACACTTGGCGAGAGGTTTCTGAGATGATCCTTCCATGTAACCTCCAACTGCTAAAAATAGATCCCTGAATCAAGGGATGCCTTTGCATGTTTCCTTGAGAGGAACAACCCATGCATGCAAATCAGTTTCGGTCCCAGAGGGAACCGGTCAACTCAACTGAACATGAAAGAGCCTCCTCAACCGCTGGGAGAAAATGCACATTTCTGGGAGGGAGTTGGGCTAGCTACCCAAGAGATTTGCATAATTTCTAGGTAGAGTAGCTGAGTTCTAGAAAGGATTGCGTAATCCCTGGGATGAGCAGCCTTGCTATGAAGAATTGCATAATTTTCTCAGTGAAACTTGACTGGAAGATTTGCACAATTCTAGAGCCCAATAGGCTGCTAGGCAGAATTGCACAATTTTTGGAGGGAAGGCTGGTTTCCCTCTAGAATTGTGAAATTTCTTGAGGGAGTTGCTCAACCAGAAGCTAGACCAAGTCCAAAAGAACAACCTGTGAGGGGAATGGAACAAGCTCTGATGGACAGGCTATCATTCTACAAGAAAATCATTGAAGCTTGTGTACTTGACAAAGCAAGACATGCTGTTGTGAAAGGTTGGTAGGAAGGCTCCAAAATGAAGTTAAGGAAAAATTTTGGAGGGTGGTTGTAGCCGCTACAACACTTGGTGACACACTAGTAGAACTCTAGTTCTCTGAATGGACCTTGTTCATGGAAACAATTCTAACACCTCCAGAAGTATTGTTCAGTTCTTAGTTTGTCTTGGTTTCACACTAGCCTGATTGTAAGATGTAGCATCTTCCAAACTCTTGGTAGAATGACAAACATTCCAAGCCAAGGAAACACATTTGTTTTGATTGGGGTTGAGGGGTATATTAGTGCACAAGAAGTATAATCGTCAAGGTCTTAGTTTCATCTCTGGTGTTGCTCCACTTCCAGCAGGCTTGGACAATACCCCAACAGAGTCACATAGGAACACAAGCATGGCTCCACTGCTAGTGAGTCTGGTCAGTTCCCCGGAGGAGTTACTTGCATCACCTCTCTGCTCAGGAAGCCTTTCTCCTCTTTCTCCTTATTAATTTTTCAAAAAAAAATAAAAAATCATAACTATGCATATCACTTATTCATTTGAGAGGCGGGATAGGGATCTTGACATATTGAGAACAAAAGAGGTTGTTCCTACAGAGAAGTAGTTTATTGTACCTCTGATGTGCTTGTTAAGGTTTTCCCCCTCACCTTACTCTACTTGACTAAGCTGATAATGGTTAGCCCAAAAACAACCAACTAGAGTAGGCGGCACCAGTTAATACACAAGCGTTGTGTTTTCACCAAGGTTCACTTTGAACAATACATATTTTCCATCGACATATCATGAACTAAAAATAACAAGTTCTTCATACAGAGGGAGGATGATAGAAAACCAAGTAGTGATAGTTGTACAAGGCCTCTTGTACTTTACCCGGCTTGTTTCAAAATTCATACATGGTTTCATGGGAAACTAACCTATGAAGAAAACAAGAAAACAAACAACAAAGCAAAGTAGAAAAAGATAAATCAAAGTGAGTAAGAAAACAAGCAAGAAAACAAACAAAACAAGTAAGAAAAAAACATGCAAGCAAACCAACTGAAAACAAACACTACTCATACTCCTAATCTAATGATGCGTGGGCCTGATCACGTGAAGTGATATCTCCAATGTAGCCACCGGCACATTAGTTGACCCATGTTGGTGAAGGCTTGGTCCGCGAGCAACCCGGTTTTGCAGACCAGCAAGCAAGAAAGATATAACAATGAAGATAAACAAACCTCATGTTTTAAAGTGTCCACATGACATAAGTGAGTGCAAGTACATGAGAAGCATTGTGTGGACTTATCATGGTGTTGTGCGACACTACATGTAGCTGTGAAGCATGCGCACATTCTTGACTGTGACATGCAAGACAATGAAAGAAACAAAGAGAACTTGTGTCGTGCACACGTGCTTGCAATGTAATATTCCTCCAAAGCATGAGCAATGGGATCATGTAGCTTGAGTGGATGAAGCATGATCTATGTGTGAGATTGATCTTCAATGCATACAGACAAGTGATCAGGAGCCCTAGGTGATTGAACAATTTCCTAATCAGAAGTGAAACTAACCCCAAGAGAGTGAGGGCTTGACATAACCATCAACTCGGGCTGAAGTGCTTCAATAGTCTTGGGTGTTTCGACTTCATCGTCAGATAGATCATCATAAACCAGTGGCTTTGAAAAATCGACTATGATAGAATCATGATCGTGATCGAATATGGAAGCAAATGGATCATGACAGCCACGATCAGAAAAATCAGTGTTTTCATCGGCACCCTCATGATCTGATGAATCAAACAGAGGAGTAGATAAGAAGAAAAAAAATTCATCCTCTATGTTTTTGGAAAAGGCAAATGAAAAATCAATTGGATTTTCATTGAATAATTTATCCTCTCCATTGACAGATAATGGACTGACATCTGGTGCGTCTTGTGAGTGATCAACAATGGGTGCATTTGTAGATGAAGATACACATGCGAAATCATGGATGGCAGGTTCAGCAAAGATCTCATGGAAGAACAGAGGAGGGTCAGACGAAAGGGAGTCATCCTTCGCCGAGTGTTGATGCTCAAGCTCCCAATCATACTCTTCATGAATGACAATGCATGTTTGTTGTACAAAACCAACCCCGTCAATGGCTTAATCCTTATTCAAAACAAGTGTAGAGTCCAGAAATGGAATAACACAAGACAGTATCATCTGTAGGATTAGCCGAGTATAAAGATGGACGTTATGGAACAAAATTCATGGGACAACTCGATGGACTCACAACCAAATCTCCATGAAAATTAAGCGAAGTGATGTTGGGAGGATGTGACACTTGAACTGATGTGTGAGCATGATCTCTCGCATCACTCTACAGTGATGGAGCTATTTGATGAGGGGATGGATGAAAGTCACTTGTGACGGTGACCATATCCATCTGTGATTACGCAGCTCCATCATTGAAGAATACTGAAAGAGGCTTGATTTCAAACTTCTTCTTGGGATGAGCATATTTCTTAAGGAAATACTTGAATCAGTCCCAAAGATAGAAAAACTTCATCTAGCTCTTAGGAGCTTGAAACTGCAAATCATAGAAGCGCTACCAAAAATCCATCGGTGATTCATGTGGATCCTTCCATTGTTGTAGCATTTTATGGTCAAGATGGTCTTGATCAAAATGATCTAAAGTGTCTTCAATGAGATCACAGAAGTGTTCTAGTGAGTGCATGCTGTTAGTGGCCAGGCTGCACAGCCATCGATGTGGAGATTTTTGAAGTGTGTATGCAAGCAGAAAACCGATATGTTCATCAGAACATCCATCTTCCTCATGTAGCATGGAAAGAAAGTCATGTAGAAACTCAGGCTAGGCCAATTCGCCTTCACCATCATACGTGTAAGTGGACAAGATATCAAAGAACTCGCTTGTGATGGTGACATCTTTGGCATGCGAAAAACATCATGGAGGGAGTAGAGTGCAAGATTCCATGATAGATATGAAAAGGTTCAAAATAGGATGTGAGGACATAGCTTGTCATTTGGCCCTCCTTCTAGCACTAGAAATGTTGACGGTGTTGGACCCACCAACATGTCAGGGGATCTCCCTGGTAAGAAGTCCCAATTAGACCTCAAACCATTTGGTGTAGGAGTCCCAACAGTGGGTTGTACGGTAATGCCTTGACCACTATTTTGCACATAAGAAAGTAAGACAACTGCGACAAGACAAGGAAGGTGCATGAAGGGTTCTAACACATGGAAAGTGGGGTGAATGCGCCCCTTGGAAACCTGTGATAGCACACAGCTTGGAAGGGAACACACGAGCGTAGATGCATCACAAACTGGAAAGAAAGTTAGCTAACAATCCAAAGTGATGGTTAAACCCAATCAACACATTGCAATAAGATTCATATATACTCATACAGAATAGTCCATACATGCAAGCGCAAGAAAACATATACATATACCATTTAGAGTAAACAAGATAGCTAGAATACAATATGACATATGCACGAAACGTGTTGGCTCTGTTATATTAACAAGTGTGAGTCCCATTCATACAATACATCCATGTCTAATCCAAGGATAATTTTAGGGGCGAATGTTCGCCCTTTGGCGAAATTAAAGGGTTTTAAATTTTTAGTGGGCGAATATTTTGTATCATAGTAAATTTTTACAAATCACCTCAAATAGCCCACCTTATTTTAAGGGAGAGGGTAAAAAAGGTAAATTTAGCCCTTGAAATTAGGACTTACAACCTTCCATTCACCCATTTTCAAGAATAGGTTTTATTTAAGTGAATCCATTCGCCCATTTTCAAGAATAGGTTTTATTTAAGTGAATCTTATGGGCCAAATACCATATTTATAAAAGAGGTATGGTAAATTAATAAAAATATAAATAAATGAGAGGTATGGTAAATAAATAAAACATTTTTTATATTTACTCCATAAGTCACCTTATATACATGTAAGGGTGTAAACAAATAAAAATATAAGTAAAGTGGAGGTATGGTAAATAAATAAAACGTCTTTTTATACTTACTCAAAAGGTATGGTAAATAAATAAAAATATAAATAAACTAGACGTATCGTAAATAAATAAAACCTCTTTTTATATTTAGTCCATAACCCTCGTTCTATTTATGAAGGCTCAAGAAAGAGATTTTATTTAAGTGAATCCTATGGGCCAAATACCATATTTGTAAAAGAGGTATGGTAAATTAATAAAAATATAAATAAACGAGAGGTATGGTAAACAAATAAAACATTTTTGTATATTTACTCCATAAGTCACCTTATATTTACGAACGCTCAAAAAATGGGTTATATTTAGGTGAAACCTATGGCCAAAATACTATGGGACAAATACCATGGACTAGATTGTTATTAATACCATGCAAAAAACCATTATTAACCCTAATATTAGAATTAATAAAAATAAAAATGGCACATGGTATTGACCCATGGTATTCACCTGGAATGTAGCCTATTTAAATGAGGGAATTAAACCAGCATGTAGCCTATGCTAAGATTCACTAGGACTTTACAAAGTTTTATTATTTAGTGAAAGACTCGCCAAGATCTTACAAGATTTTATAATTTAGTAAAATATTCGCCATGCCTGGTGAGAGATTCGCCAAAAAATTATATATACATATTATATTATTGATAAAATCGCCTTCCATTTTTCCTATATACCATGGAGATTCGCCCATTTATTATATTTATAAATTTAGGGGGGGTTCTTAAAATTTTCCCTGGTCTAATCACAAGCTCTGACAATGAAACGTTACAACCACAACCACCTACTCCTCCAAATAGATATACTAGCTCTGCGCAGTGGAGAAGCCAAGGCTCATTACAATACTGTCCAAGCTCTCTCCAAGATAGTCTTATTGAAAGCTTAGCTGACCAAAAGCCCTTAAAATGAATTATGAGGTGCTATTTATAGCAAAGGGTGGGGTGACCCTTGACATTCCCCTTTGTGATAGTTCATCTACCCTCGTGACTCTTCATCTATTATATGAATGTTACATCCAACTATAGACACTTGAACTTCCACTTGACAAGACGTTACATTACAACGCACATGTGCCCATGTGAGACAAAATAGCTTGAGAAATCCATCTACGACATCTATGACACTTGGCCCGTTGTGATGAGACCAACTTTTTGACATGCTTGTGATGGTGAATGTGGTGAGTTGATGCCAATCTTAGTCGTCCATGATGGTGTGCATGCGCTCCATGGTGACATCTTTCTGAAGTGAACTCTTGCCTCCATTGCATCCTGGTGCATTGGTGTGGCTCCTCTGTCCCACTCGTTTGACAATATGTGCATCCCTTCCTGAGTGTAGCTGGACCATTGACACATTGATGCATGGTTTCTATACTCATCTCCGAGTGTGTGTTGGTGACCATGCGCATCAACTTGTCAAGATACATGATCAGCTCCAATCAGACTTGCTTCTCATCTTCACCTCGGTGAGTGTGCTGAATGGGTGGGATCACATGCATGTGCACAATGACATGCATGTTGCTGCATTCCCTTGCACGCGATCAATAACACTTCTCACCTTGTCTGCTCTGTGCCAGCTACTGGGATGGATCTATAACTTGTGCAGGCATAGTTTCATCTGTGAGTGCATGTTGTCCCCCCTGTTGTACCTATTCCTGTTGCAACTCATCCTCTCGTCTATGCAGCTCTTGTTCTTCCTTGAGTTGTTGCTTTAGCACATGCAATTCATTCTCTGTTCCATTCTCTACCTTCGTGCAATCTTCATGTTGCGTCGTCACCTCATAGCCTGAGTCTCCAAAGTTGCTTTCATCACAAGTGGATCAGCGTGAGCTTGCAACTTTGTTCCGCCTCTGTGTTGTCAACAAACTTCCTCTTGCGTTTGTTGCATCCAGTATGCTAGCTTCAGCTGTTGTTGATAGTGTTCCTTGTTTTGATGTTGTTGCCTTCATATCTTGAGGTCCTTGTCTACGAAAAACTTGATGTCTTCATGGGTGGGCAAGTTCATAGACACTTGATTAACTGCATCCCAAAGTATGCTCTGAATGGTGTCTTCTACCCTGCTCTCCTGGAAGCCATTACAGCTATGCTACTGAGAGACAAATGAACACCTACGATACCTGGAGACATGGAAACACTCATGGCAAGTAATATGTCAGTCGAAAACCAAAACGAACTTGAGCACTGACTTGCAACATACCTATGTGACTGATCAAGAAGGTTTCACAATTTCCGTCGGGAGGTCGGGAGACTGACTGCCAAAACTACACAAGGCATAGTTTGGGCTATCAGGAGGCTGACTGACTACTGGAACTGCGAAATTCATAGTCCAACTTGGCCTGCTAAGGACTGAAAATGTGCAATGTGAAATTTTAGTCAGCAGTGATGTGCAACCAACAAACTGCATTGCACAGTTTTTGGGGCCAACAGGACACTACCTCAAAGAATTGCACAATGCAAGCCTGGAGGTCAGTGCCTAGCTAGATTTGTGCAATTTCAGGAGGGAAGGCAGAGCCTTCGCTTCCATAAATGCGCAGTACTCGCCGGGCAAGGCATGGTCTAGGCAAAGGCATGAGGAGATGAGTTCAAACAAGAGTGAATGATCATTCATGCAAACAACAAGTACAGGATTCAGGAAATGGGAGATCATGTAAGTGTGTGAATCGAGTCGCCACAGTGACAACCGTTTGGGAAAAAATAGTTCCATGCATGCGATAGTGGTGAGATGCAAATGAAAACTAAAACGGTGCTGGTTGATGGGCCTCTAAATTAGACATAAATTAAGGCCTATGACCATCCTTCAGCAAATTAAACATATATTTTTGCATTAGATAATTTATTTTCAACTTTAATACATTCATTAGGAAGGTTTATGAATAATTGAATATTTGTGCCTCTTAGAGTGCCCTGCATACAACAAAATTAGATCTCAATTTCACAACCTTTGTTACAATACTAACCTTCCTAGCCTTTTACAATGCCAAAATTATAGTGAACTTGGGAGGCTTCTCTCCAAGCTTTTTGAGCATAGGAATAAAATCTTAAATCAAAATAAATAATTTGTCTTTTTAGGTCCGATAGATCATTATTTGGTCTCAGCGGACGTTAACCATCATCATCATCATTATTTATTTTTTGTGGAATATCATGAGAATATTGGGCAGATTATGAAGAGTTGGAGGAGGAGATAATTTAGGGACTTGTTCCCTACTACTGGAGGATCAATAATAAATAATAATTCAACAAGGTATTATGGAATTATGGCACAAATTGTGGAACTCCAATGATTGAGAAAATCTTGGAATGTGTTCCACTAATCAAGGGAGCATATCCACTAATCAAGGGGCCAAATCCACTAATCAAGGGACTTCGGTGGGGAAAGCTTCATCCATTTGTGGGGAATGATTCTGAATCATTTTGTATAAGTACCAAGTCGAATTTTCCTCTAGGAAATGATTGAGAAAATCTAGGAATGTGTTCCCTGCCATTCAATGCAAATTCCTAGTATTGGGGACTATATCCACTAATCAAGGGATTTTGGTGGGGAAAGCTTCCTCCATTCATGGTGTAACGATTCCTAATCATTTTTTGTAAGTACCAAGTCGAATTTTCCTCTAGGGATAAATTTTCATTAGTGTTATTGTGGAGAGAGCTTGTATTCTTGCAACTCCATTGTATTTTCTTGCAGGGATGTACTTCTATTGACGAAAATAATGAAGATTGGTGTCACGTTCAGCTTCTAAATCTTGTTCTCCTCCATAGGTCTCTAACTTTACTTGGGCTTGGCCATCCCATGAACCTCAGAGCCCTTTTGTATCATTTTCTTTCCTTCTTTTCATTGCTTGTTCACATGCATCTCTAATTCTTATTCATTTTTATTTCTGCATTTAGGATTAATAATTTCTTGTTGTAGGATTGAGTTAAATGGCTAATGTAAGTTATTTTGCAGAATAAAAAGCATTATTTAATCCTTGGAAAAGCTTTGGAATTTCATAGTAATCATTGAGCTGCTTGGATTAGTCTTCTTATTCCCAAATCTAGATTGTTGGACTTCCTATTTAGGAAAGAACAATAAATTTCTGCTATTTTTTAGAGCATGCTAAAAAGCTTCAATCAAGTTGGTTCCACTTGCATTACATCATAAAAACATTCTAGTTCATAACAAAAATTACCCCATTGCATTTACACTTGTTTGGTTAAGCATTTTTTAGATTTACTAGCTCACCAGTTCTCAAATTTCTAGATTTTCGACTAGTAATGTTTTTAATTTTTTTTTGCATGGGTTAATAGAAGTATTTTTGAGTAATTCCACCTGGAATGGAGACCTAACACATCCTATTTAATACCAAAATTTGTCTCATCCAATTTGTATTTGATTTTCTTTTTCATTCGATGAATTATTGTAAATATGTACATCCTATAGGAAATCAAGGGATCCTATAGGAAATCACTGTAGAATCCTGTAAGAAAGCCTGTTTTGAGGCCGAATTGAGGAAAAATCCTCTAGAAAGCTAGCAAAGGGTCCCTACTTATCTCCCAAGCCTTTTTACCATTCACCATCATCTTCAAGCCACCTGCCACATCACCAAAAGATATTAGCTTTCACACTCTCACATGAAAAAGACAAAAAGAAAAACAAATTTATTTTATTCATTTACATGCACAGCAGTAGAAGGTTTGATGGTTTGAATCTGCATGCTTAGGATAGTAGGATTGCATACATGTTAACTTAGCATTATTTTGAAGAAAATCATCTTAGGAATTAGTTAGAAAATGGTGTGTTTTAGTATTTTATTTCATTCTCTTTCCTTGTACTTTCTTTCTTGTAATAGGTAAAGGTTCCATTTCGAACATTTCATTTTCTTCAATTAGTTTAGGATTTGAATTCAGTACATACACTCCATTACATTATGACAACGAAGGAAGGACACATTGTATGTTGCACATATAGTGCCGATACCTATTAAGTTTGTATGAACCCCGGGTTGATAATTAAGGTCGGTAGCCTTGAGAGTTGTGGCATTCTTGTTGCAATACCGAGGCTCATCACTTTTTGGCACCATTGCTGGGGAGGTGTCAAATTATGAATTTTTTTCTTCCCTAGTTGACTCATTTTTTTTTAATTTTTGGAAAAACAAAAAAATATTTTCATTAGGCATATTTAATTTCAAAAGTAGAAAATTGCATTACATTATAGTTTTCATTCAATCATAAAAACAAAAACAAAATTCTCCAACACCAACCCACCCCCCCATTTGATCACATGGTGTAGTAAGAGACACATCACCATTATTTTGTAGGTAGAAGAAGAATATGACAAAGAATGAAGAATAAATGGATGGAGATGATGACAATGAGGAATATCCTCTCGGATTTCCCATTCAAGATACTAATGGTAGTGTGCACATGAAGAACATCCCTCCCTCTTTTCTTCCAAAATTTCATGGTCTAAGGTCAGAGGATCTGGAAACCTTTCTCTTTGAGTTTGACATTGTTTGTAGATCTTATGGTTACTTATTAAAAACTCAAAAATTGGGATTGTTTCCGACAACATTGAAGGATAGAGCTCTTAAATGGTTCATAAATTCAGCGACTAATTCAATAATATCATGGAATTATATGCAAAAGATATTTAAATAAAAATATAAAGATCATGATCTTAAAGAAGGAATCTTTAGAATGAATCTACGAAAAGATGAGAGTCTAGAGGATCTAATAGAGAGGTTCATGTATAATATTGAAGGAAAAACTACATCACTTAGGATCTGACACACTAAAAACCCTCTTGCATAGAACAATTAGGGATGAATGGATTGATCTCCTTAATATCATGAGTAGAGGTGATGTATATCAATCATCATTTGAGGAAATTTGTGAAACATGAAAATAAATATCTAGAGGAAAAGCAAAAGTAGGTGAATCAACATCAAGATCGGTAAGTCAAGCTAAAATTGGAAATTTGTTTGATGACTTTAAAACAAAAATTCTTAGCAATCTAACCAAACAAGTAGAAATGTTAAGAATACAAAATGAGAAAAAAGAAGATGTTTGTGTTGTCCATGCAGAATCACATGATGTTAAATGTTTCTCCTCATTACCAAGGTTGAAGGAAGTTCACCAAGAAGACAATGGAGCAAGTCAATTGCTAATGTAGCGATGTTTTGTAGCTCCAAGAGGACCATGGCAGGTTATTCAGCCTCATATGATGCAAGAGCCTAATTTACAATTTCAATCTTATGCACATCCTCTTAAAAGTAATTTGAACACACCCTTTCCTTGGCAACATTGGTCATCTCAACCCCAAAACCAATCTTGGCAACAAGGTTGGAAAGGAACTTATGGGGGCCATCCACAATATCCTCAACATTTTCCTCAACATCCTCCATACCAAACTCCATGTTATCCTTACCATTCACCTCCACCACAACCACAACCCCATCCACATCCATCTCAAATTTACACTCCCACTCAACTCCCTATACCACCATTTCCAAACCCACACATTGAAGTAGCTCAGCCCACTTACAATACTAAGATGCAACACTTCCAAACATCTCCTCTTGAACTCAATGGTATTCACCATAGCTCAGGAAGTATATTGCAAAAAAGAGATTTTCTTACTATCATTGAAGGACTACATCTAGAAGAAGAAGATTCGAAAGAGAAGATCAAAGAACCATGGGCTGCAATTGATGAAGAACAAACATCAAAATCAGATAATGAGAAATCTCCTCATGGTTATCATCAACTCATCTGTGTTCAAGAGAAAAATCAGCAAAAAGAGGAATATTTGAAGGTCATGGTAGAAGAAGACATGAAGAATGATCCAAATCAGCAAAAGGACCAAGGACATCACAACTATATTGAAATATGGTTCCAGACAGTCACTAAGTTGCAGCATCACTCTCTTACTCAACTATGCTTGATCCTTTCAAAGTCAAATCATTTGGTCTCTCAAATCCAGGTACATGTCAACGCATACATTTCAAGCCTCCACATCCTTTTGTCTGTCATCTTGATGTGCACATGGCTCCATTGGAAGTATTCTTATACTTCAAAGTGATTTTGTTTTTCAAGTAGGGTAGGGTAGAAGAGAAAAAAAACAAAATGAAAAATAAAAGAAAAAAAAAAATCTACGGTGAAAACCTCTTGCAGGTGCCTTAGATTGGATCATTGATTGAAAACCTCCATGAGGTGGTCAATGGGTTGAAAAAAAAAGAAAAAAAAGAAGATCCTAGGTAAAAACCTCCTTTGAGGTGCCTAGGCAGACCTACTAGTTGAAAACCTCAACGAGGCAGCTAGTAGGCCTAGAAGGAAAAAAAAAAAGAGAAAAAAGTAAAAGAATCCTTGCTCCATGCATGCATGTACTCTCCAACACCTGCAGCAACAAGAACAAGTTGGTACCAAAAGGAAAATTGGTCAAGCCTAGTCAAAAGAAGTCAAATTTTGAATTTCTCCTACTTCGCTCAAATGCTTCAACAAGGCCAAGGCCATGCCAATCCATCACCCTCATCTATTTTCACCATCCACCCATCATTCTCAAGCTTCTACCACTCATTTTCCTTGTTTTCCTAAAAAACTACAGGATGCTTTGTTTTACTACAGGATACAAAAATACATAGAGAAGAAATTTGTTTTTGCTATAACTTGAAAACCATGCATCCATTTGCAAAGTTGTTTCAGGGGGAGATGCATATGGATGATGGTAACATGCTCAAGCAATTTCAGCAAATTCTAGTGCATGGTTTCCAAGAAATTGGCCTCCATCACCTTCAGCCATTTTTTCATTTTCTCAATATCCGTGCATCCATTTAAAAAGTTGTTTTATGGGGAGATGCATATGGATGATCGTAACATGCCCAAGCAATTTTAGCAAATTCCAGTGCATGGTTTCCAAGAAATCGGCCTCCATCACCTTCAGTCATTTTTAGTTTTTCTCGAGATCTGTGCATCCACTGACCAAAATTTTTTATGGGGAGGTGCATAATGATGATGGAAACATGCTAAAAACATCTTAGCTCAATCCAGTCTACCATTTGGGAGATATGGATAAAGCAAGTCACTGTCCTGTAAACCTACAGGATACAGGACAACACCTACAGGATTGACAGTGAGCAGTTTTAAAGGAGATCCAGAGGTCAAAGAGGCTCCTCCAGAGCTTAGCAGCATCATAAGGATCATCAAGATCACCATCCAATACCTGCACATCAACATCAACTCAGCAGTAGCATGCATGTCTCTCCAACAACCATCAAGTAGGTACAGGTATGTAATATTCTTGACCTCTTCTCTTAAGCATATTATAGTTAGAAATTTGTTGTCAATGCATAAGAGATGAGGTTATATAAGCTAAGGATGGGTCAAAAGTCTCAGCTGCCTTCAACTAGTTGATTGCAACTCACTCCTTCACTCATGCAATGTTGAAAAGTCAAATTATGAAGGGTGATGATTTCAAGGAATGAGGACAACAGTTAAAAGAAGAGATTTTTTCAAATTCCAAGGTCACCACAACATTCTAAGCCCTCCATCCACTTCATATTCAATATCTATTCATCATTCATCCATCCCATTTCATTCTTGAAAAAAAAAAAAAACAAAGAGAGCATCCTCTCCATTTTCATGAAATTTCCGTTTGCAAGTCAGCAAGAAGGACGGTCAAAGAGCAAAAGAGGATCACGAAGAGACCCCTGTCACTCACATTTTTATTGTACCACTCATTACCATTCATTCCTCCACCATTTCTGTCATTTTTTCCACTCCTTTACTTCAGTTTACAAAGGGACTGTGTTTTCCACAAGATGATCCTGTAGGAATTACAGTGACACAGAAATCCTATAGAAGGTGGTCCTAAGGCAAATAAGTGGTGGAAAAAGGTAGCAGAAGGTTGATAGGGATATGGAAGACCTTGCTAAAAAAGAAAAAAAAAATCAAGAACTCATCTTGAATAAGGGAAAGAAAGCAAGCTAATGATCTCAAGAAATAACGATTTTTCTTTGAACAAATATGTTTTTGGGCTTGTCCTTGCAGAGCTTACAGCCAAGATTCTTAATGCACAACAAAGAGGCCACCAAGGCCATGGATGAGGCACAATGAGTCACTAAGTTTCTTAGAGGATGAGAAACACTTTCAGTAGGGGGGTATGATGGGCCTCTAAGTTAGACATAAATTAAGACCCATGCCTCTAATTTAAAACATAAATTAAGGCCTATGACCATCCTTTAGCACATTAAACCTCTCTTTTTTTATTAGATAATTTATCTTTAACTTTAATATATTCATTAGGAAGGTTTATAAATAATTGGATATTTGCGCCTAATATTATTTATTTTTGTGGAATATTATGAGAATATTGGGCAGATTATGAAGATTTGGAGGAGGAGATAATTTAGGTACTTGTTCCCTACTACAGGAGGATCAATAATAAATAATAAATCAACAAGATATTATGGAATTATGACACATATTGTGGAACTCCAATGATTGAGAAAATTTAGGAATGTGTTCGACTAATCAAAGGACCAGATCCACTAATCAAGGGATTTTGGTGGGGAAAGCTTCCTCCATTCATGGGGAATGATTCCTAATCATTTTGTATAAGTACCAAGTCGAATTTTCCTCTAGGGATAGATTTTCATTAGTGCTCTTGAGGAGAGAACTTGTATTTCTGCAGCTCCATTGTATTTTCTTGTAGGGATGTAATCATATTGATGGAATAATGAAGATTGGTGTCATGTTCAACTTCTAAATCTTGTTCTCCTCCATAGGTATCTGAGTTTCCTTGGGCTTGTCCACCCCAGTAACCTCAGAGCCCTTTTGTATCATTTTCTCTCTTTCTTTGTTTTCCCTCCATAATTTCACAATTTCTTAAGGGAGTTGCTCAGCCTGCAGCTGGACCAAGTCCAGAAGAACAAAGTGTGAGGGGAATGGAACAAGCTTTGATGGACATGCTATTATTTTGCAAGAAAACCACCAAAACTTGTGTACTTGATATAGCAAGATATGCTGCTGTGAAAGGTTGGTAGGGAGTCTCCAAAATGAAGCTAAGGCAAAATTTTTAGAGGGTGGTTGTAGCTGCTACAACATGACTACAATTTTTCATTAATGTCCAAGAGAATTTCTAAGATAATAGTTGTATCACTCATGAATCCTAGGAAATAATATGACAATTGGACATCATGCATACTCTCATTAGGTCAAGATAAAGGGATTTTGAAGTTTATTGAGTTTTTGATGAAGTTATGATGCTCAAAGGATCCTAAAAACAATATGGTTGTGTAGGTATCACCAATACCTTTCCAAAGATATATCCTTCTATGAAAAACTCCTCTTAGATAACAATTTATGGTCAATAGAAGTTTAGTATTAATTAAGAGACCAAAATTTTAGAGAAAAACCCCAAATGCCAAATTTGTTAACAAGTGCGCATCTTCAGGGCAGATCCAATTTTGATAAAGAAATTGATGGCCTCGAGTGTGAAAACCTACACACTAATTAATGGCATTAATTAGCGTCAAATTTTGGGACAATAAATGGTAATCATAAAAATAAATGGTTGGATAATACAAAGCTATGCAACGTTTAACCAATATTGTTGGCCCAAAAAAATAATGAGACATAGAAGCATTTTCATATAATTATGATGTAGGTTTTTTGGATGAATAACATGTGGCTCTTTCACACAGTCACCAACATAGTCAAAATGACACATCAACAAATGACATCATAACAATGATGTGGCACCACAAGGGGTTTCCACATGCTAGGGACAGATGGTATCTTTGGTTGGTAGGAATACTTAAAATGAGTGACACATGACACTCCTCATGGGTCATAACATGGCATGATGATGAGATCATGTGAATAACTAGTCACCCTAGGGTGTTAGTCATATGGGCACAATCACATACATTTGAACTCTCGTTATAAAGGTATTTACATTGGCCTTGATTACATGATGTGGTCATATGGACCATGGCACATATTTTACTGAATTAACCATAGGAATTATTAGTGAATCAATCAACCCATGTTCAACTCTTATGAGCCATGGGTCCACTTACTCATCTATATATACAAGTGATTGAAACTAAAATTGATACATCAATTGAATGAAGACATAGAGTTTTGATTAAGAAAAGTGCAAAACTTCAAAGTTTTGAGTTTGTTCGTGGTTACTTTTTTATTATGGTTCATTTTTCATGACTTCAATTCAATGAGAATTTCCTATGGTAACATGATTCATATGGTTCATTGGCTTGAAGTATTTTCATGGTTTGTTTCCCCAGTTTCGAAAAATCATTAGAATGACTAAAATTTGGATTTAGTTAGTTGCAAAATCCTTTTACTTGGAACCTAAAAAATGTAGATTTATGGTTTGCGATAAGAGTCTGATAGGAAATTATAGTTAGTAAATGGTTTGGACGGCATGCTATATTGCATAAAACATAGCGATGTCTATTTCAATCATGGAGACAATGGTCGAGGTGGCATGGTATCCAAGTTTTCATGAACCTATTTAATGTAGAGTTAAAGGTCACCAATATGCCACCGTGAAGCCACATAGTAAGTAGGTTTCGGTCTACCATATCATCACATGATGAATTTATATGGAGAAAGGTTAGACATGTTGAATATTGGTTAACCCCTTAGTTGAGTCATGAGTGCATATTGGTCACATTGATTTTAACTTGAGTCATTTGGTTTGCATATTCATATGATGTGGATTTTCCATGGTAGTGATCCATGTCCTCATCTCAAGTTGGATTAACTACATTACAAAAGGGATGGGAGAGGATAGTATAAAAAGGAACACTAATCAGTGGGATTAGTAAGGGGATTTAGTGAACTACCCTTGGTCTCATGTTTGAGTCACATAGATTGGTAGGTCATTAATTTTGGGTGTTGAGCCTGATTATATTCCTGGTATGAAGGTATCATCTTAGTCATGTTTGGATCTCAGTCCTTGATGCGGTCTGTGGAAGGGCTTGCCCCCCCACTATTGATGCCATGGGGGAAAAAACATGCTTTTAGCCCCGTCTTGGCAAGGGTTCAGGGTAGTTCCCTCCAAAGAAAAGTTTTAAGAAAAATTTCCTTGTAAAATATTGTAATTTTGTAGTCATTAGGTTGTTTATTAGGTAGTAGATCTGATAGTAGAAGTTATATTAATTTAGGGTTTTTTCCCCTAGAAGAAAATCGTTGATTTATATGAGGGAATTAGATTGTGGTTGTGTATTATTCTGTGAGAAAAAAAAAAGAGAGGAGAATGTGTGAGAGTGATGAGGAAGTTACAACGGATGTGTTGTAGATTGTATCCCTTCAGTTTGCTTGACAGTATAAAAATAAGTATGGTTGTTTCTCTATGGATGTAGCCCAAATTGGGTGAACCATGTATATCTATGTCTCTCTTGTTTTGTGATTTTCTATTTTTGTGTTTCCAAAATATTTTATGTGTTCTATTGCTTTGTTATTTAATTTCTAACAATTGGTATTAGAGCCAAAGGTCTATTTGGCTGATAAACTTTCAGGAAAAAAGGGTTCGTAGTTCAAGTCGTAGAAATGGCAGAAGATGGTACATTTAAAGTTAAGAAATTCAATGACCAAAATTACCAACTATGGAAGATGAAAATGGGAGATTATTGGTATCAGAAATATCTTTACCCACAATTGAGTGGAAAAACAAAGAATCCAACGAGTATGACATATGAAGAATGGTAGATTCTCGATAGAAATGCACTAGGAACAATACAACTATTCCTAGTAGCATTAGTGGTCTTCAACATTTCAAATCAAACGAAAACATAAGATCTAATGAAGGAATTGGCCAAACTATATGAAAAATCCTCAGCCTCAAACAAGGTATTTCTTATGAAGCATTTATTTAATATGAATATGTTAGAAGGTGGATTTGTTGTTGATCATTTAATGAATTCAACACAGTTACCAATTAGTTAAGTTCTATAGGGATAAATTTTGATGATGAAATTAGCAATATTTTGTTTCCAAGATCACTACCAAAAATTTGGAATTTCTTAGTCATGGCTATTAATAACTTTGTCTTTGGATCTAGAACTTTAATTTTTGATGATGTTGTTGGTGTTATCCTTAGTGAGGAAATGTGACGGAAAATCTCAGATGAGACAATAGGTTTTGCTTTAACTGCAAAGACTAGGGGAAGAAAATAGAGAGAGGAAAGAGCTTTGGACATCGTAGTAAGTCAAGGAAATGATTATCCAAATACAAATAAGGGAGAGTGATGAGCACCAGTATTGCAGCAAGGATGCTGCAACTCCTGGGCTACCAGCTTTATTTATCAACCCGGGGTTCATACAAACTTGGAGGTGACAGTGCTATATGCACAAGTAGAAGTGAAGGTCCTACCTGTTCTCACTTTTTCATCTGGCGAGAGACCCCAGGGGTTACAAGCCAAACTTCTATAGAGTCAGAAGAAGATTGATTCTTTGATGGAAGAAGATAATATCTATTCTAAGAGAGCTACTCTACTGCAGTAATGAAGAAAATAACATGTAATGCTAAATCACACCATATCCTAATTAACCAATTAAAAAAATATGCTAAGAAGAATTGCTAAATCAACACTAACCTAATGCTTCTATCTAAGTTACAGAAATAAAGAGAATAAAACCAAACTAATTTGTAAGCAAAGAAACTAAACTAAATCTATTTTCGTTTTTTTTTATTTTTTTGGTAAAATCAAGCATGCAAGGAGTCAAGCAGAAGAGCAAGCGAGGATCGAAGTCAGTGAAAGAAGGACGTAATGAAGCAGTAGTACACAGGAACCATTGGATCAGTCGGGAACAGTATTAATGGAAGATGAGCGACAGAGATCTTATTGCAGGAGATTATGTGAATGGATGGGCGAACAGGATTAATAGAAGATGAGCGGAAGAGATCTTATCATGTGAGATTGAGTGAATAGATGGATGGACAGGGTTAACGGAAGATGAGCAGCGGAGATCTTATCGCGTGAGATTGAGTGAATAGATGGATGGACAAAGTTAACAGAAGATGAGTGGCAGAGATCTTATTGCGAGAGATTAAGTAATAGATGGACAAACATGATTAACAGAGGATGAGCGGCGGAGATCTTATTGCGAGAAAAACGTGCAGAATGATGGAGCGGGTTTTCATAGGTGGTAAGCAGTTTCTTGCATGCCCTCAAAGTTGTAAGTTGGATTTCTAATTTTCACATTATTAGCCTAAGTGAGGGACATGTAGCACGGGAAAACCACTTTTCTCGCGTGCGCTCAGGTGGATATTAGCCGTGCAAGAATTCGCGCGAGATTGCACGATAGTCGTTGGATCATGCAAGATTGATCAACGGTGGAGATCGGCCAAGCTAGTTGGCAATTGGGTGACATGATAGCCATTGGATAGAGGGTGCAACAGATCAACGGTGGAGATTTGGAGCGCATAAAGTAGGTGGAAGAATTCACGATAATCGTTGGATCAAGCTAGACATATCGATGGTGGAGATTTGGAGCGCATAAAGTCAAATGTTGAAATGAATATGAAGAAGCTATGCGACATGCTGTTGATGGTGGTTGGTCAAGTTTGTTGTGAAAGGAAATCTATGGGTATAATCGAATCAAGACGTGTTTTATTAGCTTCCGCTTAAGCATTTCATGCTGAAGGAAATGAGCATCTGAGAAAAAAGTGATGGAAAAAGATGACAATGAAATGAACCTCGTACTAAATCAAGACAACAAAATTCATGCAAGAACTCCTAGGTAACCTGCTAATAGAAAGAAGGCACAAATGGAAGTAAACTAAAACACAACTAGTCTACTCTACACTATTGTAATGGAAATGTGGCTGCTTAAGCAAATGAACAATTAAACCATTAATCTACGCTAGCATACATGTACAATAAAGAGGAGCCTTAGCTGCTAGGGTTGGGCTTTAACCCAAGAGCTTTAGCCCTCTGAGCTAACTCAGTGTTGGCTCAAAACAAAATTCATTCTTATTATCAAAACCAATGGATTACATCAAAACTATCACAAGTCTTGGAGCTCAAAAATAGAGTAAAGTTTTACAATAAAAAAACTAAATCCTACTGAGGTCCTAGACCTCTCTACTTATACATCTAAAATCTCCAACGACTTCTTTATAATTTAGGAGGCTCAGGTCCCAAACTAGAGATAAACTGGTGCTTTGACTTCCACTTTCTCAGCTGCCTTCTAGTCCTCATGATTTGGCTGGTTTCACTCCGAGCTGATGGAGGAATATTCGAATGGATGGGGTAGTAAATGAAGATGATTTCTCTCCTATAATTCCTTTCCCTTGTCCCATTTGATTTTTGACCAAGGTCTTTGCTAAAATTCCTTATTTTTATCCTTTAATCCTACATTAAATGCACATTAGACCACAAAGCAAAATATCCAACTCTAACTCATCTCATAAACAAAATATAATCAAAAGTATGCAATAAGTTGTGAGAATAGTTGGTTTAACTAAGCTAGGAGGTGAATTAAGGCCCATATAATTACCCAATGATGATTCTCATCATCACCTCCCTACTGAAATTTTTGCTCATCCTCTGAGCAACTTAGTCAATGTCCATGTCCTTCATGGCTCTGGTAGCCTCTCTGACATCCCATGATTTTGCTATGGTCACTTCTTCTTGTTCATAGAAGCCTGCTTTCCTTTCTACTTCTTCCCACTACCTCTTTTCCTCTTCTTTTTTTCTCCCTTCTAGCATCCCTAGGAGTAGTGGTGGACTGATTTTTAGGCCTATCGAATTGACCTTCAACCTTTGCATTGATTGCTTATACATAGGTGTCCTGTTGAGTGCCTCTCTCAACCTTTGAGGGGAGTGATATTCTCTGATCTTCAAGTTGTGTGGTAGTGTGTTCCATCTCCTTGAGCAGGCACGTATACTACCATCTCCTAGCAGCCTAAACATATCCTCAAAGTGTGAAATTGCTTGCTCTTGGGCAGCAAGATATCTAGGTGCCAACTGAGTATCATTTGCAATTAGATTATGGTTTCTGATTAGGACCATGGGATTTGATTGTTCAGCTCTGATGAAAAGAGGTTGATTTTGCTCTATGGCCAATATTCTTTTCATCTCTGCATCCCTTGACTCCTCATGGTTCATCCATGATGCCAAAGACATTAATTGTAGATCTCCTAGTTCGACATTAGGATCCCAAACATTCATTTCTAGGAGGGCCATGTTGTGCAAGTAAAACTCAGCCATTTTGGACCTATCCTCTAGTGTAATTTGATCACAAATATCAATAAACTGCATGTAGTCCTGAAATGGCATGGTTCCCCTTTGTGCTAGTGTTTTAGTCTGAAATTGCAGCCATTGTTCTCTGAGGTAAAGAGCATAGGATTTAGCTAGCATCCTACACTGGATGGCCTCCAAGTAAAGGTTGGCCATACATGCTAGTTGGTTTTCTTTTTCCTGCAGCTGTCCTCTTAGCCATGTATTTTCCCTCTCAAGTTTATCTCTCATTATTGCTTCTATGTCCCTTAGTGTACAGGAATCTTCAATCTCAACAGCGATTTTTCTTGATATTTTGTGGCTTCCCTTGTTTGATTCTTGTGCTCTTTCCTGTTCTGAAATATAGAGGGGTTTTCCTCCTTCCTTTTCGTTTCTTCTTAACTGGGGTGCTGAGAGCAGTGAGGGCAGCTGCTACCTCCCTCTTAGGGGCCTCTAGAGACACCCTAGGTGACTCCTCCTTGTGTTCTTCCCCTTCTGTTTCAATGCCTTCTTCCTCTTGATGTTCTTTCTCATATCCATCAATGTCTTCCTTCACTTCCTCCTCTGTTTCAGCATCATCCTCCTTCTCTTCTCCATCATGTTCCTCTGTATTAGTTTCTTCTTCATCCATCTCATCCCCATCTAGATCTGTATCTTTTTCTTCTTATTTTTCCTCCTCCTCATTGATAGAAGGACTAACATCATAGGTGAGGGTTTTGATGTCATCCTCTGCTAGTAAGTCTCTGAAGACTAACCATGTTATAGGGATCTTGAGGTTTTGGAGGGCATCCTCAATGAGGATCCTGATCAACCCATGGTGAGCCAATTTTTGGGGATTCCCTTCCTTTAGTTTGTTGCTAGAGTCTATGAGTGATTGCATCAAGAAATAGGGTATGCTGAGTCTTCGGTGAATTGATGTTTCTACCCCAAATCTTAATTCTTCAAGCATCCTAAAATGGTAGCCATAAACAAAACTGTATCTACCCTCACATGAGATATATTTGATGAATTGGTAACCTACCTCACTCCATGGGTATGGCAGACTATCCCTCCTTACTCCATTTTTATCCTCCGTGGGTTCTTCACCTTCTAAAAAGAATTTCCTTTTTTCCACTTGACTGTCTGCTTTGTCTTCTTTTCTCCGTGGAATTCCTAGGGGAAGTGTGGTGACCATACTGATGAGCTCTAGGGTGAGATCTATAGTGAGCCCTCTAACTATAACAGTGGCATGGATTCTTCTATGTGGAGTGAGGGAATGAGCAAATTCTTGAGTCACCTCATCATCATACCCTGTGAATTTTTTGAAAAACCCCATCCATTGGTGTCTTATAAAGATTTCAAGCACTTGGGGGTATTGTTGTATCCTCACATTGTTTATGGGTTCTCCCCTATTAAACCATCCTGTCATATTGCTTGTGAGGCTTGAGAAGGAAATGAGAGGTTTGAAACAAGAATTTTCAATTCAGGAGAAAACAGAGTTTCTTGTGTATTTAATTCACCTCCCACAGTTGTTATATCCACTAGCTTTTATAGCATTTCTAGTTAATTTGCTTGTAAATGGGGATGGATTTTTAGATCCTACCTCTTTAGAATGGTGGTAGTGGACACTCTCATGATATTCCCTCTTGAACCTTTCTCTGCCTATCCTATAGAATACCTCTATGTATTTTGTAGACTGCTCCTATAAACTGTTCTTGTGCATGCTCCTGTAGAAATTCTCTTGCAAAACAATGGATCCTTGCTTCCAGTGGGTGGCCATAGTTATAGAGCGACTTGAGTGAGGGAGTTTTGAGGAGGTGGAATGCATGAATGCATGCAAATGATGTTTTGTTTCCCACTCCTCGTAATCAACTCCCACCTCATAGATCCGTAGTTAACCACTTCTTGTCCTACTCCTCCTTTGTCTTTGAGTTGACTATGGCCACGTGTGAGAGGACATCTGGTTTTGTATGTGATGACTGAATGAAGGTGGCCAAGTTAACTAGCCACCTTTCACTTATAGACCAACTACCTCATAACATTTACAAATTTTGATCAAATGATGCATATGAGTGAGTGAGTGGGATACTTACATGTGGTCTCGATGCCATGCTACAGTTGTCAAAGATCAAAGGTGTTACGTTGTTTATTTGCTGCATGGTCATTCTTCTTCCTCCTCTGCTATCTGTTGTCTGCTGTTGTGGAGCTCCTGGATCATCCTAGTGAAGACTTGTAGTTGATGATTGATATTCTGTGGGATAGTTTGCTATAGGATTTCCTACAGGATGTCCTGTAGCTGCTTCTCCCTTATAATTTCTTAATCATGTTGCTGACTAGGGCTGTGAGGATGCTACAATGAATGAATGTGTGTGGAGCAAGGGAATAACTAGCAAAAAATGATCTCTTTTTATCTTGAATGGTGAGTGTAGGGATGATGGTAATGGACGAGGTGAGGGGTTAGATCATGTCTAGAATGAATTTTGGAGACCTAACCAACCTACCATTCACCCTCGGATTTCTTCCAGTAGGTTTTCAAGGGAACCCGTAGAAAACACAATCTTCTCCTAAATTGAAGCAATGAAGTGAAAAAAAATGTAATCAATGGAGGGATGCATGGTAAGAAGTGGAGGAGATGAATATATGTGAGGCAGGGTTCCCTTTGGATCTTCTCTTTTCTCCTTGATTGTTTTTCTCGCCCACTTGCAAATAACCATTATGTCTTTTCTTTTATTTCTTTCTTTTTCTTTTTCTTTTTTTTGAAAAACACATAGGCTGCCTCAAAGAGGTTTTCACCCTAGATGTTTTCCCTGGGGGCCTCAAGGAAGGTTTTCTCCCATGGATCTTCTTATTATTTTTTTCCATTTTTTTTCATCATTGGGCCACCTCAAGAGGTTTTCAATCCAAAGATGGGACTCAGGCACCTCATGGAGGTTTTCACCTGAATCCTTATTCTTTTTTGTCTTTTTAGTGACCTGATGAGGAAGGAGCCATCATCACTGTCTTATTGATATTGTCAATGAACTCTTGTTTTGATAAAAGCATCTTGTACATTTTCAATCCGTGTCCATTAACAAGCAATGGAATGGCTTCTTCATCTATAGTTATGATTTGCACTGAACCATTATCATGGCATCTTTCCACCACATAAGGTCTGAGCCATCTTGTCTTTAGCTTGCCCTTGAAGTATTTATACCTAGAATCATATAACGGTGCCCAATCTCCCTCTTGAAATTGCTTCTCCTTAATATGTTTATCATGCTAGATCTTCCTCTGAAGCTAAACTATCTCTGTATGTAGGAGGGCCTGCATTCTAAATTCATCCAAGCCATTCAATTGGAACAATCTTTCTTTATGTGCATGACTGAGATCCAAATCTAGTTGGGTTGCCATCCTCAATGTGCTATATTCAAACTCAATGGACATCAAATCCTTTTTCCCATAGACCATCTCATAGGGTGTAAATCCAGTGGTGGTCTTCCATGTTGTATTATAGGCCCAGGTGGACTCAACTAGTCTCTCTGCCCAATCCTTCCTGCTGCTGCTCACTACCTTGGTTAAGATTCTTTCCAGTGCCCCGTTGGTCACCTCCACTTGCCCATTATCTTGTGGATGATAAGGAGTGGAGGTCCTATGATTGATTTTGTGATGGTTGAGCAGTTCTTCAATCATGTTGGAAGTAAACTGGTTGTCTTGGTCTCTGACTAGCTCTCTAGGGTACCCAAATTTGTAGAATACATTCTCCCTTAGGAACTTAGCCACCTTCTCTTTTTTTGTTGTCTTAATCGCTTTTGTTTCAGCCCACTTAGTCAAATAATCAAAGCACACAACAATATACTATTTTTCTTTGAAGGAGGGTTGATAGGCCCAATGAAGTCCATGCCCCCACTTTTCAAATGGCTTAAAATTCACTTGAGGTTGTAGGGGCATTTCATCCCTTGGAGTAGGATTTCCCATCCTCTGGCACCGATCACACTAAATAATGTACTTTTTCACATCCTGATGAAGAGTGGGCCAATAATAGCTCGCTTGTAACACTTTGAATGTTGTCCTCTTTGCTGCAAAGTGACCTCCACAAGGCCCATCATGACAGGTCAGAAGGATGTCAAAGACTTCCTCTTCCCTTACACACCTTCTCAAGATTTTATCTAGGCCAAGTTTGAAAAGGTTGCCCCCAATCCAGGGGAAGGGGGGGATTTTCTTAACTATCTTGCTCTTTTCCTTGGAGGGCAAGTTTGGTGGGAATTGTGCTGATACCAAATAGTTTGCTATATTAGCAAACCATGGGGAGAGAACTGAAATAGCAAACAAATGCTCATCTGGTAACTGGTCATCCACCATTCTTTCTTCACCCCTAGGCATATTCATCCTAGATAGAAAGTCTGCAACAACATTTTCCTTACCAGGCTTGTCAACAATAGTTAGATCAAACTGCTGTAATAAAAGCAACCATCTTATAATTCTAGCATTTACATCTAGTTTGTTCATTAAATATTTGATTGCAGCATGGTCAGTATGCACAAATGTTTGGTATCCTATAATGTAATGCCTAAATTTGTTTAATGAATGCACAACAGCCAGGAGTTCCTTTTCAGTCACAGTATAATTTAGCTCAGCGTTTGACAGGTTTTTACTGATAAAATAGATGGCATAAGGAAATTTCTCCTCTACCTAACCTAAGGCTGCTCCTATGGCTTTGTGTGAGGCATCAACATGAATATGAAAAGGGACGGCCCAGTTTGAGCCTCAAATAATTGGTGTAGTGATTAACTTACCCTTTAAAATGTCTAAGGCCTCTTGAAATCTTTTTGACCATATAAACTCATAGACTTTGGCCAACAACCCAAATAAAGGAGAGGCCAACTTGTTGAAGTCCTTAATGAACCTTCAGTAGTATCCATCTAACCCCAAGAAAATTCTGACATTCCTCTACTTTTGAGGAGGTGGGACCCTTTGGATGATTTCTATTTTGTTTGGGTCCACCTGCAGTCCTTGCTGAGATATTGAATGACCTAGCATGGTCCCTTTAGTCATTAAGAATTCACATTTTTCTGGACTAAGAAACAGATTCATTTCAATGCATTTGTGCAATACTTTGCCTAGGTTAGTGAGGGCTTCTTGAAAATCACAACCATAAGGTGTGAAATCATCCATATAGATTTCAACCGCATAATGTAATAATTCAATGAAAATACTCAAGACCGCTCTCTGGAATGTGGCAGGAGCATTGTATATGCCAAAAGGAAGGACCTTATAGGCAAAAGTACCCAAGGACAGGTGAATTTGGTCTTGTCCTGGTCTTCCAGGTAGATTTGAATTTGGTTGTACCCACTGAATCCATCTAGAAAATAAAAAAACTTCTTCCCTGCCAGGCCATCTAGCACTTGGTCAATGAAGGGTAGGGAATGATCCTTCTTTGTGGCTTTGTTCAACTCCTTGTAATCGACACAAATCCTCAACTTACCATTTTTCTTGAGAACTAGCACCAAAGGAGAGACCCACTCACTGTCAGAGATAGGGTAAATGAATCCTGCATCTAGCAGTTTTTGCAGTTCCTCTTTGACTATATCTTTAAGAGCTAGATTAATCCTCCTTTTGGTTGTCTGACTGGCTTTCAACCTTCTTTGATGTATATTTGGTGAGTACACACTGAGGGGTGTACTCCCTTCATTTCCTTATAACTCCAAGCGAAGGCTTCTAGGTTTTCTCTCAACATGTTGCATAGCTTTTCCTCTATGAGAGTAGAAAGAGATGGATTAATTTTCAAAGTTTTCTCTCAGTCAAATTCTATGGTTTTGACACGGAGTGGGTTGGAATTGTCCAAGCATAAGTCAATTGGATGATTGTTATGGATTTCTCTTACTTCTTCTTCTAATGGTAATGAACTAGGAGATGGAATTTGGAGCAGGTGCTCAATTAAGTCATCCTCATCTTGCTGTCCTCCTCCTATGGTTGCTTCCAAAGCATAAAATTGGGTTGAATAAACCTCATCTTCTTCCTCCTCCTCCAACCGTAAAGGTAAATCATGCTATAGACAAGGTTGAGCGGGAGGGTATAGGACTAACTGCTTGTACATATGCCCATTCTTGATGGTCATATTCCCAACTCTGCAGCTAATGTAAGCATCAGCTATGGCCAACCATGGCCTCCCAAGGATGAGAGGGTAACCAATAAGTTTAGCCTTAGGCTAGAGAACTAGAAAATCTGCAGGGTTCTCCCAGGAGTCAATGGAGACCATCACATCCTCCACAATTCCCTCAAGGATGACTGTGGAACAGTCTGCAAGTTGCAGAACTGTTATGGTCTTCCTCAATGACCCTTGGATCTTGATCTTGAGCATGGTGTCTTTGGTCATCATATTAATGGCAGCCCCAAGAACAATCAAAGTGTCTGGGACAATGGTGTCATTGATGTGCACACCTACTACAGGGCTTCCAACGTCCAAATATTTTGGACATATTACCTGCCCCAGCATTAAGTCAGACAGCTACCCAATGACATTAATGGTAGGGGCATCCCTTTTTCTTCTTCATAGATGCTTGAAGCACTTCTCCTTAATAAGCTTATTGTAAATGGGAACATCTTTTATTGCCTAGAGAAGGGGAATCTTTACACACAGATTTTTCAATTCTCCCAGAAGTCCAATTTCTTCTGGGGTAGGCTAGAGTGGTTCGACTAATCTCTCAAGAAAGGTGGATTTACTTTAAGGTTTCTTTCCTCTATTTATTCCTCAACCTCCCTATGTGGAGAGGGAGGTTGGTTATCCAAGAAAATTCTCCCAGATCCTAGGTTGATCTCCTGGATTTCTACAACATAAGCTGGGTATGATGTCTCTCCACTCTATACTTGTTGAGCCTGCCTATTGTTTGGGTTCGGATTTGGCTGGGTAGGAATCTGGGGTTGCTTGGGTGGAGCAAAGTGTAGGAGTTGTGGTTGGGTAGGTGGTGGAGGAAATAGAGTTGGAGTGTTGTTGTATTGGGGCCTCCAACCCTGGAGTGGGTATTCCACTGAGGTTGTGGTAGAATGTAAGGTAGAAATGACTGGCTAGCTGGTTGGGAATGATACTGAGATGCATAGGACCAAGGAGGGGGTGTAGACCAGGAAGGATGATCAAAGGGTCCCTAAGAAGGTATAGTTGTGGTTTGGTTGGGGTGGTAATATGCATGGGATAACCCTTGCATACCCTGCTGGTATGGTCTAGGCCAAGGAGGTCTCCTTTGGTTGATGTTGCAAAGATGCTTAGTGGCCCCTTCAGCGCCTTGATATATAGCTTTAGGTTTGGTTAAAGAAGGGAACTTGTCTGTGGAGTGGTTTTCTTCACAGACTGAGCAAATCTCAATGTATTTCAACGGGCATTCATTCCTGGGATGCTTCCTAAAAGATGGCCAAGGCTCTCTATGCTTCCTCTTGCTTCCTTTTGACATTCATGTTGAAATATGGCAACAAGAATATTCCAATTTAATTTGTCCTTGAATTAAATTGTGAATTAAAATTGAATTTAGTCTTAACATCTACTTGGAAATAATTAATTTTAGTTGGAGAAATTCAAGTTAGAAGTCTTTCTGAAGTCATGCAAGAGTTATCCCTTAAATTAAGGAAATAAGATTGAGTTATGTTTGAGTTGTAATTAGTTAACTCAGTTTACTGAGTTAAGTCCAGTTAAATTAGTTCCAAACTGTTTGAGGAACTAATAGTGAGTTAATAGTCAGTTGATGCATTAATGCACTCAACTAGTGCTACTCCAGTTAACTGAAGATTCCCTCATCAGAAACTCATGCATGTCTATTCTGAGAAAGACCCAGTTGAGATTAATATTCAAGGAAAGTGTACTATCAGTTGCGTGTGTTTTCTCATGGAGAAAACTCATGCATTCAGTCAAGGATTTATCCTTGAAGATTGCACGGTTTTGATGGAAAGGGTTTTCCACCTGGTAAGAGGAAATCATCCACAAGGAACAACGCAAGGAAATAGGAGCTTGGAGGGAAGAGAGGAAGGCTGGATTGAAGCCAAGATTTCCTGTGAGCATCTATGAGGATTGTACTGAGAGGTGGCTAGTTGTGAGAGCTAAGGCTTTGTATAATTCCTATGTATTTCCACCATGTATGATAATACAATAGTGTGGGGTTTTTAGCTGAGGCTTTCCCCAAAGTATTTTCATGTGTATTGTGCCATTGATTCTTCTTCTTCTGGTTACATTTTTCAACTCAATCTTTAAGCTTCCACAAAATTGATAGTAGAAGTAAGTTATAGTATTCTTCTTTGATTTATATTGCATTATCAGGTTAACCTATATAGATTTTCTACATGGTATCGGAGCTATGAACAGCATACTAAGAAGAGAATTCGAAGTTTGAAGTTCAGGGTTGATGGTGCAAATCGAATTTATATCATACTTCAAGGTTGGCCAATGGCATTCTATGGCTTGAGACTAGAGTATGCCTTGGAAGGTAGCTCGAATTACATAGCATGGAAAGATAGAATGGAGGTTGTATTAGAAGACAATGGCTTGAAGGAATTCATTGATCAAGAAATCCCAAAGCTAGCATCAACTAATGCACAAGATTTGGTTGAGTGGAAGAACTATGTGGCAAAGGCGAAATGGATCATCCTTGAGGGAGTTCGAGACCATATTGTCTCGAGTCTCCATGGGAAGGATAATCCATTTTCAATGTGGAAGACATTGAAGGACCTCTACCAGAATAGTAGTGACCAGAGGAAATTGGCGCTCAAGGATAAGCTTCGAAGAATCAAGATGGAGATGGGCGATATTATTTCCACATATCTGAACAAGCTTACCACCTACAGAGATGAGCTTGGCAGTGTGGCAATAACTACTGTTGATGATGATATGGTGAACCTTGCTGTCCTTGGCCTTCCAAAGAGTTGGAATAGCTACCAGGACTCTGTGAATGGAAGGGAGAAACTACTAGATTGGGAATGAATGTGTTCGGATCTTATGCAGGAGGAGATCAAGAGGAGCACACGAGATGGTTCTTCATCCAAGAATGATGATAAAGAAAATCTGGCCTTAGCAAGTAAGGAAAGGAAAGGGAAGGGGAAGGCTTCTCATTTCAAATTGAATTCTTCTCATGGAGGGAAGAAGGGTGACATGTCTAAAGTAAGATGCTTTAATTGTCACAATATGGGACATTATGCGACTAATTTCCCATCGAAGAAGTCCAAGAAGGGATCGACAGAAGGATCGGAAGGTAAGGCATTAACCTCTCAGTTCGAAATGGACTTTACCCTCATCGCATGCATGGTGTCATCAGTGATGGGTTGTTTCTGGCATCTTGACAATGGAGCCTCATTCCACATAACCGGTGATAAAAATCTATTCAATGCCTTGGAGGAGAAAGACCTCAAGATGCTCATAGAGATGGGTGACGATGGAAGGTATAGTGTTTCAGGAGTGGGCATGGTTGCTTCTCAAAGGGAGCATGGAGCTCTTATCACCTTGACAGATGTGAAGTATGTGCTTGGACTGAAGAAGAACTTGGTACCAGTCATGATGTTGGAGGACAAAGGCTATGATGTTGTCTTCAGTAAAGGAAAGGCGTTCCTAAGACACATAGCCACGGGTCAGACCAAGAGGATAGGGATTCGGGTGAAGAATCTCTATAAAGTAGAGATAGATGATTGTGCAGCATTGAGTACGAAAATAGAATTGGTGTAAAGCCAAGACATTGGCGAGTTGTGGCACACGCAGTTGGGCCATTTTCATCATGGGGCTTTGAAGATAATGCAACAGATATCTACAAGACTTCCCAAAGGTAAAATTGAGCAAGTTGACACATGAAAAGGTTGTACCTTGGGAAAGTACACCAAGTCTTCCTTTCATGATTGAGACAGTCAAGTAGAGGCTATCTTAGAGTGAGTTCATATTGATTTGTGTGGACCATTCTCGACGACATCCACAACGAAGCAAAGGTGTTATGTGATTTTCATTGATGACTATTCTCGTAAATGCTGGATTTATTTCATGTAGACGAAGGACCAAACTTCAAATAAGTTCTTCAAATATGTCAGGTTTCTCACCTAAAGGTTCCTCCAGTTCACAACCACCGAAGAAGAGAGAAGGTTGGTTGTTGGATGCAGTGGGGGTATTTGGCAAGAATTTCCCTAAATTGTCCCTATTCCTATGAGGCATGAAAGAAAATGTTTTTGGGTTGGTTTTTGTAAGATTTTTTTAGCTGGAAATGAAATTGATGATTGAATGAAAACTACTGACAGAAAGAAAAGTTACTTGCTGAATTGAAATTCTACTTGCAGAATGGAAAGGAAAGCAGATAATGACAAATGAAAGAAAGGAAGCTACTAGATTACTTTTGCAGAAATAAATTAATGGAAGAAAATTGAAGACTAGAAATAGAAGATAAGAAAGCAGTACTCACATTCTACTCTGACACCTCCCCGACAACGACGCCAAAAAGTGATGAGCGCCAGTATTACAGCAAGGATGTTGCAACTCCTGGGCTACTAGTTTTACTTATCAACCTGGATTTCATAAAAACTTGGAGGCGACATTGCTATATGCACAAGTAGAAGTGAAGGTCCTGCCTGTTGTCACTTGTTCATCTAGCGAGAAACCCCAGGGGTTCCAAGCCAAATTTCTATAGAGTCAGAAGAAGCTTGATTCTTTGATGGAAGAAGAGAAAATATATTCTAAGAGAGCTACTCTATTGCAGTAATGAAGAAAAGAACATGTAATGCTAAATCACACCATATCCTAATTAACAAATTAAACAACTATGCTAAGCAGAGTTTCTAAATCAACACTAACCTAATGCTGCTATCTAAGTTACAGAAGTAAAGAGCATCAAACCAAACTAATGTGTAAGCAAGGAAACTAAACTAAATCTATTTTCACATTTTTGGTTTTTTCGGTAACATCAAGCATGCAAGGAGTCAAGTGGAAGAGCAAGTGAGGATCGAAATCAATGAAAGGAGGACATAATGAGGCAGTAGTACACAAGAACCGTTGGATCAGTCGGGAACAGTATTAATGGTAGATGAGCAGCGGAGATCTTACCGAAAGAGATTACATGAATGGATGGATGAACAAGATTAATGGAATATGAGTGGCAGAGATCTTATCGCGTGAGATTGAGTGAATAGATGGATGGATAGGGTTAATGAAAGATGAGCAGTGGAGATCTTATCGTGTGAGATTGTGAATAGATGGATGGACAAGGTTAACGGAAGATGAGCGGCAGAGATCTTATCACAGGAGATTAAGTAATAGATGGATGAACAAGATTAACGGAGGATGCGCAACGGAGATCTTATCATGGGAAACCATGCAGAATGATGGAGCAGGTTTTCGTAGGTGGTAAGAAATTTCTCGCGCACCCTCAAAATTGTAAGTTGTATTTCTAATTTTCATGCAATTAGCCTAAGTGAGTGACAAGTAGCATGGGAAAACCACTTTTCTTGTGGGCTCTCGGGCGGATATCATCCGTGCAATAATTCACGTGAGATTGTGTGATAGCCATTGGATCAAGGGCACGACAGATCAATAGTGGAGATTTGGAGCGCATAAAGTAGGTGGAATAATTAATGATAGCCGTTGGATCAAGCTAGACAGATCGACGATGGATATTTGGAGCACATGAAATCAAACTTTGAAATGAATACGAAGAAGCTATGTGACATGCGGTTGACGGTGGTTGGTCAGGTTTGTTTTGGAAGGAAATCTACGGGTATAATCGGATCAAGATGTGTTTTATTAGCTTCCGCTTAAGCATTTCCCACTGAAGGAAATGAGCATATGAGAAAAAATTGATGGAAAAAGATGACAATGAAATGAACCTCGTACTAAATCAAGACAACAAACTTCATGCAAGAACTCCTCGCTAACCTGGTAATTGAAAGAATACACTATTGTAATGGAAATGCGGATACTTAAGAAAATGAAAAATTAAACCATGAATCTACACTAGCATACATGTACAATAAAGAGGAGATGTATCTGATAGGGTTGGGCCCTAACCCAAGAGCTTCAACCCTCTGAGTTAACTCAGTTCTGGCTCAAAACAAAACTCATTCTTATTATCAAAACCAATGGATTACATCAAAACTGTCACAAGTCTTACAACTCGAAAATAGAGTAAAGTTTTACAGTCAAAAATCTGAATCCTACTGAGGTCCTAGGCCTCTCTACTTATACATATGAAGTCTCCAACAAATTCCTTAAAATTAGGGAGGCTCGGATCCCAAACTAGAGATAAACTGGTGCTTTGACTTCCACTTGCTCAGCTGCCTTCTAGTCCTCATGATTTGGCTGGTTTCACTCCGAGCTGATGGAGGAATATTTGAATGGAGGGGTAGAAAATGAGGAGGATTTCCCTCCTATAATTCCTCTCCCTTGTCCCATTCGATTTTTGACCAAGGTCTTTGCTAAAATTCCTTATTTTTATCCTTTAATCCTACATTAAATGCACATTAGACCATAAAGAAAAATATCCAACTCTAACTCATCTCATAAACAAAATATAATCAAAAGTATGCAATAAGTTGTGAGAATAGTTGGTTTGACTAAGCTAGGAGGTGAATTAAGACCCATATAATTACCCAATGATGAAGCTCATCAGAGCGTGTGATGGAAATGTGGGAAGAGAGGATACCTAATGGAAGAATGTAAGTCTCGGAAGGGAAAAGAAGGATATGGACATCAAGGGAATAATTAGGAAGAAAATATAATAGGTGATGTGTTGCAAGATGCTTTAATTCTTTCATTAGAAAATATTAGATGCCTTTGTGGTAGATTCATGGGATTCATTCCATGCCACACCTAATAGGAAACATTTTCATGACTGTGCTCAAGGATATTTTAGACAGGTTTGTCTAGGAGATGATAAATATTGTAAAATTATAGGAATGGGTAAGGTACTTATAAAGAAACAAAATGGAAACTAATTCTTAAGAATGGAGGTAAGTCATGTTCCAAATCTAAAGAAAAATATAATTTCAACAGGGAAGTTGGGAGGTGAAGGTTATGTAACTACATTTATAGACAAAACATGGAAGGTCACTAAAGGAGTCTTGGTAATAAAAAAGGGAGAAAGGTAGGTACATTGTATTTATGCAATGGTATTTTTGGTCCTGCTAATGCTTTAACATCCAAAGGAGAAGATACGACACTATGGAATCATAGGCTTGGGAACATGAGTGAGAATGGGATGCAAATTCTTCACTCAAGAGATTTGTTGTCGGGTTTGAAGCATGTTGATTTGGATTTCTGTGAGTATTGTATTTATGGAAAACATAAGAGAGTTAGATTTATCAGAGTTGGGAAAGAAAAGAAGAGTGAAAAATTAGAGCTTGTACATATATATGTATTGGGACCAATTCATGTATAATATTTTAGTGGCTCCAATTATTGTGTTACTTTTATTGATGATGCAACTAGGAAAATTTGGATTTACTGTATTTGAAATAATTTTGATGTCTTTGATACTTTTAAGAAATTGAATGTTTGGTTGAGAATGCCAGACAAGAAAGAAGTTGAAGTGTCTCATATAAGATAATGGAGGTGAATACTGCGGCGAGTTTGAAAATTACTATTTATACCATAGAATTTGTAGAGATAAGACAGTTCCAACAACACTACAAAAAAATGGTGTGTTAGAAAGGATGAATAGAAAAATCATGGAGCGTGCAAGGGGTATGATATTGCATGCAAGATTTCCTTTAAAAGTTTGGGTAGATGTTGTAGATATTTTTGTTTATCTAATAAACAAAGGGCCTTCAAGTTCATTGGACGGTGGTATTCTAGAGGAGTCATGGACAGGAAAGAAGGTAAACTACTCATTTCTAAAGGCCTTCAATTTTGATGCATTTGTCCATATTAATAAAGAAAATAGAAAAAAGATTGAGGCAAAATCAAAGAACTGTAATTGGATATGGTGTTAATGATTTTGGTTATCGCTTATATGATTATGACAACCAGAAAACCATTAGGAGTAGAGATGTTTTATTCAATGAAAGAGTCTTGTACAAAGATTAGTTGTAGGGAAGAAATAGGAAGAGGAAAAGGAAAAATGCATAGTGCTTAATGAGATCACTAAAAAAGTAAATTCAAAGGTGTGAGGAAATCATAATGATCTTAAAAATCAACAAAAACCACCTCAAACTCCTCCAAGTGTTGTTATAAGATCTACCAAGTTAAGTGGACCCCCCAAATGATACTCTCCTTTGTTATATTACGTATTACTGATTGATTATGGTGAACTAGAAGGATATCAAGAAGAAATGTAAGTAGAAACAAAAATGAAGTGGGATCAATCCAGAAAGAAGAGATGGAATACTTGGTATATAAACAAACTTGGGATTTAGTTAAGTTTCCTGCATGTGAAACAACATTGCATAATAAATGGTTTTACATGTTGAAGGAAGAAGACTGAGGGAAAATAAGGTATAAGGCTATACTGGTTGTGAAGGGGTTTTCACAAAAGAAATGCATAGACTTTGATGAAATATTTTCTCCTGTTGTTAAAATGACTTCAATCGGAACTATTTCAGTCTAGTGGAAACCAAAGATTTGTATATTGAACAATCAAATGTAAATACAACCTTTCTCCATGGGGATTTGGAGGAATAGATCTATATTCAACAACCATAAGGAAATGAGGTCAAAGGGAAGGGAAAATTAGCACACAAGTTGAAGAAGATCATGTATGGCTTAAAAAAGATCTAAAGCAATGATATCTAAAATTTGACATGTTTATGTTTGAGCAAGGTTATACTAGATGCCATTCAAACCATTGTGTTTATCTTAAGAAACGAAATGATGGAAACTATATTGTATTACTTTTATATGTAGATGGCATGCTTGTTGTAGGGTCTAACATGCAAGAAATAAATGTACTCAAAATAAAAATGGCCAATTCATTTAAAATGAAGGATTTGGACATTGTAAAGCAAATCCTTCATATGAGAATTACTATAGAAAATAAAAATTGTAAATTAACATTGTCTCAGGGTGAGTACATAGAAAAAGTGTTAGAGATATTTAATATGCAGATGCAAAATCAATAAGTACACCTTTGGCTAGCCATTTCAATATAAGTAACGAGATGTATCCCAATGTAAATTTTCTTAGGGTTGTATTGTTCTTTGTTGAAGATAATTTCATTTTAAACTTTTCATCATTTACATATTCATTCACCCCATTACATCATAACATCATTAGCAATGTTATCACCAAAAAATGATCAAATAGCCATTTCTAACTAGGTGGATCAAAATACACCATGCAGGATTAATTTTACCATAGAAAAATCACTTTCACTGTAGAAAATAATTTACTAAACCACTTTTATTAAATTATTTTCTGATTTAAATTTAAAAAAACCCATGAGAATAATTAGATAAATCATTATGAATTTAATTTTCTCTGGGAATAATTATTAAATCGTTATTTAAATAATTATTCCTTGTCACATTTGACTAAATCCCCAAGGAATAACTAAATAAATCATAATTTATTTAATATTCCGTATTTATATTATTGGAATTTTTGTTAAATCACTATTTAATAATTATTTAAATTTCACACCATTCTTAATTCTCGCAAATAATTAATAAATCATTTTATTTGTTAATTATTTCTAAATAAATATATTTATCCATTTTAAATGTCTTTTCCCTCTCCAATAAATATAATAAAGTATTTCAAGCGGTTAGATCTTGATTTGGTTAATATTATTTTATTATTCTCCATTTTCGAGATTAACTCCATACTTAGTTATAAAGAGGAGTGCTTTCTATTCATTCTTCACCATGATCATAATCATCATCACCATTATCGTCTTTTTTGTTTTGAGCTCCCATTTTAGTTATCCACATTTTGTATGGGTTTTTCACATATCCAGAGAAGATCATTTTCTGAAGCATCAAGAACATCAAAGGACTCATCCCGTGAAGGGGGACTTACAGACCCTTTTGTAGATCTCCTTCACCAGGTATTTTTAATAAAGAATTTATTCAATTAAATTCTTTCCATTTGGGTTATTGCATTAGATATTTTTACTATTGATTTCTATTATGGATCATCTATACTTTTGTTGTAGGGTTTTCCATTTTTTATTTCAGATCTGAATCACAAGTAGCCACCAACTTGTTGTTAGGGTCGCTTGTCACCTAGTGACTTAAGTGAAGTGTTTTTGGTACAACTTCTTAGAAATTTCACACTAACAAATGGTGACTCTACTAGGTCTTTAGTTACGCATTTGTCATCCAACATATGGAAATTCCAAAGGTGTAATAACAATGTTCTAGGGTGACTAATGTTTCAGAAAATTTCATGGTTTTCTACAGCTATTTCTAGCCTCTCAATTTATATTTATAGTACTATTTCCTTTTTTGTCAAATTTTTAGATTCTGGTGGTTTTTTGGTTCTTTCAGCAGGTCACAGGTACCAGAGGACCAGGAGACGAAAAAACCTATGTGATATCTATTGACTAAGAGTCCCTAGGAGAAAAACACTTTTTAGTCGCTGGTATGCATTCCAAAGCACACTATTTGGCCCAAAAACTATGTTTTCCACTGTTCTAGATCAATACATGCGTTTTGGAATTTTTCTGGGTTTTGTTTCAGAATTGCCAAGAGTGTTGTCTTTAGACTAGGTTGGATACTTCACCTCTATTTTCAATATTCCCTAGGCCTAAATACACTTTACTTGTCTCTTTGAGGAAGGAAAAAAACCCCTAGGGTTTAGAGTACACCTCCTCATTGTTAGGAAGAGATTTGTTGGGTGAGGAGTCTAGGTTTTTCAGCATTTTCAACCACTGATTTTTAGATTCAAATCCATTAATTTTAAACACTTTTGGATAGGTTTCTTTTACCTTTTATCCTTTTAGAGTTTGGGTTTTCCTTTTTCCCCCTTAGGATCCCCTTGAGTATCCTAGGTTTCATAGCTTCATTCTTATCCTTTGCAACATTTTTCACCTTTGATTTTTGTTGTTTGCCTGCACCATTTTCAATAGATTAGTGCCCCTAGATACCAATCCTTGACATTAGATCTTTTAGGCCCTTTATATGTGTCTTTGAGTATATTTTTTTCCCTCTCTTTCTTAGATTCTTGATAGCCTTTGTGGGTGTGGTTTTGTGTGCTTGATTGGTTATTTCTTTTATGTCATTTTTAGATTTATTTACAATATTTCAACACTTTATTTTCAATAGCACATGGCATCATAAAACATGTTCAATTAACTCATCCACTTGACACATTATTTTCACACACTCACACCCTAAGTGAACATGAGTTTGGTTAACATCGCCAAGCCAAGACTTAAAACATTGTACGTTAATAAATCAACATACATAGATTAAGCCCAATTAGGCACCAGGGCCAAATAATATATGTAGTGTAAGTGTAGGATCGGTGGGATAGGCTTCCAATAAAACCCATCGATCACTTTAATTGAGACATAGAAGTTGACATATTATGGAGATTTAAATCCTTCACCATCCCACAATCCAAAGTGAGAGTGCATCAAAAACCCGATTAAGATGGGGTTAGGCTAGGTCATCATTCTAATGGTTCTCCTCGGGGCTACCCAATCCATGGCAAGGAATTTTGTGTGTTAGATGAATACCAAGAAGCTCTATTATTGACCACCCATGTGGGATGAAGATAACCATAGTGACCAATCTTAGGAAAACACCCGATAGGATTGGCTATGGGAAGGAGTTGATTCTTTACCCCACCTTTCTATAGATAGTTCTGCTTCCGGGTATCATCTTCCTTTAAGTAAGAATTTCTTTGGAAGGTCATATGAAATAATATATCTAAGATTGTTTGAGGATTTAGATCACCTATAGGATAGAGGTATTTTTCTTTGATACGATGTGTTTTCCTGTATTAGAGTAACATCATTAAAATAGTTAGTTTACACTTGGCACCATTGCACTAGGTGTTTGCTTGCTATTTGTTTCTCTTTTATTCCTATCATCACCCTTTAGTTCTTAGATCTTTATTTTCTTGACATCATTGCAACCCCCAGGCATTTTTTGCGGAGACTTTGAGGTGTTCACCCTCAGTTCCCATTAGGACATATTACTCCTCCCCTTCAAGTTAGATTTCATCCTCCTAGTACTTCATCGAGTCATCATTCTGATTTTGATTCTACTAATTCATCCAATTCCTTCATTGATTCTGCATCTTCTCAACCTCGTATCACCACCATGTCAGGCACCAACGTGGGTGCGGGAAACCAAGGTGGTAACCTAGGTACCAACCAAGCTACCCCCATTAGTGTGGTCACTCCTTTTCCTTTGCTTGCTTTTATGGATGGTTTGAGTCTCCCCGATTTCAATCAGCTTATCAATGATCCTCTTCTCCATGATCCCACATGACCAACTATGCCTACTAAACTCCCTTCAAACATCCCAAAGTTTGAAGGTAATCTTTGAGAAGATCCAACTAATCATGTTTGTTCATTCCACATGTGGTTTTCATCAAATTCCATTCTCGAAGACTCTATCCATCTTCATTGTTCCAATGCACACTCATTAGAGATGCTGCTAAGTGGTATGCTAATCAACCCAGAGCCACGCAATCAACTTTTGTGACTATTGCCACAAATTTTCTTTTATATTTCTAGCTACCTCTCTGTTATGACACTGATACCGAACTTTTGACTTCTTTCTGTCAAACTTCTTCCACCTGCCTTTCCAACCATGTCCATGAATGGAAAAGATGGAGGAGAATTTGTAGAGCTCCTAAATTTGAAGACTGAGTCTATATGGATTGGTTCCTCAGATTGTTATTTTCCCTATTTCTAAATATTTCACATCACACTTCCCCCAGTCTCAGGAAGATGCACTCCAAGTAGCCTTAAATTTGATCTAATTTACACCCAGTGAGGTTATGTTTACACTGTCATCTCCGATCTACCTCGACCTAGTGCTGCTAATGAACCGGGGGCATATCATGCCACAGATGGCATAGTTTGAACCATATCACAACCTCAACCATATTCTCCACCTCAGATGAGTTATGGTCCACCTCGAGGAGGGGCCAGTTCCACTTACAATTATCCCTCCCCCAATCCCCCACGAGGCAACCCTTATCTAGGTCCCAACATGCCATATGCATATCACCATTCACATCAACATATGACAAGTCTAGTTGTTGCACCTCTTGTTTATCCAAATGTTTCCCCATCTCCTTATTATCAGTATGCACCGCCTAGCACTCTAGCCCCTTCGTCACCAACACCCAAGCCCCTCATGCCTGCTCCCCCGCTACCACAACAACCACCTCCTCCACAAGGTCTAGTGTATGCTTAACATAGTGGACCCAATCCCCCCAACCCCAAGAAAATGAAAAAGGGGAAGGGTACTCAAAACTAGCAGTTTCAAGGTAATCAAGGCAACCAGGGTCCTCAACCCAATGCCCCTCAGGGTATTCAACCTAATCCCACAACCCAACAACAGGGCGATTAACCCAAGAAAAACAAGGGTCTTCGTACAAACAAACCTTGTGTTTGTTGTGACATATATGATCATTATACCAATGAGTGTCCTCTTTTACCATAAATGCATCAAGTATGGAAAGCTCAAACAAATTCACAAGGATCATAGCCCACCTCTCCTCCTCCACCTCCTACTTCATCTCAACCAATAGTGCTTACCAATCCTTTCCCTCACCAAGGATACATAGCTACCCAACCTACACTAGGTTAGGAAGCTCAACCAAATCCACCATCTAGTCACCATGATTATCAGATTCTTATGATGAATTATGATGAGGTCAATACCGAGCAAGTCAACCTTCACACTCGATCGTGCCAATATGAAAAGCCATCTGCTAAGTCTGCGACTGAGTCCCAACCCAAAGTTTCCACCAAGCCTCTATTGTCACCCGATGGTACCTTACAGATCTGTCAGCCTAAGGTCAAGGTTATTCCCAAGATCTCCAAAGGTCTGTCACGTTGAAATGTTGTTTCTGACCAAGCCTCCCATACATATAGCATAACAGATGACTTGGCGTAATCTCTTGCTACCATGTCAATGCTGGAAGTCCTCCAGACATTCCCAACCCAATGGAAATTTGTACTATCCACTTTGGGTGTCGTGGATCCCCAAGATGGTCATATGATTGTGTTTCATGTTAACAACTCGAAAAATCCTCCCCTACCTTAATATGTTGCATTTCAAATACCAGTCTCCATTATAAACACCATAGTTCAGCGGTGTATCATCGACAAAGGTGCCTCCACCCATGCAATGGATGTCAGTGTTTGGAAGCAACTTGGTTCCCCTAACCTATCCCCGTCCACCAACACTCTTCATGCATGGGATGATCATCCTTCACAAACCCTTGGATTATATCACAACTACCCAGTTACAGTTTCTTACAAGACTATCTATATTGACATTGAAGTCATTGATGCTCCCTTAGACTATAAAATCCTTTTGGGTCATATTTATACTTATTCCATGTCAGTTGTCGCATCTACAGTTCATCGTAAGATGCGTTTCCCCCATAATGGAAAGATCATCACCATTGATTAATTGATGTACTATGACCCCAAAGCCCAGACGTCATCTCAGTCAAACATTTCTACCATGGCTGACAATACGACTGTCTCATACTTCACCAATGTCTCTCCAAGAGTCTACAAAGATTCAACTTTTCTTGGTGCTTACTATGGTCCACCGCCTACCCCTTCTAAGCCTAAATCTGTTTTTTCCTAGAAGCATTCCCCTAGGCCCTAACCATCTAAGATCATTTCCTCTAGGCCACTATCCTTCTGGTCAGATACCATTGTTCTTTCCACCTCCTGGAGTTTATTCTACACCTGTTATGGCTACATTGAGTTTACCCAACATTACCTTGGGGATCACATTCTAGTACATCAATCCTCCTGTAAACATTCCATCCAATCAACTTAAACCTTACATTGCTTTGGCCTCAATCCAACCTATTGTTCCTACCCCTACCTTTTCTTCAGTTCCACAACAACCTCAAAAGGAGCCTACTCCTATTGCGAAATCATCTGGCTATGGGGGCAAAGCCCAAAAAAAGGGAACTAAAGACAAGCCCCCCCTCCCTAGAAACTCCATCTCCTCCTAAGCTGCCAAATCCTATTCCTCCTTGTGCTTTATGTGATGTTGTTGGTCATGCCACCAATAATTTTCCTAAACTCCCTCATGTTAAGGATGTGTTCACTAATATATTCCCTGATTCTAACATTCCTAAGGTCCATGTCACCTTACCTGAGTCAACTAAGAAGAACATATATTTACTCACAAATCATCCATGTGCTTTGTGTGATAATTATGGCCACTATTCTCATTGATTTCCCCATCTCGAAGATTTTTGTGATACACTTCAAGTTCTTCATGAATTAGAGGCTGCTCATAGTCAATCTACCTCTACTCTACCTACAGAATCTAGTCCCACTCCTATACCAGAACAAGATGTCTCTCAAACACCCATTGTGATCCCTCCCCCTAATGTCGAGATGATGGATAATACTACTCCCATTCTCTACCTATCGTCATCCATGAGGTTGACACCCTTAAACTCCCTTGATGTATCCTATTGTGATTCCATTGAACCTTCTTCGGTGAACACCCCGGTCTCAACATCGATAGATATTCTATCTAATAGTCAAATGTCTCCCAACCTTGACGATCTATATGTGAACCTTGTCTCTTTTGAAGATTCTTCAAGTAGCTCTTCTTCATGATGTGGTCTCTCTTGCTCCAGTTCGCCCATCTTCCATTTTGATGAAGACATCATGGAAGCTATGACCACCCCTAATTATCCTTGGGATGATATGCACCATCGTGCGTACTTCCTTCCATATCAAACCCATGAACAATATGTTGTGGAGTCCAAAGACTTCATTCATGGTGAAGTCATTTGGGTTAAAAATCCCATTACTGCACCAAATGCTTTTGAAGAAGGAAACATGGCTAACATTTCTCCTACCATCAAAATTAACATTTCAAATAAACCAGGGGTTAAAGAGAATATCATCTTGGGGCCACAATGCACCCTAGAATAAATTTATGCTTACACCAAGTTATTCAATGAATTCCATGATGTTTTCGCCTAGTCTTATTCTGAAATTCCTGGACTTGATCCTGCCTTTGTTGAACATAACATCGACACTTGGCTCGATGCCATCGCTATCTGCCAAAAGAATACACCACATGGATTATTGGTCGCTATCTTCCAAAAGAATACACCACATGCTTACTTGTGCATTGTCTTTTCATGAATTGTTGGCCGCAATCAAGATCTGCATTATCATAATCATTAAACCCTCAACTCTAGATGAAATTTATGCTTTGATCATATAAAACCTCGAAATTTTTTACCCATAAGAACAAAAATAATCTTTATTAAAAAGGAAGAGCTCTCCAAAGTCCAAATTCATACCCATGTACAAATGGCCAAAATCTCCATGCCCAAAGACCTTTCCCTTCCTCCATCTAATCGTTGATGCTTTCCTAAGGTGTTTCCCATGCAAAGTCCATTTGGGGTTCGAATCCCATGAAATCCATAGATCACGTTGATGGTCTTCCTTCTTCTGGAATTTCCAAGCAGATATCAACAAGGAAGAGAAAAATGCAGTGCTACAATGTGATGTTGTAATCTGTGAATATTTTTAAATCCATGGATCATGTTGATGGTCTTCCTTCTTCTGGAATTTCCATGCAGATATCAAAAAGAAAGAGAAAAATACAGTGCTACAATGTGACGTTATAATCTGTGAATATTTTATATCAACAAGGCAGAGAAAAATGCACTACTATAATGTGATGTTGTAATCCGTGAATATTTTGAAATCCATAGATCACGTTGATGGTCTTCCTTCTTCTGGAATTTCCACGCATATATCAACAAGGAAGAGAAAAATGCACTTCTACAATGTGATACTATAATCTGTGAATATTTTATTTGAACCCAACGAATATTTTATATGAACCCAACCCTAAACTGGAAATGAAAAAGAAAAGAAATATTTATAATGGAAAAAATAAAATATATAAATTGAAATTGGGTTAAATTATTTATTTTTAATAAGAATTTGTATTTGAACCCAACCCTAAACTGGAAATGAAAAAAAAAAGAAATATTTATAATGGAAAAAATAAAATATATAAATTGAAATTGGGTTATTGTTATTTTTGCCTAAGACGCTAAATTAAAAAGAAGAAGTTTAAAATGATATTGGGATGAGTGTAAACATTTAAATATGGCCTTAATTAATAATAAAAAGTTAAATTAATAAAAATAATAAAATTCAATTTGTTATATTTTGATTTTGTTATTAACTTGTGAATAGGCTTTGTTATAATACCATGGGTCAATACCATGGCTTATCAATACTACAAGTCCAAAAACCATAACTTATTTCACAACCAAAATATTTTATAACAATATGACAAGATTTTGTGGATATTCACCCCCACATAGCCTTTGTTACAATACCATGGGTCAATATCATGGATTATCAATACCCCATGCCCAAAAAACATAAATTATTTCACAATCCAAATATTTTATAACAATATGGCAAGATTGTTTATTTACCATGGATATTCTCCCTCACTTTACCATGGATATTAACTTGTAAATCAGCTTTGTTACAATACCATGGGTTATCAATACTACATGCCAAAAAACCATAACTTATTTCATAGTAAAAATATTTTATTTTAATTTAATTTTACAACATTTTTTTAATTGAATCTAAAAGGGAAAATGTTACAATTTGAGATTTATCTAAACCCTCTATCGACACGACTACTAAAAATATTCCCATAGAAATTAAATTAAGGCTTTAATAAAATTAAGCTAAGATGGATCTAGGTCGGTTCTTTATATATATATATATATATATATATATATATATATATATATATATATATAAGGAACTGCCTAGATCCATCTTAGCTAAGGATCCAAGGGATAGATTAAATATAGTGCATGATTTTTTAAAGTTTTTCATTATTTTATTTTCTTTGACATGATTGATCCAAAATATAGGTTTAATATTTTAAAACCAATTAATTTTTTTTTTTTAATTTAGATAATTTCTTAAACACAATACAATGTGATCAAATTTAAGAGAGAGTCGGGGAGGGCACAGAGAGAGGGAAGGAGATAATGAAAAAATTGGAGGGCTGAGAGAGAGAGAAAAAGAGAGAGTGATGGGGGGAGAGAGAGAGTGAGGTGGGAGAGAGGGAGAGAGAGGAAGGAAGAGAGAGGAGAGAGAGAGATAGAGAGATGGAGTTGTAGTGGGAGAGAGGGGGAGGAAAGAACAAAGACATAGAGAGATATGGGTGGAGAGAGAGGAGTGAGAAGGGAGAGATGGAGAGAGGGTGAGGGAGAGAGGAGAGGAGGGAAAAGAAAGAAGAGGAGAGGATAGATATTGGGAGAGAATGGGAAGGGAGAGAGATGGAGAAGCAGAGGGAGGGGGGGAGATAGTGATAAATTTGGACTGAAGAGAGATAGAGAGAGAGGGCGAGTGATTTGAGGGGAGAGATAGAGGGAGGCAAGAGATAACGGATAGAGAGGAAGGAAGATAGAGGTTAAGAGAGAGAGATGGAATTGGAGGGGGCAAGAGAGGGAGGGAACAAGAAAAACATAGAGGGAGAAAGGTGGAAAGAGAGAGGGGGTGACAAGGGAGTCATGGAGAGAGAGTGAGGGAGATAGGAGAGCGAGAGGGAATAGAGAGAAGGATATAGATAGAGAGGGAGAGAAGGGGAAGAGAGAGATAGACAGAGAAGGGGAAGAGAGGGAGAGAGAGTGTGTATATGTTTGGGGGGTGAGATAGAGAAAGGGAATAACAAAGAGACACAAATACAAATATAGATATTATATAGTATTATATAACCAACGTAAATCCATACTAACCCTATAACTATCAAGTACCGAGAGGGATCCAATCTCTCAAGGTGCAAACATTTCCTCAAGTTTTGCACTAGAAAAAAAGGTTTGCACCTCGAGAGATTGGATCCCTCTCGACGCTTGATAGATCTGGGGTTAAGATGGATCTAGGTCAGTTAATATGAAATTAAAGTAGTCTTCATTTTATATTAAAGTCTTAAAAATTAAAATTTCTCTTCAAATTAATTTCAAATTGGAACTAGATCCAATTAGATTCAATGAATATATTTTTTAAAAATACATAAAATAAACTTTTTTATTAAAAAAAATATTTTTAAAATTACAAATTATTAGAGATAAATAATGAAAAGTTGGCTCACCTATACACCATGTAAGGATGAAGAAGTGTCTAAGGATAACCTTTCAACCAATATTTAAGAGCCTTTCAATCCCCTATCACTTGTAAGTTTAGATTGCTTTACACAATTAAGACAACTAGCATAAAAAACCAATTCATATTATTGTAGTACTTGTTAGGTAGCTGTATTTTTGTTCTTAGAATAAATTAGTCATTTATGTTAGTCATTTTTAGTTGTATTACTTATTATCTTGTCACATATTTTAACCCGCGGCTGAATTAGTGATTTATGCTAGTTGTTTTTAGTTCGGTCACTTAAGATTGCTCATTTTTGGTAGTATTTCACTGGGAAAAGTTGTGGTGACTAACTTTTTTAGTCACCTAGTCACTAATTTCTCATTTTCTACTAGTGAATAATAGGGAGTTTGGTCAAGTCCCTAGTTAAGAGGGAGCATGGGAACATTCCTTTTATAGTAATGGGTACATTCCTTCAGTGGAATGGGTATGTCCTCCCTAAGTTGGGAGGGAGAGATAAATAAATCCTTATTGTCTTCACTTGGGAAGATAGAATGGAGTATTGGGTAAGCATCTAGCATCTGATACTATTTAAGGATGTGTTAGGGCATCCAAGATAAGATTAGTCATAGAGGACTGATATTCTTTGAGGACTAGCTATCCAAGATAAGAATAGTCTTGATGGAACATACTCTAAGAGAACCCGGGTGGGGTATGCTCTGAGAGAGATAATGATGAGGGTGTTTATAAATCATTGCTCTCACTAGAATTGAGCTCTAATATTTTGGATAGATAGAGAAAGTATTAAAGGCCTTGTTATGTGACAATGTTGGATGATATGATGCTAAAAAAATGGGTTACCAATCCAACTCTTGTTATGAGAATTATTCAGATTGAGAATGTCCAAGTACCTTGTATGGATTATGAATACCTCCCTAGTTTAGATGGAGTGTTGAATTATGTAACTAGGTTGGGTCTTCATAGTGACATGTGTAATCATTATTTTATGTAATTAATGTAAAGAATAAAAATAAATTATTTTGTAATACTTGATTCATGCATTTCATTCTCAAGGAATTTTATTTTATATATGAATATCTCATTAGGAGTTATTAGGTTTGGTCATCAAGCCATAAATTCTATTGAGTCAATGTCAAGTATCGAAGACCCAATTGGGCATGTTGCACATTTTAAAAAGAGAATTTATTTGAGTCACAAACCCTCCAAGGCCTTGCCACAATAAATTCCTCATGTTGATCTATCCAATGGCATAAATTAGCCTAATTTACATGAACATATCACTATATATAATTGCTCGGCCTCACTTGAAGGACAAACTCTCAAGCATCTGAAATACATCAAGAAGTGAGAGAAAAGGACAAATAGGAGCCTATCATCTAGAGAAGGAAGAAGAAGAAGAAACCAAAGTATTTTGGGACTATTCTTGGGTCATTTTCCTCACACGTCTGACAAGGGTTAGGGTTTCTATAGTAGGGTTACATCAACCTTTGAAGAAGCTAGGATGAAGGTAAATATACCAATATTGTTGCTAGCCAAGGTCACAAGGATAAGATCTCAAGTCAAGAGAAGAAGTAAAACACTATCAAGATCTATAATTCATCCCACATGTCTGAACTTGTAGAAGTTTCAAGAAGCCGAGAATTGCAAGACTGTGGAGAAGGGCCGAAATTTTAGAATAGCTGAAATTTGCAGTGCTAGAAGTCAATTTGACTAGATTTGACTTGGGAAATAAGACGAAATAGTGAAGAACACTCTTGTGACTTGGTATTGGAGAGGTTGATATGACATGGGTCTTGGTCTTGGTATTCATCAATTGAAGTTTCTATAAGGAGAAGAATTTGTTTGGGCTTTCCTCTCAAGCTGGAGATGTTTTGGCAATGGATGACTGCCTACATTTTGTGTCTTGTGCCTCATGCTTATTTATGTTTTGGTAGTTGTTTGATGGTATAAAAAATTAACATTAATCAAAAGAAAGAAGAAGCCAATTAAAGACTAATAAAATTTGAATCACAAGAAGTTATCATAGAATATCAATCGCCTAATCCTCATGCCCTAGATTTCTCAACATAATCATCATTATATTAATAAGAAAATCAATATTGACATATGTCTAAATTCATATAGAAACTCCACGTTGTAAAATTCAATCATAACATACAATAGATATTTCTTACAAGTTGGGTAAAATTGAATACATATCACCCCCATAATAGAAATATTTGTATTTATTCTATTCAAATTGTAATCAATGAGAAACTCTTCTCCTAGAGCTAAATATTTAATGGCACATATGAATACACGGTTTCCTTCATGTCCCTCGAATATGAAATTGGGTTGCTTATTTGTGGTGACGGGTCGTGTACTATTTATAAACCCTACAATATTCCCTGCTGCTTTTGGCCTTCCATCAATATACATAGTTGCACCTTTATTTTCATCATTGTCTTTTAGTTGTATATAATTTGAGGCCATTACATATCTTAGCATACTTTGGGTATATCGGACTATTCATACCCAATCATTGTAGTTGTAACAGGGTTCGGAATACTCCATCAATTCAATTAATCCTCCGTAACATACCTTTATGCCATCCATGGAAAATAGCCCCAAACCATGTAATGATGATGGGGAAATATGGAATATCCTTTCATTGACAAAAAAATTAGTGTTTATTTTAGGAAGATCCTTGGGTGCCCACTGTTTCAGAAGATTTTTGTACCTCAAGAGCACCTCGATGTCATCTATGCTCTCATTATCATAAGAAAATGACCCCCTTTTAGTGAGAAAATATTCCACACGTCTATGGAATTTTCTTCTAATATTTTCACCTCTAGTAGATCTTCACCTACTAGATGGCATAACAGATGTTTGGTCAATTTATTCTATTCTACCTAAACATTCGTCACTCGGTGAAGATAGATCTAACAAATATTTTTTTGGTTGAATGTCCTATAACACTCCATCAAATGAGATAAATTGTTAGTGAGTGTCATAAGGGATGTTGAGAAACATCTTGATGAAACCACAAGAACATTATATTAGTACAAGTGAGTTATAAGGAAGTTCTTTGCATTTAAAATATTTAAGTAATATTTAAAAATTTGAGAACTTGAGAACCTATTCTTCCTAACCAATGAACTCACTCGATAACTTGACAACTCAAAATAATATTATAGCATTTAATATTTCATTACAAAAATTACCCACGTACTTCGATATGTTGAAGAATGTAACTATATTTTGGTCTTCATAATTGTTATTTGACTCATGTCATGATGTAATTATTATGTATCTATCAAAAGAAGAAAGAAAATGATTTTGGTAAAGCATGGATTTCATGCTTAAGTCACTTTATCATTAGGTCAAGCATCTATTGAATTCTCCTAGGGTTTATCATGAGTTAAGAGTCCTTGTCATATTGTAAAATACACTTTTGGAAACTTGTATCAAGGAAAGAAAAAATATTTTGAAATTAGAAATTGTTAGAAGGCTCCCAAGACCAAGTCGACTAGCCAAGGAAAAGGTGGCCTAGAGAGGGCTAATGGAACCTCTTGAAAAAATATATACAAAGATGGATCTTCAACCTATTGAGATACACATCAACATTTCTAAAGTTTGTAATTTGTCTTCTAATTTTCACATATGTGAATACCCTAGGGTTTCTATTGTTTCCTCGGGTCCAAAATTGCAGGAGGTGTTGCAAGTTTCCTTGGTGAGCACAAAAGGGTGTAAGAGCCATCATCTTGAAGATATCTTCTTACGCTGACCTTGGAGATTTTTTTCACTGCACTTAGAGGATTAGACAATCTCATCATGAAACATATATCATGAACCATAGTTCTCTTGTTTCCATCGTGTATCAAATGAAATTTTTTCCCAAACTGAGCAAGAAAATAAAAAGGAAAAATAATTGGTGTTGCTCCTATGGATTAGTTGAAACAACACGCTCCTGTCTGTTGGGAATATTGACTAGTTTCAATCTTCATAATTATCATTTGTCTCATGTCATGATGTAATTATTATATATTGATCAAAAGAAGAAAGAAAATTTTAAAAGGAAGATTTTATAAAGCATGGGTTTCATGCTTGAGTCTTTAGTTAATATGTGAGGCATCCATTACATGCCTATAGGAGTGATGGTATTAGAGCCTGGTTCAATTGGCATCATTTTTATATCACTACAATATTGTAAGATTTTTCTTAATATGAAACTATATAAGTATTTTCATTAGGATTTTGTTGTATGATGATGTTTTTAGAATTTTAGTTGAAATGTGAGGTTGTAAAGCCCTGATTTAAAACTAGTATTGAAGTTGGTGTTTTTGGGTAGCATTTTTTGGAGAGTTCACTCCTAGTTCTCACCAGAGTTTTCTCTGTCATTTTTATAATGCATCCTTCTATGGATGAAATTAATTTATTTGAAATATCAAACGAAAATTCTTAAAAAGAAAGAACCATGGTTAAAAATCATAATTATGCTTCTTTATCTACATCCACTACTTCTCGAGCTCTTATATCTATTCCAAAACCACATTCTTCCATTGATTGGAAATTGCCTCCCATATATCCTAAATATGTTTATAAGCTTCATGGTTGGGAATAATTTTCTCACTCTTTCATTAAAGTGCATTCTATGAACCAACCCTTTACTTCTAATGAGGAATCACTTCATATAAATATATTAGATAGAGATCTAATAGACTAGGGGAAGAAACAAAAATACAAGTACTGCCATCTTGGAGCTATAAATTTTGGCCTGAATCCATTATTCTGACCATTTCTGAATGTGCATTCTCTCTATTGTGTAGTTGATACTAGACATAACCAGTTTGCAGATGCCTTAATATTCAGTTTTTCAACTCCTTTACATAATGGTCCAACCTTTTTTTATAGTCTATATGAAGTATGTAGTTTCATTATAAGATTTGTATATCTATGATCTTCTAAATACTATATTATACCTGGTGGATTTGATATGTCTATTTCATCACTCATTTGTCAACTAAAATGTATGGTAATAGTCTGCTTTGCAAATGATACTCTTCCACCCCTAAAATCATATGTTGAAATAAATTATTATATGCACAATTTCTTGGAAACGGATCATTCTTCAAACTCTCAGCTTTTTACCTTTTACTAGACTGCCATAAGTTATCCTACATCTTGGGAAAATAAATATCAGTCCTATAAACAAGCATTGTTAGAAACTGAGAAGAGAAATTATTTTTGAAACCCTTTACCACTTCGAATCACTAAGGACCAACTCTCTTTTGGTCATAATCCTTCCACCTCTTGCATATAACCAATAAAGCCACAACATATCTGCAAATATGCTAAGTCTGGTCAGCCTTCTCATTCTGGAAAATACACTGATTGTCCAACCTGCATTGACAAAATTAAGGTTGTTTATGGTACCTCTAAGATTTCTAATCTATACATGTTTTCAGTAACATTTCCAAGAGAAAATACAAAAATAACAGTCAAGCTCCCAACAGGGGAATCTTCTTTTATCCCAGGAAGAAATCTCCCAACAACTCCTTTTCGCCAATATCAATCTGATGGGAAAATCAAGCAAGAATATATGCCAGTTAGATCCTCTACAGCAGATTCAAGTGTGTCAGATGAATGCAAACTATTAAATTACTCAAATATTCAACCAAATTTAATAGCAAAGAATTTAGATGATGTCCATAAGGATCTTCTCAGAATAATATATGATAATCAAGTTGAGAAAGAAGGATTGCAAAAAAATTCAGATAAAATGGACATCTTATCTCATGTTTTAAGTGATGCTGATGAAATAAAGAAGGCTATAGAAAAGTTAAATATTAGGCTTTCTGTTCTTGAAAAGATTTATTATAGATTCATAGAACTCTCTAAGTCATTTCAAAATCCTATAAGGAATCTTGCTGCCTTTGATCCATTCATACAAGGAATTACAAAAGAAGAAACTAAGTCTAGTCATAAAAGACAAAAGTCACTTGATCTATTTTCTTGTGAAATAGAACTAGATTTACAACCAGAATGGGATTTTGGGATTTCAGAAAAATTGTATTTCATTATTTGTAAAGATTTAAATTATGTCAGCCAATGTAAATGATGCAAGCACAAGAAGAAAAAGTATAAAAAATACTCTTTCAAATCCAGATGGACCCCTGATCTTCCTACCAAATATTATAAAAATTCAAATCCCTACAAACGTCCCTTCCCAAAAAAGTCCTATCTCAAAAGGCGGTCTACTCCAAAGAAGTCTGCTCTCTGTTGCAAATGAAATAAGCCAGGACATCACGCCAATAAATGTCCTAAAAATCCTTGAAACTCTCATATTTCTGCTCTTTTTACAGATGACCTTAATCCAGAATGGTGGGATATTTGTTTTTTAGATTCTACAACTCCTCCTCCTTCCCCATCGAATGATATTATTTTTCTTCTTACTGATGAAGAAAATGATTCCTTTTCTGATACCTCCTCTGAATTCAATATTGACAACCTTGTTGATCAATTTTGTCTCTTAGATCCATAAAATTGGGAGGAAGACTAGTCCCAACTACCCTTCCCTACAAATTCTCAATACCCAAGCTTTGAAGAATATTTCCAAAACCTGTAAACCCCATGACCACAATATGACATGTTCATGTTCTCTATCCCTAAACAGAAGAATCTCGAAGAAAGGTTAGAAGAGATTAATCAAAATCTTAATAGTCTTCCTATTTGGTAAGTCCAAGAAAGAATAGCATTAAGAGTTGAAAGAGATTTTCTTTTACAGAAAATAGCTAAACACATTACCCAACATCCTACAACTACCAATAGCTCTCCTTATAAAGTAAATCCAGTTGTTTATAATCCTGCTAACCTCTATTATGGCCCTTACAAGCATTATGATAGGCAACAGTTTAGAAAGGATAAACAAGCTCTTTTATTGGTCCAAATTGAAGAGAAAAAGAGAATAGCTAAAGAAGCTATAGAAAAGTTCAAAGAGCTTAAAAGCATGCTGGAAGCTATTAGACTGGAAGAGACTATCTCCTCAGATGAAGAAATGTCCAAGGCATATGAAGAAATTGAAAAAGATCCAGCCTATAAGGCAAGATATAGAAGAAAAAATAAAGGAATTAGCTCAATGAAGAAGAAATAAGGATAGAACCAGAATTAGAACACCCTACATTTCTTTCAGTAGGTGTCAAGTTCTTCATAAAAGTCTAGATCCATCCAAACAATAGAAAGCCCCATCAGATTTATTGTTTAGTAGATACTAGAGCACAACTTAATCTAATGAGAAAGCATGTCATACCAGCTTATCTATGGAAAGAAGCAAGATTTAAGGGAACAACTGTAAATGAAACAGACGTAAATGTTTTTGGAGAAATAGATCCTTTATCCATAGAAATTGAAGGGGAAAAGTTAGAAACTATGTTTTATGGTGTATAGGAAATTGCACATGATTGCATTTTAGGTTCTAATTTTGTAAATATGGTTAGCCCAATTACATTTGATGTAAAAAGGCAAGAATTGAAGTTTCATGTAAATAACCAAAAAATTCAGACACAGATGTATAAAGATGGCGTATGCAAAAGTAAAATGGAAGAAGAAAAAATAGAACATAATAAATTAGTTTTCTCTTTGACCTCTATCAAAAAATAAAACAAAATGGAATGTAGTATTTGTTATGTAGAAATACATTCAGAAAATGTTCTCAAGGAAATCTCAAGAAAATTGAGAGCAGAGTGTACTTCAGAATCTCCCAATGCCTTCTGGCATAAGGAACAATATTTTGTGAGCCTTCCCTATGATCCTTTAATGAAGATAGTTCCACAAAAATCCTCTGCAGCATTAATGAGTCCCTCTGAAATTGAGATTTGTCAAGAAGAGATAAAAGACCTAATGAAAAAGGTTGTATTGAAGCATCTAAAAGTGCTTGGGCATGTAGAGGATTTTATGTAAATAATAACTCAAATATAAAAAGAGGAAAGCCTAGATTAGTGGTAAACTATAAGCCACTAAACAAAGTATTACAGCCAATTAGGTACCCTCTACCTAATAAAGCAGCCCTCTTGCAAAAAATCAAAGGGAAAGTGATATTTAGTAAATTTGATTTAAAATCTAGATTTTATCATATAGGCATAACACCCCAAGATAAGCATAAAACAACTTTTGTTGTTCCCCATGGACATTATCAGTGGATGGTAATGCCATTTGGATTAAAAAATTCCCCTGGTGAATTCCAAAAAAGGATGGAAGATATTTTTAGAGACTTTCCCTAGATAATAGTCTACATTGATGATATTTTGATATGCTCCAAAAATCTCCAAGAACATATTAAGCATCTACAGAAATTTTATGAAATGGTGTATCAGCATGGTTTAGTTCTTTTTGCAACTAAAATGGAGATAGGTAAGACAGAAATTGAGTTCTTAGGATATAAGATAGCTAAAGGACAAATCATTTTGCAAGAACATGTCTTAAAAATATTCAAAAATTATCCAGATAAGATCCTAGACAAAACTAAATTACAAATATTTTTTAGAAGTTTGAATTATATCAAACCATTCAACATGAAATAGGTAGAATACATTCATATGCTGCAACAAAGGCTAAAAAAAATCCTCCATCCTGATCAAAAGAGATGACAACATCAGTCAAAAATATTAAATAAAAAGTACAAGCTCTGCCTCCTCTTTGTTTAACTACAGAAAAAGGTAAATATATTATAGAAATTAATGCATCCCAAAATGCATGGGGTGGAGTCTTCTTGGAAGAATTTGGAGGGAAAGAGGAAATATGTGGGTATACCTCTAGAACATTCATAGGAAAAAAAATTGAACTACCCTTCTAGCCATAATGAGTTACTAGCAGTCAAAAAGACTATTCTACATTTTAAATTATATCTTAAACCTATTAAATTTGTAATCACGACACATTTGAAAATGTTAGTAGTTATACTGAAGAACAATAGCTTGTTGACTAGTATTCATACTAGAGTACAAAAATGGGAAGTCTGGTTAGAAAATTTTGATTTTGATATTGTGCATAAAATGGATTACTTAAATTGCATAACTTATATGTTATCTAGAGAAGCTCATGAAAGGTATGATATGGCATTATTTATGTTATTCGGTGTAGAAATAAAAAGGTTAAAGACGAATATTTTGAGAGAAGAAACAAAATTGTTTTCTCTGCTCCCCAGACAATTGTAAAAGAATACATGGACTACAAATTAGTCCAAGAAATCCTTTCAATCCCACTAAAGATAAACATTCTAGAGAAGTGGGAAAGGAGAGCATTCTAGCAAACCAATATTTCTTATAATAGATTAGTCAGAGAAAAGCATGGTTTATGGATAGATGAAGAATATAATCAATGTTATTGTGACCTTAATCGTGGCACAATGAATTGAGCCACTTATTCCTTAACTTTACAAATGATCAGAGAAAAAGAACATGTTATAATTTGTGCAGATCTAGATAATATGGACAGACATCCTTGGACAAGGTGGACAAAGATTTTTTTAGATAAATTATGTCGAAGAAATTATTGGGTTCAAAGGTGCGACAATTTTATCTTACATCTGCAAGGAGATATGAAAGAAGTTTCTCAACATGAATTTCGGTTCAAATTTAAACTTAAGCATCTTGGAGGGAAAATTACACTACTTGAATCCTTGAACTATATTCAATACCAAAACCATATTTTGAATAATAAAGGCAAAGTGGTGGGAATGGTAACCGAAACAGAAGAAATTAACCTTCAGGTTGAATATATGTTTCAAGGAGAATTTATTTTTGAACCATGTCCTTTTATGAAAGGATCGGATGTGGATCGGTGTTTTTCAGAGATTTTGTACCCAATTAGAGATTTCAACACAGGACCTACAAGTGGAGACAATCTAGGATCCAGTACTCATACACATGTCGAATTTGAAGGATGTAAATGTAAAACATGTAGGGATGATTATTATGATTCTGACAAACCCAAAGAATACTCATGTGGAGAACCCATGTTCATCTTATTTAATGATGATAACTAATAATTATGTACCTTCAAATTAGCTGACATTTTGTGGAGCTAGTCAGTTCTTATGGGCTTTCAACAAAATCATCCACTGGGTTCTTTTATAAAGTGGGATCCCTTTAAATGTCCATTGTGTAATATTTTCCGGACAAATATTTGAGACTCGGAGGACTTCTCCGACTTCTGGTGGGACTTGACCCACATCTCAGAGAATCTATGGTAAAAGAAAACTTGTTCAATTACTTTAAGGACAATTCTCTTTGATATTGTCAGTCATTCATATCCCAAGAAGATACCTTATGTTCCCTCAAAGGATTATAAATAATGGAGAAGGAAACTCTTTGAGGCATCGCGAGTTAGGGTCTTCCTCATTCCTCTTTCTGCATTTTAAGTTGGATTCCATCTGAAGTTTTCTCGTGGCCTGCAATTGTGCACAAAGTGACGAGTATGCATCTTGAGAAAACAAAAGACAAGTCTTAGGTTTGAGCTCGAGAAGCCTGCGGACATGAAAGGTAACTGGGCTAACCATATTTACAAAATCACAACCTAAAATACAATCATGTGCAATTTCCTTCACACCATAAAACAATTTTTCTAACTTTTCCCCTTCAATTTCTATGGATAAATGATATGTTTCTCCAAAAACAATTACTTATGTTTCTTTTAGAGTTGTTCCCCTAAATCTCGTTTCTTTCCATAGATAAGCTAGTATGACCTACTTTCTCATTAGATTAAGTTGTGCTCCAGTATCTACTAAACAATCAATTTGATGGGGATTTCTATTGTCTTGATGGATCCAGACTTTTATGAAGAACTTGACACCTCCTGAAAGAAATTTAGTGTGTTCTAATTATGGTTATGTCCTTATTCCTTCATCAGATGTGTCATCTTCTTCATTGAGATTAATTCCTTTAATTTTTATTGTATATCCTACCTTATAGGCTAGATATTTTTCAATTTCTTCATATGCCCTATACATTTCTTCATCTGAGGATACATTTTCTTCCATTCTAATAGCTTCTATCTTTCTTTTGAGCTCTTTTACCTTTTCTATAGCTTCTTTAGATATTCTCTTTTGCTGTTAAATTTGGACAAATAAAAGAGCTCGTTTATCCTTTCTAAATGGTTGCTTGTCATAATGCTTGGAAGGGCCAGATAGAGGTCAGAAGGATAAGTTGCAAGATGTTGGGGAATGGGTTTAGCTATTTGTGGTAAAAGAAAATCTCCTTCAGTACTTAATTTTATTCTTTATTGGACTTGCCAAACAGGAAGACAGCTAAGTTTTTTATGAATCTCTTCTAACCATTCTTCAAGATTCTTTCATTATGGGATAGAGAAAATGAACATGTCATATTGTGGTCGTGGGGTTTACAGGTTTTGGCATATATTCTTGCTTTATTTTCCCATCAAACTGGTTTTGGTGAAAAGGATTTATTGGGAGATTTCTTCCCGGGATAAAAGAAGATTCCCCTATTGGGATCTTGACTATTATTTCCATATTTTCTCTCAGAAATGTTACTGAAAACATGTATAGATTGGAAGTCTTACCATAAAAAACCTTAATTTTGTTAATGCAAGGTCAATAGCCAGTGTATTTTCTAGAATTACAAGGCTGACGAGACTTAGCATATTTTCATATATGTTGAGGCTTTATTGGATGTATGCAAGATCTAGAAGGATTATGACCGAAGGAGAGTTGGTCCTTAGTGATTTGAAGTGGTAAATGGTTTCAGAAAGAATTTATCTTCTTAGTTTCCAACAATGCTTGTTTATAGGATTGATATTTATTTTCCCAAGATGTAGGATAATTTATGCCAATCGAGTCAAAGGTAACAGGCTAAGAGTTTGAAGAATGATTTGTTTCTAATAAATTGTGTAGATGAGAAGTTCTTTCAACAAATGATTTCAGAGGTGGAAGAGTATCATTTGCAAAGCAGACTATTACCATACATTTTAGTTGACAAATGAGTGATGAAATAGACATATCAAATCCACCAGGTAGAATATAGGCTTTTAGAAGATCATAGATGTAGGGATCTTCTAATGAAACTACATACTTTGGATAGACTGTACAGAAAGATGGACCATTATGTAAAGAAGTTGAAAAACCACCTATTAAGTCATCTGCAAACTGGTTATGTCTAGTATCAACTACACAGTAGAGAGAATTCACATTCATAAATGGTCGAACTGATGGATTCGGGCCACAATTTATAGCTCCAAGATGGAAGTACTTGTATTTTTATTTCTTCCCTAGTCTATTAAATCTCTATCTAATAGATTTATATGAAGTGGTTCTTCATTAGAATTAAAGGAATGGTTCACAAAATGCACTTTAATGAAAGAGTGAGAAAATTATTCCCAACCATGAATATTATAAACATCTTTAGGAAATATGGGAGGAAATTTCCAATCAAAGGAAGAATGTGGCTCTGAAATAGATATAAGACCTCGAGAAGTAGTGGTTGCAGATAAACAAGCAGATCTACTATCTTTAACCATGATTCTTTCTTTTGAAGCATTTTCTTTTGATATTTCAACTAAATTAATTTCATCCATAGAAGGATCCATTATAAAATGATGGAGTGAACTTTGGTGAGAACTAGGAGTGAACTCTCAGAAAACGACTACCCGAAAACAAAAACTTCAATATTGTTTTTAAATAAAGTCTTCACAACCTCACATTTGAACTAAAATTCTCCAAACATCATCGTACAATAGAATCCTTCTAAAAATACATATATAGTTTCAAATTAAGAAAATGCTTACATAATTTCAATGATATAACAAAGATTCCAATTGAACCTGGCTTAAGAAAACTGAGAGAAGAGTGTACTTCAGAATCTCCCAATGCCTTCTGTCATAGGGAACAATATTTTGTGAGCCTTAAATATGATCCTTTGATGAAGATAGTTCCACATAAAGCCTCTGCAGCATTAATGAGTCCCTCTAAAATTGAGATTTGTCAAGAAGAGATAAAAGACCTAATGGAAAAAGGTCTTATTGAACCATCTAAAAGTGCTTGGGCCTGTAGAGGATTTTATGTAAATAAGCACTCAAAGAAAAAAAATAAAAGTTTAGATTAGTGGTAAACTATAAGCCACTAAACAAAGTCTTATAGCCAATTAGGTACCCTCTAACTAATAAAGCATCCCTCTTGCAAAAAATCAAAGGGAAAGTGATATTCAGTAAAGTTGATTTAAAGTCCGGATTTTATTAGATAGGCATAACATCCCAAGATAGGCATAAAATAAATTTTTTTGTTCCCCATGGACATTATAAGGGGACGGTAATGCCATTTTGTTATGCTCTTAACCTGCAAAGTAATACCCAAACACAGAATATGCGAAGAAAAATACCCAGAACATATAATATGCGAAGAAAAGATACTCAGAACACAGAATAGCAATGATTTTATTATTCAGAGAGAAATGTTCGCAGGCCTCTTTGAGGGGGCAACCTCCAATAGAGCAGAGCTCGATCACAAAAACAAGACACGATACTCCTCGCAGGGAGTCTCTATCCTTTATATATGACTCATACATGCAATACCACGGGCCAACACCGTAGGTTTTATTAATACCATCGGTCTAATACTACCGCCCATTTACCATCTATCTAATACTACCACCCATTTGCAACTAACTATGGTCCCGTCATTAATTGCGGGTTAACCACTTACAAATATTAATATGGGCTTTATTGACTCTTGACTATGACGTGATCCCATGACATAAATAAGGGGGTTAGGGTGGGACCCTAACATGCCCTCCCCCTTAAGACTAGCCTTGTCCTCAAGGCTGAAGCTGCGGAAACTGCTAAAGAATAGTGGCTAGTTCCCAAGTTGCATCTTCCGGAGAGGTGTCTTTCCATTTGACAAGGACCTCCTTAATCATGCGGCCGCGCAGGTGCTTGTCTCGAGTGTCTAGAACCTGTTCAGGTTGAAGCCAGATTGACCCTTCTTTGTCTAACTCAGGTAGACTGGTTTGAACTCGGCAATTGTTCCCAATCACTTTCTTGAGGCACGATACATGGAAAACTGGATGGATTTTTGCCGTAGGTGGCAAAGCCAACTTGTAAGCTACTTCTCCAATGCGCTGAAGTACTTGGTATGGTTCGTAGAATTTTGGAGCGAGCTTTTGACAACCTTTATCTTTGAGTGATGTTTGCTTATATGGTTGTAGCCTCAAAAAGACTTGATCCCCTTCTTGAAATTTGCGCTCTGAGCGACGTTGGTTGGCCTGTTGCTTCATGCGGTTCTGAGCTTGATGAAGATTCTCGCGAAGATGGGCGAGCATGGTTGCACGGTGTTGTAGGAGTTGATCCACTGCTTGTACTTTGGAGCATCCCTTGAGATAAGAAGTAGGGGAAGGCGGAAGTTGACCATATACTGCTTCATAGGGAGTCATTTTGGTGGTAGCATGATAGTTGGTGTTATACCACCATTCAGCCAGAGGTAACCACTGTGCCCAAAGGTGTTGCTTCTCTGAAGTGAAACATCTAAGGTAGGTTTCTAGACATTTGTTGACAGCTTCGGTTTGACCATCTGTTTGCAGATGATATGAAGTACTGAGTTTGAGTTGAGTGCCTTGTAATCTGAAGAGTTCCTGCCAAAAATTGCTGGTGAAGATCAGGTCGCGGTCAGACACTATTGAAGTGGGCATGCCATGTAATTTGAAGATCTGATCCATGAAAGTTTGAGCAACCAAGGTTGGTGTAAACGGGTGGGGTAGGGTGCAGAAATGAGCATACTTATAGAGTCGGTCCACAACCACCATGATGACTGACTTGTTCCCTGACTTTGGAAGACCTGTAATGAAATCCATAGAAACCTCCGTCCAAATTGAGGCCGGAATGGGCAATGGTTGTAAGGTGCCTGGTGTGTTGACGGTTTCCCCTTTGTGGCGTTGACAGACATCACATTCAGCTACAAAAGTAAGGACATCCTTTTTCATGCCTGTCCAAAAGAATGATCTTCTGGTGCGAGCATACATCTTCTGAAAGCCCGAATGTCCTGCAATGGGAGATGAGTGCAATTCTGCCAAAAGGCGACTTTTGAGGGTAGATGTTGGTGATATGACGACTTTGTCCTTGTAGAAAAGAATATCATTCTGCCACGAGTAGCCCGTGCTGGAATTAGGATCTACCTGCAATTGAGAAATGAGTTGGGAGAGCCCTGGGTGTGAAAACCATTCCCTGCGAGCCTCTTCAATCCAGTCTGGAATGGGAAGGGAAATTGCGAGCAGAGTACTTTCCTCCTCAAATTGGCGCGATAATGCATCTGCTACCCTGTTGTCTTTCCCTTTCTTGTAAATGATCTCATAATCATATCCCAACATTTTGGCTAACCATTTGTTTTGTTGTGGGGAGGATAGGCGTTGCTCCAAAAAATATTTAAGACTGTGATGATCTGTGCGGATTTGGAAACGTCGCCCCAATAAGTAAGGTCGCCAGGTCTCGACTGCATGTAAGATGGCCATCATTTCCTTCTCGTAGGTAGATTGGCCCAGATTCCTCCCACTGAGTTGTTGGCTTGTGAAGGCCAATGGTCGCCCTTCCTGCATTAAGACCGCCCCAATACCTGTACCCGAAGCATCACTTTCAATGACAAAGGATTTGGTGAAGTCAGGTAGTGCTAAGACTGGAGTGGTACTCATGGCGTTTTTCAGCGCGGTAAATGCCTGTTGTGCTTCCTCGGTCCAGAAGAAGGAATTTTTCTTTAGGAGTTGAGTGAGGGGCTTCGCTATGCGGCCATAGTTGCGGAAAAATTTACGATAATAGCCTCTGAGACCCAAAAATCCTCTCAAGCTCTTCAAAGTCTTAGGTTGCGGCCATTCTTGCATTTCCTGGATCTTTTTGGGGTCCACCTTGACATCTTCACGCCCCACAATGTGGCCCAAATACTCAACTTCTTCCATGCCAAATGCACACTTAGACATTTTGACAAATAATTTATGCTTGCGGAGCAGTTGCAAGAGTAGATCTACATGCTGAAGATGTGCCGCCCAGGTGCCACTATAGATGAGAATGTCATCGAAGAAGACAAGAACAAATTTTCTGAGATATGGTTTGAGGATGTGATTCATAAGACTCTGAAAAGTAGAAGGGGCATTACAGAGACCAAATGGCATGACCAGGAACTCATAATGGCCTTCATGAGTTCTGAAAGCCGTCTTGGGAATGTCGACTTCCTTCATGCGAATTTGGTGGTAGCCGGAGCGAAGATCCAACTTGGTGAAGAATTGAGCCCCATTGAGTTCGTCCAGCAAATCGTCAACCACCGGAATGGGAAATTTATCTTTGACTGTCAACTTGTTGAGGGCCCTGAAGTCGGGACACATCCTCCACTCCCCATCTTTCTTGAGGACCATGACCACTGGGGATGAATAAGGACTAATGCTGGGACGAATGACACCTGCTTCCAACAATTCCTTGATGATTTTTTCTATTTCATTATTTTGAGTGAACGGATATCGGTATGGCTGCACATTTGGGGGTTGAGCCCCTGGAACCAAGGTGATGCTATGATCATGTTCCCCTTGCAAGGGTGGAAGCTCATGAGGCTTGTCAAAGATCGTCCGATGGGTATTTAAAATCTGCTGCATCTCAGGATGAATTGGCAGAGGTCTGGTTTCGACTACCTGGATGGCATTAAATTGCGCTACCACTCCATGATGGCCCTTTTTTAACAATTTTTCCATCCGATGCGAGCTGATGACCGAGGGGGCTCCCGCCTAGAGGCCACGGAGGGTATGTGTGGAGTTGTTCTGCTTAAAACTCATATATAACTCCTGGAAATCCATTGTGATTGGCCCAAGGGTGCGGAGCCATTCAACACCGAGGACAATGTCGCATCCCCCCATGTGTATGGCAAACATGTGGGTTTTCAACTGATAATCCCCCATTTGAAGTTTGACATTTTCACAGCGGCCTTCACATTTCATTGTGCCCCCATCTGCAATTTGGACTTGGAAGTTAGAAACTGCCCTTACAAAATAGTGCGCTGCTTCAGCGATTTTTTGATGGATGAAATTATGGGTGCTTCCACTATCAATCAGGACTATTACTGGGCAATGTTTAAGAAAACCCCTGATTTTGAGAGTTTGCGGGGAAGAGATTCCTACCAACGCATTGAGCGAAATAACGGGGTCGTCAGATACAATCTCCTTTTGGCTGTCTTCTTCGATCGCCTCCGGTTCCTCAAGAGGTGGATCTTCCTCGGTGCAGCTGTAGTCAGTGGCATCTATTTGAAAAAACTTGGGCTCCTTGCATTTATGACCAGGGGAATATTTTTCATCACAGTAGTAACATAGTCCTTGCTTCCTTCTTTCAGCCATTTCCTGAGGTGACACCTTTTGGACCTTAAGTGTCTGAGTCGTGGTGTGAGCTTGTGGGGGACGACCTTTAGTGGGGAAATTGGGGCGGCTGTATTGGGCTATTATGGCACGTTCCACCTTACGGGCTACCTGGCAAGCTTCCGTCCATGTGGGAGGGTGGTGGAGTAGAACTTGAGCTTTGATGGCTTCTTTAAGACCACTGATAAAACATTCCGTGTAGAACTCATCTGAGAGATGCTGAGTGCAGAAGGCTAAGGCTTCAAAAGCAGTGATATATTCATCCACTGTACCCGTCTGTCGGAGCTTAGTGAGACGGCCCAAAAAGGAGTCTCCCTGTTCAAAGCGATCTTGAAGAGCTTTGGCAAATTGGGCCCAACTCGAAAAAGGTGCATTGCAACGTTGATGCCATTCTGCCCATTGCCATCGTTCATTGTCCAAGTACATGGTCGCCACTCCAATCTTAGTCCAATCATCTTGGAGACGATTCAATTTGAAATACTGGTTCATTTGTGCTAGCCATGCGGACGGGTTAGAACCATCAAATTTCTGCATATCCAACTTGGGAGGTCGCTGACTATCCAACTTGGGAGGTGGTGGATGGGTGTGCCAGACGTGAGGAGAGTGGCTAGACTCACCCTCATGGTGTATATGGTCATGATAGGGTTCCTCAAGAGCTGGCTCCTTGCCCTTATCGAGTGCTTGCTGTACCATGCTCGCTAGTCCATCAAGCGTATTTTTGAGCTCGTTCATATCTGTTTCAAGTTTGTCTAGTCTTTCATTGGCCATTGCTTGAGCTCTAGTTTCTACCATACACCAACTTGATGAAAAATTGGGACAGCCAAATTTTTTTTTTTTCTAAGAAATTGAATGGTACCACCGTGCTCAACTCGTTGTCCTGATGCTGATGGGCTAGATCACAAATAAGCACTTCGGAAGATCTCGGACTTTTTTTTTTTGGAAAACTCCTAATGGAGTTTTACTCCTTCCTGATCAATACTGCAGTCGCCAAATCCTCAAAATGTCAATGCCGCCAAAAGTCCTGCGAAAATTATATCCAGGTACAGGAACCCTTCACAACTACTTCGATCTGGTGGATCTGAGAGATCTGAATGGTGGAACAACTGCTGCTGCTGATCTGGAATATCCGATCTGGTGGATCTGAGAGATCTGAATGGTGGAACAACTGCTGCTGCTACTCTGGAATAGATGATGTGTGATCCCCCGATAGAAAGGGAACTATGGTCTTGGGGAGTGTCAGGTGCTACAGATCGCAATATACATAAGGGTCTGACAGTAGTACTCGGCCCAATGTTTCAGGGCTCTAACTAAGGAGGATCGACCGTACCCTTAGCCGTACAACCCGACTACCCTATCGTACAGGCGAGTAATCTCTCCGAGTGCTGTTCTCGGTGTACTGTAGCCACAAGACGGCCGAAGGTTTATCTATGGTGAGGCTTCACGGTAGCTAGGGGGCTTCCTATATACCCAGAGGGTACGTGGAAGACAGTCCGTGCGCGGTTCTATCTAATGCGCTACTACTCGAAGGGGTACCCACAGGGGTTACAAGGGAGTCCAACAGACGTGACCACCTCTTGTATTTCCTGCGTGCATGCCTCCCCAAATCCGCAGGTTTATGCGCTTAACGACAGATCCCGTGGTTTAAAGACACCGGAACACGTCTCTAGCCAAAAAAAAAAATTGCTAAAATTTGGAGATCCCACCGAGCCCTGGAAAGTGCTCTGATACCACTTGTTATGCTCTTAACCTGCAAAGTAATACCCAAACACAGAATATGTGAAGAAAAATACCCAGAACATATAATATGCGAAGAAAAGATACCCAGAACACAGAATAGCAATGATTTTATTATTCAGAGAGAAATGTTCACAGGCCTCTTCGAGGGGGCAACCTCCAATAGAGCAGAGCTCGATCACAAAAACAAGACACGATACTCCTCGCAGGGAGTCTCTATCCTTTATATATGACTCATACATGCAATACCACGGGCCAACACCGTAGGTTTTATTAATACCATCAGTCTAATACTACCGCCCATTTACCATCTATCTAATACTACCGCCCATTTGCAACTAACTGTGGTCCCGTCATTAATTGCGGGTTAACCACTTACAAATATTAATATGGGCTTTATTGACTCTTGACTATGACGTGATCCCATGACATAAATAAGGGGGTTAGGGTGGGACCCTAACACATTTGGATTAAAAAATGCCCCTAGTGAATTACATGAAAGGATGGAATATATTTTTAGAGGCTTTCCTTGGATAATAGTGTACATTGATGATATTTTGACATGCTCCAAAAATCTCCAAGAACATCTTAAGCATCTGTAGAAATTTTATGAACTAGTGTATCAACATGTTTCAGTTCTCTCTGCAACTAAAATGGAGATAGGTAAGATAGAAATTGAGTTACTAGGATATGAGATAGCTAAAGGAAAAATCCTTTTGCAAGAACATGTCTTAAAAATATTCGATAATTATCAAGATAAGATCCTAGAAAAAACTCAATTACAAATATTTTTGTGAAGTCTAAATTATATCAAGCCATTCTATTAGAAAAAGGCAGAATACATTCATATACTGCAACAAAGGCTCAAAAATAATCCTCCAACCTAGTCAGAGGAGATGACAACATTACTCAAAAATATTAAACAGAAATTACAAGCCCTACCTCCTCTTTGTTTACCTACTAAAAAGGGTAAATATATTATAGAAACTAATGCATCCCAAAATGCATGGGGTGGAGTCTTGCTGGAAGAATTTGAAGGAAAAGAGGAAATATGTGGGTATACCTCTGGAACATTCAGAGGAGTAGAACTAAACTACCCTTCTAGCCATAAAGAGTTACTAGCAATCAAAAGTAATATTTTTCATTTTAAATTATATCTTAAGCCTATTAAATTCATAATCAGGACATATTTCAAAATGTTAGCAAGTTTGTTGAAGAACAATAGCCTGTTGACTGATAGTCATACTAGAGTACATAAATGGGAATTCTGATTAGAAAATTTTTATTTTGATACTGTCCATGAAACGGGTTACTTAAATTGCATAACTGATGAAAGGTATGATATAGCATTATTTATGCTATCCAGTGCAGAAATGAAAAAGGTTAAAGAATAATATTTTGAGAGAAGAAAACAATTTGTTTTCTCTTCTCCCCAGACAGCTGCAAAATAATACATGGACTACAAATTAGTCCAATAAATCCTTTCAAGCCCATTAAAGATAAACATTCTAGAAAAGTGGGAAAGGAAAGCATTCTGGCAAACCAATAATTCTTACAACAGATTAGTCAGAGAAAAGCATGGTGTCTGGATAGACGAAGAAGATAATCAATGCTATTGTGACCTCAATTTTGGCACAATGAATTGGGCCACTTATTCCTTAATTTTACAAATGATCAGAGAAAAATAACATGTTGTAATTTGTGCAGATCCAGATAATATGGTCAGACATCCTTGGACAGGGTGGATAGATATTTTCTTAGATAAATTTTGTCCAAGAAAAGATTGGGTTCAAAGGCGCAACAATTTCATCTTACATCTACAAGAAGATATGAAAGCAGTTGCTCAACATGAATTGTGGTTTAAATTTAAGGTTAAGCATTTTGGAGGGAAAATTACACCACTTGAATCCTTGAAGTATATTCAATACAAAAACCATATTTTGAATAATAAAGGCAAAGTGGTGGGAACAGTAACCAAAACAGAAGAAATTAACCTTCAGGTTGAATATATGTTTCGAGGAGAATTTATTTGTGAACCATGTCCTTTTATGAAAGTTTTGTAGCAACTAGCATTTTTCCTTGATTTTAGGCATACTCATCATAAACCTTAAGTTTTCCAAATCTATTTAATCAACACCTCTAGAGCACATTTTTACCCTTGATCTTGGACCTCTAGCATTCTTGAGGAGATAAAGGAACCTTCAATGCGATCGTTGTCACATTTCCGGGTGAGTTTTGCTTTTGTCATCTTTTATCGCTTTTTCTATCGTTTTTTGTTTATTGGCTTGTGTGAGTGTTGCTTCACTTGTTACTGTTCATGTTTGCTACCATTTTAACTTGTAGAAGTGTTGTTTCAAGTTATAAATTTATTTTCCTATGTGTCAGACTAGTTTTCCCATTTTTACACTAATGGTCGTTGTTGCGGTGACTCTCCTCACTTACCTCATTTTCCTTCTATTTGATCAATTGTTGCAATTGATTCACATGAATTTATCTACACTTAGTCAGAGCTACACTCATCTTCACACTATCTCTCAGATCTTCTTCTTTTTTCACCCTTCCCTTGGGCAGATTTGGGTTTCCCTTGGCCAGATTTCACTTTCCACAACTGGTATTGTGTAATTTGGAGGCTCAAGCCACAAGCTTGGCTTCTATTCTATAATTATGTAGTACGTAGTTCAAGTTGGCTCCAACTACTTACTGTGTAGTTCAAGGAGCCAGCGTCTCATCTTGGCCACTGAGATTGTGTAATGCATAGTCTCTCCCAGGCCTCTGCCCAGGCTGAACTTCAACTCTTGAAATCAAATCGAGTCTACTACACTCTCTGCTACCTTCAGATTGCTTCCCTAAAGGATGGACTTCCACTTCCTTTTATACTTAAAATCCCAAACTAAAGTTGGAATGTTGTTTTAACAAATTCTTTTGTGGTCCAATTACAGAGCTCGGTGCTTGATACATTATGAACTTAATTTTAACAAACCTTATCATAATTATCCATATTGCGCAAACTATCTCCTATAGCTTTTAATTGACCAAACTTTAATTTGCAGCGGTCTCAGTGCTAGAAAACACCATAGAACATTAACTTATGTTCTATTTATAATGGCACATAATTTAATACAGAACCAAACGGAAATTCGTTGTATACAATGTAGCATATTAACCTAAAGCTTCAACGATTAACCCTTGAACCTATTGTTATGTGACAGAGAGGCTTTCAATGGTTGGCTAGCTGCAGCTCACCTCTGGCGGTTAGGGTGACTCAGTAGTCACGTTGAGTGGTCAACTCGACACCTCACCCTCCCATGTATATCTTCTTCCAAGACCTCCAACATTGTAAGCCTGGTTCAGTGGCAAGCCTTCGTGGCATCTGATGACGGTTAAACCTTCCCTCATATGTGTTGCGCCAATGATGAAATGACTCCACTTTGGTGGCATGACATGTCAACCACAACCTCGACGATATTGGCTGAACTGATTGGACCTTTGTTGCTGCAATGGATATGCATGTAGTGACATAAACCCATTGCAGTCCCAAGCGGTGCGCTGACTTGTTGTCTTCGTGGCACACCAATCCCCGACGGTCTCAACCTGCTCTACCATCTCTAAGTTGTGCTACTAAACTTCCTACTAAACTTTGGCTCCGATGGTGCTAACCTCTTGACGGTGATGGATTAGCTAACCTGGTACATCCGGCAATGGTATTACGTATGGACCCATGGCAATCCAATAATCGACCTGTATCTCTATGGTGAACCTCGTAGAATCCAACTATGCTAAGTTCATATTCAATGCCACCTCCTCTTTGTTGGCCCATTGTAACAATATTCGTATATCCTCCATAGTTGATATGTCACATGGCTTATGCCATAGGTTTTATATATAGCTTATATGCACCATATAATATCCGCTCCAAACCTACCATAAACATTTGATTTTCTCCCCTATAGTTTTAATGCATCACCATTATACATCGTACACCATAGGTTTGTGCCTTAGAACTTTAGCTTCATAGTTTTGAAAATGAAACATATTAAAAATCCACCATTTGTCTCGGATTTAATATGCTCCTATCTTGCCTTCTTTTTATAACATGGTTTTGTGACAAAACTTTGTGCCATGACATAATTAAAAATCATGTGCCCATGCTATGAAGTATAAATCCAAATACAACTTTCAATCTGTATATGTGTACTTGAGATAGGATTCGACTTGATGTCACGTGTCAAGTGATGGAAATACCATGTCGAGTGACGGAATCACCATATGACCAGCCAGGCCTCTTTGGTGCCTACTTCATGAACTTTTATGGATGATTTCTCCATCATCCGAAGTCCAAAAGAGAAATCGTAAGAAGCATCAGATTCAGAACAATGGACACTTCAACTTGATGTTGTTTTTGGGATGATCTGGGACTACCCATTTTCTACACAAGTCGAAAAAAATTTGCTACATGCGACCATCTTGGTTGTTAAGCAAATTTCAACTTAACCTACAAGATCCATTTTGGATCGCACCTTCCAACAGAAAGAACTTTTTGACCTCCAAAAGTTTTATTACAACCATGAACTTTATTACAAACATGAGTTAATGTAAAAACCATCTAGACCTTAGTTACAACTTTGACTATGCCTACTATCAATAATTTAAAAACTCACAATTTATACATATGGCATATAATTTTCTCAGTTCAAATCTAAAGACCTGCATTCCTCAGCTCCAGGTGCTTTTACTCTATTGATGTTCATGTTGTCTCTCGGGGTATCATCGAACATTTTCTCATCGAATGCCCTTTCATCTTGCAATGTCGACAAACTCATTCTCCACAGTTTGTGCTAGCTGCATTTTTATGGGACTTTCCCATTCTTTGTCTGGATGTTGCAAAGTCCTTGTTTGACTGCAATAAAATATTCCCTAAATGCTTATTTACTTGCAATGTTACATCATCTTTATGTGGTTTAGTCCTTACTGCACCCACCTTTTTGTTGAATGTCTTCTTCTTCCAGCATTCTTCTACACAGTGTGTGTGATTGTCGCAAAAAGTACATGGATAGATCCTTTTAATGACATTCAACATGAATTCTTGGTCTAATGACTCACCTTCCCAATCACTGCCTCAGTGATATGTCGATTTACCTCTGTGATCTTTCAACCTTTTTTGCAACATTTCAAGATGTAGAGACCAACATTGATCTACAATGCGACCGCTCTTCCCGCAGTAGTCACATATCTATTGGTTGAATCCTAAGCCTTCATACTTCGACCTCTCCTATACTGAAAGTAGCTAAAGTCTACCCTGGCCTTCGTTGCCAAGACCTTATCCTTCCTGGTAACCCATCTTCTCCATGAGATTCTTACCCATTCCTTTGGTATGCTTTTCAAATGCCCCAATGTCCTGCTCATTGAAAGACTCGTTCTTCTACAAGTCTTTTCTTCATGAGGCTGGTGCATAAGAAGTTTCCATGGAAGGTGAGGAAAAAAATCCAATAGCTTCATCTGCTGACTCACTTTTTGGAGTCGTGGATAATTATGAATTGTCTTCATCATCGAGATGAAGAGGGGAGACCTCTTTCTTCCTTTCAGTGGATGCACTATGAACTGAAGGACTGTTTATCCTTTGACTCTTTTGCAATGCTTCAATCTCTGTCTAGAATTTCTTCTTGTCTTCCTCCATAGATTTAACCATTTGCCGTAAAGCTTCATTTTTCAAAGTTCCAATCTTTGTCTAGAGTTTTTTCTTGTCGTCCTCTAGAGATTTCACCATTCGCCGCAAAGCATCGTTCTCCTGCTTGAGCTGCCTAGAACTCTTTTCCATTCTTGCACTGAAGAAGGACCTTCTCTGATAGTAAAAATATGATCTGAAATGTGGAAAATTAGATCGTACTTCTCTCCTTGGAAAAATGATTAAATGATGCTTCATGCAACTTTGTTATTCAGTTGTTCATTACGGATGACTTCATCACATATGAAATTAATTGTAGAGAAATTTAAACAAAAGTTAAGCAAATGAACAAGATAGAGAACATTGATGTTGATTACGGAGTTCACCCCTCCTGGGCTATGTCTTTGGGCCCTGCATAAAAAGGCTAGGTCGCTTGTATTTCAATGGAAAAAGAGGTACATGACAATTGCTGACACAGTTGTGGCTATTTCCTCAAATTGGAAATGTTTTAGTGCAAAGAGATCTCGCAAATTTACATAGACTTTCTCCAAGTGACTTAGTCAAATTCAAAAAATAAAAGAGTCTTATAATGTAGACTTGGACCTCTACTGAAAATAAGCAAACATCAATAGCAACGAGATTACAAATCAAACCTCCCTCAACTTGACATAGGAGTCAGATTGTCTCTATACATAAATCTAGAATTTCGGTTGCTTCATTCACTAAAAGGACCCTATCAGTGTCTTTGGAGCACCTTGAAACCCCTGTATAAGCTTTTGAATCACTCCATTTGGGTTTCGTATGACTCCGGAAATCCCAAAACTGACTGGCTTGTGACTTCAAGCTTCTTGATGCCTTGATCTTATGCAATGGTTCTCTACCTTTTGCACTCAAATCTGAACTTCAACTCTTGAAATTGAATTAAGTCTATTGCACTCTCTGTTGCCTTCATATTGCTTCCCTAAAGGATGGACTTCCACTTCCTTTTATATTTAAAATCCCAAATGAAAGTTGGAATGTTGTTTTAACAAATTCTTTTGTGGTCCATGTTAGAGTCGGTCCTTACAGCCCTCCGTCAGAGATCAAAACTCTTTTTGCATTTCATCTTTAGATGTCTCGCTCCATTCACTCAGCTGCATTCCACTAGGGGCATGCCATAATCTGACGGAAGGGCCTTATCATTCATTCGCCTCATGTCTTGTACCTGCTGGCTTAGGTCTTTTCATCAATGTTTATTAAAGTCCATGACAGTCAATGTTTGATATTTTAATGGACAAGAGTCATTTCAGTCATTAGGTCTAGGGATTAGTCATTTGGTCTTGAAAAAATGTCCAATAAAGCCAGCAAGGCTAGAGGGAGGCTCTTATAAAGTTGTGATTCAAAGATTTTCATCGTCATGTTAATAGATTACGACTGTTCTTCAAAACTTTGTTTTGAAGAAAAGTCAAAAGTTTGTCATTTGTAATAATTTTTAAAATATTCTCAGTTGTTTTCTCCAAGCACAGCCCTGGTCTACTTAGCCAAATTCCATGTTAGCTACCCCTACAAAAAACTGCCAAAATTTTCATCATTTTAGTCAAAGAAATAAAAAGGAAGTGTGAAAACCAGAGTTGTATTAATTGTGAAAAAGTGCCAAAGTGAAAACATTACAAAATGGGTTTTGGAGGAAGAAAAAATCAAATCCAACTCTTGCAAGATATTTCTCCAAGTTATATAAATCATTTGTGTCAAGTTACATTCATGAAATCTTATAGCAAAGTCAAATTTGGAGGTTGAAGAACAAACTGCAGTTTGAAAGGCCGTGACTGTGTTAAAAGTTGGAGCGCGGTGCACAAGTGGAGTGGCGCGGCGCACTGAGGGAGCGCGGCACACAGGTGGAGTGGCGCGGTGCACTGAGGGAGCGCGGCGCACTGGGCACGACCACACAGTGTTAAATAACACGGGCGCGACGCACTCAAACGGTGTGGCACACTGGGTATGTTGCGCGGTGCATACACATAAAAGCCCGATTTTGCTCAGAATTGCAACAAATTGCCTTTCAATCCCTTGAATTTTCCAGGTGGGGTCGATCTCTCAGTGTTTCATCTATTTTTATGTTAGTATGATGATGGTTTATGGCTGCTTATGGTTGAAACAAAAACTCTTAAACCCTACCACTTAAATTCATCAAAACAATTGCTGCTAGGGTTGCAAATTCATTGTGTTGGCGCCAAGGTTCCTCCTCCATTTCATTTTTCCTTCTTTCCCTCATTCCCTTCTTCCCAATTCCATTTTTCCCATTTTTCCCCTATCCTAAAATGTTACTAAACTCCTATTCCCTATCCCCTCCACTCATTTGTCAAATGTAAAACCCCAAACCCTACCCCATATAAAATTTCCTAAACCCCCTATATGTCCCTAAATAAAATTCCTCCTCATAGTCCCTAATCCCTTCATATTATTCCCCTTCCTAACAGTCCCTTCTTGCATTTTCCCCTTGGTGGTAGATTTCAAACACATCAAAAAAGCAATCCAAACACAGTTTTATCACCAGCATCGTTTTCTCTAAGGCAGTGGAAAAACAGCAGTCATGGCATCTGAACATGCATCGGACTATGAAATGGAAACCCAAAGCGACTCATCCTCGGAAGAACAGGCTCCCTGGAGGCCTCACAAAAGTGGCAGACATGTTAGAGAAGAACCAACCACCCTTACAGAATTGCAGGCCTGCCCTCTTGTTATGTCGTGTTTCCAGTGTCAGTCATGCTTTGAGTTTTGTCAAAAGGTGGCAAGTGTTCAATTTCATCATGAGCTGGCCCATGTATTCGTGATGCACTTATATGGAGATCAGGCTACTCTAGCTCGGGTCACCTTCACACTTACACCAGAATCTGTCTCATTAGCGAGCGACATACCGAACATTGGAGAACCATGGAACAAGAAGCAGAAGATTGATCGACATCATTATGAGCCATATATTAAAACCACTTTCTTGAGGTAGCTCAAAAGAGTCTTTCCATTCTGATATCTGAAAGATGAATATGCTCCACTAATGAGATTGATCATGAAATATTTCAGCTATGAGGGACGATTCTCTCGTCTTTATGCTTATCACATCAGGTTTCTCATGCATTTCAACAAGGTATGGATGATGAACATTCCGTATTTCATTTTTCGGAACATAGAGAGGATGACCACCTTTATATAGCATAAAACCCCTCAGCAGCAACTTAACAGTGTTTATCATTTTGCTCTGGTTAAGATTTTGGTGGTGCATCAGCTTGATTTACATGGTATCACTTGGGATGATTTTATCTTCCGTGACTTCTTCTGAGCTTCACAGGGACTTTAAGAGGCTAGATTTGAGACAGGGGAACCTTCTCATCAGTATGAGCACCATGAGACCGCCAGTGTGCCAGTATTTTTCACCTATCAGAGGGGCGCTAGACGTTTGTTTGCAGCAGAAAAGCGAGTGTTATCTCCACCCGGGGTGGAAGGGGTGTCGCTTCCGACATCAGTACTACAGGTACAGGACAGAGGTAAGGATCCAATGCATGATGAGGGGCCATCATGTGAACGAGAGACCGAATTCGTTCTCCTTCATGATGATGATATAGATACAGATCCGCAAAATGCACAGCTTAAAGAGATCATCGAGGAGCAACAAACATAGATTCAAGCCTTGTCCCTTGACTTGGAAAGAGCCAAATGGAACATGAAATATCTGGAGTAGAGAAACAAACAACTTGAGTATCAGCAAGCTGAGATAGAGTTGCAACTGACCAAGGAAAACCAGCAACACATCATGGTAACACAAGGTAGACCTATGGAGCAAAGAGATGAGGACCACGAGTATGTTTTAGAGAAAGTGAACGTTCACTTGGAGCAGCTGGTGGAGAAGGCTAATAGGTAAAAGGCAATGCTGAGGCGCATGACTCACCATTACATGGCCCAAAACATGAGCTCCAAAGCAAGGATCAGGAGCCTAAAGGCGAAATTGAGGAAGGTGACCAAAAGACAAAAGAGGAAAAAAGAGCAAGATCAGCTCTGAATCTTGGCCGAGGCTTCGTTGGTCCAGCATGACATGTGATAGAGAAGGTGCAGACCAAATTTCAAGAAATTTGGGGCACATTTTTGCATTTTGAAATTTTGTGCACAATAAACAGCTTTTTTCTCCCTGTGCGTTGCGCCACCTGGCGCGCGCTTTCGCTAGGGAGCTCAAACTGACAAAAAATTTACATTTTTGGATTTTCCATGGAAAATCATGATTGTTGGTGCATGGCCAAGAAGTTTGGGCCAGTTTTGAGTCCTCATGAGGTAAAAACACCCAAAAAGTGACCTCTCTGCCCCTATTTTGACACACAGGAAGAAGTCTTGGGAGATTTCAGTTTTGGAGGGAAAAATAGGCACCAAATTCAGAAATTTCACTTGGGTTGGAAAGTAGACAGGTATGGTTTTCCAACAAGCACACTTGAGCTCAATTTGGACTTCAGAAAGTGCCTCAAAACCAACTCCAAAGTGGCGCGACGCATACAGTTTTTGGCGCAGCGTACAGAGACCCAAAGGCCAAAATCACTCCCGCTCCACGAAATTTTGATTCGCAATTTTCTCCAAGTGGGCCCACTCAGTTACAATAAATTTGTCCCAGCATCAAAGGCAAAGTTTAAAAAACATTTTTGGCTTCTATCCAAGTGGCCAAATGAAGGCAAACAGCAACTCAAAAAATCTATGCTCATGTTTGCTTTTTTCTAATTGGTCCTCATAGAATATTAAATGTAACTGCTGATGGTTGGCTCTTCATTTCCTGGGTTGATCGACTTGCTCATGGCAAAGCTTATTTATTGTATTGAGAGTCATTTTGTAAAGGGTTGGAATTTCTGGGAAACTGTGGGAGAGAAACCTAGTCACTCACTGTACATTTTGACAAAGAATTAATGAAAGATTGCAGCTCTGGTTCATGAGATTCCTGTGGCATGAGTTTAGCAAATGTATTTTATTTTTGTTTCATATGTATTTCGTTATGTTTCATAGTCCATTCATATTCATTTCCAGTGAAAGCTTCTAAGTAAGAAAAGGTAGAATTCAGTTTTACTGCTCTGCCTTGGGAAAGTTTTCACGTTCTATGTTTTCTTCTGTTGAAAAGGATTCATGTATTTATGCCCTTTTCACCCTCTTAAACAGTCTCTCCATTTCATGTTATTTCAAATTTAATTGCTAGACTTTCGACCTATCTTGCCTCACGAAATAATCTGCGTCTTTGAGTTAAATTCTCTGCTCATGCTGTTCCTTGGTCCCATACATCCGAAAAAACTCAGTCATTCATCAAAATACTCGTTTCATATTTATTTACCTAGCCTAAAATCAGTATCCATTGTAAGTCATTCTCAGACCCTGTTTGTCTATTTTTCACTGAGCGTGACCTGGAGAGAGCCCTCTCCCATCCTCATAGGGCTAGCTATGAGGCTGAGCGTGGTTTGTGGTTACCCTAAATTTTGCTTTCCTTCAGCCTAAGGCAGATTTAGGTGCTAACATAGTGGCAACTCCACTGGGGACGAAATTCTTTGTTTGTTAGTCTTCTTCGTTGGGTAAACGGCAGGCTTAACCTACGAACACCCCGTACTTCTGATAATTCTAAGCTTCCAGATGATAAGTTTAGGATTTGATAGGCTGAGTAAGTTGTTCATGTCCTTTTTATTTTTTTTTAAATAGCACACTGGCTTCAAGAAGATATACCAGAGCGAATCTAGATCCAGATCCTCCTCATATCTATGAAAATCCCAATTTGATTCCAAGACTTCTTCATCAAGAGAGCTCTATAACTCCTGTGTTCAAATCCCATTCATGTCCTGACATTTTTGAGTATCTTGAGGAGCTTGATTTTGATGAGCAGTTTGAAATATCGTTGTTCGAGACCAAATCCGAAAGGGTTGTTGACACTACTGTCCCCAATCCAGAAACTAAAAGGGCTAACCGGTTAATTGATAATTATATTGTGACACAGCTTCAAACTCAAATTGTTAATTCCCTACAAACTACACACACTCGTCCAACACCTCCAAGACCAAACCCACCAAGAGTGATGGCTGCCCGTTTTGCACCTCTTGTGCTGCCTCAAGTTTTAGATGATATGCTCGTAGATTATCAAAGTAAAATCCCTTTGTTTGATGGTGCTCCTCACAGCGATACCGCTCAGCAACATGTGGACAGAATGGCAGATTTCTATGACCTTCATGAGATCGATGCAGAAAATGTAGCAATGAGACTCTTTGTACAAACATTTGCAGGTGAAGTTAGGAAATGGTTCAGAGCTTTGCCGGCTGCACGTATCGCTACCTTGGCTGACCTACAAAGGAAATTTTTAGAGCGCTGGGATCTGAAAAAGAATCCTCTTCAAATTCTTGCTGAGTATGAGTAGATCAAACGAAACACTGGTGAGTCGGTCCAAGACTACTGCATTAGATTCAATTATGTTTATAATGAAATTCCTGATAATCTAAGGATACCTGTGGGACTAGCCATGATGAAATTTTCGGATGGTTTTGATGCTGATATGGCTTATCAACTAAGAGAGAGAGAGTCGGCCACAATGGAAGACATGCAGAAAATCGCGGTCAGTGTTGAAGCAAATCTGCTGACCAAGAGGGCTAGAGCAAAAGCGGAAAAGAAGGTCACAGTAAAGGAAGAGTCTTCCTCGATGGATCAATTACTCAGGAAGGTAGAGCAGATGCTTGAAAGGGTGAAACTTGACAAACCTGAGCCACAAGTTAGAAATCCTAACTTCCGTGGCCAGCAGCAGCCACAATATAGAATAAGACATAGAGATCAACGAGCCCAAGATCAAACAGCACAGCAGCCAATACAGCCACCTCTTCAGCAAAATTTCATGCATGGACCAGAGTCTGATGAGGAAGGGAAGGTAATAGGGGAAGAGAACCACTTCTTTACTCCTGATGATTTTCCTATTTACATTACTGAAGAGGAGGAGTATGCAGAAAGTTTAGCTACACACAAAGACGCAGATTTCATTCTATCAAGTGACACAATTTTGGAAGAAGAATCGGATGAGTATCAAAGAGGATATATGAATGCTCTGTCCACTCAACAGTGGCAATATTCACTTAGAAACAGAGATGTGCCAGTTAACCCAATTCAAAAGAGGAAGGAAGTTTCGGCATCAAAGAATGATTCATTAGTTACACAAAAGAAAGGCAAAGAGGCACTTGATCCTGACAGCAGCAAATCACCATCAGCAGAAAAATCAAATCAGCAAATTGTATCGAGAGAAAAGGAAAAGAAAGAAGTCCTAGTCAAAGAGGTAGAAAAGACTTCCGCTTTTAGTTTAGAGAATGAAATTTCTAAATTGAAGGTATCCATTCCCTTGACTGAAATAATGAAGAACAACAGTTATAGAGGGAAAGTTTCTAAAATTTTGAATTGTGATCCAATGTCCGATATGGTGAATGTTGAAGATGATCAACCTGAAATGACTTTTGGGCCAGCATTGAATGGTGAGTCTCCAGATAATGATGTGACACCTTTTTATATCAGTTTAAGATTGCATGATTTTGTGTTACATAATGCCATGTTCGATTCCGGAACTTCTCACAATCTCATGCCCAAGGCTATCATGGATAAGCTCGGTTTGGAAGTCACCCGGAAATACCATGATCTCTATTCGTTTGATTCCAGTAGAGTAAGATGTATCAGTTTCATAAAAGACTTGGTTGTGAGTCTGGATCAAAACCCAATGAAGAATGTTTTGATGGATATTGTTGTAGCGGATATTCCTCCCAGGTTCGTCATGCTTCTTTCCAGGTATTGGGCAACAAAATTGAAAGGGACACTACAACTAGATTTCTCCTATGCAACGATTCCCGTGTTTGGTCAGATGAGAAAACTGTATCGGGAACAAAAAATGGAATACATGATTACAAGCAAGGAGAAAGCCATCAATCATCCAATTAATTATGTACATACAGATCTAGAGTCTTTTGTTTTGTATTCAGATAGTTTTAATGATGTTGATAGTCAGTTAGTAGAAGCATAAAGTATTCCAGAAATAGTAGAAAATTTCAGAGAAGTTTTGAAGAAAGAAGGACGAGAACAACAAAACACCATTGAGAAATCAGCTAAAGGTAACGGACAGCAAGCAGGAAAAACAGAGCCAGCATAATTTCGGCACTTGGAAGAAGAGGAAGAAGGTTTGTGGACCATGGATTTCGATGGTGCAGTGGGAAATGATGGTGCTGGAATTGGTATTTGGGTACGTAGTCCTTTCTCCGCCCCGAACAAGGTGCCTAGCAATGTGCAGGTATGCTCCTACAAATTAGCTTTTGATTGTTCGAACAATGAGGTTGAGTATGAAGCTCTGATTGCTGGCCTAAAAATTCTAAGAAAGTTGAATGCTAAGAGGATTGCAGTATATGGCGATTTTGAATTGGTGATTAAGCAGGTCAGAGGCGAATATCAAGCAAAGCATCCTCGGATGCGGGCTTACCGAAATGCAGTACCAGACATCCTGAAATTATTTTCAAAATATACCTTGACATGTGTGACTCGTGTTAAAAACAACATTGTTGATGCTCTTGCTAAGGCAGCCAGTAGTTTGAAGATTCCAATGAACTCCAGTAATAAATTCGAAATCCATGTCAAGCATCGTCTGACTGTCCTGGACAATCAGAGATATTGGCAAGTTTTCCAAGATGATGAGGAGATTGATGATTTTCGGAAAAACAAAGGTAAGTTCAAAGAGACCTCAATTGATGTAGAAAATGATGATGGAAAAGATGAGGTGCAGATCAATCAAATGGACGTGTTGCATCTAAAGGATAACATTATTCCCAAAGGCCTGATACCTTTGGAAGAACTCTTTGATCAAGATGACATGGCCCGCAAACCAACATTGCAACCAACAGAGAAGGGTGTTGAAGAGGTCAATATTGGAACAGCTGCTAATCCAAAAATGGTAAAACTGTCTAAAGCATTGCCACAAAAGATGAAAGCCAAATGCATCAGTCTGTTGTCTTCATTTGCTGATGTGTTTGCTTGGGACTATTCTGACTTGAAGACATATGATACAATATAATTCAGCACATTATACCCATTAAGCCTAATCAGAAACCTTTCAGACAGAAGTTGAGAAGGCTAAATCCAAAACTGTTGCCATCAATTGAAAAGGAGATAAACGGGTTGTACAAATCAGGAATCATTGTTCCCATCAGATTTTCGGACTGGATCTCTAATTTGGTGCCCGTGCGGAAGAAGACAGGTGAGATTCGCTTGTGCATTGATTTTAGGAATCTCAGTAAAGTTTCATTGAAAGATAACTATCCACTGCCCAAAATGGATCATATACTTCAGCGAATAGTTGGGGCATCTTGTATGTCACTACTTGATGGTTATTCTGGATATAACCAAATTTCTGTCCATGAAGATGACTGAGACAAGACAGCGTTCACCACTCCATGGGGAACTTTTCATTACGCTAAAATTCCTTTTGGTTTGAAGAACGCGGGTGCCACCTTTCAGCGGGCAATGGACTTGGCTTTCACAAATGAGAAGGATGTCTTTTTGGTTGTGTACCTTGATGATCTGATGGTGTTTTCCAGATCTGATGAAGAACACATGTATCATCTAAAAACTATCTTTCAAAAGTGCATAAAATATGGTCTATCGCTGAATCCGAAAAAGAGCTTGTTTGCCATGGAGGAGGGCAAGCTACTTTGGCACATTATCTCAAAATATGGCATTCGTATCGATCTAGCATGTGTACAAGCTATTCAACAAATCGATCTGCCCCGGAATAAGAAGGAGATTCAGTCTTTCAATGGTATAATGAATTTTTTACACTGCTTTGTACCTAATCTTGCTCAGCACCTAAGAGAGATCACAAACATGCTTAAGAAGGACAGCCAAGTGAAGTGGACAGAAGAGGTTGTAAAATCTTTCAATTTAGTCAAATTGGCTCTTTCTTCAGCTCCAATTCTAATCAGCCCGAAATGCACTCAGGATTTTATATTGTTTTCATTCGCTTCAGAGCATACTATGGCAGTGGTGTTGATGCAGAAAAGAAATGATCACGAAAGACCAATTGCTTTCTTCAACCGAACTATAAGAGATGCAACCTTAAAGTAAAACATAATTGAGAAGCAAGCCCTCATATTTGTGAAAGCATTGAAAGATTTTCGGGTATACATTCTGCATTCTCATATTTTGGCTTATGTTCCTAACACTGCTATCAAAGATGTTTTAGTGCAGACCAATCCGAAACGAAGACGAGGCAAGTGGATTGCAGCATTGCTGGAGTATGATGTGGAAATAAAGCCCAAAAATCTTGTTAAAGGACAGGGATTGGAAAATTTAATGGCCGAATCAAACTTGCACGCATTAGACATAAATGTGATCACTGCCATGTCCGATGAGAATGAGGATGGTTCGTCAATTCAAGTATCTGAAACATTTGCTCTTTCTCCGTGGTATTCAGATATCATATATGTGCTTCAAAATTTGTCACCACCACCCGGCATGACTAGAAACAAAGCTAGAACTCTCAAATTAAAGGTTGCTAAGTTTTGCATTCTAAATTCTGCACTTTATTGGAAAGATCTCGGTGGCATTCTGTTGAATTGTTTGGTGGAAGAAGAAGCAAAGCAGGTCATGGAGGAATTCCACAAAGGAGATTGTGGCGGTCACCTTTTTTGGAAAACAACAGCAAATAAAGTTCTGAGGGCGGGATACTATTGGCCGACATTGTTCGCTGATGTATATAAGGTTGTCAAGGGCTGTCATCAATGTCAGATTTTTGAAGGAAGGTAGAAATTATAGCCTTTGCCGCTTAAGCCCATTGAGGTGAGTGCTCCTTTTCAGCAATGGGGGTTGGATTTCATTGGTGAAATTCATCCCGCTTCTTCCGGTCAGCATCGATGGATTCTCACGGTGACAGATTACTTCACGAAATGGATCGAAGCAATTTCCACCAGACAAGCTACAGATGCGGTAGTTATCTCCTTCCTTGAAAATAACATCTTGTCTCTCTTTGGTTGCCCGAATAAGTTAATCATTGATAACGCGGTAGCTTTCAAATCGAAAAGGATGGTAGATTTTTGTCATAAATATCACATCATTTTGGGTCACTCAACTACCTATCATCTGCAAGGCAATGGATTGGTGGAGTCTTCTAACAAATCTTTAGTCAACATCATTAAGAAGCTGTTGGAAATCAACAAGAAGAGCTGGCATAAGAAGTTGGTCAATGCACTTTGGGCAGATCGGGTCAGTCAGAAGAAATCCATTGGTATGTCCCCCTTTGAGCTTGTGTATAGAGTTGATACATTTTTTCCTACCTCTCTCGCAGCCCTGGTAGGCAAACTTCTTCAGGAAGCCGGCAGTGAAGACGAACCTATGCAGAGAAGATTGAATCAAATGATCCATTTGCAGCAGACTAGAGAAGAAGTTTTCCAAAACACATCTAAGTTGCAGGAGAAGATTAAGAAAATTTATGACAGAAAAGCGAAGGCAAACAAATTTCAGCTGGATGATGTGGTGTTGAAGTGGGATGCAAGGAATGAGGAAAAGGGTAAGCACGGTAAATTCGAGAATCTCTGGAAAGGTCCCTTCAAGATCGCAGCATATCGGGGTCAGAATGCCTTTCTTATAAAGGAAATGAATGGAGAAGATTTCCCAGGAGGGCCGATCAATGGTCGGCTACTCAAGTGGTACCATTTCTGAAAAGTTTTATGTTGTTTCCATTGTCATTGTAAATACCATTTTATTTCAGTTTTGGTTTGAGTTTGTCTAGTCAGTCTTTGAGTAATTTTAAGTCCAAATTTTAGTCAGTCTGAGTCAAGTTTCAGTCAATAAATGAGTCAAGAGTTGTGTGTCGTTTGTCAAAATGATGACTCCATAGCCCAATGGACAAAGGCACTGTCTGCTCTCCCAAAGATCTGTTGTTCTTGGCACCTCCAAGGAGCTACCATCCCCATTGGAGCCCATGTTAGAGTCGGTCCTTACAGCCCTCCGTCAGAGATCAAAACTCTTTTTGCATTTCATTTTTAGATGTCTCGCTCCATTCACTCAGATGCATTCCGCTAGGGGCATGCCATAATTTGACAGAAGGGCCTTATCATGCATTCACCTCATGTCTTGTACCTGCTAGCTTAGGCCTTTCCATCAATGTTTATTAAAGTCCATGGCAGTCAATGTTTGATATTTTAATGGACAAGAGTCATTTCGGTCATTAAGTCTAGGGATTAGTCATTTGGTCTTCAAACAATGTCCAATAAAGCCAGCAAGGCCAGAGGGAAGCTCTTATAAATTTGTGATTCAAATATTTTCATCGTCGTGTTGATAGATTACGACTGTTCTTCAAAACTTTGTTTTGAAGAAAATTCAAAAGTTTGTCATTTGTAATAATTTTCAAAAGTTTCTCAGTTGACTTCTCCAAGTGCAGCCCTGGTCTCCTTAGCCAAATTCCATGTCGGCTACCCCTGCAAAAAATTGCCAAAAATTTCATCATTTTAGTCAAAGAAATCAAAAGGAAGTGTGAAAAGTAGAGTTGTATTAATTGTGAAAAAGTGCCAAAGTGAAAACATTACAAAATGGGTTTTGGAGGAATAAAAAATAAAATCCAACTCTTGCAAGATATTTCTCCAAGTTATATAAATCATTTGTGTCAAGTTACATTCATGAAATCTTATAGCAAAGTCGAATTTGGAGGTTGAAGAACAAACTGTAGTTTGAAAGGTCGTGACTGTGTTAAAAGTTGGAGCGCAGCGCACAGGTGGAGTGGCACAGTGCATTGAGGGAGCGCGGCGCACTGGGCGTGACCACACAGTGTTAAATAACATGGGTACGGTGCACTCAAACGGCGCAGCGCACTGGGTATGCTGCGCAGTGCACACACATAAAAGCCTGATTTTGCTCAGAATTGCAACAAATTGCCTTTCAATCCCTTCAATTTGCCAGGTGGGGTCGATCTCTCAGTGTTTCATCTATTTTTATGTTAGTATGATGATGGTTTATGACTGCTTATGGTCGAAACAAAAACTCTTAAACCCTACCACTTAAATTCATCAAAACAATTGCTGCTAGGGTTGCAAATTCATTGTGTTGGCGCCAAGGTTCCTCCTCCATTTCATTTTTCCTTCTTTCCCTCATTCCCTTCTTCCCAATTCCATTTTTCCCATTTTTGCCCTATCCTAAAATGTTACTAAACTCCTATTCCCTATCCCCTCCGCTCATTTTTCAAATGTAAAACCCCAAACCCTACCCCATATAAAATTTCCTAAACCCCCTACATGTCCCTAAATAAAATTCCTCCTCATAGTCCCTAATCCATTCATATTATTCCCCTTCCTAACAGTCCCTTGTTGCATTTTCCCTTTGGTGGCAGATTTCAAACACATCACAAAAGCAGTCCAAACACAGTTTTATCACTAGCATCTTTTTCTCTAAGGCAGTGGAAAAACAACAGTCATGGCATTTGAACATGCATCGGACTATGAAATGGAAACCCAAAGAGACTCATCCTCCGAAGAACAGGCTCCCCGGAGGCCTCACAAAAGTGGCAGACATGTTAGAGAAGAACCGACCACCCTTACAGAATTGCAGGCCTACCCTCTTGCTATGTTGTGTTTCCAGCGTCAATCATGCTTTGAGTTTTGTCAAAAGGTGGCAAGTGTTCAATTTCATCATGAGTTGGCCCGTCTATTCATGCTGCACTTACATGGAGATCAGGCTACTCTAGCTGGGGTCATCTTCACACTTACACCAGAATCTGTCTCATTAGCGACCGGCATACCAAACATTGGAGAACCATGGAACAAGAAGCAGAAGATTGATCGGCATCATTATGAGCCATATATTAAAACCACTTTCTTGAGGTAGCTCAAAAGAGTCTTTCTATTCCGATATCTGAAAGATGAATATGCTCCACTAATGAGATTTATCATGAAATATTTCAGCTGTGAGGGACGATTCTCTCGTCTTTATGCTTATCACATCAGGTTGCTCATACATTTCACCAGGGTACGGATGATGAACATTCCGTATTTCATTTGCCGGAACATAGAGAGGATGACCACCTTTATACAACATAAAACCCCTCAGCAGCAACTTAACAGTGTTTATCATTTTGCTCTAATTAAGATTTTGGTGGTGCATCTGCTTGATTTACAGGGTATCACTTGGGATGATTTTATCTCCCGTGACTTCTTCTGAGCTTCATAGGGACTTTAAGAGGCTAGATTTGAGACAAGGGAACCTTCTCATCAGTGTGAGCACCATGAGACTGCCAGTGTGCCAGTATTCGTCACCTATCAGAGGGGCGCTAGACATTTGTTTGCAGCATCAAAGCGAGTGTTATCTCCACCCGGGGTGGAAGGGGCCTCGCTTTCAACATCAGCACTACAGGTATAGGACAGCGTAAGGAGCCATTGCATGATGAGGGGCCATCAGGTGAATGAGAGACCGAATTCGTTCTCCTTCATGATGATGATACAGATACAGATCCGCAAAATGCACAGCTTAAAGAGATCATCCAGGAGCAGAGAACAGAGATTCAAGCCTTGTCCCTTGACTTGGAAAGAGCCAAATGGAACATGAAATATCTGGAGCAGAGAAACAAACAACTTGAGGATCGGCAAGCTGAGATAGAGTTGCAACTGATCAAGGAAAAACGGCAACACATCTTGGCAGCACAAGGTAGACCTATGGAGCAAAGCGATGAGGACCAGGAGTATGTTTTAGAGAAAGTGAACGTTCACTTGGAGCAGCTAGTGGAGAATGCTAATAGGGAAAAGGTAATGCTGAGGCGCATGACTCACCATTACATGGCCCGAAACATGAGCTCCAAAGCAAGGATCAGGAGCCTAAAGGTGAAATTGAGGAAGGTGACCAAAAGACAAAAGAGGCAAAAAGAGAAATATCAGCTCCGAATCTTGGTCAAGGCTTCGTTGGTCCAGCATGACATGTGATAGAGAAGGTGCAGCTCAAATTTCAAGAAATTTGGGGCACATTTTTTCATTTTGAAATTTTGTGCACAATAAACAGGTTTTTTCTCCCTGTGCGCCGCGCCACCTGGTGCGCGCTTTCACTAGGGAGCTGCAAATGACAAAAAGTTTACATTTTTGGATTTTCCATGGAAAATCATTACTATTGGTGCATGGCCAAGAAGTTTGGGCCAGTTTTGAGTCCTCAGGAGGTCAAAAACACCTAAAAATTGACCTCTCTACCCCTATTTTGACACACAGGAAGCAGTATTGGGAGATTTCAGTTTTGGAGGGGAAAATGGGCACCAAACTCAGAAATTTCACTTGGGTTGGAATGTAGACAGGCAGGGCTTTCCAACAAGCACACTTGGGCTCAATTTGGACTTCATAAAGTGCCTCAAAACCAGCTCCAAAGTGGCGTGACACATACAGTTTTTGGCATGATGCATATAGTTTTTGGCGCGACGCACAGAGACCCAAAGGCCAAAATCACTCCCGCTCCGCGAAATTTTGATTCGCAATTTTCTCCAAGTGGGCCCGCTCATTTACAATAAATTTTTCTTGGCATCAAAGGAAAAGTTTAAAAAACATTTTTGGCTTCTATCCAAGTGGCCAAATGAAGGCAAACAGCCACCCAAAAAATCTACGCTCATGTTTGCTTTTTTCTAATTGGTCCTGATAGAAAATTAAATGTAACTGCTGATGGTTGGCTCTTCATTTCCTAGGTTGATCGACTTGCTCATGGCAAAGCTTATTTATTGTATTGAGAGTCATTTTGTAAAGGGTTAGAATTTCTGAGAAACTGTGGGAGAGAAACCCAGTAACTCACTGTACATTTTGACAGAGAATTAATGAAAGATTGCGGCTCTAGTTCATGAGATTCCTGTGGTGTGAGTTTAGCAAATGTATTTTCTTTCTGTTTCATACATATTTCGTTATGTTTCATAGTCCATTCATATTCATTTCCAGTGAAAGATTCTAAGTAAGAAAAGGTAGAATTCAGTTTTACTGCTCTGCCTTGGGAAACTTTTCACGTTCTATGTCTTCTTCTGTTGAAAAGGATTCATGTATTTATGCCCTTTTCACTGATCTGGATTTAAACAGGAACGCAATAAAACACAGAGATAACCATAAACACAAATATGTAGAGGAAATAATACTTAACTTCATTAATGTAAAATACTGAAATATGCTTACAAACAGTAATGGATATAAACCAGCTAGGGCGATGGTAGCTTATCTCTGAGAAGAGATGTGGTAGCTACATGCCTCTAAACTGTCTTACAATGAGGCTAGAAGGCCTATTTATTTTTGAGAAACAATGGAAAACCCTTAACATTCCAAAACCTAACCCTAGAAGATGAAACGCCAAACTATGGGCCCCGTTTGGGTAAATTGGTACATCAACTTCCCGGGGTCGTAACTTTGGCATACAATCTCCGTTTGACGTGCATGATAGCCCGTTGGAAAGATCTCTCTGAGGACTACAACAAAAAAGAAAATTTTTTACATTAAAAATTGTGGAGGTAGATTTCCCAAAAATCATCGTTTAGGGCCTCAAAACGGCTCCGGAAGTTTAGGACCCGAAAAACTGCTAAAAATAGTAAACTGCGCTATAATTAAGGAAACTAAAAATGTTGAGAGGAACAATGGTGGGGGTCCAGGTGCACTTGGCAGATGGCCACCAATATCCACCTGGATCATTCCTCCCCCCTTAGGAAGCAATGGTCCCCATTGCGTTGAGTTCCTCCATGAGATGGGGAAACTTTTGCTGAACTTGGTCCCTGGTGAGCCACTTTCCATTGTGAAGGAGTTGGCCTGCTTTGACAACTCGATATAGTTGAATATTCTGTTGGAGAGTATTCTTGATCTGTGTGTCCATGATTCGATCAGTTGCAGCTTGTTCCATGCAATCTGGATTTAATTCTATGGGTGTGAGCTGTTCTGCAATGTCGAATGTATCTAGCAATGGTGGAAAGTATGGCCGAAGGCGGTCCACATTGAACACTGGGTGTAGGCCAAGGAATGGGGGAATGCTGAGTTCAAATGCATTGTCTCCCACAGCCTTAGTAATGGTGTAGGGACCATATCGGAGTGGTCTCAGTTTTCGATAGGCTCCAGTAATGCGTTCCTTTTGTAAATGCAACCAGGCTTTGTCACCCACCTGGAACTTGTGTGGCACTCAATGTTGATCATGTCGCTGCTTGAACTTGGCATTTGATTTCTCCAGAATGTCATGGACATGCTGGAAAATATGTTGGATGTGCTCAATGAAGCTGGTCGCCTTGTTTGTTTCGGACTGGACATGAGCCGAATCTGTGTGAGTAGCTGCAAATGGCATGGCCACATCAATGGGGCATAATGGCTGGAATCCCAAGCCCACCTGAAAAGGGTTGTGGCAAGTGGAGCTGTGAAGAGCTCGGTTGTAGTTGTGCTGAACATAGGGGAGGCTCTCGTTCCATGTGCGTGAATGCTTTGAGTTGTACATGCGCAGAATGTGTAGAATCATCCTATTGACAACCTCTGTCTGGCCATCAGTTTGAGGATGGAAGGCGGTGGACTTAGTGAGTTTGGTGTCCATCATTGACCAGAGACTGGACCAAAATGTACTGAGGAACCGACTGTCCCGATCTAAGATGATAGACTGTGGGATCCCAAAGTGCACCCACACTCATTCAAATAAGAATTTAGAAGTGGCTTCTGCTGTGATGTTCTTCTTGCAGGCCGCCATGATGGCCATCTTCAAGAACCTGTCGACAACTACAAAAACACAGTCATTTACATGCTTAGTGGAAGGAATGTCGGACATGTAATCCATGGAGATGGATTCCCAAGGTTGGCTAGGGGTAGGCAATGGGGTATAGAGGCCTTTCTTCTTGATGGTCGGTTTGGCAATGGCACAGGAAGTACATGATCTAATGTAGTTCCCAACATCCTGTCAAAGACTCGGCCAATAGAAATACTTTTGCAGCACTACCATTGTTTTCTCGACCTCGAAATGACCAACAGCTCCACTATATTGTGCTTCCCAAATCACCTTGGCACGCTCGCTTGAAGGAACACAAAGGTGACCCAGATGGCATAACAAGGCATCCTGGAGGTGAAAATCTGGAACATGCCGACCCTCCAAGAGTGTCTGGTATGTGTGGCCGAATTTTGGGTCACTTTTGTAGAGATGTGACCAATCAGAAGTCTCGTGCCCACAAGATTTGAGCACAGTGGTTAATGCCATGATCAGTGGTCGACTGAGGCAATCTACAACATTATTGGTGTTTCCCTTCTTATACTTGATATTCAAATGGAACTGTTACAGGTATGTAGACCACTTCTGATGGAAATCATTCTGCAATTTCCCTTGGGTCTGTATGAACTGCAGGGGTCGGTGGTCTGTGTGGATGACCGTTTCCTTCCCCAAAATGTAATGCTTCCATTGTCGACAAGCCTGCACAATGGAATACATCTCTTTATCATACGTGGGATACTTCCGGACTGTGTCTGAAAGTGTTTCACTGTGATATGCCACTAGATGCCCGTGTTGAGTAAGGACTGCCCCAATAGCATAGTCAGAGGCATCTGTCTCGACCTCAAATGGTTGTTGTAAATCTGGTAACGCGAGCACGGGTGCTGTGCAGAGTCGATCTTTCAACTCTATGAATGCCTTCTGTTGGGATTCGGACCAAAAAAAATTTGCTTTCGCTCCTCCCTTGGTGACTTGACTCAAGGGCCAAGTGATATGAGAAAACCCCAACACGAACCTGCGGTAAAAGTTGGCAAGACCTAGGAAGCTGCGGAGATCTGTCAGAGTGGTTGGAGATGGCAAATCCTGAATGACTTGGATCTTGGCTGGATCCACATGCACCCCCTGTTCATCAATAATGTATCCCAGATATTGAACCTGGGTCATGCCAAAAGTGCATTTCTCCAAATTGGCACATAGCTTGTGTTGCCGCAGTGTTTGGAGTACCTGTCGGATGTGGTGGAGGTGCTCTTCCCAACTCTGGCTAAAGATCAGAATGTCATCCAAGTATAACACTACAAATGAGTTGGTGAATGGATGCAAGATGTCATCCATTAGCCTCATGAAGGTTGCAGGAGCATTCGTCAATCCGAAAGGCATCACCAACCATTCGAAAAGGCCCTCCTTGGCTTTGAAGGCAGTCTTCCACACATCAGAGGGTTCGATTGGCACTTGGTGATATCCTGACTTCAGATCGATCTTGCTGAAATATTTTGCCCCCTTTAGTTGGTCCAAGAGGTCATCAATCCGCGGGATCAGGTACCTATTACAGACAGTGATCTTGTTCAGCGCCCGATAGTCAATACAGAGTCTCCAAGTTCCATCCTTCTTCTGTACCAACACAATTGGGCTCCCACAAGGCGATGAACTCGGACGGATGTGACCTTTCTGCAGCAGCTCCTGAATCTGCCTCTTGATTTCATCGTTCTCCAGAACGGAGCGCCGATAAATTGGTCCATTGGGTAGCGGTGCACCTGGGGTCAGATCGATGGAGTGCTTGACCTGACAGTGCAGAGGAACCCCTGCAGGGGAGGTGAAGATGTCCTCGTACTCTGCCACGACCTTGTCCATCTGTAGCTGTCGTGTAGAGGGGCCCTGTCTGGAGGTCGTGGCCACCATCTTCTTCTTTCCTTGAGGGCGTATCATCAGGAAAAAAAATTTCCCAGTTTTGGAAATGAGCTTACTGCATTGTTTTGCAGTGATCAAAGAGATGGCGGTAGGCGGTGCTACCTCTGGTATCCTGTACAACTTATTTCCCAATGTAATGATAACAGCACGGGGCCTTGATTCATACACAGCATGTCGCTTCCACAAGTATGGTTGCCCTAATAATACATCACAAACTTCAAGGGGAGAAATGTCACACAATACCTCATCCGTGAAGGGCTTGATGTTGTATGGAAGGTGACACTGCTGGCTCACGCGAAGATCTCGTCCTTGGTGAAGCCACCCGATGGTGTATGGTTGTGGATGTGCTATGGTCGGTAAGCCCAACCGCTTCACGACCTCTGCCGAAATGAGGTTCTTTTGGCTCCTGCTATTGATAATGAACTGTAGCGGGGAGCCTTTTACCCACATCTGGGAGTGGAAGAGACGCTCCTCCTCCTCTGGATCTTCAGGTTCATTTTTCTGGATCTTGGCAGTAGCAACAGTCACATTGGGATCCGCATCAATGATCTGCTTCCCTTTGTCATTCCCTTTGTCAGGTTCTGACTCAGAGTCGGAACATGCATCTGATTCTAAAACCTTTAGCTCAGCCACCAGTGACTGCTTGGCTCGACACTCACTTGTGTTGTGAGTGGAGCTCTTATGGAACTCACACCATTTTCCCGTGTCCTTTTTTGGCTTTGCGGCACTGTTCTTTGCTTGCAGCTTTGGCGGGTTGTCTTGGGCTGTCCCGCCTTGGCTTTGTCCTTTGTTCTGTGGTTTAGGGGCACCTTTCCCTTGCTTCAGATTCACAGATCCAAAGTCGCGCTTCTTTTGTTTAAACTTCTGCTCGATCTTGACAGCATATCGGTATGCTGTGCCAAGCGAGGAGATGTTCAGGAATTCTATTTCTTCTTGGATGTACTTGTGCAGGCAGCCGCGGTATTTGAGTATCAAATGCTGCTCTGTATCCTTGATACCCAACTTTGTGCGAAGGGTATGGAAAAGATTGGTGAACTCCGACACATCTTGGTCCCTTCCCTGCCGTAGCGTGGTCCACTTTATGTATTCATCCTCATAGGTTCCGACAGGGTAGTACTGCTCCTTGATGGCATCCCGGAATGAATTCCAAGTGGGTGCAGCTGAAAATAGTGAGTCGGTATTTTCATCCTTCTGCTCGCAGTAGGTTTCCCACCAGTCCTTGACGTGGGGGGCTGCTTTGAGAAGAGAGAAAACAATCTTTTCCCGACTCGAAAATTCATGAACAGAAAAATAACCCTCTAGCAGATTTAACCATTTATCTACGGCACCGGCATCTATCTAACCCTCGAATATGGGGAATTCAAAATTAACTTGTACCTTAAAGGGCGTGACATTTCGAGAGAAACTGCTGGAAGCCAATGCATCGCTTCTGGGTAGCTGCTGAAGGATCTAGGCAAAGTTGTCCATCATCGCATTCTATTGTCGCTCGAGGGCTTCTTCGAGCAAGATTTTGATAGGATCTCCTGCCCCCTCGTCTTTCTTCTCATCCGCCATGGGAGGCCATCGGGATTTGCGAGGCTGGTCTTGCAACGGTTCGACCAGTTCAAGCCCTAACTCCTTATATTCCGACCTCGTTGGGGACATGCAAAGAAAAACAGAGAAAAAGCAGACCGCTCTGATACCACTGATCCAGATTTAAACAAGAACGCAATAAAACACAGAGATAACCATAAACACAAATATGCAGAGGAAATAATACTTCACTTCATTAATGTAAAATACTGAAATATGCTTACAAACAGTAATGGAAATAAACCAGCTAGGGCGATGGTAGCTTATCTCTGAGAAGAGATGTGGTGGCTACATGCCTCTGAACTGTCTTACAATGAGGCTCGAAGGCCTATTTATTGTTGAGAAACAATGGAAAACCCTTAACATTCCAAAACCTAACCCTAGAAGATGAAACGCCAAACTATGGGCCCCATTTGGGTAAATTGGTACATCAACTTCTCGGGGTCGTAACTTTGGCATACGATCTCCTTTTGACGCACATGATAGCCCATTGGAAAGATCTCTCTAAGGACTACGACAAAAAATATGATTTTTTGTTTAAATAATCGCAGAGGTAGATTTCCCAAAAAACGTCGTTTAGGGCCTCAAAACGGCTCTGGAAGTTTAGGACCCGAAAAACTGCTAAAAATAGTAAACTGCGCTATAATTAAGGAAACTGAAAATGTTGAGAGGAACAATGGTGGGGGTCCAGGTGGACTTGGAAGGTGGCCACCAATATCCACCTGGATCATTCACCCTCTTAAACAGTCTCTCCATTTCATGTTATTTCAAATTTAATTGCTAGACTTTCGACCTGTCTTGCCTCACGAAATAATCTGTGTCTTTGAGTTAAATTCTCTGCTCATGATGTTCCTTGGTCCCATACATCCCAGAAAACTTAGTCATTCATCAAAATACTACTTTCATATTTATTTACCTAGCCTAAAATCTGTATCCATTGTAAGTCACTCTCAGACCCTGTTCATCTATTTTTCATTGAGCGTGACCCGTAGAGAGCCCTCTCCCGTCCTCGTAGGGCTAGCTACGAAGCTGAGCATGGTTTGTGTCTACCCTAAATTTTGCCTTCCTTCAGCCTAAGGCAGATTTAGGTGCTAACAGTCCAATTACAAAGCTTGGTGCTTGATACCTTATGAAATTAGTCTTAACATACCTTATCATAATTATCCATATGGCGCAAACTAACTTCTATAGCTTTTAATTGACCAAACTTTAATTTGAATTGGTCTCGGTGCTAACAAACACCATAGAACATTAACTTATGTATTATTTATAATGGCGCATAATTTAATACATAACCGAATGGAAATTCAATGTATACAATGCATCATATTAAACCAAGGCTTCAATGATTAACCCTTGAACCTATTGCTATGTGACATAGAGGCTTCCGAAGGTTGGCTAGCTGCAATTCACCTTCGACGGTTAGGCTGACTCAGTGGTCTCGTTGGGTGGTCAACTTGACACATCACCCTCCAGTGTATATCTTCTTCCAAGACCTTCGACATTGTAAGCCTAGTTCAATGGAAAGTCTTCTTGGAATCTGATGATGATTAAACCTGCCCTCATATGTGTTGCGCCAATGATGAACTAACTTCGCTTTGGTGGCATGACATCTCAACCACAACCCCGATGGTCTCATTTGAACCGAATGGACCTTCGTTGCTACAATGGATATGCATGTGGTGACATAAACCCATTGCAGACCCAAGCAGTGCACTGACGTGCTGCCTTCGTGGCACACCAATCCCTGATGGCCTCGACCTACTCTACCATCTCTGAGTTGTGCTACTAAACTTCCCGCTGACCTATGGCTTCGATGGTACTAACCTCCCGATAGTGATGGCGAAGAAAACTTGGTACATCTGGAGGTTGTATTACTTTTGAACCAATGGTAATCCAATAACCAAACTGTATCTCTGTAGTGAACCTTGTAGCATCCAACTGCGCTAAGTTCATATTCAGTTCCACCTCCACTTTATTGGCCTATTGTAACAGTATTCGTATATCCTCCATAGTTGACATGTCACATGGCTTATGTCATAGGTTTGATATATAGCTTATATGCGCTATATAATATCCGCTCCAAACCTACCATAAACATTTGATTTGCTCCCATATAGCTTTAATGCATCACCATTATACATCGTACACCATAGGTTTGTGCCTTCGAACTTTAGCTTCATAGTTTTGAAAATGCGACATCTTAAAAATCCACCATTTGACTTGGATTTAATATGCGCATATATTTCCATCTTTGTATACCATGGTTTTGTGACAAAACTTTGTGATGTGACATAATTAAAAATGATGTGCCCATGCTATGAAGTATAAACCCAAATATACATTTCAATCTGTATATGTGCACTTGAGATAGCATTCGACTTGATCCCACGTGTCAAGCGATGGAAATACCATGTCGAGTGATGGAAACACCATATGACCAGCCAGACCCCTTTTGCACCTGCTTCATGAAAATTTACGGATGATTTCTCTATCATCTAGAGTCCAAAAGAGAAACCATAAGAAGCGTCTTATTTAGAACAATGGATACTTCAACTTGATGTTGTTTTTGGGATGATCTAGGACTACCCATTTTCTACACAAGTCGAAAACAAATTTGCTACATGGGACCATCTTGGTCATTAAGCAAATTTCGACTTAACCTACAAGATCCATTTTGGATCACCTCTACTCCTTGATCTTCCACAAGGATCCACCTGAGATTCCTTTTGCATTATTGAAAATAAATTCACTTCCTTAGTCATCAATGACACTATAAAAATTCCTTTTAAATCAATGAAAACACTACAATTGACATCAATGCCAACAAATGTGCAATAACCTCCCACTTTGGCATTGATGGAAACACCACCAAACATAATCCTGACATTGATGTACTTTGCTGAGAATTCCCCCTGACTGTTAGTCGAATCTTCTTCTGTTCGTTTCTTTCTCCTAAGGTTTTTCATTCCCAGTATGACTTTTTATCTCTCTCCCTTTAACATCAATGGAAAAGATTCAAATCTAGTTGCAACTTTGATACATATTTTCTAAATTAAGGACTCCCCTTGTCTATGATCTCTCCTTATGTTTGCATATTATAGGTATATTATCCCCCTTTGATATTAGTGAATAGAAATGGATTGTACTTTTGGCTGCAATCCCTTCAACTAAGATAATTTTACAAATTTACTTCCTATGTTTGTCTGATTCTCCTCATTTGTAACTCTTTTTCTATATTTAACTTGTCCCTTTAACTAAAACATTTTCTCCTTCTTCTACTTTGATTTTGAGACTTCTCACTTGCTAATGCTTTCATTTATTTCTTATTTTTTATTTGTTCCTTATATTTTATTCTACATGAAAGTGTTTCAACTTTTCTGATATGATTGAAGAATGAATCCCCCTATCAGCATCATCAAAATAATGTTTGACCCACTCCCCTTGAGCACATGACTCTTCCTTTCCTTTTTCCTCTCTAATGTGTCAATCTATCTTTAATACTTCTTTCATTAACTTAATCATTCTTTGATGTAATCTTGGGATGCGTTGGATCATCTCTCTCTTCTTCCTCCTCTATACTTTGACTTCTATAATATGTATTGTCCTTTGTTCTACTTTTGGGATTTTGATTACTAATCTACAATTTGTTACAACAACTCCAAGTTGTCGAATTATTCAACAAACAACTTTGTTGTCCCTTAAAACAAATAGTATTTCTATCTTATTCATCTTTGTTGTCCTCGTATGAAAAAAAACATGTTGATGCAATTCTCATCATTTTCACTTTCTTCCATAGACTTCACTTTCTTCTTATTACAGTAGGTAGCTGAAGTCTATCATTCCTCTCCTATAGCTCTCATTCTTGCACTTCCATATCCCTTATGTAACCTTCTACCTCTTGTTTTGTTTGAAGCTATACTTCCATTTAGATATGTGCTATTAGGGATATGATCCACATATAGAAGTTTTCCTTTTTTTTAATCTCCTTGAGAACATAAACATTGTTTGGAGACTTAATTTCATTTTCTACTAATATTCCTAAAATTTATTTTATTATTTCACATCCTTTGAAATTGAATGTGAGATCATACCCTTGATCAACCATTTGACCTACACTCAATAAATTGTGCTTTAGTCCTTCAACAAACAAAAACGTTGGAGTTTTTGTCCTTCCATGATTAAGAATGATTGTTCACTTTCCAATAATATTTCTTGTATCATTATTTCCAAGGATGACCGTGCCTCATTTAAATTCCCTGAGAGAGAGAGAGAAATTTGTTTTTATCAACTATCATATGATTTGAGCATCCATTTCCTATACATCGTTAGCTTTTTTTGTCTTGGAAACATAAATCTAGACTACATTCTTCATGTTTCTCATTCTTTCTTTTCCATATCTTCGTACTTTGATTCCTATTTATGATCATGTCTTCTTTTCATATTTAATATTGAGGCCTTAATATACTTCCTCTACAATGATGACTTTTATGTCCAAAATTGTTGCACTTGAAACCATCAAAGTGATATAATAATGGAGAAAATGAATTGAGGTTCCTAATTCCATCATTGTAGGAATTTCTAAACTTGAAAGGGCTACTCACTGAGGTTTGATAAGGACTTTTGTTGCTTCTTTATCTACAATCGTCTTTTTTGTGGCCAAATTTAAGACAAGTAAAACAATATCCATTAAATAATTTGAGTACCTTGATGTGAAGGATCTCCTTAGAGGAATCAATATTTTTAAATGAATTGGCTTGATTTGTTGGCTTACTTGAGGAAGTTCATACTTCTGCTACTTTATTCCTTCATGTCTACCTGTGGGACTAATCTAATTCTTTTTTAGCTGATTTTCATCTTCTTTCTTGTTGTTTGTGTGGCTGGTTTGATCAATACCTTATTGATATTTGGCTTTGTTTCTCGCTCTATTTGATTAATTATTGGTTCCTTTAAGAATAATAACATAAATATTAGGTTATTTTGTCTTTGATATGTTTGCACTTGATCCTCCCTTGACATATTATAATAACTAATTCATGTTTTAATAAAGGGGGATCTCCCATTATTGAGTATATTATTGAAGGTTTCAAAACTCCTTCCAAACTTCAACTAATCATTTATCTTTTCAATATCATTTCTCATGGAAATAACCTTAGCTTCTAGTTTCTCATAATATCCTTACAGTTGGCTTGCCACCATCTCTTTCATCATCATTTATTTCATATTTTTCATATGGAAAAATAGAATTAAAATGACCTTACCACGACTGAAACATAGTGGAAGATTAACTTTGCCTTTATTGGTTGCTTTTGAGATAGATTGCATTAAATTTTATTTCTCTTTTTAATTGACTTTTGAATCCATGGTAAAGAAGATAATGTCTTCTTTGTCATCATTTGATACATATCCATTCCTCTCACATTGATCATTTTCATCATCATTGTTGTCTATATCTATGGCCATGAGCAAGAATTATTCTTGATCATCATCATATGCATCTTCGTCATTGTCTTCTGATGAGCTGATATCTTCCTTGGAATAGAAACTTTTCTTCTTGAGATATCTTCCCATCTTAGTTTTATGAAATTTTCCTTTATTTCTATGTTCTTCTTCATCATTTCTATATTCTGATTTTCCATTTGGAAATTTTGAAGCATAATGACCTATCCTACCACACTTAAAACATTTGAATGGTAGATTACCTTTAAATTTCATAGATCCTCTTTTCATCTTTCTCATGAAATGAGCTTCTTCTTCATTTGATTCAGGGCTAGAATGATCACGGTCCTTGTGTCATTTTTTTTCTCTTTAATGCTTTGAAGGGTACTTCTTTTAATATGAGCTTCCTTTCTCCTTTTCTCATCTCATATGTGGTGAGTATTCCATGTAGTTCATCCATCTTCATTTTTTCAAGATCTTTCATTTCTTTGATAGTTGAAACCTTTGGATTAAACCTAAATTGAAGAGATCACAATATTTCTTAAAAAATTGTTTATTATTCAATATTTTCACCTAATCCTTTGATATTTTTCACAACTTCATCTACTCGAAGGAACAATTATACAATGTCTTCTTCTTTGTTCATATTTAAACTTTCAAATTGTATTTTGTAAGTTTGAATTTTAGTATTTTTAACCTTTTCATATCCATCATAGGTGCTTTGAAGCTTATCCAAATTTTTCTTTGGAAAGGTCACAGTGCATTACCTTGACAAATACCAAATTAGAAATACCACTAAAGATGACATCCATTTCTTTGCAATTACTTACTTTAAAATTTCTCTCATTTGCATCTATCAAATTTATAGCCTTCTATCAAATAATTCCAAACATCAACAACAAGTAACATTAGATGTGCTCTCATTCTTATCTTATACAAAGTGTAATTTATTCCATCAAAGGAAGGAGATTCTTTATCCTTGCTAGTAATTTTTCCCTATAAGATTTACCTTCTAGTGGTTATACTGCTTCCGAAGGAACTTGCTCTGAAACCGATTGTTGGGATTTTGATTATACTAAGAGGCAGGTGAATCAATATAATAACATTTTTTTTAAAAGTTAAACAATATAAACCATATAAGCATCAATCACGTAATCAACACATGAGAACACCAAATGCACATGGAAAATCTTAAAGGGAGACAATCGAAAGTCTTATTTGTTTGAATATTCTTGTATGCACCAACCTATTGTTACATCAATTTATTGGCACAAAGCAAATGGAGACACCAATCCCCTAATATAAAAACACCAATGTGAAAGAGACACCAATCCCATGATTTATAGGCACCAACATTAAGGAGAAACTAATCCCCTGATATAATTCTAATTTGTATTTTGATCTGCTTTTGTTCATAACTTTAGTACAATGCACTTTAACTCTACACACAACTATCAGCTCTACACACAATATTAGATAAGGTATTCAAAATAATGCATAATACTCTTTGCTCTATTCTTCTTTTAATCCGCATCACATACTACTTCATGCCCCCAAATTTTCACTTGTATGCACTCAGTTGTTCATGCAACCTATCTTTTCTCTACACATTCTCCTCATGCTTCATGCTCAAAATTCGTTGTGCTCTCCCTTACAAATATGCTTCAATTAGTTCATAAAACCATCACCTCACTCTCTATACCTTTATAACTTGAGATATTTATACCACATTTTCAAATCTAACCAACACAAACCTGGTCAAGGCCAACAAAACATGAGAATAATTTGATCAGAGTTGACATTCCTTGAGAGATTTGATCCATATTTGGACTGACATGCCGTGGAGATTTAGTTTGGATGACCCAGATTACTTTACCAATTTCATGATTCGTTGGCCATCTAGGGGATAAACCATAAAACACCCATGATAATACATCATGATTATGTTTTAAAATATTTGTTCCAATAAATCAAGAATCTAGGTCCACTTCTATATAATAAATTTACCAATATCCAAATGACTTGTTTACCCATATTACTTAACACGAGCTCCAACTTTAGAGGCTCAACCATCAAACTCATATTACATTGTGCTAGCACCATGCTCTTAATCAATTAGTTCTAATATATTGCAAAGGTTGAAAAGGAAGTATGCCATGGCCATAGGTTTATCCCTAACCATCATGTTGAAAGGGAAAGAATGTAATGCATCCTCAAAATTGACACTTCAACTCAGTCTTGATAGAACTTTTATATGTTGGCTATCAACATATATTGGAACATTAAAACTCTTATGGGAAGAGTTATTATTGAATTATCAAACACTCAATAGGAGGCTATGGTCTGCATAATAGAAATGATTGAGAAAATCGAGAGCCTATATGGAAAACTTTGTTTTAGATAAGAAGTAGGAAGACATTACTTTTACGCCCTCCAAAGAAGAAAGTGACTCTCACCAACCAATATAGGTGGACTCTCCCTCTGAATGATGTGATTAGGTGAGCCAGTTGTTTGGTTACAATTGTATGCAGTGGCACTATTTTGATTTGGTTATTAATCTATGGCAATGCACTTTAGTTAGTTATATTTTTTATTTAAGTGATAGACTGGTTGATTTTTTAATATGTAATGCAAAACACTTTAACCTCTACTATTGGTTTGGTTTCCCAAGTGGCGACCAGTAGCCTATGAAAAAAAATAATGTACTTCCACTTTTATAAATTTCTTAACCTTGCAAAAGAAATACATGCAAGCGAATTTATTTCTCTAGCCTTTATCCATGCACTACTTGACCCCAAATTTGTTCAGCTCATAAGAAAGAAGAGCATGAAAGAGAAAATTCTAGGTGTACCAATACCATTCCAAAGTCCGGAAAAATTTAGTATCCCACATTTTGCTGGATCCAAGAAATGGGAAAATTATTCTAACCAAGATATCAATCTCCTAATTCTCACAGTAAGCCCTTTCCACTTTGACATCTTCATTCAGTGCATGAAGCCTCTATTGGATAACTAGCAAGATGGAGGGATGGTAATCCTTCACCATATCTATTGCTGCCAAATTTGTTCTAATTTGGTGAGTAACGTCTTTTTAACATATCCCTTTGTGTGGAGGCCATGACAGTCGAATAAAATAAAAGACAAAGAATAGGAGAATAGAGGAGCTCACTGACAAAACTGAAATGGTGGAGAAAGGCATTAGAACAAGGGAGGTGTTTCATAAGACGCCATTGAATAGAAATATATGTGGAGAAAAAAATTCCCAACGTACTTTAAAATGATGGTTCTACCTTGCATAATGATTTTCGTAGTTTCCAAGTTCATCATGCCAAGAATTCATCATTGTCCTAAATATATTGGAATGTTGTTCATGGAGTAAATAGGGAATGATAGTGTCTAGATTCACATGAGATGGAGTGTGCTCTTTATGACACATGTTCTCTTACTAAGGTACCTTACCTCCAAAGCATGTAACTAATCCCATTAGTCCTTCAATCACCTAATATGGGGGGTTGAAATTAACTTCAACGAGTATTAGACTCTTGGATATCAAATGACAATGAAGGTAGGAAATCAAATTCTTTTCTAGGAGAGAGGGCCACTTTGCTGGTAGAGAAATATAATACATTTTTGTGTCTCAATGAATGTTAGAGGGGATGAGCACTCAAATTTCAGGCATGAGAGAGTAAAGAATTTATAGGATTTCCTCTAGCCACCAATGTGTATAGAATTTATGGGAGTGGAGCCATTCTAAAGCTTTGTGCGCATGGATATGATGAATTGATATTTTCCTTAAACAATGAGATTTGATTAATTATATTGAGAAGTAACTTGTAATCCAAAAATGAGCATCCATACTTTTGCAAAATTGTTTCAAGTAATTCCTAAGTTTCTTGGGTAGATTATGAGGATTTGAACATTAGAGTTTATAAAGACCCCGATAAAAGTAGTTGGGCTAGGATTACCTTTGAAGATCAAATTTCAACTTAAAACAGACTAGGGGAGGGAGTGATTATTCCAAAGGAGAAGAGGGTTTATGGGGGGAGAGGGGATATGACAATGGAGGAAGATAAATGGAATTCCTAGTTGCAAAGAAAATGGTGTTCTTGGGAGAAGCATTTGAGGTCTTCCTCATAGAAATGAGAGATCTATAAGGTTTCAAAATACTCTTCCTAGTATTGTCCAAGCACTACAAGAAAAAAGAACATTGGTGGGGGGCGAAAAATGTCACCATAAGCTCATTGGTGACGGTCAAAAGAGTCTTTGTCACCAAAAACATAACATCACCAAAGGTGGCACCACCAAAAGTATAGGTGTTGTGGTGACATTGGAATTCCATCACCAATAATGATTTATAATGGCGGATAGCGACCGTTACCATTTCATATGAGCAATGGTGACGGACCATAGCCTCCATCACAAAAAAATGAACATCACCAAAGGTGGCGTCACCAAAAGTATAGGTTTTGTACTGAAATTCAAAGTCCATCACCAATAATGATTTATAATGACAAATAGTGGCCATCACCATTTCATATGAGCAATGGTGACGGACAATAGCCTCGGTCACCAAAAACTGAACGTCACCAAAGGTGGTGTGACCAAAAGTATAGGTGTTATGGTGACATTCAAGGTCTGTCACGAATATTAATTATAATGACGGATAGTGATCGTCACCATTTCATATGAACAACAATGATTTTTTGTGATGGATCTTTCATGGTCGACACTATTGGTGCATATATATGGTGACGTTCATTGACCATCACCAAAAGTTGCATTGCCAAAAGTATAGGTGTTGTGGTGACATTCAAGGTCCATCATGAATGATGACTATAATAACGGACAACGACCATCACCATTTCATATTAACAACAATGATTTATGGTTGCGGAGTTTTGAGGGTCATCACTATTGATGTGTATATATGGTGGCGTTCGTTGACTGTCACCATTTCTTATTTTGGTGAGGGTCGAAAAATGTCACTAAAGCTCATTAGTGATAGTTAAAAGAGCCTCCGTCACCAAAAATTGATCGTCGCCATTCCATATGGATGTCAGGGCATGATGGAATCGAACCACCAACCTCCTGCTTGTAAAGCAGGTGCTCTTCCATTGAGCTAGCACCCTTTAAAGAATTAGACTTTAAAAATTAGACCTTGAAACTTCATAAATTGTAAATTCTACAACTTTCAATAAATTAAAGTCTCGACAATATTTTACTAAACAAGCAAAGAAGCATCGAAGTTGCAGGTCCCTACCTAATGGTTATGGAAGTTATGAAAAGTGGGTGGAGGGAAAAATAGTTATGTATAAGAGAATCAATATGTTCAGTTGAATACTCAATTAGAAGTGAAACTCTGAAGACATTTATAACCTATAAATGACCTATAACTAGCAAATGCACCAAATATTTCAAAGGAAATGTCATAAGTGGATAGCATATGGAAGAAAAGCATTGATGAAGACAGATGCAATATGTTATAGGTTGAGTGAAAGAAAAATCTCAATGTTGTTGTTGTTTGGTGTTTAGATATCTGAATGATATCTAAACTTCTGTGAAAATGTAACACGGATATTCAGAAACCATGAACGACATATGATACTACCTATGCATTGAGTTTTACCTATGCTTTCCTTGATGTTGCAGGGTCTCATGATTTTGAAGTTTACATATTACCAACCAACTTTGTATTTTGTTTCACCATGATAGTCTAATGTTATGAAATATTTTTGGTAAAATATTGCACTCAAAACCTAGCAGAACTCTTAGCATCCTTTATTTTTCAATCTTGACATTGAGCCCCATAGCTTAAGATCGTCCATGCACATATATTATGAGGTACCAAATTATGGGATATTTCTTAAATCCAACCTAGCCTTCTTATATGTTGTTAAATAGGAGAAGTTATCCTTCTTACACAATAATTATTGGCAAAGGAAGTATTCCATATAATTGAGAAACCATGGAAATATACATCAAAACACTGAATATAACCCGGAATGCAAAATTAGCCTCCTATGCAAGAATTTGGATGGTTTCCTATACAAGAATTTTGAAAAAGGATAGTTTCGAAAAGCCACTTCCCAAAAAATTCTGAAATTTGAGAATGTATTTGATATGCATGATCTTCAACGAGTATAGGAACCTACAACAATCTTGTTGAATAGCAAGAATATAGAAGAGGTAATGAAGATAAATGCATTGAATCAATGACTAGGAGTTTAAAAAATATATATCTTTAATACCTCAGTAAAAATATCAAATTGCAAAAAAAAGTGGCTTCATCCTATGCGGAAAAAAAGAGTGAAATAACAGATTGCAAACCATATTCTCTAAAAGTATTCCAACTATCTTATGTTTTAATTGATTTTTATTCCAAAATATATGGTGTAGACACAATGCTTGATTTCATAGTTTCTATATCTAGAGCTTGTAAATTTTAATTTTTTCTTCATGCCAAAGAAAGATTGTAGTTCAAAGAGTCATCACTATCCTAGAAGATTTGTCTAATAGTTAGTGTGAGAAAGAAGAGCCATATTTTAGAAGGGTCTATACACAATAATTTCTAGCACAGTTGTTTGTAAAATGGTCAAAGCATTTTGTAGTTTGCAACCATTTCTGGTATTACTGTTAAGTTTCTAAAAAATTTAAGTGGGTTCTGAAAAAGGTTGTTGGATTCCTCCTTTGTGTTTCATGTAGATGCAAGTTGAATCCATTAGTATAAAATTTTGTTAGACACCTAATCTATTAGTGTTGGTGGGGAGGAATTCCAATAGTCATTGAAGTCCAAGTGACCTCTTGGAAGATGAAAACCAAGGGTCATAAAACTATGTATTAATATGTACATCTTGTGAATATAATAAATCCACACGAGTTATTCAAATATTTCCTATCAATTTTGTGTGTGTTTGACCTAGTATCATTGTAGGTTCCTCTCTAGCCTACTTAAATGTGTGAAAGCCATTAGTTTTGTGGCCTTAATGTGGGCACCCTCACCAAAATTGTGCCCTCTCTATGCATGTCAATTTTTCCTGTTGAAACTACACCTAAGAATTTTACCATTTATGTTTTCCATATTGCAAACCTAATGCACTTAGCTACCCCTCTGCCTAGTTTTGTCACAACTCTAACCAATGTTCACCCACAAGTTTGTCAGTTCTATTTAATTCATGTTAAGGAAACATTGGCATAGGATGCTTCCTCCAATCCTACACCCATTTCTCTCCTACATCATTTTAAACCCTAGAAATGCACACTACTCTTCTCTAGTGGACTCTCTTATGTCTCTTATGTCTCGACAAAGGTGAAGGGGAATGGAGTTTACCTCTTATTGCAACATCTACTATTCCACCATTCGAGGTGCTAAAGGGCACTAACTTTAAGGGTCATAGGTGAAATATCACAAATATCTTAACAATGAGAAGGTAGGAGTGATTTAGCATAGGATTGATTCTTCAACAATTGACTTTTTGGGTGAGATTTCCTAGTAAATGGAAAAAATTGAAGCATTACCACCTACAAATTAAGTAGAGTATGAGCACATGTTTCCTAATATTCAAAGAGTCTCTTCACCATTTTTCCATGAGATCCATGGCAATTATGTTCAAGTGCCGATAAGTCATGCTAAGATATCATCTTTGATTCACGACACATATACTCCTTCAACTAGGGATGGAGAGTCCAACCAATGAGTAGGAAAGGTTGTCCATTTACAAGGTTGGCATCAATAAAGTATTCTCCCTCTCTGGCCAACTCTAAGACAAGGAGTTTGTATAATGGACTTATTATTGTAAACAATTGCAAATATTAGATTATCTTCAAGTTCAAGGGCTTGAAGTGGTTGCCTCAACCTACAAATCTTTAACAGAACTATGTGTTTTTCAATTAGACCCTTATGGTCAAGGAGCTACAAAAGAGGAAGGTCGTATGGCTATTTTTAAGGGGTTGTCCTAAGCTTACCTATGTACTAACCTCTTTTGTCAAATGATAAATGTAACTTTGGTTAATATTACAATAAACTAAATTACTCTCTTCTCACTTGTTTATTCTTTTGTATTATTGATACCAAAAAAATAGATCATGTGATAAATAACCTCTACTTGAAGGGTTTGTAGCAATTGTTCAATATTGTAAAAGTCTACAATGTTTATCTTTGACTAACTTGCTCATGAATAAGGCCTTTCAAGGTATTCTAAACAAATACGTAGAACAATCATTGCCAATATTATGTGCTCCCTCTTTATTGACATCCATGGAGGAATGTTATTGTTAATAACAAAGTCAAGTCATGAGTAAGTAGATTTGAGCTCTCTAAATGGATTGACACCATGAGCTACCAATGAAAGCCTAAGATTATAGAGAAACCAATTACCCCTAAAACACTAGTGAAGTGATGGGATAACACCAAATTCATTCAAGGAATTTAGCTAAGTGTTGTACTCCACTTAGAGTTTCAAGTTGGTAGTTTAAGATTCCATGGTCCTAATGAGCATATCATATAGAGAGGAAGACATAACCCATTTCTACAAGAATTGGATCCTTGTGTTCTATGGCTTTATGAATACAAAACCATCTTCAATGAGGTGGAGATCATCTCCAATAACCTGGTCCATGCATAGGTAAGTTCAAGAATCATTTCCTTGGTTAATGTTCAAATTATTTATGTCCTCCTACCTATCAGATTGTTAAGTATGTTCTTTAACACATTCCCTAACATGTCCTTTGGGTTGGATTTAGAATGTATCTTGCAATCAATGTATTTTTCCAAAATATTTAGAATTTGAAGCATATTCACTACTATCCTATGACTTGTAATGACTTTATTTCCCCACTCTATAACTTATCTTTGAGAAGGAGTGCATTGGGTTCTCCCCCACAATTGTGGTTTACTTTGAGTTGATTGGTAATAGATATATAACTAAGAATGGAAGATACATACATGCATATGGAGCTACTAAGCTTGTAGGGCCCACTTTAGAGTCAAGTTCCACATTAGTGATTTTGGGTCTTGTAGATTCGATTTGGAGCCCATTTTGATTACATAGCTCCATCCCTTTGATGTTACTCTAGACATTGGAAGCTTTCCAACTCTGTGAAAATTACCTCAAACAAATTTCGTATGTGAAAGTTATGTCTCTCGCAAGTTGACTTACCTTATTGACCATCATGGCAATGAGTGGATGCCATGTCAACCCCCTTTACTTACACATGTGGGGGTGTTCCAAAATAGAAACACTAATTTAAGATTGAAGTATGCAAAAACCATAACCTTAATGTTGAATGACTATAGGTTGTGTTATACCAGGTTACTAGGAAAGGAAGGGGCTCCATTCACCTATTTATTTCATTCACCCAATTTGAGAGAGTAGAAAGAGGAGAAACTATTAAAAGGGCCCATGTGTACTCATCCCCTTCAGATGAGTAAGGAGACCAATAGTCTTCAGTGCCTTTCCACCCATTTGATCTTCCAAAATTCCATTGAGCCCATTTTTTCACAAAGAAATCAACCACTTTACAACCTTAATTTGATAGGACTTTAACCTCCCCATGATCAATAGAGGAACAAGTTTCATCAGTGCTTTCTAGTCCCTCTCCTTCTATGTTGAATTATCAAAAGCTTGAACTGGGGTGTCGCCTATGCATTGAAAAATAAAGTTTGGTTTAGTAACACAAATCTTGATTCATACCCCAGCTACAACACTGGGATTAAGTTTCAAAAGAATGCAGATTCCAAACAAAAGTCCCCACCAATATATCCAAGCATACCATATTCAAAAGTATGAAATGAAAAGGAATAAAATCCATAGCTATAGAATATACCTACTGATATTCTATAGCTTGCCAGCTTGTGAATAGAGCCTAAAACTCAACACTAGATAGAAACCAAAGTTGACCACAACATCTCATAAAATTTCATAGGAACTGACCTGTTTGAGACATGTAAAATTCTGAACTGACCACTTAATCTACATGCTCCAAACATTGCCCTATGCCTTCGTTACCATCATTTATCACAACCTCAAGCAAGACATGTTTAGTAGGCGACTCCAACAAAAACCTACAATAGTCTTCTTTGTTGCCATCTACCAAACATGCACATGAAGTATTATAAAAAAAAAATCAGATCTGAAATAATACATGAGCTCATGTTTTAGGGTTTGTTGCCCTCTTCCAATATGTTGAAATTTATGCAATGAAGCATTGATTGAAAACACTATTATGCCAAACAAATTACAGCCCCAAATATATCTTATAGCTAATCTTTTATGCATAAATTGGTCAAGAGCTGATAATATTAAGGGCTAGAAATTTTATGCAATTTTATTGCCATAAAAAAACCCTTTATCTTGCATTGAATCACCATGATGAAAAGATATGGTTGTTCATTAATAATGAAAAATGGTTCACCTTCCTCCACCATGTTTGGCTCTCTTAGATCATCAAAGATAGACCCTACAGTGCTTTCTCTGTGCTTCATGAGATGGTCTTTGACGATGATTGGAATTGGAGTAATTGAGTATGCCAATTAGACATTTCCATATTAAACTCTCAATATCAATGTTAGAGATAGGATCTCCACAAACAAACCAATAATACAAATGTCATCTATGCCTTACAATAAAAAAAAGTGTCAAAATCCTCGTCCTCTTGGCCATCACGCTCTTCATTACATGAGGGAATGATAACACCTAAAAGGTTTTCATCTTTAGGGTTCTTCTACAAAATATACCCTCTCCAAATCATCAAAAGAATCATTACTAAATTCATAAACTTGGAAGGGAATATGACTTACCAAACTCTTGCCTTCATGCAACTGTATCTCATCATAACAATGTGCTTCATTTGAGACATGATGACATGCATACTATTTAATAGAAACATGGGGTGATACAACAAGGCCTTCGTGACACTTTTCTTCCTTGGATCTGAAATCTCATGCATATATGGTTCAAGTGATGAGAGAGAATGTTGGTCATCCTCATACAATTCATTTCCAAGCTTCCAATCATCTAGCACACCATACTTTTCTTTGATATATTTAGCCAAGGACATACATGCATCATATTTCTTATTGATCAAACCAAGAGACACAATGAAGGGTTATTCTAAAACGCAAGAATTCATATTCCAAATAGAAGTCCCTACTAATATATCCAGGCATACCAGATTGAAAAGTATGAAATGAAAAGGAATAAAATACATAGCTATATAATATCCCTACTGATATTCTATAGCTTGCCAGCTTGTGAACTAAGCCTAAAACTTAACACTAGATAGAAACCAAATTTGACCACAACATCTCATAAAATTTCATAGGAACTGACCTAATTGAGACATTTGAAATTCTGAACTGGCCACTTAATCTGCATGCTCCAAACTTTTCCTTATGCCTTTGCTAACATCATTTATCACACCCTCAAGCAAGACACATTTAGTAGGTGACTCCAACAAAAATCTACAATAGCCTTCTTTATTTCCATCTACCAAACATGCATATGAAGTATTACAAAAAAAATCAGATCTGAAATAATAGACCAACTCATGATTCAGGGTTTGTTGCCCTCTTCCAATATGTTGCAATTTCTGAAATGAATCATTGATTGAAAACACTATTGTCCAAACAAATTGCAGCCCCAAAGACATCTTCTAGCTGAATTTTTATGCATAAATTGGTCAAGAGATGATGATATTAAGGATAGGAAAATTTATGCAATTTTATTGCCATAGAAAAGCCCGTTATCTTGCACTAAATCACCCTGATGAATTTAAGATATGGTTGTTCATTAATAATGAAAAATGGTTCACCTACCTCCACCATGTTTGGCTCTCTAAGATCAACAAAGATAGACCCTACAATGCTTTCTTTGTGCTTCATGAGATGGTCTTTGACGCTGATTGGAATTGGAGTAATTGAGTATGCCAATTACGTATTTCTCTATTAAAATCTCAATATTCATGTCAGAGATAGGATCCCCACAAACAAACCAGCGATACAAATACCATCTATGCCTTCTAGTGGGCTCCAGTATTGCATCAATGATGCTGCAACTCCTGGGACTCCCTTCTTTACTTTTATCAACCCGGTAGTTTGTAACAAACTTGGAAGTGACGATGCTATATGGACAAGTACTAGCTCTTACTGCAGGCTGTCACTTGATCAGCTGGCACAAGTTTTCTAGGAGCTTAAGCCAACTTCTATGAGTTCTTAGAAGAAGCTTTTAACTATGATGGATGAAGGCTAACTCAAAAGAGGCTAGTCTACTTGCAGAAAAAAGATGAAAGCTGAAAGGAAATGCAAACCCTAGCAAACCCTAGTTTTACCGACTAACCCTAATGGTGCAAGAAAAGAGATGAAAGCTACGGAAATGGATGCCATTGACCCTTGTAAAGGTAAAATGCATGTGACTAAGCTACTTCTGAAGGAAAATATAGAAAAAACATCTTTTTGTATTTTTGAGTAATCTTGCATAATTATTATGCATGTGTTTTAATTGTTTTTTATTGTGCAGAGGTTGATTGGCGAAAGGAAATGGAGCGGGCGCTTGAAGGAGGTTGGGAAGGTGAGAAGAGGGTCTAAGGGGTCCCTAGCACCCTTCCAGAGAGTTTCACAATGATCAGATCTCAAAAAACGGCTTGTGTGAACTTCTACAGAAAGTCTGCAGGGGTTCTACAGGAAGTTCTACAGGAAGAGCCGAAAGTGGATTTAGAGAGTTAATGGTGGAAAAATGGTGGGAAAGTGGAAATTAAGGATGGATAAGTATGTTAAGTGGTCTAGGACCTGGTAAATGAATCTAAGGAGTGATGAAGATGGTTGGCTTTGTTCAAGGATGGAAAGCGCAATGTTGCACAAAAATGTAGAAATTAGGGCAAATTGGAAAAGTGTGGCAAATGAAGGGAAGGAACCTTGGATTAGGGGTTGGAGAAAGTTGTATGATGGAGGAAGGATAGGTATGGGTGTATTACAGGTGCTCTACACACTATTTTCCAAAACTAATTGAACCAAGACTATAAAAACCAGAGATCTATCTATTTTGACCTAATCTGACCTAAAAACCAGAAACATGATGAACATAAGTTTATAGACAAGAAATCATGCAAGATAACTATGGAAACTAAGGAAGAACAAATCTAAACATGCAAGTACGACTCGTATCAACTTTTCCAACTAAAAATCTAACACTAGCAATTACATGGAAAGGCAAAAACAATTTTTTTGTGGCAGCAAGTATGCCTTAGTCCCAGCTCATGGTCCCAAGGAGGGAGAGATGAGATCAAGGATTTCTTGATGGCCTTTTTGCAGATATTTTCTATTACCAAACTGTCAAATCAACCTAAAGCATGAAAAACTATCTTAATCATCAAAAACAACCTAAGTAACAAAGCGAGATTTTAACCTAAATAACAGAAATTATTCTATGAATGCATCAAAGACACATAAAAGTACACAAAGGAGGTATTGGCTCTTGGGTTGGGCCCAACCCCAAGAGCTACAGCCTCCTAAGAAAGATCAAAGTTGGTGAAAAGCTGGATTCATCTCTTTATTGATCAAAAAATAATAGTTACATCCCAAAAACTGTCTACAAGAAAAAAACTCGAAAATGTGCTAATACAGAGCTGCACTAAAGTGCGAAAATAGATTAACAAAATGACTAACCTACTGACTAAAATCTAAATAAAATCTAACTAACATCTCCCTAACCAAACTGAGGCCCTAAGCCTTCTTATTTATACAAATTGAGGACCACAACAGTCCTCCTAAACTTTAGGAACTCGGCTACCAAAACTTGCAGTTAACAGCAACTTTACTAGCCCTGCTCAGCTACCCTTGTGATCATCGAGGTGGTGGCCCTTGAACTCCGAGCTGTTGGTGGATAATTCGAGGTAAGGGCTCATAAATGAAGGGGACACCTTCCTACAAATCCTCTCCCTTGTTCTTCCATGAACTTGGTTGTTAAGTGCTCATTAAACCTTTGATTTTGTCTCAAAATTGACCAAAAATCTGCATAAAGCACACATTAGACTTTTTGGCATAATGACTAACCCAATTCACTCTATTAGCATAAATATAATCAAAAACATGCAATAAACTAATGATAATGGTGGATTAAGTTGAATTAGAAGGCTGAACGAGCCCATATAATTACCCATTTCTGGGGCTCATCACCTTCCAATCAAAAAAGTGTCAAAATCCTCATCCTATTGGCTCTCATGCTCTTCATCACATGAGGAAATGATAACAACTAAAAGGTTTTCATCTTCAAGGTTATTCTACAAAATATGCCTTCTCCAATCATCAAAAGAATCATTACTAAATTCATAAACTTGGAAGGGAATATGACTTACCAAAACCTTTCCTTCATGCAAGTGTACCTCATCATCACAATGTGCTTCATTTGAGACATGATGACATGCATACTATTTAATAGAAACATGGGGTGCTACAACAAGGCCTTCGTCACACTTTTCTTCCTTGGATCTGAAATCTCATGCATATATGGTTCAAGTGATGAGAGAGAATGTTGGTCATCCTCATACGATTCATTTCCAAGCTTCCATTCATATAGCACACCATACTTTTCTTTGATATATTTAGCCAAGGACATACATGCATCATATTTCTTATTGATTCAACCAAGAGACACAATGAAGGGTTATTCTCAAATGCAAGCATCAAACCACCAAGCTTCTCTTTCAATCTAAAACAAATCTCAACCAAAATATGTTGATCATGTGATCCTACAACATGCTCTTCTTCATCATAACCAAAAACCTGAAATTTCTAATATGCTTTGATTAAACCTGGAAATAAAGATATACCCTTGCAATCACTAAACTCTTCCCATGCATAACCTTTCAAGGTAATGGCAGACATTTTCATCATGGCATCCTCATGGATAATATTGACATCTATTATAAGCTCAATGATAGATGTAACATGTTATGTGGTTATATGAGGGCATCCATGAAACTTTTAAGCATGCTTAAACCAATTTTTGATGAGAGATCTAATTTGGACATCCAAAAATGAATGAGAAATCGAAAAGGCCAAACATTTTGGCATCCCACCTTCCTTGGGATGGTGCCATACTTTTTACTTCAATTCTTCAAACTAATATGAAACTTCAAAAATGCATAATCTTCATACCTTATTTCAATACCAATGTAGTCACCAAGTGAGTCTTCAATGCCACCAAGGATATTGGATGTCCTCACCTTTTCTAACAATAAATCACTTCAAGAACCCTCAAGTAACAAGGATTCATTCCTTCGAGAAATCACTAGATGAGTGAAATATTTTCAAAGAGATGCCCTCTTGAAATCATGGTACAAAAACTACCGAATAACAAGATCTACACATTATCCCCAACCATGGCAATAAAATGCTACCTCTGAAACCTGTACTCAAAGTGGTATAGCCCTAAAATACAAGTGCAACCACAGGGGAACATAGGAAGGTTGCCCACTGTCATCACATCAACCCTTCCTCTCACTTTATGTTGGCTCTCCTCTAGCACAAGGGGGAATCCATTAGAAATGGATTAAGATTTCCTTCTAACTAAATGGGATGTTGGACCCATGGAATGCCTATCCAATGGGTGATGGAGTCAAGATCTACTAGCAAAGAGGGTTTGAATAATATGGAGAAGATGTGGTCAAGCCATACACTAATGTGCCATGAATAGTTCAAAACAACTTTTCAAGTTATACTAGAGTAACTAATGAAGGCCTTCTACAAGATGCACTACCAAAACCATGAAATTGTTGCCAAGGAATAGTCTTCAACCATAAATATTGGAAGAACCACCATAACATAGAACCATAAGTAAAGAGGATGCAGTAGAATAGTTTCTATTAGAATGAACAACATCAACAAAGATCACATCTTCAAATACAGTCCCATAACATCTACAACAGCCAATCTGAAATTACAATATAAAGTTTCCCAAGATTCAAGGTTACAAGGACTAGCAAGGCTTTACAACATCTACTATAATCTCTTCTCATATGCAAAGCTACCTTCCAAAAGAGATTATTACTACAACAAAAGTAGTGGAAATCCTTGTATAAACACTCATCATCTACGAAAAAAAAGAAGAGAAAGATGAAAACCTTACATCAACCCTTCCTCTCACTTTCTATTGCCTCTCCTCTAGCACAAGGGGGAATCCATTAGAAATGGATTAAGATTTACTTCTAACTAAATGGGATGGTGGACCCATGGAATGCCTATCCAATGGGTGATGAAGTCGAGATCTACTATCAAAGAGGGTTTGAATAATATAGAGAAGATGTGGTCAAGCCATACACTAATGTGCCATGAATAGTTCAAAACAACTTTTCAAGTTATATAGAGTAACTAATGAAGGCCTTCTACAATATGCACTACCATAACCATGAAATTGTTGCCAGGGAATAAACTTCAACCATAAACATTGGAAGAACCATCATAACATAGAACAACATCGACAAAAATCACATATTCAAATAAAATCCCATAGCATCTACAACAGCCAACCTGAAATTAAAATACAAGTTTCCCAAGATTCAAGGTTACAATGACTGGTGATGGTTTACATATACTCTAATCTCTTCTCATATGCAAAGCTACCTTCCAAAAGAGATTATTACTACAACAAAAGCAATTACAATCCTTGCATAAACCCTCATCATCTACAAAAAAGAGAAGATAAAGATGAAAACCTTACAAGTGCTTTCCCATTGACTTCTTCATCCTAAAAAAAGTTCAACTAGGCTTGGAAGATATCTCCTCACAAATCCAACCATGCTAAACAAATTAGAGGGCTTCTCTTTATGTAAATTTTAGCTATCAACCAGACTAACTAGATTAGATTACTGGTTGAATGAGAACTACTTGCTTGGTTTATTTAGTAGCACTAATGATTAGCAGCATGGTTCATTTAGCAACCCCAATGAATAGCACAAGAGAGATAATCACCCAAGAGTAGGATGACCAAAGTAAAGGGAACAACCTATCAATTAAATCCCAATAGGAGTGCTAGATAGGGGTAATCACCCAACAACATAAACATCTTGGAATATCCCCTAAGCTAGGCACTCCTCAAAGTAATATAATATGCATAAAGAATGCATGAGCAAATCTTTGATGCCATGTGTCAATATCTCATGCAAGGTGCTCCCTTGAGTAATGCTTCTTTGACCAACTATTATTGTTTTTTATGCCACTTATCTTCATTCGCCTTGGGGGGGCTCTTCAAGATAGCTACTAGATAACCACTCCAAATAAAATAATGATAAATTCCTAATTAATGGGAACACTCCTCAAGGTAGGACACTACTTAGGGCTAGGGGTCTATCCTAGTTGTCATGTGTCTCTTTCTCCTTTGCAGCACTCTTCAAGAGGCTCACCTTAGAAATCATGATCAATAAAATATGCCAATAAGACCATGTCAGGGGAGTGCTCAACAATATGGAGAACTAATCCTCCTCAAGATGATGAAATGATGCCAAGTGTAGCAAGATAAGCTAGGATGCTCCTCATATCAAATCAACAACCTGCTCAAAAAGTGGATCCCATAGGTGAATGTGCAATATAGGTTCACTAGTTGTATTAACAATCTCGTAAAGGATGTGATGACCTCAACATATGTGCTAAGAGTGTGGATCCATGGACCATGTTACTGCCCAGATTAGCAACCTCTGCAAGGGTCGATCAAGGCCCTAAGTAGTAAGCACCATGTCAAAAACCTGCTCAAAAAGTGGATCCCATAGGTGAATGTGCAATATAGGTTCACTATTTGTATTAAAAATCTCGTAAACGATGTGATGACCTCAACATATGTGCTAAGAGTGTGGATCCATGGACCATGTTACTGCGCAGATTAGCAACTTCTGCAAGGGTCGATCAAGGCCTTAAGCAGTAAGCACACAAGAGATGCACCCACTGTCACCTCAGTGCAATCTCCCCTCATTTTCAACCAACTCTTACAATGCCATTGAGGGTATACCAATCTATACACACTTTGTTGGAAATAATACTGAGAGGGGGGGTTAATCAGTATTATTAAGTTCTTTTCAATATATCTTCCTTATTTATACTTTGAATTATTCTTCAGATATTGATCGTTACTTTGTATGTCAGTACCATAAAATAATGAGCATGAACAAGATAAATATATAGTCACACCAAAGAACACCAGATATAAGGTGGAAACCCAATGTGGGTGAAAACCACCTGCTGCAATATGTCTCTATCTTCTTTCAATTAGAAACTTCTTTTACAATGAGTTTGTACTGGTGCAGTCATTTACCAATACACAGGCTGCAACCTGCAGAGAGCTACAACTCTCTCTCTCGTTTTCAATTTTTCCTGGAAGGGAGCTACAACCCCCTACTTCATTCACGTTTCATTAATTTTCAGACTGGATCCAAGAAGATCAAATGATCATAAAGTATAAATGATTCTTCAGAAATACCCAAACCTCAGATCAATACATGTTTTCTTTATACAGCAGATCACCCACGCACCAACCCAAGCACTAGCTATAAATAAATATCTGATCTGGTCACCTTTTAATTAGAGGTTGTATATGCCAGAATCATACCATAATGCAGAGGACATACATGTTATAGAGCACCCAGAGGCTAGACACAAGACAAACCCAATATCCGGACCCAGAGACCTTTAGCGAATCAACATAAAACGTTATATCAGAGTTAAGGAATGACTGCTACTTCCCTGTGGTTGGCTGCTCTCAACTGTACTGCAATACCCCCGAAGCAATGTGGATCTGCCGTCCTGCACGCATTCTTCTTGAATTCGGTTCAGTAGATTGCTCCTTGACAGATCATAAGAATGCCGATCTATTCTCCCTTAAGATCTTCAATTCATAATCCCTCACTTGCCACTGGATCCCCTTTTTCTTTATATAGTCATGCTTTTGATAATACCATGAATCGAAACCAGAGGATCCGAAACCTGAGACGCAACTGTTTTGACCAATTCTCTTAAGAGAAGGCTTAAGCGGGAAAACTATGATAACAGTCCAAAACCACAAAAGGCGGGCTTTTAACTTAATGCATCCAAACTAATAATATATCGGGTCCAATCCTTATTGCTATCGGCGCCTGCCCATCTCATGGTTTATTCCTGACGTCCGGTCCGATGGATTGGATGCGACATGCCCCATTAACCAGCCTTTATTTATATATCGGGTCCGCTCCTCATCGCTAACAATACATGCCCGACGTTCGATCAGCCTTTATTTATATATCGGGTCCGCTCCTTTCATCGCTATCGGCGATTTGAAGTGGGAGGCTATTATAAGATGGGTGAACACCGCGGATGCGATTTAATATGAAATGCTTTTAATTCCGTCATCAGGTCCGACCCCTCTTATCGCAATCGGAGGATTGGGGTGGGCGACCCTTTATGTATTCCAATATACTGTGGACGCGATCTTTTTATAAACCATGTTTTGATGCCTTCATCGGGTCCGCTTGCAACCGGAGGTTTCAACGAAGTCCGATGCGCATATATGCCGAACTGCGGATGCGATATTATTATATATTGCCTTTAATGCTCCCATCGGGTCCACTACCTCTTTATCGCAATCGGCATTCAGGGCTTTTAAGCATCAGACACGATATTATTATATGTCAAGTTTAATTCCACCATCGAGTCCGCTGAGTTATCGCAATCGGAGGATTTGAGGTGGGCGACCCTTTATGTATTGCGATACTGCGGATGCGATCTTGTTATAAACCATGATTGATGCCTTCATCGGGTCCGCTCCCAATCTGAGGTTTCAACGAAGTCACTTAGCCGGACCCCCGACGCGCATGGATGCGATATTAATATAAACCAATTTTTAATGCCACCATCGGGTCCGTTGCGATATGCCATCGGGTCCATATGTGCCGAAACATATTTAACTTGTGTTGTTTCCGCCAGAAAGGAAAAAGGCCTTTGATTATTGTAAAAGCATATATATATGGGTTTTACGCACCCAACCAACTCCCGATAATATAAATGCATGCATATATGGGTTTTAGGCGCCCAAATACCTATAATAACATTAATACATGTGTATATGGCCTTTCTTCTCTAATACATGTGTATATGGCCTTTCTTCTCTCCTCTTGGCTCTTCTTGTCCCCATCATGGTGTATATAAGAGAAATGACCGTCTAAGAGAGGGTTGCCATCAAGTTCAACATATGTTCATAATGCCATAATGCCAACACACTTACACCAAAAAAATCCTAAGAGATCAGTGCCTAGAAACACTAAGCATGATGAAGAGTAGAAGTTAATTGAAATAAAATGATACATTTGATATATGAATGATAACTACAAAAAATATAAACCAGCATGCAAATCTCACTCAATATACACAATAGATGGTTACCTTTGATGGTCAGCCTTAGACAATCAACTTGACATGGTTCAATGGAAGAGGGTATCATGGCCTTGAAATGTATATTTTTCCTTCAGGAGTATAAGAACAACAAAGTCGCCATTATTGATTTTTAATGCTAGCTATAGGTTATTGGGAAGCCTTGTTCTTATACAAAGGTAGATAGTATGAATGGATGGAAGCCCATTTTTATGAAGTGAATAAGAAATCATGACAATTTGGCCTAACTCTTTGATATACCTGCAATAATTCTGGAGGTTGTCACAACTTTGGAATTTATAAAGTCTGTCATGAAATGTTTGAAGATAGCATCCATCTGTGAGATATAAGGTATTATGAACTGGAAAGGGTTAAGATCCCTAGGTCAAGTCTACCTAGGCTTCCGCATAGCTTATTTATGTGTGACAAATCTAAAATAGCTTGCAATTGATTAACAACAAGGTGAAGTGTCACCTACAGGACCTTCTGTTAAAAAAGTTCAACCACACAGGGTGGAATCTAATCTAGGAAAAATCGAAATGAATTATGAAAAGGAAAATATTATGGTTTCTTCATCAGGCTTTATAGGCAGTTTTTCTTATTTAAATTTTGGGATGAAATATCCTCAAAGCAAAGTTTGAGATTTGTTTTAGATGACAAAGTCAGCCTTTTTATATTACAGTGGCTGTCGAATGCAATCTGAGTTTCTTTCACATTTCTGCTAGAAAAGGCCTCTAATTTGCTACAGGTTTTCATATGCAATTTTGCTATAAAGCATGGGGCAAGGGGAATTCCTATAAAGTAGATACCAACAGAAAAATATTAGCACTTAACATATGTATTATACTGTCATGCACAAATAAACAAAAGGCCCACTGCAATGATGTCAGTGCAATCAAACATCAAAGATACCTTTGAAATTTATAGCGAACCTGAGGTAGCCTAGAAGGATGAGTTTGGGAGTTTGTCTTCACTATTTTGAGTGTGGATTCCTTAAGAAAATAGGCTACAAATGTCTAATTTCTGAAGTAGCAAACAAGGAGGCTTGAAGGATGAGTCTTGGACAGTTTATGGATGTCGATCTCTAGAAGGATAGTGTTACAGGATCAGAGGTAAGTGTGGGGTGTTTTCTATGCTATTTTATGTGGGTTTGTCTTTTTTCTAAGGCCACAAGTAAGGGTTGCTACTATAACATCTTAGGAAGGTTTTTTTTTGAGATGAGAAGCCACAGGTTCCCAAGACACAACACAGTTGGAACAGGGGTATTAACCCTTGCTAGGAGGTCGAGACCCTAGCTGTAACAGGTCCATGTGTTGAAGGAAGATTTGACGAGGAAGCTTGGGCCCTATAGCAGTGTATTGGATTCCTAGTAGGACAGTGAAGGTGGAAGCAAGGTTAAGAAAGTGAGCACATTGATTTGGAGGAGGGTTTAGGGCTACTGGAGTGCCCTAACCAGAGCTCAAGGATGCACAGATCCCAAGGAAAGAGGACAACATGACTTCTTGTTGATGGTTGGTTTCTAGTGGATGTATAGGTCAGAGTTGGACAGTTTGGTTGGTTTTGTATTAGACACTCGTGGACTGTTAGAGGGGAGTGTGAGAGTAGACCAAGTTGGCCCTAAGTGTAGTGACCTAAGAAGGACTTTATGGCTACTATAAGTGGCATAGATAGAGCAGCCTAAAGAACAACTTGAGGAGGATTATAGAGGCTTGCTTCAAGCCCTAAGGAACAAGTCTCTTGAAGGACTAAGGGATTGTTAGAAGTGGCAGAAGAAGAGCTCAAGGTTTGATTAGCCAGGAGCAGTTTGTATCCCTAGACTTGCCTTGTGGAGAAGGACATCTACAGTAGAGGAGGGGCAATCCTCCATTCCCTACATTCATTGTTGGAGAAGAATATTCGATAGTGATAGTGAGAAGCCCTCCAGCCCTAAGTGTGCCTTCATTGGGCAGCACAAGAAGGCACTAGTGATAAGAAAGTCCCAAAAGAGTTTAGGAGCAGTAGTGGGCAGTTGAGAGTTGTTCACAAACAGAGTTGTGAACACCTCGACAAGAGTCTCGATGTGTTGATGCGTTAAAGAACTAAAAGTCAGCTAGAGAACAAGTGAAGCTAATTTCAATGACCTAATGGAGATAGTTCATTGACAGAGGCAGATTGGAGTTGCTACAAATTTGGGGCCAAAGAATCGGGCAAGTGTGTTCAATGTAGGACAGAGGGGAGCTAAGAGAGCACACTACATCATCCAAATGGTTAGTGTATCTTGTTCAGGGTAGACTGGTTGTCGAAGTGACTGACACCAAACCCTAGTTGCATATCTTTGTATCAGTGGATGTATGAGGGACATTATCCTTGGTACAGGAGCCCTAGATTGTAGTATTATCAGTTTGATTAATATAATGAAGTTGGGTGATTGTAAAAATTTTAAAAATTTGTCTATATTTGTGCACTAGTAGGTTTATTGTTGTATATTGTTTTGCTCTGCAAAGTAGTCTTGTTGTGTTACTTGGATTAGTAGCGTCAATGATTTAAGATTCTATCATAGACTCCAATATCGTGGAAAAACAATACCAACAACTACCACTAAACAGAGATAGGGGCTTTCTTTGTGTCTTTTTCCAAAACATGCATCAATTGTTCAACTGCCACCTTTTCAAAATCACTCCACTAAGTTGGATATAAATTGCCCAAATGGTTTCAGAAGACAACTCATTTGGAATTAACAAGGATCCTAGAGATGAGATGAAGGAAGGTGGGTTTTCAAATTCTCTTCACAATCTTGGAGTTAGCAAACAAAATGATTCCAGTCCAAGAGGAGTAACTAGGTTCCCTAATATTGTGAGAGGCTCCAAATTTCTTAAATTAGCCCAGGAGTTGCATAATGAAGTCGTGGATCTTAGAAAGTTCAGAAATTTTGAGTCAAACCAAACATTATAAATCACAAACATTATTTGGTATTGTTGCTGACAAGGAGAATATTTCCAAAGAAACTGGCATAAAGAATAATACAACAGATACAAGTGCAAAAATTTTAAATTCAGCTAAAGAAAGCAATATCTCCCATAATACTGAGATCGGGATGACAGAAAGACAAGAGCTTCAAATAAATAATGAAAAACTTGTGGCAATTCTTGATGAGGTGTGCACTATTTTTGCATCTGATGTTTGAATTCTTATCTCTTTTGGTCCCTAATAAATATGAAGTTAACATGAATCTACACTAGTTTACTGTAGCAAGAATAATTGTCATATTGTAGCAAGAATAATTGCTAGAGACTTTGATCCAGCCAACATTTAGATCATTCAAGATCTTGATTATAGCTAAAATGTAAATCAATTCCATTTCCAAAAAAAATGAAAGAAATGTCACCCAGGTCTTTGTAATAGTAAATATGAGTCCACACCAAAAGACCCTGGTTGGGTCTTTAGTGAAGCACTCACTTTCAACACAAATACATACTAGAATTTTAGATTCAAAAAGGATTGATCGCAACTCAAGAGTAAAAACAATATCATTGCCACCAGATTCAAGTACTAAATTTCACTTCACTATTTCCTTTAAAAAAAGTAACAATAATAAGAAAACCCACATGTGGAAATAAAACTATCAATAACCTATACAAATTTGAAATGTTCTTCATTATTAATATGTTCAAAGGAACAATGGATTATTCTTCAGGAATGGCTCAACTCATTGCACACTAGATCCAAAAAACAACCACATTAACAAAAAATTGTGCACTTGGACATCATTTAATGGACATGCATGCACCATTCAAGACTTAACAACCTAAGATGCAGAGGTGAGCCTTTCTATCAAATCAGTTGCTTTCTACATAGTTGTAATGTTCCCAGCATTTTCTTCTTCAACACTAATTTTGAATTCCTCCTCGAGAACCATTACTATATCTACCTGAAAGAGTACAAGATATGATGTAAGCCCAAACCCACAGTGATAAGTTAGCTTGAAGGTCATAGGTATAATAAACTTTACCGTATCAAGAGAGTCAGCACCCAGATCAGAAAATTTGGACCCAGGAGTCAAGGGTTTATCATCTAATAATGCTAACTAACTCTTCAAGATATTGCATACTTTTCTCAGAGTCTCTAGCTTGACCTATTATGAAAACATGTGACTAGAATGCATACGATATTGCAAATGTAAGATCAATATTTACCTTTGGAGTTCAATAATGATGGAAAGAAAAACACTTATGCCAACAAAAATGTGTATGTTTAATGTGTCATGTAAACAGACAATACATGAAAAGACAGACCCTCACAAGGCTCTTTTGCAAGAAATATGGAAGATTTCAATTACAACTTGTGACTGGAGAAGAAATTGTATCACACAAACTACTCACAGATCAACAAAAGTGCATTGTCAAGATTGAAATGATGGAAAGGAAAATATTCATTGTCTAAATGATACTACTTTGAGCCCAGACAATCTAGGGACAACCTGCAATCAACCAAGAATACACGGGCTATTAATGGAATGGCATGCATCCATTCTGCACTCTCAAGATAAAGATAATATGGATGGATAATGAAAGAAGAAAAACTTCAAGCAACAAACATTATCCTAAAATCACTCTCCCAATCTACTTAAAATAGTAAAGAAACTCAGACATGGTTTGTATGAATTAAGTGTCTTCGAAACTTTAGTGCAGCTAACACCCATTTATATGGTGTATTGTAAGCCTCATCCTCGGCCTTGGTTCATAAAGTGTTCGGCCTAAAATCATTTGGCAATCTAAAATATTCCTTCAAAGGTAAAACAATGAAACTAGTTCATCAATATGGATTATCATTCTAGCTTTCATACCCTATAGTTTACATAGTGGAACCAATATTGAATATAAAAGTGGTTCGGTGACCCAGTCAAAAGTATCAATAGATTCTATATATAAAAAGGTTAAATCCCATAAACATACTAGGTTCTAGGATAAATAATCATAGATTAATACTTTTTTCCAACACTGACCAAAGATTTGATTACTCAAGCACCTATTCACATCATAAATATATCTGGAGTATGCAAGCAAATCCAAAAAAGGAAAGAAAAATTCAAAAATATTATTTTCTTAAGGATATCAGATCAAATACAATGGCATCTCCTTCATTAGAGCACCCCATTAAAGCTATCCTATGGGTGCTCAAATGCCATCCTTTGGAGTCTTAATGCCAAAGGTTACTGAAATTTGTGTCTTTTTGTGTACATTGTAGTGTGTTGCCTACTATAAGGACGATGGAAATAATGATGATATGCTTTTTGGTCAAAGACAAATTCCACAATAGACTTGGCACCTTATAACAATTCCTTGCCATCAGGCAAGATCTACTACATCTGGATCTTGGCCATATCTATCATCAATCATGACAACAAATATTTCTCTAGTTCTTCTCATTCAAATTATTTCAAGATGCTTTTTTACAACAAAAAAATATGTCCTAGGTATTAAGCAGCTTATTAAGCACTCTTGCATTATCTCATATTCTATTTAGAATAATATATGTGCAAACCACCCGTGAATGGTGTTCTTGATAAATGGAAGTTGACCAAAATGATATTTATATAACCTATTTGCCAAATGGATACTAGAATAGGATTGTCTCTCTGTTGCCATCCTCATTTCATAGTAGAGAAGATCCCAAAAGCTAATTTTTTTGTTAATCAGAGATCAATTTCCAAAATGTCTTGCATTAAAAACCTACTTTAACAGAGGTTATCCCGTTCTATTCCTTTAAAAGACCATCTACCATAGAAACTAGCATTTTGGTATTAATAAAAGTTTAAAAGAGTTGTAAGCATTATCTACACGGTCAAGTCGTTGATCAATCACAATGGTACACTAACAAGAATCTACTTTGGTTGCCACTTGACACAACCTATGTAACGACATTCCTCAAGTCTAAACTATGCTCTGGAGTAGCAAACCAAGAAGCCATCAAATACCCATGACATTGTAAGGCCTCGCCAAGATCTAGCTATCTTCTGAAACAACAATCTAGCATCTATCAATTATTGATCTTGCTCCTACTACTAAAGAATCATCGAGCTAAGCATAGAAATGAATTCAATGTTATTTTTCCTAGAACCATGAGATGGCTTTTTCATGTTAAGATAAAATTATTTGCAGAATATAAACTTGCAAATTTTTTATGCTGCCAGTGGAAAGGTGAAGTTCTCTCAAAAGAGAGTTATGGGTTTACAAAGAAAGACATTATGTAGAGTCCTTTCAACTAGTCACTTGATATCTAGATATGGTTGTGTAGTAATGGACAATTATTTTATAGCATGAAGTGTATTTATGGCATATTTTGTTTTATTCCCTTCAGATTAATGAGGTCGACAACATAGAAATTTTTTTATGTGTATATGTTTTCTTAGGAAGCTATGTTACTATGTTGGAATCTATTATCACACCAAAAAGTTTAAGTCCTTGCAGAGAATGGCATGCATATCATTTGGTACATAGGTGGCCTAACCTTTTCAATGGACTCAATTTCATAGAATAGGTTTTTATGCAAAACAATTTTGTGCTGGTTGATCCACATTTCAGTCTCTTGATGACTGGCATTTAAGTGTCTATGCTTTAAATCAGTGAATATCAGTGAATGTTAGTAAGTACATTATAATTTGTTGCATACCTCATTCGATACATAAATAGCTGCAAATTTTATGACCTTACATTCATTACTTCAAGATAGTGTGTGAAACATAAATTTTATCCTGTTTGAGGGTTAATTTCAACTAACCTCTGAAAAAATCATCATAGATGGAAATTTATTAATCATTGAAATTGATCGAGGGCTTTTCGAGTTTGATCCCTTGACCTAAAGTTTGACAATGGGATTTAACAGCAAGGATCTGATTATCATTCGTAGGGGAGGCTCGCCTTAGTCTCTTGAATCTCAGAAGCGACTCTTCATTGCAACCCTGTGGATCTTCACCGTATTGATCTGGGAAAACTTGAGTTCCCAGGCTCGATCCTTGTCATTGGAAGCCCCAGGGTTTTGGTTAGAAGTGGTTGGGTTTTCATATTCTCATTCATGCTCATAAATCCAAGGGCGAATGACCTACGTTGGGATTAGAAATTGAGGGCAAGCAAGAATGTTGGAGCTTCGAAATCATCCTTTACAATGATAGAATTGGACAAAATTGCAATCCACGAATTTATTAGTTTGAATTTAACAGATTGGTGCTCCTTCTTACTATAAATGTGAGGTTATCCATTGGCCGGGGGATGAAATTTGGGAAAGTGACATATCCCTTCCTTTTTTAACATTGAAAAACTTATGCTTTTTAAATATATAGATATATCTATATATATATAATTTCACCTTTTACCAATTTTTTGTTATTTTGTAAATGTGATTTATTAATTTGTAATTTTTCTTTTTGTAAATTGATTTATTAATTTGTAATCTTGACTTATAAATAAGGTGGTTTGTGTGGATTTTAGTTTTTATCAATTTTTTAATAAACTCTTGGAAAGGTTGATGTGGGAGTCAATTATGGGAGTTATACTGTCTCAAGGGGTGTTGAGGCTTGATTGAATCTTACACAATTTTAGTGATAACATTTCACGTTTGGGTAGATTGGTTTTCCATCTAATATGTGAGATAGCCATAGCTTAAGCACAACCTAGTAGTGGGGAAAAAATTGTCGTTTGGGTATTTTTATCATTACAAGACTTTGTTGTGCATCTTGTGGAGTCATGTTCAAGGTTAGATGAGGTTTATGATTATGGAAACTTCCTATTTTCAATGTATTGAGGTTTTCAATGATGAGATTCCATTGCTTAGGATGGAAAATTTGGGGTTGAGGAGGCACAATTGAAGAAATGTCAATTTGTCAAAGGTGTTACATGGAATATCTACTCATCAAGATTCATTAATGTAATGAAAATTTAATTTATGTTGTTTTTGTATTAAATATGGTGATGAATGGATAATTCTCACATATTATGTAACTGCAATATAAGTTGAGAAGTGATTAATGCACACCATAATCATGATAAGATGCATATCAAAAGCCCCTCCCTAAGTAGAAAATAGTCTTCATTGCATTAGAGGTAGCCGTGTAGATTCTCAAAGTAAAAAGAGAGGTGTTAATGAAAAAACTCAAGGCATTTTAAACAATTGAGGGAACCTTTGTTGCATTTTCTTGAGAGTGAAGTGCTTGGTCTTTGTAGGAAATCGACATACATCAACAATGCAATAGAGTTCTCTAGCTTTTTTGTGAGTATGTCAACTTGTCATATCAATGACTTGGTTAATTAAAATAGATGTGTTGAACTTGGGATATATGTTCAATAAATAATATGCTTGTGTTGTGCTATGTTTAAATAATTAAGTATTATAAGGCTAGTATAGCTCATCATTGAAAGTGCATGCCACCAAGCTAGGGTGATAGGTCAAAATATTTATTGTCAAAATGTGTAATGATGTTATAAATATCATTCAAAGTGATCATAACTATCGACATAGGGCCTTTAAACTTATATTTTAAATGTGAAGATAGACTTTATCATCAACCAAGAAGTTGTGGGGGCATGACATTTGTCATGTCACTGTTTGTTATTAGTTAAAGTGTGCTATAAAATTTCTTCAACTTGATGTTAAACATTATAGATATTCTTGATGAAGGAGATAACTTTATTGACTTCATTTTATATAGAGATAAAAATCCCTTTAGCAAGAAGTGTTAGGCAGGAATTATCAATCAAAGTTTCAAGTTGAAAGGCAAAGCAAACATCTAAGTACTAGCACATGAAAATTTCAATGGTAAAAAAATTTCTTACTAGGCTAAAAATTTTGGAACTAATAATTTGTGATGAAAAACGTATTGTGACTCAAATGTGCCATGTTAAAAGTTTTTCAATGAAGATTCACTAACACATTAAATATCCAACATGAAAGGTTGTTATACTCAACATAAGAAGGAACAAGGTATGATCATTGATAGAACCAATTGTTAATGTGTTCTTACTCGCAAGTGCTTCTCATGAACTATAGTCACAATATATCACATATTACTTATGGCATCATTATTTCAACACATAAATTTACAAAAGTGGTAATGGATATCAAATCATTTAACAATGATTTAATTGCATGAAATCTTTGGTTATTAGTCCTTTCCCAAGCAAGGAATATTGATCAATTTACAATGTTGGACATTGACTGCAAATTTGTTGCAATAACCCTAATTTCGCTTTGGAATGTGAATTTTTGTATCTTTTTTGTTGTAAAAATACAAAATAATCAAAGAAAAGTGAAAATAAAAATTATCATAAGTATCATTGGCAAATGGCCCTGATGAGACATCTTGAAATTAGGTTATTTTAGATTTTTTAAAATATTAAAAAAGGGAATATGATGAAAAGGTGGTGGAATGTGGTGGGAATTTCATTGTCAACCTTTCTCAAGGAAATTGCATGGAATGCACCTCACTCAATGGATGTGTGTCCCCCTCTCTTAAAACCTATGCATATTTTGAACTTTACCTTTATGTTCTGCAACTAGATGACTCTTGTGTGGTTTGTGATTGTTGTTGATGATGTTGCAAGGCTCCTGATTGCAATCTATAATTAGATGGCTCTTACTTACTTTGTGACTTTTTGTTTACATTGATGTTGCAATCATCTCTATTGTGGTTTACAATTGGATGGATATTGCTTGGTATTTGTAACTATTATTATTTGCATTGCTTAACTTTTCTCCTACTCATTAGTATTGTAGATGCTTTGGAACAATTGTCATGCTTGGTGCTATGTGGAGGGTGAGAGTGAAGTTGGAGTTGATAATTTGCTAATTTGTTATCCCAGCTTCTCATTCATATTACCACATTAAAAATCCATAGCCTAGATTATGGTTGGTTGATTTGAGCATTTGCATGGGCTGCTTAATCTTTAGAAATAAGGATTGAGGATTCTACGTGTGTTCATTAGTGTTTCCTCTTCATACGTGGGATTTTGTTGGATGTTGACATTGTTGTACTTGTCCATCAGTATTGCTAGACTAGATGTGGAAGTGTGAGGTTGTTGTTAAAGTTGAGGGTTCATAAGGATGTTCTAAGCATGCACACTTGACAAATGCTTTTGTGTGGCTATTTTCCCCCTCATTGGTGTTATTCTTATGGTTGAAATTGTGTGGGAAAGTGAGGTTGTTGTTGGACGGTTCATAGGGATTGTGGGGTTTTGTGTTTGTCATTTGCTTGGTATCATTGTCTATGTTCTTTGATGTTGTCCCATTGGTTCAATGTTGCATAGGCCCTTACAACCAAGACATTAAGTGTGTTGTTGGTAACTATTTACTAAGTTTTCTCTTTTGTTATTTTCAATAGTAGGTAGGAGGTCATGTGTGGTTATTATCAATTCCTTGTGGTTATTATCAGTTCTAGGTGTGCTAATGAGGGAGTGACAAGGTATGATAGGAAGTGCTAAGGCATGTTAGAGGCTAAAGAAACATGCCAAGATGTGTCGGGTGTTAGGATGTGCCAATGCATGCCAAGGAGTGTTATGGAGTGTCAGGGAAACACAAGGGAGCGCTAGTTTCAAATGCATGGAAATGAATGAATTTTAAGAGTGTGTGACAGGGAGTGTTAGTGAGTTCTAGGTTTTCTAAGCAGGGAGTGACAATGTATGCTAGGTAGTGTCAAGGAATGCTAGAGTGGGCGACATGCCAAGATGTGTCAAGTGCCAAGGTGTGCTAATGTGTGCTAGGGAGTGTTAGGGAGTGCCATGGAAACACAAGGGAGAACTAGTTCAAAATGCATGGAAATGAACGGATAAGAGTGTGTGATAGGGAGTGTTAGCGACTTCCAAGTGTGTTAAGGAGGTAGTGACAAGGTTATATGCTAGGCATGCTAGAGTGCCATGGCATGTCAAGGAGTGATATGGTGTGCTAGGGATGCCAAAGCATGCCAAGGAATGTAGGGGATGCTAACACATGCCACATAGTGCGAAGGGATTTTTAGATGTGCCAGGTGTTATGGCATGTCAAGATGTAAACTATGTTGCTTAGTTTTTTTATGGCCACAATTCGACGTGAGCCTTGACATGGTAACTTGTTAAGTGGGATGAGTTGAGATTGGACATGAGTAGCCTAAGATGAGTTATAGATAGTTCTTAGGTGAACAAGGCATAGTCTATTGTAGTAATTGTAATTTGGCCAATTTATTGTAGTCGAGGAAGGACTTGGTTGGGTTCCCAAGTCTCAAAAAAAGTAAGGGTAGTTGTGAGGGCACGATAGCTAAGGGGTGTCAGGGCATGCCAACGAATGAAAAGGTGTGTTAACACATGTCGGACAATGTCAATGCATGTTGAGGAGTGTTAGGGAGTGTCAGGGGAACACAAGGGAGAACTAGGTCAAAATGCTTGGAAATGAATGAATAAGAGTGTGTGCCAAGGATTTTCAATGATTTCTAGGCGTCCCAAGGATGAAGTGTTTTAGGAGAAGTTCAAAATAAGACTTGTGGGAGGCAAGCCTATGGTTTTGATAAGGCGTGGACAAAGCAGTTTCAAAGAAAGGGATACTTTGGGTTGGGCACAACATTGCTTTTCCAATGACTTGGTTAGATTCCCAAGTTGCAAAAAAAGGCTATCTATGAGGGCATGACAACTAGGGAGTGCCAAGGTGTTCCAGGGAATGCCAAGAAGTACTGACACATGCTAGATAGTTCCAAGGCATGTTAGGCATCCCAAGACATTCCATGTGCTAAGGCATGCCAAGATGTGTCAGGCACCAAGGTGTGGTGCCAACACATTCTAGGGTGTGTTAGGGCCAAGAGCCATGGAAACACAAGGGAACACTAGTTTCAAATGCATGGAAATGAATGAATAAGAGTGTAATAGGGAGTGTCAACAATTTCTAGGTGTGCTAGGTGTCAGGGAGTGTTGGATGTGCTAGGGAGTGCCAAAGCATGCCAGGGAATGCATGGGATGCTAACACGTGCCACATAGTGCCAAGGGATTGTTAGATGTGTCAGGTGTTATGGCATACCAAGATGTAAACTATGTTTCTTAGTTGTTTTACGACCACAATTGGATGTGAGCCTTGTCTTTGTAACTTGTTAAGTTGTATGATTTGAGATTCAACATGAGTAGCCTAAGATGAGTTATTGGAATTTCTTAGGTGAACAAGGAATAGTCTAGTTGTAGTAATTGTAACTTGCTCAAGTTGTTGTAGTCGAGGTAGGATTTGGTTAGGTTCCCAAGTTGTAAAAAAAGTAAGGGTAGTTGTGAGGGCATGATAGATAAGGAGTGTCAGGGCATGTTAAGGAATGAAAAAGGTGTGCTAACAAATGTTAGATAGTGTCAATGCATGTCGAGGAGTGTTGGGGAGTGTCAAGGCATCAAAAGGGAGGACTAGGTCAAAAAGCATGGAAATGAACGAATAAGAGTGTGTGTCAGGGAGTGTCAGTGAATTCCAGGTGTCCCAAGGATGAAGTATATCATGTCATGATATGGCATTTTAACATGTAAACCAATTTTCTTAGTTGTTTTACTGCCATGGTTAGATGTGAACCTTATCTTGGTAACTTGTTAAGTGGGATGACTTGAGATTGTACATGAGTAAATTAAGTAGTGTTTTTTTTTTTTTTTTTGACAATAATGGTTATATTGAAATGGGCGGTAAACCAGCTACCGCATGCTTTACAATTCTGAAGAGTCCATTACAGAGAACAGGGGAATATAAGAAATTGCAGATCAAATCCGATAGAGATGCTGGTCAAATCGAGATTCTGAACTGAAGAAATAAGCTACTTCGGCATATTGATGGTTGTAGATGAGACGGCGCCTCATGCAAAGTCCTCAAGCGGATCATGAGCTAACTATAAATCAAACTTCGCTTCAGATGGGCTGCCTGTGAATCTGTGAAGTGCCATTCCAGCAGACATCCTTGGCACAGAACTGAATGACCGCAGAATGAAGGGAAGGCTTCAACAACTGGATTTTCCAACGCAGAGTTTGGGAGAAGTCACCAATGCTGTTTCCCAGGGAAGACCGACTCTGAGATTTCTGTTCCAAACCGTCAGAAGAGAGAGACATAGGTAAAGCGAGACTGAGCTTGGATACACCCTTTAGGAATCGTTAAATTCGCTAGGGAAAGATCCTCCAGCTTTGTCTCCTGGATGAGGAGGATTTCAGGCGAGTATATTTTCACTAAATCCTTCAGGGCTTCCTCTTTCGACCTGCTGCCTAAACCTCTGCAGTTCCAGGAGACGTATTTCATTATTTACTTTTGAGGGGAGAGGAGGCTCCCATTGGAGCCTTGTTGCTTTTGCGTCCAGATCTGGTATTCATCATTGATTTGAGAGTTTTTTGGGATCCCTGGAGGACATCTTTGTAAGTTTCTTCCTCTCTCTGTTTCTTCTTGGATTTCCGCCCTCTAGTCGTCTTGATTGGAGTGGCCAACGAATTGTCAGATTCAGAATCTCTCTCTTCTGAATCGCCTTCAGAGTCTGAGGCTAGACTAATGTGTTCTTCATTGCCTTCATTTCCTCTCTGACACTCCTCGGGTGTGGGAACTGTTGATTCTACTTCATTTGTTTTCCCTTGTTTCTCCATATTTCCGGTTTCTTCTTGGTTCTCCTTATCATCCATCCTTTCTCCAGATGGAGATTCGTCTTTAGAGGCAGCAGCGGCTTTTGGGTTGATGTGAGGATTTCCCGATGGGGCGGTAGTTTTCTGTCCGAGAGGCTTTGGGATAGCCTTTCCCTTTCTGATTTCTTTCCATCCTTCTTCTTCAACTGTGTTCCCTGATGGGGCTTTTGGGCAGTTTCTCTGGAAGTGTCCATGCTCATGACAAGTTCGACATTTGAAAGGCAGCTACTCGTAGTCCAGCTTCTGGTAGTGCTGCCATTCTCCAACCTTGAGTTTAATCGCTTCTGGTAGCCCGGCTTCCAGATCGACTTCTACGCAGATTCTGGCACAAGTATATTGGCCCTTGTGATCAGCTTTGTCAATGAATCGACCCAGCCCATTACCGATCTTCTGCAGAGATTGATAGCTCCAACAGTGAAGAGGGAGATTGGGTAAACGAACCCAGACCGGCGCCTCCTTGGGGACATCAACGGATGGATCAAAATCAGGACTTCATTTATTGAGATACAGTCCCTGATTTCCCATAAAGTACGGCCCGTTTCTGAAAACCAGGTCGCGATCTTCCTTGGTGGTAAATTCAAAAATGAAATAGCCTCGCCCTACAGCATAACAAATCACATTATTTTCCAACTGCGGTCTCCAGTTTCATTGTATCCAATCATCCGTGGTCTTAGTGGACGGCCATCGGCCCATAAACTGCCCTACCAGGCCTCTGTCAGACAATGCTAGAGTGATTTTAATCGATTGCTCCTCTGGGAGAGCTATCTCTGGAATTTCGTCAAGCTTTTTAATGAATTTCGACACTTCAACGTGCTGGTGCTTCTTTCCTTTCTGTGTTAACAGCCTTCTGAAGGCATCTGCGGTGGATAGAGGAGGGGTGGGAGCAGACTCCCCACCCCCGGGACCGCTCATGGCAGCGTCCAAGAACTTGTCGGCGGCAACCTACAGGCGTCTCCAGAACAGCAGCGCGTGCACCTCTTCGTTAGCGATTCTCGAGTAAATTAAGTAGTGTTAGGGTGTGCCAAGGAATGAAAAGGTGTGCTAACACATGACACACAATGTCAATGCATGTTGAGGAGCGTTAGGGAGTTCCAAAACATCACAAGGGAGAACTAAGTCAAAATGCATGGAAATGAATGAATAAGAGCGTGTGCCAAGGAGTGTTAATGAATTCCAAGTGTCTCGAGAATAAAGTGTGTTAGGAGAAGGTTAGAATAAGACTTGTAGGAGGAAAGCCTATGATTATAATAAGGTATTGGATAAATCATTTTCAGACAAAGGGAGACTTTGGGTTGGGCACAACATTTTTTTTCCAATGACTTGGTTGGGTTCCCAAGTCGCGAAAAGGGTAAGGCTATCTACGAGGGCATGACAACTAGGGAGTACCAAGGTGTATCAGGGAATGTCAAGAAGAACTAACACATGCTAAACAGGTCAAAGGCATGATATACATGCCAATATGTGTTAGGTGTCAGGGTGTGGCATAAACGCATGCTAGGGAGTGTGAGGACAAAGTGTTAGGGAAACACAAGGGAGCACCAGTTTCAAATGCATGGAAATGAAGTGTCAATGAGTTCTAGGTGTGCTAAGGAGGGAGTGAAAAGGTATGCTAGGTAGTACCAAGTCATGCTAGAATGCTAGGGAAGCATACCAATATGTTTCAAGTGCCAAGGTGTGCCAATGCATGCCAAGGAGTGTTAGGGAGTACCAGGGAAACACAACGGAGCACAAGGTCAAAATGCATGGAAATGAATGAATAAGAGTGTGTGACATGGAGTGTCAGTGAGTTCCAAGGGTGCTGAGAAGGGAGTGACATGGTACACTAGGAAGCATTAAGTCATGCTAGATTGTTGGCCGAAAATCATAACTAGCCTATAATCAACTTAAAAACCAAGCTAAATCATAAAGAGAGATCCCTCTATGAAGCTCGCAGGGCTAGATCCAAACTTCAAAAGTGGTTTAATGTTGTCCAATATATCTACTCCCTCAACCTCAAAAATATAGAACGATAACAAAACAAAATAAAATAATTTTGTAATATGACAAAAAAATAGCCATTTCATTGGACTTTCGATGGTTGTTGACCAAAGAGACGTTGTCCAACTGGGTAAATATTGACTTTGTCAAACATCGGTATTCTAATAGATAGATAATTGACCTGGTCAAACATCATATATCTAACGAAATTTCAATTGTTTTCATATATCTGAAAAACAAAATTATTGTCGGATATTCGACTAACATATCTTCGGATATACAAAGATAATTGTATTAGTCCTATATTCAACAAATATGGGGGCTTTAAAAGATACAAAAAATATTTGCAAGTAAAATTTGATAGTATGACTGAGCTATCAGATTACAATGTTGGATTTTCCTCCCATATATACTAGTGAGGGTTAGGGGTTACAGGTAATGGGTTAGCGGTTAAGGGTTAAGGGTCACAGGTTTAGAGGATATGGGGTTAGGGCTTAGGGGACTCATGGATTTTAGGTTGGGGGTTAGTGGGTTAAGATCTAATGGGTCAAGGCGTTAATGGGTTATGCATTATGAATGTAAATATTAAGGGATTGTGGCTTGGGGGTAAGGGGATAGGAGATTTAGTGGTTATGGGTTAAGGGTTTATGGGTTGTGATAGTGGGGCTCCTAAGTTACTAGGAAAGGAAGGGGTTCCATTCTTTTGGCTTTATTATTATTCCATAGTTGAGGATGACATCAAAGAATGGGATATCGAGCATAACATAGGTGGAAGAAGGATTTTAAAGTAACATTTCATGCCACAATGTCCATGCCCACTCCATAGTGAGTGCCCCTTTCTTTGTACTTATATTTCATAATTGAAAAAGAGAGACTAGAGCATATGCCTCATCTTCTAGCTAGGATTTCTCTCGTATTAGGCTTCCCAAGTCATGTATTCTATTCATTTGTGTGGATGGTTTTTTTATTTGCTTGTTTCTTCCATTTTGATTTCAAATATATCCATAATTTGGAGTGATACACTAGTAATATTTAATCTATGGTCTAATATAATAAACTACATAATAAAATATTTCAAAACAGTGTAAGAACTAGCGTGGGTGTGTCAACATGTGCTAGGATGTGTTAGGGAGTGCCAGGGAAACACAAGGGAGCACTAGGTCAAATTAGTGCATGCAAATGAACAAATAAGAGTTTGTGACAGGAAGTGTCAGTGAGATATAGGTGTGCTGAGGGAGTAACAAGGTATGGTAGGTAGTGCTAAGGCATGCTAGAGGCTAGGGAAACATGCCAAGATGTGCCAGGTGATAGGGTGTGCCAATGCATGCCAGGGAGTGTTATGGAGTGCCAAGGAAATAAAATGGATCACTAGTTTCAAATACATGGAAATGAATGAATAAGAGTGTGTGACAAGGAGTGTTAGTGAGTTCTAGGTGTGGTAAGGAGGGAGCAACAAGATATGTTAGGTAGTGCCAAGGAATGCTAGAGTGCCAAGGCAACATACCAAGATGTGCCATGTGCCAAGGTGTGTCAATGCGTGCCAGCGAATGTTAGGGAGTGCCACAAAAACACAAGGGAGAACTAGTTCAAAATGCATGGAAATGAAGAGATAAGAGTGTGTGATAGGGAGTGTCAACGAGTTCCAAGTGTTATAAGGAGGGAGTGATAAGGTTATATTCTAGGCAATGCCAAGGCATGCTAGAGTGCCAGGGCATGTCAGAGAGTGCTAGGGTGTGCTAGGGAGTGCAAAGCATGCCAAGAAATGTAGGGGATGCTAACACATGCCACATAGGGCTAAGGGATTGTTAGACGTGCCATGTGTTATGGCATGTCAAGATGTAAATTGTGTTTCTTAGTTGTTTTATGGAAATGGTTGGACGTGACCCTTGAATTGGTAATTTTTTAAGTGGGATGAGTTGAGATTGGACATGAGTAGCCTAAGATGTCTTATAGGAATTTCTTAGGAGAACAAGGCATAGTCTAGTTGTAGTAATTATAACTTGGTTAAGTTGTTGTAGTCGAGGTAGGACTCGGTTGGGTTCCGGCCAAGTCTAAAAAAAATTAAGGGTAGTTGTGAGGGCATGATAGCTAAGGAGTGTCAAGGCATGATAAGGATTGAAAAGGTGTGCTAACACATGGAAGACAGTGTAAATGGATGGTGAGGAGTGCTAGGGAGAGTCAGGGGAACACAAGGGATAACTGGGTCAAAATGCTTGGAAATGAACAAATGAGAGTGTGCGCTAAGGAGTGTCAATCAATTCCAAGTGTCCCAAGGATGAAGTGTTTTAGGAGAACTTCATAATAGGACTTGCAGGAGGCAACCCTATGGTTGTGATAAGGCGTGGACAGCAATTTAAGAGAAAGGGAGACTTTGGGTTGGGCACAATATTGTTTTGCTAATGAATTGGTTGGGTTCCCAAGTCACAAAAAAAGTAAGGTTATCTGTGAGGGTGTTAGTGCAGTTGGTTCAGCCTGTCACCAATGATCAAATATTCTCTTACAAGGTGTTTTCAGGGTGTCAAGTCAATTTTTTTTCATTTCAGTGAGTCTTCAAATAAAAATTTGGTCATTAGCTAGTGTGTCTAGGGTTATTTCCACTCTCTCAAGAATTTCATATGCCGATCACTTTCATCACTCAATTCAGTCTACCATCATAAAAACATCATTAATATCACTTCAGTCACATCATCATGGTCTCCATTCAGCTCAGTGTCACCATTAGGTCATTAGGATTAAGGTCACAAAACCAGTCATTTCATGTATAAATCCGGCAAATGAGGATTAGCAATAGGTAAATTTGTTCAATAACACTTGATTTCAAATGTAATTTATGTTTTTAGATTTAATAATTTTGCTAAGGTTCTAAAGTTACAATAAGAGATCCTAAAGCTACAAAACTCAAAAAGAAAGTGAATTGGTGAGGTGGGCCATCCTACCTCATTAATCACTTAGACACCAAAAGCAAATTATAAAAGCACATGGAGGAGCTCATTCACACTCATTTTCACTTGTCTACCATCCTAGCATCGAGATCCTCCCTCTCCTTTGCAAAAATTTGTGATTCCATAGCCCTCATTGGAAAAAATTGACTCTCGCTGCACATAGAGAGCCTTCACCGCGCCCCTGGATAGCACGCTGCGCATGGGTCAGAGTTGTCCAAAATTGTTGTTTGACCACCAAATTTCATTTTTCAAAGATCCTCTTCAGTCATTTCATCCTCCAAGCTCTATAACAAATAATTTTAATCATTTTCATGCCCTCCTTTGCCTCAAATGTCAAGAAAATTATCAAATACTTCTTCTAGGGTTTACATTATTTTATGGTTTTTATCCTCAAATGATGAGTTTCTGCCATAAATCCTAGATTCCTTGTCCCTACACCTCTGTTTGTAGCTAATACACCATTTCCATCCATCACAAAGCCTTATCCCCTCATTTTCTATAATTTTCCTCTAAACCCTATCTACCCTATCTCTTTTTAGGATAGGCCTATGTTTTGGCATTTTCCACCCCCTCCCCTCACTCATTTCCAAAAATTTATTTTTCCCCTACTCACTAAAATCATCCCCTACCCTCCTAAATTTCCTTACAAATTTAGGCAACTCCTAAATCCATCATACCACCTCATTCCCTCACAGCAACAAATTTCATTGCTTTACTTGCCTTTCACCTAGGGTTTGAAGTATGGAGCATGACTCATCACCATCAAAGAAGAGGAAGTACAAAAAGGGGGGAAAGATACTAAGGTTTGAGCCCTCTAACTACAATGAAATTACCTCCTCCCCATTTGTCATGAAATGCTTTGAATATGTCAATTGTTTAGGGTTTTGTCAAAGAGTGCGGGAAGTAGGTTACCATGAACATCTCATAGGTATATTTGCCCTAACCTTGAAGGAAGACAAGAACACCATTGCAGGGACTGATTTCATGTTTTTAGTGGATTCCATCTCTCAAGCTACAATCATACCAAACCATGGTGAAAATTGGTTCAAAGGCATGAACCTAGACCTATAAGAGTACAAACCCTACTTGAAATCACAATACAAAGGAGCTCACTCACATGTTTTCCCATTCAGATACTTGTTGGAGAGATATGCACCATTGATGAAGGTTATCATGAAGTTCTTCATATGTGAGGGAAAATTTTCTAGGCTATAACAATACCACATAATACTACTCATGCACTTTACGACTACCAAGTCCCTAAATTTGTCCAGCTACTTATATAGGAGCTTAACCAAAATGTTTGAAAGGGTACAATTGAAAGGAAAAGTTAATTATCCCAACCTCTTTCACCATACCCTGATAAAGGTTATAGTACTCCATCAGTTAAAAGAGAAGAATAAGACATGGGACACCTTCATTGAGGCAGCCTTGAAAACACATATAGCCACTTCACCAAGCCAGCGCCAAACCATGTCAATACAACCCATGGAGGTGGAGTAATCAAGCAAACATGATGAGGTTTCAAAGGCACCTAGACCTAAGGTTACCAAGACATATCATAGAGGTAGAAGCCTTGTGTTTGCTTCTAAAATTGAGGAAGGGTCCAAGCCTACTACATCAGCAGAACAAGGATCACCATCACATCATGAGGCTTCTTTGCATGATGAGGAGCCCGTTGAGCACGACTTTGACCTAGTTGACTTGGAGGCACATGATGAGCATCATCATCATCATCATCAAACCCTGCAACAAGTCATCAAAGAGAAATATTCTCATATCATGGAGCTCAAGGACAATTTGGAAAGGTCCAAATTCATCATTTCATTCCTTGAGCAAGAAAACAATCAACTTAAGGCAAAACAACTAGTCATGGAGAAAGAGAAATTCAAAGCCAAGAAACAAGAGATGAAAGGCAAGGAAGTGGTGTAACATGAGGACACTGAGCAGGATGCAGGACATCTAGTAAGGAATATACCAAGGACAATGGGTCTTAGGAAGGCACTTCAGAGGGAAAGAGAACAAAAGACACTAATGGAAGAATTGACCTTTGAAGAGAGGATTGCCATGGAAATAAATGAGGGCAGGGAGTTTTGGCTTGACAAAGTCAATTTCCACTTTGAGAAGATCCTTGACAAGGCCAACAGGGATAACAAGTTGCAAAATAAAATGGCCATCCATTATTACACAAGGAATCAGGTTGCCAAGGTCAAAATCAAGCAATTGAAGGAAAAACTCAAGGAAACCTTAATCAACCAAGAGGAGAAGGGTAAGTTAGATTTTATTTTTGATGCATCCATGATTAAATAACATACCTCATCAAGCATCTCTGGACAAATTTTGGGAGGATTTGGATAAAATTTTGTGTTTTGGTGCAAACTGGTGCAAACTTGCATTTTTTTGGCAATTTTCTGTCTAGGAGCATAGCGAGCTCATGTTGCGCTTCTTCTTTAGGGCTCCAAATGATGGAAAATCATAATTTTTGGAAATATTATGACCCCATATCAATACCCACTTTCCTGGTTTGGGGCTCATTTTTTTGAAATTTGCAAAAAAGAGGCCAAAAATCACCTTTCTGCCACTCTTTTTCCATTTTGTTGTGCACCTAGAGACACCTTGGAAGAATGGCCATATCTCAGCCAAAAATGGGTAATTGTGAGTGAAAAAATACTCTAAATACATCTAAACTCTCCTATATTTCTATAAAAGGTTTCAGATCTGGATTTGGACTTCGGAAAGGCACTCAAAAATGGCCTCCAACAGCTCGTTATACACCTAGAAATTTATGATATTTTTGTAAACTTTTCACGGTGTAATTTTTTGTAATTCCTAGTTTGACTTTGGTAAAAGTCAAAAGGGTGAAGTAGATGAATGTGAGGGGTAGAAGTAAACGTAAATAATGGGTGGTTAGTCTTTGTAATCTGTTTTTATGTAAATTTGACCTCATTTATGAGAGAGGTTGGAGTCCAAGTTAATTGTAGAAGTTGTTTTTAACTTCCCTAGACATTAAGGTTTGGTTAGAACACCTCATGGAATAGTTCCTAGAGTCATGAATTCGACCCCTAAGAGTAGGGAGATTTTTTTTTGGTCTTTATGTATCAATTTCTCAATGATAGAACGGGTTTGATTTCAGAGGAGAGAACTATTGTAGCTTGTACTTGGACATTTTATGGAAATCAAAGGACACAGTTTGCAACTATTATCTAGGAATTCATGTGCAGTAAATTTGTGATGTTATTTTTTCTCTATTAATGCTTTATATGAAAAATATTCATCTTATATTTCCATTCATCAATTCTTCAATGGTTTTCCTTACAGTTTATAAACAAAATCCTTTGCATAAATCTTTGTTTTAATGGAAAATTCATTATGTGTTACTTTCTTTCTTGGTTAATGAATTCATGTTTCATGATCATTAAGATCTTTTTCTTCTTCTAAACACTACATTACACTGAAAAACCCTAAGATCCATCACAAAAGCAATGCTACCTTGCTCCTTTATATCTTTTTTTTTGTAACCCTTTGATCCTCTAACCTAGCTACCTGGTTTTTCTCCCTTATCCAGCAACAAAACCCTAAATTTTCCAAAACCCACCTGAGCCTAGCTATCTAGCCTAAAATCATTTACATTCCAGTCATCTCTTGGCTATGATTTCATAGAGAGAGCCCTCTCTGGTTTGGTAGGGCTAGCTACCAAACTAAAATCTTAGTCTGTGGTTAGCTTCGTCGATCTCCTCATCAGCCTGGGACATTGTGGAGGATAATAGAGGGCATGACAACTAGGGAGTGCCAAGGTGTTCTAGTGAATGTACGGTTCCCAAGTCATGGAAAAATGTAATGCTAGGTGTGAGTTCATGACTGCCAAGGTGTGTTAGGGAATGATAGGGCATGCTAACATGTTTCAGATAGTACGAAGACATTTCAAACAAGATAAGATGTGCCAAGTGCTAAGACATGCCAAGATGTACAAGGGTGTGAATGTTAGGCCCCTATACTACGAGGGTAACCCCTTATTGTTATTAGTACAACCCCCTTATTATATTGATGTACCCATGTAGTGCCCATATTGTTACTATTGTGCCCCATAGAAGCCCACTATTGTTATTACTGTGCCCTTACATTATTATTGTTATGTCGGCTATGATTATATTATGACCCCTTAGACTTCTATATATAGAAAGGAGGTCTTTTCATTTGTATCATCAAAGAATCATTCATTTGTGTAATGTAAAGGAGGTTGCCCCCTCGAAGAGTTTAAATTCTAAGGCATTGATCTATCTTTTCTATCTTTTTGTGAGCTAGTTTCATAAAATTTGGTATCAGAGCTTTGGATTTTAGGGTTTCACTGCTCCAAATAGGTCATCGTGGCATTTTCGCTATAACTTTTTTTTCTCCGAAGTTTCAGAAGCAGAGAAAAAAACCCGTTTTAGATGAAATCGCACTGAACCTTGGGTCCAAATTTCAGAGCTTTTCACGCTATATTTATGGAGATATGATCTGAGGAAGTTGGTCTTTTTACAGACTCCTGAATTACATTCCAAACAGGTGACCTAGGGAAAATCGTCATAACTTTATCTCTGAGCATCGGATTGAAATTTCATAAGAACGTATAGAAAGAGGACAGACTGTAGTTTCTTGTATATATTTTTCAGAGCCAAAGGTTGAAATTGTGACACGTGGCACGTCGTACAAGTTCGCTCTACTGAACTAGTCTATAATCAGGTCACTGTGGAATATTTGGCATAACTATTCCTTGGAGAATCCAATTTGGATCAGACTAGTGGCATTGGAAACAGGATGCATAGGGCTATTGCAAGTCGCAATTTCAGATCTGGAAGAACCGAAATTACATATTTATAGTCATTTCAAGATCGAGCTCCTAAAATCAAGAAAAGGCAATATGAGGAAGTTTGATGGCAAGGATCCGGTAAATTGGATTCTTCAGATGGAGCAATATTTTGATCTACATGGTGTACCACTATTACAAAAGGTATGTATTACATCTTCATATTTAGAACCCGATCAATTTTTATGGTATAAAGGGCTTTGTTCTCGTAAACAACTTGTTACGTGGTCAATTTTCACGGACAAAATGATAGCACATTATGAGGATACAAAGAGCAACACCTTCTTTAGAGCAACACCACAACAATTGGAAAGAGTAAAAGGGCTTTCTTACATACTGGAAAGTAAAATTATGGCAACAATGAAGTCTACCCCTCACAACTATAAATATGGAAGTGTTGTTTCTCCCAGCCTTCCACAACCTACAAGGGTTACACCACAACAATTGGAAGAAAAAAGAGAAAAAGGGCTTTGTTACAATTGTGATAGAAAATTCACTAAAAGTCATAAGTGTGCTGAGAAGAAATTATTTTACATAGAGTATGAAGAGGAGGAAGAAAAGGATCAAGAAACATCAAAAGAAGAGGATATACGCCAGGACCCAACCCCAGAGAAAGAAGAAATGAATCAAACCATATCTTGTAAAGCATTGGCAAGAATTACCACTCCTCAAACTCTCAAGATAGAAGGACATATCAAGAATAAAAATATGCAAGAAGTGAAAGATCACATCGAGAAAGAAGAAATGAATCCAACCATATCTTGTAATTCATCGGTCAGAATTATCACTCCTCAAACTATCAAGATAGAAGGACATAGCAAGAAGAAAAATGTTCAAGAAGTGAAAGATCACATCGAGCACCAAGAAATGAATCTGACCATATCTTGCATAGGATTGGAAGAAATTACCACTCCTCAAACTCTAAATATAGAAGGACATATCAAGAAGAAAAAGGTTAAAGCAATGAAATATCACATCGAGCATCAACAACAAGTTCTCCAACTTTTAAAGGATAACGCCACTTTGGTGCAAAATCGAATGAAACAACAGGTAGATCAACATCATAGTGAAAAATGTTTTGATGTAGTTGATTGGGTATTTTTACTGCTACATCTCAAGAAAACTATTTATGAGAAGGAAATGTTGGCAATACTACATGTACTTAAGAAATGGTGACCTTACCGAATGGGAAGACACTTCCAGGTAAAAATGGATCATGATAGTCTTAAATACTTTTTAGAACAACTATTATCTTTAGAAGAACAGAAAAAAATGTGTCACAAATATGATGGGTTATGAATTTGACATCATCTATAGAAAATGGAAGCAAAATTTTGTTGCAGATGCACTCTCAAGAAAGGATGAGGATGTGGAAGCATTGCTTTGTGCTATTTCTATTATCCAACCAGATTAGATAAATGAAGCAAGGGATGAATGGAAGAAGGACGAAGAAGTATGGCCACTTATTCAAAAGTTGAAAAATATCCCAATTCAAACAATGTTTCTAGAAATTGAAGAGGAAGGAAAAATCATATTGGAACCTGGAGCAGTCACAGAAACAAGAACCTGACAGCTACGAAATCGATCAATTTCAAAGTATCTTATCAATTGGAAGAACTTACCCACTGAAGATTCCAGATGGGAGGACAATAATTTTATACAAAAGCATCAAGAACTACTCAAGCATTGAGGACAACACTTTTTGAAGGAGAGGGGCATGTTAGGCCCCTATACTACTAGGGTAACCCCTTATTTTTATTAGTACAACCCCCTTATTATATTGATGTACCCATGTAGTGCCCATATTGTTACTATTGTGCCCCATGGAAGCCCACTATTGTTATTACTGTGCCCTTACATTATTATTGTTATGTCGGCTCTGATTATATTATGACCCCTTAGACTCCTATATATAGAAAGGAGGTATTTTCATTTGTATCACCAAAGAATCATTCATTTGTATAATGTAAAGGCGATTGCCCCCTCGAAGAGGCTGAATTCTAATGCGTTGATCTATCTTTTCTATCTTTTTGTGAGCTAGTTTCATAACATTGTTTTCAGATGTGGAAGCATTGTTTTGTGCTATTTCTATTATCCAACCAGATTGGATAAACGAAGCAAGGGATGAATGGAAGAAGGACGAAGAAGTATGGCCACTTATTCAAAAGTTGCAAAAGATCCCAATTCAAACAATATTGCCAGAAATTGAAGAGGAAGGAAAAGTCATATTGGAACCTGGAGCAATCACAGAAACAAGAACCCGACAGTTACGAAATCGATCAATTTCAGAGTATCGCATCAAGTGGAAGAACTTACCCGCTGAAGATTCCACATGGGAGGACAATAATCTTATACAGAAGCATCAAGAACTACTCAAGCATTGAGGACAATGCTTTTTTAAGGAGAGGGGCATGTTAGGACCCTATACTACTAGTGTAACCCCTTATTGTTATTAGTACAACCCTCTTATTATATTGATGTACCCATGTAGTGCCCATGTTGTTACTATTGTGCCCCATAGAAGTCCACAATTGTTATTATTGTGCCCTTACATTATTATTGTTATGTTGGCTCTGATTATAGTATAACCCCTTAGACTCCTATATATAGAAAGGAGGTCTTTTCATTTGTATCATCCAAGAATTGTTCATTTATGTAATGTAAAGGAGGTTGCCCCCTCAAAGAGGCTGAATTCTAAGGCGCTGATCTATCTTTTCTATCTTTTTGTGAGCTGGTTTCATAACAGTGAAAATGCATGCCAGGGACTGTCAAGGAAACAAAAGGGAGTAACAAGTTAAAATACAAGTAAATGAGCACATAATAGGGTTAATAAGTCATCAATTTACCTTTTCCATGAGGGGCATGCTAGGCACACCAACACTAGGTGCCAATAGGTGCCAAGTGTCAATGCATTCTAAGTGCCAATTCTTCCTTCATTTCTTCTCATCTAATTTCCAATAATTGATCTCAAATAAATTTAATATTAAACCATGCCAAAGCATACCAAGTCATCTCAACACATGTCAGACATGCTAAGAATTTCCAAGTGCCAACACCTGCCAAGTGCCAATGTGCGTCTGGGAGTGTGATGCATACTATGAAGTGGCAAAGCATATTGAAGAGTGTTGAGGTGTGCTAGAGAGTGCCAATGCATGTTGAGGAGTGTTAGGGAGTACTAGGACAACACAAGGGAGCACTAGGTCAAAATGCACGGAAATGAATGAATATGAGGGTGTGTCGGGGAGTGTCAATGAATGCTAGCTGTCATGCCAAAGAGGGAGTGACAAGGTATGCTAAGCATGGGTAAGGCGTGCCATGGAATATCAGGGAATGTCAAGAAGTGCTAGAGGGCGCTAGGTAGTTCCAGGGTGTCCTGAGATTAATCATGTGTTGACTCATAGGAAAACTATATTCTTATGACTTGAGGGAAATGATACGCACTAATTAATTCTTAACAAATTTACTGACTATTATAACCACTATGACCTTGGACACATAATGAAAAATACTCCACAACAATGGTCTTAAATCATTATCTTTTGACAAAAAATATAGTAACAGGTACATAGCATCATCAAAACTCATTGGAATGATCAATGATGACGAACATTTTTTGATCGTCGCCAAAAGTAACCAAAAAGAGCATTGGTGAGGGTCAATAAAATATCATCACTAGAAGTTTCACCAAAAATAGAATTAGTGATGGGCCTTTAACGACCCTCACCAAAAGTGTCACCAAAGAAAGAATTAGTGGCGGGCCTTTAACGACCCTCACTAGAAGTGCCATTGAAAATGGCTTTGGTGACAAAACTTAAAGGACCATCACTATATACATTTACAACAACGATTTTTTAAAGACCGCCACCATATGCGACATTGATGACGAACCTTAAAGGTCCGTCACAAACATGAAGCTTCATCAAAAACTCATTGGAATGATCAGTGATGATGAACATTTATTAACCGTCACCAAAAGTAACCAAAAATATCATTGGTGAAAGTCAATAAAAGATCGTCACTAAAAGTGTCACCAAAGAGATAATTAGTGATGGACCTTTAATGACTCTCATCAAAAGTGTCACCGAAGAGAGAATTAGTGACGAGCCTTTAACAACCCTCACCAAAAGTGTCATTGAAAATGGCTTTGGTGAAAAACCTTAAAGGACAATCACTATATACACTTACAACAACGTTTTTTTAAAGACCGTGACCATATGCGACATTGGTGACGGACCTTAAAGGTCCATCACAAGCATGACCCTCACCAATGACATTTTTTCTTGTAGTGAAGATGATAGTTTTCATCCTCCCTTCATCTTTTAATATTCTTCTATTCCATTCTTTCCAGACTTCCCATTGGATAAGACATGGTAAAAGAATACATATTTTTTTAAGAATAGGATTGTAATGGTATCTTCTATTGAAATATGTAACTAGGCCTGGTCATCATAATGACATGTGTAATCATGCTTTTATGTAATTGATGTAAAGAAGAAAAATAAAATTATCTTGTAATTCTTGAGTCATGGGTTTCATGCTCAAGAAATTTTGTTTTATAGATGAAAATACCATTGTGAGATTTTAGTTTTAGTCATCAAGTCATAAAAGTCTATTGATTCAAAGTCAAAGATTGAAGACCCATTTGGGCATGTTACATATTGTAAAAGGAGAATTTATTTGAGTCACAAACCCTCCAAGACCTTGTCACAAGAACTCCTTCAAGTTGGCCTTCAAAAATGAATAAAGATGATTCTAGAATAGCATGTCGGCCTAGTTACAAGGTCAAGTCAGCGTATTTTGCATGGGCATACCACTATATATAGAAGAACTTGGCATCACCTGAATGGATAATTCATCCAAGCATCTGAAATAGAGAAGGAAGTGTGAGAAACATTAGAAAAAGGGCTCATCATCGAGCAAAGAAAGAAGGAACAGAAACTGAAGTACTTTGGCACTGTTTTGGGCTATTTTCCTCGCATGTGTGACAAAATCTAGGGTGTATGCAATATTATCATATCAATCCTTGAAGGAGTCATCAAGAAGGTAACCAATCCAACTCCCTTGCTAGTCAAGATCACCAAGAGAAGATTTCAATTCAAGCGAAGAAGGAAAGCATCTCAAAACTTCCTCAATCTACTCACACATGCAAAATTTCATAGGTATAGATAGGTTAAGAGTTGCAAGTCTATGGAAGAAGGCTGAAATTAGCAGTGCTAGAAATCAATTTGAATAGTGTTGACTTGGACAAGAAGAAGAAGCAGTGAAGAAGGGTCTTGTGACCTGGTCTTGGAGAGGTTGATATGTCAAGGGTCTTGGTCTTGGTATTCGTCACTTGAATTTTCTATAAGAAGTAGAATTCATTTGGGTTTTCCTCTCAAGTTGGAGAGGTTTTAGCCCTGGCATATCACCTACATCCTGTGTCTCTTGTCTCATTATTGTTTATGGTTTGGTAACTGTTTGATGAATAAGAACACTATAATAATCTAAGTCAAAGAAGAACCTAATCTAAAGTAAAAGGTATTCACAAGAAATACTATAATAATCTAAGTCAAAGAAGAACCTAATCTAAAGTAAAAGGTATTCACAAGAAATTATCATTGCTAGAGAAATCACCTTTTTGTTTCCTCCCTAGATTTATCAACATGGTATCAGAGCTAAGGTAATAAAACAGTGAAGGGCATCTCATCAAGAGACACTCAAGCATTCAAGGACCGAAACTCTAGAAGGGAATCAAAGCAGATCTAAAAGATCATCTCATCCTAAAATAATTTTGAAGTCAAGATCTAAAAGGAAGTGTCAAAACCATAGATCGATCTAAGAAGAAGTCTTGGGATCCTCACTAAAGTAATTATCAGGGAAAGGGACCACAAAGACCCAACCTCTACTCAAGTTGAAGAGATCTACAAATCAAAGTAACTTGAAATCTACTCATCCAACAGAAGTAAGATCAAGGGCATTGGCATCATCATCAACAATGATGTTTTCATCGTCATCAAAATCTCTAAGGTGATCTCCCACTAGTTGGAGCCAAATTTCACTCTTGAAGAAAACTATCTTCATTAAGGAGAAGTTTTGTATTCTTTATATCATCATCAAATTCAAGGAGGAAGCAAGGTGAAGAAACATCTTCACAAGTATACATTAGAGAAATTTTGAGGTCTAAAATGGGCCTCAAAACAAAAAAGTACAACCAAAACCAACTTTATAAGAACCAATAGGATTCAATAAGATGATGTCAACCATAGGGGATGATTCACCATTTTTGGAGTAAAAAAGTAAAAAGATTAAAAAATATAAAAATAAAAAACTACTTTTTCAACTCATATTTTCAACTTATCTCCCTATGGTTTTACTCAAATTTTGATCAGGAATACTCTTTCGATGGAAAAAATTATTCCTCATCCAAGGAGTACCTATGTCACATACTTTTGATGGACCTTGCTACATGAAAAATGAACAATACATGAAAAACATGATTGCAATCATGTTTTTCATGTATTTCTCATTTTTTGAGTAGCAAGGTCCATCGAAAGTATGAAACATGGGTACTTCTTGGATGAGGAATTAACTTCTACATCCAACGAGTGCTCCCCCTCGAAATTTGAAAAAAATCGTAGGGAGATAAGTTGAAAATATGAGTTGAAAAAGTAGTTTTTTCTATTTTCCCTCTAAATTTTGATGATATCACATAATCTAATTTAATTATTTCCACTATTATTTTATATTATTTCTTCTAAGACCCATTCTAGACCTCAAAATTTCTCTAATGTTTATGTCTACATTAAAACCTGTCAAAATGTCTTTTTGCATGGAAAGCAACAAGTTGGTTGGGACTTCAAATTTTCTTGCATGGAAGAAAAGGACAAATCTAAATCTCATAGAAAATGAGGTCATGGAACATGTTAAGGGCTCAATCACCAAACCTCCAAGAGAATATGCTCAAGCACTTGCAAGATATATGAAAGCAGAAGTAAGGGCTCAAATTATTCTAAAAGAATCTATGAATGATCCCATCATTCCCTACGCATCTAAACTTGAAACTTCAAAAGAAATATATGAAAAACTAGTAGAGTTTTTTTTCATAGCGCTGCAGGTGAATTAATCTCATTAAGAAAAGAACTATACAAGCTAAGGGTATCAAAATAATAAGGAATAGACTCATACTTTATGAGGATATCTGAAATAAGGAACCAACTTCAAGATCTGGGAGAAATAATGTCTGATAAGGAGATGGCTACCATAGTACTAAATGCACTACCAAAGGAATGGGGAAACTTTACATCAAGCATTTATGGGAAAATGGAAGCTACTCCATTTAAGGATCTATGGTCACTATGCAAGATTGAAGAAACCAGGTTGAAGGAAAAAATTGATGTAGGATCAAATGAGAAAAATCAAGCATATGCTACAATGACAAAAAGAAAAGGAAAATTTGGAAAATTTGGTCCTCAGAAAAAGAAGAATATGGCTAAAGTTCAATGCTATGGATGTCAAGAATATGGGAATTACAAGAGAGATTGTCCTAAGCTCAAGAAGGACAATAACAAAAGGGGAAGAGAAGAAGCCCATATCATCGAAGAAGTGGAGGAAGTTGAAAAGAAGAAATCCAAGAAAGAGGAAGTAAAATATCTCTACTATGATTGAGATAATCTTCCTCGCTTAGTTCTTTTCAAGTTTCTATTTTTCAAGTTTTTTGTTGTACGATATGGCTAGCATGAGTCACTAAGGAGCATGATATGATGCATCATGGAATCATAGAGGCATTGAAAGCAAGAGCTCCATGAAAGATAATTGAAACAAAAGTCTATGGGAGTCATCTATAGAAGGATATAGCCCTTGGTAATCTCATTAGAAGCATAAGTGGTACTTATGAGAAGAAGAAAAAGCCATCTAGTATAAAGTCCATCATACATCAGTCAAAAGGAAACATTTCTTAGATGAGGATACTTAAGATCCTTTATTGGAACCTTCATTGGAAGATTCACTAATTAACAATGTAAACTATCAAATGGGAATTGTACTGAGTACCCCTTTTTTGAGGTAGAAAAAAATCATCTGATTTTGAAAAGTATTGATTCATAATACACCTTTTTTTTGGAGCATATTTTTGATACTTTAAATTTTCTTATGTATCAAGTATGAACATTTTTTTTAAATGTTAGTGATTTTCATGCTGATTTTGAAAAGTGTTGATGCAACATCAACCCATTTTTTTAGAGGGCTTATTTTTGACACTTTAAATTTTCTAATGTATTAATTGTGGACAAATGTTTTTAAATATTGGTGATTTTCATGCAAATTTTGAAAAACACCCACATTTTTTTAAGACATCTTTTGAGACTTTAAATTTTCTTATGTCCTAAGTATGCACAATTATTTTTTAAATGTTGATTATATAACAATTTTTCAGGTTGTCTTATTCCTCTTCTTATTTTTCATCCTAAAATGTTTGTTTTTTAAGCGTTTTCCAAACATGTGTTTTTTGTTTTTCTTTGCAATGCTTTTTTATAATGAAATTCCTTAATTTTTTTGTTAAAAAACTAAATAAATAATAACATTATATATATATATATATATATATATATATATATATATATATATATATATAAAGAAAATAAATAAATATATATATATATAAAAGGACAAAAGAAAAACAAACATAAAAAAATGTAAAACAAAAAACAAAATTAACTTATAAAATAAATAGATAAATATGAAATATAAAAAACTTAAAAAAAAAAAAAATACAAAAAAAAAATTACAAACAACATAATTTAAAAAAATACATATTAAACGATAAACCAAAAAAAAAATATTAAAAAACAAACAAACAAAATAAAAATTAAAAACATTAAAATAAAATTAAAAAGATAAAAAAATAATAAAACATTAAAATAAAAATAAAAACCTTAAAAATTAAAAAAAAAATAGCAAAAAAAACTAAAAAAAACATTTTTAACAAAAATTATAACATTAAAATTAAAAACAAAAATAAAAATAGTGCCCCACCCCGCCCAACCCAGCTGCCAGCAAGCCCTCGACTTGGCAGTTGATTCTCAGAATCGATTGCCAAGCCCAGGGCCTGCTGGTCATTGGGTTGGGCGAGGGTGGCATAGCCCACCATGCCACCCCCATTGTCACGCCCCTACCCTGGCGATAATCTTCCAACTGCACAATGGGGGTGCGACACCACCACCCACTTTCTTTTTAACAATACTTGAGAATGTGGACTACGCCTACTTTCTATACTTAGTTTATTTTTCAATCTTTTAAGTACAATATTTCGTTAACACAGCGGAAAAATACATAACATCATTCATCCAAACATCATCATCATCACTAAACACAAGTTCACAGCGGATGTAACTCAGGAGGGGCAACTCCCTACAAATAAGAGTTTGCCCGAATAATAATGATAATCTTCAGTTTTTACATGTAAACATACAATGGAGAGAAACCCCCATATTTCATCTCATAAACCTGTAATTTACACTTGGCTTGCACCACCGTGTAGCCTTGCCCTTTCACCGGGCAGAGGCGCCCTTGGGCTACCTCAACCAACTTGTCGTTCAAAAAACGTGTGCCCATTGTTCGGTTGTCCATGCAGCTCGGTCGGGTCGTGTCACCCACTCGGCACACAATCTCAACTCGCTGCACCGTTCATGACAACCCATCGTGCCTGCATTTCACCGTCGCTCTCTCCTTCGTTCCTGAGTGCCCAGCTCATCGTGCCAACACACCATACGGACCCACTTGACTCATCGTTCCAACTCACCCGAACTTGTCCACCGCCAAGTCTTCGTGTTGTCCTACCCGATTGACTCGTCTCGCCCGCATCGTTCACCTTTATCCGGACGGCTGACACGTCCACCTGAGTCACCAAACACCTGCTCGTTCCAACCTTCACCCAGACACCCAGCTCACCTACCCGAGTCACCAAACGTCCTTTCGTTCGACCGACCCGCCGATGCGTTTACCCAAGCTCACCCAGCTCGCTCGATATGTTGACCTGCGGTCTACCCATGCTCCCATTGTGCGCCTGCCCAGCTCACGGCCACCCCACGACCCAACACCCAGTTCAGCTTACCCAACTACGTACTCAACTCATCGCCCGAACCTGTGATACCAACTTGCTGCCCGACCCACGATACTAACTCATCACCCGACCTGTACCTGAACGTACCAACCCGTCTGCGACTCTGCTCGCCCTGCGGCCACCCGAAATGTTTCTCTCTAGTTCTACGGCTAGGTGCTTTGGCCCCAATGCTCCGCCTGCACCTTCGCCTAAGCCTTAGACCTCCAACTTTTAACTCGTACCCTTGACTCATATAAATGCTTGGAGCTCTTCGATGTTATCTCCTCCACCATTCCTTCATGTGTATATATACGATGGCTACCCAAGGTAGGGGTTTCGGCCTATGGCCATGTTGACCCAACTTTTAACGCTCAACCATGTTTTTAACCAGACTATGGTGAGGGGCACCCACACCCAAGACCGCCCACCATATAAGTTCACCACCGATCCACAACACTTAGTCATTTCTTTCAAATGACTTTTGTGTTTTCAACGTTCAGCCTGACTCGTCGCACGTGCGGGCGTGCCCAACTCGCTAGTCACCTCCAACTCGTCGCTCACTCGGCCTTCACCAAACGCACCGTGACTGGGGGGATTTACATCCTCCCCCACCTCAAGTCATTATCATCCTCGACAATTCTCCATCCCAACAACCACCTGTTGCCAAGACTGCCAATCAACCACTGTCGCAAAGTGCTATCAGCTCCAACATCCCAAGATGCCCATACTGCCTACCTTCACTCCAATGTCACACAAACCATTGGTCTATGTCTCCATAACCAGGAAGTCTCCTTGATCCATGACTTCAATCAGTCCATATATTGCAAACATCCCTGCAACATATGTAATACGACTGTCTCCACCATGTGTTATTCATCATGTGAACCTCTGCATAATACTCCAACCAACACAACATCTTAGTCGAAACCAAGACATCTATCTGACACAAACTTGGTGCACTGCATGCCCCCATGTCATCGAACTAGTTGGGTAGCTAATCCAACCATAATGCTCAACTCATGAGAATGTACCTTCTTCATGCCACCATCGGTTGTTTCTTAGCATCCTGCCACAATCTCAACTCGATCAAGAATCTGTCCAAAATAAGCCATGCTCAGGTCCATGGTATGCCCATCCCATCTGCAACATGTTGTCCATGATGCTAATGCCAATGTGCTACTATGTAGTCGCATTCATTCCTGCATCATCAACCTGTCAAATAAAGAAGCCTTCTCCCAAGGCCCCTTGTCAAGTTGGTGCAGCCCTTCTAAGTGTTAAGGCCACTGCACCAACCCATCTCCAAGGTTTTCTATCGAGAAAGGAGGGCCAGGAAGTTTCCTCCCTAACTCTCATCCACCCATGTATCAGATTGATGATGTGTCTTCAAGTACTTTTGCACAGCCTCAACCTCCTCATGTGTACACCCAAGCTTCCCAAGCTTGTCTTCCATCAACTGAAAGTCATATATGCCCATGGAATATCTGCAAAATTCCACTATGCCAGCCGGATCCCTACTCGTGTAATCCTCTCCAACCACTGCCTTTGAAGAAGTATTCGAACTTCCTTCATCTGCAACTCCATTGTGAAGATCTTTGGTAGAATATGCTCCTGTCAAGTGTCTCAAGATATGTGAAATTGATTTTCCACCTTCATCTTTCCTTCTAGCTCTTGCAACGAAGTCTACTAACTTCCCTTCCTTCGTTGTTTGAGTCATACTCCCAAGTCCTCTTTGCTCCACATCAACATGCTTCACATTTGGATATTTGGGATACAAAGTCATAGAATGATCTAGGTGGCTCCAGACACAGAGGACTCAGAAAGGGGAAAATTTCAAATTGGTCAGATTGTTCCCAAACTAGCACCAAATCGAAGTGCTTGTTGTCCTAATTCTAACGGTCTGAACAACACTCGAATCCGAGCTCATATGAGGGAGAACGAGCCAGACAAATTTTTGGTAAAAGTTGGATTGTGGACCAGGATTAAGTGTCCTACAATTTAACCGACCCCAGGGCATGAAACCTAGCTCCCAAAAGTGGGCGAATTTGTTGGATCGTTAATTTGTCTAATATCCCTTATATTAGACAAAATCAAAAAATGTGTTTATGGTGGTAAAAAATTAATATATATATATATATATATATATTGATTTGGGTGGTGGGCCATGACCCCTGCCATCCTCGTCAGACCCAACACTACATAACAAATTTGAATTCAATATGGCCAACGGGCAATGACCCCCATCGGCACCCAACCAAACCCACATAACCAAAACTTTAATTATGGGCAGTGGGCGGGCCACCTACGGTGGACCCGACCCACGCCCTACCTCTATTATATATAACAACAACCACATGTTTTGGGCCGGCGGGAATTGAACCCACCCGGCCATGTGCCCGACCCAACCAACCTCCGCCATTTAAAACAATACAATGCCACATTTTAATGCAACGAATTCAACTACCCATTCAACACGATTACATCAAACCTTAACGTTGGTTGCAAACAAACCACCGTGCCCAAAATTAAAACAAACAATGTGTATATATGGTGCAAGCAGGATTTAATCCCCTAACCTCTCCGCCTTATTACCTCCACCCTAAGCAACGCGTCGTGGGCGCTTCATTGATATTTCCGCCAGCGAAACATATTAAAACCTTATGTTTTCATTTGGCACCGAGAGAGTAGAGAACGGAACGGGGATGAACGAAGCGGCCCAATGGTGGAACCGCGAGCATATCCAGTTCTAGGAGGTAGGAAATGACACAAAAATCGAGACATGCATTTTTTAATTAATTTTTTAGGTGGAACCATGAACTTGAGAAAAGCACAGGCAGAACCATGATTGAGCCAAATTCTCAGGAGGGCGAAATTTTTCCAATGTCCAAATTGGACAAATTTTATGTCGATCTTACATCTCTCAGCGACACAAACTTGATGGTGCAGTCAGAATTTTGATCTGAGCAACCAATCTTCAGATGACCCGGAGATGGGAACCTTTGAGGAATCTAGGAGGAATCTAAAATATTCCTTAAGCTCCAGATTTTCACTTTCTCAGAATTCAGAAAATTGACAGTTGATTTTGCACTATTTGATGCCACAAATCTGATGGTGCATTCAGATTTTCTATTTGGTCATCTTATTTTTCGACCACTTTTCAAAGTGGAGTGTAGGGGTCAGCATTCATGTGCGAGAAGTGATTTCCATGTGATTCGACGCCGCGAGATTGATGGTACCGCCAGCTTCAACTGTTTGACATCCTTTTCTTCAGATGGCCCTAGGATGTGAGGTATATGCAGTGTGTTCATGTACTTCTTTTTGCTATGAGATGCATTGTGCAGCACAGATCCGTGTTTGATGTTTGAAGTGGCATCTTTTTTTCTTACTTGTTTCATGATTCCTACTTGATGTGACGCAAAATCATTTGTGGGATGTGTTAGCGCTTGAATCTACCTTATGCTGAAAGAAGGCAAGGTTCAAGGCAACATCAAACCAAGCTCAGCCTCATAGCTAGCCCTACGAGGACAAGAGATGGCTCTCTCCAAGTCACACTCAACGAATAAGTAAATGAAATGGCCTGAGATGACTTACAATGAACTATTTGTCTTAGGCTAGTAAGTGAAAATGAATATAAAGAGTGATTTTTATGAATGACTTTGTTTCTGGGATGTTATGGGACCTCTGGACCTCAATGAACAGAGAACTTAACATAAAGGCATAGATTGTTTCGTGAGGCAAGGTAGGCGGAAAGCATAGCAATTTAGTTTTAAAATATGGCGGAATGGAGAGATTGATTAAGAAGGTGAAAAGGGCATAGGAGATGAATCCTTTTCAACAGAAGAATGAACACTATACATGAAGTTTTCCTCTAGGTAGAGCAATAAAATTGAATTCTACCTAATCTCATTCAAAAAACTTCACTAGAAATGAATATGAAATGGACTATGAAACATAACAAGATACATATGAAACATAAGAGACACACTTGCTACACTCACAACCACATGAATCTCATGAAATAGAGCTGCTGCCTCTCATTAATTCTCTATCAAAAATACATAGTGGAGAAACAAAGTTTCTTTCCCACAGTCTCCCAGAAGTTACAAGCCAACCAAACAAAAATTGGTTTGCAAATGGTTTGCATACAATATATAGAATGTGCCATGAAGAGATAGAACGACCAAGGGTCACAAAATGAAGGTGGAGAGCCAAGCATCAGCTACAGGTGCAGCACCAAAAACATGACACATGGCTTGGGTGACCCTTTGGCTTCCTTTGCCACTTGTATAACTGACCATATGGAGTGAAAATATTTATAAAACTGTCGTGCTCCTCCTCCTGTGCATCGCGCTCTTTTCAAGGTGACTTTTGGAGGCCTTCTCGATGTCCAAATTGAGTCCAAGATAGCTCATTGGAAAGGTATTTGAGTCTAATTTCTAATCCCATTGGAATTTTTTGATTTGAAGTTCATTTTCCTTGTCAAAAGTCAAATCTCCCAAGACTGGTCGAACTGTGCCAAATGAGGCTTCCTCAAGGCAGAGTGCTGTTGCAGTCAACTTTTGAATGCCTTCGTCAACCCCAAATTGAGCTCCCAATAGCTCATTGGAACGCTTGTCCTGTTGAATTTCCAACCCAACCCGAATTTTGCAATTTGGATCTTATTTTCCTTGTCAAACATCAAATCTCCCAAGACTGGTCGAATTGTGACAAATGAGGCTACCTAAAGGCAGAGTGCTGTTACAGTCAACTTTTGAATGCCTTCCTCAACTCCAAATTGAGCTCATGATAGCTCAATGGAAATATACTTGTCTCTAGTTATCATTTGGATCATCAAGAAAGTCATTTGGCCAACCAAGCTAGGAGAAAACTTGATTTTCCCAAGGTCGCTCCAGAGGTGCATCAATTCTCCCGAGACAATTGTATTTTTGACATTTCTTCAAAACCATGACACCTGTGTAAAAAGTGAAGGAGGTTTTTCTTCCTTGGTCTGTTGTGGACAAAAACCTCTCTCAGTTTTCCCGAATTCATCTTTTATTGCTCAAAAACATCATTTGAGTGAAACATATCCCGATGTGTGGGACAAGGGATTTGCCGAAATGAAGCGAAATGAAGGGGATAGGGAGCTTCTAAATTCTTGAGGAAATTTTGGGAAGTGTGGAGGGATGTTAGGAAGCAGGGGAAAATGGAATCTCAGAAATTGAGTGAGGGGAAGGGGTCCAAAAAGGCAAAACACAGGCCCAACCATAGAAAATTGCCCTGTTGTAGCAAGAAACTAGGTTTGTGCGAAAATGAGAAATTTGGGGATACCAGTGATGGGAAGAGTTTGATAAGGTACATTATGGATATGGAAAGGTGTATGAACATCAGGATACAATTTTTTCCGATGATTTGACCATCCAAGAGAAATTAGCTTCAAAACCCTAGGATAGGGAAATGAACCTTGCCTTGGCACAACTGAAACATGAACAAGGTGTGAAATGACCCAATGGAAGTTGACATGATGATGACAACCCTCTGAATGATGTTAGGCTCAGCTGAATGGTGACATTGACTGACATTTGGACAACTTTGAAAGGAGTGACAGCAAACCCTAGGCCTAATTCCTAGTGACCAAATTTTACCTGAAGACTCACTAAAATGATAAAATTTGACCTTCACACCTTAAAATCACTTGTGTAAAAGCATATTTGATCACTGGAGGAAGGCTGCAAAGACTGACACTAACAGGATGTACTTGCTGTCATGATTCATCATATTTCGTTTTGAGATCCCTTGGTCGTCATGTTGATGGCATACTCATGTGTGGTCATGTATGTTTGCATTGAGATCCCTTTGATGCCATGTTGGTGGGATGTTCATTGTCATCAAGCATGAGTTTATGTCATACTGATAGGAGTCCTTTTTGACTGAGAGTTCCTATAATGGAACATCTCGTGGAGCCACTCCTGCATGAGGGAATTTTCCTTGTATGATAGTGATGTCACCACCTATGTACATTATCACTATTGACAGCACTTAATGCAACGGCCTCTACCATCTTGACACTAGGGCCCAAAGACGTAGTCCCTCCTGGACGAACTCCGTTATCAACGTCTTGTTATTTTATGTTGCTGATGATTGTCATGTTCCTTCTTCTTTACAACATACATTTATTTTCACTTATGCTATTTTAAATGCAATTCTAATCACATCACAAAAGCAAAAGGTCTTGGTTAAATCCAGGAGCTGAGTCAACTTAGATCAAGTTTGGTATCGGAGAATTCTTTGCATGGATGTGAATTGAAAGCATGAACAACGGAACGTGCAGCGACAGAGGATGAAAAAGCAATGTACGATACCATGCTCAAAATTTCCCAAAGGGTGGAAATAATGTATGAAGCTCTACAAAAAGAGACAGAGGAAAAGGAGCGATTGCAGCTTCAGTTGCGAGCCACAGAAGAGGCCCTAGAAGAACTGAAGCACAATAACCAAAACCTTCAAACAGAGAATGTTGAATTGAAGATGCTTCTACATGAAGAGAAAGAGGAGAAACATAGTTTGCTACGACAACTGTAAGCTAAGGATGAGGCCTTGGAAAAGCTGCAGCGTGACCTATGTGAGGTAAAAAGTGGTTCTCTGAATTCATGTATGTTTCCTGATGATGATTTCGCTATTTTTGAAAATCATACCATAGGAATTGGCTCCAAACTGTTGAAGAGAATGGGATATGAAGGAAAAGGCTTGGGCATTAATGGCTAAGGCATTGTCAACCCCATCAAAGTAGAAGAATTGCCCCGTTAGGTAGGACTTGGTTATGTCAGGAAAGAAGTTGGGGAATGCGTCGAGACAGCTAGCGAACCACCAACAACAGATGATCAAATGTCCTCATCAGTTCTTTCCAAATCAATAGAGGAGGTCAAAGATGTTGATTTCCTTTCAGTTTTGTCTTCACATAGTATGGTTTCTATTGGAGATTTGGATATCCCAATTACAGGGACAAACATGAGGCTCCTTACCAGGATGAGGCACGAGGAGGAAGAAGAACTTGTTTTTATTAACCAAGGCATAACTCAACCATTGGAGGTTGTGCAGAGACCTCAATTTGTAGGCTTGGGATACACTGAAGGAGAATGCTCAAAGGTGTTAGATTCTTCCAAGACATCGTCGAAATCATCGAGGAAAGAGAATGATGGGAACACATCCCCATCATCCCATGGCAGTTTCAATTGCAGGGAAAGAGCTGAGGCAAGCTCTCATCACCCTATTTACACAAGAGATGACAAGGAAAGGTATAACCAGTCTCGACATTTGAATGTTCATTTCAATTATAATCATGTTGTTAATGATGAACGTAAAACATGGCATCGAAAAACATGTACCTTTTGTGGATTACATAACCATACATTTTCTAAGTGTTGGAAAAGAATAGCAACACCCAAAAGGAGGAGGCATGAAAGACCCTCTCAATAGCAAGTAAAGAAACATGGTAAGCAGATCTGGAGGAAGAATATGTATTGTAGTCATTGCAACAAAGGTGGCCATCAAAGAGCCACTTGTTGGAGGCTCCATCCAGAGCAGTGCCTTAAAGACAAAGCGTCGATGCATGAACCAGGTGAAACAATTGTTCGACAAGAAAAACCACCATAGGGGGGTGACCCATTCACATTGATAAGTGAAAAATGGTTTCTAGATATGTTAGCTTGTCATGGTCGTGCTTTTGTAAATCATTTGTTGCATTTTAAAATGTAAAAGTGATGATGTGTTTTCCATCACTTGTTAAGAAACAATGATGTCTGGTCTTGTTTGTGTTGCATGTTAAATTGTGGAGGTGATGTTGTGTTTCCATCACTTGTCAAATAAAAAATAGTGTTTGGCCTTATATTTGTAAATCATGTGTTGCAATGATGATGTGTTTTCCATCACTTGTTGGAGCAACAATGATATGTTGGCCTTGTTTTCATAACTGGGGTATGTTTCCATGTTGATGTAAACTTGACCACCAAGTATGTGTTATAAACTTGTGGCAATTATGGGATACTTGGGTCATTAGTTGGTCATGTAAGTCAAGCATGTAATTTGAAAAACAATGTACTACAAGTTTGCAAAGGTTGCAGGTGTCGGCTCGTCGCTTAAGGCTCCGAAGAACAAAGGTGAAGGAGATGGAAGCGAGACCTTTTCAGGATGCTTGAGATGCAAAAAAGGTACAGAGAAGTTGCAGATTATTTTTCATGCTTTTGCAGGACTAAAAGCTCCTTAGTGGGGAGGATTGATCCAAGTGGCTCCAGACACAAAGGACTCAAAAAGGGGAAAAATTCAAAGTGGTCAGATTGGTCCTAAGCTAGCACCAGATTGAAGTGCTCGTCATCCTGATTCCAACGGTGTCAACGACAATCGAATCGAGCTCGTATAAGGGAGAACGAGTCAGTCAAAGTTTTGGTCAAAGTTGGGTTGTGTGCTAGGTTTAAGTGTCCTACTATTTGACCAACCCCGGGGCATGAAACCTAGCTCCCAAAAGCGGGTGAATTTGTTGAATCGTTAATTTGTCTAATATCCCCTATATTAGACAAAATAAAAAAATGTGTTTATGGTGGTAAAAAATTAAAAATATATATATTAATTTGGGTGGTGGGCCATGACCCCTACCACCCCCATCAGACCCAACATTACATAACAAATTTGAATTAAATATGGCCAACAGGCCATGACCCCCATCGGCCCCCAACCAAACCCACATAACCAAAACTTTAATTATGGACGGTGAGAAGGTCACCTCCGGTGGACCCGGCCCACGCCCCGCCTCCACTATATATAACAACGACCACATGTTTTGGGCCAGCAGGAATCGAACCAATCTCTGCCATTTAAAACAATACAATGCCACATTTTAATGCAACGAATCCAACCGCCCATTCAACACGGTTACATCAAACCTTAATGTTGGTTGCAAACAAACCACCGTGCTCAAAATTAAAACAAACGACATGTATATATGGAGTAGGCAGGATTTGATCCCCTAACTTGTCCACCTTATTACCTCTGCCCTAACCAACGCGTCGTGGGCGCTTCATTGATTTTTCTGCCACCGAAACATATTAAAACCTTATGTTTTCATTTGGCACAAGGAGAGTAGAGAACGGAGCAGACCAACGGTGGAACCGCGAGAATATGTAGTTCTAGGAGGCAGGATGCGACATGAAAATCGAGACATTCATTTTTTAATTAATTTTTCAGGTGGAACCATGAACCTGAGAAAAGCATATGTGAAACCATGATTGAGCCAAATTCGCGGGAGGGCGAAATTTTGCCAGTGTCCAAATTGGACAAATTTTATGTCGATATTACACCTCTCAGCAACATGAACCTAATGGCGCAATCAGAATTTTGATCTGAGAAACCAATCTTCAGATGACCCGAAGGAGGGAATCTTTGAGGAATCTAGGGAGAATCTAAAAGATTCCTTAAGCTCCAGATTTTCACTTTCTCAGAATTCAGAAAATTGATAGTCGATTTTGCACTATTCGACGCCACAAATCTAATGGTGCATTCAGATTTTCTATTTGGTCATTCTATTTTTCGACCACTTTTCAAAGTGGAGTGCAGGTGTCAGCATGCATGTGCGAGCAGTGATTTCCATGCTATTCAATGCCGTGAGATTGATGGTATGACCAACTTCAACAGTTTGACATCCTTTTCTTCAGATGGCCCTACGATGTGAGGTATATGCAGTTTGTTCATGTACTTCTTTTTGCTATGAGATGCATTATGCAGCACACATCCCTATTTGATGTTTGATGTGGGATATTTTTTTCTTGTTTCATGATTCCTGCTTGATGTGACACAGAATCATTTGTGGGATGTACTTGTTGTCATGATTTGTCATATTTCATTTTGATATCCCTTTGTCGTCATGTTGATGGTATACTAATTTGTTGCCATGTATGTTTGCATTGAGATCCCTTTGATGCCATGTTGGCGGGAAGTTCATTGTCATCATGCATGAGTTTATGTCATACTAATAGGAGTCCTTTTTTACTGAGAGTTCTTGTAGCGGAACATCTCGTCGAGCCACTCCTGCATGAGAGTGTTTTCCTTGTATGATAGCAACATCATCACTATTGACAGCACTTAATGTAGCGGCCTATACCATCTTGACACCGGGGCCCGGAGACGTAGTCCCTCCTGGACGAACTCCGTTATCAACGTCTTGTTATTTTATGTTGCTGATGATTGTCATGTTCCTTCTTATTTACAGCATGCATTTATGTTCACTTATGCTATTTTAAATGCAATTCTAATCACATCACGAAAGCAAAAGATCTTGGTTAAATCTGGGAGTTGAATCAACTCAAATCATAGAAGCCATCCTTGGTCTATACCCCAAGCAACTCCTTCTATTCATCGGAACCAACAAGGTTCTCTCTTCAGTTGTAATCAAGAGAATGTCCTGATCCACCATTGGTATGGCTTGTGCAACCTTCAAAAAGTCTTGCCCCAGCACCATAGAATGATCATCCAAGTCCATGATCCTCAAGTCCAACTTTCCAAACCAAGAGCCCACTCTCACCTAAGTGTTCTCCATCACACCAGTCATAGCTTTCATGGTAGAGTTTATTGCTTTGAAAGCACTCCACTCTTTTCCCACTTTAGCTTTCTTCCCAAAAGACTTTGTTGCTTTCTTACTAAGGAAACTATGAGTAGCTCCCGTGTCCACCAAAGCTGCAAATCTCTTGCCACATATGGTCACCTGCACAAAACTCAACTTCAAGGCATCACCATCCTCTTTTGGCTTGATCTTGCGTCTTACTTCAGCAACCTTCTTCAACAACTCAACCTCAGAAGAGTCTATCGACTTATGCTTCGACCTGACTTCCTTCTTAAGGTATTTCACCTCCTTTCTTGGCTCTTCTAAGCAATCTGATCCTGGTTCTGCCTAAATCCCTTCAAGCTTATCCTCCATCGTTCCCTGCTTAAGTGCACCAATCAAGTGTCCATTGATTCCTTTTATACGAAGTGAACTAAGCCAGAAGTTCAGAGGCTTATCCTGCTCTATCACAATGACCTTCCTACCAAGAAAGTCCTTCTTTATCCCGTCCTCAAGCTATTTGACTTCTGCTTCTGCCATGGTGCTTTTCTCCCGCAACCGAACTCTTTCATTCATGAGTTATTGGAGCCTAAGACCACCTTGTCGGATCTCTTCATCAATTCACTTGGGCTCATTAGTCCCCACATGAAGATCGTTCAAGTCTTCCCGCAAATCTTCTATGTTTCTCCCAATAAGCATCAAAGGTTCCCACCCTTGTACAACAGCTTCATAGCATTTATGCATTTCTTCTTTCCAAAAATCACTCATGTTTTTCAGTTTTTGAAGTACTCTTTTGACCATATTCATCCATTCGGAAAGTCTTCACAACCTGCTTTATCTTCAACAGTTATTAGCCTTCAAAATCCAAAACTTCAATTGAAATCACCAAGATACTAACTGTCACAATGATCAGCTTGTACCACTTCACCTATAATTATGAATCACCAAAGCCCGCAGAATACGGAGCTCTGATACCACCTGTCACGCCCCTACCCAGGTGATAATCTTCCAACTACACAATAGGGGGTGCGGCACCACCACCCACTTTCTTTTTAACAATATTTGTTAATGTGGACTACGCCTATTTTCTATACTTAGTTTATTTTTCAATCTTCTAAGTACAATCTTTCGTTAGCACCGTGGAAACATACATAAGATCATTCATCCATACATCATCATCATCATTAAACACAAGTGCAATATAAGTCGGGAGGGGAAACTCCCTGCAAATAAGAGTTTTCCCGAATAATAATGATAATCTTCAGCTTTTACATGTAAACATACAATGGAGAGAAACCCCCAGATTTCATCTCATAAACATGTAATTTACACTTGGCCTGCACCACCATGCAGCATCACCCTTTCACTGGGCAGAGGCGCCCTTGGGCTGCCTCAACCAACTCGTCGTTCAGAAAACGCTTGCCCATGCAGCTCAATCGGGTCATGTCGCCCACCCGGAGCACACCCTCAACTCGCCACACCTTTCACGCCAACCTATCATTCCCGCATTTCATTGTCGCTCTTTCCTTCATTCTTGAGCACCCAGCTCGTCGTGCCAACCCATCGCACGCACCTACTTGACTCGTCATTCCAACTCGCCCGAACTTGTCCACCGCCAAGACTTTGTGTCGCCCTGTCCAGCTGACTCATCTCGCCCGCATCGTTCACCTTTATCCTGGCGCCTGACTTGTCCACTCGAGTCACCAAATGCCTGCTCGTTCCAACCTTTACCTGGACACCCGACGCGCCTACCAGAGTCACCAAACATCCGTTTGTTCGATTGACCCGCTGGCGCGTTTACTCGAGCTTGCCCACTGCGCCTGGCTCGCCCGATACGTCGACCTGCGGTCTACTCGCACTCCCCATGTGTGCCCACCCAGCTCGTGGCCACCCCACAACCTGACACCCCGTCCAGCTTGCCCAACTTGGAACTTAGCTCGCCGCCCGAACCTGCGATACCAACTTGCTACCCGACCTGCGATACTAACTCGTCGCCCGACCTATGCCTAAACTTGCCGACCCATCTGCGACTCTGCTCATGCTGTGGCCACCGAAACATCGCTCTCTAGTTCTGCGGCTAGGTGCTTCGGCCCCAATGCTCCACCTGCACCTTCACCTAAGCCTCAGACCTCCAACCTTTAACTCGCACCCTTGACTCATATGAATACTTGGAGCTCTTCGATGATGTCTCCTCCACCATTCCTCCGCGTGTATATATACGATGGCTGCCCAAGGTAGGGGCTTCAGCCTATGGCCAAGCCAACCCAACTTTTAACGTTCAACCATGTTTTTAACCGTCAGCCATGGTGAGGGGCGCCCACACCCGGGACCGCCCACCATATAAGTTCACCATTGATCCACAACACTTAGTCATTTTTCAAATGACTTTCACGTTTTCACCGTTCAGCCCGACTCATCGCACCATGCGAGCGCGCCCAACTCGCTACTCATCTCCAGCTCATCGCTCGCTCGCCCTTTGTGCACCCTTCGCCAAACGCACCGTGACTCGAGGGCTTTACAGCCACCCAACCAAGCGATCAGTGGGCCCACGGCTTGGCAGTTGTTTCTAAGAATTAACTGCCAAGCCTAGGGCCCACCCATCACGTTAACCAGTAGGCCCTGGGCTTAACAACTGATTCCGACAATTAGCTGCTAAGCCCAGGTCCTATTGCCCGCTACGCTAGGAGAACAGGGCACTATCTTTATCTTTAATTTTTAATTTTAATGTTTATAAATTTTTTTTTTAATAATGTCTTTTTTAATTCCTTTTTAATTTTGAGTTTTCTAATTTTTTTAAATTACTTTTTGAGGGCTATTTTTTAAATTTTAATGTTTATTTTTTATTTCTTTATTCATTTTTTTATTATTTTTTATGATTTTGATTTTATTTTAATGTTTCTTTTCTTTTCTTTTTAATTATGATTTTTTTAATTATCTAATATTGTTTGTTTTTTTTTTTGGTGTGTGTATATATATATACACTTTTATTTGGAAATATTTTTTATATTTTTTATATTTTTTGTGTTTTTTAATTTTATTTTTAATATTTTATCTTTTATAAGTTAATTTTAATGTTGATTTTATTTTTTAGGTTTTATTTATTTTTTGACTTTTTTATATATGTTTTTATATTTGTTTTTTTGTCATGTTTTTTAATTTTTTTATGTTCTAACATATATTTTTATTTACTTATTATTAATTTTGTAATTTCTTGTGTTTTTGTTTTTGTTTTTTTTTTTCTCATTGTTCTATTTCTTTTGGGTCATGTTTTTAATTTATTTTTTACGTTTTAATATATATTTGTATTTACTTCTTATTATTTTTTTTACTTTTTGTCTATTTTTTCAATGTTTTAATCTTTCTTTTCTTTTGTATTTTTCATTTTTATTTATTTATATATTTATTTTTTATTTTATTTTATTTTATTTGTAACATTATTGGAATTTTAACGTTTTTAGGAGTCATGATATTTTATTGTTAGTGTCATTGCTTAAAAATGTTGAAAATTTACCTTGAACAAAAAAAACCATTAGCCCAACATCAACATCTTTTGTTTTAAGTGTGTTTTTTGCACAAAAAGATGGTTTTTATTGTCTTTTACTGTCATTTTTAAAAAATATTGAAAATTTACACACAAAAAAAGCAATATTCTAGTGTCAATATTTTCATTTTTAGGTTGGTTTTCATGTTTTTTGGGGGTTTTGTTTGCTAGAGTTCTCGCTTTGAGTTTAAAGTTCTCGTTTGATAGTTTGCATTGTTGATTAAAAGGGAGCAAATCTTTCATCAAGAATTCCAACTTCTAGAAATTCATGGACGATGGTATAATGTCAAAAGAAGTGAAGCGGGCCAAGGGATTGAAGTTCTTTCAATCAAGGAAGTTTCTAAAGGAAATCTACATGACTTAAAGTAACACATGAGGTTTGTATCTATATATATATATATATATATATATATATATATATATATATATATATATATAGATATATATATATATATATATAGATATTAAGTCATGTCATATGGTCACAGATATTATGAATGAATACTCCACTTCGAAAGCATGATCAAAAGAAAGGATCTCCTCCTGTGTAAGGATGCAGGAAGGCATGGGTCACACATTGACTAGATGAAATCAACATAATATGTCCTCATATGAAATATGAGGTAGTTGACAAAATTGGAGGAACTTTGATTGGAAGCTCCTAAAATAAAATGTGTGAAGAAAGAAAGGAAGAGATCATGAAAAATGCAACTATGGAGAAGGAAATCAACATCCAAGGACTGAAAGATTTGACTGTGATATATCCATGAAAGATATGAAGACCCTAACGAAGTCTGAAAAAGAAAGAGACCCTTGACAATGAATATCTTTTGAAGATGTGTCAATATGTATGGAGGATGTTGATGCAAACAAGGATATGTCATGATGAAATACCATCACAAAAGGTAATTTTAACTTAATGTTCATTTTCTATTTTTGAACAATATCTGGATGGGATTATGCAGGGCTTCCAAGGGAAGATTTGTGGAAGTCTCCTACAATTGATGCTCATGTGGCAAGATGAAAGGTCCTTAAGGAAACATGACATGAAGATGGTATCAAGGCATGAAGGAAGTCCAGACATGGACTAATAGATCACTTTCCAATGAAAGGAATGATGACATGACTCATGGATGAAAGTGAGGGATGGTATATGCCCTATGAAGAAGTCCCAAAAGATGAAGACTTTATGACAAAGAAGAAATTCATGACATCAAAGGAAGGATTTCTACAAGCAACTGGTTATCCCATGATATCCACCTAAAGAACTGTTGGAAACAAGTCCCTCGTCAAGAGGGAGCTTGGTCAAGTCCCTGATTAAGAGGGAACTTGGATACATTGATTTTATGGAATGGGTTGGTCATCCTCAGTTAAGAGGGAGTGACAAATATGGTTCTTTACTTCATGTTTCATGCACTAGACCAAGACTAATAGTCGTAATTCTTAGTGAAGGTCATGAGGAGAGATGACACATCATTCTTGTCTTGACTTTGGACAAAAGAATGGAGGATTGAGTAAGCATATGGCATTTGATACTCTTTGAGGATGTGGTAGGGGATCCACGATAAGAGTAGTCGTAGAGGGACGATATTCTTTTAGGACTAGGAATCCAAGATAAGAATAGTCTCGGTGGAACATACTCTGAGAGAACCCAGGTGGGTTATGTTTCAAGAGAGACAATTATGATGGTGTATATAAAGCATTGGTCTCGCCAGCATTGTGTTATGATATTATGGAGAGATAGAGTTGTTAGTTAAGGCCTTGCTATGTGATAATTTTGGATGATATGATGTTATACAGATGAGTTACCAATCTGACTCTTCTCATGATAATTCTTTAGATTGAGAATTTCTAAGTACCTTGTATAGATTATGAATACCTCCCTAGTTAAGAGGGAGTGTTGAAATATGAAATTAGGTTCAGTCTTCATTATTACATGTGTAATCATGATTTTATGTAATTTATTTAATTTATGTAAAGAGGAAAAATAAAATTATTTTGTAATGCTTGAGTCACAGGTTTCATGCTCAAGGAATTTTATTTTATAGATGAAGCTTCCATTGTGATCTTTTAGGTTTAGTCATCAATTCATAAAATTCTATTGAGTCAATTTCATGGATTGAATGTCCATTTGGGCATGTTACATATTGTAAAATAATAATTTATTCGAGTCACAAACCCTCCAAGTCCTTGTCACAAGCACTCCTTCAAGTCGGCCTTAAAAAATTAATGAATATGATTCTAGAATAGTATGTCAACCTAGTTACAAGGTCAAGTCAACCTATTTTGCATGGACAAGCCACTATATAGAAGAAATTGACATCACTTGAAGGAAAATTTTAGTCAAGCATCTGAAATAGAGAAGGGAGTGTGAGAAACAATAGAGAAAGGGCTCATCATCAAGCGAAGAAAGGAGGAACATAAACTGAAGTAATTTGGCACTATTTTAGGTTATTTTCCTCGTATGTGTAATAGAATCTAGACTTTCTGCAGTAGTATCATATCAATCCTTGAAGGAGTCATCAAGAAGGTCACCAATCCATCTCCCTTGCTAGATGAGATCACCAAGAGAAGACTTCAAGTCAAGCGAAGAAGGAAAGCATCTCAAAACTTCCTCAATCTACTCACATGTGTGGAATTACAGAGATATTGATAAGCCGAGAGTTGTGGGTCTGTGGAAGAAGGTCAAAATTTCAGAGTAGCCAAAATTAGCAGTGCTAGAAATCATTTTGACCAGTGTTGACTTGGACAAGAAGAAGAAGTAGTGAAGAAGGTTCTTATGACTTGGTCTTGGAGAGGTTGATATGTCAAGGGTCTTTGTCTTGGTATTCGTCACTGAAGTTTTATAAGAAGAATAATTCGTTTGGGTTTTCCTCTCAAGTTGGAGAGGTTTTGGCCCCTATCCCGTGTCTCTTGTCTCATTATTGTTTATGGTTTGGTAACTATTTGATGAAGAAGAACACTATAATAATTTAACCTCAAAGAAGAACCTAATATAAAGTAAAAAGTATTCACAAGAAGTTATCATTTCTAGAGAAATCACCTTTTTTGTTTCTGCCCTAGATTTATCAACATCTTCCTCTAGAAGAAAATGGTAAGCCAAATGTTTTCTCAATTGTAGCCCATTTGAAAACAAAAGAGTTCCCCCATGGTACCATAGGAATACATTGAAATAAAACTTATTAAAGAGATTTTCTAATGTTTCCCCTTCTTATCTGAACATAACATAAAGAGTTGGCCAGGCATACCCTAAACATTAAAGGAAATCCCAAGTTAACATCTTGCCATGTGCTATCAACCATAGAAAGGTAGCTACTTTGGGCCAAGTATTAGTTTTCTAGATATTATCCCAAATGATATATAAGGGGATGTCCTAATTCCCTGGTACTAAGGGATATGCATCCTTAAGTTTGAAGGTGCCTTTGGGTTTAAACCCCTATTTGAGCTTATCTAGATTAATTAATCATTTGACCTAATTTTATTGAAGCTCGTACTTAGCATCAATAAAAATGACTCAGTCTTGAAGGGTGATATTGTCTGGGGAGAGTAACCAATATTTCCATTCAAGTTTCCTTGGATGGGGATCTCATTATTTATGGATAATTCTTCCATGTGATATTATGAGAACATCCTTTATAGTATGGAAGTGGAAAGTGACCTAAAGACAAGGTAGTTTTTTTCAAAAAAGTGTGGTTTTCCCATCATTTACTTCCTAGGAACTATCATTTTGGATTAAAAATTTATTGTGCTAATTAGTAAATGAGTAATCTTATGTGATTTCCTTCCAATCAAATCATGTCTTGATCTCTAATACCATTGATGTATTCTTATAAGTTTCTCCAAAGCTTCCATTTCTTTTAATTCAGTGCCACCATATTTTAGCACCAAGGACTTCTCTTCATTGGAGACACTTTGAGGTCTAAAATGGGCCTCAAAACAAAAATGTACAACCAAAATCAAATTTATAAGCACCGTTAGGGTTCAAGATGATGATGTTAACCATGGGGGATGATTCACCATTTTTGGAGTAAAAAAGTAAAAATATTAAAAATAAAATAAAAAAACAAACTTGTATTTTCAACTTATCTCCCTATGGTTTTACTCAAATTTCGAGTGGATTACTCGTTGGATGTGGAATTTAATTCCTCATCCATGGAGTACCCTTGTTGCATGCTTTCGATGGACCCTGCTACATGGAAAATGAGAAATACATGAAAAAACATGATTGCAATCATGTTTTTCATTTATTTCTCATTTTTCATGTAGCAGGGTCCATCGAAAGCATGCAACATGGGTACTCCTTGGATGAGGAATTAAATTTTTCATCCAATGAGCGCTCCCACTCGAAATTTGAGTAAAACCATAGGGAGATAAGTTGAAAATATGAGTTGAAAAAGTAGTTTTTTCTTTTTTCCCTCTAAAATTTGATGATGCAATCTAATCTTATTTTATTATTTCCACTGTTATTTTATAATATTCCTTAGGAGACCCATTTTATATCCCTAAATTTTGGTCCTCCTTTTAGCTTGGAGAGATGAAGGGTTTTCCATGAAACTAGAGCTCATTTCTAAACAATGGAAAGTCCTCACTAAAGAAAAATTCTTTGGATATTGCAAATAACTTTGAGAATACATTTGGGGGAAACAAATATAAAGAGGAATCACTTAGAGGATGAATTTTAGGAGGATTGGTTGAGCAACATGTTGATGGATTGAAAATTCTAGCTATTGAGTTCTTTTGTGAGCTTATAAGGGATATCTTCCTCATTTGAATTGTGGGAAGCATGTTCAATGAGAGGGAAGCCTAGATATTTGGTTGAAAGGAAGATCCTAAAGAAGCCAAGGATGTGAGAAAGGGGGAACTGGATGGGAAGGGGGGTAATGAAGAAAATATATGGGATTTAAGGTGATTGATGGAGATTCCCAGAGATTCAATGAAGTCCTCCATACTTGTTTAAAAACTCAAGTTTCTTGGGATATAGGAGATCCCATTGGCACGGTACCATCCACAAATTGATTATGAGAAATGTGATGAGGTCTAGAATTAATTTTGAGCCCCTTACTCGTATTGGAATTAATTGTAACAACCAAACATCATCCAAGACCTTCAACCATGAGGATGAATATAAAGGAGGAAAGGGAATCTCCTTGGTGAATTCCACGAGGGGAAAATTGGGGATGCGTGAGAACCATTGATCAAGATGAAAAAAGGTGGAAGATATGAGGGTTATGATTCAACTGACCTAAGAGGGATGGAAGCTAAAATCTAAGATGATGGAGTGGATGTATCGTCATCTAATTTTATTCAATGCTCTAGACATTTCTAGCTTGATTAGCATTCAATTTAAGGTGTTAGACAAATTAATGGGATAAGATGGTATTTTCCAAATTTGGTTACCTTCCACATACCCTACTTACTCTAAAGAGTCTAAGAGGGGCGTCAAAGGCTTGAGGTGAGAGGAGTTAACATTAGAGATAATTTTGTAATGACATTATAGAGGGAAATAGGCTTGAACCTATTATGGACAAAAAAATTGTTGTCTTTCAATATGAGCGTCACTGAAAGAGACATTAAAAGCTAGAAGGATACCTAAGATTCACTGCATTCCTCAACAAAAGCCCAAACATATTTTTTAATTGTAGGCCAATAAACATGGAAAAAAATAGGAGGTGGATCCATCCAGGCTAGGTGAATTCTAGGAGGCATACTCATGATAGCACATTTTTCTTCTAAACGAGTTATAAGCTTCATAAGACTGGCATTATGTTCATTGAGAACAAAACTGAGGATGTGCTTGGTGATCTTGCTTATGGATATATAGTGATATGGTTGAGGTTCGAATAGAACACAAGAGAAGAAGCTAGTAAGTTCTTGTTTTATATCATGATGAGAGGTGAGACCCATACCTTGATTATTCTTGAGATCATTTATTATATTGGAGTTCCTTTATTGAATCATAGGTTTGTGAAAAAATTGGCGGTATGTTCCCCCTCCTTTAACCATTGGACTCGTGATTTTTGACACCAAAAGATTTCAGAATATTGGTAATTCTCTTCTAATTGTAGTGAAATTTGTTGTTTCTAAAGGGCTAGGGTATCTAGCTTCCCCTACATAATGATTTGTTGTTGTATGTCCACGATATTAGCTTCTTATTTTAAATTTTCTATTTAAATTTTATAATAATATTTTTTTAATAATTACCCATTTATATAAATTTAAAAATATATAGATTTTATTTTTGTATTATATAATAGTTCATTTTAAAATTTGTGTGAAATTTCATATTTAAATTTTATAAGAATTTTATTTCTCTCATAATTTTAAATATTATATTTAAACTTTACAAAAATATAAATCAATAATATTTTTATATTATATAATAATTAATTTTATAATTTATATATAATATAACAATTATGTAGGACTTTCCCTCATTATACATATTTTTAAAGTTGAGAATAAAAGAAATCCCTCTAATTATAAGAGCATCATTATTAACAACATGTTAGTTAATTTATATGGAGACATTTTGGAAATGGATATTAGGAGATGGCTATAAAGCTATTGAAAAAACGTTACTAAGGCCAAACCAAATTTAGAGGCTAAAATTCAATTATAGATCACATTTTTATTCTTAGGATCATTACAAAGGAGTGTTGTAATAATAAAATGAAACTCATTTGGAGTATGTTGGAAGAGAAAAATGTTCCTAGTTGAGGGCAATGTCAAAAGGTTTTAACAAAACATTATTACCAAGTTTAATAGCATTGAGGGTTTATCAAAAGAAATTATACATAATATAGGTGTCAAACAAGGTTGTCCAATATCCCCTACCATTTTTGGCATATGCATTGACAAGTTGAGAGATTGTGTGGAAGATATGAGTTGTAGCGATCTAACTCTCATCGGTATAGTCATCATCCTTCTTTATTTTGATGATATTGTTCTTATGTTGAGGAGTCCCTATGACCTTGATAACCAAGTAAGAATCCTCAAGGACATATGATCTAGTATGAGTATGACTATAAACGCTAAAAAAACATAGGTTATGATTATTAAATCAAAAAATATCACATATGATATTTTCATATATGACAACATTAGTGTGGAGGAAATGGCTTCATACAAATATCTTGGAATTTATATTCTTCACAAACTCAATTGGAACTATATTTTTTAAATAAGGGTATATGGTTCGGGGATATCTTATTATGGGCTTGAAAACAATTGCAAATTAGTGGACCTTTGCTTATGTAATAAGAAAAAAAAAAATCCTATTTGAGAATCTCATCACTCCTACTATCTTGTATGGATGTGAAATTTGGGATGTAGTATCTGTAGATAACTCAAGAGAAAGATAGAACATATTTAAAATAATTTTATAACTTGGAATCTAAAAATTAAAAGAAATACAATCTTTCCTATTCTCCTCTTATAAGCAAGCATTCTCTCCATTGAGAACACAACTACGATTAAGTACTTAACGTAAACAAGATGGGAAACATGGGTGACAAAAATCTCCCCCAAAGTGTTTCGAACTCTAGCCAAAACCACCAATGACTAAAGAAAGGATGGCATAAAGATGTAAGTCTTGGATAAAACATCATTATCCTGTATGGATGTCAAGTTTGAGGATGTAGTATCTCTAGAGAATTCTAGAGAAAAATAAAACAAATTTAAGATAATTTTATAACTTAAATCTCAAAATTGAAAGAAATACACTATATCTTATTCTCCTTTTACAAAAAAAATATTTTTTCCCATTGATAAGATAACTATTATTAGTTACCTGATATAAACAAGATAAGCAACATGGATGACAAAAAGCTCCCAAAAATTGCTTCAAACTCTAGCCAAAACCACCAATGACTCAAGCAAGGACAACATAAAGATGTAAGTTTTGGCTAAATCATTAGGGAATACATGATATTCTTACATATAAATTTAAAGAGAATATATGTTATGGTAAAGAGTTAAAAAAATAAACGAAAAATGGTATATTACAAGTAGGTAGTCAACCCTAATCTAGAAAATCAAAAGTAGCACATAGAAGAAATTCAACATTACTAAAATAAGGACAAATTCTCCATAGTAGGCCTTGGAAAATTCTAAAAATAACATGGGAAAAAATAATTTGTCGTCTTTAGGAGATTAAGAGAGTTGAATTTGAAAAATACTCTCTTAGAGTGTCCTAACCATAACCAAATTATATCCCAATTTTAGAATATTTGCCACAATACAATCTTTCTAAACGTTTAAGTCATCAAAACTATATATTAATTATGGAACACTTCTCTTAATATTTTTTTAGCTTAAGAATAAAATTTTTAAATAAATACCAATAATCTCTTACTTTTCTTAAGATTTTCCTAAGGGAAAAACCCATAATTTTATTCAACTTTTGAAAAAAAATAACAAAATTATTTTGGAAATGCTAACTACATTCAATAAAAGAAACCTCTTGGCATATGTGCATAAGGAAAAATAGAATAAATAACAAAAAATTTGAAGTTAAGTGCGATAGTAATCACTTAACTTCTCTTTATTTCCTTTCTTTTTCTGGACCTTCTTCCATCCCTTTCAGTTGGGGTCAACTACAACCATTTCTAAATCACTCCTAGTTATCTTTGGTGGGAGTTATTTGTCTGAATCTAAACATTCTGAAACATGAACTCCTTTTTTGTCCATCATCCCTTCCTCTTTGTGTGCAACTTTTTATGTTGTTTCAGTTCGTGGATTTCTTCTGATTTTGAACCATTTTGTTTGTCGATTGCATTTTCATTATGTACTAGAGCATCCATTTTTTCTTGGTTTGGAAGGTTCTATATGATTTCTTATTCTTATTCTTATGCTTCCATGATGTAGGGATTAGAATTTTGGCATCCTTTTGTTTTGTATAACACCATCATCCACCTAGTAACCCCTACAAAGGGTAGAAGAAGTTATTACTATCATCGACTCGACCTCCAAATTCCTATCATGCAAATGGGGTCTTAAAATTTTGTCATCTTTTTAAAAATCCTTGAAGCTTAAAACAAACATTACCATTACCTTTGGCTCATCAAGATATTTTTTACGATATAAAATTTTTGAAAACTGACATTTGCATCACATGATATGGTTGTTTAAACTCGGGTCATTAAACTCTTTCCATGTCAGCATTTTTTTCTATGTGGCATCCCTCCACCCTTCAGGGAAGGTCCATATCACCACATCTATCCATGTGGCATTTCCACATTGCCAGCTCTTGTCCACCTTTCCACCCCCTTGGCTTCACAAAAATATGTGTGTGTGTGTGTATACACCTCCCCCCCCCCCCCCCCCTCAACTTATTAATGACATTAATCAAGAGGAAATATCGATGGTTGGGATTAAAGCAAGGACCCCCATTCCCCTCACTAGTGTCATTGGGGGGGTCCCTCTAGTTTTGTTTCTTTCATGGTTCCATACCCGAAATCAAACGATGGACCAGGGAGGGATCCTCAGTCAGCACTCCACCACTCCCAAAACCATTCTTCCCCTTACATTTCTCTTAATGATACATACACATGATAGACCATGTAACCACCATGTCGTCCTTCTGGCCATGTAATCAAGTCTTGGGCCCCACCTAACCCTTCAACCAATTTTTTAGAATTTTGCATCATAATTTATTGAGGTTGTTTGGCCTTGAACCCCACAAATGCTTTCCCTCAGAAAGTTGAGCCCCAAACATCCATATGCCCTAGACAACTTATACCTAGACCCCTAGTTTGGGCTCGAACACTAGTTGCAACTGAATATTTCCTCCCAACCCCTGAACAAGTGAGTCCTAACCCAAGATCGGATTGTTTAAACGACATTTCGACAATTAGAAACTCTTTGCAATTTATTCAGGCCACGCAGACTAGAAATTTCATGATTTGGTTAAGTTCTCATGAATTTATCTTTCCTCCTATAAAATCACAGTTTGAATTCTAAGATCATCAAGACCCACTTCCCAGCCTTCCTTGGCCACGATGGCAATCGAACAATGCATCCATGTTATCAGTTAAATATGTTGGAGTTCACAATAAGATCTTATTCCCAGGTTTCATTAGGTCAACAATGAGACTCGGGCCATTGAAATTTCCCATTAAAATACACATATAACATACATGTTTTATATTAAACAACATAATCATAGGGAAGTTCATCCTGCCCCAAAACACATGAACAAATATAATTTTCAATCATTCATAATAATCTGATAACATAGAGCATAGTAATAATATTTAACAACAATACATGCAAAAGGACTATGTCCATTAAATACAGTGAAATAACATCATAGAGAATTGGGTGCAGTGTTTTAACCACTTATCATGTATTGAATAATGAACTAGAAACTGAGATTGGGACTATAACTCTCCACTCAAGCTTAGGATGATTGCATTGTGGCCTTTCTTGTAATCATCCACCCCTGAGCCAAATTCACAACTTGAGGAGAAGTGCTTCAGGGAAATAACCAAAAATCCTCACCACACCAAGGAATATAGAGATATCACCATCTCTAGCCTTTCAACCCAAGAAACGATTTTATAGTGACTCTACCCAGAACTAGGAATCCATAGTTCACTGAATATAATTATTGGCCTGAAAACAAAGCATATGTATACACCATGGATACTCTTTTACCAATAATCCAAAGGGATAAGGCATCCACCCTGTTGAAAATGTAATTAGTTTCATTCTTCATAATTGTTGTTATACTCATTTCAATATGTATCATATGTAACAAACAAGAGAAGAAAAGAAAAATTTATTATTATTAAAGCATGGGTTCCATGCTCTGTATTAATCATCTTCTAGGTCAAAGTGTGTTCTTCATGCTTCTAGGGTTTTTTAGGTATTAGGATTTATTGTGATGAGCCAAAGGAGTCAACATCATGTTTATAAGACCCTTCCGGGAAAAACATAATTGTAAAAATAATTATTTTTTAGTCTAAAAAGTTTTTGAAACTCCAAAAGTATAATTCAGCCTTGGAAGTTTCAAGTCAGCCTAAAGAATGGAATTAGACCCCTTAGAAAGGCTATATAAAGGAGCAGATTGGCCTCTTTTGTGACTTACTCATCCACAAGTTTGATCACACAAAAAGAAGTTTGAACTTTAGCTGGGAAGCAAGAGAAAAGGAAAGATAAGGTATAGGAAGTAAGAAGAATCCAAGAAGGAAGCAAAATTCTTTGCTTTTGCCTCTATCTCTCTCACACATGCAAAGTTATAAGGTTTTTGGTGTTGCGGAAAGAGGCTGAAGTTGTAGGTCCGAGTTGCAGTAGGATGATGTGTGGTATATTGTATCTAGAAGGAAGATTACTCTATCTTGACCTCGTTGACCTTAAGAGGAGTTGTCTTGCTCTAGGAAGGTCTTAGGAGGAGGGTGGATTAGGGTTTCTATAGAAGATAAAAGGCTGAAAATGAAAGATCGTGGGAGCAGGACGAGTTATAATGTTTAAGTTGGCAAGTCAAAGTTGCATTTTGAGGTTGGTTGGTGCAGGATCAAAGAAGGAATTGTTGAGGGGTTGACTTGGTACTTGGAGGAGGACTTGGTCTAGGGTTTGGGTCTTCGTGTCTCATTTGAAGTTGATTCTATAAGAAGAAAAGAGTTTTCCAAGCTTTCCCCTTGGATGGGTTTTTCCCTGGCTAAGAGAATACTCATTGGTAGACCTCTTTAAAGGAAGTATCAAAGGATCTCGTCATTATTCATCACTTTTGGAAGTTTTTATTACAGAAATCCTAGGAAACATATTACAAGAATATTCTAAGGCTTCAAGGAGGTCTGATACATCATCAAAAGAAAATTTGGTGGTCAAGTAAGTATTGTATTATTACATCATGACTGGATCTACTTGTCATATGAGTTATTTTTGTAAGGAAAGCAATAAGCTCATTTGAGCATCAAATTACCTAGCATGGAAGAAAACAATTGACCTGGAAATGAATGAACATGAGGTAATGGAGTATGTTACTAGTGAAATAACTAAAGCTAGCAAAGAAAAGACTCAATAACTAGTAAAGTAAAAGAAGGGAGGAGTAAGGAAACAAAGGATCATAGTTGAATATATTAAGGATCCTCTTTTTCCATTTGTTGCAAACTTGAAAACTTCCAAGGCTATATATGATAAGTTATTGAACTCGTACTCTGTGAGTACATCCAAAAAAAAGATGTCTTTGTGGAATAAGCCATAGAAGATGAAGAAGTCAAAGGATGAAGACATGAAATCCTTTCTAATGAGGATCTCTCAATTGAGAGATAACTTGCAACGGCTTGGAGTAACAATCTTTGATTCAAAAATGATTATTTGTGTGTTAAATGCATTACCACCAGAATGGAGTAGCTTTGTAACAAACATCTACTCTAAGAAAGATTCAACTACCTTTGATGAGTTGTGGGGTCAATGCAGTTTTGAAGAATCAAGGATCAAGGTAAAATATGGCATTGGATCATATGAGAAGTCTCGATCCTTTCTAGCTAGAGTCAAGAAGTTGAAGAAAGGAAAGTTTGGAAATTCCAAGAAGAAAGATATGTCCAAGGTTCAATGTTTAGAGTGCAATGAGTTTGGAAACTTTAGTAGGGACTATCAAAGTCAACAAAACAACAAGAGAAAGAAAAGAAGTTAAGCTCATGTAGCTCAGGTTGTGGGAAAACTTGAGAAGAAGTCAAACAAAGAAGCAGTAAAGGATCTTTACTATTAAAGAGGGCATCTTTCTTAACAGGTTCTTCATAAAGATTGTTCTTTCCTTTATGATAGTATTTATTATTATAGAAGAAACTTAGTTTTTGCATAACATCATAAAGAGAAGCATGTGGTAGCAGCATATGTAGAGTCTACTTGGTTAAGTTGCTTTGTAGAAGTCATCTAATCTTTAAAAAGTAGATAAATAGACCATTTTTCATATTGGTCATCTAAGAAGTATCTAACATTATATTAAAGGTAGTCATCTTGTTTAAGTGGGTCAATATGTGTTATAGACATTTTTGTGCCCTACAACACCAAGCATGAAATGCCCATAAACCAAGGGCTCCTAAGTCCCTAAAAGTGTTGTTCTAACCCCTAAAGGAACAAGGTCAACAGATTACAGCTTCTCCCAGAAGTTCTCCATGAAAAATTACTCAAAATTGGTCAAAACAGGATCATTGCAGCTGCTCCACTGGCTAGGTGCATTGCATCTCACCCAAGTACACTGTGAGGGTGCGTTGCATTGCAAAAATCCCTTTTGTGGGGTGCGGTGGGCGAGAAATGACAAATGGCAGTGTCATTCCGCGAGGTGGAGAGGCAATGGAAGCTTCCAGAATCTTCTCCTGTGACACTTGCCTCACTGAATTCGACCAAGGATGAGTAAGAGGCCCTCAGTCTCCAAGTGGAAGCAAGAACTGTCAGAGAGAAGACACTAATAAAATCACAAGCTGACTCATCCCCCTTACAAATATCTATATATGGATCCCTCATCCCAGAAATCAAGAGGCTGGAATTTTTCATATTGTAAGGAATTGTTGTTGGTTTCTAGAGACAAACATCAGATTGTTGGGTGATCTAAGCTTTGTTTGAGGTGAAGAGGGGCTTCTTTGCTGGGAGGTTGATGTTGGGTCAGAACAACTGGTTGTAACTCCTCCTGGATCTTTTCTTGTTTATCAATAAAAGCTATTTGAGTTTTCCTCCATGCTTTTGTATCATTGATGCTTGTTACATTTGTATGGTCAATTTAAATCTGATCCTAAGTTGTTTATGAATATAGATTCATGTCTTTGTATAGTGATATGCTTCTGTGATTTTACAGGTGCTTTGTGAAGCCGGGCGTGCAAGGGAGCAGGTAGCTGGGGACTATCAAAGAAGATAGGGATCGAATCAAAGGATTAGCGCAAGACAGAGGTTGGTCTTTCTATTCCTCTCTATCTATAATTCATAAAGGAAAAACATAAGTAGCTTTTCTCTGTTTGTTTCTAAGGCAACTGTCAACCTTAGTGGGATAGAGCAGTTCTAAATAGACACTTTTCCCTGTAACAAAATGGCGACTCCGCTGGGGAGATAATTAGTTTTTTTGTTTATCAATCTTTGTTGTTTGTTTCATAAACTTATAAGTAGCATTCGAACTGCATTTGCCATAAAAAATGCAAAGTAGATAACTGTTGCTTCAATCCATCCACTGGATCCGTTTATGATTTAAACAACCGATTCACAAACTATCTGATTGCCCTTGTGATAGCTCTTAGATCCTCCTTAGATCTACCCCTGATTGTTGTATTGCTGATTGCTTTTTACTCGGCCAAAAACCAAGAACTGAACTGCAAACTCTGACCCGGAGACCGAACAGAGTCTCGTTTTTGGCCCAGCACATGTACTGTTCAGAGATTCTGAATTTCAGCGCACTTCCCAAGTGGACAACCTGCGCTGCATTTCAGATTCCCTGTGTTACAGGTGTGCTGATTAGACTAGCTCTGTGCAGTTGTGGCTTCTGTGGATCATCCTTTCCAGTTCTATTCCTGAATTTTGCTGCCTGTGATCAGTATATGTCTGTTTGAAACCCCTTTTCTTTGTTGTTACTCCACCTCCTTTGTACAAAAGAACTGTAGATGTTTTTGTGTGTTTGTTGAGTCATTTACAGTTTTCCTTTGCAAAAGTAGCATAGTCGTACTGTCGTCCTTTGATTCGAATCTGTCGCAACTATCGATTTCGATCGTAGGAGAAAGTTTGATTGCTGTTGATGGTCGATTATCCTGTTACTATTGCCTTTGGTCTGAATTTGTAATTTTCTAGTGTCAGAAACAAGTATTCATTTCAAAATCGTAAGGTGTCGTAATCATCTTTATTTTTGATTTCGAAAAGAAGCTTGTTTATATTTGTCGCTTGAAAAGAAATTCAGATTTGTGCATCAACTTTCTTTTTAGCATCTATATACTAAGAAAGTCGAAAACAAATACATGCATGTGCATTTTCATATAGACAGTCTGTTTGGCTTGATTTAGGAAAGTGCATTTACAGTGTGCTCTTTGCTCTTTGTGAAAAGATTTTGTCTTTCTTTTCCCTAGTAGCTAGGATTTTCATTGCACAAAAGAGATAAAAGTTTGTTTATCATCTTTAGATTGCATTTTAGGAATTACATCTACATCTCATGGTGAACCCGAAAGGCAAACTTCATAAGCAAGATCAACTTAAAATAAATTCAATGAATCTAACAACGCTTTGGAACTTAACGCACAACATTTAGAGGTCTAGGCTAGAGACGTATTCCGGTGTCGTAAAGCCTGGTAACTGTTGTTCTCACTGATGGTTGGGTGATTCCTCCATTTTTGAGATGATAAGTGCCAGTACGGACTTGTGCTCCCACGTACTGTCGACCATATTTTGGGATACCCCTATAGGCTTAAATCCTTTATCCATAGGAAGCCGTGTATGCCGCCCTATCGATCACAATGCACTGAACACAGCATTCGGGAAGATTGACTGTCGTACCGTAAAAAGTATTCTGCAGTTTTGCGATTGGTTTGGTACTCCCTCTACCTAGACTTCCAGAGTAGTCCCTTTCGTTCCTTTTCAAACTCCTTAACGGAAAAGGTCCATCTGAGCACTTGTCACCTCAGGCTCATTAAAAATCGAAGGAAACTAGAGTCATCTTTTGTTTTTTCTCGACTCTTAAAAACTGAAAAAACAAGTTGTTTCAAAGCGTCTAAAAATTTATTTTAAACGGAATATTCATTACCATTTTCCTACGTTGATCTTGGGTTGAGAAAATGGAATCCACCAACCAAGGAATTCCCCTTGGAGGAAATCCTAGTCCTTTCTCCTCTTGGGGAGATGTTGGTGCACCCCATATGGCCACATTGTCGCTTCCAGGACTGACAATTGGTTTTCCTATATGGCTCTTCTCAACCTCTGTCGTTCAGAACACCGCAATTCCTGAACAATCGAATCAGCAATTAGACGAGTCCAGAGTTACCCACCAACCTTCTACTTCCTCTAATTCTTCCTCTCCTCCTTCCTCTTCGCTTGATGGGGCTGGTAAAGCCAAAAGTCAAGTACCTAAGGAGAAGAAGAAAAAGAAGAAGAAAGAGAAGAAGAAGGAGCCAAAAGCGAATGGGGGCAAACGAGTGTCGTCTAACGAAAATCCACACGCTGCACCGACCAAGCCTAAATCGCCATGTGTCATTTGCAAAGGAGACCACTTTCACAGAGATTGTCCTTGCATCCCTCAGATCTTAAGGGATTGGTCTCCTCGTTTGCACAACCCGGTGTCATCAACCTCTGATAATCATGTTGAAAACACACCGTCAACTAGTGAAAGTGAAGCCCCAGGACAAAAAGGAAAATATAGATTTCCTTGTAAACTGTGCGAAGGCGATCATGCCGTCCACCGTTGTCCCTTCTTAGACGAAGCTAAAAGAGTTTGGATGATCGTCCGGTTTCACCGTTACGAATTCCTCCTGGATATAAAAAACTCTTGCCGAGTCCGTCACTAATTGAAAATCCGGCTGGCCCGCTCAGGTGGTCGGCTGAAGAACCTATCATTGAAGATAAACCATCTGAATCCATACCAGACGAAAGTCAAAAGGTCGAGGTGGCAATTGACCCGGTCTTGCCTTCAGAGGTTGCATCTTCAGATGATACAGTAACTGAAGAGAACAAGGATGACACCGTCCAAATTCTTTTCTTAAGCACTCCAACGAACATGGGGGAAATCTACCCGTTCCTTTACCGCAGGAAGGAAGTTCGTCAGAGTCGTACCCGGTCGTCTATTCGGTCCCACCTCCAAGCAACATAGTTTTCTCCTTCGACTGAAATCAACTAGGCAGACCCCGTTTACCGGCCAGTATACCATTCTGGATTATTGTTCAAATATATAGAATGGTTATGGCAGGTACCATCATAGATGAGGGGGCTTCTGTGAGTATCCTTTCCTCAACTGCTTGGAAAGCGCTTGGTTCGCCATCGCTTTTGCCTGAGATGAGAAATCTAACAAGTTTTGATAAAGGAACCAGTCGACCGTTAGGGATCCTTCCCAATGTGCCCATAACATTGAGAGGGAAAACCGTTCACATGAACGTAATGGTAGTTCAAGGACCCCTGGATTACAATATACTCCTTGGACGAGACTATATTTATTGCATGAGAGCTATTGTCTCATCACTCTTTAGAGTCATCTGTTTTCCGCACGAAGGAAGAGTGGTCAAGCTCGTAGACCAGCTTTCATTTCCCGGATCACACATAGAAAATAGTCATATACCATCCCTAAATGGTCTTTTCACGCAAGAAATGTCTCAATCTCCAGTCCGTCCTCCCGATGAGCGCGAGTGATTCGGGGGTACATGACTAAAACCCAGGGGGCATGCACCCTGGTCTACTTCGGCATGAAAACTTTGGGTATAGGGTAGCAATCCGCGGGAGAATATGACTAGTCTGTACCCCCGTCCGTGATTGGAAGAGGGGGTTATTCTAGAACAAGATTCTCTTGTCAAAGTTATGTGAGTTGGCGGGCATCGCCGCTCACCTTTGTTTATCTCGGTAGACATCGTCAGGGAAGTGTTTTGTTTACACCGTAAATAGAACTATCTTTGATAACCTGTAAGAGGTAGGCCTCTCTCGGTAAAACACATGTTTTAACAGACTAAAGAAGGGGTAACCTTGAAACTCTGTTTTATACCTGGGGGCATGCAAGCCTTTTGGCATGCAAGCGAAGAGCGACTATTTATTTTTTTAAATTTTTAGGACCTCTAACCCTTTAAACTCATAGGATTGGTCGTTTCCTAACTTGCATAAAGGAAGGATGTGGGGCAAAACTCTAAAAGTTGCCGTTTTATATGAGACATTCTTATCAAAAGACTGGATTAATCGAGCAGTGTTACCGCGAGGTTCAAGCTCGTTAAAAAATAAACCCGCATCGAGTAGTTTTAGCACATAGTTCAAGCTCGTTAAAAAATAAACACAAGACATGAGCAAATGTTTCCACCCGCGTTTAAGCTCGTTAAAAAATGAACTATTCCCCGGTAAATAACTATCGTGAATGTAGTACTTCAGTCGTTAAAGCCTTGGTCGTGTTTGCACCATCACCTCCACTTTTTCATTGGCCAATCATTCACCTCCATTTGATTATTTACCCATTTTGAGGAACAGCTGCGAAGAGTGATTTCACTAGCCATCCTTGTGACACTGCCGTGATTGGAAAATTCCAAACCTTACCTGGAATCAGTTGCTACCCGTTTTATCACTCGTTCCTCAAAAGACGAGTCTCCTTTAATCTCTTTTAAACTGACTCGTAAAATATGAAAATATTTCCGAGCCATTGGCCTCTCCAGCTCGTTAAAGGGACAGGAAGTGCTATCCCTCCTCTAGATTTTAATCTTTTTGGACCTGAGGGATTATTACACAAAAAGATCGAGCGCTTGTTTTGTTCGGCTCGTTAAAACTATCGAAAATTCATCCCTTCTATATTGTTTTATACTTTTTCGGACTTAAGAGATTAGATGACGAAAAAGGAATTTTGGAGTTACCTTTACGTTCCTTTTCAGACTCTCTAAAATTGAAAAGGACCGAGTTATCTTTGTCGTTAAACTCGTTAAAAAGATTAATAGCGACAAACTTGTCTTTAGACGAGGACGAGTTTCACTATCGCTAGGCTCATTAAAACATAGCAATAGGTTTGCCCGAAGGGCAAATTATAAAACAAGCATATGTTATCCTCCTCAAGATTGACAAAAATAAAGAGGTACTGGTCAGCAATGACTGGGGAAAAATTGGGAAGAAAACTCAAAGAAACTTTGATGGTAGCAAGTCGCTCTTGAACATGACACTTCCACTCCGTGTCCGAGTCGGGTTGGGTTGTTTCATTCACCGGTCACATCACCATGGTCACGCCATACCATCCACATTTGGGGTTAATACTACCAATCCATCACATCAGTGTCACCGATATGTTCAAGAGAAGTCATCCAGAGAAGTCACCTGTGTCTCACCCACTACCATACATTATACTCCATTCTTTCATGACCGCCACCCTGAACCTTATATCACCATATCGTTTTCACCTCCATCAAAATCATTTGCTCCGTTCCGTGTCATTGATGTGGGATTCATTAAGGCCCTCCGGTGACGGATCACTTCTTGTTGAAATCAGCGCATTATCCAAGAAGTTGATCTAGGAACACCCCATTCAGTACTTTGAAGCTTGCATGCCTCAATGGCAAGTTTCTCACTTCCGGCGACAGGTATACATCAATGGCCTTCGATCGAAAGATTTTGTGTGGTGTTCGACACCAAGTTCTTTATTCACACCACGTGAATTGTACTACAGTACCTTGAGGGTCATTATCATTATCGGTGATTCCTCTCGCGCTTGTTAACAGTTTACATCATTGACTGGTAATCAAGCGATGTCTTTCCATGTTCGACTTCAGAACATTTCTCACATGGATCGACTTGTACTTCGAGTGAAGATCGGACGAGATTGAAGACCCCGGATCTAGTTTCATCCATCCGGGCTGCGATATATATTCAGGGAAATAAAGACATTAAATGTACAACATTGCAGCACAGATAATCATCCTACCAAAAGGATGATGGCTCTATCAGAATCATCAGTCTACACTCAGACGGTTGTCTGTCCTATGTACATGAAAATGAATTTATAAAGTTGAGCATGGGAATGCCCGTCTCAGCTAGATCATGAAAATATTATGAAGATAATGTATTGTATTGTATCTTATTACAGGTCTCCTCCCAGCATTGAAAGAACTTCGGATCCTCATAATAAAGCATTTCACCCGACACCAAAAGGTTAACGGCCTCATACTTTAGGGGGCAACTGTTATAGACATTTTTGTGCCCTACAACACCAAGAATGAAATGTCCATAAACCAAGGGCTCCTAAGTCCCTAAAAGTGTTGTTCTAACCCCTAAAGGAACAAAGTCAACAGATTACAGCTTCTCCCAGAAGTTCTCCATGAAAAACTACTCAAAATTGGTCAAAACAGGATCATTGCAGCTGCTCCACTGGCTAGGTGCGTTGCATCTCACCCAAGTACACTGTGAGGGTGCGTTGCATTGCAAAAATCCCTTCTGTGGGGTGCGATGGGTGAGAAATGACAAATGACAGTGCCATTCCGCGAGGTGGAGAGGCAATGGAAGCTTCCAGAATCTTCTCCTGTGACACTTGCCCCACTGAATTCGACCAAGGATGAGTAAGAGGCCCTCAGTCTCCAAGTGGAAACAAGAACTGTCAGAGAGAAGACACTGATAAAATCACAAGCTGACTCATCCCCCTTACAAATATCTATATATGGATCCCTCATCCCAGAGATCCAGAGGCTGGAATTTTGCATATTGTAAGGAATTGTTGTTGGTTTCTAGAGACAAACATCAGATTGTTGGGTGATCTAAGCTTTGTTTGAGGTGAAGAGGGGCTTCTTTGCTGGGAGGTTGATGCTAGGTCGGAACAACTGGTTGTAACTCCTCCTGGATCTTTCTTGTTTATTAATAAAAGCTATTTGAGTTTTCCTCCATGCTTTTGTATCATTGATGCTTGTTACATTTGTATGGTCAATTTAAATCTAATCCTAAGTTGTTTATGAATATAGATCCATGTCTTTGTATAGTGCTATGCTTCTGTGATCTTATAGGTGCTTTGTGAAGCTGGGCGTGCAAGGGAGCAGGTAGCTGGGGACTATCAAAGAAGAGAGGGATCGAATCAAAAGATTAGCACAAGACAGAGGTTGGTCTTTCTATTCCTCTCTATCTATAATTCATAAAGGAAAAACATAAGTAGCTTTTCTCTGTTTGTTTCTAAGGAAACTGTCACACCTTAGTGGGATAGAGCAGTTCTAAATAGACACTTTTCCGTGTAACAATATGATCTTGGAAGAACCATCATTTTGGAAGGTTCTTAGGAGAAGCCTTATGACAAGGTTGTTAGAAAATTATATATTACGGAGCAATGGAGCACATAAAATATTGCAGAAATATAAAAACAGAAAACGCATAAAACAAGAGAGACACAGATATACGTGGTTCACCCAGTTTGGGCTACATCCACAGAGAAACAACCAGTCCTTCCTTTATTATATTATCCAGCAAACTGAAGAGATACAACCTACAGCAGATCTGTTGTAACACCCTCTTCACTCTCAATCTCCTCTCTCTTCCTCACTCAGAATACATATATGCATAGACGCAATACAATTCCCTCATATATAATGAGGGGTTGCCTTCTAGGGAAAAAACCATAAATTAAACATAACTTCTACCGTCAGATCATCCGCCTAATGAACGGCACAGATTGACTAGAAATTACTAGACTTTTACAAAGCAATTTTACATCTATTTTTAGCTTCTGGGGGACTGCTGGCCCCCGGACCCCCGCAGGGGGGACAAGTCCCCCTCGCGTGGAGGGGTGTACAGTATTCCTGGGATATACATCCGGCTGAAACCCTTGAATAGAGAAGATAATCAAGCTCCACACCCAACAATCTCCCACTTGGAGACTAATTATAGCAACTCCACCGCTGCTTCATTTGCTAGACAATAACTCCACTTTGGACCTAGCTATTTCTCATCTTCTTCATCATACTTGAAGACCAATTGAAATTGAGCAGATTCTCAGTTTCTCCCTGGTTACAACTTTTGTTAACATATCTACAGGATTCTGGCTAGTGTGTATCTTTTCCAGCTTCAAGTGTCCATCTTCCAATGTTGACCGTATGAAATGGTACTTGAGCTATATACGTTTAGTCTTGGAATGAAATGCAGAGTTCTTTGCAAGATGTATGGCACTCTGGTTGTCACTGTATAACCTACCCAACTCCTGCTTCTTACCCAATTCATCCAAAAACCTTTGTAACCAAATCATTTCTTTACTAGCCTCTGTAGCAGCAACATACTCTGCTTCTGTTGTTGAAAGTGCAACAACACTTTGGATTTTTGAAACCCAACTGACAGCTATTCCACCTACAGTAAACACATATCTTGTAGTGTTCCTCCTGTTATCTCTGTCACCTGCCATATCTGCATCAACATATCCCTGTAGAGCAATGTTTGAACCACCAAAGCATAATGCTTGATTTGTGGTACCTCTCAAATACCTAAGAATCCACTTCACTGCTATCCAATGTTCTTTTCCTAGATTGTTCATGTACCTTCTTACAACTCCCACTGCATGTGCAATATTAGGCCTTGTGCCGACCATTGCATACATTAAGATTCCAACTACTAATGCATATGGAACTTTAGACATACGAGCCATTTCTTCCTGAGTCTTGGGACATGCCTCCTTACTTAATTTGAAATGGCTAGCCAAAGGTATACCAACTGGTTTTGCGTTCTGCATATTAAACCTTTTCAACACCTTTTCTATGTACTCACTTTGAGACAATGTTAATTTGTGATTCTTCTTGTCTCTAGTTATTCTCATACCAAGGATTTGTTTTGCAGCACCCAAATCCTTCATTCCAAATGAGTTTGCCAATTTTCTTTTGAGCACATTTATTTCCTGCATGTTAGAACCTGCAACAAGCATGTCATCTACATACAATAATAATATAATATAGCTACCATCATTTTGCCTTTCGAGATAAACACAATTATCAGAGTGACATCTAGTATAACCTTGTTCAGACATAAACCTGTCAAATTTTAGAGACCACTTCCCTGGAGCTTGGTTTAAGCCATACAAGCTCTTCTTCAACCCTCACACTAGTTTCTCCTTCCCTTTTACCTCATATCCTTGTGGCTGCTGCATATATATCTCTTCCTTCAAATCCCCATGGAGAAAGGTTGTCTTTACATCTAACTGCTCAAGATGAAAATCTTCAGCTGCTATGAGACTTAAAATAGTTCTAATTGAAGTCATTTTAACAACAGGAGAAAATATTTCATCAAAATCAGTATCTTTCTTCTGTGCAAAACCCTTCACCACAAGTCTAGCTTTGTACCTCTGTTTTCCTCCATCTTCTTCTTTCATCCTGTAAACCCATTTATTCTGCAATGTTGTTTTACCTGCAGGCAACCTCACTAAGTCCCAAGTCTGGTTATGTGCTAAGGATTCCATCTCTTCTTTCATGGCTTGCTCCCACTTCTTCCTGGTTTCTACCTACACTGCTTTTTCATAACATTCTGGTTCACCAGAATCAGTCAACAATACATAATATAATGAAGGAGAGTATCGTTCAGGGGGTCTACTTATCCTGGTAGATCTTCTAACACCACTTTCAGGTGTTTGAAGTGATTGTTGTTGTTGTAGTTGTTGTTCTAGTTGTTGATCATTATGATTTTCAGGCACCATCACTTTTCCTGTGATATCGTCGAGCACTATGTATTCTCTGTTTTCTTTTTCTTGTTGCTTTTCCTGTAACTAATTCTTATACAAGACATTTTCATTGAATATTATATCTCTGCTCCTAATGATTTTGTGATTTTCATAATCATATAAGCAATAACCAAAATCATTAACACCATATCCAATAAAGCTACAATTCTTTGATTTTGCCTCAAGCTTTGTTCTATTTTCTTTGTTAATGTGGACAAAAGCTTCACAACCAAAAGTCTTTAAAAATAAGTAGTTTACCTTTTTACCTATCCATGCCTCCTCTGGAATACCACCATCCAAGGAACTTGAAGGCCCTCTGTTTATTAGATAAACAACAGTATCTACAGCATCTGCCCAAAATTGTAAAGGCAATCCTGCATGCAATCTCATGCACCTTGCACGCTCCATGACTGTCATGTTCATCCTTTCTGACACACCATTTTCTTGTGGTGTTCCTGGAACTGTCTTCTTTCTACGAATTCCATTCCCTAAACAATACCTATCAAACTGTTTGCTGCAATATTCACCTCCATTATCTGATCTGAGACACTTCAACCTTTTCCCTATCTCATTTTCAACCAAAGCTTTCCATTTCTTGAAAGTATTAAATACATCATATTTATTTCGAATACAGTAAATCCAGGTTTTTCTAGTTGCATCATCAATAAAAGTAACATAATAATGAGATCCACCAAGAGATGATACCTGAGCAGATCCCCATACATCTGTATGCACAGGCTCTAATTTTTTGCTCTTCTTTTCTTTCCCAACTCTAAGGAATATGACTCTCTTCTGTTTTCTATAAACACAATTCTCACAGAATTTTAAATCAACATGCTTCAAACCTGGCAACAAATTTCTTGAGTGAAGAATCTGCATCCCTTTCTCACTCATGTGCTCGAACCTATGATGCCACAATGCCATATCTTCTCAAGTAGAGGTTAAAGCATTAACAGAATTAGAAATACCATTGCATAAATACAATGTACCAACCATTTCTCCTTTCGCTATTACCAGGGATCCTTTATTGACCTTCCAAGTTTTATCTGTGAAAGTAGTTACGCAACCTTCACCTCCTAACTGCACTATTGAAATCAGATTTTTCTTCAGATCTGGAATATGCCTTACCTTCTTCAATAGCCACTGATTTCCATTTTGTTGTTTTATGAAAACTATACCCATTCCAATAATTTTACAGGGTTTATCATCACCCAATCGAACTCGTCCAAAATCTCCTTGAACATAATCATGAAAATGTTTCTTATCAGGTGTGGCATGGAATGAGGCCCCTGAATCTATCACCCAAGCATCAATAATATTTTCTAACGAAAGAATCAAATCATCTTGCAACACATCACATGTTACATTCGCTTCATGATTAGTTTCTTACTGTGCATCTCCTTCTTTTCCCTTCCGAGACTTGCAGTCTTTCTTCAGGTGTCCTTTCTTCCCGCATTTCCAGCACATTATCCCCGATCTAGACTTGGATCTGCCTTTTCTTGACTTACTACGATATCCTGGGCTCTTTCCTCTTTCCATTTTTCTTCCCCTAGTCTCTGCAATCAAAGCATTACCTGATGTCTCACCGGAGCTTTTCCGTCGCATTTCCTCGCTAAGGATTGCACCAACAACATCATCAAACTTTAAAGTACTAGATCTAGAGACAGAGTTACTAACGGCCATAACTAAACCATTCCAACTTTCCGGCAATGAGCACAGAAATAACATTGCCCTAACTTCATCATCAAAATTTACCCCTATAGAACTTAACTGACTTGTAACTGTATTAAAATCATTTAAATGATCTGCAACAGATCCACCTTTTGACATCTTCATATTAAATAAACGCTTCATAAGAAATACCTTATTTGAGGCCGAGGGTTTTTCATATAGTTTGGCCAATGCCGACATTAAACCCTGTGTTGTTGTTTCCTTTGAAATATTAAATGCTACCGACGCCGCTAGGCACAGCCGTATTGTTCCAAGTGCCTTTCTGTCCAGAATATCCCATTCTGTGTCTGTCATACTCGTCGGCTTCTTTGTCTTTCCGCTCAATGGTAGGTACAGATCTCTCTGATACAGATAATCTTCCATCTGCATCTTCCACAGCTAGTAGTTTTGGCCATTGAATTTTTTGACCCTAAACCTACCATCTTCCGCCATTACTCCCACTCGAACCAGGAACCCTTCTCTCCTGCGAGTTTATCAGCCAAATAGACCTTCGGCTCTGATACCAGTTGTTAGAAAATTATATATTATGGAGCAATGGAACACATAAAATATTGCAAAAATATAAACACATAAAATGCATAAAACAAGAGAGACAAAGATATACGTGGTTCACCCAGTTTGGGCTATGTCCACGAAGAAACAACCAGTCCTTCCTTTATTATATTGTCCAGCAAACTGAAGAGATACAACCTACAGCAGATCCGCTGTAACACCCTCTTCGCTCTCAATCTCCTCTCTCTTCCTCACTCAGAATACAGATATGCATAGACGCAATACAATTCCCTCATTTATAGTGAGGGGTTGCCTTCTAGGGCAAAAAATCCTAAATTAAACATAACTTATACTGTCAGATCATCCGCCTAATGAACGGCCCAAATTGACTAGAAATTACTAGACTTTTACAAGGCAATTTTACATCTATTTTTAGCTTTGGGGCGCTGCCCCCGGACCCCCCAGCCAGGGGCGATTAGCCCCCCCACATGGAGGGGTGTACAATTTTCCTGGGGTATACATTCGGCTGAAACCTTTGAATACAGAAGATAATCAGGCTCCACACCCAACAAAGGTTAGTATACATTCCATGTAATGTGGAAAAAATACTGATAAAGGGCTGAAGGAATGCAATGGGTCAAGTTGTAGGCTCTTTGTGATATATATATATATATATATATATATATATATATATATATATATATATATATGATGGAATAAGAGGCATAGTAAGTGACTTTTGGTTAAGATTCATGTGTGTAAGAATCATGTAACATGCTTAGTATGATGGTATGATGCTTTGAAAGGAAGAATTTGACTTAATTTAAGATGAATAAAATATTAAAACTTTCTCTAGAATATGTAAAATAATGATTAACATCTAATATAATCTCTGGCAGAAAAAGATCTAACTTGGTAATCAGGTTCATATGGAGATGGACCATGAGGATGTTTATGGAGCAAAAAGGTCATCACGATGAGATAAATATGATTTTAAATTGTTTTTGGTTATATGGTTAACATATTATCTTACTACCTGGTAAGATGTTGCAAATATACATGGTAACATTTGAAGCAAGTTGAGTTGTAAGAATGAAATATATGAAGAATATTGAGGTTAATTCAATATTTAGTACCTGGAAACTGTGAAGTCAAGATGATATTGTCTTAAGATTGAAAGGTAGCAGTGCGAGAATATAACCCGAAGGTCAAAAGGAAGATCACTTTCATGGAGAAGCTTGAAGCTTGGGAAGGATCAATATAATGTAATCATCTAAAATGATGAAGATGGAAGTGATGAGCAAGAAGAATGACCTAGAACCAGTCACAGAATTGAAGAGTGAAAATGGCTCAATGATACCTCGAAAGGAAGCATTCTCGATACAATGAGATATGGAGAACAGAGGGAGCCATGCAAATATGAGGAAATGGTATCTGATACTCTCATAGACAATCCATAATGTTTGTGGTGTTGGCTTCCACTATTAAAAGGAATTCTAAAATCTCCTCTAGTTTTTGAGAGGAAGTAAGGAAGTCTCCTTGAATAGGAGCAAGGTTATATTCTCAAGTTAAAAGGAGAATAGATATATCATCTCTGGTTGAGAGGGAGTGATGTTGGGAATCCATGTGCATTCTCTTATTTTGGTAATGGAGAGAGAATGACAGAGGATTAGATAAGCATTTGTGGTTTCCTTGAGGATAAAGCATCCAAGAAGGAAAGGTACTGACACTGTTTGAGGATGTGACAGGTATCCAAGAGAAGAGTGGTTGAAGAGGACCTATATTCTTTGAGGACTCGGGATTGGATATCCAAGATAAGAATAGTCTTAAAAGGACATACCTTGTGGACATCCAGATGGGGTATGTTCCTTGTAGAGGTAGTGTGGTATCACACGTAAGACCTGGCATATTGCTCTTGATTAAAGTAGAGTTTTTCTAGTTAGGCCTCAAAGGTAGTGTTGGTCATGATGATGATGATGATTACAGTTGGCTTATCAATATGAATCTACTTATGATAACTGTTCAGTTTTAGAATGATGTTTTACTGGTTGTACAATTATGAATACCTCCGTAGTTAAGAGGGAGTATTGAAAATGTAACTAGTTTCGGTCTTCATAATTATTGTTGTACTCATTTCATATGTATCCTATGTAACAAACAAGAGATGAAAAGAAAATGTTGTTATTATTAAAGCATTGGTTTCATGCTCTTTATTGATGGTCTTCTAGGTAAAACAATGTTCTTCATGCTTCTAGGGTTTGGTAAGTCTTAGGATTTATTGTCATGAGTCAAAGGAGTCAACATCATGTTTATAAGACTATAAAGTCCCACCTTGCCAACCATCAATAGTATAGAGAAGTAAATGTCGCATTGAACACTATTACTTAATTGTGTTTTTTTATATTTTCATAATATCACTTAGTTTTCATGTAATCATGTTCCTTCATTTATTTCAATATAAGAATATAACATAAGAAGTCAGGGATAATTTTCCCTTAAAACCAATTCCACACACATTTCCTCTCAATTTTAAAACATGATAACATGTTCTCTTTTCATAGTTATACATAAGATCTAAGTAAGAATGGAAATAAATTCCACCATAATGCCATGTGTGAGCATTAAGCTAGATCAACCTATTTGATTTCCTAGATTATGCTAAATAAGCTCCACTTATTGACTCTTGATATCATAACCACAAAAGTATGCCACAAGAACCTAAAATGTTATGCTTCTATCACCAAAATCACATATAAGGGTATGAGTATTAACCTACTTATAGCAAGGTAACTGAGGGAAGAATATGTCTCTCTTCATCAGTAAATCTAATAAACACGATATGTTTATGAAATGGAATAAAAAATACATTGACCCAACATCATTTCCAAATTCATCAATTGAAAATTCTCAATCTCAATTATTAAGGCAATACTTCAATCATGAGAATTGTATTATGAATGTTGCAGCAAGGGCAACTACTATTACCAATTCATAAGCATATTATTCGTCAAAAAGTGTCAATTAAAACAATGGACCAGCCAAAACTAGGCAGAAATAGTTGTTTGCTACAGTCACTAAAGCATAAAGTTGCACCCCTAAATACATGCAGCTCGGATGAATTTATTATTCTCATTTGCACAAGTAATTAAATCCTACAGAATTTTTCATTATAAAATTGTTTTCAACAACACCCTTTTTTTATGATAGCTTTAAATGATAAAAGTAACATTGTCTTGTTGATCTATTCACACTTCAACAACTTTACTAAAATTCATTTTCACATTTTTACAAAAAAATTCCATTGAATAATCTATTCATAAGTTTCTGGTACATAAAAGCTATAGTCAATGAGAAATTTACTCTAAGAATTAATGTGCATAAAATATACAACCATTGAGGCCTTTTGACAAACAGTTTGCAAGCATACAATAAATATTCATTGAGGCATTGTGTCAAACACTTGGCGACCATCATCTCTTAACAATTTTGACAACTATTAGCAACATTTATAAGATTTTTACTCAACCTATTTAACTCATAAAATTCATAAATTAAAACTTCAAATATTGGCATATTAAAACAGAAACTAATTCATCTTAATCCTTCACCTAAAACTCGACAACAGACACACATAGTTCGCAGCAATAATCTTCCAAATTGCCCAGATTTACGATATGGGTTTTGAAAAGGCTTTTTTTTAATTCTAAGGGGGTTTATGGGTCCATAAGACACATACACCCCCTAATGTTGACCGGAAACGCAACAAAAATTCCCAGGGATGTGATTTCTTAAAACAACAACAACAAAAATTCCTACTATCTCATTTATCACTTTTGTCAAACACTAAGTATGCAAACTTCATCTACAATTGTACATGGAGAAAGAAAACTCAAATTTATGCTAATATTATATTTTCATCAAACTCATGACAGTCTGAATGCTTTACAATGTAAGACCATCTGTCAAATAGTTTACAACAACACTATACAAAAAAAACCTTATATAAAACGAAACTACAATTATTGTTGAATTTCTTCAAACATTTTGTGTGCAGCATTTTATGTACAACTAAGTTTAAGCTAACAACTCAATTCACAGTAAGAAAAAACCATGCTATCAAACATAGAGTATTGAATTTGGATAATAGATATGACATGCTATGGACAAAGATTCATTATAAACTAAACTTAAAAATTTTGGCAACACATTCTTGTTTTAATCCCCTACATGCACATTCTCGGCTATAATTTCCATTCATTATTGGTTATCTCATAACATAAACGTTCACAAGTAGCAATTTCTCATAAATTGAAATTTCCACAACACTTTAAACTAATGATGAACTAAATTTTCAAGAATATTTATGAATGTACCTGATAATGTATATATACAACTCCAAAGAGAGAGTATGCTCCAGCTCCAATATCCTTACCAACTTATTGTGAATCATCCAGTTTTCCACCCAACCATATCCAAGGAAAACTTCCCCCCCTGGAACCTCCGAGTTTTAAGAGCTCAAAAGAAGTACCAAAATATAGCAGTAGAGAGATATACAAGGAAAATTAAGGAATATAACTTTCACTTCCTCTCAATACTACTCATGGTCAACTCCACCAAGTAAAGCTAGTTAGTAATTTAGTTTAGGAATTTCAGATTCATTTCGACAACATTTGGCAACTCTCCAAGACTCTCCCTCTCACAATCACCTTCAAGTCTCTCCAACTCTTCGTATTACAATGCACCTCCTTCTCCCTTTAAGTGAGAATACATGAGCCACTTATATAGGAGGAGAAACAAATTATTGTCATAAAGGAGGAGTAATATGCATGTCTTTATTCCATTTAGAGGAGTGTAACTCATGCCATTAAGGAGAGGTATGCATTCCTTATTTAAGGAGAGTGTAACTTATGCATTAAAGAGAGCATAAGAGGAATCTTTTATGACATGTCTTTAATAAGTGTAAGAGGAATATGCCATTCTTTGATGAGTGCATAAAAGAGAGTGTAATATTATTAAAAGAGAGAGATTTACATAGAGACATGAGAGTCATCAAGGACAAAGGTGTGAAGTGATTGAGGAGATGTAAGTGATTTGTAATTCCCTTTTAATAATAATATCATAGTCTCATAAAAGATAATAATAATATTAATAATACTAAAGATTAAGTTGAGATTGAACTATTACAATTGATTAATGATAAGTTAAGTGATTTTCCTTCAACTATGCTTGATTACCAATTTATGCAAGTTGATTTACTATTTTTGGAAAGTCATACTTCAAATGCTAGACATGACATTCTATTTTTAGAAAGTCATTCCAAAATTGTCAGAAATGAGATTTTATTAAGGAAACTCATCCCTAAGCTTCCCATGACTGGTATTTTTCTTCCGGAATAAGGATTATGCATCCCTATTTCATACATCTTTGTGCCTTAGTAGATTGAGGACTTCTCTCCCTCGTCTACTCCAAGGATCCAAGATTCCACACCTTGATCTTTTAAATATTTAGGACTCCGCGTCCCAGTCCTTTTATTATAGAGCCAAGACTCCACGTCTTTATCTTTCATGGATTTAGGACTCTGGGCTCTAATCCTTTTATTAGAGATCCAAGACTCTATGTCTTTATCTTTCATGGATTTAGGAATCCGCACCCTAATTTCCATGGCTTATCATCTACTCTACTTTGAAACTCCACGTTTCACCTTAAGGTATTGATTGTGAGGTCATACCCATCTGATAGTTCATTGATAAGGCCTTGTTCCAAGACCTGCACACATCAAAATCTCATAGATCAAAAGAATCAAATGAATTTCATAATTAACTTATTCACATTTTACCAAAGATTGTGCATGACTTCCACAGTCATTTTGGTTCTGGAGAAATGACTTCCGCAACCATTTATAATTTTAACATCCTTGTTTTCAAATAACCACATCCCCTGTCACATCCTGCTCAATACAAGATTAAGCATATATAATCATAAAATTCATGTATCATGACTTCCACAGTCATTTATAATTTGAGCATCCTTGTTTGCAAATAACCATGCCCACTATCACATCTTGCTCAATACAAGATTAAGCATATATAATCATACAAATCATGTTTCATGAATTCCACAGTCATTTATAATTTTAGCATCCTTGCTTGCAAATAACTAGGTCCCCTCCCACATCCTACTTAGTACAAGATTATGCATATATAATCATACAAATCATATATCATCCATAAATCATAATTAACCATATGTTCCACATAACCATGATCATCCATGGATCTATGTGTCTCAATCCTGGATCACCATCCATGTCATACAACTATGTCCAAACTAGAATACCAAAAGAGAAAACGTCGATAATATGCTCTTAACCAAAATCAGTTATTATACACACAACCATAGATATTATCATAAGCACATAGCAACCAGGTGACCCAAACTAGGTCTATAGCATATAAGCATGTGCATAAGTATGTCATGCATAATCTTATATCATTAAATCAAAATCACCCTCTCTAAGTGTCACAAAGCTAACCTTGCTAAGGTGGGACACTACAAAGACCCATCTGAGAAAAATGTAATTATAAGAAAATTATTTTTTAGTCTAGAAAGTCCTGGAAACTCCAAAAGTACAAGTAGGTCTAAAGAATGTAATTTGACCCCTTAAAAAGGCTATATGAAAGAGCAATTCAACCTCATTTGTGACTCACTCATCCACAATTTCAATGACAAAAGAAGAACTTTGATCTTTAGCTAGAAAGCAATAGAAAAGGAGAGAGAAGGTCTAGGAATAAATAAGAATCCAAGAAGGAAGAAAAGTTCTTTGTTTTAGGCTATATCTCTCTCACACGTGTGAGTTCTAGGGTTTCTAGTGTTGCAACAAGAGGTTGAAATTGTAGGCTTGAGTTGTAGTAGGACAAAGTGTAGTATATTGTAGCTCGAAGGAAGAATACTCTATCTTGACCTCATTGACCTTAAGAGGCGTTTTATTTCTCTAAGAAGGTCTCAAGAGGAGGCCATATTAGGGATTCTATAGAAGTTGCAAGGCTAAAACCACAAGGACGAGGGAGCATGACGAGTTACATTGTTGAAGCTGGCATATTGAAGCTGGTTGGTGCAAGATCAAACGACTTGCTGAGGGGCTGACTTGGTACTTGGAGGAGGACTTGGGCTAGGATTTGGGTCCTTGTGTCTCATATGAAGTTGATCCTATAAGAAGAGAAGAGTTTTATGGGTTTTCCCCTTGGAGGGGTTTTGCCATGGTTGAGAGCCTAAGTTTTGTGTCCTTTATTGTTTCCATTAAATTCTTGAAATTTTTTTGATGAAAATATCTAACTAAAGAACATAAAGAAGATTAACAAGGTTCACAAGAAAATATTAAGGTTAAGGAAAATAAAAGTTAATAAATTCCATTTCACATTTTCAACACACCCAAACCGGGAATCTAGAAAGATTTTGACCTTCACCCAAGAGAAATTCACTACACCCTCTACCTCTACTTAAAACAAAAAATCCTCCTCTAGCAAATCCCGCTAGTGAATCTAGTGTTGGCTACTGTAGCGCTAAATTCCTCCATGCATCTCATTTATTTTCTTTTTTGAGTTTTTGTAGCTTGCGAAATTCCCTTGAGAAATATCTCTTTTGTTTTATCCTAAGTAATTTCCTCATGCTTACCCCTTGAGAAATCTCCCTCTCCCCTTTTTTCCTGAGATTTGAATACCTTCAGAACTTATTTGGCCAATTAGTAAAAGCTCATGCCATCCAGTCCCTCCTTTTAATGTCTATCCTCTTCCTAGTGAACTTTTCCCAAAAAAGTATGGGATTTTCCTCCTTCTTGGAGAAGTCCATACGCTTCTTCCAGCAACCATTAATTTCATAGTTAACTTAATTAAAATCTAAAATTATTTAGCCCCATACCTTTCATTAAATGGGCTACTTCCTCAAAATTTCCCGGGAAACCTCCTCAACCCAAAGCTCTAAAATATGTGTCCCTTTTCCCTCCACTAGTTCACTATGATTACATTTTACAATAATAATTACAAAATATTTACAAATGTTTATAAGAGGGAATTTAACAAAATGGGTTGTCGCAAACCCCACCCCATTAGAGGAACATCATCCTCAGTGTTCTATCTCTGAACACATCTTAAAACATGCTTTAAATAACATAAAAAATAACAATAAGATTTATATACACAACTTTGTATAATCATTTACAAAATTATTTAAATTTCTTTAACTAGAAAACATGAATGGATATGTTGTTCGCAAATGACCAACCATCTCCCATGTTGCTTCCTCAATACCAAAGTGCCTCCACTGCACCTTGACTTACTCGATTACTCGATTAGGGAGCATTTGTTTTCTCTGATCTAGGATGCATGGAGGTTTCAACTGAAACTATCCCTTCGGTTGTACATGTAACGTTGATCAATCAATCACATGATTACCATCATGTACATACCTTTTGAGTAAAGAAACATGGAAAACATCATGAACTTTTATAGTGGGGGGTAAGGCCAATATATATGCCACCGACCCCACTCTCTTTAAGATCTAAAATGGACCACAAAATTGTGGTGCTAACTTGGCACAAGACCCAATCCTTGAGGAAATATTCATGGGTTTAACTCATAAGTAGAAATGCTCTCCTACTTTAAATTATTTATGAATTCTATGTTGGTCTGCATAGCTCTTCTGCCTATCTTAAGTGAACTTTGAATTCTTCCTGATGGTTATCATTTCTTATTCCATATCTTTCAACATATCAAACCAAATATGAACCTTGTTCACTAGATCACTCTAGTTGATAGGAGTATTACACTTCCTCCTATAAAGAGCCCCAATTGAAAACATCTTTATTGATTCTTGGTAGCCATTGTAAGCAAATGCAATTAGCAGAAGAAACTCCTCCCATTTCCTTGGTTGGTGCATTGCATACATTCAAAACATGTCCTCCAATATTCTATTTGTCCTCTTTGTCTGCCCATATTTTTGTGGAAGGTATGTCATGCTAAATGACAATTCTATCCCCAAGCCAACAAATAATTATTTCCAAAAGTTTGAAGTAAATTTAGCATCTCTATATGAGATAATTCTCTTGGGTATTCCATGCAACCTCACAACTTCTTTCATAAAAACTTGAGCTATATCACTCGCTGTTTAAGTCAATTTAATAACCACAAACTAAGTAGTGTTTCTTAATTTGTCTATCATGACCATGATGGCATCATGTTTCTTCATTTTCCATGGAAACTCTATGATAAAATCCATTGAAATTACTTCCCATTTCCATTCTGGAATGGGGATAGGATTTAATAATCTACTTGAGTCCTTGCACTTGGTCTTCACTTGTTAGGATTCAATGCACTTAGAAATAAAATCATCGAACTCCCCTTTTAAATCAGGGCAATAATAAAAGTTTTAATAGTTGTTAATGTCTTTTGATAACTTGGGTGGCCTAAATATGGCTTTGTATGAGATTTTTTTAATATGAGCTTCTTCAAGTCACTCTCATTTGGCACATAAATTATATTTTTGAATCTAATCATTCCATTCTCCATGAGGTAAAATTTATTATCTTTCTCACCTTCGAACTCTTGTTATATCTTTTCTTTTAATTGTTGATATTTTTCATCTTGTTGTCCCGCAATTTTAATTCTTTCTTGGATATCAATCCCAAAAGAAATAATGGTTGCAATGTGAGCTAATTGAACTTGTCTTCTAAGCACATTATCAACTCGATCTTCCTTCCATTTGATATGTTTAATTTCAAAATCAAACTCACTAATTAAAGCTAGCCATATCACTTACCTAGCATTTAATTTTGGTTGAGCAAATAAATATTTCAGACCTCCATGATCTGTCATTAATATGACTTTTCTTCCAAGGAGATAGTGTCTCCACATTTTTATAACATGGAACAATAGCAACAAGTTCCTAATCACAAGTCACATAATTTTACTCATGTTCATTTAAAATATGAGATTCAAAGCAAACGACTTTACCCTCTTGCATGAGGACATCGCCCAACCCTTCCTTGCATGCGTCTGTGCAAACCATGAATTTTTTTCCCGGATCAAGAATTCGAAGGAATGGTGTATGGGTAAGCACATACTTCAATTGCTAAAAGCTAGCAATGCACTCAGCTATCCAAAAAAATTTATTCCCATTCCTTTGCAAGTCTATGATTGGGTGACCAATATTGGAAGAATTTTTAATAAATCTCTTATAATAACCTTCCAAACCCATGAATGATCTAACCTCAACTACTTTCTTTGGTGCTAGCCATTCTATAATAGATTTAATTTTCTCTAGGTCAACTGCTACACTTTTCTTTGATACCACATGTCCCAAATATTGAATTTGAGACTGAAAGAATTCACATTTATTGAGTTTTGCATAGAGCTTATACTCTCTCAACAGTTGTATAAAAAATGCCAAGTGTTTATCTTGCTCCTCTTTGTTTTTTGAATAAACCAAATATCATCATAAAATACCAATATAATTTGTCAAAAAATGGACTCAGTGAGTTGTTTTTCAAGCATATGAAAGTTGTTGGTGCATTAGTAAGTCCAAAAGGCAGAACTACAAAATCATAATGGCCATACCTTGTCCAAAAAGTGATTTTATGGATTTCTTCATCCTTGATATGCACCCAATGATACAAAAACCTTAAATCATTTTTTTAGAAAACCATTGCTCCCCACAATTGATTAAACAAGTCATTAATTCACAATAAAGGGAATTTTATCATTATGGTAGCTTTATTTAACTACTTGTAATCTATACACAATCTAAGTGTGTCATCCTTATTCACAAATAAAATTGATGCTCCCCATGGTGACACACCTGGGATGATGTACACCTTGTCTAACATGTCCTTAAGTTGCAACTTCAGCTCCATGAGCTCTGGAGTACTCATTTGATATCGAGCTTTATACATTGATGTTATTCCCGGCAATACTTATATAGATAAGTCAACTTCCCAATGTGAAGGTAATCTAGCGTATCCTCTAGAAATGCATCTTAATATTGTTTTAAAAATGGATGTTTCAATAAATTACTGCCACCATTATTCTCAAAAAATTTTGCCACTTGAACAGCAAATAACTCATATCCTTTTCATCAACTCCTCTTGACCTACATCATTGTCACCAAATATATTGATGTGGGTTTTCTTCTTCCTTGCAACATTATTCTTTTACCCTTCTTGTTGAGACATTCAATTGATTTCTCAAAGAAATCAACATTTGTTCTATATCAAGGAAACTAATCCATTCTAAGAAATGTATCATACACCCCCAATGTTAATAAATTAAAATCAGTTTTTGTGTTCATGCCTTTTAGCACCAAGGGGCATGATTTAATGATATATTCCACTCGTCTTTTGGTCCTTGTTATCACTTATAAAAAACCCTGGTTGTAAAGGGAAAAAACTATGGTAACCTCTAACCACTTTTGATTGAAATCTATCCCTTCAATCTCGAGAGGGATCTCTCTTTAAAACTCTACTACTCATTGTCACTACGCAGCATCCAATCTAGTTCATTTGGCTAGATTCAGTAGGTAACATAGGAAACTGCGTTTGGAAAAAAAATAAACAAGGACTGTATGAACAAATTTAGCAAAGGCAAGATAGCTTTAAGCTTCTTAGACAAGTAATCATTTAGTTATGAAGTAAGGTAGTAGGAATAAATATCAAAACATAGCAGCTTCTTGATTTTTGTGCATGTTATTTAAGTTAAAAACATATAAGCGATTTGGAACATATAAATTTGAGCTTACAGATAGAGTTCGAATTTAACCACTTAATTCAAAACGCAAAAAATTTATGACTCAGACTGTGGGCTAGAAGAAAATAAATACACCATGAAAACTGACAGGAAACTTATAACACATGAATCTTTGTAAATTTGGACAAATAATATTGATTACAGTGACTTCTATTTATGTCAAATTATACGCACTATACAAGGCTTATGCAAAAAATATCAATCCCTGCTACATTACATAGTCATGATTAAATAATAAAATTAACATCCCAAATTGTTTCTATATTTCTGGAAACAAAATCAAAGAAATAATAAAATTAAACTAAATCTTGAATTAGTTGCAAAAAAATATTGAATGTTAGACTTAATCCTTCACCCAAATTGTGCATTTGAATACTAAAGTGTTACCTAAGGATGTGGATATGATTTCCATATGTTCATTTAATGCCCAAGTCGAATGAAATGAGGTGGTTCTCCAACTTAAGGTAGGTTAGGTGTTTCTAGAAATATAGAAAAAAATAATTTTGGCGAATTCCTGAAAAATAGGCTCCAAATATTATTTCATATCTCTCAAACCATGACACCTAGGTAAAAAATGAGAGATTTTTTTTGTTAATGGGTTCGTTATCGATAAAAGCATGTTTCATATTTGGAAAATTCGTTTTCAGCCTCTCGAAAACCGCGCCCAAAGTTGATTGCTAAAACAGGAAATTATTTAATATTTAAATCTGAAAAAATAGACTGAAAATGTTTCTTCATATATTCTAAACCATGACAACTATGTAACAAATGAAAGTGGTTATTTTAAATGGGTTCGTTCCCAACAAAAACCTCTTCTTTTTTCAAAAATTCATTTCCAGCGATTCAAAAATTGTGCCCAAAGTTACTTATTTTATAGGAAAAAACAGAGTAAAACAGAGTGTTGTTATTTAATTTGTCAACACCACATCTCGTTTGAGGGTACATTGTGTTGAAAATTTAACTATTAGCACTTGTTTGATCAAGTATCCGCTCCTTTGCTGATGTGTGATCTGTCAGCACTTTGATTTTGACATAAAAATAAATCAAAATTTTACAATTGTCATTGATAATCTTGTTGTCAACGCTTTTTATTCAACAAATTTACAAAATGGCATTGATAATCCATCTATCAATGCTGTTATTCAACATTTTACAATTGGCAATGACAATCCAACTATCAACGCCCTAAATGTTTTTGAATAATAAAAAATTACAATGTTGAACTTAAAACTATGAAGCAAAACTAACATAACAATTGGCTCTAGTGGGGATGTTGTCCTCCTTGTGAGGTAGAAAATAATTCATAGACCGAGTGCCTGATACATTGGGATATTTCCAACTTCTTACCTAAAATTGACAACCTTACTTGAAACTAGTTAACTATGCAACTAATAACCCCACCCTGCTTACTGCAAACTGAAAACTGAAACTAACAAAGTCATTGTTGACAACCAAACTGAAATTCATGCTTGCCGTAGCAATCTTGTTGCATGCCATTTCCTACTCCAACCTATTGAAATTCTCTGCCCAATCATAGGATATGGAATTTCCAACGAAACCATGAAATGAGATGGCTACTCACTGGAATTCTACTCACACCCTTTGTAATCAGAAAAACAAAAACAAAAACAAAAATGTAAATATTGGCAACTTAAAGTGAAACCTAAAGCCAAAACATGTGCTGGAAAAAAAAACAAACTCCACTGGTTTTTATGACCATGGAAAATTGGCCAAAGGATCATCAAAAATATGAAACACTAGCTCTTCTTGACGATGAAAAGCAAGAAATCAAATCTCATTCCAAACTGTTGGTTTGTCTATGTTCTAAAAATGATTACGCTCAAATAAAATGGTCGCAAATTGTTCATCATTCTTATCATCCACAGCGAGGACAAGATTTGTATATTATTGAATAAAATCAAATGAACAAATAATCTTACGTGTTTGAGAAACATCTGAAAATGAACCCTCATGTCCTCAAAGGAAAACACATCTTACTTTTCAAATGAATCAACACAACAATTTCTTTATCCTTGTCTATATTGAATTCTAAAACAGGGCTACTACATGTAAACATGACTTCTTCATTTAAAATAAACGCATTGTTTGCTTGTGTAAGTGGCTTGAATGAATTTGATGTCAAAATTTTGATTTTCACATAAGGATTCTAAAAATGAATGAGCTAAAAAATATTTTGAATGGTTTTCCTCTCACTCAATCACAAGAAAACTGATCAAATTGTTGCATGTCTTTCTCACCCACAGAAAAAGGAACATGACTGTACTCACTAAGATCCTGAACAATTTTGTTTTCATCCAAGGGATAAAATGTTGTTTGTTGAAAAATCTCCCAAGTATGACAACTAAATTTCAATTTTTGTTCATGATGTTGAAGGGGTTTCATGCAAAACTTCTAGAATATCTTCATCCATCAACTCCTCATCACCATACATGTTTTCCATATGTTTAATGAAGATTTCAACATGTGCACAACAATTTTCAACCAGCAAGAAGGAAAAATAATGCCCTTTAAAATGCTCATAAAGCACTAAATGAAAATATTCAACAAAATACAAGCTATCAGGGGGAAAATTCTCATACCAAAACTTTGTATTTCCCTCGAAAGAAACCATGAACATTTTCATCAAAGAATCCTCGTGCAACTTAACTCTAAGCTTTCGTACATGCATATGAAATCTAATTAAATGAAGAGCAGCATCATCGTCGTCCTAACCTTTAAATATTGGCAAATATGTCTACCAATCTATGTGAGGAATACGATTTGGAAAACCAAGAATGTGAGAGCGATTCATTCGAGCATACCTTGCAAATCCATCATCCATATTGAAGCAGTGGGTTCGCCAAGAAAATATTTTGGCTACTGAGTCTTTGGATAGTGGAGTCACCATGAAAATTTCGAACTCTGGGTTGTTTGACAATGGATTCCCTAGGTGAATGAAATACAACTTCCTTACGTCTGAAAATTGTTCACCATCAGCAATCATATTTGGAACTTGTCATTCTCCTAGGGAAAATTTCACCTTCGCTCCCCAGCAACAACACCAAAATGTTATCACTTAGAAAAAACCTCGGTTGTAAAGGGAAAAAACTAAGGTAACCTCTAACCACTTTTGATTGAAAACTAGCCCTTCAATATCGAGAGGGATATCTCTTTAAAACTCTACTACTCATTGTCACTGAGCAACAAGCAATTTAGTTCATTTGGCCAGATTCAGTAGGTAACATAGGAAACTGTGTTTGGAAGGAAAATAAACAAGGACCATTAGGCAATGGAGTCTTTGACATAAAACTGCTAGTTACAGACTGTATGAACAAATTTAGCAAAGGAAGGATAGCTTTAAGCTGCTTAGACAAGTCATCATTTAGTTATGAAGGAAGGTAGTAGGAATAAATATCAAAACAGAGCAACTTGTTGATTTATGTGCATGATATTTAAGTTGAAAACATATAAGCGATTTGGAACATATAAATCTAAGTTTACAGACAGTGTTCGAACTTAACCACTTAATTCCAAACCCAGAAGACTTATGACTCAGGCCGTTGACTAGAAGAAAATAATTACACCAAGAAAAATGACAAGAAACTTATAACACATGAATATTTGTAAATTTGGATAAATAATATTGATCACAACAACTTCTATTTATGGAAAAGTATATGCACTATACAAGGCATCTGCAAAAAATTGCAACCGCTGTTACATTACATAGCCTTGCTTAAATATTAAAAATCATATCCCAAACTATTTCTATCTTTTTGGAAACAAAATCAAATAATAAAATAAAATTAAACTACATCTAGAATTAATTGCAAAAAAGTCAACGAACGCTGGAGTTGATCCTACACCAAAATTGTGCATTTGAACACTAAGGTGTTGCCTGAGAATGTGGATTTGATTTTCATCTTTTTATTTAATGCCCAAGTCAAATATGATGAGGTGGCTCTCTAACTGACATTAGATTAGGCGTTTTTCTAAATAAATAAATCAAAATTCTGGCGAATTACTGAAAATAGGCTCTAAATATTCCTTCATATCTCTCAAACCATGACACGTGTAAACAATGAGAGAGGTTTTTGTTAATGGGTTCATTATAGGCAAAAAAAAATTTCAAGTTCTCAAAAACCGCACCCAAATTTGATGCCTAAAGCAAGAAATAATATTTAAATATAGAAAAATAATAAGCTGAAAATATTCCTTCGAATCTTCCAAACCATGACACGTGTAAAAACTGAGAGAGGTTATTTTAAATGGGTCTGTTCCCCATAAAAACCTCTTTTGGTTTTCAAAAATTAATTTCAACCTGTTCCAAAACCACACCCAAAGTTACTGTGTTTTGCGGGAAAAACAGAATAAAATAGAGTGTTTCCATTTGATTTGTCAGTGTCACATGTTATTTGAGGATACATTATGTTGAAAATTTAATAGTCATTGCTCACTTGATAAAGCACCCACTCCTTTTCTAACATGTGATATGTTAGCGCTTTGATTTTGACATAAAAATAAATAAAATTTTACAATTGTCATTGATACTCCAGCTATCAGCACTTTTTATTCAACAAATTTAAAAATTAGCGCTTATAATCCATTTTTCAGCGCATTTATTCAACATTTTACAATTGGCACTGAAAATCCAATTGTCGGTGCCCTAAAATTTTACGAATAATAAAAAATTACACTGTTGAATCTAAAACTATGAAGCAAAACTGAGATAACATACCCTGTGACGAGCTAGACTAGCCACAATTCTTTGTGCGCTTCTTTAACCAAATCACACTTTTCGACAATTAGAAGACTGATATAACTGAAATTCAAACTATGGTCAATTAAAATTGAAATACTTTGATCACAAAGAATACCTTCCATTTCAATAATAATTTCCTATTGATTATCTTGTCGATTGTCTACTGTTGCACAAATTCTTGGTACATTACATGCCAAATCCTTGACTATCTCAACCTTTTGTGTGTTATATAGCCTTGGGCCATCCTTCTTGTAATGGGTACAGTCCCTTTTCCAATGATTTTCCCCACAAATCCAACATTTCAAGGGTCCCCCTCTGTAACTCATATTTTCCTCTCCTGTGACTTAAGTAAATCAACCTTTGTTAGCAGTGCAAAATCTCTGTTGATTTTCTCGGTTGGCTGGAACCTTGTCCACTCCTTTGACTATGGGTTGTCACTTCAAAGTTTTCTACCCTTTAAATTTTAGGTTACTCTTTTATTTCTAATCCAACCTATACTCGGGCCCGTGCCTAGTTTTCTCATAGCAATGCTTTAATTTTCTGATTGAATTGTCAAGAGTTTTTAGTTCGTCAAACTCAAATCGGTCTTTAAATGTCTATGGCATACTATTAATATACCTTCAAATTTTTACCCTTTCATCCTTAAGGTAGGGGAAAACCTCAACAACTCCAAAAAATTGGTAATGTATTCTTCATATGATTGTTGCCCCATATTGAGCTCGTAAAACTCTTTAGCTTTGTTGTCATAATAACTCTATGACAAGTTCTTTTCTCTAAAATATTTCTCAAATTCTTTCCAAGACAACTCTTCCTCCCTAATATTCCACATTCTTCAAAACTCTTTAGCTTTGTTGTCAAAATAACTCTGTGATAGGTTCTTTTCTCTAAAATATTTTTCAAATTCTTTCTATGACAACTCTTCCTCCCTAATATTCTTCACATTCTTCAAATCTTCCCACCAAATGTCAACCTTTCTCTTTAGGCTAAAAGTGTCCACCTTAGTTTTCATATTCTCATAGTAACTGTGGAATCTAAATAACTTCTTCATCCCATGTAGCCATTCATAGCATCCTTTGTTCTCTTCAATTCACCATCAAATGTAGGAGGCTTAGCCTTCCTAAACTCCTCAGGCATGTAATCGCTTTCTCTTCTTTTACGGTGATGGTTCCTTCAAGTAGGAACCCCTGAATGCTTCCCATAATTAGTTTTCCTCTTTTAAGGAGCGCTCAATGGCGATCCTTCCCTCACTGTGTCCTCACTGGACTTCCTTTTCTTCTTCCTAGATCTACTTCTCTTAGCATCGACTATCCTCCTTTCCCGTCTTCAATTACCTAAAAGGACTATGTTTAAACTTGAAACTAGCTACGAGATCATGTTGCTTTTTCCTCTATAAATATGATAGGATTTGCAATATCATTGCATTAATCTCTACCTTCCTTTCCTATGCCCTGACAATCCTTTCATTGCCAGCGTTACAACTCCTCAATGCATCCCTTAGGCTTCACAAGGTATCAATCCAATTAGGAGATCCTTCCTCTCCTATTTTCTCAATTGATTCAATTTAATTTCCATACTGATATCTATCAGTGCTATCCTCCACCATTTTGTTGCTCAAACTTTTTGTGTCCTTTTAGGTTCCCTTATGTGTTGTCACACACACATAATTGTTAGCCAACATTAATAACAATTAACACATGAGCATTATAATCCTTGGTACCTTTCCATAAGCACATGGTTGTATATATTATGTTTGAAACATCAAATAACAAGTTAATGCATATGTTAAGCAATAATAATCTCAATAACATCATTTTAATCAACATAAAATATATGTATCTCAAATAACATAAGGCATGATACATTTGTAAACAAAGGGTTTTTGCACACTACCTTAATGTGCTTAAGGCTGAAAACATAATATTTTGAAACTCATAAATCAAACATTCTCTAGTAGGACATGACGGATGTCTGAAGGAATAGAGAAGTAGGGTTTCTGCAAAACCTGCAACGACAAATCTGACCAGAACTCTGCACTACTGTCAAACCAACAGTATCACGAAAGTCTGCATCCGACTAGGAGCAGCAAGAGAATCATGAATATCCCCTAGGGGGAGGACGTTGCGCCTCCCCCAAGCGCTAACGACTCTCCATGGCAGCGTGAGGAAGGTACCAAACAAGCTGAACCAAATGAAGACAAAGAAGAAATAGAACCACAAGATACCAAAACGAATGACAGAGAGAACCCCCAGATCACATCGAACACCTGTAGACCGGTAGCTGCTGAATGCCCGAAGATAGAACTCCCAAGTCATCGGATCAATGCCCAGATCCAGTACATGAGAGACCATGCATTGATAGGCAAATTCATAGGAATGTGGCCAACAGAAAAAGCATTGCACGGCTGGATAGCGGCTAAGTGGAAGCCGAAAGGACACATAACACTGCAACTAGGACCTAAAGGGTTCTTCACGGCCATATTTAACTGCTTAGAGGACCGAAACAGAGTATTAGATGGAGGGCCCTATTTCTTCAACGCAGTTGGTCTTTATCTGAGGGGTTGGGTGGAGCGCTTCAATCCAGACAAAGAAGATCTCAGCTGGGCGCCAGTCTGGATCCGTCTTTATTCTCTCCCCATGGAATACTGGGATGAAGAGACCTTACAAACCATAGGAAATGGTCTCGGCGAATTTGTCAAAACAACTGAGGAGACAAAACTCCGAAGATACACATCTTATGCCCGAATCTGCGTTTATATGCACCTCAGTAAGGCACTCCCGGATGCGGTAAGTATCTTTCACGATGATGTTGAATGGGTTCAGTTAATTGATTATGAACATGTGTCGTTTCGGTGCAGGAGATGCCATGCACTGGGTCACCTGTTTAGGGACTGTCCTTTAACTCAGAAACCCTCGAATATCTCTGCCTCGAATGAGCCTGATCTGAGTGGCTTCACAAAAGTTGCCAATCGCAGGAAAAACCACAAGAGACCTGCTTCAAACCCTAAGAAGCCTCAAGCCAGTACATCAAAGCCCTCCACGAGCAACAGTTTTGAAGCGCTAGCCCGGCAAGATATCCACAACCCTGAGATCCACGCCCCCTCTAAGGAGGATCCTCTGTTGAACATACAATCTGCACATTCTGATCCCAAGGAAAGCCAAAAAGAATCATTACCCACAGATCTTTCCCCCACGGCTGCGCGTACAATCCCCGCTTGGTTCTCTCAAGTAATGGAGGTAGACAACTCGCAGCCCGACCCTACAAAGGCATCAGAAACAACAGAAGGAATAGGTGATATACAACATATGGAAGAAGAACCAGAAAGTATAGATATTGGGGATTTGGATATTCTTGGCCTAGAGCAGGCATGCAAAACAAAAAATTATGACAAAATTCCAGAGAGACAGCTGGAGAATCTGGAAGTAATTCTCTCCAGGGCTCAAAGACAAAGATCACTAGGTATTCAAACTGGAAGCCTCTGGGACGGGAAAAACATCAGCAAAGATATCAAAAAGAGAGGAAGAAAAATGGATCTCCAACGCACCATACGCATTGGGGAAATGCTAGTGGAGTCAGGAAGGTACTCCAAGCTCACAAAGTATTACAACTCTCTTTCCAACCTTCCATCATGAAGCTCATCTCATGGAACATCAGAGGGCTCAATGGCCCCGGGAAATGCAGACTGATTAAAAATATGATAAAGCAAGAAAAGCCCCAAATTCTCTTTTTGCAGGAAACTAAATGCAACTCCATCTCTCTTGACCGAATTGCGGCAAAAGCTTGGCCAGGTAGTCAAGTAGCAGCAGTAGATGCCTCTGGCGCCTCAGGAGGCTTGGCAATTATATGGGATGCTCGTACCATTGAGCTCAACAACACTCATGCTAACAAGAATTTCCTTCAAGCGACTTTCCACATTACAGGAACCAATATACATGGTCTCTTAACTAATGTATATTTTCCCCAGGAGGCTATGCATAAGGTAGAACTTCTGAATACCCTTTCCTCAATCAATGTTGATAGGTCTCATCCACTCTGGATCAATGGGGGTGACTTCAACATGATAACCAAGATGGAAGAGAAGCGAGGAGGAAGGAACAATCTGGATAAGGAAAGTAATAATCTAAAAGAATACATTCAAAGTAATTGGCTCATTGACATGCCATTCAACAATGGACTTTATACCTGGAATAATAAAAGAGCAGGTTCCCAACAAATTGCGTCTCGCCTGGACAGATTCTTAATCTCTGACAACGCAATCCACTTAGGAGGAGACCTCTCAGCTTCAATACTGCCATTCTCAGGTTCAGACCACTGGCCAATCTCCCTTCAATGGTCTCGACCAGGCAATACAAGCCGCAAGCCTTTTCGCTTCGAGGCTTTTTGGATGACACATCCGGACTTCGTTAATCTAGTAAATTCGGAATGGACCAACTATACTCCACCAAATGGTACAAAAATGCTCCAATTTTAGCATAAGCTTAAATACCTCAAAATTAAAATAAAGCAATGGAACCATTCTTCGTTTGGTAACATTTTCCAAGCTCAAATAACACTCGACCAAGACATGAAACGGCTGCAGCACAGATCATGACAGAGGGCATAACAGAGGAATATTCGAACAGGAAAAGTCTCTTGAAGCACAGATCTTAGAAAGGTCCAAACAAGAAGAAGTAATTATCTAAAAGAATACATTCAAAGTAATTGGCTCATTGACATGCCATTCAACAATGGACTTTATACCTGCAATAATAAAAGAGCAGGTTCCCAACAAATTGCATCTCGCCTGGACAGATTCTTAATCTCTGACAACGCAATCCACTTAGGAGGATACCTCTCAGCTTCAACACTGCCATTCTCAGGTTCAAACCACTGGCCAATCTCCCTTCAATGGTCTCAACCAAGCAATACAAGCCGCAAGCCTTTTCGCTTCGAGGCTTTTTGGATGACACATCCGGACTTCGTTAATCTAGTAAATTTGGAATGGACCAACTATACTCCACCAAATGGTACAAAAATGCTCCAATTTCAGCAGAAGCTTAAATACCTCAAAAGTAAAATAAAGCAATGGAACCATTCTTCATTTGGTAACATTTTCCAGGCTCAAATAGCACTCGACCAAGACATGAAACGGCTGCAGCAACGGATCATCACAGAGGGCAGAACAGAGGAATATTCGGAACAGGAAAAGTCTCTTGAAGCACAGATCTCAGAAAGGGCCAAACAAGAAGAAACGCTCTGGAGGCAAAAATCAAGAATCAGGTGGCTAAAGGAAGGGGAAAAAAATACAAGATTTTTTCACAGAACCACTATACAACGCAGAATGAATAACAATATCACTCACATACAAAATGAGCAGGGGATAAGAGTGGAAAAACATGAAGAAATTGAACTTGAACTTCTCAACTACTTTAAGCAAGCCCATCAAGAACCACAGGTTGACAGAACGCAAGCTATAGGAAAAATAACAAGGAACATCCCCAAAGTCATCACAGAGGAGCACAATCAACTTTTACTCAGGCCGATCGACTTACAGGAAGTGGAAAATGTTGTACATCAACTGAAAGGTCCTGATGGGTTCACTTCCAACTTCTTCCATAATTTTTGGGAGTTAATTAAAATGGAAGTCTGGCAGGTTGTGGAGGAATCGAGAACGCTGAGATGGATGCTGCCGGCTATGAATGCCACATTCATAGCGCTAATCCCAAAAGAGGCTCAATCTAATACCCCTGACAAATATCAGCCCATTGCCCTATGCAACATCATCTACAAGATTGTTTCAAAAATCGTAGCCTCAAGACTCAAACCACTATTACCATTTCTCATATCGCCGGAGCAGTCTGGATATGTAGAAGGCAGGCAGATTACGGACGGCATAATCCTAACTCATGAAATCATCCATTCCCTGAAGAACTCCAAGAGATCAGGTATGCTCCTTAAAATCGACCTCTCAAAAGCCTTTGATAGCTTAAGTTGGGTTTATATTCAGAAAATCCTAATTGCTTTTGGTTTCTCCATAACTTGGACTCGCTGGGTCATGAGTCTCATCTCTTCCTCTTTCTTCTCAATCTTGATCAATGGAATCCCCTCTTCACCTTTCCAGCCATCCCAGGGAATCAGACAGGGAGACCCTCTCTCCCCTTTCCTCTTTGTGTTAATGGCGGAAGGTTTAGGATGAAGTATTAAAGCTGCTCTGTCTTCCCAGAAACTCAGAGGCCTGTCTTTTCCTAACACTCCCACCTTCACCCATCAGCAATTTGTGGATGACAATATGCTCTTCGGTCACCCTTCAGTCCAGGAAGCTCGTCACTTCAATTCTATATTGACGGATTTTTCAGATGCCTCAGGAGCGAAAATAAACAAAGCCAAATCTCAGCTATTCTTTTTCCATACTCCCACTGTCACCCAAGCTTCTATAGCTCGAATACTTGGATTCTCAATTGCCACTCTCCCTTCCAAGTATCTTGGTGCTCCTTTGACTGACTCTGCTCTGAAACACTCCTCATGGAGGCTGCTCTTAGAAAAGTTGGAGGCGCGCCTATCCTCCTGGACTCATAGGACCCTCAATATGGCCAGTCGTCTCGTCCTGATCAAGGCGGTTCTCCAATCCATGCCGTTGTATCTCTTCTCGATCCTAGCTGCACCCAAATGGGTCCTCAAAGATATCAAACGTATACAGAGATCCTTCCTGTGGGGCAATACTGAACAAAAACGCAAATGGGCTCTAGTCAAATGGGACACAGTTTGCCTACCAAAGTCTGCAGGAGGAACGGGTCTGCGTGATCCTTATCACAACAACGTTGTTATGGGCGCTCGCATTTGGTGGAAATGGCTCACTATGTCGTTCACCCCCTGGGCCAACCTTTGGACTGAAAAGTATGCTAACAGTCGACCCACAGAAGAAATAATCCGAATTTCAGAAGTCAGCCCAGGCTCACTAATATGGAATGCGGCCAAGCAACACAAGCTCTTAATACAGCAACATAGCTTCTGGGAAGTTAAAAACGGCAACACAGCAAGGTTTTGGGACGACTCATGGCAGCAGCAACCCAAATTAAAGGACTTAATCTTACCTCATCAAATCCCGGAACAGGAATTGCAAACATCGAGCATAGTCAAGCACTTCTGGCTTCCATCCACAATGCAGGGGAACAGGCAATGGTGTAGCACGGATTACATATTAAGACAGGGAATGGAATTAGCAAAACAGATTCTAGGAACTGAACTAACAAAGAGAAGAATACAATATTCAGAGGAAACGAATGTTCTTAGGTGGGGCTATGAGGAAAAAGGCACCTACACTACAAGGGAGGCATATCACATCATTATGAAGGAACACATTGTCAAGGATCCTCTCTGGAATAAAATATGGGACCCCAAAATTTGGCCGAAAATCTCCACCTTTCTATGGCTCTTATGTCACAACAAAATCCTAACATGGGACAACCTCAGGAAGAGAAGCTTCCACGGCCCCTCCTTATGCCCCAATTGTAAGCAAGAAGAGGAAACCACTCAGCATATTATGAACTCTTGCCCACTAGCACACAAGCTCTAGGAAAGGATCAACTTTAGATGCCAAAACGATGGACAGATACAAGGCGATATTATCTCTACTGTTCGCAATTGGGCACAAAACCCATTCAAAAGCAAGCTTTTAAACTCCTTATGGAAGTTAATACCGAGGTTTCTCATGTGGACAATCTGGAAGGAGAGAAATCGACGTATCTTCAAGGATCAATCTATGCCCGTGGAATCTCTTTGGAATACAGTATGTCAGAATATCAGGGAAACTTTACTTCTTCAAACTTGGTCTGAGGAGGACTTCCCCTCCCTCCCACAGGAACAAACCATATGGACAAACTGGAATCTACAGTGGAATCAAGAAATGATAATCAAAGGAAAAACTCAAGCAAAAAGAAGTACTCCAGATAAGTGGATTCCTCCTCCCCGTCACATGTTCCAGCTAAATTTTGATGGAGCCTCAAAAGGGAATCCAGGAAAGGCTGGATTTGGAGGAATAATCAGAGATCATAAAGGTAATCCTTGTCTAATCTACCTCGGCTCAAATGGATGGGACACTAACAACTCAGCAGAATTAGAAGGATTATGGCAGGGTCTTATTTTAGCCCATAAACATGGACTATTCCCACTTGTTATAGAAGGAGACTCGCAGATCCTTATAAATATGGTCACAAAAATCTTGCAGGGAACACCCTCAAGTAAGGTGAGCAACAGCTGGAGAATGGCGAGTCGATTAAAACTCATTGAAATCTAGCTCTCCTCCCACAGGGCAATCAATCTCAAGCACATACGACGGGAGGGAAACAAAGTAGCTGACCTACTGGCAAATATAGGAGTAGAAAGTGGAAAGGATCTACATACAGGTACGCTCTCTACGCTAGCCACTGAACACCAGATACTGGAGTATAAGGAATTGGTGAAGAGTGAAATGGCTCAGGAGGAAGAAGCGCACCCGGATGCGGGTGAAACCCAAGATCATTAATGGCCACCATTCAGATTGTCGGCGCTAGGACCTGCCAGGCGGTGGGTTGCGCTCTGCTCCAGGCTCATCTCAGACGAAACCTGGCCAGCGTGCATGCTGCAATAAATGGCCCCTCAGGCCGAGATTTGGAAGCAGATGATATTCATATGGCGCCTCTCGAACCCTCTGTTCATCCCCCATTCCTTAGCTTTTGTCCGCCTCAGGCTGGAATTTCTTGCAGCAGAACAGCCACAGGGAGACGATGTTGGCTCCTCTGCTGTATTGATCTCGGAAATGGGCACCATTACTCCCACTCCAGGCACTGCCCTTTAAATCCTGCTCAGGAGCCCTGTATTCACAACCCGTTCTCCCTCCCGTCCGCTTGTCCAGCTGATTTGCACTCCAACCTCACTGGTATGGTCCGTCACCACATGAGGAGTCGTAGAGGAGGAACTCGAGGAGACAACACAGAGCTCAACTCCTGCCTCCCCCCAGGTCACCGCATAATCACTATCCCCATACGCGCAATGGACGGGGGCAAGGGTCGACCTCAATGGCTGCACACAGCGATATTAGGCTCCATACTGCAATTTCTCCTCTGCATCCATGCTCTGTCCCCATTAAACCCAATTCAGGTTCTAGAGTAGTCTGAATAGACCCATTATAACTGCCAATGTGACTATCGTTTTCTCTGAAGAAGATGAGCAGAACAATGACCAAGCGAGGAATTCTAAAGAGCACTCTCAGGAGGTGAGAAATCCGGAAATGGGTAGGGGTTCTGAGAAAAAGTCGAAGGATGATGGCGGGGGCGCAAGCCACAGCAGACTGCATGGTGGAGAAGCTCACGCAGGTGACATTCAGCGAGCTGGTGGCAGCTCTGCAGGAGCTGCAATAACGATAGGGTTCGCTGGCAGTTCGAGCGGCACCCAGCATGCAAGGGGGCCTCCAGGTGGTGCAGCGAAAGGCGACGTGGCAGAGAAGGATGAAGATTGGGACCAGTATGCCTGCCTCATTGTCGAGGAGACACCTGACGAGGATGACAACAAATGATGCCACGTGGCATCCGTTACCACCCACGAGCTAGCTCAGCCTTCTGCTGTTGATGGGTTGGTCTAGTCATTTGATGTTTTTGCTGTTTGTTTGTCTGATCAGAGGATTTGTTGTTCTGTTGTCGATTCCGGTGGTGTTGAGTTGTATCTTTTTCTGGGTTTTGCTTCAAAACATGGATCCAAGTCCTATGTATGGGTTTCCTTTGGTGACAGTCCCGAGATATATGTTTGGTCTTTTTGCAATGTCAAACTGGTTTCCCCAATCTGGGGCAGTTTCAACTTTCTTGATGAACTCTAGCAACAGCGGTTGAGGCGGGGCCTCGGTGTAATTATATTTTTTGTTTTTATTAATAGAATTAGCCTTACATAGAAAAAAAAATGTGCTTAAGGCTCATTATCTTCCAAAGGTCTAGTGTTTAACCTTTTATTCTAATACCCACTTTGTAACACCCCTATCCACCTCATAGCCCCTACTAAGGGTAGAAGAAGGTACTACGATCATCAATCCGACCTCCAAAGCCTATCATGGAAATGGATTCTTAATTTTGTCATTTTTTTCAAACTCCTTGAAGCTTAAACCAAACTTTTCCATTGCATCCAAGTTGTCTAGAGCTTTCTAGCGATATAATGTTTTTCAAAAACTAACATCCAAATCACAAGATATTTGAAGTTGATCCATGTCAGCATTGTTCAAGGAAGTTCCACATCATCCCGCCAATCCATATGGCATTGTCACATCACCAAATTGCTACACACACACACACACACACTCAATCGATCAACGACCTTCATACGAGAGAAGGACCAATAGTTGGGATTAAAACAAGCACTGCTAACATATTGAAGGGGGTTCCCTTCATTGTGGTTGCATTCATGGTTCCACACTCAAAATCAAACAACAAACATTCAATAAGCCATATTGACGATATGAGGAGGGGGGTACCCCCATAAGGTGCGAAGAGGAGAGGGGGTCTTCAATAATTGTTATGCCCCTCGCAAAACCTTGCATCCCCTTCTATTTCTCCTGGTGAGATGGAAACATGACAAGCCCTATGACTGCCACATCATCCTACCATCCATGTAATCATGTCTTGGGTCCCACCTTACCCCTCGGACCAATTTTTAGAATTTTACATCATAATTTATCAAGGACATTTGACCTCAAACCCTACAGACACTAGCCCTCACTAAGTCAAGCCTCACACATCTACAGACCTCAAACAACTTAGGGTTAGACCCCTAGTTCAAGCCCAAACACTAGATATGATTGGATCTTTCCGCCCAACTCTCGAACAGGCGGGTCCTACCTTGAGCTTGGATTTTTCGAATGAAATTTTGACATTGTTCTTCACAATTATTCATGTAGCGTAGACCATAACTTTCACGATTCGTTTGCATTCTGAGGAGTTGACATTGCCTCCTATAAAATCGTGGATTGAATTCCAAGATCATCCACACCCTCTACCCGACCTACCTTAGCCATGATGGCAATCAAACAATGCATCCACACTATCATCTAAATATGTTGGAGCACACAATAAGAGCCTATTCCCATGTTTCACTGGGTCAAGAATGAGCATCGGGCCATTGAAATTTTCCATTAAAATACACGAATAGCATACATGTACAAAACAACATAATCACGGGGAAGCTCAGCCTACCCACAAACACATGAACAGATATAATTTTGACTCATTAATAACAACTCAATAACCAAGAGCATAGTAATAAGATTTAACGACAATACATGCAAGATGACTATGTCTATTAAATACAGTGAAATAAGATCATGAAGAACTGAATGTGTAGATTTTAACTACCTATCATGTATTGAATAATGAATTGGCAAGTAAGATTGGGGCTATAACTCTCCACCCAATCTTAGGATGATTGCATTGTGGTCTTTCTTGTAATCATTCACCCTCGAGCCAGATTCAGAGCTTGAGGAAGAATGCTTCAAGGAAATGACCAGAACTCCTCACCACACCAAGGAATCCAAAGATCTCACCATCTCCACCCTTGCACCCAAGGAATCTAGAGACAGCACCATCTCCGCCATTACAACCCAGACAACAATTCGATAATGACTCCACCTAAAACCGAGAATCCAAAGTTCACTAAGTGTAATTTTTGGCCTAAAAAATAAAGCATAGGTAGGCATTCTGGATACTCTTTTACTCAGAATGCAAAGGGGTAGGGCCTCCACCCAAACTGAGAATCTAGAGAGCCTTTGACCTTCATCCAAGAGGAATCCACTGAACCCTCTACATCTGCTTAAAACCAAAAATCCTCCTCTAGCAAAGCTCGCTAGAGAATCTACTGTTTGCTATTGTAGCACTAAATTCCTCCATGCAACCTTTATTTTTCGAGTTGTTGTAGCCTACAAAATTCCCTTGAGAAATATTTCCTGTGTCGTAGGCTTCATAATTTCCTCATGTTTCCCCTTGATAAATCTCCCACTCCCCTTTTCTCCTAAGATTTGAATACCTTCAAAACTTACTTGACCAGACAGTAAAAACTCTTGCCAACCAATCCATCCTCCTTTTAATATTTACCCTCTTCCTTGCGAACTTTTCCCAAGAAGTTATGGGTTTATCCTCCTTCTTGAGGAAGTCCATACGGTTCTTCCAACAACCATTAATTTCTCAGTCAGCGCAATTAAAAGCTAAAACCAGTCAACCCCATACCTTTCATTAAAAGGGCTACTTCCTCCAAATTTCCCAAGCAACCTCCTCAATCCAAAGATCTAAAATCGTTGCCCCTTTCTAGTCCCCAACCAAATGCCTCAAGGCGAAGGTCAGGACCAAATAAGCTAGGCAAGGTCTTAGGTAGCCCAAACCCACTAGGCATGGTGAGGCCCAACCTGGCTAAAGATAACGTAAGGTAAAGGTCGGGTTAGGACCAAACAAGCTAGGCCCCACACCAGATGGGTTATGTAGAATGAATTAGTAGAGGCGATAAGCAAGGTCAGTTATGTCAACCACTTTTAAATAGGAATGCCTATAATAATCTAAAATGATCTCTCTTTTATGAAATCTTACCTTCAAGTCCAACCCTATCACATTTTGTGGGCATGCCCCTTTTTATTTTTTGGATTCTTTTTTTCCTGAGGGCATATGTTTTGCAAGTGTCTTGTTTGGTAACATGATCAGCATCTAAATATTGTATTTTCATAATCTAGAAGTTGGGTCCACTAGAAGATTTTATGTTTCAGATGAATGTGGTCAAATAGACCTTTACTTAGGTATATTTTTGTACATATTCTGGCGAACGTAAATAACCCTTTCTTTTTTCTCTCAAGGTCCATCATTTTTAAAGACCCCAAGGTGTTCCCAATTTCCTCAAGAACCCTGTGATGCCATAAAGGAAGGGGACGATTTGGTAGCTCACCCATACTAACATTGTTGAGACCACCATTGTTGTGGCATCAAAATATGGGAACTAAAGGTTAATTAAGAGCCCTACATTTCCCAAAAACCAGGGCCCTTCTTTCAATGCTCTCTCCACATCTTCCTGGGTATCAAACTAAACAATGAAGAAACCTTTTGAGCAAAGGTATATGTTGCAATTTTTTGTCAAAGTTGGAAAATTTCATTGATGCAAAGCATCAAATCTAGGCTAAATTCCATTGAATATGCAAATCACTGCCATGGATTAAAGAACAAAAAAAAGTTGATTCACTGAACTGTTAGGTTTACTTCCATGGCAGATGCTTGTTGTTGTTGTTCAACGATGTAAGGTCTAGGATTGTATTGTGGTAGATCCGATTGATTAGAGAATTTCACTCACATGCATACTTGTAGAAAATAGAGCCTCCTAGGTTCCTAGCTCTTGAAGCACCCCCTCACAACCTTAGATTCAAACTTATGGTGGAGTTTCTTAAGATGTTGTAATCTTGCAGTTGAAAATGATCTTGTAACTATTTCACTTCATGAAAGAGACTTTTTATATCTACCAGATATCCCAGTCGATTCTCTATCTACTACTTGAGATTTGCCACATAATCCAAACCCAAAATCCAAAAGGGGAGGAATTCCCATTAAGGGTTCCAATGAAGATCTAAAAGTCCTCCCCCTGTTTCAATCCTTCAGACCCTCTAGCCCAAATTGGTTAGTACAAAGGGATTTTTTCCTGTAGAGCTTATCATTTAGATAATTGTGCAAGTTGTGTAAACCTAGATCAGGCCTTACGGCCAAGAAGACTGAAGAAATGAACCAATGCCAACCAGATCTAAATCAGCTTTAGACATTGACTCAGAAAACACGTTTGACGGTTCAAGAGATGCCCCCACCAAGAAGGTATAAATGGTTTCTTCATGGGAGAAATTCGCAGGCTCATAATCACCAATGAATTGTTGCAGTGCTTTGGGTTTTCATCCCATTTAAATCCACAACCTAGAACCCTTTTACTATCCTCCCATTGTTGTTGATTAAGCTCTTCAGTTTCCTTTCGGAGCACCTTCACAATCTTCTCCACCACAGAGCTCACCATTCCTACAATATACCCTCAAAGGCCATCAATTCCACCCAATCTTATCTCATACAATGTCAAGATATACCAGCCTCTCCCCTTTCTTGAGATACAAAAAGTAAAACTTATTTTAATATAAATTTCATTATTTTTAAATCAGATTTCATAACCATTAAACATTTGTTTTCATATTTCAAATATTATATTTATTATTATTTTATATATATTATTATTATTACGAATTAGTTTCAGTATAAATTAACTATCATTATTTTAAAATCAGATTTCATAATTTTTAATTATCATAATAAAAATTTTAAAATAAAGATAATAAACATATATTTTGGTATTTATATTTTTTTTAAGTTTGATAGGACTACATCTTCATCATGTCCAATTTATATTTTTTTTGTAAGTTTGATAGGACTACATCTTCATCATGTTCAATTTATCATCCCGATAAGGGATAGCACAAGATTTGAACCCAAGATAAGGGGATAGCACAAAATTTGAACCCAAGACTCCGGTTCTATATTTCCACGCCATTGCCAATTGAGCTACCCCAAACAGACTTTCATAGATATATTTTAATATTATGATAATTATTATTTTAGATAAGGTTTACTACAATAAAATTTAATTTATAAAATTATAACAAATAAAAGAAATCATTTAAATGATTTTGAAATTTTGCTTTTATATTGAGATAAATATTATGAAATTATATTTTAAAATTTAAATTTAAATTAAATAAAAGACAATTTACAGAATTTACTAAAATTATTTGATAACTGAAATTTCTATAACTTACACTGTTCATCTTTCTTACATGCCTTTTCAATCTCTTCCTTATCAACCAGGAAAAGATGATCACCATCTCTAATGACACTGATATCATCTATTTCAGCACATTCTTCATTCAAAACTTTCTCAGGTAAGTAACCAAACTTTTGCCCTGCAAGAACAACAATTCTGTGAATGGCTAGTTTTAAGGTCTTCTGCATTGTTTTGTTCTACAATTTCGAATACTAATAGAAACCTGAACTCGGGAAATCATCGATAAAATGAATACTTACCACCAATATCCAGGAGCCCCTGAACTGAATCTGGTAAGAGTATCAGTTTCCCTGGTTGCTTGTTTACTTTCTTATATACTGGCTGATGCCTGTGGACCGTCACTCTTTTAGAAAAAGAAGGGCTTGTCCGTGAACATTTAATTGCATCAGAAGTCATGACGCCAACACTATGGTTGCTGTTAGAATTCCTTGTGACAACGCCGAAAAGAGAATTTTCAAAATTAATAGCTCTTTTTGCTCTTTGCTTTCCAGTAGCCGGAGTAGAAATTGTATTTGCAAAATGATGAATGCCGTTTTCCTCTGCAGATCCTGACGAGTTTGTAATCTCCCTGTGATTTTGATCGTCTAAGCTCATTGGGACTGATAAATCTTTCATACATACACGTAGGTGTGAATCTGTTGACTGAGATTTGTCTGGGAATAATTCCAATATTTCATGCCCTTGATGCTCTGCCAAAGCTCTTGGTGTCCGACCACTACTATCTGTTTTTTCCACATCTGCTCCATGGTCCAAAAGAAATCTCACTACCTCTGTCAATCCATCGTTAATGGCAACATGGAGGGCTGTGTTCCCATCTCCATTTGTGGCATTTATATCTGCTCCATAAATTAGCAAATCATTCAACATGTCCAGATTCTTATTTTGTGCAGCAGTGCATAGAAAACTGCCAACACTACCAGACAGTAGATTTGCACCACTGTTCCAAAGTAATTTGGCTATATGTTCATGTCCACCCAGAATTGACTCCCACAGTGGAACACTTCCATCTTCATCTGCAAAGTTTATGAAAGGCTATAAATTATGAGGGTCAAATTCTTCCTTTTGTTAAATAAGAGAATCAGCAATTTGAAATTTGAAAAGCTGCTGAATTGACTGGGCTTGAAAGACATTTTAAGAATAATTGTTTATACTAAGAAATGCACTCCTTCATTGGCAAAAACTCAAAGTATATTAGGGATGAGAAAATATACCCTTGCTATTTACATCTGCTCCAGCTTCTAGAAGAAGGTTGACGCAATCTTTAAAGCCATTTGCTGTTGCAATGTGCTGATAACAAAACAAAAAAGTTATAATCAGTTAACCGGCTCAAAAAGAATTGTGTGCCTTGAAAAGATTGCTTGAAACGAAATACCATGAAACTGTAATGATCAAAATGATTTTTAATTTTGAAATTTACCAAGGGCGTGCGGCTGTTGCCATCTGATTCATTAGGATCCATCCCTCTTTTTAATAGTTGCTCCATTAGAAGAGTGTCTCCTATTGAAGCAACAAAACGGAGACTAACAGGTACATCCATTCTTTCTTTTGCTAGCAACTGCTCAATGTCTTTTGACAGTTCTTCAAAATTTGGGTTCTTCAGTTCCTTCAATTGCTATAATCATATCAACAAGAGGTTTAGCATGCCTGCAGTACTGACGAAGTCATTAATTGGAGCCTATTCCTACAAAATATTTTACTACTGTAAGTTCATTCAGCGTATATATTGTAATTCTTGCTTACATACTTTAAGAAAGTTGTTCATGATAATTGTTCCGTCTGTAATATTGGACTGCACAATATTCATGAATGCATTGCGGTTTAGTCTCAAAAGTTGAGAAAGCCTCTTTGTACGGACTGTGTATAGTTGTGGTTTGTAACAGAGGACTCCAATTTCTCCAAAAACATCTGCGGGCTGGGAACGTCCAAGAATCTGGAATACAGAAGGAATAAGTTTACTACTAATTTCGTCCTGAAAAAAAAGTTTACTACTAATTGAATTATTTAATTTTGTAATTCAAAACACTGTAGAGGCTGCCAATGCCCGAGGGTAAACAAAGTTATTGTGGAAAGAAACATGTCATTTTCTGTGCTTCAAGTTCTCCACTGTGACTAAAAAGCATAAAATAAACTAAATTGTTGTTTCGAATTAAATCGTAGTTCATTTCCAACCCTTCTAATTTCTGTAGACACTGCAGACGCTGCCCATGCTTGAGGAAAAACAAAGTTATTGAGGAAACAAACATGTCATTTTCTGTAGTTTAAAGTCTCCAAAAAAGCATAAGATAAAATAAGTTGTTGTTCCAAATTAATTCCAAATTTTGTGCTTGTCATGTTAAAATTCTAGCATGGATATTTACAGACTCGATAAATTGTTGATAATAATTTTTGAAAACTGTGTATCACAATCATGTGTTTGCCCGAAGTTAAAATTCCCCCAAAACACTGAAGTTTTGGAATGTTGCTCTCTACCGATGACTATATATTAAGAAGAAAAATAATCACTATTCTTTTAGAAATGGTAGCTTGCCTGATCTGTTTTATCCTTGTCTGCTAGTATGTCCTGCAAAATGAAAATGCACTGTTATTTTTTTGCTCAACATGAACATTGCCAAGCATTTGTCCAGAAGACACAAATTTAAGAAAGGGAATATAGCAAACAACTGATAAAATTCTGAAAACATTCAAAAAGATACCTACCACAGCACCTGACACTAACACATAAAAGTCTGTGGGTGCTTCATTTCTCAAAATGACATCCTCTCTTGGGGGAAAGTACTCTGCCTTCATCTCTGAAACCTTTCCAACCATAAGAAACTATCTGGTCATTTCTTTCTCCGTGTTATTGTACTGAAGTCCACTATCAAAGACAAAACCAACAAAGGGCTTTCTTATCGCAAGTACAGGGTATTTACCAGCTGAAAAAGGAAATCATGTGAGACTCCTTGGAAAAGGTACACGTTATCAACAATCGGGAAAAACAAGTGGTTTGCAATATTTGTACGGATTGCCTTTGGAAGATCATTCAAAGTTTCCTCTTCCTGCAAGCCCTCTGTTTTAAATTTCAGGCACAAATGTGCTAACATTTGATCCTGTAATAGCGGTGGCAGCCGATTCCTTAAAGAAAATCTTGAAGTTGCCTGAATTGTGTCCCTCTGCAATTGAAATGAAAGACATATTTTACTATCAGCAGGCAATTTTGTATTGAAAACGGAAAATATGTACATATAATGTTCCCAAAGTCGATTCGAAACATTAACATAGTACTTACAAATCTCCTGGTCCTGCTTGTGCCATGTACAACTAAATTTGTCATGTTCCCTATCAAATATGCAGTCAGACCCAGATTGAACAACATATAGAAGATATCAAATATCATTTCGCTAGTATTTTGAGCATGCAGGTCTCCATACCCAACAGTGGTCAGAGTGGTAATAGAAAAATAGATGGAAGTAACATAGCGAATCCATAGGCTTTCTTTAGCAAAATCTGGGCTTACAGCACCAATCCATGTCCTGGTCGGATTACGATATCTAGCAGCAAGCAGATAATCAAAGCATGCAGCACAATGAACTGCAAACAGTGTTACCTGCACAGTAGAGCCAATACGGTTTCAAATTCATTCTGGATTAATATGCAATTATAGATTGCGTATGGTGTTCCACTTTATTCAGGAAAAATAGGATTCCTGGTGTTTAACTTACACAAATGAGCTTTACGCAGCGTGTAAAGAAATAGTTGAATCGGATATCTTTCTCAAGTCTTGAAAACAGAGCACTGACACGCCTTAATCGCCAGAGGCGAAACATACTAAGATCACTAAAAGAGAACCCGAACCCAGATTTTCTTTTGAACATTAAACTAATTGCCGAAAAGGGCACTGTTGAACAGACATCAAAGAGGAACCATGTGCAAATATACCTGTGTCACCCAAAAAGATGATGAGAGTTTTTTTTCCAATAAGTGGAATTCCTATCTATCCCAGGTTCCAAGTTTATCCTACAATGGAAAAACCCTTTGAAAATTAAAAAATCAACTAGCCTTTTAGCAATGCTTTTGCGTCTGTCCACTAGCAAGTATGTTCTTCTGTCGAGGTAAGCTACGAAGAAGGTCATAACAATGTCAATCGCAAAAAAACCGTCTACAATGAGATCTGCAACAAATAAACCTCCTCTCGGCTCCTCAAGAAACCCAAACTCAAATGGTGAAACCCACGCTGAGTAAATCACTAGCAGGATCAAGAACGTTTCCCAGGCCCTGTAAGTATTGAAAATTGAACATAAATAGCAGTACAGGGAGCTTGGAGGATTCTATAGCCATAATAGTTTGAATATGTATATATATATATATTGGGGGAAAACACAGTAGATATTCCTTTCACATTTTCAGATTCATTCAAGATATGGTTGCTGCTAACTTGTCAGCTCAATCTATAACCTAAATGAAAAGCAGAACACGGAGGATTTGAGAAAAAAATTGGGCAAAAATTCAATGGATGCTTCATAAATTCTGCATAATAATCTGTGATCACGGATAACTTACCAAATCCAATCAGTTTCTTATATTCAAAAAAAAGTTTGACAACTCTCTCAAATTTTATGATGAAAGTAGCATCGCATAACAATTGGATTAATACATACTGTCTACATACACCTTCATAAAATTCTGTGGAAATTGCTTTTATTTTCGCAATTTAAATAACACATACCTGTAACGAGGATCATAAGGAGAGATGATAGATCTCTGCAGCTTGACGCGACGATTGCTTCTGGCGCCTAGGGAAGGCAACAACGCGCTAGAAGTGGTGAAGTGACTTTCTGTTACCGACATCTGTTCATTGCCCAAACCAACATTCCAGGCGCACATGAAGCTTTCCATCCAGCGATTACCCATTGGCAGGGTCGATCCTCGGCCGCACCACTTCTCCAAGCTTTTATCCCGGTAAATTTGGCGTTGTCTAATTTAATTTAATATTTATACCATCCTTCAACTAAACTTTCCAAATATATACAAGAATTAAACTTTATCCATTAATAATACCATCCTCCAACAAAATTTTCCCAAAAATATTCAATACAGTATTTTCCTTAAAAAAATACACAAACATCAAACGCCTGTCCCGACCCAATTCACAGATCAGAATTTGTGATTTTTCATGGCGGGAGATGAAACAGCAGATGACCTCTCACTTGCCTTGGCCTCGTTTCATTCCGAAAAGCGAAGCGGCAGTTGGCTTCATAGATTTCGAGACTAAACACTCTGATATCCGCCCACTAAAATGGCAATTCCGCTATGTTTTTAACATGCGAAGCACATACTCTTATTTTAACTAGTTGTCAAAAAAATAACGATCACGAGATTAGTTAGCGAAACTTGAAGCAGTTGTGAAAAAAATCAGCACCAGATTCGTTAGCGCAGCATAATTTGTCGTGAAAAAGAAACAGCGGGAAGTTGGTTAGAGAAATTCTAAATTTAGAGAGATTCTAAATTTAGAGGGAGAGGCCCGTGCCATAGGGATCCCTGTCTCCATATAAATATCTACCATCTATCTTGTCAGAGCGAACAATCCCATTTACTGCTCTCTAGCGTTCGGCGCTATCCATTAAAATATAACTACCCCACAATAAACTATTAAATATTGAATAAAATTATTTATGTTGCTGAATTTGAAGTTGATCGTTCGTTCTATATATAAGGGCGGTTTAACTATGAGATGCTTTCATATTAAATACAAAATTATTTAAGCCCTTGAATCTGAAGTTCAATTTATCTGAATTTGAAGTTCAATTTGCAATTGATGAGTAGTTTAATTATGAGATGAGTTTGCTTTTCCGGACGGATGGACATTTGAGATATTCACTCATTTTCTCACTCATTTTCTTGATATGATGGGTAGCGACTTTACTATGCTTGGAAATCTTATCTACATTCATAGCTCTTATACTTAAGTCTGGACACTTGAGATATTCATTTTTTTTCTTGATATGATGGGTAGCTACTTACTAAGATGTTTGAGTAACTTAGAAATGCTTGGAAAGTTTTATGGGAGGAATCTAGAAATGTTTGGATAATTTTATCTACATTTATCGTTCTTATACTTAAGCCTAGAAACTTAGAGATATTTACCTTTTTTTTTTTATAGGATGGGTAGTGACTTACTAAGATGTTGGAGTAACTTAGAAATGTTTGGAAAGTTTTATTTATATTCATTGCTCTTATACTTTAGTCTTTTTGTTCTTTACGCAACATTATTTATAAATTGATTTCTAAAATTATTGCAAATCAGTTGAAGGAAAATTTATCAGTTTATATGGAACAGTTTGGTTTCTTAAGAGATCTTGAGATTCAAGATGCTGCGGCCATGGCTCAGGAGTGTATCCACTTCATAAAAACTCTTAAAAAAGAGGCACTTATATTAAAGTTGGATCTCCACAAGGCTTATGACTGTGTAGATTGGAATTTCCTTCAAATGATTATATTCAAGATAGGGTAGTCGATTAGTATCGTTGATTGGATTATGGTTTGTGTCTCCTCGGTAAACTATCTAATTTTGATTAATGGTTTTCCATTGAATTTTTTCAGGGCCTACAGGGGTCTACGTCAGCGGTGTTCTTTATCTCCAATATTGTTCTTGTTAGTTATTGATGGGTTGAGGAGGAAAATACTAGAAGTCAAAGGTGTTGGTAGATTCATAGACCTACATGTCACAAGGAATGTTTCTATTACTCACCTAATGTTTGTCGATGATGTGCTCCTATTTCGTCAGTTTTCCACGTACCAATGGCAACAACTCTTCCTCATCATTTCTAAATTTGGAGAAGCATCTGGATTATTCATGAATAATCTAAAAATCCCTTCTCATCCATGCTTCCAACAAATGAAACATAATAACAGAGATTGCAAATATATTTGGGGTTAGATCTTCTTCTCTTGAGGAAGGCTTCACCTATCTTGGTTTCAAATTGAAGCCAAACAACTATCATATTAAGGATTGGCAATGGCTTATTAACAAATTCGAATGCAGGTTGTCTCATTGGATTCACAGATGGTTAAACTCGTGTGGCAGATCAATTCTTGTGTAATCAATGCTTCAAAGCATTTCAGTTTATTAGATCGATTTATTCATGTTTCCCAGCCAAATCATCCAAAAAATCAAGGCCATTATTGTAAATTTCATTTGTTTTGGGGAAAAGGGTGGGAAAAAAATTCATTTGGCAAGTCAAGAAGATATTACAAAGTTGAAGGATTTTGGTGGTTGGGGAATAAAAGATATCAAGATTTTTTGGTGGGCTTCCTGACAAAGAGATTTTGGCGAGCCATTTATGGGAATGGTATTTGGCAGGGAATATTTAAATATAAATATATGAAGAGCATGTCCTTTTTGGAATGGTTCAGGTTTAGTCAATTTCCAAATCAAAATGCTTCATACATTTGGAATAGTTTATGAAGACAAAAAGGTGGCTATTTGGAAATACCCATGGGGAGATAGGAAATGGATCAAAGGTTTTAGTGGGGATTGACTCGTCCATGATATGCGTGGAGATCCTTTCCTGCTGACTGCAATTACCAAATTTTTAAATGACAAGGGGATTTTTTTCTTATCATATATCTGAGATGCTTATGATTTGATGCAGTATTATCCCATATGGAAGAATGTCGGAGTAATGGGAATGCCTAGAGAAAATGTTGTGATTTGGCAACATTACATGTAAGATCTACTTTCGATGGGGATTACTCTTAGTGAGGAAGATGATTATCTTAGGTGGAATGACATCCTTTACTAGGGACAATTAGTGATATCAGAGGTACACAAACATATTAATCTCTATATAGATGCATGAGGAATTAAGTTGGTTCAGGTATGTTTAGATGTGGAATATGCCACTAAAGATGAAAATTTTCAAATGGCTTGTATGGAAAGACAAGATCCTCACCTGGGAAAATCTTTGTAAGAGAGGTTTTGAAGGTCCGAAAAGATGCTACTTATGTAAGGGTTCCCTTAAAGATATGCTTCATTTTCTCATCCAATGTCTTTTCGCCACTGCCATATGGATCTGTGTTCTTCTGGTTTTAAAGGTTCAAGCGCGATGGTATTTTATATCTATAGAGGAATGTTTCAAATGGTGGATGCTTCACTGTAGAGAGCATCAAAATCTACCATTTTTTATTATTTAGGACTTATGGAGGGGTAGAAATAAACTAATTTTTAAGGAATGTACTTTTGACACTACTCGTATTTGTGAAAAAGGTGTTCTTTATATAGTGAATATGCCCAGAAGTTTCGAAAGGAAAAATTGCATAGACCCTTGGCGGGTGGTATTAATACAACATTTCCTTCCAAATAATTTGATGGGGATGCCCAATATGGGCATTGCAGGTGTGGTTTTCTCGTTGAGATCTGATAGGTACTTCAGTGTCACTTCTATTGGAGTTGTCGCATTGCAACAAACACAAAGGCAGAGATGATCATAATGTGGGGGATATTATACTGCACAAAGAGGCTTAATATTGATTCTATTCATATTTTTGGAGATTCTCAGGTCATAATACATTGGATCAATGGTAGGTCTTCTTTTGCCCCTCCTTTTTTCTCCAACTAGGCATGTCGGATCTATTTTTTGAAGGCATTTTTTCAACACATATCCTTTGAACATATTTTCGGGGAATTTACTTCTTCTATAAATGTTCTTTCAAAAAAGGGCCTTTTGGCATTGCCTAGAAGAGTTCATTGTAGTTTTCTATGTCATGGTGTGTTGAGGAGTGCTATGTCTTTTCCATTAGTTTGATTTTTCTTTATGCATTTTATGTCCCATATGCCACTCAGTCTGTTGGTTTGAATGGTTTATTGCAGATTCTACAACTGCAATGTTTTTTAATAGGTTTATGATATGCATAGTTGAATTATAGTTCTTTTAGCTATATGTTGATGGATATGTAATGTTAGCAACTACCTCTCAGTGGAACATGTTTTATCTACTAGATTTTTCTCTAATCTGGACATAATGGAGTTTCTATAGCATCATTTTGAATTATGTAAGCAATTTTCTTATATTAATATGATAACTTCTTATTTTTATTCCTTATATATATATATATATATATATATATATATATATATATATATATATATATATATATAGAACATTTTTGGAATTATGAGTTGAAATTTATATAATTTGTAAAATTTAAAACATAAGTCGATCCATATATTCAAAATCTTATTAAAAATTATCCAATAAAAATAAAAATAAAATAAATATAAATTCTAATAATTAATAGTTAAATTGTGTCTTGAATATGTCGCTCGACACTATCAAACTAGCACAACCACATTAGTAAATGTGTTTGATATCCGTTGAACGCATCATTTTCCATCATTTATACACCAATCAATAAATATGGGCTATCTTACAATTTTCCCAAGTTACATTGCAAAAGTTGAGCAATGGTATACATTTTTGAATAAATAATTAAGACTGAAAAATGATTAGCAATTGCAGAACTTGAGAGAGAATAGAAGAAATCCACAAGTCATTTATTGTTCATCATTACTTTGTATTAATAGATTTAAAATAGCACTAGAATTAGAACCATGCCAAGGTGCAAGGCAGGGTAGCAAATAAAGCAGAAGTCTAATTCTATTTCTCTCTTAAAATTAGCATCATGACAAGGTGCAAGGAAGGAAATAGAGAGGAAGTCTACATTGAAAATCTACACGATTTAAATACATAGTACATATAATGAAAGCCCTCAAACTTTGGTCAGATTACATGAATCATATGGAGTAAAAATTTAAATATGCAATGTATGTATCATGAAATCTCTTTTATGTCGCACTGACAATACATGGAAGAGACAAAGGTGCACTAAAGATAAACAAAAATCATCTAAAGTTATATACACAATGTATCTATGGCAAATATTTTAATATTCAAACAACAACCAAACTATTATATATATGCACTGTGTATAGAATAAAATCCATAAAAATTTGGGCAACTTGATGAACTATTTGAAGTGATACCTATTTACCTCTTTATCTATCAATCATGCCTACATGGTAAATTAGGAGTTGCACCATTTGAGTTCTTCTCCCTGTGAAATTATGTTAACATCTATTTATTTGTTAATGGCCAAATAGAGCATGCAAGAAATAAATCATATGTTATTTTATCGTAACGTCATATAAAATAATAGATAACATCATATAAAATAATAGACAAAATTACCAATGTTAATCTTACTCAACACCACAATTGTGATCCGTGAGGTCCATGGACAACTATTTCCATGCCTTTTGCCTTTAATATGATCTTCTTCTTCTCATATGAGTCGATATTATGCAAGGAAGTCTCTCTCTCGGAGTCTTAATCACAATTAAAATAACAAGAATGATTTGTCAGTGGGAGAAAATAGAATGGAACAAAGAGACAAAGACAACACTAATGAAATGATAGTCATCATTTCATTTATTTGTGTTTGAAATTTGATCAATTTATCCACTTTTTATCAAGACCCTTCATGGCCATTAAAGTAGTTTTATCACAGAAACGGTTGATAAATAATTTTTCAATAAATTATAAGGCCAACCACTCTTCATTAATTATTTTTTAGTAAATTAAAGATAGGATCATATTAAATAAACTGAAAAACCATTCATATACCTTTTATACTATCATGTATTAGATGAAGAATATTCCCAGATTATCAAATCGTGACCATTCATAATTTAAAATTTTGAAATTCCTATAACCCAATTCCAATATAGACCATGCCTCCACGTGTAATAAAATATAACTAATTCACGTAGCGCAAGTGTGTTGATACAGAGCATCTCCTCCAATTCTTCCATCACGATATAGAGCACCGCCCATTCGAAACCATCCATTGTTGTCGCCCCTCACACTAGGGATTCGCTGCTCGCTTCCAATGATGAACCCTCGAGAACCGACAATGTCATTGCTTCCCTACGTTTCCAATTCCTCCATGAATATACATAAAACCACCCATTTTAAACCCTCCATTTATATCGCCCCTCACACCTGGGTTCTGATGCTCACTTCCAATGACGGATCGAGGTTCAGATCTTGAGGGGGAATCGACCTGGAATGATGGCATCGACTCTGTAGCTACAGCTGACAAGGATCAAGTAGACATGGATATATATGCCCTCAAAGCCCTCGTCACACCTCTAGATGTCACTAGAATTGACGATTTTCTTCCTCATGCTTAGAGTGAGTCGCCTTTGAGAGATCCTGGACTTGGGTTGTCATTGCAATTTACGCAACACCGGAAGTCTTCCCACGAAGTGGTTGATGAAATTTATAACCAACTTCCTAAGAGGGTACCTTTCGTTCCTGATCCTTATGTCACTTAGCTGTTGGATGGTTCTAGTGCCCTAGACTTTCAAAAATTCCCAATATTTGTTAAAACCATATCTGGAAAATCTATGTGTCTTAGGGTATGTGAATAGGAGGTTGTATCTTCACTTGCAGACAAAATATTTAAATTGACAGGTATCCTAGAGGGGAGTACGAGAATCCTCTATGAGGGAACGCAATTAAATTTGGTAAAAGCTCTAAGGGATTGTGCCATTAAGAAGGATCCCTTTGTCTCCCTCATTTCCGGATTGAAAGGAGGTGCCACGGGAACTAGGGCATCTTCTACCTCAAAACCCCTCTCATTTAAAGAAGCTCTCAATGTAGGCTATAACTCCCAACCATCGAAGGCTCTTGCCAGCTAGGCCTTTGTGGTTGAAAATTCATTGGAAGCTCCAGCAATCCAGATGAATCATCTTTTCACCATGATAAAGATTCATTATTATATTCAGCATGCAGTCATTTGTTGTTTTAACAGATTATGGCCCTTGCTTTCTGCCCTCGAGGCGTGGGTTTTCTTGAACTAGACAAAGAACATAGATCTGATATTATGTTCTAAAGGTTATTTTGTAGTAGTCTTCAAAGATCTGGAGGAACGAAAGAGGGTTTTTGATCGGGGTACCTAGTTTTGGGGTCGTGTAGTACTCTCAATTCAGCCATGGTTTCCTGAGTTCAACCCACTCTCCATGAAGACTTTGGCCACTCTGATTTGGGTAAGACTCCCAAACTTACCCCTTAAGTGGATTACTTCGGATTTCCTTAAATCTATTGGAAATTCAATCAGACGCTTTGTCAAGATAGATAGTGAGGGAGTAGCTAATGGGTCAATCTCTTTCGTCTGAATCTGTTTTGAACTATATTTAAGCGCAGTTCTATCAGATAAAATTATCCTAAAATGGGATGGAAAGGAACTTCATCAATCTCTAGTCTGTAAAAACATAACTTTTAGATGCAGAAATTATCAACAACTCAGACATCTTTAGGTGCGTTCCCTAAAGGAGTGTCAGGATCCCTCATTAGGGGAATTTTGAGGTCTAAAATGGGCCTCTTAAGAAAAATGTACAACTAAAATAAAATTTATAAGAACCAATAGGATTCAAGATGATGATGTCAACCATGGGGGATAATTCACTATTTTTGGAGTGAAAAAGTAAAAAGATTAAAAAATAATAACATAATAAAATTTATTTTTCAACTCGTATTTTCAACTTATCACCTTAATATTTTACTCAAATTTCGAGTAGGAGTACTCGTTGGATGCAAAATTTAATTCCTTATCCAAGGAGTACCCATGTTGCAGACTTTTGATGGACCCTGCTACACGAAAAATGAGAAATACATGAAAAAACATGATTACAATCACATTTTTCATGTTGTAGGGTCCATTAAAAGTATGCAATATGGGTACTCCTTGGATGAGGAATCAAATTTTGCATCCAACGAGTGTTTCAACTCAAAATTTGAGTAAACTCGTAGGGAGATAAGTTGAAAATACGAGTTGAAAAATAATTTTCTCTTTTTTTCCCTCTAAAATTTGATGATGTAATCTAATATTATTTTATTATTTCCGTTATTGTTTTATAATTTCCTTAGGAGGCCCATTTTAGACATCAAAATTCCCCTAATGGGAGCCATGAAAACCCAACCATGGATGGCATGATTATAAGACAACTTCAAACATAAAGAATACAAATAACAATAAGAAAGGAAACCCTCAGTAGGAAAAGGCATGTCTTGATTCTTCAGCCTCCCAAGATCCTGTGCAGCCCATGGTTGATACGCCTCTGGCCTCAATGGAAAATAATTTTTCGGCCATGGAGAATGAAAGTCCACCAGCACTAATTGTGGCTACCCCACTAGGAAAAAATGACATCACGAGTCTGATCATTCAGATAGTGACAAGGATGTCCCGTGCCATGAGGAGGTAGAAGCGATGGAGATTTCTTTGAAAGAAAAGGATATGGAATATTCCTCATGTAGTTGGTAAATATGTAGGATGGGTAGATGTCCGTAGGAAAAGGGAAAGAATGAAAAACCCTTGAACACCTCTGGTGTTTGATATCTTAGTATGTCATACCTAGTAAGGGGCATGACCTCTCAAGTTAGTTTCTTTGGATCCGTTGATAAATATATGTACTCAATGTAATATTTTTTTACCATTAATAGAATATTTTGAATCAACTTAAAAAAAAATATAACTACTAATCGTATATGTAAATATTAAATTTGAGAAAAAATTATATATGTTGTTGAATCTGATATTGATCGTCCCCGTTGAATTTGAATTAAACATCATTTAATATTCTAGTGGGATAATTGTAATCACATTAAAATATCAGTTGAAAGCAATCCAACTTTAATCATGTGATATCAAAAGTGTGTTAACTTTCGATCCAAACTAGTTTAACTGATCTTCATGATTACGAAATGAGTCTAGTTTATGATCGATGCTCTCTTTGAGTGTGCATTGGAGTTACACTTTCTCCTTTAGTTTATAGATACTTATTGTTGTGTCATTTTAATAAATCAATCTTTTTCCTCTTAAAATCATTATTTCTAATTATGAATTCCATTTTGTTTTGTTTTGTAACCAATCTCCTAGTGTGATTTGTGGACGGTTGTTTTAGACTAATACTTAGGGAAATCCCTTTGATCCAACTTAAGTTTTTTTTAATCACAGGTAACAAGTTTACCAATTTTCAAAAAAAAAAATGAAGAAAAAACCTTGTTTTCCAAACACTATATCAAAATTCCTATAGAGATCCACTCTTATTCTTGATTCAGATCTTGAACTTATGTCATTGCATTAATAAAGAACTTATGGATTATATTATTTTTGAACATTTTTAGGTTAAGTGGACCACATTTCAAGTTGGAACTCTTTTCATTTCATCTAAAAATGTTTATTTTTATCTTATTTATGATTGATTCAGGGGATCAAAAATATGTTCAAAATGAAAGTGCTCAAAATCACCCGCAACTAGCACCAAATCGTAGATCTCATTGTTATGAATCCACTGATGCACCTAAATTCGACATCGTATGAGGAATTTATCACGTTCTGAAGTTTTAGGCAAACAACAAAAAGTAAAAGTGCATGGTTGACTATGTAGGTGCAGATGTCGTGTGGAAGTCAGTACGGTGACGTGGTGCTGACGTTAGCAAGGTGACTGGAATGTATGGATAGATAAGTAGGCAAAACTCATGAGGAAAAGTGGCAACTAGTTATTAGTGGATGGAATTATTTTTAGGCCAAGCATAGGCCACCACATGGGCCAATCATAGGGTGCCACATGACACTATGAGAGGTCACCATGTGGCCTCAAAAATAGCACCGAATTTTTTTTTAACTAACCGTCAAGCTCCGCAGGGTTCAATTCGATGACCTCCAACAAACAAATCGACCCCCCAACAGTTCGGCCTACATTATCACTTGTTAATACAACGTGGGAACATTTTATTTATTTTAGTACAATGGAGTGGTCATGGGGAAGGGCGGGCCAGTGGGCGCACCTAATTGACCCGACCCACGATTTAGTGATACCACATGACCATCGACAATGTTATATGGGGGCGGGGCGCATGACACCCTGCCCACGCCCAAGGCCCAAGCCCCCAACTATATTCAACAACCACATGACCAGAGCGTTAGGAATGAGTGTAATGGGAGGCAAGTGGCCTATGGCCCACGCCCCATGGTCTTGTGAACCCATACGACTGGAGGTGTGGAGTTCGGGTGGGGCTTCGGCCCACATATTAAAATTGATATTTTAAAATAATACAACACATATACCAATGGGAGGTGTGGGTCGAACCCGTGACCTACGCCCAAATATCATTTGGTGCCACAATTAGGCCACAGATGGTTTGTTTGAATGATTAGCAGGGTCAAGAGATTTTGTAGAACAATTTGCAAACTAGTTTGGTAATAGGGTCATATTTTGCTCACTTTTCAGCCTTTTTGAGCTCAAGAAGATCCTAGACAAGTGTTTTTGATTATTCTGGACACGATGGCAGTGTTATTTTTTCATATTGAAGCTTGTAGGTTGATGTCTTGATAATTTAAGAAAATAAGAAAATACCACCATTAGAAGATAGATCTAGAGACGTAGCCCATGAAGGGTGAACTCTATTATAAATTTGCTTGTGTTTGACGCTACATGTTTGTCCATTTTTAACTATTAAAATTTTGCAAAACTTACTTAAATTTGTGTACTTTTGCGACCACGATCCATTTCCTAAAATACATGAACTAGCTTGCAAATCATTTCATGAAACCTTCACTTTTTTAATTTTGGATTAGTTTGGTATCAGAGCATGGTTTTTGTGAAGGTTTTACAAAATTTTCAAGGTTTTTGAATGCTTACAAGGTCTAAATTGAGAAGAGGATAAGGAGCACTTGAAGAAACTAACCCTCAAATTGGATCAAGGAGGCCACAAACTCCACAAGTCATGGCACATGAAGAAGGAAAAGGACAAGAGTTGATGTCTAAGGATGAGAGAGCTTTTAGAAAATATTTCTTTGATATGATTGAGATGGTGAAAGTGTTGTACAATGAGAGAACAACATAGTTTCAAGGAGAAATTTCTAATCAACCAAAAGGTGATGGTGGTAATGAAAGCAAACCTCCACCTCGTCCTCCTCCTTCACCTCCATCTTCACCTCCATTCTCACTTCCTTCTTCACCTACTTCTTCACATAGACCTACTCCTCCTACATCTCCAAGAGGACATGTTAAGTATCATTTGCTTAAACTTGATGTCAAGTTTGAATTTCCAATGTATAATGGAGAAGTAAATGTTGAAAAATTGGATAATTGGGTTCATAAAATTGAATTTTATTGCAAGATTCAAAAGATTGATGATGATATCATAAAGATCCAGCTTTCTTCTCTTCACTTGGAAGGTGCAACTCTCATCTGGTGGGAGGCCAGAACTCAAGAATATTTGAAGAAAAGTGGTAAAATGATCTCTTCTTGGAATGATTTTATAGTTGAATTAAGAAGGCAATTTTATCCATTGGTTTACATGCAAAAAGAAATTATGGATTGGAAAAAATTTAGGCAAGCTAAAGGTTAGAGTGTCCAAAGTTACACACGATAATTTAGAAAAAGAGCATTAATCTTGGGTGTTGGTTTGACTTCTCAAGATACTCTCCTTAAATATATAGGTAGATTACATCGTTATTTGAGACATACTATCCTTATGTTTAATCCCACCAATATAGATGAAGTATGTGTTCAAGCAACTCATTTAGAATGAAGAGGCTAGAATGTTCCTCAAGAGTCCAACAACAAACCTTTTAAACCTAGAGACAAAGGAAAGGGAAAATTTAAGGGAAAAGGTAAGAATAATGCTACCATCAAGAAAGATGAGAGAAAATTGCTTGTAAACATTGTTCAAAATATGGCCATGATGAAGACCATTGTTGGAAATTACATCCAAAATTGAGACCAAAGAAGTTCAATAGCAAGGGGAAACAAAAGATTGTTTCTACAACTCAACAAGATCTAGGATCCGATTCAGGGGATGAAACCAAAATCACAACCACGGGAATGAAAGATATGGCTTCTAACACAAGTACTAGTTCTTCTAGCAAGCATGTTGAATCTTTAAATGATAAAGAAATAAGTTATCTTTTCCATATCAGGATCATTACAAAACATACAAAGGTTGATACATTATTTAATAGTGGATCTCAAGTCAATCTTATCTCTTAAGAAATTGTCAAGAAACTTAACTTGGAAACTACACCTCATACAAAACCTTACCCTTTAGGTTGGGTATGTGATGATGTCAAATTTCAAGTGACAATAAAATGTAAAATCAACTTTTCCATCAGTACTAATTTTATAGACAAGGTAGAGCTTGATGTTGTACCACTTGATATTTGTGGGATCGTCTTAGGGAGCCCATATTTGTATGACCAAAAAGCCATATTTTTTCGGTCAAATATGGAGTTGAGTATATTGTTAGAGAACATTGCAAGAAGATGAAATTATCTCTTGTTAGTGCAGGTCAAATGAAAAGACTTGTGAATGTTAGTAAGAATTTTGTGTTGTTGATGATTAAAACTAAATATATTGTTGAATCTAAAGATTTCTTAGGATGTGATTCTAAAATCAAGCATGAATTGGTTTAAGTTGTTAACACTTATGACAATATGTTTCAGGAACCTAAAGGGTTACCTCCAAAAGGAGGAATCCAACATGAGATACAATTGCAGTAGGATTCACTACCTCTGAATATTGGCATGTCTAGAATGTTAGTTTTGGAGAATGCAGAGATTAAGAAGCAAATCTAATAGCTGCTTGACAAAGGGGTCATTAGACCTAATACATCTCCTTGTGGGTCTCCTATTGTTCTAGTTCCAAAGAAAGATGGTACATGGCACATGTGTGTGGATTTTTGAGCTTTGAACAAGATTACGATAAAGAATCACTTTCCTCTTCCTCACATTGATGATCTGATAGATCAATTAAAGGATGTTGTTTATTTTACTAAGTTAGACTTGACTTCATATAAGGATTGTTGAATATGATATTTTGAAAATTGCTTTCAAGACAAAAAAAGGTCTATTTGAATGGTTAGTTATGCCATTTGGGCTTTGTAATGTATGCCACATTCATGAGAGTTATGAATGAAATATTGCGACCATTCCTTGAAGATTTTTTCATAGTCTACTTAGATGATATTCTGATTTTTAGTAAGACTTATGAAGAGCATGTCAATCATGTAATACAAGTGTTAGATGTCTTGAAAGAGGAAAAGTTGTATTTGAAGATGTCTAAATGTGAATTTGGGAAAACCTCTTTGTCTTACTTGGGTAATATTGTAGGAGGTGGTGAAATTGAGATTTATCCCTCCAAAGTTGATGTTATTGTGAATTGGCCTAAACCCAACAATGTAACAGAAGTTAGGAGATTTTTGGGAGCAACCCAATATTGGAGAAAATTCATCTCTAACTTCTCATTCATTGCAACACCATTACATGTTTTTTCAAGTGTGAAGCAAGGCTCTCAGTGGGGAGGCAAGCAGCAAAAATCCTTTGACACTTTGAAAGAAAAAATTAGTACAACACCAATTCTAGCACTTCCAAACCTCAAACAACCATTTGAAATACAAAACAATGAAAGAAAACATGCTATGGGAGAAGTATTAATGCATCATGGTAAGCTAATATGTTATCACTCTGAAACCTTTTCTAACGTAGTAATTAACTATCCAACTTATGATAAATAGTTGTATACTTTGGTACAAACTGTGAAGAAGTAGAAGCATTATTTAATGGGTAAAGAAACAATTATTCACGTTGTCCATCAACCTTTGCAATATTTACAATCACAAACCAAGCTACAACAAGCTAGACATTTTAGATGGATGGGATTTCTACAAAAAAATTATTTGGTTATCAGCTATAAGAAAGGTATATACAACATGTAGATATGTTATCAAGGCTTATTGTTAATGCATTTATCATTCTTAAGCATAACTCAATCATGCGTGAAAGTTATATTGAAGAATATGCTCAAGATGAAGATTTTAAATATGTTTATGAAACTTTGAGTCAAGGAAATCATGTTGAAGAGTTGGATTATCATGCTCATAACAAGTTTTTGTATCATCTTGGAAAGTTGTGTATTCCAAAGGGTGAAAGAGTTAATGTCATAAGGGAAGCCCATACTTATCTTATTGCTGGTCACTTTGGTGTAGGAAAAATAATTGCTCAGTTATAGAGGTATTGTCATTGGCCTTGTATGAATGTAATTGTATCAAGATATGTAAAAGGATGTTCTATGTACACTACTAGCAAACCAAGCAATAAGAAATTGGGTTCGCACACTCCACTTCCTATCCCTTCTCGTCCTTGGGAAAGTATTTCTATGAATTTTGTTGGGGGACTACTAATGTCTAGGAAAGGTCATGATTATTTATATATTGTAGTGGATCAGTTCAGAAAAATGTGTGTGTTGATGCCTTGTAAGAAACATGTTATAGTTGAACAAACTGCAAATATGTTCTTCCAAAAAGTATGGGTTCATTTTGAGTTACCTACATCAATTATTTCTGATCGATATTCTCAATTTATTGGGAAGTTTTGGTCAAGTTTATGGGAACTCATGGACACAAATTTGAAGAAGAGCACACCATTCCATCCACAAATAGACAACCAGACAGAAGTAGTGAACATAATAGTAGTGCATCTCCTTTGAGGATATTGTGATAAGCATCCTAAACTTTGGGATGATCATTTGCATTACATCCATCATGCCTATAATTGTGCCCAGCATTCATCTACACAAGTATCTCTATTTGAAGCTTGTTTGGATCATTTTCCAAAGTATCCTTTGGATTCCATCTTTGGTAAAGATATTGATGTAGATGGACATAGTGATGTGGACAAAGTCAAGAATTTCATTGAACAAATCCAATTAGTGCATCAAAGGGTGCATGAAAAACTAGAGAAAAGCCAAGCCAAGTACAAAGTAAGACATGATAAGCATCAGTTTGATTATGATTTCCAAGTAGGAGATAAAGTTTGGTTGTACACCAACAAAGAAATAATACAAGGTGAAGGTAAAAATCTCAAGCCAATCAAATATGGTCCATTCAAAATCTTGGAGAATATTGGCAACAACTCTTTCTGATAAGATTTGCCACCTTACATGCAAATTTATTCTATTGTGAATGTGGAAAATTTAATATTGTATGAGCCTCCTATGATCGTTGATCAAGAAGAGAATTTTCAGATTCCATCTATAGAAAATTTTGCTCCTAAATATTTAAATGAGTTGCAGGAAGACTATATTCTTGATAGGAGGATAAGAACACCACGTAAGGCAATGTGGATTATCTTCATGTGGGGCTCAAAGGTACCAATCCAAGAAAATAAAGGTGGATAGAGATTGGGAAAGTGAGGGAGTTATACCCTCGCTGAGTAAAAATAGACTTTTGGTGGTCTAAAGCTTCTAGTGGGGAGGAGTGATCCAAGGGATAAAAAATATTCTCGAAAATGAAAGTGCTCAAAATCTCCCAAAACCAGCACCAAATCATAGATCTCATCATTCTTAATCCAATTATGACGCTTGAATCACCTCCATCTAACACCGTATGAGGAAGTTATCACATTCTGAATTTTTTGGCAAACAAAAAAAAAGTTAATGTGCATGGTTGACTGTGCAGGTATGGATGCCACGTGGAATTCCGTACACTTATGTGGGGTTGATTTCAACAGGGTGAATGGGATTTACGAAAATACAAGTATGCCAATCCTGTGAGGACAAGTGGCGACTAGTTATTAGCGGATGGAATTATTTTTGGGCCAATCACAGGCCACCACGTGGACCAATCAGAGGGTGCCATGTGGCCCTATGAGAGGCTGCCACGTGGCCTTAGAAATCGTGCCAATTTTTTTTTTAACTAACCAATAGGCTCCAAGGGGACCAAGGTTTGACCCCATGACCTCCAACTAACAAACTAATTGCCCAACCGTTCGGGATACATTATCGCTTATTATTACAACGTGTTCACATTTTACTTATTTTAATATAGTACTGGAGTAGTTGGGGGGAAGGGCAGGCCAATGGGTGCACTCGGCTAGCCCGACCCACGGTTTCGGCGATACCAAATGATCACCAATAGAGTTGTATGGGGGCGGGGTGCGTGGCACCTTGCTTGCGCCCAAGGCCAAGGCCCACGATTATATTCAATAGCCACATGGCCGGAGTGTTAGGAACAGGTGTAATGGGAGGTGTATGGCCTATGGTCCATGCCCCATGGTCTTGTGAACCCATACAACAAACGGCGCAAAGTTCGGGCAAGGCTTCATCCCACATATTAAAAAATATAATATTTTAAAACAATACAATGCATATACTGGCGGGAGGTGCGGGTTGAACTCATGACCTCCGTCCAACTATCCTTTGGCACCATTGTTAGGCCACAAATAGTTTTGTTGAATGATTAGCAGGGCCAAGATATTTTACAAAATAGTTTGGTAATAAGGTCATATTTTGCTCATTTTTCAGCCTTTTTGAGCTCAAGAAGAGCCTAGACAAGGGTTTTTGAGCATTTTGGACACGAAGGTAGTGTTATTTTTCAGATTGAAGCTTGTGTGTTGATGTATTGAGCATTTGAACATATAATAAAAAGGAAACCATTGGAAGCTAGACCCAGAGACGTAGCCTAGGAGGGGTGAACTCTGTTATCAATTTTTTGTGTTTGACATTACATGTTTGTCCATTTTTAACCATTAAAATTTTGCAAAACTTACTTATGGTTGTGTAATTTTGCAACCACGATCCATTGCCTAAAAGACATGAAATAGCTTGCAGATCATTTCATGAAACCTTCACCTTTTTAATTTTAGATCAATGATCATATACCTAATATATACATAGATATAGTTTCATTTTTAAGTTTTTCAAAATCTTATATATGTATATATATAACTTTACTTTGAGGATTTATATTACATAAACTTAGCAACAAAGAATACATTCTAAAAGGTTATGTTCTTCAGTTTACAAACCAAAAAGGAAAGCTTTTCTACCGAGAATCCCAAAGCCTTATATTCTTAAAATACATCATGAACCTTTCAAAATGATAGATCTAAAATTTATAGAAGATTCCTAATAACTTAATAACTTTAAAATACGTAAGTAAAATTGACTAAGCTAGAGTATTATTCAAATGAAATTCATCCTTTGAGTATTGGATAAGGTGCTTGCTTTTTAGATGGAACAAATTTCAACGTGGTTTGCTGAGTTGGGGTTTTTTTCTCTCTTAAAGATCCATGTTGTATGGTTGAGTAATGGGCAGGTATTCTGGGTCCATGCTACTTTTGTTTGACTAATGACATTGCAGTATAATATAAATTGACAAATTCATTTTCAAAAGTAAATATACATTTTTATTGAGATAACAAAATACCCATAATGATTTCCATGTGAGAACAAAAAATTGAACTTTGTTCTGCTAATTTTTCTTAAGGAGAATGAATTAGGTTTCCATGTCTCTCCAAATATGCCTTTGGGTCTCTTTTAGCTCCATGTAGTCCATTGGTTTTGGAATCTTGAGCCAAGGATAGAGCAAGGAAAAACTACAAAGTGGCCTCTTGGATTGAAAGGAAATAGAGGGATGAAGAGGCCCCTAATGATAAGAGATCCATTTCTCAACTAGGGAACCTGAAGATCAAACAAATCTAATATCATAAAAATATACTCCCTCCAAAAGAGTCTATGAGAGTGAACATAGAAAAGTCAAAACTTAAAATCGATAACAACAAAAATGAAATGTTGCAAAATGAGGAACCAAACTTGAATCTTGAGAGTAAAAATGGATAGTAGTAAACTTGGTTATGCTAGTTGAGTATTTGAATGAGAATTTTGAGCGAGCAATTGAAGAACCAAGGCCAATCATTACCCTACTAAAATTCTAAAAGGACCTCTCCTTGAAATTTCCTAACTTATAGACATAGAATAGTAGTGATTGGAACTAAGAGACAAGATTTCTAACCATGAATCTAAATTTTTTAGTTCCTAGGAAATTGAGAGCCTTTAGGCCAATTGTTATGGGAACATGTGAGAATAACCATAAAAAAATGTAACACCTCAATTTCCCCTAATATGTAATTGTAATTATAACTCAATGTCATCATAAATCATGGCATAGATGTTTTGATGAGTTTTGAACTATGATAGACCAATTTTAAATTATGTAAATGTATTTTGTTGATTAATGAAGAGTTATTCACGAACTAACTAATGGTGGGGTATTCTTATTAGCCATGATACCACATGTGAGAATCAATGGAGGGGTTGGGGAAATAAATTCACCTACTAAGTAAACAACCATAACCAAAAATCCCATATTTCTAAAGTACCCAAAATCCAAATTCAAAATTATTTCCCTCTCTCCCCTTTCCCCAAAAGCAATTATTGAGAGAGAGATGGTAGTTGGGCATCCACTAACCCATTAGTATGAAGGTATGAAGAAGCTAGTTGGGATAGCTAAAATCTATCACAAAAGGGTATAATAAGCACCCATCCTTATATTCCAAGTTTCACACACAAAATCTTGACACAAGCCAAAAAATCATGAGTTCTCTTTGGATAGAGGAGAGGAATTCATGTGTAACCATCCCATCCCACATTTACTCTCTTTTACAAGCTCTCCAAGGTAAACATGAGCTGATTACTACGACATGATACAACCTCTAGCTTGTAGTCATGGAGGTGGGGTCTACTAACCAAAAACATACTATCATCCCCTAGGGACACCATATCACCCAGGTGTCTGACAACAACCCCTAGTGATCAATTCTTGAGCCAGAATTTTCTCTTTTCAATATTTTCGCCCCAACCACAGGCTTTACACGCTGTGCATGTGATTGGAAGGGTTCAACCACATGCATAAGATTGCCTTTGTTCGGTTACAACTGAATTTCTCCACTTCAAAGGGCATGGTTGTGAGATCTATGCCACGTTTTCAGTGCTAGCCTATAGGCTACTTCTCATAAAAACCTAGAACTCTTTAGAACTCGATCTAAGGTGATAGAAAGCATGTACAATGAATACTAAGGCTAGAAATTACTCAAAACATGCCAATAACATGATAAAATTTCATCAAACATGTAGTGAACATAGTAGCTACAGGTCATGAATGCATATTTGATCATGATCTTCTTAACTTCATTAGAGAATCATCAAGAAGGCTCAATGCCCTCTCAAGCTAGCTACAACAACACTTGTTAGCCCATGCATACATTAACCATTCAATATCTTATCAAATCATGAAAAATATCCATAGCAAGAACATATCCTTCACCCATTCTTATAACTAGCATATAACTAGAATAAATCCATGACAAATCAACCATTAGATCAACATAATAAACAGTACATGTGCTCATCAATCACAATAAAAAAAAAGATCATATTAAGATATGCAAATTCCAACTAAGTCAAGGACTTCCTCGTACCACCCAACCATAGATTGGGTTGAACCATATTCCAAGCATGAATGTGGGATCATGTGGGTTAAACTAAAATAGAACCAACCATGGCTTCCAGAGGCCAAACTTCCTCAACCCTCAACCACAGTGATTTCACCTAAACTGGTCCATAAATCACTAATATCAAAACAAGATTGGATGTCTATGACTTCCTTCACCAGTTCCAGAGGAATTTTACTATCTCCACCCATCTATCAAGAGCTCTAGGAGAAATCCCATCTCCACCCTTGACCCTTGGGAATTTTCTCATGACCACCTTAACCAGGGTCCAAGTCTACCGACCATCTAAAGCTTAATCAAAATAGAGAACCCACTATACTATGGCTATCCAAGAAATGAAAAGGCAAGGTTGAAACCACTATCAATTCAAGAAAATCCCATGCCAGTGACAACAAAATGATCAAAGAACCACATGTATGTACCATGCATCCAAATCTCGGCAAGGAATTCACACATGCAACATGTTACCTACAATGATCTCCCATTGTAGTTGTTGATCCAACTTTATTTTTTGTTGCCCACAAGTTCCTTTGTTGGTCCTTTACTTACTTCTCTCCAAGTCCAAGTGAATGCTAGGATGCTCTAAAAATGCTCTAAGAGTGTAAGAGTGTAAGAGATATAGAATGAACAAAAGTTGAGACAAAAACTGTCAAAAGCTAAACTAACAAACATTGTCAATTGTTTCTATGATGCCTTTTCATCATTGATGTCTAGTCTCTTCCTTTCCTTTTTCCTTTTTCTTTCATTTTCCTTCATTTTCTCTCCAATTTCCATTGCATTAATATTTGTGTCTCTTCATCTTACTTTTCTCCTATTTTTATTTATTTTCTTGATTAAATGTCATTTATTACCTCTTTGTATTTGCCAATTTCCATAGTCATTAATAAACCACAAGCGATGTCCACTATAATGTTTTCCCATCATTCAACTTGGAATATGTGTCCCATGACCTTGGTTTTTATTTTATTAAATGAAAAAATCAACCATGGGTTGTTATAGCATGTGGGGCGTCAAAAGTAGCCATTGTTCAGAGCATGGGAAGAGTGTTGAACACATAATGAGTAGAAGGATAGTTTCCTAATAGCCTAGAGAACCCATAAGTTAAAAATAAACCAATTCACGAGTGGGTTTGTTGTTGATATTTTATAGGCATTTAAAACTTCCTATGGTGGTCAAAAATCATGCTCAAATGCTAAAATTTGAATGGGGTCCATTATTGACTAATAGCACCTATTAAATTTCAAATTTCACATAAATTTGGGGCAAGAGTACTAGATCCCAAGCTATAAAAGAGGAGTTACAAATTGATTCTAGCTAGCTAAATTAGGAAGCTGGCTAAGTTAGCATGAAATAAGAGAGGAGGGAACTGAAGCACAACACAAATAGTGAAAGGATTCCCTTGTGTGAAGGATTTTAAATTATGAAATGGAATGGTAATAAACTAGACCAACCATAGAAGTCCACCAAAGAATGAAAGGTTAGGAGAAATTAGTGATGTTAGAGAGAGATGAAGATTGCTTAAAAGATTTAAGGAGAGATTCATGGAGATATTGTGGAGGAAGTTAAAGAAATGGTTTCAACCAAAAATATAATTATAAGATATTTTATTGTGATCACTTACCATTTATATAATGAAAATTTGTAAAATAAAAATACATATGAAAATGTTTATTTAATATAATTTCCATTTTGATCATTTCTTGCATATAATTCTTTGTTTCCAGTAAAGTTTGCAGTGTGAAGCTTGAGATGGAAGGTTGAAGTTTGCAACATGAAACTTGAGGCCTGAGTTTGTTGTGTGAGAATTATTAGTGCGACGAGCATGGACACTTGTTGTGAAGATTGCTTCTACGTGTGAATGTGTGTTGTGTAAACCTATTGGTACATGTAGTTTTCTACTTCATGGACTCATGCAATATGGAAAGTATAATGTTGCACCGTGTGCGTTGAAGCTATTAATTTTTCTTAGGGCCATATTGTTCTTTGCTTTAGATAATTGCATTTCTTCATTTTCATATTAAATTCACCCCACAACATCATATCATTATTCGGTTTTACAACATTATTCAACAACATATGCAATTATATAGAAATAACAATATCATCATCAATGCAGCGGAACATAAAGGAACAATAGAATAAAAACATTCACACATAGAGAAACCAAGATTGGTCGAAGACTAGGGAAAAACCCACTACGGGGAAAACACTTTCAAATTCTTCTTCTTATTAGAATGTCATTGAATGATTAAACAAAGAGAGATTACAATGATCCATGTATTCAACAATAAATCTATCAAGAAAAAATAAACTACACAACATCCATGAGATGAACCCAAAATTGTTAATAATCAAACCCCGCTTTAGAAGCCTAGTGCGGTCAACTATCATTGTCTATGGTCAACTGATGAAATCTTTGGTCCACTGATAAAACCAAACCCTAGGTTCCAACCACACACAAAGAGTGATGTGCATGCAGATGAAACCCTCCAACCACACACATGAGCCTGCATGCCTACGGTTATAGCAAAAAATTGTATGCGACAAGCTTGCGGTCGAAACCAAAACCCTAGCATAGGTGTGAGCTTCAGACCTTGCAATATTGAACCTATGTGAGTGAAATTCCACAAACCATCTCAGACTTGTGTGATGCAAACCAAAGAAAGAAGAAGAATGATCATAATGATATCCAAATGAGGGTCACTTTACTTGCATTTATAGCCATCCATGGGTGTCCAATTTCTCTTTTGGGCCGACCTATCCTTTTGTGCACATGCAGGATTTTATTCAAAAATACACTTTCCCTTGTCCAAATTGAGTGCTTCAATAGTCAAAATTAGTCCTCTTGAAAAGAGGAATCTAGTTCCATAATTGTAATTTATCATTGAACTGCCAAAAATTAATAGTCCAGGCTCTCAACTAGGGAGAAATTCCAATCCTATCATTATATCATGTCCCATCTGAAGTATCTCGTCATCAAATGTTGTCACTTATCATATCAGTTCATCTCGGCCTATCCTTGCTCATCTATTGCTTGTCTCTGCTCATATGTTGAACACTCTTGAATTCAAAAGAAGAATAATTTGACATTGTAGGGGAGCTCAATCTACCACCCTATATCCATTAGGGAACCACTTCTACCACCCAGAATCACTACTAGCAGGGAGCCAATGTTGCTACCCAGGAATTTCTGTCAGCGGGGATTCAATGCTGCGACTCGGGAATCTCTGCCAGTGGGGAGCCAATGCTACAACCTAGGAAAATCTTCCAGCATGGAGCCAATTCTATGACCTAAGAAACTATGCCAACAAGGATCCAATGTTACGACCTGGGAAACTCTTCCAGTGGGGAACCAATGCTATGACCTGGGAAACTTCTCTAGTGGGGAGACAATGCTACAACCCAGGAAACTCTACCAGTGGGGAGCCAATTCTATGACCCAAGAAACTTTGTTGATCTTCCCAACATGACCTTTAACAGTTAGTTGTGTAACACCTACATCTCTAGCTTAAGTGGGATGCCACTTACCATAAGTAGTAAGGATCGCGCCTAACTCAAGAAAATGACACCTATTAGCAGATGGGTGGGAAAGACAGATGCTAACTAGGGTATACTCTACATATACCAAGATAAGGGAGCGACATCTTTGACCCTATGGGTGACAAATAGGGGTGATACCCTATTTTCTAGAGATCCATCAACCTCAGGAGTCCTACATCTCAATTCCTCACCATGGGAGCTCACACATGGGGGAATAACCAGTTCAATGTCCTCAATCAGCTCGAACCCTTACTCAGGAGGGTCACATCCATCAATCCATGTTTTTCTCTATAGATCAATGTGCTCACATCTGGTACCAACTTAACCATCTCACTGAAGGGTTGCCTCAAACATTACCAAGAGAAGTAGTCTTCTGTTTTCCTGTTCATGCAGGACATCAATTCAAATATTATGTTAAAATAAATATATGTCACAAAAGGATACGCTATTCATCCTCCTTCTCACAGAGGCAGAAACCACAAGCCTAAGATTGTCTTGCACAATAACACTATCTCAATATATGAAGATGCTTTAGTCCCAGTTATATATGGGGTTCTTTGCCAATAAGATCCCACTCTTTATTGTCACAATGTATCATTGTCACATGTAGATCCTGCTCAAAAAACTCTCCAAAGAGCATCCTCAACCAAACAGACCCAGAGCTATCCATGCTAGTAAAAATGTACTCAATGTTCTCTTTCAACTATCAGAGTATCCATGCAGACTCATATCTCCGGAAGATCTTTCGTCTCGAACTCAGTGGATAGCTCCCTTTTACGCTTGATCATTAGAGGCTAATTACCTATCAAGAATAGATCTTTAGCATATAAAACCAAAATCAAATGCATACCTTAGACCAACTTAGAGGTATGGATCGGAATTGCTTCCAGAATTTAGTAAATGTATATTCACACTCGCGGAGCTTGTTACAAACCATACATTGTTATATTAAAAAATTCCCTACTCAAAGAGCTCTTTCATCATCAACTCCATGTCTATAGGTCTGTCATACTCCTCGTATGATCCTGATCGCGTGCACAAGACTTTAGTATTTGTGACCTATAGGAAGAACCGCACCCATAGGCCTTCTTCCGTTCGGTTATGAGGCCTATAACCACTCTCTTAAGCCTTTCTCCAAGCAGTTGTGGCTTGGACTAGGAGAAACTTTCTCTGCTCAAAATAAAACTTGGAAAAACTTCTTCAACAACATTAGATGGTTATTCATGTCCAAAATACTTCCTTCAACAGTTAAGTACTGGGTGTTAAAATCTCATGAAGTGTTTCTCCCTTTGAATGAGAAACCCCTTCAATCATCACAATAACCCTGTCTATCATAATGTTATCATGCTACAAAAAAATTGTTAGATCACAACTATGTCAAGTTCTTAAACATATATCATAACAAGTCACCATCATGTTATCAAACATTCATCAATGGTTAGTGTCATATAATAGTATCTTCATACTTCAAGGATCATGATAATCAAGTTAGGGCTTCCAATTCTACCACATGTCATATTTACTAATATTTACCAATATCAACAAGAGAATCAATCTTATTGTCACACTTTCATCATGCTTATCTCAAGCATTAACAACAATATCAAACTATAATATATCAAAAATAATGTGCTATATTTCTTTATGAGATCAGGAAATCCATCATATCTAAAATGAAAGATGCTAGCCAAATATCAAGAGCACCAATATATATCACATGTACCATAAATCAAACTTACTTTCGTATTCTTGTCATACCTCATGGCTTACCTTGCCATCCACTATTGCAACTTACATACCTTGTAGTATTCATGCACCTTTGCAGCTTGTGACACTTATTTTTCATTGAAAGTTGTAGTTCTTCTTTTCTGCACTAGTTGTATTTTCTTGCACCACAAATGATCCTCGAGAAGGATCCACTTATCACATCTCATCAGGAGGTTAGAAGTAACCACATACTCAAACATTCATGCAGGAAGAAATAATCAAATCAGTAATCATAAACAAGAATATGATCACAAAGAGATAACATAAATCTAAAAGGTACTTATCTTTAACGAGAGGAGATCAACTCCTTCCTAAACCTACTTGCCTTCAATATATTTCAACCAACTTCTTCATCAACTGGGCCTAATTGAAACTATCCCATCTAGGGTTACATCAATTTTGTCACAAGTGCTAGAGCATATTCACACTAATCATGCTATAAAAGTCAAGCCATTATTTTTTCCTAGGGTTTCTTCCAAACCCTAATCTCATTATATCCATCAAACCCTAATAACCAAAATACCTAGGATTTCCTTCAAACACTAGCATTCTTTTAGATCTCCTACATCTGCCATTGCTTGAATCGAAGGTGTCTTCTCAGGGGTGATCTCAATGACTTTTCTTCATCCCATCTCTGATCCCATGTTAAATTTTCTTAAGGTCATATTGATTTTTGCTTTAGATAATTGTATTTCTTCATTTTCATATTAAATTCACCCCACAACATCATATCATTATTCATTTTTACAACATTATTCAGCAACATATGGAATTATATAGAAAGAACAATATCATCATCAATGCAACAGAACATAAAGGAACAATAGAATAAAAACATTCACACATAGATCCACCATGATTGGTTAGAGACTAGGGAAAAACCTACTACGGGGAAAATCCTTTCAAATTCTTCTTCTTATTTGATTTTCATTGAATGATTTAGCAAAGAGAGAGTACAATGATCCATTTCTTCAACCATAAACTTATCCAACAAATTTCAACTAAACAACATCCATGAGATGAACCCAACAATGTTAATAATCAAAACCTTACTTCAGAAGCCTGCGATCAACTGTCATTGTCTCCGGCCAACTGATAAAACCAAACCCTAAGTTCCAATTGCACACGAGAGTGATGTGCGTGCAGTTGAAACCTTCCAACCACACGCATGAGCCTGTGTGCCTGCGGATATTGTTGAAAATTATTTGTGACAAGCCTACAGTCGGAAACCAAAACCCTAGCACACATGTAAGCTCCAGACCCTACAATCTCAGACCTTTGCAAGAGAACTTCCACGAACCATCTCAGACCTGTGCAAGACAAACCAAAGAAAGAATAAAAATGATCATAATGATATCCAAATGAGGGTCACTTGACTTGTGTTTATAGCCATCCATGGGTGTCCAATTTCTCTTTTGGGCCGACTTGTCCTTTTGTGCACATATGAGCTTTTATTCAAAAATACACTTTCCCTTGTCCAAATTAAGTGCTTCAATAGTCAAAATTGGTCCTCTAGAAAAGAGGAATCTAGTTCTATGATTTGAATTTGTCACTAAGATGCCAAAAATTAATAGAAGCTTGAAAAACATACAATGTATACATCTACTTGGTTTTGGTAGAGGTACTTGTGAGAAAGAGTGCAATAAATTAAAGTGTTACTGTAGTTCAAATTTAATCATGGTTCAAACTAAGTGTCAATTTCATGTTTGAAGAGGTCTATCTGTGCAAAAATGGAAGCTCTGATTTGAATATGGATGACTGGTGTAGACCAACATGAATAAAATGATTTACTGTCCAAGTTGTGTTGATATAATTCAATTGTCTTACGACGAAACTCAGCATGGAAATCAATCATGGGGCAACCCCAACATTAGGTGAATTAGATTGAGTGGGAAAACACTTTCAAATTATTCTTCTTATTAGATTGTCATTGAATGATTAAACAAAGAGAGAGTATAATGATCCATGTATTCAACCATAAATATTTCAAGAAAAAATCAACTACACAACATCCATGAGATGAACCCAAAATTGTTAATAATCAAAACCCCACTTCAGAAGCCCAATGCGGTCAACTATCATTGTCTACGATCAATTGACGAAATATTCGGTCAACTAATAAAACCAAACCCTAGGTTCCAACCACAAACAAATAGTGATGTGCATGCAAATGAAACCCTCCAACCACACACATGAGCCTGCATGCCTACAGTTATAGCAAAAAATTGTCTGTGACAAGCTTGCTGTCGAAACCAAAACCCTAGCACAAGTGTGAGATTCAGACCTTTCAATATCGAACCTATGCGAGCGAAATTCCACAAAACATCTCAGACTTGTGTGATGCAAACCAAAGAAAGAAGAAGAATGATCATAATGATATCCAAATGAGGGTTACTTTACTTGTATTTATAGCCATCCATGGGTGTCCAATTTCTCTTTTGGGCCGACCTATCTTTTTATGCACATGTGGGATTTTATTCAAAAAAACACTTTCCCTTGTCCAAATTGAGTGCTTCAATAGTCAAAATTAGTCCTCTTGAAAATAAGAATCTAGTTCCATGATTGTAATTTATCATTGAACCGCCAAAAATCAAAAATCCCTCTTAGCTAGGGAGAAATTCCAATCTTGTCATTATATCATGTCCTATTTGAAGAATCTCGTCATCAAATGTTATCACTTCTCATATCGGTTCATCTCTGCCTATCCTTGCTCACCTATTGCTTATCTCTACTCATGTGTTGAACACTCTTGAATTCAAAAGAATAATAATTTGACATTGGAAGGGAGCTCACTATACCACCCTCTATCCATTGGGGAAGCTCTTCTACCACCCATAATCACTACTAGTGGAAAGCCAATATTGCTACCTAGGAATTTCTGTCAGCGGGGATTCAATGCTACGATCTGGGAATCTCTACCAACAGGGAGCCACTGCTACGACCTAGGAAACTCTTCTAGTAGGGAGCCAATAATATGACCTGAGAAACTATGCCAACGAGGATCCAATGCTATGACCCGAGAAACTCTGCCAGTGGGGAACCAATGCTATGACCCGGGAAACTTTTCTAGTGGGGAGCCAATGCTATGACCCAAGAAACTTTGCTAGTGGGGAGCCAATGCTATGACCCAGGAAACTTTGTTGATCTTTTCAACATGACCTTTAAGAGTCAGTGGTATAACACCTACATATCTAGCTTAAGTGGGATGCCACTTACCATAACTAGTAAGGATCGCGCCTAACTCAAGCAAATGACACCCATTGACCAGATGGGTGGGAAAGACAGATGCTAACTAGGGTATACTCTACATATACCAATATAGGGGAGCAACTTCTCCAACCAAATGGGTGATAGATAGGGGTGATACCCTATTTTCCAAAGATCCATCAACCCTAGGAGCCCTACATCTCAATTCCTCACCATGGGAGCTTAGACATGGGGGAATAACCGGTTCGGTGTCCTCAATCAGCTCGAACCCTTACTCAGGAGGGTCACATCCATCAATCCATGTTTCTCTTTGTAGATCAATGTGATCACATCTGGTACCAACTTAATCATCTCACTAAAATGTTTCCTCAAACATTGCCAAGAGAAGTAGTCTTCTGTTTTCCTGTTCATGCAGGACATAAATTCAAATATAATGTTAAAATAAATATATGTCAGAAAAGGATACGTTATTCATCCTCCTTATCAGAGAGGCAGAAACCACAAGCCTAAGATTGTCTCGCATAATAAAAATATCTAAATATATGAATATGCTTCAATCCCAGTTATATATGGGGTTCTTTGCCAATAAGATCCCTGTCTTTATTGTCACAATGTATCACTGTCGCATGAAAATCTTGCTAAAAAAACTCTCCATAGAGCATCCTCAACCAAACAGACCCAGAGTTATCCATGCGAGCAAAAATGTACCCAATGTGCTCTTTCAATTATCATAGTGTCCATGTAGACTCATATCTCCGAAAGATCTTTCTTCTCAAACTCAGTGGCTAGCTCCCTTTTACGCTTGATCATTAGAGGCTAATTACCTATCAAGAATAGATCGTTAGCATATAAAACCAAAACCAAATGCATACCTTAGACCAACTTAGAGGTATGGATCGGAATTGCTTCCAGGATTTAGTAACTGTCTATTCACACTCGGGGAGCTTGTTACAAACCATACAATGTTATCTTAGAAAATTACCTACTCATAGAGCTCTTTCATCATCAAATCCATGTCTATAGGTCTGTCATACTCCTCGTATGATCTTGATTACGTGCATAAGACTTTAGTTTTTGTGACCTATAGGCAGAACCGCACCCATAGGCCTTCTTCTGTGTGGTTATGAGGCCTATAATGTGATTACCCAACTATAGGTCCTCTAACTACTACTACACTCATTCAAATAAATTTCGCTAATTTTCATAACAAGGAAAATTTTAGGTTTATAAAACTTCATAAGCATGAACATAAATTAATTTAATATACAACATGTATAACTTGTAACAATTTATCTGCAACATGTATAACTTGTAATAATTTACATAACTAAAATAAATGACTGATAATACATGTTCCAATAACTTAGTTGAGATGCTCCTGAGCTCCATGCTCCTCTTGACTACCCGAATGGATTTGCCTCCCAGCCAACTAGGAAGTAATTCCTAGCCCAGGAAACCTCCACAGGTTCCCTAGCCCTCCGAGCCCAAGTCCAACCAGATGTAGTGTGTCCAAGTTTAACAAACACTCTCCAGATCCAAGTTTGATCTCCCTCCTCTTTCTCCACATCCCTCCTCCAAAACAAAATCCTCCCAAATAGAACCAAACCAAAACCAAGACCAAGGATCCCCCCCTCCTCTCATCATCCTTCCCCTTTTATGTCTCTTCCTCCCATCCACATCAACCATCTATTATTAATGTAATAACTACCCCCTCATCCTTGCATTTGACTTTTCTTACCATATCTTCTCTCAAGTAAATTTGAGAGGACATTTTGGGGATAAGATATGGATATTTAATTTGGTAATTAAGTGGGGAGGACAATATCTTCTCCTAAGTAAATTGAGAGGAAATTTTGGGGATAAGATATGGATATTTAATTTGGTAATTAATTGGGGAAGACCATATCTTCTCCCAAGTAAATTTGAGAGGAAATTTTGGGGATAAGATATGGATATTTAATTTTGGTAATTAATTGGGGAGGACCATATCTTCTCCCAAGTAAATTTGAGAGGACATTTTGGGGATATGGATATTTGAATTGGAATAATGGAAGGAGACCATATCCTATCTATCCAAGATTAAATTTGAGAAAACAAGTTGGGAATTGAATAATAAATTTTATATCAGTAAATAAAAATTACAGTTTCCCAAATGAAGGTATTTACCAATATTTCTTGATAATTATAATTCAATATTTTCATGTAATTTAAACACTAATAAAATTTTCATGATAAGATTAAGTGGGGCATCACATACACCCCTGTTTCAGAAAACTTTGTCTCGAAGTTAGGGTGAAAAGATATAAGGAGTTCGAAGGCATAAAAAAATAGAGAGAGAGTTATAGTAGTAAAATTTAATAAGTCAGGCAATGATACCACTTCCCATCAAGAGTCTCCAACTAATATATATCCTCCTATCCTTCCTAACCTACTTCCATTCCCACCCTATCCATCCTCTGTTGTTATATACTATGGCATCGGCTATACCAATCTAACCACTGATAAAACCAATATGGTAGAAGCGTCGACTATATTGACCTAACTTCCCCAACAGGCAACTGGAAATCATCATCACACGTCTAGGGGAGCATGTCCATCATTGCCCTCCCACAATTCTAGGTTTGGAGGTTACACAATGGGAAATACCTCCACCCCTCCTTACAACTAGGGTCAACACCCTAATATGGACCACACTACAGCGCTGGTTGGACTTGTCATCGAATAATCCAGTCAGGTAGTCTTGCACCTGTCATTTACATTTTACCCATGTCATAAGAGTGCATATCAAGTAGATACCAAATGTAATAGAACAATGTACATCATACCTTTCCTCATTGGATGTCTTGACCTTCCCCAATGGAAGAGTAGATCTTGGTTATCATACAGTTCTTTCCAATCTGCAGGTTAGTTCTCATCCATGCATATATATAACAACAAAATAGATATAGATACGTGATCTTAAACATCATGTTATTAAGTCTAGTATCCACGTGTCAATTTTGTAGTTCATACTGGAAATAAATCTTACATTAGATAAATCATAATTTCACTAAGTCATTCATTAGATAAATCATATCCACTTAAGCCATACATGAAACAACAATAACTCTGATAAGTCATGCACTAGATAAATCATAACCAAGTAAGTCATACATTAGGTCATACATCAAACATTTCAATCACTGATACCTAGGTTGCCAATGTAAGATGCAGCTCGGAGGAGTCATCTTCACTCAGTTATCAACTTATCTCTATGGAGTCATCTCCCTGTCCGAAAAAGTCACAACTCAGCAGGCTTACTCTCATTAAGTGCAATACAAAAACTAACATCCAGTACAATTCCTCATACTAGCAACTGGCTTTGACTCTCCATCACTTCCTTTAATAGAATTATAGTCTCAAGAATCCTTTAAGCCTTTGCAGCTCCACAATCTCAAGCAAATATTGAAGAATATGAAATCACAATAGTGGTAATTTACAACAGATGCACAAAATCATATTATGGGAGATGAAGCATAGAAGTTGATAGAAAAAAGTAAATAGAAAATCTCTGATATGAACAATAGTCAATCTCCAAAATGGAAGCAGAGAAGATCATAGAAAATGTTTTTGGTATGCCAACCCAAAAGTATATCGAGTCAATATTATAAACTGAGGATTAACTTCTCATTTTACAGTTGACTTATATTATTTTTTTGGCTGACCCACAGGTTCTTATGAACATTCAGTGCCATAACAACAATAATTCACAACCATAACAAATAGTATTCACACTGCCTCAATACTGCTTGGAAATATATATTTTTTTCAATTGAATTCCCACTTTTACCCTCAGATTTGACATATCCATGCGTACACTTTAGACATATTAACAACACAACATTATCATTAAAAGTAGAACTACATAAACATTTATGCCATTTTACTCTAATGGTATCAAGAAGCATATCTTATCCTCAACGTACTATAACCAGGATTAGACCTATTCACATTTCTAAGAGGCCTTACACTACTGGGTTGTGTGTGACCCTGCACATAAGGGTGGTCAAAAGATTCACATGACCTTTGGAATTTAAATAAGCCCAACTTAGGTGAATAGTCATTACGTTAAATACAAATTCATATCTTATCTACAAGAAAACGAGTTCTTGTATCTGTTATTACCCCAAGAAACTCTCCTAGGTTGTATCTCGGAGATGCTCGGGAACATTATAAACTCAACATAATGTTGGAAATGGATGAATGGAAGGAATGATGCATATTCAAGCCAGATAACCACTTCTACTATGCTTAACTCCAGACATGGGTGAACACCCCTAGACTACAAGGCTTTAGACCACCAATTACTCACAGTTTGAGGATTAAGTGAACATGGAGAATACTGACCACACCAGCAGATGCACAAGACCATGTGATGGTCGGTTGCAACCAGTAAAGAGGTCTGCAAATCTATTTCCTAATGCACAGACAGGATGACAGCTCTCTGGCACTAAGTGAACAGAAACCTGCATAGCACATTCAATGATACATACTAGATTCTAACACAGAGGTGGGATGACAGCCCCTCTAATGCCAAACATCAAGAGCACATGAAAAATACATAACAGGCATAGCCTAGAACAGATTAGAAATGGAAAGTGAGCAATTAACAGCAAAAGAAGCTTGTATTAGCTGAAAATGAAGACCAGACGCTACAAGTATCATAGTAGTTACAGTCCCCAGAAGTTGAACCTTACATCAAAACAACAACCATCAACCCTTCTTACATCTGTGTTCTGGGTATATATAGAGTTTGATTACAAAAATGCTCTGCTATCCTATGCGTGGAGGGGTCATAATGGACGACCAACCACATTAACTATCTAAAATGGGCCTCTGCTACAATCTGCCTGCTTTAATGAACAAAATTGGCCTTTTCTGCTGCTCGGTTGTTCTTCCTGAACAGGTGAAGTGTTGTACAGAAGAAGTTCCATAACTGATAAATGTTGTAATCTACTCGAGGCTGTCCTTTTTTCTTCTTGGCCATTCTTCCTGTTAAATGCATTCGTTGGGGAGTAACTACGCCAGATACATAGATGCAGGCCACCTTCAACATTCGGGAGTCTGGAATGGCTATGGAAGAGGACCGTGTGGGCGAACTGAGGGGGAAGATAAACCGTTGGATCGCGCAGATCAATGGCAGGAAATAGTCGGCGGGGGATATCGGGCGGAAGCAGGGCGGAGTGATTATGAGCCGTTGGATCATATGGATGGACGGCGAAGATTGATTTGCAGGAGCTACCAGGAGATACGGGAGCAGGACGATCACAGGTCGTTGGATCTCAGGTGGGAAGATCCAACGGTGATCGGGCGGAGGACGTGCATGAGGGTTAGCGAGCAGGGAGAGCAGTTTTGGCTGTGAGCGGTATTCCCCGCACCGCTTTCGGAGGATGGCGGTAAAGGTACAACGGTCAGCGATCACAATCATTGCGTGACACATGGCAGATGTGACGGGAGGGAAACCGCTTTCCCTGAGAGTTATCATGTGGTTAAGTTATGGGCGCGGGATGAGCGATCACCGTTGGATCTCACGGTGGATGCGATCGACGGTGGAGGAAATAAACGTGCAGGTGGTTCTTTGAATGCGGTGAGGACCATTAGATCACGATGTGGTAATCAATGGCTGCGAGTTTAATCGCACGGGTTACCGTAGGAAATTGCATGTGGTCATGCTACCGTGGTTACATGGGTTTAATCCCTAGCACCTAGGGGGCTGAAAGAACATAGGCTTTCACAGCAATTTAGAGGTGAAATGGAGGAAAACACATGCAGCGGGGGGCTAAGGGAGTACACAAAAATGGAGGAGCAGGAGAAGAACAACTGATGCACATCCCTTTTTGAGAGCAAATAGCTCGATCAGGCCTGTATTTGATCATCGAAATGCTGAATTGAATAGCGGAGCTAACACTGGCTCCTTCTGGGGATGAGATCCTCCCTGTGAGGTCTCAAGAACTTGTAGACCATTGCCTTTCTGATGAAAACAAATTAGCAAAATTCCTAGTGTTCCATTGGACATGGAGTCTGACTGAACCTACACTAAAACTGAAAAAATAAAATATTACAACTCTAAGGCCAAAAGACCTTAAACAACATATTTTTTCAGAAAACGCCCATTAACTAGGCCATCAAAAACTACTTCTCCCCTTATAATTTTCAATATGAAGGTGTTGTTCCCTCGAATCTGAGAAATGATAAAAGGCCCTGTCCAGAAAGCATCAAACTTCCCATGGTTGCCTTTCTTTTCTTTTAGTGCATCCCACTTCAGAACCAAGTCTCCAACCTGAAAATTATCTGCCTTTGTCCCTTTGTCAAAAGCTTCCTTGATCTTTTTCTGATGTGCTACAACCTTTTCAACCAGCCGTTCTTTGATCTGATGTACCTCTGCCAAATCAGTGATCCTTTTTTCCATGTCTTCTTCCTCATTACACTCATCTTGCAGGAGCTTTTCCATAGGGAGAGTTAACTGAATTGGGAATACAGCTTCAGTGTCATATACCAGCTTGAATGGAGAATTCCCTGTGGATTTCTTAATGGTCACTCTGTCAGCCCACAATGCATACTTGAGCTTAGAATCCCATTTCTTTTTGTTGTCCTCTAACAACTTTTTGATTATCCTTATTTGGCTTTTATTAGAGGATTCTGCTAGACCATTGCCTTGAGGATAATATGAGGTGGAATGAACCAGTTTAATACCCATTGAATTGCACATATCCACCAATTCTTTTGCTCTGAAGGCTGCTGCATTATCTGTGACTAATTTATGTGGACAACCAAACCTGGTAAAGATATTCTCTGTCAAAAACTTTATGACCACATTATGATCAGCCTTCCTAGTCGGGATTGCTTCAATCCACTTAGTGAAATAATCAGTGGCTACTAATATCCATCTGTGCTGGCCACTGGAATGTGGATTGATTTCTCCAATGAAATCCAAGCCCCACTGCTGAAAAGGTCCTTTTGCATGTATTGGTTTTAAGGGCAAGGACTTCAGCTGCTATTTCCCTTCAAATCTTTGGCACCTGTCACAAGATTTAACAAATGCAAATACATTAGAAAATAAGGTGGGCCGATAATACCCAGCTCTGAGGATTTTATTGGCTGTAGTCTTCCAATAACGGTGCTCTCCACACATGCTGGAATGAAATTGCTGCATAACTTTCATTGACTGTTCTTTGTCGAGACACCTCAAAAGCATCCCAGAGGGGTCCCTCCAATAAAGCAGATTTTCATGGATACAATATTTTGCTGCCCTAAGTTTAAGAGTTCTGACTTGACTTTGAGCAAGGCCTAGAGGGATTTCTAGCTTCAGCAAGAATTTAACTATTACAGAATACCAATCACAAGAAGTTAAATTTTCTTCCACTGACTGCTTTCTCTCTGGTTCTGCTGCTTCCTCTTCTTTATCTGTCTGACCAATTTCTGCAATTGTGCCCATGAGGTTTAAGTCCAATGTTCTGCAATTTTCTTCAGCTAACAATCTGGCAAGACCCTGACCTTTGACAAGTTTGGTGGGCTTCAGTTCTATATTAAATTCAATTAAATTTGCAATCCATTTAGCCCTTCTTCCATCAGCATCAGGTTATGTTAAGACATATTTTATTGCAGCAGAGGGCACATATGCAATTATCTTGGAATGCAAGATGTAAATTCTAAAAGCTTGCAAAGATTTGATAAGAGCATATGCTTATTTCTCAATAATGTCATACCTTAGTTCAGCATCCCTTAATGTCTTGCTGAAAAATGCCACTGGATGCTCTGAGCCTTCTTCATCTGCTTGCAATAAAACTGCTGCAATGGTGTCATTAGAGGCAAAAGAAAATATATGGAACTCCTTGCTGTAATCTGGACTGCTTAGAGTAGGAGCTTCCATAATGGCTTTTTTAATAGACTCAAATGATTTTCTTGCTTCATCAGTCCATCTGACCTCTGACCCTTTCTTCAACATGGAGGTAACATGCTTCAGCAATTCTGCAAAATTTGGTATAAACCTCCTCACAAAATTAATCTTGCCCAGAAAGGACTGGATGTCCTTCTTTGATCTCGGGACAGACAGGGTCTGTATTGCTTTTACTCTTTCTGGGTCAATTCGGACACCTGTAGCAGAAACAACATGTCCTAACTGCTTGCCTTCTTCTAAAGCACACTGTGACTTTTTAGGATTGACTGAAATCCCAAACCTCCTGCATTTCAGGAACACCTTTTCAAATGCTGCAAGTGATCTTGATGGCTGCTGGAGTATACTGTTATATCATCTAGGTAGATGAGGACAAATTTATCCTTCTCACCTACAAATGCTATATCCATAGCTCTCTGAAAGGTAGCTCCAGCATTCATCAACCAAAAAGGCATTTTGGCATACATAAAAGTGCCCCAAGGAGTGGTGAATGCAGTCTTCTCTTGGTCATCTGGATGCACAACAATCTGATTAAAGCCTGAAAATCCATCCAGGAAAGACATTACTTTGGCTCCTAAGACCTTCTGCAGCAAATGCTCCATCTTGGGTAGGGGATAATTGTCTTTCTTGGAGCACTTGTTTAAGTTTCTGAAATCAACACAGAGTCTGATTTCTCCACTTTTCTTCCTCACCACCACCAAATTGGCTACCCATTTTGAATATCTGAGAGGGACTATGATTTTGGCAGCCAACAGTTTTTTGATTTCCTTTTCAATCAAAGGAAGGAGCAAAGGATTTATTGGTCTCAGCTTCTGCTTGAAAGGAATGGTATCTTTCTCCAGAGGGATTTTATGCTGAATAATCTTTTTATCATAGGTTTTCAGATCACTATACTCCGAGGCAAAGACATCAACAAATTGCTTCATTAAATTGCAATATTCAGAACTTTGGTCAACAGATAGATGGGAAGAAAGATTTATGTATCTAGGCTGACCTAGACTCCCTATATCATGCTTACAGACTGCAGATTGGTCTTCTTTCTGGGCAGCCTTGTAAGGCACATCATTCTGGTCAAACAATCTTTCTAAAGGAATTAAACCCTTAGGAATATGATTGTTGGGAAGCTGGACAATGCTATCTTTGCCAATTTTGTTTCTAAGCTGGGATTGGGGACTTTCTTCCAAGGCTTCATTTTCTTGGTCAATTTGCATTTCGGAAAACTCATCAATGACTTGCAGAAACCTATTTATTTCATCATCATCTTCAAAAACTTTCCAATGCTGGACATTATCAGGCAAGGATGGCCTATATTTCATTTGGACTTCATAAACTAGTCTGGGAGGCATGGGAGGAATAAACAAACTAGCGGACACAGCAAGGGAATCAGCAAGCTGATTTTTGGCTCTAGGGATATATGAAATACAAAAATTGTCAAAGGAATCTTTGAGTCTCCATACCTCATCTCTGTACGCTTTCAGCCTTCGGTGCTTTGCCTGAAATGTTCTGTTTACTTGCTGAATGATTAAATCAACATCTCCAAACACCATTATGTTCTTGATTCCTCTGTCTTTTACTACATTAAGGCCCAACAACAGAGCCTCATACTCTGCTATATTGTTTGTGACTTGAAAAGCCAGTTTAAAAGATAGTTGTGTGCTTTTTTGTTCTGGAGATATCAACACCACCCCTGCCCCTGCAGTCTCCCTGGAACATGCTCCATCAAAAAACATCTCCCAAGCCTGACTTCCTTGTTCTTCCTCAGCCTGATTTTTTGGTTTCCTGATCTGCATTGAGGCCTTCTGAGATTCTTCTATTTGGAGGATACATGCTCCAAAATCAGTGTCCACCGCATATATGGGATGATTAGTAGGATTCTTCTCATCACTGATGATGTATTCCAGTTGTGCTTCTCTGTACAATCTCCTGCTTTCTCCTCCAAAAACTGGGACAGTGGCATAAGGTAGATCATTCTGTAATGTCCCACCTAGTCTCTTAATCCATCCTCTAGATAGAAGCATGCCAAACTTAGGAGGGACATCTGCCACCACAATATCCATCATCATACTCTTCATGGGTAGCTAAGTTAGGGTAATGGCTAGGTCTTTGATTAATCATAGGCATTTCACTTTCCTTGAACCAAAATAGAATAAGTCATGATATGGTCTAGTGATATCAAGGCCTAACTCTTCCATGATAGCTTTAGGCATCAGATTGTGGCTGGCCCCTATATCTAGTAGGCAGTTGTGGAGGATTTTATCATGAATGGTCAAGGAGACATAAAATGATGGAGAATTATTTTCAGCAGGTTCAATCATGGGGATAAGCACAACGGCAGGCTTGTCATCTTGCAAATTGATAGAGTCAGTGGAGGTCCGCGTGGTTTCCAGCTCAAGAGCTTCAAGGATGGGCTTTCTAAATACTTCACTCTTTACCAACTCTACCAGAGGCACAGATATTTTTAACTTCTGGACTTTTGACTCAAAGCTGAAAGAGGAAGGCAACTTGTCAGAACCTCTTACCTCTTGAACTGGAGCTTTGAGGATGACTGGATCAGTCGCTGGTCTTCTCTGCCTGATATTATATGACTTTGTTTGGACAACAACACTTTGGGCAGGATTGTCCTTGGCATTTTTTGCATTTGACCTCAGATTATATCTCCGCTGCTCCTTAGTTTGTAGAACAACTTCTCTGTCCCACTCCTGATTGTCTTGTTCCTGCAGCAATGATTCTTCATATGCAGCCAATGTCAAAAATGCAGCACTGCCTTTATCTTCCATGCAGTGAATTTCATCCTCATCTTCAAATTGTTCCTCCTCCATGACTACATTTTGGAAAGGAGCTTTAACCTTTTGTTCTTCATTTGTTTCTTTACCCCTCTGAATTATTTGCAACTGTTCATTTGCTCTTCTGAATGGATTTGGATTTCTTGGAGCAAATGTGTTTTGCTACCTTGTCTTTCCTAAATTCTGCTCAACCTTCAACTTAGATATTTTAGTGGCTAATGACTCTATCATCTCAGTCATTTTGTCTACTTTGGGTTCTGAAGATGAAGCAGAGGAAGAAGAAGCCTCACCTCTCTGCCTCCTTCTATCAGCATGACCTTTAAGCTTTTCTGCAGCCATAATATTAGATTCCACCTCTAGTGCTGCATCCTACATGTCAGCTAGAGTGGCACATCTTCTTTCTCTCAACAACAGGCAGAAATAAGAGTCAAAAGCATTGGCATAAGTGAGTTTGGCAGAGGTGGGGGTAGGCTTTACCTCAGCTGGTATCTTACTATACATACGATTGAATCTTTTATTGAAATTAGGCAAAGATTCCCCATTTTCCCTCTTTAGGTTACCAAACTCTGTATGGTAATAGAGTAGGTCTTTTCGGTCTCCCCATTGCTTCAGGAATGCATCATCCAATGCTTCAATGTCTGTTATGGACCTATGGGGTAACTCTATGAACCATTTTCTAACCTCTCCATCAAGGCTTTGAACAAAAACTCTCATCCACACATCATCTTCACTGATATCTAAGTTATCAGCATAACTATAAAAGGATTCAAGGTGTTCTTCAACTGTTACTCCCTCTGTACCAGTGAATTTAGGAATATATTTTTGATACTCTCTAGCAGGCATGGCATTCAAAGGAGCAGGCAAGACCAGGGGTCCATACCTAGCAGCAATAATTCTTTCCATCTTCGTAGGTGCTTACTGGCCTGCCATGACTGGGGTATGTGGAAGGACACTGGCAGATTGAGTAGTTTGAAGCAATGTAATGGATGACAGAGAAAAAAGGATGTTCTGGACTGTATGGGAAGCTTTCTTTGGACTGAGATTCAAATGGGAACTAAAAGGATAAGGAGCTCTATGAATCTCTGAAGGAAGTTTCTCACTAGCAACACTAGGCTCAATATCTTCAAATTGTATATTCTCAACTACAGCCTTATCTTTAAGAGATGCATACGTTTTCTTAGGCTTACCTGATCCTGATGCCACTTTCTGTGATGTTTTCTTTGGTTTAACAATCTTCTCAGGGTCAGGCACCAGTTCAGCTGGTGATTTCTGAGGATTTCTTCGAGTATGTCTCACAAATTGAGCCAGAACTACAATGTGGAGTTGCCAAAGGTTGGTCTTCCTTCAGTAGAGTGGCCAAATAGATGATTACAACCAGAAATGTGCCCAGACTTTGTCTATCATCAAAATCTGGAACTATGTCGTCTCCCAGGGAAGCTGAGCTTCAATCTTCTCTCCCCGACAACGGCGCCAATTAATGCTATCACCCCAAGAAACTCTCCTAGGTTGTATCTCGGAGATGCTTGAGAACATTAGAAACTCAACATAATGTTGGAAATGGATGAATGGAAGGAATGATGCATATTCAAGCCAGATAACCACTTCTACTATGCTTAACTCCAGACATGGGTGAAAACCCCCGTGTTATAGACATTTTTGTGCCTTACAGCATTGAGCATGAAATGTCCATAATCTAAGGGATCCAAAGTCCCTAAACATGTTGTTTCTACCCCTAGAGGAACAACGCTAACTAACCACAGCAATTCACAGAAGTTCTCCACCTGAAACAGCTCAAAAACAAGTCAATTCAGGATCATGTCAACTGCTCCACTGAGCATCTGCGCTGAATGTCAACTGCTCCACTGTCTACCTGCGTTGAATGTCAACTCCAACAAAGGCTACCTACGCTGAGCGAGTTTGGACAAGTGGCAGATTCATTTCTCAAGGTGTCAATGCCCAGGAAGCTTCCAAAGTGACACTTGCCTCAGGGAATTCGACTGGTGATGAGTAAGAGGTTCCAAATCTCCAAGTGGAAGCAAGAACCTCCAAGTGGACTCAAGAACTGAGAGAGGGAGAGGACACTAGTCAGATCTCAAGCTGACTCATCCTCTCTCCAAAATAACTATATATAGATCTCTCCTCCATGAGATCTAGAGGCTGGAATTTTGTTATTGCAAAGAATTGCTGTTGGTTTGAGACTAGATCATTGGGTGCTTAATGCTTTGAAGGGAGTTGAAGAAGGAATTCCATTCTGCTGGGAAGGAGATGCTGGATTGGAGTCCTCTGGGTTGTATCTCTTCCTGAACCTTGTTATCAATCAATAAAGCTATCTTGGTTTTCTCCTATATACTGGTGTATTTGTATGATTGCATTAGTTTATTTGATTTACTTCTAATCCTGAATCATTTATGAATATGAATATTTGCCTTTGTGTTGTGTTCTTCTCTTGTCGCAAGTAGCTGTTCTCTTGTCACAGGTAGCTGTTCTCTTGTGATCTCGCGGGAATCAAGTAGCTGTTCTCTTGGACGAACGAGGAGGCAAGTAGCTGTGAACACCCAAAGAGAAGAGGATCTAGATCGAGGGACAAATGGAAGACACCGGTAAGTCCATTGATCTCCCCTCTTTCACATTTCATAAAGGAAAGAACCAGAGTAGCTGTATCTGTTTGTTGCTAAGGCACTGTCACACCTTAGGTGGATAGGATCGTCCTGCATAGGCATTTTTCCCCACAACAAATTGGCGACTCCGCTGGGGACATTTGTTTTAGTCATTTTATTTGTGTTTACATCATTGTTTGCTTCATAGACTTAACAGCAACAATCGAACTGCTTCTGCAAAGTAGACAGTTGCTGCCTTGATCCTTCACTGGATTTTGTCTATGATCTAAACAATGGACTCACAAATGACTTGATGATCCTTTGTGATAGTCTTTAGTACCCTCTCAAAGCATCCCTCTGATTATACCTTGCTTGTGTTTCTGATTTGGCCTGAAACAGTTGATTTTTGAGCATTTTGTGACCCAGAACCCAAGGGAAACGAGAGTTTCTCCTTCAGCGCAGACACTGTGAAGGCAGTCTGCATTTCAACGCAGGTCCCGTGAAGGCTACCTGTGCTGAATGTCAAACCCACAGTGTTGGACTTGCGCTGAACCAGTTTAGCCTTGTGCAGCTGGGGTTCTCTGCTGTCTGTTGCCCTGTTTTGATCTCTGTTTTTTGCAGCCTTTAACCAGCATAGGTACCAGTCTGATAACTTCTTTTCTTTGCTTAGATTCCACCTCCTTTTGTACAAAAAGACTGTGAGTGTTTTTATGTGTTTTTACGTCATTTACAGTTTTCCTTTGCATGAGTGAAATAATCATCTTGTAGCCCTTGATTCAGATTTGATTGACTGTGATCTTAGGAGAGAGTTCATTAGCTGTTTACACTTGATTATCATTTGCTTTTGCTTATTGGTTTGAGTTTGCCTCTTTTAAGTGTCGAAACAAGTATTTCATTTCGAAAGTCGCAAAGTGATTGTAATCTCTTCTACCCTTGCTGATTTTGGGAAAAGTAAACTTGTTTGTATCTGTCATTTAAAAGCAAATTCAAAGTTGTACAAAAAAGCTTTCTTTGTAGGCATCAATACTAGGAAAGCGGAAAACAAACACCTGCATTGTGCATTTGCATTTTGATAAGTTTGCATGCTTGATTTAGGAAGAGTGCATTAGAGTGTGCTGATTGCTCTTTGAGAAAAGATAGTGTCTTTCTTTTCCCTTAGTAGCTAGGATTTTCAAAGTTGAAAAGATTATAAAGCTTGCTTATCATCTTAGACTGCATTTAGGAATTGTACCATACATCTCGTGGTGATCCTGAAAGACAAACTTCTAAAAAGATCAACTTAAAATAAACTGAATGAACCTAACAACGCTTTGCAACATAACGCACAACATAGAGGTCTAGGCTAGAGACGTGTTCCGGCGTCGTTAAGCCTAGTGACTGTCGATCTCGTAGAAGGTGGGTGATTCCTCCTGAGGGACGATAGCGCTAGTACAGATTGTGCTCCCACGTACCGTCGCGTATATATTGGGAGACCCCTATAGGCATATATCCTTTATCCTTAGGAAGCCGTGTCGGCTGCCCTACTGATCGCAATGCAGTGAACACAACATTCACGAAGATCGACCACCCGTACCTTAAAAAGTATTCTGCGGTTTTGCGAAAAGTTTGGCACACCCTCTGCCTAGAACTCCAGAGCAGTTTCTTTTGGCCTTTTTTAGACTCTATAACAGAAAAAGTCCATCCGAGCATTTGTCACTTCGGGCTCGTTAAAACATCGAAGGAGACTAGAGTCATCTTTAGCTTTTTCTCGACTCTTTAAAAGTGAAAAAGCAAGTTGTGTCTAAAGCGTCTAATAAAATTCATTCAGTTCGGAAACACACTTTCCCCTTTTGTATTTTAGTTGATCGAGTAATCCACAATCGTGGAAGAAAGTCAATTGAAACCCCGTCGTTCGCGGAGGCTTGCGAGTCAACAGTCTTTGTCTCTGGAATCGAAAACAGTACGGACAAAGCGAACTCGCTTAACCGGTTCGAAATCTCCTATCAAAGTTAGGACAAGTGTTCCGACAACATCTGAGATTCCGGTTACTCCAAACATTTCTGGAAACCCTGCCTCTATTGAAGAAGTTCAACAGCCACAGAGGGACAGTAGCACTGATCCTAGTCTGAGAACAAGTACTTGCGTTACTGAACCAGTTCCATCTGTAACCGGTCCAGAGAGTCTTGTTCCTCAAACAACTGTCGCTGTTGAAACAACCCCTTCTTCGGCACCAGAAATTTTTTACGGACCTGACGGTCTTCCTCTTCCACTGGGTTTGATTGCGATAGAGGAAATTGTAGAGGATCCGCAAGCAACTACTCCAACCCATTTTGGAGTAGGGGTCACTCTTTTTCCTTCTACATCAGAAGTGAGTCCATCACCAGTGGAAGTTCCTGTAGAATCGCTAGGCAATCTATTGGATAGACTCAAAATGTCTGAGCAACCGTCGACATCTAGGACTGTGTCAAATGACACAACGACAGCAGAACTCCCTGCTGTCACTCCGACGATGTTTGCCGGTGTACCGTCTGTCCCAACTAGCTCGCAACCGCTAGAAGGAGTCCACCCAGGGACTATTTCGACAGTGTGGTCTGTTCCAGTTTGTTCCTCCGGAGTAATATCCGGTAACTCTTATGTTGAGACTCGAAAAATTGATCCCTATGGAGGTCAATTTGGGCCATCCAGTCCCCAAGGGCAAACAATGCCCTTGAGTTCCGGATTGCTACCGTATGGGGGGCAGTATGCCCTTTCATTACCCCCTCCGGGAGGATATCCATACGGCAGTTCTCAACAGTATTTAGGTTATACTGGAGTTACGACAAGTGGTTGGGTACCTATGCTACCCCAACAGCCAAGAGTTGTGTATTCTATGCAACAATGTGTACCTATGTCGAAAATCCCAACGACGCCAGCTATTGTAACAATGTCGCAAGTTCAAACGATGCCTGTTGTGTGTCAACCTCAGATTTCTCAGGTTGTAATGCAACAGCCCCTTGACCCTGTAACACAACCACAATCGCCGACTGGTGGGGCAACACAGGTCCAAACGGGTACAATTACCCCACATCTTGGTCCGTCGGTTAGTATAGCACAGCAGAGCATGGCTTCACAACCATGGCTGGTGCAATACCAACAACCACAATTCCAGCAAGTGTACCAAGGTTCTGAGCAGCAGATCTTTGCGAACAGTGGACAACCGTATATTCAAAACGGTCAAAACCAATCGCTTTACAGTGGTCAAGTCCACCAACCATATCAATCATACCAACATCAATTACATTATGCTGGTATGCAAAGGCCTACTGCTCAGGCGATTCCATCGTATCCTGGGTACGCCTCACCTAACCTGAATCAACAGTTACCATTCGTGGCAACTTTAGAATTACCGGATTTACACCGATTAATGAACGATCCAATTGCTTACGCCCCTTGGTGGCCAGCGATTCCTCACAAACTTCCATCGGACATTCCTAAATTCAACGGAAATCCAGGTGAAGACCCGTCGAATCACGTGATGACTTTTCATCTGTGGTGTTCATCAAACACCCTGAACGATGATTCGATAAGGCTTCACCTTTTTCAGAGGACATTGACAGGTCCAGCGGCTAAATGGTATATTGAATTACCTAGAGCCTCTTTCGACAATTTCAGTTCCCTAGCCACGACTTTCTTAACCCATTTTCAATTACCGATAAGGTATGAAACTGGAACAGAAATCTTAACCAACTTCAAGTAGACAACGGCGACTCATATATCCGATCATATACATGAGTGGCGTCGTCGTCGCAGGATGGTGAAGACTTACTTTCTCGATCAGCTATTAGCTGAATGGTTTATAAAGTCATTACTTCCTGCCATAACGGAAGATGTGGCTAAGGGGGGAGTCGTAACGGAGGAGCAAGTTATTGCTCGTGCACAGTATCTAGACTTAGTATATACTCAGTCTGGCACGCTCTACGACAAAATACCTAACGCCCCTAGACCGGAATTTTCAATTCCTCCTCCTCCTAAATCAAATAGTGACTCTCATGCCGGCGATGGTGTGATTGGCACTGCAAACGCAAAGTCGACAAAGGCTTCGTCTAAGAAAGCCCGTAAGACTTCGGATCAAAATGCAAATCAAGAAATTCTTGCTTCGGAAGTAAATGCCGTATCAGCAGATAAAGGCAAAGAACCCAATCAACCAGGAAGCAAGAAGAAGCAAAACAAAGGGAAGAAGAAGAAACAGGGTGAGTCATCCCCTGAAAAAACTTCTTCAAACCCTCCTGGGAAAGGGAAACTGAATTATCCATGTCAAATATGTGATGAGGATCATCGGACAAGAGAATGTCCGTACAAAGCTGAGATTAAAAGATTCTTTAAGAGTCTGAAAACTTCAGCTGTGTTAACTGATCCATTTCCCAATCCAGGTCAAAATCTGGTTGATAGTGGAAATGCTTCCCCGTCGCAAGTGCTAATGTTGTCGATCTCCAAGCAACAGAATGATGCTTTGATTTCGACAAGGAACAAAGATTATGGGAATCCTCCGCTGTCGAACGACAAAGGTAAAGATCAACCGAGTAGTTCGACAACAACTTCGACAGAAGTTGTCCCACCAATCATTCCTGAATTAACAATTAAACCGCCAAAGGGAGTAGTACACAAGTTGACATTTAATCCTCGCGCCAGAGCGGCGCAGCATTATAACATAGTGGAAGATTTGGCACAATCGCCATCCGCTATGTCGACTCTTGAGGTACTACAAAATTGCCCATCCCAAAGGCAGGCGTTGTTATCAGCTATTGGTGGGGTTGATCCTAAGGATTCCAATCTTGTATCCTTCGATCACAAAGGATACGATCCACAGTTACCAGCTCAACTAGCTTTCCTTATTCAAGTGAAAGCCCTCAACAAAACTGTTCACAGAACAATTATTGATGAGGGAGCATCTACATGTATCATGTCGATGAGTTGCTGGAAAACTCTAGGGTCTCCAACCTTGTCGCGATCTTCGACGACATTAAAAGCATTCGACGGAAGGACGTACACCCCATACAGAATCCTAAATAACTTGAAGATTGAACTAGGAGGAAAAACAGTGGAAATAGATGTTGAAGTCATCGATGGGAATCTTGACTATAACATCCTACTGGGAAGACCATGGATATACGCCATGGCGGCTGTAGTGTCGACTTATTTTAGGAAGATCGCATTCCCTTTTCAAGGAGGGATTACGGTCGTCGACCAACAAAACTTCCTCCCTAATGGTTCACAAGTTACGGGAAGCATTCCCATGATCCATGAAAGCAACCATTCGCTTCAAGATATCGGAGTAGGCCTACTGAAAGACCCCACAATGATGGGAACTTTCGCGCTTCCACCTCCTATTTATATAGGAAATATAGCATTAGTAGCAACTTGCAACATGATATCTTCCACAAAGGTCGCAAAAGACGATGTTGACATGGATCATGCAATGGTTTTGCCCCCAAGCCCTATAGAAATATTGTAGCAATCAATGTTCCAGGCATGGGAGGCGAACCCAAATCAACGCTCGACAAGCGTTTGGGTAGATAGGTCTAGAGAATATGGTACCCCATTAGATCCTTGGTCGAAAGTGCATGGGACTGACGAAGGAATCTTACAATCAATGTTGATTGAGGGGGCACCATGGAATGATCACCACCATCGTTCCCTTCTTCCAGAATATGAAGAAGATACTCAACATGACCTTTATCACCCTTCAGTTTTTTAATTCCTATCAAATACTGTAAATACGATGGATTCCGAGCGGAACCTATCCAATATTGAAGAGACTATAGCCATAAATAGCTCGACTAAACCAAATGTTGTAGAGAATATTTATGTCGGCAAAGGTTGTTCTCCTTCAGAACTGGAAATATATAACGCTCTTTTTCGCGAGTTCAGAGATGTCTTTGCTTGGTCATACAATGAAATGCTAGGCATTGACTCGAGTATTGTTGAACATGAAATTAAAATGTATCCTGATGTCAAACCGGCAAGACAACGGCTTTGGCAGGTGCACCCCAAGAAAGCCACTGCCATTAAAGCAGAAGTTGAAAAACTTCTCCATGCTGGTTTCATCTACCCGGTACCACTAACCGATTGGGTATCGAATATTGTCCCTGTTATGAAGAAACAAGGGACAATTAGAGTGTGTGTCGACTATAGGGATGTAAACCAAGCTTGTCCGAAGGACAACTACCCTACACCCTTCATCGACCAGATAATTGATGAATGCGCCGGATGTGAAATCTTTTCATTTATGGATGGATTTTCCGGGTATAATCAAATAAATATCCGCCCATAGGACCAGTCAAAGACTGCATTTATTTGTCCGTGGGGCACATTCGCTTATCGGAAAGTACCCTTTGGTTTAAAGAACGCAGGGGCGACGTTTCAGAGGGCAATGAATTATGCCTTCCATGACATCATGAACATCGTTCAACCATATCTCGACGACCTTCCAGCTCATTCGTGAAAGCGGACTGATCATCCGCAGCATTTAAGAGCGATATTTCTACGTTGCCGACACTACAAGATAAGACTCAATCCGCACAAATGTGTGTTTTGCGTCGGTTCTGGTCGTTTACTTGGCTTTGTAGTCTCCAAGGATGGGATTCGTCTCGACCCTTGCAAGGTTCAGGCAATCATTAATTTGCCTCCACCTTCAAATGTGCTTCAGATTCAGAAACTCCAAGGGAAAGCAAACTTTCTGAGGAGGTTCATTCCGAATTACGCAGAACTTGCTAAAGGTTATACTCGTCTTTTGAAAAAGGATGTACCTTTCGTCTGGGATCAGGTCGCGCAAGCTTCCTTTGACGCTCTGAAAGATTCTCTAGTAAGAGCATCATTAACGTATGCCCCGGACTATCAAAGAGATTTTAACCTGTATCTAGCTGCAGCGGATACGACCATTGCGATGGTTTTAGTTCAAGAAGTCGATGGAATTGAACATCCTATATATTATTTAAGTAAGAACTTAAATGATACAGAAAGCAAATATTCTTATGTTGAAAAACTAGCGCTTGCGGCTGTTCAAGCGATTCAAAGGTTTCGACATTATGTCCTCTTTCAGAAAACTACCATTTTATCAGATTGCAACCCCATGACTTATATACTGTCGCGACAGTTGCTGGGGGGAAAATATTCAAAATGGATAGCGATCCTTCAAGAGTTTGATCTGGAATTTGTAAAATCCAAATCAAAGAAAGCCCTAGTTTTCGCAGAATTATTGTGCGATCTCCCATCGTCGTCCAACGATGAAACATTCGAAGAATCAATCGTGGACGAGAGTTTGTTTCTGATATCTGCAAGCGATGAGTGGTATGGAGATATCATAATTTATCTCCAAACCCAAAAGTTCAGGCCTAACACCTCTCACTCTGAACAGAAACGTATACGATACCAAGCTAAAGACTACATGATCGTCGGTGATACGCTTTACCGTCGTGGTATCGATACAGTTCTGAGGAGGTGCCTTACCCATGAGGAGGCCGAAAAAGCCCTGAATGAGTGTCATTCAGGCGCGTGTGGGGGGCATCAATCTGGATATGCAACAGCAAAAAAAATCTTACGAGCAGGATACTTCTGGCCAACCATGTTCAAAGATTGCATAATCGCAGTCAGAAGTTGCCATGCTTGTCAAATTTTTGAGAGCAAAACCAGAAGACCACCCGCACCTTTACAGCCAATAGTTGCTATTGGGCCTTTCGCCAAATGGGGCATCGATTTCATGCAATGTAACCCCACCTCAACCGGGGGGCATGGGTATATTATAGTCGCCGTTGACTATTTTACCAAATGGGCCGAGGCAATGCCTACATTGGATAACATTGGTGAAACAGCTGCCCTTTTCTTTTTCAATCATGTAGTCGCCAGGTTCGGCGTACCGCAGGCTATAGTTACAGATCATGGATCGCATTTTCGCAATCACATGATGGTTGAATTAGCTGCCAAGCTAGGGCTATCTCACGATAGCTCTACCCCGTATTATCCGCAAGCCAACGGACAAGTTGAAGCAATCAACAAGGTCCTGAAGCGTATGTTGCAAAGGATGATCGGGGTTCACAAAAGAAGGTGGCACCTAATCCTGTACTCAGCCTTGTGGGCTTACCGGACATCGGTAAAGAATGCGACTGGGTTCACACCTTTCCAACTGGTGTATGGCCTGGAGGCAGTCTTACCAGTCCAGTGCGAAATTTCGTCTCTTAAACTCGCAATTGATCTCCTCCCCGGAACTTCAGAAGAAGAGGCATGTTTCTTGGAATTAATCCAATTGGATGAAACCCGTCATGATACCTCTTTGGCTAACGGAGCCCATAAGAAACGAGTCAAGGCACAGTTCGATAAGAATGTCAAACCCCGTGTCTTCTCAGAAGGTGATTTGGTCTTGCTTTACGACCAAGAATCCGACAAATTGGGAGCAGGAAAATTTAATTCTTTATGGATGGGCCCCTATATTGTTAAACGAGTGTTAGCAAAAGGAGCCTACGAGTTAATGGATTATGACGGAATTCCACTGGTGCAACCCCGTAACGAGTTGTACCTCAAGCGTTACTATGCGTAAATAGTAATCTGTGTGCTTTTGTTGTATTTTGTTTTTGCTAAAGTGTTTGTTTTGGTCAAGTAATCCACCTTTTTAAATTTATTGCAGATGTCAAACCTTTTTGAAACATGTGTGGGATATGCTGACGGAGCGAGTCGTAGTTCGCGGAACCTGTCCTCCGCGGCCTGGGCCATTTTTGATCCAAGCGGTGAGTTAGTGAGTTTCAGAGGTGTGTGTATTGGGCAATCAACGAATAATATCGCTGAGTATAGCGCGTTGATAGAACTCCTCTCTGATGCCATCACCCATGATCGTTAGGCTAGACTCACAACTCGTGATACTACAACTCACTGGTATATACTCTGTCCGCAATCCGGCTATTTATCGTATGTTTCTAAGGGTTAAGATTTTGGAAAGACAGTTTGATTTAATTCAATACCAACATATTTCCAGGAACTTAAACACATTAACCGACTCATTAGCAAACTATGTGTTAGATAGACATTTGCGACATTTATAAAAAGAAATGCATCATCAATGTTGTACAAGTGGATCATAACTCAACCAGAATAAACCCCGAAAATCAAAATATATATATAAAAGTTGTTTATCGTTTACACATAATGTTCTGTAACCAAGACAAAAATTGGTCGCATGACCCAAAAACTCAAAAATGCTAGGGGGTACCCTAGCCTAGTGATGTTCATGATAGCACGTCACGGCCTGTGCAATCATGCGCAAGAGACGAGTCCATCGTCTAGGCACACCAGTAGTATGTCGCTGCAACTGTAAAGGTAACTCGTCGATCCGTACATCCGGAATACCGAGAGTAAGGCTCTCAACCTACTCCTGCACAGCTGTAAGAGTCTCGGCCACGTCAAGGTCGCAAAGAATAACTCTCCCAGCAGGCTCCCCTGCTGGGGCAGCAATTGGCGGTCTCGGACGAACTGCTGGACAAACATGACCAACATCTGCATGCACACAAGAGTTTGATTAAAAGTCTTGATAGAGTAAAACACAGAAACATTATGAATAAAACAGTAAACAGTGATATGGTCGAAGATTTTTACCAATAGCGCCCCACTATTCGCCATCCGGTAGCACCAAATCCGGATCACCTCGGAAATCCATGCCAACATATGGATACTCAGAATAGACCATCTCCTGACGCTCGAACCACCTGAAGAAGGTATCAGTGAAAGTAATCTGAGATTGACCAGCATGCCTAGACATGTGGTCAACCCATCTCTGCATGCGTGGCTCGGTGGGAGAAGGCAAGTCGAGTGCAGTATACTGAGGCTGCATCAGTGGTATTTTCTCCAAGGCGAAGGTGGTCAAAATAGAACCAAATCCAAAGTTCTTCAGCTTCCCGTCCTTTACCTTGGTCAATTGACTTTTCATCTAAACAAGTACTGCATCACACCAGTTGAATACTTTCGGTTGGAGACACTCCAAGGCGTGCTGTACATAAGATCTGTTGGCAACATGAAGAGATGCACTACCGGCCATCCTACCAATAGTATACAGAATGGACCTGAGAGACCTGTCAGTAATCTCACGGATAACAACCTTGCCTTCTCTGCTCGGCTGGGAACCTTCCCTGCAATACTGACGAACATAATCTCTCACGGAGTCATTCCCCCGGGCTGAACCTGACAAAGAAATGGGGGCACCCCACCTTGACAACCCAGTCAAGAAGTAAATGTCTACGATGGTCAAGGGGATGGATTTTCCCCTAATCTGGAATACTTGGTTGATGGGATCCCAAGCATCAAGCATATACTGCAGTAAGGAGATCTGTGCTCTCATGCTCGAGATACGGAAAAACTTCAGCAGGCCACAGTTCCGCAGTGAGTTCACCATGACAGGATCATGGAGGGAAATCATGTCCTCTTCTTCATGTTCTTGTTCTCGCCATGTAAGGGACATTTTGCTCAAAGATCCCTGCAAACAAACAAGAGAAAGAGTAAGTTCCTGAATTTGATGAGAAACTGGCGAAATTTCATCAAAAAACTGTGCAAAAAGACCTGTTTTTGTGCTCAACGCAGGTAACTAGTGTTCCACCTGCGTTGAATGTCAGACTGCCTTAAGGCAGCTTGACATTCAATGCAGGTTTCGAGTGGACCACCTGCGTTGATGGCAGGGCGCCCTGGCAAAACCCCAGGTGCTCAGAAAGACTGGGAAACAGGCACAGAATGGAAAAATGAAACCATGAAAAGAAAGAGCTAGGGTTTAGCTCCTACCCGGTCCAGACGGCGCCGAGAATCGTCCATAGAATCTCCCGAAATCAGCTGGTGAAAATCAAGGGGGGAAGAGGCACCTCCAAAGCTCCAACAAACCAAGTTCAAATCAAATGGTAAAATGAGAGGTAAAAAACACTTTTTATTTGCTTTTTACGTAGTTCAAAGCAAAATATTAGGGTTTTTATCTCATGTTATGTATTTCTAACTAAGTTTGATGCAGCAATTGAGAATACAGTACTATCCTTGAAAAGAGAAAAGCTAGTTATGGTAAAAAATCAAAATTTGACTATATAAACGAGCAGTTTTAGCATAAAGTTCATGCTCGTTAAAAAATAAACGCAAGATCCGAGCAGTTTTAGCGCATAGTTCATGCTTGTTAAAAAATAAACATAAGTTTGAGCAGTGTTTTGGCGCATTCAAGCTCTTTAAAAAATGAACCCATCCCGGTAAATAACCATTGTGTATGTAACCTTATTTGCCATAAAAGCCTTGGTCGTGTTTGCACCGTCACCTCCACTTTTCATTTGGCCGATCGTTTACCTCCATATGATTGTTTACCCATTTTGAGGAACAGCTGCGAAGAGTGATTTCACCTAGCCATCCTTGTGACACTGCCGTGATTGGAAAATTCCAACCTGTACCTGGAATTAGCTGCTAACCCTGTTTATCACTCGTTCCTCAAAAGACGAATCTTCTTTAAGCTCTTTTCAACTGACTCGTAAAATATGAAAAGATTGCCGAGTTTTGGCCTTCCAGCTCTTTAAAGCGATCGGAAGAGCTATCCCTCCTCTAGATTTTAATCTTTTTGGACCTGAGGGATTATTGCACAAAAAGATCGAGCGCTTGTTTTGTTCGGCTCATTAAAAAGATCGAAAACTCATCCCTTCTGTATTGTTTTATACTTTTTCGGACTTAAGGGATTAGATGACGAAAAAGGAATTTTGGAATTAACTTTACGTACCTTTTCAGACTCTCTAAAAATGAAAAGGAACCGAATTGTCTTTGTCGTTAGACTCGTTAAAATCACTAAATAGCGACAAACTTGTCTTTAGACGAGAATGAGTTTCACTATCGCTAGGCTCGTTAAAACATAGCGATGGGCTTGCCCGAAGGGCAGGTTATAGAACAAGCATATGTTATCCTCCTCAAGCTTGACAAAAATAAAGAGGTACTGGTCAGCAATGACTGGGGAAAAATTGGGAGAAAACTAAAGAGAACTTTGATGGTAGCAGGTCGCTCTTGAACATGACACTTTTCCTCCGTACCACAATCGGGTTGGGTTGTTTCATTCACCGATAACATCACCATGGTCTCGCCATACCATCCATAATTGGGGTAATGCTACCGATCCATCGCATCAGTGTCGCCATATGTTCAAGAGAAGTCGTTCAGAAAGAGTCAACCGGGTCCCATCCACTGCCATACATTATCCTTCATCCATTCATGACCGCCACCTTGAATCATATGTCACAGATCGTTTTCACCTCCATTAAAATCATTAGCTCCATTCCGTGTCACTGATGTGGGATTCATTAAGGCCCTCCTTTGACGGATCGCTTCTTGTCGACATCAACTCATTATCCAAGAAGTTGATCTAGGAACAACCCCTTCAGTACTTTGAAGCTTGCATGCCTTAATGGCAAGTTTCTCACTTCCGGCGACAGGTATACATCAATGACCTTCGACCAGAAGATTTTGCGTGGTGTTCGACGCCAAGTCCTTTATTCACACCACGTGAATTGTACTGCAGTACCTTGAGGGTCATTATCATTATCGATGATTCCTCTCGCGCTTGTTGACGGTTTACATCATTGACCAGTAATCAAGCGATGTCTTTCCATGTTCGACTTCAGCGCAATTCTCACATGGATCGACTTGTACTTAAAGTGAAGATAGAACGAGTTTGAAGACCCAGGATCTAGTTTCATCCATCCGGGCTGCGATAGATATTCAGGAAAAATAAAGACATTTGACATGTACATCATTGCAGCAGACGATCATCCTACTCAAAGGATGATAATTTCACCAAAATTATCAGTCTACCATCAGACGGTTGTCTGTGCTATGTACAAAAATGAATTTATAAAGCTGAGCATGGGAATGCCCGCCTCAGCTAGATCATGAAAGCAGTATGAATCATAATGTATTGTATTGTATCTTATTACAGGTCTCCTCCCAGCAAATGGATGAACTTCGGACCCTCCTGGATAAAGCATTTCACCCAATAAACGGCCTCATACTTTAGGGGGCCACTGTTATAGACATTTTTGTGCCTTACAGCATTTAGCATGAAATGTCCATAATCTAAGGGATCCAAAGTCCCTAAACATGTTGTTTCTACCCCTAGAGGAACAAGGCTAACTAACCACAGCAATTCACAGAAGTTCTCCACCCGAAACAGCTCAAAAACAAGTCAATTCAGGATCATGTCAACTGCTCCACTGAGCATCTGCGCTGAATGTCAACTGCTCCACTGTCTACCTGCGTTGAATGTCAACTCCAACAAAGTATACCTGCGCTGAGCGAGTTTGGACAAGTGGCAGATTCATTTCTCAAGGTGTCAATGCCCAGGAAGCTTCCAAAGTGACACTTGCCTCAGGGAATTCGACTGGTGATGAGTAAGAGGTTCCAAATCTCCAAGTGGAAGCAAGAACCTCCAAGTGGACTCAAGAACTGAGAGAGGGAGAGGACACTAGTCAGATCTCAAGCTGACTCATCCTCTCTCCAAAATAACTATATATAGATCTCTCCTCCATGAGATCTAGAGGCTGGAATTTTGTTATTGCAAAGAATTGCTGTTGGTTTGAGACTGGATCATTGGGTGCTTAATGCTTTGAAGGGAGCTAAAGAAGGAATTCCATTCTGCTGGGAAGGAGATGCTGGATTGGAGCCCTCTGGGTTGTATCTCTTCCTGAACCTTGTTATCAATCAATAAAGCTATCTTGGTTTTCTCCTATATACTGGTGTATTTGTATGATTGCATTAGTGTATTTGATTTACTTCTAATCCTGAATCATTTATGAATATGAATATTTGCCTTTGTGTTGTGTTCTTCTCTTGTCGCAAGTAGCTATTCTCTTGTCACAGGTAGCTGTTCTCTTGTGATCTCGCGGAAATCAAGTAGCTGTTCTCTTGGATGAACGAGGAGGCAAGTAGCTGTGAACACCCAAAGAGAAGAGGATCTAGATCGAGGGACAAACGGAAGACACCGGTAAGTCCATTGATCTCCCCTCTTTCACATTTCATAAAGGAAAGAACCAGAGTAGCTGTATCTGTTTGTTGCTAAGGCACTGTCACACCTTAGGTGGATAGGATCGTCTTGCATAGGCATTTTTCCCCACAACACCCCGGACTACAAGGCTTTAGACCACCAATTACTCACAGTTTGAGGATTAAGTGAACATGGAGAATACTGACCACACCAGCAGATGCACAAGACCATGTGATGGCTGGCTGCAACCAGTAAAGAGGTCTGCAAATCTATTTCCTAATGCACAGACAGGATGACAGCTCTCTGGCACTAAGTAAACAGAAACCTGCATAGCACATTCAATGATACATACTAGATTCTAACACAGAGGTGGGATGACAACCCCTCTAATGCTAAACATCAAGAGCACATGAAAAATACATAACAGGCACAGCCTAGAACAGAGTAGAAATGGAAAGTGAGCAATTAACAACAAAAGAAGCTTGTATTAGCTGAAAATGAAGACCAGACGCTGCAAGTATCACAGTAGTTACAGTCTCCAGAAGTTGAACCTTACATCAAAATAACAACCATCAACCCTGCTTACATCTGTGTTCTGGGTATATATAGAGTTTGATTACAAAAATGCTCTGCTATCCTATGCGTGGAGGGGTCATAATGGACCACCAACCACATTAACTATCTAAAATGGGTCTCTGCTGCAATCTGCCTGCTTTAATGAACAAAATTGGCCTTTTATGCTGCTCAGTTGTCCTTCTTGAACAGGTGGAGTGTTGTATAGAAGAAGTTCCATAACTGATAAATTTTGTAATCTGCTCAAGGCTGTCCTTTTTTCTTCTTGGCCATTCTTCTTGTTAAATGCATTCGTTGGGGAGTAACTGCACCGGGTACCTAGATGCAGGCCACCTTCGTCCTTCGGGAGTCTGGAATGGCTATGGATGAGGACCGTGTGGGCGAACTGAGGGGGAAGATAAACCGTTGGATCGCGCAGATCAACGACAGGAAATAGTTGGCGAGGGATATCGGGCGGAAGCGGGGCAGAGTGATTATGGGTCGTTGGATCATATGGATGGACGGCGGAGATTGATTTGCAGGAGCTACCGGGAGATACAGGAGCGGGACAATCACAGGTCATTGGATCTCGGGTGGCAAGATCCAACAGTGATCGGGCGGAGGATGTGCACGAGGGTTAGCGAGCGGGGAGAGCAGTTTTGGTGGTGAGGAGTATTCCCCGCACCGCTTTCGGAGGATGGCGGTAAAGTTACAATGGTCAGCGATCATAGTCATTGCGTGACACGTGGAAGATGTGACGGGAGGGAAACCGCTTTCCCCGCGCATTATCATGTGGTTAAGTTACGGGCGCGGGACGAGCGATCACCGTTGGATCTCACGGTGGATGTGATTGACAGTGGAGGAAATCCCAGAGATCCTGAGTCTAGAATTTTGTATCTTGTAAGGAAGTGTTGCTGGTTTCTTGGTGTAACATGATAGTGTTGGGTGATCTAAGCTTTTCATGAGGTGAAGAAGGGCTTTCTTGCTGAGAGGATGACGCTGGGTCAGAACAATTGGTTGTAATCCTCTTTGCTATTCTTGATTATTAATAAAGCTATTCAAGTTTTCCTCCACATTCTTGTATGATTGATGATATATGCATTTTTGTGGTCAATATATATTTGGTCCTATATTGTTTATGATGGTAGATCTATGTTCTTGGATAGTGTTATGCTGCTTTGATTCTACAGGTGCTATTTGAAGCTGGGTAGACGAGGAAGCGAGTGGAAAAGATCTACCAGAAGGGAGAGGAATCAAGCAAGGAGACAAGCGCAAGACAGAGGTTTGTCTCCTTCTTTCCCCTCTTATCTACTTCTCATAAAGGAAAACAAAAGTGGTTTTAGTTTGTTTGTTTCTAAGGTAGCTACCAGCCTTAGTGGGACTAGCAGCTCTGCATAGACACTAGATTTCCCGATAACAAAATGGCGACTCCATTGGGGAGCGAATAGATTGCTTGTTTATCTATATTTGTTTGTTTTATAAACTTACAGACAGAGCCTGAAGTCAAGCCAGCTAGCCTTCGAACTGCATTTTCTATGCAAGTGCAAAGTAGATCAATGATGCTTCAGTCTATCTCCGGGTTTTGTTTATGAACTGAACAATCGATTTACAAGCTCTCTAATTGCCCTTGTGGTGGCTCTAGTAACATCCTTAGATCTACCCCTGTGATTTATTTACTGATGACCACTTGCTCGGCCTAAATCCCTAAACTGTGCTGCAAACTATGATCAAGAACTGGATCAAAAGTCTCGCACTGTACCATCGCACCCTCTCTTCAAGGATCTCAGTATGCATCGCACTTCCCGTGTGCTGTAGGTGGGATGCATATTGGAATCCCTGTGTAACAGGTGAACTGATCAGAAAGGGATAATTTTGCCTGCAGACTTTGGTTTTTTCACTCTTTTCAGCTCTATTCAGGAGTTTTGCTGTCTGTAGTCAGTATACCTTTGTTGGAAACCCCCTTCCTTGCCATTATTCTGCCTCTATTGTGCAAAGAACTGTAAATGTTTTTATGTATTGTGATCCATTTTCAGTTCTCTTTTACAAAGAAGTAGCGTAATTGAACTATCGTTTCTTGATTTGGAAGTGTCACAAGTGTCGCTTTCAGTCATAGAAGAGAATCTGATTGTTCTTGATAGTTGATTACACTGTTACTCTTGTATTTGATTGGAATTAATAGTTTTTCAAGTGTCGAAAGTAAGTTTTCAATACCAAATCATAAAGTGTCATCATTGTCTTCATTTTGTCTTGAAAAGAAACTTGTTAGTAATGTCGTTTTGAAAAATAATTCAGATTTGCGCTTAGCTTTCTTTTTATCATTCACACATTAAGAAGGCTGAAAACAAATACATGCATGTGCATTTGCATTTAGCCTGTTTGTTGGTTTGATTTAGGACAGTGCATATAGTTTGTGCTCTCTGCTCTATGTTGAAAGAATATCATCTCTCTTTCCTTAGTAGCTAGGGTTTTCATTGCAAAAAGAAGATTAAGTGATTGTTTATCATCTTAGATTGCATTTTAGGAATTGTATATCTACATCACGCGGTGAACCTAAAAGGCACATTTCTTAAGCAATATCCACTGTAAAATAAATTTAATGAATCTAAAAACGCTTTGGAACCTAACGCACAACATTTAGAAGTCTAGGCTAGAGACGTATTCCGGCGTCGTAAAGCCTGGTAACTGTTTTTTTCATTGCTGGTTGGGTGATTCCTCCACTTTGAGACGATAAGTGCCAGTCTTGACTTGTGCTCCCACGTACCGTCGAGTATATATTGGGAGACCACAATAGGCTTTATCCTTTATCCATAGGAAGCAACGTCTGTCGCTCTATCGATCGCAATGCACTGAACATAGCATTCGGGAAGATTGACTGCCGTACCATAAAAAGTATTCTGCAGTTTTGCGATTGGTTTGGTAATCCCTCTGTCTAGATTTCCAGAGTAGTCTCTTTCGTTCCTTTTCAGACTCCTTAAAGGAAAAGGTCCATCTGAGCACTTGTCACTTCAAGCTCATTAAAAATCGAAGGCGACTAGAGTCATCTTTTGTTTTTTCTCGACTCTTAAAAATTGAAAAAACAAGTTGTGTCAAAGCATCTAAAATTTATTTTAATCGGAATAAACATCACCTTTCCTACGTTGGTCTTAGGTTGAGAAAAATGGAGTCCACCAACCAAGGATTCCCCCTTGGAGGAAATCCTAGTCCTTTCTCCTCTTGGGGAGATGTTGGTGCACCCCATATGGCCACATTGTCGCTTCCAGGATTGACAATCGGCTTGCCCGTATGGCTCTTCTCAACCTCTGTCCTTCAGAACACCATGATTCCTGAACAATCAAATCAACAACTAAACGATACTAGAGTTTCCCCCAACCTTCTACTTCGTCCAATTCTCCCTCTCCTCCTTCCTCTTCACTTGATGAAGCTGGTAAAGCCAAAAATCAAGTAACCAAGAAGAATAAGGAGAAGAAGAAGAAAGAGAAGATGAAGAAAGAGAAGAAGAAGAAGGAGCCAAAGGCGAAAAAGGGTAACCAGGCATCGTCTAGCGAATATCCACACACTTCACCGTCCAGGCCTAAATCGCCATGTGTCATTTGCAAAGGATACCACTATCATCGAGATTGTCCTTGCATCCCTCGGATCTTAAGGGATTGGTCTCCTCGTTTGCACAATCCGGTGTCATCAACCTCTGATGATCATGTTGAAAATACATCGTCAACTAGTGAAAGTGAAGCCCCTGGACAAAAAGGAAAATGTAAATTTCCTTGTAAACTGTGTGAAGGCAATCACGCCATCCACCGTTGTCCCTTCTTAGACGAGGCTAAAAGAGTTTTGGACGACCGTCCAGTTTCACCGTTACGACTTCCTCCTGGATATAAGAAACTCTTGCCGAGTCCATCACTAATTGAAAATCCGATTGACATGCCATTGTGGTCGGCCGAAGCATCTATCATTGAAGATAAACCATCTGAATCCACACCAAATGAAAGCCAAAAGGTCGAGGCGGCAGTTGACCCGGTCTTACCTTCAGAGGATCCATCTTCAGATGATACAACCACCGGAGAGAACAAGAACGACACCGTCCAAATTCTCTTCGTAAGCACAGACTCCGATGAACATGGGAGCAGTCTACCCGTTCCTTTACCGCAGGAAGGAAGTTCGTTAGAGTCATATCCGGCCGTCTATTCGGTCCCACCTCCAAGCAACCTAGTTGTTTTCTTCGATTGGAATCTACTAGGCAGACCCCGCTTACCGGCTAGTGTACCATTTCGAATCATTGCTCAAATATATAGAATGGTCATGGCCGGTACCATCATAGATGAAGGGGCTTCTGCGAGTATCCTTTCCTCAACTGCTTGGAAAGCGCTTGGTTCGCCATCGCTTTTGCCTGAAATGAGAAATCTAACAGGCTTTGACAAAGGAACCAGTCGATCATTAGGGATCCTTCCCAATGTGCTGATAACATTGAGAAGGAAAACCGTTCACATGAACGTAATGGTAGTCCAAGGACCCCTAGATTATAATCTACGCCTTGGACATGACTATATTTATTACATGGGAGCCATTGTCTCCTCACTCTTTAGAGTAATGTGTTTTCCGCATGAAGGAAGAGTGGTTAAGCTCATAGACCAGCTTTCATTCCCCGGTTCACACATAGCAAATAGTCAAATACCATCCCTGAATGGTCTTTTCACGCAAGGAATGTCTCATCAATCCCCAGTCCGTCCTCCAGATGAGCGCGAGTGATTCAGAGGACATGATTGAAACCCAGGGGGCATGCACCCTGGCCTGTTTTGACAGGAAAACCTTGGGTATAGGGTAGGTTTCCGCGAAGGATATATGACTAGTTTATGAGATTAGACTGGAATAAGATTCCTTCGTCAAAGTTATGTGAGTGGAGCCAGTTGCACCACTCACCTTTGTTTATTTCGGTAGACATCGCCGAGGAAGTGTTTTGTCTGAAGTATGGATAGAATAGTCTTTGGTAACCCGGAAATTTTTCGCTATACCTCGGGGCATGCAAACATTTTGGCGTGCAAGCGAAGAGCGACCATTTATTTTTTAAATTTGTAGGTCCTCTAACCCTTTAAACTCATAGGATTGGTCGTTTCCTAACTTGCATAAAGAAAGGATGCGGGGCAAAGCTTTGAAAAATTTCCATTTTAAATGAGACATCCTTATTATATGACTGGATCGAGCAGTTTTAATGCGGAATTCAAGCTCGTTAAAAAATAAACATAAGCAATGAGCAAATGTTCCCCCAGAGTTTAAGCTCATTCAAAAATGAACCAATTTCCGGTAAATAACCATCGTGAATTCATTATCATCAGCCTTTTAAGCCTTGGTCGTGTTCTCATCATCACCTCCACTCTGTATTGGCTGATCATTCACCTCCATTTGATTGTTTACCCTTTTTGAGGAACCGCTGCGAAGAGTGATCCTGTTAGCCATCCTTGTGACACTGCTGTGATTGGAAAATTCCAAACCTTACCTGGAATCAGCTGCTACCCAAATTTATCACTCGTTCCTCAAAAAACGAGTCTCCTTTAAGCTCTTTTCAACTGACTCGTAAAATATGAAAAGATTGCCGAGTAATTGGCCTCTCCAGCTCGTTAAAGTGACCATAAATGCTATCCATCCTTTAGATTTTAATCTTTTTGGACTTGAGGGATTATTACACAAAAAGATTGAGCGCTTGTTTTGTTCGGCTCATTAAAAGTATCAAAAATTCATCCCTTTTGTATTGTTTTATACTTTTTCGGACTCAAGGGATTATATGATGAAAAAGGATTATTGGAGTTTTCTTTACGTCCCTTTTCAGACTCTCTAAAATTGAAAAGGACCGAGTTTCACTATCACTAGGCTCATTAAAACATAGTGATGGGTTTTCCCGAAGGGAAAATTATAGAACAAGCATATGTTATCCTCCTCAAGCTTGACAAAAATAAAGAGGTACTGGTTAGCAATGACTGGGGAAAAATTGGGAAGAAAACTTGAAGAAACTTTATTGGTAGCAAGTCGCTCTTGAACATGAAACTTTCACTCCGCATTCGAGTCGGGTTGGGTTGTTCCGTTCACTGGTCGTATCACCATGGGTCCATCACACCATCCATATTTTGGGTTAACGCTACCAATCCATCATGTCAGTGTCGCCGATATGTTCAAGAGAAGTCGCTCAGAGAATTCACCTGTGTCTCATCCACTGCAATACACTTACGCTCCATCCTTTCATGACCGCCACCCTGAACCTTATGTCGTCAGATCGTTTTCACCTCCATTAAAATCATTTGCTCCATTCCGTGTCATTGATGTGGGATTCACTAAGGCCCTCCTATGACGGATTGCCTCTTGTCGACATCAGCTCATTATCTAGGAAGTCGATCTAGGAACAACCCTTTCAGTACTTTGAAGCTTGCATGCCTCAATGGCAAGTTTCTCACTTCCAGCAACAGGTTTACATCAATGGCCTTCGACTGAAAGATTTTGTGTGGTGTTCGACGCCAAGTCCCTTATTCACACCACGTGAATTGTACATGTAGTACCTTGAGGGTCATCATCATTATCGGCGATTCCTCTCGCACCTGTTAACAGCTTACATCATTGGTTGGTAATTAGGTGATGTCTTTCCATGTTCAACTCCAGAACATCTCTCACATGGATCGACTTGTACTTTGAGTGAAGATTGAATGAGATTGAAGACCCCGGATCTAGTTTCATCCATCCGGGCTGCGATATATATTCAAGAAAATAAATACATCAAATGTACATCATTACTGCACAGATAATCATCCAATCCAAGGTATGATGGCTCTACCAGAATCATCAGTCTGCACTTAGACGATTGTTTGTCTTATGTACATGAAAATGAATTTATAAAGCTGAGCATGGGAATGCCCGCTTCAGCTAGATCATGAAAATATTATGAAGATAATGTATTTTATTGTATCTTATTACAGGTCACCTTCCAGCTTGAAAAAACTTCGGATCCTCATGATAAAGCATTTCACACGACATCAAAAGATTAACGACCTCATGCTTTAGGGGGCAACTGTTATAGACATTTTTGGGCACTGCAACCCCAATGATAAATGTCCATAAACCAAGGGCTCTTAAGTCCCTAAAATTTTTGTTCCAACCCCTAAAAGAACAAGGTCAGCTGATTACATCATCTCCCAGAAGTTCTCCATGAAAAACTACTCAGAACTAGTCAAAACTGGACCATCTCACCTGCTCCATGGTCAAAGTGTACTGCATCCCACCTAAATGCACATGGGAGGTGTGATGCATACTGAAAATCCCTTCTATGGGGTGCGATGGGCGAGAGTGGACAAATGGCAGGGTCAATCTGTGAGGTGGAGGATCATGGAATCTTCCAGAAACTTCTCCTGTGACACCTGCCTCTCTGCATTCGCCCAGGGATGAGTAAGAGATCATCAATCTCCAAGTGGAATCAAGAACTATCAAAGAGAGGACACTAATCAAATCTCAAAAGCTGACTCACCCCCCTTGCAAACATCTATATATGGATCCCTCATCCCAGAGATCCTGAGGCTGGAATTTTGTATCTTGTAAGGAAGTGCTGCTGGTTTCTTGGTGTAACATGATAGTGTTGGGTGATCTAAGCTTTTCATGAGGTGAAGAAGGGCTTTCTTGCTGAGAGGATGACGCTGGGTCAGAACAATTGGTTGTAATCCTCTTTTCTATTCTTGATTATTAATAAAGCTATTCAAGTTTTCCTCCACATTCTTGTAAGATTGATGATATATGCATTTGTGTGGTCAATATATATCTGGTCCTATATTGTTTATGATGGTAGATCTATGTTTTTGGATAGTGTTATGCTGCTTTGATTCTACAGGTGCTCTTTGAAGCTGGGTAGATGAGGAAGCGAGTGACAAAGATCTATTAGAAGGGAGAGGAATCAAGCAAGGATCCAAGCGCAAGACAGAGGTTGGTCTCCTTCTTTCCCCTCTTATATACTTCTCATAAAGGAAAATGAAAGTGGTTTTAGTTTGTTTGTTTCTAAGGTAGCTACCAGCCTTAGTGGGACTAGCAGCTCTGCATAGACACTAGATTTCCCGATAACATTATTACTCTGAGATCTTCACTGTACAGCATCGAGGATCTAAAATTAGGATATGACTTGTAAAAATCTAACCACAGCTATAGTACAATGTTAGTAATTCTTAAAATTAGTATACAAAGGAAACTTATATGTTGTCTGAACATAACTTATAAATGATAAGCTACAAAAGAATATAATGGTTATTGCCTTAAAACTCATCTTGAGGTGTTAAGTGAAGGTACATTGGCAATTTGATTACACAATGTGTATATGATACCAGGGCTTTAGATCACCAGGAGGGCCTGTTGTCCAGTTCAAAATATTTTGATTAGGTTTCAAGTAAATACTGCTATCATGAGGCAATTTGCGGGCTAGACCATTCAAAATCTGATGGAAGGCATCTCCTGGTTGAGCAGGTTGCTGAAACAGCATGGCCTGCTTCATGGCAGGATTAGCGAGCAATCGTTGCTTCCTCAATATAACCTCTGGTGGAATAGATGTAAGAATAGTGTCCAGGTTAGGTACATCTTTTTCAGCTACAAACACCCCAATTTCTTCCCAGGGTATGGCATCGGCAAAAGGTAGCACAATATCATCGGCTATAATGATTGGAATACAACCGAATATCACTCCAGGGAGCCCATCCCAATGGACACAGACAAAAAATGGCTCGTTGCATGTCCTCGTAATAAGTAGCAGGGTGCTTAGTAGAAATTTCAAAAAGAGGGTTGTCTTTAAAATTCTCCCATACCGATGCTCGTGCACCCCTTGCATAGTAACCCCCTTCTGGATCATTGCCCACATCATAAAATAGACCATGAAAGTAAACAACTATTGACCGAGGAGTGATGGGAGGTATCAAGTGTGCCTGCATCTTTTGTGGATGAGCATAAGGTGGAACTGTGATTGATCCTTCCTTCAAGCAGACATGGTATCACTGTCCAAATGTCTGAACCAGTGTGGCCCGCTACAGCAATGGAAAAATACCTCTCTCAATAGCTTTCTCTTCTTGGTAGTGGAAGCATGCACCAAAATCATGTGGCACCACAAAGAAATGATCTGCCCCTTCAGTGCGATTCCAATATGGCCAATTAGTGGAAATGTACTGAATAGCACTTCTCATCATTCGGGGAGATTTAAAGGGCAATGGCAACCCATTTGGAGTGAGATCACACATAGTATACACCAGAGTATAAAACCAGCAAAAATTAGAGGAATAGAGGATGAGGAGGAGGCGTCAATTGCTCGAAATAGGTTTTTTTGTGCTTTTCCTATTTCTATCCATTGTTTCTGCTTTTGGGTAGAAACAATAGGAGCACCAGCAGTCTGAGCGCATTGCTGGCAGTGTTGGCGATGTTTTGGAGGATGACCTTAGTTGGGAGATTGAAAGTGTTCATTTATGAGTTACCCAGTAAATACAACAGGAAGATTTTGGCTAAAGATCCCAGATGCCTTACCCATATGTTTGCCACTGATATCATTATGAACCAATTTTTTCTTTCCATCCCTGTCTATACTTTGAATCTGGAGGAGGCTGATTGGTAAATACAAGAGAATACAGGGCCTGTGAGAAGCTAAGCAGAGAAGGGCAAGCGATCACATTGATGCACTTAATGATACACATGGCAGTGATAAAAAAAGTTCTAGATTTCTGATAAAATGGAAAAAAAATCATTAAATTAGTCTTAAATGGAATCAGTTCCACATAATTTTTATAATAAAATGCTTACAAGTAATTATGAGGGTTATAAACTCTTTTAGTGGAGATTTGGGTCTAGTGGGTTTTGGGTCCATATTTTGAATCTGGCTCTGATACCACGTGTGAAGACCCAACTATAGGTCCTCTAACTACTACTACACTCATTCAAATAAATTTCACTAATTTTCATAACAAGGAAAATTTTAGGTTTATAAAACATCATAAGCATGAACATAAATTAATTTAATCTACAACATGTATAACTTGTAACAATTTATCTGCAACATGTATAGCTTATAATAATTTATATAAGTAAAATAAATGACTGAATACCCAACTGGATTTTCCTCCCAGCCAACTGGGAAGTAATTCCTAGCCCAAGAAATTTCCACAGGTTCCCTAGCCCTCCGAGCCCAGGTCCAACTAGATGTAGTGTGTCCAAGTTTAACAAACACTCTCCAAATCCAAGTTTGATCTCCTTCCTCTTTCTCCACATCCCTCCTCCAAAAAAAAAATCCTCCCAAATAGAACCAAACCAAGAGCAAGACCAAGGATCCCCCCTCCTCTCATCATCCTTCCCCTTTTATGCCTCTTCCTCCCATCCACATCAACCATCTATTATTAATGTCATAACTACCCCCTCATCCTTGCATTTGACTTTTCTTACCATATCTTCTCCCAAGTAAATTTGAGAGGACATTTTGGGGATAAGATATGGATATTTAATTTGGTAATTAAATGGGGAGGACAATATCTTCTCCTAAGTAAATTGTGAGGACATTTTTGGGATAAGATATGGATATTTAATTTGGTAATTAATTGGGGAGGACCATATCTTCTCCCAAGTAAATTTGAGAGGACATTTTGGGGATATGGATATTTGAATTGGAATAATGGAAGGAGACCATATCCTATCCAAGATTAAATTTGAGAAAACAAGTTGGGAATTGAATAATAAGAATAATAAATTTTATATCAGTAAATAAAAATTACAGTTTCACAAATGAAGGTATTTACCAATATATCTTGATAATTATAATTCAATATTTTTAGGTAATTTAAACACTAATAAAATTCACATGATAAGATTAAGTGGGGCATTACATATAACCACTCTCTTAAGCCTTTCTCCCAGCGGTTGTGGCTTGGACTAGGAGAAACTTTCTCTGCTCAAAACAAAACTTGGCAAAACTTCTTCAACAACATCAGATGGTTATTCATGTCCAAAATCCTTCCTTCAACAGTCAAGTACTGGGTGTTAATATCTCATGAAGTGTTTCTCCATTTGAATGAGAAGCCCCTTCAATCATCACAATCAACCTCTCTATCATAATTTTATCACGCTACAAAAAACTGTTAGATCACAAACTATGTCAGGTTCTTAAACATATATCATAACAAGTCACCATCATGTTATCAAACATTCATCAATTGTTAGTGTCATTTAAGAGTATCTTCATACTTCAAGGATCATAATAATCAAGTCAGGGCTTCCAATTCTACCACATGTCATATTTACTAATATTTACCAATATCAACAAGAGAATCAATCTTATTGTCACACATTAATTATGCTTATCTCAAGCATTAACAACAATATCAAGATATAATATATCAAAAGAAATGTGCTAGATTTATTTATGAGATCAAGAAATCCATCATGTCTAAAATGAAAGATGCTAGCTGAATATCAAGAGCACCAATATATATCACATGTACCATAAATCAAACTTACTTTCATATTCTTGTCATACCTTAGGGCTTACCTTGCCATCCAATATTGCAGCTTACATACCTTATAATATTCATGCACCTTTGCAGCTTGTGACACTTATTTTTCATTGACAGTTGTAGCTCTTCTCTTCCTACACTAGTTGTATTTTCCTGCACCACAAATGATCCTCGAGAAGGATCCACTTATCACATCTCATCAAGAGGTTAGAAGTAACCACATACTCAAACGTTCATGCAGGAAGCAATAATCAAATCAGTAATCATAAACAAGAATATGATCACAAAGAGGTAACATAAATCTAAAAGGTACTTATCTTTAACGAGAGGAGATCAACTCCTTCCTGAACCTACTTGCCTTCAATATATTTCAACCAACTTCTTCATCAACTAGGCCTAATTGAGACTATCCCATCTAGGGTTACATCAATTTTGTCACAAGTGCTAGAGCATATTCACACTAATCATGCTATAAAACTCAAGCCATTATTTTTTCCTAGGGTTTCTTCCAAACCCTAATCTCATTATATCCATCAAACCCTAATAACCAAAATACCTTAGATTTCCTTCAAACCCTAACATTCTTTTAGATCACATCCATCTTCCCTTGCTTCCATTGAAGGTGTCTTCTCAGGGGTGATCTCAATGACATTTCTTCATCCAAATCTAATCCCATGTTAAATTTTCTTAAGGCCATATTGATTTTTGCTTTAGATAATTGTATTTCTTCATTTGCATATTAAATTTACCCCGCAACACCATATCATTATTCATTTTTACAACACTATTTAGAAATATATGCAATTATATAGAAAGAACAATATCATCATCAATGCAACGGAACATAAAGGAACAATAGAATAAAAACATTCACACATAGATCCACCATGATTGGATAGAGACTAGGGCAAAACCTACTACAGGGAAAACCCTTTCAAATTCTTCTTCTTATTGGATTTTCATTGAATGATCAACAAAGAGAAGGTACAATGATCCATATCTTCAACCATAAACTTATCCAACAAAATTCAACTAAACAACATCCATGAGATGAACCCAACAATGCTAATAATCAAAACCTTACTTCAAAAGCCTACAATCAACGGTCACTGTCTGCGGTCAACTGATTAAACAAAACCCTAGGTTCCAATCATACACAGAGAGTGATGTGCATGCTGTTGAAACCTTCCAACCACACGCATGCGCCTGTGTGCCTACGGTTATAACTAAAAATTATTTGTGACAAGCCTGCGGTCTAAAACCAAAACCCTAGCACACATGTAAGCTCCAGACCCTAAAATCTCAAACCTTTGCAAGTGAACTTCCACGAACCATCTCAGACCTGTGTGAGACAAACCAAAGAAATAATAAAAATGATCATAATGATATCCAAATGAGGGTCACTTGACTTGTACTTATAGCCATCTGTTAGGTCCCTATAATACTAGTGATTACCCCATTCCTATTGTAGTTGTATCCCTTATTAATATTTTTGTGCCCCTATTGTCCCCATATTGTTATTACTGTGCCCCATAGAATCCCTCTATTGTTATTTTTGTGGCTTCATATTATTATTGTTAGGTCGGCTGGGTTATATTGTGACTATTTAGAATCCTATATATAGAAAGGAGGTTTTGTCATTTGAATCATCGAAGAATTGTTCATTTGTGTAATGTAAAGGAGGTTGCCCCCTCGAAGAGGATGACTTCTAAGGCGTTCAACTATCTTTTCTATCTTTTTGTGAGCTGGTTTCATAACACTATCCATGGGTGTCCAATTTCTCTTTTGGGCCGACCTGTCATTTTGTGCACATATGAGCTTTTATTCAAAAATACACTTTCCCTTGTCCAAATTGAGCGCTTCAATAGTCAGAATTGGTCCTCTCAAAAGAGGAATCTAGTTCTATGATTTGAATTTGTCACTGAGATGCCAAAAATTAACATTGAAAAACATACAACGTATACATCTACTTGGTTTTGGTAGAGGTACTTGTGAGAAAGAGTGCAATAAATTAAATTGTTATTGTCGTTCAAATTTAATCATGGTTCAAACTAAGTGTCAATTTCATGTTTGAAGAGGTATGTCTGTGCTAAAATGGAAGCTCTCATTTGAATATGGATGACTAGTGTAGACCAACATGAATAAAATGATTTACTGTCCAAGTTCTGTTAATATAATTCACTTGTCTTACGACGAAACCCGACGTGGAAATCAATCATAGGGCAACCCCAACATTAGGTGAAATAGATTGAGTGGTTTCCATTTTCAATTCAACATGAAGAAATCTATGATAAGATTGAGTACAGGTAATGAAGATCTCGTGTGTTGCCTTCAAGAAGAGGCTACTATCGGTAATAGGTGAATTTTTAGTAGATAATCTATGCTATGGAGAAGTGTAGTTTTGAAAGAGACTGTCATGTGGTGATTTGAGTACAAACCTGAGTATGACAAGGTGAAGAGGAGCCCGCAAAATTTATGCCTATTGTAGATTTTGGGAATATTTTAAGACTTTGATGTCCAAAAAAGGTGAAACAATTAAACTTTCTCATAACTCTCAAATTTTAAGATATTCTCAAAATCTACAATGGACATAAAGAGAGGCCGAGGATCCCACTTGTTACAGATGCATGAGTCATTTGTAGAGAAAAGAGATGGCTAGGGAAGTCATTGTCATGTGCATTTTTAATGCTTTGTCGTAATCTAAGTCCCATTCAAACTCAAATCGGAGCATAATTTTAAGTGTCCATGTGGAGTGGAAATATATATTTCAAAATGAGTAGATTACAAACGAAAGGGAGCTATTGCAGATAAATTTAAATTATGGGATTGGAGCAGAGATGCAATAGTAGTGCAATGGTTGGGCATACCATAATCATCGAAGAATATATCTGAATTTTGTTGTTAATATATATATATATATATATATATATATATATATATATATATATATATATATATATATATATATATATATATATATATATCTATATATTATACAAAGCAATCGAAAATTCGTGCGATATTGGAGAGTATTGATGAGCCGAGAATGAATCACCCAATCAGGAATAGCAAGAAACGATTACAAAAAATGTAGTGTGTCTCAACATGTATAGAAGATGGGAATGACTAAGGAAAAAACTAAACGAAGATCAAGCCGACAAGAAAATTGCAATTTCCTATCAGAAAATCATGTTTCTCTAGTGATTAAAGCAAAGCTTGAGACTAGTTGTTACAGGGAAAAGTGTCTATATAGAACTGCTCTATCCCACTAAGGTGTGACAGTTGCCTTAGAAACAAACAGAGAAAAGCTACTTTCGTTTTTCCATTATGAATTATAGATAGAGAGGAACAGAAAGACCAACCTCTGTCTTGCGCTAATCTCCTGATTTGATTCCTCTCTTCTTTGATAGTCTTTAGCTACATGCTCCCTTGCACGCCCAGCTTCACAAAGTACCTATAAGATCATAGTAGCATAGCACTATACAAAGACATGGATCTATAATCATAAACAATCTAGGATCAGATGTAAATTGACCATACAAATGTAGCAAACATCAATGACACAAGAGCATGGAGGAAAACTTAAATAGCTTTTATTGATAAACAAGAAAGAGCCAAGAGGAGTTACAACCAGTTGTTCTGACACAACATCAACCTCTCAGCAAGGAAGCCCCTCTTCACCTCATACAAAGCTTAGATCACCCAACAATCTGATGTTTGTCTCAAGAAACTAACAACAATTCCTTACAATATGAAAAATTCCAGCCTCTAGATCTCTGGGATGAGGGATCCATATATAGATATCTATAATGGAGATGAGTCAGCTTATGATTTGATTAGTGTCCTCCCTCTGATAGTTCTTGCTTCCACTTGGAGATTGATGATCTCTTACTCATCCTTGGTCGAATTCAGAGAGGCAAGTGTCATAGGAGAAGATTCTGGAAGCTTCCATTGCCTCTCCACTTCGTGGAATGACACTGCCATTTGTCATTTCTTGCCCATCGCACCCCATAGAAGGGCTTTTTGAAATGCAACACACCCACACAGTGTATTTAGGTGAGATGCAATGCACTTGGCTAGTGGAGCAGCTGAAATGATCCTGTTTTGACCAATTCTGAGCAGTTTTTCATGGAGAACTTCTGGGAGAAGCTGTAATCTGTTGACCTTGTTCCTTTAGGGGTTAGAACAACACTTTTAGGGACTTAGGAGCCCTTGGTTTATGGACATTTCATGCTTGGGGTTGTAGTGCCCAAAAATGTCTATAACAGTTGCCTCCTAAAGCATGAGGTCGTTAATCTTTTGATGTCGGGTGAAATGCTTTATTATGAGGATCCGAAGTTCTTTCAAGCTGGGAGGAGACCTGTACTAAGATACAATACAATACATTATCTTCATAATATTTTCATGATCTAGCTGAGGCGGGCATTCTCATGCTCAGATCTATAAATTCATTTTCATGTACATAGGACAGACAATCGTCTGAGTGTAGACTGATGATTCTGATAGAGCCATCATCATTTTGATTGGATGATTATCTGTGCAACAATGATGTACATTTGATGTCTTTATTTCCCTGAATATATATCGCAGCCCGGATGGATGAAACTAGATCCGGGGTCTTCAATCTCGTTCGATCTTCACTCGAAGTACAAGTCGATCCATGTGAAAGCTATTCTGGAATCGAACATGGAAAGACATCACCTGATTACCAGCCAATGATGTAAGCTGTTAACAGACGTGAGAGGAATCACCGATAATGATAATGACCCTCAAGGTACTGCAGTACAATTCACGTGGTGTGAATAGAGGACTTGGCGTCGAACACAACGCAAAATCTTTCGGTCGAAGGCCATTGATGTAAACCTGTTACCAGAAGTGAGAAACTTGTCGTTGAGGCATGCAAGCTTCAAAGTACTGAATGGGGTGTTCCTAGATCAACTTCTTGGATAATGAGCTGATGTCGACAATGTTGGCATTATGATTCAGGTGTTGTCCTTGATGGCAACCCATTCAGGTGATAGATCACTATTCTTAATGATCAGCTCTCTATTTTTAAGAAGGACGCAGGCAATCTGTTCAGAAAGTGCGTCCTCGCAGGTATACCATGCAGAACCCGCGTCCAGGGACGCAGGCCAGCCGTTCAGGGGGTGCGTCCACCCAGTGCACACATTTCAAGACAGAGAAAAGCACGTGGGGGTTTCTTGTGTGGTTTCTAGCCGACGGTTTTGTGTTTCTATGGTGTCGGCTCGTGGTATTGTTCCATGTTTTGGGGAGGAGCTTGCCTATATAAAGCAAAGGAGTTCATTTGGATTAATTATGTTTTGGTTGAACATCTTATGAGGGTAAGATCTGGTCTAGATCTAAACAAGGCGAATCTGATGGACCGAGATCTCTTCGGCTCTTGCTCGGATCTGTAGATCTGATTGTCTGGGTTACTTCTAAAGTCTTGAAATCATCTTTGCCCAGAGGGACGCAGGTGCAGTAAGGGTTCAGGTGCGTCCGGGACGCAGGAGCGAAGTGTTTCAGGTGCGCCGGACGCAGGTGCAGGAAGGGTTCTGAGTGCGTCCGGGACGCAGGCTAGCAGTTGAGCAGGGTGTGTCCAGGGACTCAGGTCAGCAGTTGAGCAGGGTGAGTCCAGGGACTCAGGCTAGCAGTTGAACAGGGTGAGTCCGGACTCAGGCTGGCAGTTGAGCAGGGTGCTTCCTTCTCTTAAAATCCTTGTTTCTCATTGTTGTGTTCTGGGTTTTGGTCCTATTATTGTTGATCTGGTTACTACAGTTGATTGGGTGATTCTCTTACACTTGATGATCAATTAATGCTTATGGATCCAGTTTGAAAATTTATGAAAAGTGGTCCTTGTATGAAAAGAAGTAGGGGGTTGTAGCTCCCTTCCAGGAGAGACTGGAAAACGAGAGAGAGTTGTAGCTCTCTGCAGGTTGCAGCCTGCGTACTGGTAAAGGACTGCACCAGTACAAAATCATTGTAAAAGAATTTCTAAATTGAAAGAAGATAGAGACATATTGCAGCAGGTGGTTTTCTCCCACATTGGGTTTCCACCTTACATCTTGTGTTCTTTGGTGTGACTGTCTATTTTCTTTGTTCATGCTCATTATTTTATGGTACTGATATGCAAGAATAATTCAAAAGATCAAATAAGGAAGATTTGTTAAATTGCTAGATAATACTGATTCACCCCCCCTCTCAGTATTATTTCCAACAATTGGTATCAGAGCAGGTCCTTCAGAAAAGCTTGATCGCTTGAAGGTAGATCGTTCATCATGAGCAACTACGAGAGAGAAGCATCAATCAGGCCACCGGTTTTTGATGGGACAAACTTCAATTATTGGAAGGTAAGAGTTACTGCATATCTTCAATCTCTTGGTACAGAAGTTTGGGACATTGTAGAAACAGGCTATGCTTTTCCTTCAGCTACTCCTACAGATCCAGCTGAGAAAAAGAAGTATGAAACAAATGCAAAAGCAGTCAGTACTCTATTAGGAAGTATATCCCAAACAGAATTCATGAAGGTAATGCACTTCAAATCAGCAAAAGAAATATGGGACAAAATGATCACGAGCTATGAAGGAGATGAACAGGTAAAACAAGCTAAACTTCAAACTCTCAGGATTCAATATGAGACTCTCAAGATGTATAATGATGAAAGTGTGGCTAATTATTTTCTTCGGGTAGATGAGATTGTTAATTGTATGAAAAATTTGGGTGAAGAAATAAAAGAGTCTATAGTAGTTCAAAAGATTCTAAGATCATTATCCCCCAAGTTTGAATCTAAAGTATCTGCAATAGAAGAAAAAGAAAATCTTCGTGTTCTCACTATGTCTCAGCTACATGGAATTCTAACTGCTTATGAAATGAGAAAGGGAGGTCCATCAAACAGAAGGGAGGCTGCTTTTAAGGCATCAGGCAAAGAAGATCACGATGAAGCAAGCCATGTTCCAGAAGAAGAGGAAGAAGAATCAAATTTTGTCAAAAATCTTCAAAGGGGTTCTGGAAGGTTCAGAGGTAAGCTACCTTTCAAATGCTTTGCTTGTGGAAGAGTAGGTCATTATGCTGCAAAATGTCCTTATAAGGATAAAGGAAAGGAACCAGCTAGATGGAACAAGAAACAAAGTGCAAATAAGAAAAGCTACTACACCCATGAAGATAGTGATGGCTTATCAAACAGTGATGAAGATGAACAAGGTAATAAATATAGGTTGTTAATGGCATTTGAAGATGATGATTATGAGGATGCTGTAGATGTGGATAACCTTTATGATGAAATTACTAGACTCAAGAGATGTATAGAAGAAAAGAACATGATCATTGATACTCTACAATTTCAAATTGATGAAAAGGAAAAACATCTTGAAAAATTAGAAGGTGAAATTGTTGGTCTTAGAAAAGAAATTGAGAAAACAAAAGCTATTAATCTCAAGTTTGTCAAAGGATCTGAAACTTTGGATGAGATTATCAGTGTGCAGCGGTCTCCACTAAATAAGACAGGTCTGGGCTATAATGGAGAAACTTCTCAAGCATCCACTTCAAAAAGTTATCTTGATGCAGCAAGAAGAAATGAGCAAAAGCACAATGAAGATCATCAGGTAAAGCAGGGACAAACTTCAAACAGAAACTATCAGGGGCAATCCAGCTTAAGGGTGAACAAAAGCCACAACCAGCCACAGGTAAAATCTTCCCAGTTTGGTTCAAAAATAGATGAAAATAGAAATTACAATCAGTTGGCTGGTAGATTCAATAACCGCAGAAGCTTCTTCAATGGACAATGCTTTTCTTGTCATAACTTTGGTCACAAAGCAGCTCAATGTGTTGCGTATAAAACAATCATGACTAGGGAAGCTCAAAAACAAAGAAGTATGACAGGGATTACAAAAAAGACCTATAACAGCTTTTCGGCTCTTGAAAATGAAGTTGAATGTTCTATTTGCAATAATTTTGGTCATGAAGACTTTGAATGCAGAAGCAGGTTTCAGGAAAGAAAGGAACAAGAACGGAAAAAGGAACAAGCCTCAGGAACCAAAACATGGAGAATAAAGGAACCTCAAACAGAAAGATGTGGGATAGCATTTTATGCAGAAGGACAGGAAAATCTATGGTACATTGACAGTGGATGTTCGAAGCATATGACAGGTGATAAAGAAAAACTTGAGTCTTATTCTATTTTAGAAAAGGGAAAGAAAGTCTCTTTTGGAAATGATACTCCTGCAACTATAAAAGGAAAAGGTATTGCTCCTTTAAAAGAAGATGTTAAGGCTGGAAATGTTTTGTTTGTTGATGGATTGAAGCATAATCTACTAAGTGTCAGCCAGATGTGTGATCAAAGAACCGAGGTTATATTCAGATCAAATGGATGTCTTGTTCGTGATCTTGATACAGGTAAAACAATTCTCAAAGGGAAAAGAACTCCAAATAATCTATACATATTTGAAGAAGGACAACAACAATGCTATCTAAGCAAGGATGAAGAGCACTGGTTATGGCATCGAAGGTTGGGACATCTAAGCTTCTCTCAAATAAGGAAAGCATGCAAATATCAGGCAGTTCGCGATCTTCCAGATATCAAAATTCCTGACAACACCATACGCAGATCATGTCAGTTTGGAAAACAAACCAGGACTAACTTTCCAGAGAAAGAAGGATCAGCTAGCATGCCTCTTGAGCTAGTACATACAGATGTATGTGGACCATTCAGGAAAAGAACACCTAGAGGAGAGGAATACTTGATATTATTTATTGACGATTTCTCCAGGTTTGTTTGGTTAGGACTTATGAAGCACAAAGATGAAGCATTCGAAAAATTCAAATCCTTCAAAGCCTTGGTTGAAAATGAATCAGGTCACAAAATTAAGTGCCTCAGATCCGACAGAGGTGGGGAATTTACTTCAAATGAATTTTTCGATTTCTGTGATGAACATGGGATAAGGAGAGAATTCTCTACAGCTAGAACTCCTCAGCAAAATGGAGTTGTTGAAAGAATGAACAGAACAATCCAACAAATGGCTCGTGCTATGCTTGATGAATCAGGAACTCCCGCAACTTTCTGGGGTGAAGCTGCACATGCTGCGGTTATTATTCTCAACAAGACAAATGTTCGGGTGAACAGCACTCAAACTCCTCATGAGCTCTGGAGTGGTAAAACTCCTTCAGTAAAGCATTTCAAAATCTTTGGGAGCAAATGCTATATCAAGAATACTGAGGAGCAGCTTGGCAAACTTGATCCTAGAGCAGATGAAGGCATTCTTCTTGGCTATTCTCCACATAGCAAAGCATACAAATGCTACAATAAAAGACTTGGCAAAATTGTTGACAGCATTGATGTAGTGGTTGATGAGAAGGGATACATTCCTAGGCAAATATATCGTGAAGACATCGAAGAAGATGAAAGCTACCCTCAAAGACAGAATGATGAAGAAGAAGAACCTCAAGAAGAATCTCAAGAAGAACCTCACGAAGACGCAGAAGAATGAACAAGAATAGAAGAAAAGACTCCATCCAGATATGTTCAGAAGAACCATCCAGAATCTCAGATCATGGGACAGAAAGAAGCAGGTATACAAACTAGAAGAACAGTTGCAGAAGCTTCAAGCTATTTGGCATTACTCTCCTCTACTGAACCACAAAATGTGAAAGAGGCATGCAAAGATGAATGTTGGGTGAAAGCAATGGATGAAGAACTTGAGCAAATCGAAAAGAACAACACTTGGGAGCTGGTTCCTAGACCAAAGGATAAGAATGTTATCGGAACAAAATGGGTCTTCAAAAATAAATTGAATGAAAATGGAGAAGTAATTAGAAACAAAGCCAGACTTGTTTGTAAAGGGTATGCACAGCAAGAAGGAATAGACTTTGAAGAAACTTTTGCTCCTGTTGCAAGACTTGAGGCCATCCGAATGTTCCTTGCTCTCTCAAGTTTTCAGAACTTCAAAGTATTTCAAATGGACGTAAAATCAGCCTTTCTGAATGGAGACTTGGAAGAAGAAGTGTACATTGAACAGCCAGATGGGTTCATTCTTGGAAATAATCCAAATCTTGTATGCCGATTGAAAAAGGCTCTCTATGGTCTCAAACAAGCCCCAAGGGCTTGGTACTACCGGTTGGACAAATATCTTCATCAACAAGGTTTTTCAAAAGGTTCAGCAGATAGCAATCTATATATAAAAGTTGAAAATGGCAAATTGCTAATACTTGTTGTGTATGTAGATGACATTATTTTTGGCAGCAATGAAGAAGCTATGAGTCAAAGCTTTGCCTCAGTCATGCAGAAAGAATTTGAAATGTCCTTGCTAGGAGAACTGACATACTTCCTTGGTTTGCAAATCCAACAAAAGGAAGGAGGAATCCTTTTATCTCAAACCAAGTATCTCAAGCAGATTTTGAAGAAATATGGCATGGAAGATGCAAAACTAGTATGTACACCCATGGTCACAGGATGTAGTCTCAGTGCAAATGATGAATCTGCAGCAGTACATCAACCAACCTACAGATCTATGATTGGAAGTTTACTATATTTGACAGGTACCCGACCGGACATCATGCATGCAGTTGGAATAGTTGGAAGATTTCAGGCAAATCCGAAGGAAACTCATCTTCAGGCAGTGAAGAGAATTTTCAAATATCTTCAAGGGACTCAAAATTATGGCTTATGGTATCCTAGAGATACAGATCTCACTCTTCATGCTTATACAGATGCAGATTGGGCCGGAAGCGTGGATGACAGGAAAAGCACAAGTGGTGGTGCGTTCTTTATGGGTTCCAGACTGGTATCTTGGTTCAGCAAGAAACAGAGTTCAATTGCCTTGTCTACAGCTGAAGCAGAATATGTTGCTGCTGCATCTTGTTGCACCCAACTCCTTTGGATGATGCAGACTTTGCAGGATTATCAAATCACTTGTACACCTCCAATCCCTATCTTATGTGACAACACAAGTGTAATCAGCATCTCAAAGAATCCGGTTATGCATTCAAAAACCAAGCACATACCAATCAAGTACCATTTTCTCCGGGAACAAGTACTTGAACAGAAGGTCAAGTTGGAGTATGTTCCTTCTAAGGAACAAGTTGCTGATATTTTCACCAAACCGTTGCCTAGGGACACTTTTGAATACCTCAGGCAAAAGCTGGGGGTTGTTGATGCATCATCTTATTGTTGAACATCTTCTTATTGGTGGTATAGACTCAGGGGGAGCACATAATGCATTGTTGGCATTATGGAGAAGGAGATCTTGGAAATAGCTGCAATATGTCTCTATCTCTTTCATGGTGGTACGTTGCTGCAGATCAGGTTCATAGGGGGAGCATGAGCGTAGGGGGAGCATACCCTTTGCCCTTGATGTCAAAGGGGGAGAATGAAGCTGAAGATCATGAGGTTGCCATCAAGTCCAAAGGGGGAGATTGTTGGCATTATGATTCAGGTGTTGTCCTTGATGGCAACCCATTCAGGTGATAGATCACTATTCTTAATGATCAGCTCTCTATTTTTAAGAAGGACGCAGGCAATCTGTTCAGAAAGTGCGTCCCCGCAGGTATACCATGCAGAACCCGCGTCCAGGGACGCAGGCCAGCCGTTCAGGGGGTGCGTCCACCCAGTGCACACATTTCAAGACAGAGAAAAGCACGTGGGGGTTTCTTGTGTGGTTTCTAGCCGACGGTTTTGTGTTTCTATGGTGTCGGCTCGTGGTATTGTTCCATGTTTTGGGGAGGAGCTTGCCTATATAAAGTAAAGGAGTTCATTTGGATTAATTATGTTTTGGTTGAACATCTTATGAGGGTAAGATCTGGTCTAGATCTAAACAAGGCGAATCTGATGGACCGAGATCTCTTCGGCTCTTGCTCGGATCTGTAGATCTGATTGTCTGGGTTACTTCTAAAGTCTTGAAATCATCTTTGCCCAGAGGGACGCAGGTGCAGTAAGGGTTCAGGTGCGTTCGGGACGCAGGAGCGAAGTGTTTCAGGTGCGCCGGACGCAGGTGCAGGAAGGGTTCTGAGTGCGTCCGGGACGCAGGCTAGCAGTTGAGCAGGGTGCGTCCAGGGACTCAGGTCAGCAGTTGAGCAGGGTGAGTCCAGGGACTCAGGCTAGCAGTTGAACAGGGTGAGTCCGGACTCAGGCTGGCAGTTGAGCAGGGTGCTTCCTTCTCTTAAAATCCTTGTTTCTCATTGTTGTGTTCTGGGTTTTGGTCCTATTATTGTTGATCTGGTTACTACAGTTGATTGGGTGATTCTCTTACACTTGATGATCAATTAATGCTTATGGATCCAGTTTGAAAATTTATGAAAAGTGGTCCTTGTATGAAAAGAAGTAGGGGGTTGTAGCTCCCTTCCAGGAGAGACTGGAAAATGAGAGAGAGTTGTAGCTCTCTGCAGGTTGCAGCCTGCGTACTGGTAAAGGACTGCACCAGTACAAAATCATTGTAAAAGAATTTCTAAATTGAAAGAAGATAGAGACATATTGCAGCAGGTGGTTTTCTCCCACATTGGGTTTCCACCTTACATCTTGTGTTCTTTGGTGTGACTGTCTATTTTCTTTGTTCATGCTCATTATTTTATGGTACTGATATGCAAGAATAATTCAAAAGATCAAATAAGGAAGATTTGTTAAATTGCTAGATAATACTGATTCACCCCCCCTCTCAGTATTATTTCCAACAGACAAGAAGCGATCCGTCACAGGAGGGCCTTAATGAATCCCACATCAATGACACGGACCAGAGCAAATGATTTTAATGGAGGTGAAAACGATCTGGTGATATAGGTTTAGGGTGGCAGTCATGAAAGAATGGAGTATAAATGTATGGTAGTGGGTGAGACATAGGTGAATTCTCTGAATGACTTCTCTTGAACATATCGGCAACACTGATGTGATGGATTGGTAGCATTAACCCCAAATGTGGATGGTATGATGGGACCATGGTGATGTGACCAGTGAATGAAACAACCCAACCCGACTCGGACGCGGAGTGGAAGTGTCATGTTCAAGAGCGACTTGCTACCAACAAGTTTCTTCAAGTTTTCTTCCCAATTTTCCCCAGTCATTGCTGACCAGTACCTCTTTATTTTTGTCAAGCTTGAGGAGGATAACATATGCTTGTTCTATAATTTTCCCTTTGGGCAAACCCATCGCTATGTTTTAACGAGCCTAGCGATAGTGAAACTCGTTCTCGTCTATAGACAAGTTTGTCGCTATTAAACTTTTAACGAGTTTAACGACAAAGATAACTCGGTCCTTTTCAATTTTAGAGAGTCTGAAAAGGAACGTAAAGGTAACTCCAAAATTCCTTTTTCGTCATCTAATCCCTTAAGTCCGAAAAAGTATAAAACAATACAGAAGGGATGAATTTTTGATACTTTTAACGAGCCAAACAAAACAAGCGCTCGATCTTTTTGTGTAATAGTCTCTCAGGTCCAAAAAGATTAAAATTTAGAGGAGAGATAACACTTCCAGTCCCTTTAACGAGCTGGAGAGGCCAATGGCTCGGCAATCTTTTCATATTTTACAAGTCAGTTGAAAAGAGCTTAAAGGAGACTCGTCTTTTGAGGAATGAGTGATAAAATGGATAGTAACTGATTCCAGGTAAGGCTTGGAATTTTCCAATCACGGCAGTGTTACAAGGATGGCTAGTGAAATCACTCTTCGCAGCTGTTCCTTAAAATGGGTAAACAATCAAATGGAGGTGAATGATCGGCCAATGCAAAAGTGGAGGTGATGGTGCAAACACGACCAAGGCTTTAATGGTTGAAGTACTACATTCGCGATGGTTATTTACCGGTGAATAGTTCATTTTTTAATGAGCTTAAACGCGGGGGGAAACATTTGCTCATGTCTTATGTTTATTTTTTAACGAGCTTGAACTATGTGCTAAAACTGCTCGATGCGGGTTTATTTTTTAACAAGCTTGAACCTTGCGGTAACACTGCTCGATTAATTCAGTCGTGTGATAAGAATGTCCCATTTAAAATGGCAATTTTTAGATTTTTTCCCGACATCCTTTCTTTATGCAAGTTAGGAAACGACCAATCCAAAAAAAACAGATAAATGATCGCTCTTTGCTTGCACGCCAAAAGGCTTGCATGCCCCCAGGTATAAAATAGAATTTCAAGGTTACCCCTTCTTCTTTCCGTTAAAACATTTGTTTTACTGGGAGAGGTCTACCTCTTATAGGTTACCCAAAGATTGTTTTATTCATAGCGCAAACAAAACACTTCTTCGGCGATGTTTACCGAAATAGACAAAGGTGAGTGAAGGAGGCTACTCCACTCACGTAACTTTGACAACAGAATCTTGTTCTAGAATAACCCCCTCTTCCAATCACGGACGGGAGTACAGACTAGTCATATTCTCTCGTGGAAACCTACCCTATATCTGAAGTTTTCCTGCCGAAGCAGACTAGGGTGCATGCCCCCTGGGTTTCAATCATGTCCCCCGAATCACTCGCGCTCATCAGGCAGGCAGACTGGAGATTGAGACATTTCTTGCGTGAAAAGACCATTCAGGGATGGTATATGACTATTTGCTCTGTATGATCTGGGAAATGAAAGCTGGTCTACGAGCTTGACCACTCTTCCTTCATGCGGAAAACACATTACTCTAAAGAGTGAGGAGACAGTTGCTCCTATGAAATAAATATAGTCTCGTCCAAGGAGCAGATTATAATCTAGGGGTCCTTGAACTACCATTACGTTCATGTGAATGGTTTTCCCCCTCAATGTTATGGGCACATTGGGAAGGATCCCTAACAGTCGATTGGTTCCTTTATCAAAGCCTATTAAATTTCTCATCTCAGGCAAAAGTGATGGTGAACCAAGCTCTTTCCAAGCAGTCGAGGAAAGGATACTCACAGAAGCCCCCTCATCTATGATGGTGCTAGCCATAACCATTCTATATATTTGAACAATGATTCGGAATTGTACACTAGTTGGTAAAGGGGGTCTACCTAGTTGATTCCAGTCGAAGGAGACAACTAGGTTGCTTGGAGGTGGGACCGAATAGATGGCCGGGTATGACTCTGACGAACTTCCTTCCTGCGGTAAAGGAACGGGTAAATTGCCCCCATGCTCATTGGAGTCTGTGCTTACGAAAAGAATTTGGACTGTGTCATCCTTGTTCTCTTCAGTGACTGTATCATCTGAAGATGGAACCTCTGAAGGCAAGACCGGGTCAACTGCCACCTCGACCTTTTGACTTTCGTCTGGTATGGGTTCAGATGGTTTGTCTTCAATGATAGATGCTTCAGCCGACCACCTGAGTGGGCCAGCTGGATTTTCAACTAGTGATGGACTCGGCAAGAGTTTTTTATATCCAGGAGGAAGTCATAGCGGTGAAACCGGACGATCGTCCAAAAATCCTTTAGCCTCGTCTAAGAAGGGACAATAGTGGATGACATGATCGCCTTCGCACAGTTTACAAGGAAATCTATATTTTCCTTTTTGTCCTAGGGCTACACTTTCACTAGTCGATGGTGTGTTTTCAACATGATCATCAGAGGTTGACGACACCGGGTTGTGCAAACGAGGAGACCAGTCCCTTAAGATCTGAGGGATGCAAGGACAATCTCTATGATAGTGGTCTCCTTTGCAAATGACACGTGGCGATTTAGGCCTGGTCGGTGCAGTGTGTGGATTTTCTCTAGACGATGCTCATTTTCCCCCATTCACTTTTGGCTCCTTCTTCTTCTTCTTTTCCTTCTTCTTCTCGGGTACTTGACTTTTGGCTTTGCTAGCCCCATAAAGCGAAGAGGAAGGAGGAGAGGAAGAATTAGAGGAAGTAGAAGGTTGGTGGGTAACTCTGGACTCCTCTATTTGCTGGTTCGATTGTTCAGGAATTGCGGTGTTCTGAAAGACAGAGGTTGAGAAGAGCCATACAGGCAAGCTGACTGTCAGTCTTGGAAGAGACAATGTGGCCATATGGGGTGCACCAACATCTTCCCAAGAGGAGAAGGGACTAGGATTTCCTCCAAGGGGAATTCCTTGGTTGGTGGATTTCATTTTCTCAACCCAAGATCAACGTAGGAAAGGGTAATGAGTATTCCGTTTAAAATAAATTTTAGATGCTTTGACATAACTTGTTTTTTCAATTTTTAAGAGTCGAGAAAAAACAAAAGATGACTCTAGTCTCCTTCGATTTTTAATGAGCCTGAAGTGACAAGTGCTCAGATGGACCTTTTCTGTTAAGGAGTCTGAAAAGGAACGAAAGGTACTGCTATGGAAATCTAGGTAGAGGGATTACCAAACCAATCGCAAAACTGCAGAATACTTTTTACGGTACAGCAGTCAATCTTCCCGAATGCTGTTTTCAGTGCATTGCGATCGATAGGGTGGCAGACATGGCTTCCTATGGATAAAGGATTAAGCCTATTGGGGTCTCCCAAAATATACTCGACGGTATGTGGGAGCACAAGTCCGTACTGGCACTTATCGCCTCAAAGTGGAGGAATCACCCAACCATCAGTGAGAACAATAGTTACCAGGCTTTATGACGCCGGAATACGTCTTTAGCCTAGACTTCTAAATGTTGTGTGTTAAGTTCCAAAGTGTTGTTAGATTCATTGAATTTATTTTATAGTTGATCTTGTTTATGAAGTTTGCCTTTTAGGTTCACTGTGAGATGTAGATGTAATTCTTAAAATGCAATCTAAGATGATAAACAAACTTTTTATCTTCTTTTTGCAATGAAAATCCTAGCTACTTAGGAAAGAAAGACAAAATCTTTTCACAAAGAGCAAAGAGCACACTCTAAATGCACTTTCCTAAATCAAACCAATCAGACTGTCTATATGCAAATGCACATGCATGTATTTGTTTTCGACTTTCTTAGTATATGAATGCCAAAAAGAAAGTTGATGCACAAATCTGAATTTATTTTCAAGCGACAAATATCAACAAGTTTCCTTTCGAAATAAAAAATGGAGACGATCACAACACCTTACGATTTTGAAGTGAATACTTGTTCTTGACACTAGAAGATTACAAATTCAAACCAAAAACAATAGTAACAGGATAATCAACCATCAACAGCAATCAAACTCTTTCCTACGATTGAAATCGACACTTGCGACAGTTTCAAATCAAAGGACGACAGCACGATTATGCTACTTTTGCAAAGGAGAACTGAAAATGACTCAAAAAACACACAAAAAACATCTACAGTTCTTTTGTACAAAGGAGGCAGAATAACAGCAAGGAAAAGGGGTTTCAAACAGACATATACTGATCACAGGCAGCAAAATTCAGGAATAGAACTGGAAAGAATGAATCACAGAAACCAAAACTGCACAGAGCCTAGTCTGATCAGCGCACCTGTAACACAGAGAATTTGAAATGCAGCGCACCTTCTCCACTCAGGAAGTGCGCTAAAGTTCAGATTCTCTGAACAGTACCTGCGTTGGGCTAGAAACAAGATTTTGTTTGGGTTTCAGGTCATAGTTTGCAGTTCAGTTCTTGGGTTTTGGCCGAGCAAAAGGCAATCAGTAATGCAACAATCAGGGGTAGATCTAAGGAGGATCTAAGAGCTATCACAAGGGCAATAAGATAGTTTGTGAATCAGTTGTTTAAATCATAAACAGATCCAGTAGATGGATTGAAGTAGCATTTATCTACTTTGCATTTGCTATGGCAAATGCAGTTCGAATGCTACCTGTAAGTTTATGAAATAGACAACAAAGAATGATAAACAAACAAACTAATTCTTCCCCAGCGGAGTCGCCATTTTGTTACAGGGAAAAGTGTCTATATAGAACTGCTCTATCCCACTAAGGTGTGATAGCTGCCTTAGAAACAAACAGAGAAAAGCTACTTTCATTTTTCCTTTATGAATTATAGATAGAGAGGAACAGAAAGACCAACCTCTGTCTTGCGATAATCTCCTAATTTGATTCCTCTCTTCTTTGATAGTCTTTAGATACCTGCTCCCTTGCACGCCCGGCTTCACAAAGTACCTGTAAGATCATAGTAGCATAGCACTATACAAAGACATGGATCTATAATCATAAACAATCTAGGATCAGATGTAAATTGACCATACAAATGTAGCAAACATAAATGACACAAGAGCATGGAGGAAAACTTGAATAGCTTTTATTGATAAACAAGAAAGAGCCAAGAGGAGTTACAACCAGTTGTTCTGACCCAGCATCAACCTCTCAGCAAGGAAGCCCCTCTTCACCTCATACAAAGCTTAGATCACCCAACAATCTGATGTTTGTCTCAAGAAACCAACAACAATTCCTTACAATATGCAAAATTCCAGCCTCTGGATCTCTGGGATGAGGGATCCATATATAGATATCTGTAATGGAGATGAGTCAGCTTATGATTTGATTAGTGTCTTCCCTTTGATAGTTCTTGCTTCCACTTGGAGATTGATGATCTCTTACTCATCCTTGGTCGAATTCAGAGAGGCAAGTGTCATAGGAGAAGATTCTGGAAGCTTCCATTGCCTCTCCACCTCGCGGAATGACACTGCCATTTCTCATTTCTTGCCCATCGCACCCCATAGAAGGGATTTTTGAAATGTAACGCACCCACACAATGTATTTAGGTGAGATGCAATGCGCTTGGCCAGTGGAGCAGCTGAAATGATCCTGTTTTGACTAATTATGACCAGTTTTTCATGGAGAACTTCTGGGAGAAGCTATAATCTGTTGACCTTGTTCCTTTAGGGGTTAGAACAACACTTTTAGGGACTTAGGAGCCCTTGGTTTATGGACATTTCATGCTTGGGGTTGTAGTGCCCAAAAATGTCTATAAGACTAGTTTGTAAGAAGCCAATAATGAAGTGTTTTATGTTGGAGTGCTTGGTTATTGAAGCATTTCAAGAATTTGAAGTTGATATAGTGATGGAGAATAAAGTTGTGTGTTGGAGCTATGAATAGGACTGAGTTAAATATATACTCATGTGAACATTTTAAGAGAAAATTACTTTGAAAGTTTGAAAGGGGAATGCACTCGACTTTGAAGGTGGAAAGGGAGCCCACTTGAGTTTGAAGTTCAATATGCAATTGATTCATAATTTAATTATGAGGTGTGTTTAATATATATTTTTCAGTTTGGTAAAATTTGTAAATCATATATTTTATAAAGTTTAATATACTAAATTTATTTATATATTAGAAAATATACAAGATTTATTGAAAATTATCCAATAAAATGATAAAAAAATTTAATTTTAATAATTAATAACTAAACTGCGCCTCAAATATTATTGTCTTCCCTTTGGGTAGACTTTTCTCTCTGGTACATAATACTGCAGATCTGTATGAGGCTGCAAATTCGCATCCAAAACTTTGGTATTACGAAGCTGCCAAGTCGGCTTCCAGTCTCTTTTGTAGGTTTCCCACTCCAATTCATCTGGCACAGTTTTCAAAACTTCTTGTCTCTGGTTATTATCCCATTCAGTGATAATCATCATAACATGTGCTTCCTTTTGCTCAATATATTCCCGGCTGAGGAAGTCAGGAAGGCTGTTATCTTTTCCCTTGATGTGCTCTACTGTAAAATCAAAATTTGCAAAGAGTGCTTGCCATCTAGCAAACTTTGCTTCTCCAGCTTTCTTGATATCTTTAGATAAAACTTTCTGCATAGCTGAGGCATCTGTTCTGAGAAGAAAAGGCTTGTTTATCAGATAAACTTCAAATTTGCTAATACAATTCCATGCTGCTTTTACCTCTCTTTCAATGACAGAATAGTTTTGCTCCGCTGGATTCCAGACTCCCGAAGCAAATTGAACAACCTGTTCTTCTTTTCCAATTCTTTGTTTCAAGATTCCTCCCCATCCAACATTGCTTGCATCAGATTCAACTATTTTAAAAGCTTGATCATCGGCTACATATAAAATAGGTAAATATTTTACCTTGGCTTTGATTTCTTGGACTGCTCTGGTGTGAAGATCTGACCATTCAGGGGGGTTCTTTCCAAGTCGTTTATTGAGCACCTTCCTGTCGCTGGCACAATCCTGGTAGAAATTGCTGACATAGTTTAGGCAACCCAGAAATCTTTGCAGTTGTGTTTTGTCTTTAAGCACATCTGGGAATTTATCTGCAAATTCGATGGCATGCTGTTGCAGAGAAATTTGTCCGTTGCAAATTGTGTGTCCCAAGAATTTTATAGAAGTCTGGAATACTTCTATCTTCTTCTTGCTCAGCACCAATCCATTCTTTTGAACCAATTTCAAGAAAATATTTACATGTTTGAAATGGTCATCAATATTCTTGGAAAAAATTAAAACATCATCAATATAAACTATTAGCCAATCAAAGTATGGCTTGAAGATATCATCCATGACTTTCTGGAACTTTGAGGGAGCATTTTTTAGGCCGAATGGCATGACATTCCATTCATAATGCCCTGCTGGAATACTAAAAGCAGTCTTGAATTTATCAGCTTCATCAATGGCAACCTGCCAGAATCCTGCTTTGAGATCAAATTTTGAAAATACCTTGGCGCCTGCAATCCTTCTGATCAAGTCTCCCTTGTGTGGAATCGGATAAGTGTCATCGGCTAGAACTGAATTTAGAGGTTTATAATTTATAACAAGCCTGGGAATTCCTCTAATTTGTTCAGCTCTCTTATTCACATAGAATCCATAGCAATTCCAGGGGCTATTGGATTCTCTGATCAGTCTTCTATCAAGCAATTGCTGGATTTCTTTTTGGCAAAGATCCCTATATTCTTTGCTCATCGGGATAGCTCTACTTTTGCAGGGTTTTCCAGTGTATCCCTCTTTATATGGCAGCTTGATAGTATGTTGCTTCCTATGCCAGAAGGCATTTGGCTCTTCTGAGCAGCATGTTTCCTCCAATTTTTCTTTCAGCTCTTGGATTTTTCTTTTGACTTGGGGTAATTTTAGCTGTTCCTCAACCCTTAGTGTGCCTTTCAGATCTTTGAGATCTGCTAATTGAGATTCTGCTTTTTCCAGTTTTTGCATGGCTTGGACCATTGTTGAAATCCTTGGACTTGAAACATAAGGGAGTTCAATTTTCTTTCTCCTGCCTTTTGATGTAGGAACAAAAATGAAATAACCGGCTCTCCCTCCTTTTAGCCTGGCTGAGCCATGAGGCTCTACTGCAGCTAGAAAGACATTTCCTAATATACAGTCAACAGGAATGTCTGCAATAGCAAACTTCATGTGCACACAATGAGTATCAAAACACAATGAAGCTTTGGGAATTTCATATTGGAGTTTCTTGTTCCCAAGGCCTACCACCTCCCTTTCAGCTGAAACCCAGTACTTGGCTGGAATATTTTTGATATTAAGGATGTTAATATCTGCACCAGAATCCAATAATGCAATCATTTGAAAAATTTTTCCTTGGATGCAAATTTTTACCTTAACATGATGTTGCTGATAGGTGATCGTGAACAACCTCATATCTTTAAATCCAAAATGTGGATCTTGCATTCCTTCAGCAATCTGTACTTCTTGGTGATATGCAGTAGGATTCCAGGAATCATCTCCTTTTTCTTCTGCAGATTGTTTTCCTTTCTGTATTTCTGCAATTTGAGCTTTGATTGCAGAGATTTCTGTTTTGAGATGGTGGATTTCACCACTTACTTCCCCAAGAGTAAGTGATCTCACTTTTCCTGGCTTTTGATGATGCATTTGAAATGATTTAGTATTTCTTTCATAAGATGCATCAATAAATAAAGGCTTCTTACCTGATTCTTTGGAAGCTTTGTTCTTGAGCTGGTCAGTGAATGCTTCAATCAGGCGATTCTTCATATCTCCTTCTTCCATTGCCCTTATTTGGGATAAAATCTTCAGTTCTGCTTCTTCTTCAGTAGATGCCATAAGAACTTTTTCTTTTGGCGGCTTAAACTTTTCTTCTTCTTCACTGGAGCTGGTGTAATACTCAAGATCACTTCTGTATATAGCATGACAAGCACACTCATCTGAATCTGAGCATGGGCATTCTGATGAGTCTGATTCAGAATACTGGCCCATATAGACCTGCACTTCTTCTTCTGATGTAGTGCTAAAAGAATCGAGAGAAGATTCTTCTAGTTGGTGTTGCTGGGCTGTATCTCTGATGGAAAGATTTGGGCATCTTTCTGTGACATGTGTCTTGGATTTGCATCTGAGACAAAAAATAGGTCCTGAATGTTCTTGCTTGACTTGCTTGGACTTCTGAGCATAAACAACTGTTTTCTTTCCTTTATTGAGCTTTGATTCTTCTCCTTGGGGACATCTGGAAGCTGTATGCCCATTCTGGCCGCACAACCAACAAGTGATTTTATTCCATTTTTCTTGTTTGGTTGAATGCAAATGAATATCAGAGGGGTTGTAGTAATGAGTCTTTGGAACATATCTGTAATAACCCTTCTTCTTATATCTCTGATTTTTATCTTTTGCAAGATACCTTCTCTTGTCCTTTGGATAATTCTTTTTATTTCTATAGAAAGTCTCTTTAAATTCTCTTTTGGCTCTCTTTCTGGACTTTCTTTTCTTCACCAAAGGATCATCTACTGTGAGTCCATACTTGCTGCAGATGGACTTTTTATCTGGTAATCTTGATAATTTTTCCAGAGACTTGTTAACCTTTGAACTAGTACAAAGACTCACCAATGTCTTTGTAATATGAGAATATATCTCACCCCATGTGTAAGATTCAAAAGGTAACTGAAAAATCTCTTGCATTCTGATATAATCAACAAATCTAGAGGGTAAAGCAGCAAGGTATACCTGTTTCCATAACAAGTTTTTGGAGTCTTTTACCTCATAGATCCACTGCATCCAGTCTCTATGGAAATCATCAAATTGCGACATTTTATGGCACTTGAGGTTCATCAGAATAACCTCATGTTTATTGGCTATCTCTGTCTCACTGCCGCACCAATGCTCTAGAATCATTGATGTCAGTGCACCAATCATGTTACTAATGACAGTGCCATCTGGATTGTGAATAACATCTCCTTTCTCATCTTTGAGAACTTCAGCTTCCATTGTTTCAATGAGTTTAGGAGAGGATTCAGTCTCCCACCACCTGAGGAGAGTACCTGTGAAACATTGAATGATGGTTCTGCAAGCATCTATTTCAGATTTGCCTCTGAGACACATGAGCTTATATTCAGTATACATCAAATCTATCATTTGGCGTATTTGGCCAATGCTCATGTTATCTATGTTCCATTCTCTGTGAGAATCAGGGAAGAAAGTATGAGCTTCAGGCATTTTCCCTTTTCCTTCAATATCAGGAGCAGAATATCTAGTAAATCTATGCTCCAGAGGCTCATAGATTGGAAGAATCTGTGTTTCTGGTGATTCCTACCTTCTTTCTTTTGTTTCTGCTTCTGCCTCTATTTCCTTGAATAAGGAAGCAATACTGATATGTTCTGATTCATCAGCTCTTGATGATGAGGCAATTTCTTTAGGAAACAATAGAGGAAATTTCTGGACATTTCTCACAGGATTTTCAATTTTAATATTTCTCTTTACCAGAAAAGAATTTGGAACTGGCTTTTCAATTTTTGACAATTGTATCCTTTCAATTTTTGCTGTTAAGCCAGTAAGGAGAGTCTTAGTTACACCTATGTGTCCAACTAAATTTTCTCCTACTTCTTCTATCTTACTTATTGATTCTCTGGTATAAGAGCGAGTCATGCTGGAATCAAACTACAAATTATTCAAACAACTATTTACACTATGTTGGCATTATGATACATATGTTGTACTTGATGGCAACCCACTCATCTCAGATAATAAATTATAGTGTAGAGAAAAGTTCACGCACTTATATGCAAAGAAAAGTTTATTTCATGTAGAGAAAAGTTCACGCACTTTTATGCAGAGAAAAGTTTATTTCATGTAGAGAAAAAGTTCACGCATTTTCATGCAAGGAAAAGCGCGTATATGTTGGAGAACTTACCTTTGGTCCATGGTAGTTAGTCCTTGGTATTTGAACCTATGAGGAAAAGCGCGTATATGTTGGAGAACTTACCTTTGGTCCATGGTAGTTAGTCCTTGGTATTTGAACCTATGAGGAAAAGCGCGTATATGTTGGAGAACGTACCTTTGGTCCATGGTAGTTAGTCCTTGGTATTTGAACCTATGGTTTTGGACCATGGTACGCACTTTCATGCAAGGAAAAGTGCGTATATGTTGGAGAACTTACCTTTGGTCCATGGTAGTTAGTCCTTGGTATTTGAACCTATGGTTTTGGACCATGGTACCTCGTCAAAAGTGTTGATCTCACGCAATTTCATGGTTGGTTCATGGTATTAGTCCGACAGTTTTTGATCCTATGGTTTTGGCCCGTGGTATTGCATCCAAAAGTGTTGATATCACGTACTTTCATGGTTGGTTCATGGTATTAGTCCAACAGTTTTTTGATCCTATGGTTTTAGCCCGTGGTATTGTGAAAGGCCTAAGACTATAAAAGAGGAAGGAGATCATTTGGCAAAGCATCTTCTGAATTATTGAATATCTGATAAAGTGCTAGATCTGGAATATTGTGATTGGGTTTTGGTGCAGATCTGGATCTGGATGAAGAAGGAACCTGAGCGTAAGGAGAAGGATAAGTTCTATTGATGGGTCAAAATCTTAAGGCTGGAATAGTGGTATCTCTATATGATTTTGATCTGTGATATGTGGCATACGCTTGATCTATAAATCTAATAATCTGGGTGTGAATTATTGATGCATGTTTTATTTTACACATGTTATGATCTGGGTATGTCTGATGTAACAACTGCAAAATTATAAGGAAATATTTGCAGATCTGTATGCGGGTTGGCTTTGGTGAAATCAGAGATTGATGATGCAAGTGTAGTTGATGGGTTTTTGATGTTCTTGGATCCAGTTTGAAAATTTAGGAAAAGTGGTCCTTGAAAGAAAAGAAGTAGGGGGTTGTAGCTCCCTTCCAGGAGAGACTGGAAAACGAGAGAGAGTTGTAGCTCTCTGCAGGTTGCAGCCTGCGTACTGGTAAAGGACTGCACCAGTAAAAAACCATTGTAAAAGGAGTTTCTAATTTGAAAGAAGATAGAGACATATTGCAGCAGGTGGTTTTCACCCACATTGGGTTTCCACCTTACATCTTGTGTTCTTTGGTGTGACTATCTGTTTTCTTTGTTCATGCTCATTATTTTATGGTACTGACATGCAAAAATAATTCAAAGAATAAATAAGGAAGATTTATTAAAAGAACTTGATAATACTGATTCACCCCCCCTCTCAGTATTATTTCCAACAATTGGTATCAGAGCAGGTCCTTCAGAGAAGCTTGATCGCTTGAAGGAAGATCATTCATCATGAGCAACTACGAGAGGGAAGCATCAATCAGGCCACCAATTTTTGATGGGACAAACTTCAATTATTGGAAGGTAAGAGTTACTGCCTATCTTCAATCTCTTTGTACAGAAGTTTGGGATATCATAGATACAGGCTACACTTTTCCTTCAACTACTCCTACATATACGACCGAAAAGAAGAAATATGAAACAAATGCTAAAGCAGTCAATACTCTGCTGGGATGCTTATCTCAAACAGAATTCGTGAAGGTTATGCAATATAAATCCGCAAAAGAAATATGGGACAAGATTGTCTTGAGCTACGAAGGAGATGAACACGTAAAGCATGCTAAACTTCAAACCCTCAAGATTCAGTATGAGAATCTCAGAATGTATAATGATGAAAGTGTGGCTAACTATTTCCTTCGGGTAGATGAGATTGTTAATTGCATGAAAAACTTGGGTGAAGAAATAAAAGAGGCTATTGTGGTTGAAAAAGTTCTAAGATCATTGTCCCCCAAGTTTGAATCTAAAGTGTCTGCAATAGAAGAAAAGGAAAATCTATGAATTCTTACTATGTCTCAGGTACACGGAATTCTAACTGCTTATGAAATGAGAAAGGGAGGTCCATCAGACAGAAGAGAAGCTGCTTTCAAGGCTTCAGGCAAAGGAGACTATTATGAAGCAAGTCATGTGCCAGAAGAAGAAGAAGAAGAATCAAATTTTGTCAGAAATCTTCAAAGGGGAACTGGAAGGTTCAGAGGTAAGTTACCTTTTAAATGCTTTGCTTGTGGAAGAGTAGGTCATTATGCTACAAAATGTCCTCATAAGGATAAAGGAAAGGAACCTGCTAGATGGAACAAGAAACAGATTGCAAATAAGAAAAGCTACTACACTCATGAAGATAGTGATGGTCTATCAAATAGTGACGAAGATGAACGAGGTAATGACTATAAACTCTTAATGGCATTTGAAGATGATGATTACATGGATGCTATAGATGTGGATAGCTTTTGTGAAGAAATTTCTAGACTCAAGACATGTATAGAAGAAAATAATAGGATCATTGATACTCTACAACTTCAAATTGATGAAAAAGAAAAATATCTTGAAAAGTTAGAAGGCGAAATTGTTGGTCTTAGAAAAGAGATTGAGAAAAAAAAGGCTATTAATCTTAAGTTTGTCAAAGGATCTGAAACTCTGGATGATATCATCAATGTACAACGCTCTCCTCTAAACAAGACAGGTCTGGGCTATAATGGAGAAACTTCTCAAGCATCCACCTCAAAGAGTTATCTTGATGCAGCAAGAAGGAATGAGCAAAAGCACAATGGAGATCACCAAGTAAAGCAGGGACCAATTACAAACAAAGACTATCAGGCAAATCAGGGGCAATCTGTCTTAAGGATGAACAAAAGCTACAACCAGCCACAGGTAAAATCCTCTCAATTTGATTCAAGAATGAATGACAATAGAAATTACAATCGTTTGGCCGGAAGATTTGATAACCGCAGAAATTTCTTCAATGGACAATGCTTTTCTTGCCATAACTTTGGTCACAAAGCAGCTCAATGTGTTGCATATAAAACGATCATGACTAGAGAAGCTCAAAAACAAAGAAGTATGACCAGGATTACAAAAAGGACCTATAACAACTTTTCGGTTCTTGAAAATGAAGTTGAATGTTCTATTTGCAATAACTTTGGTCATGAAGATTCTGAATGCAAGAGCAGGTTTCAGCAGACAAAGGAACAAGCCTCAAGCACCAAAACATGGAGAATAAAGGAACCACAAACAGAAAGATGTGGGATATCATTTTATGCAGAGGGACAGGAAAATCTATGGTACATTGACAGTGGATGTTCGAAGCATATGACAGGTGATAAAGAAAAACTTGAATCATATTCTGCTCTAGAAAAAGGAAAGAAAGTTTCTTTTGGAAATGATACTCCTGCAACTATAAAAGGAAAAGGCACTGCTCAGTTAAAAGAAAAGGTCAAAGCCGGAAATGTTTTGTATGTTGATGGATTGAAACATAATCTTCTAAGTGTCAGCCAGATGTGTGATCAAAGAACCGAGGTGATATTCAGATCAAATGGATGTCTTGTTCGTGATCTTGATACAGGTAAAACAGTGATCAAAGGTAAAAGAACTCCAAATAATCTATACATATTTGAAGAAGGACAACAACAATGCTATCTGAGCAAGGATGATGAGCACTGGTTATGGCACCAGAGGTTGGGGCATCTAAGCTTTTCACAAATAAGGAAAGCATGCAAATATCAGGCAGTTCGTGGTCTTCCAGATATCAAAGTTCCAGACAACACCATATGCAAATCATGTCAGTTTGGAAAGCAAACCAGAACTACCTTTCCAGAAAAGGAAGGATCAGCTAGCATGCCTCTTGAGCTAGTACATACAGATACATGTGGTCCATTCAGGAAAAGGACACCTCGAGGAGAAGAATACTTGATATTATTCATTGACGATTTCTCCAGGTTTGTCTGGTTAGGACTTATGAAGCACAAAGATGAAGCACTCGAAAAATTCAAATCCTTTAAAGCCTTGGCTGAAAATGAATCAGGATACAAAATTAAGTGTCTTAGATCCGACAGAGGTGGGGAGTTTACCTCAAATGAATTTTTCGATTTCTGCGAAGAACATGGGATAAGAAGAGAATTCTCTACAGCTAGAACTCCTCAGCAAAATGGAGTGGTGGAAAGAATGAACAGAACTGTCCAATAAATGGCTCGTGCTATGCTTGATGAATCTAGAACTCCCGCAACTTTCTGGGGTGAAGCAGCACATGCTGCGGTTATTATTCTCAACAAAACAAATGTCCGAGTGAACAGCACTCAAACCCCTCATGAGATCTGGTATGGTGAGACTCCTTCGGTAAAGCACTTCAAAATATTTGGGAGCAAATGCTATATTAAAAATACTGATGAGCAACTTGGCAAACTTGAACCTAGAGCAGATGAAGGCATCCTTCTTGGTTATTCTCCACACAGCAAAGCATACAAGTGCTATAATAAAAGACTTGGAAGAATTGTTGACAGCATTGATGTAGTGGTTGATGAGAAGGGATACATTCCTAGGCAAGTAAATCATGAAGATATCGAAGAAGATGAAGGCCATCCTCAAAGACAGAATGATGAAGAAGAAGAACCTCAAGAAGAACTAGAGGAGCAGATAAGGATAGAAGAGAAGACTCCATCCAGATATGTTCAGAAGAATCATCCAGAATCTCAGATTTTGGGACAAAAAGAAGCAGGTGTACAAACAAGAAGAACAATTGCAGAAGCTTCAAGCTATTTGGCATTACTCTCTTCCACTGAACCACAAAATGTGAAAGAGGCATGCAAAGATGAATGTTGGGTCAAAGCAATGGATGAAGAACTTGAGTAGATCGAAAAGAACAACACTTGGGAGCTGGTTCCTAGACCAAAGGATAAGAATGTTATAGGAACAAAATGGGTCTTCAAAAATAAATTGAATGAAAATGGAGAAGTAATTAGAAACAAGGCCAGACTTGTTTGTAAAGGGTATGCGCAGCAAGAAGGAATAGATTTTGAAGAAACTTTTGCTCCTGTTGCAAGACTTGAGGCCATCCGAATGTTCCTTGCTCTCTCAAGCTTTCAAAACTTCAAAGTATTTCAAATGGACGTGAAATCAGCCTTTCTGAATGGAGACTTGGAAGAAGAAGTATACATTGAGCAGCCAGATGGTTTCATTCTTGGAAATGATCCAAATCTTGTATGCAGATTGAAAAAGGCTCTCTATGGCCTCAAACAAGCTCCAAGGGCTTGGTACTATCGTTTGGACAAATATCTTCATCAACAAGGTTTTTCAAAAGGATCAGCAGACAACAATCTTTATATAAAAGTTGAAAATGACAAATTGCTGATACTTGTTGTGTATGTAGATGACATTATCTTTGGCAACAATGAAGAAGCTATGAGTCAAAGCTTTGCCTTGGTGATGCAGGAAGAATTCGAAATGTCCTTGCTGGGAGAACTGACATATTTTCTTGTTTTGCAAATCCAACAAAATGAAGGAGGGATCTTCTTGTCTCAAACCAAGTATCTCAAGCAGATTTTGAAGAAATATGGTATGGAAGAAGCAAAACCAGTATGTACACCCATGGTCACAGGATGTAACCTCAGTGCAAATGATGAATCAGCAGCAGTGCATCAACCAACTTACAGATCTATGATTGGAAGTCTACTTTATTTGACAGGTACCCGACCAGACATCATGCATGCAGTGGGAATAGTTGGAAGATTTCAGGCAAATCCAAAGGAAACTCATCTTCAGGCAGTAAAGAGAATCTTCAAATATCTTCAAGGGACTCAAAACTATGGCTTATGGTATCCTAGAGATACAGATCTCGCACTTCATGCTTATACAGATGCAGATTGGGCCAGAAGCGTGGATGACAGGAAAAGCACAAGTGGTGGTGCATTCTTTATGGGTTCCAGATTAGTATCTTGGTTCAGCAAGAAACAGATTTTGATTGCCTTGTCTACAGCTGAAGCAGAATATGTTGCTGCTGCATCTTACTGCACTCAACTCCTTTTGATGATGCAGACCTTGCAGGATTTTCAAATCACTTGTACACCACCCATCTCCATCTTATGTGATAATACAAGTGCAATCAGCATTTCAAAGAACCCAGTCATGCATTCAAAAACCAAGCACATACCAATCAAGTATCACTTTCTCCGGGAACAAGTGCTTGAACAAAAGGTCAAGTTGGAGTATGTTCCTTCTAAGGAACAGGTTGCTGATATACTCACTAAACCATTGCCTAGGGAGACCTTTGAATACCTCAGGCAAAAGATGGGGGTTGTTGATGCATCATCTTGTTGTTGAATCTCTTCTGATTGTTGGTTGTACGCAAGGTTCATCTAAAGTATATGCGTACATGTGCTGGGTTGCGGATTGGTCAAAGATCGAATGGCACAGGTTCAGGGGGAGCATATCATGCATTGTTGGAATTATGGAGGAAGTACAGAAGGAGATCATGGATGCTGGTCTGAATATTGCTGCAATATGTCTCTATCTCTTTCATGGTCATGGATTATGGTTCTTCTTTGCAGATCTGGTTTATAGTCAGGGGGAGCATGTTCTTAGGGGGAGCATAACCCTTTGCCCTTGATGTCAAAGGGGGAGAGTGATTGGTTGTTGTTGCCATCAAGTCCAAAGGGGGAGATTGTTGGCATTATGATACATATGTTGTACTTGATGGCAACCCACTCATCTCAGATAATAAATTATAGTGTAGAGAAAAGTTCACGCACTTATATGCAGAGAAAAGTTTATTTCATGTAGAGAAAAGTTCACGCACTTTTATGCAGAGAAAAGTTTATTTCATGTAGAGAAAAGTTCACACACTTTTATGCAGAGAAAAGTTTATTTCATGTAGAGAAAAAGTTCATGCATTTTCATGCAAGGAAAAGCACGTATATGTTGGAGAACTTACCTTTGGTCCATGGTAGTTAGTCCTTGGTATTTGAACCTATGAGGAAAAGCACGTATATGTTGGAGAACTTACCTATGGTCCATGGTAGTTAGTCCTTGGTATTTGAACCTATGAGGAAAAGCGCGTATATGTTGGAGAATGTACCTTTGGTCCATGGTAGTTAGTCCTTGGTATTTGAACCTATGGTTTTGGACCATGGTACGCACTTTCATGCAAGGAAAAGCGCGTATATGTTGGAGAACTTACCTTTGGTCCATGGTAGTTAGTCCTTGGTATTTGAACCTATGGTTTTGGACCATGGTACCTCGTCAAAAGTGTTGATCTCACGCAATTTCATGGTTGGTTCATGGTATTAGTCCAACAGTTTTTGATCCTATGGTTTTGGCCCGTGGTATTGCATCCAAAAGTGTTGATCTCACGTACTTTCATGGTTGGTTCATGGTATTAGTCCAACAGTTTTTTGATCCTATGGTTTTGGCCCGTGGTATTGTGAAAGGCCTAAGACTATAAAAGAGGAAGGAGATCATTTGGCAAAGCATCTTCTGAATTATCGAATATCTGATAAAGTGCTAGATCTGGAATATTGTGATTGGGTTTTGGTGCAGATCTGGATCTGAATGAAGAAGGAACCTGAGCGTAAGGAGAAGGATAAGTTCTATTGATGGGTCAAAATCTTAAGGCTGGAATAGTGGTATCTCTATATGATTTTGATCTGTGATATGTGGCATACGCTTGATCTATAAATCTAATAATCTGGGTGTGAATTATTGATGCATGTTTTATTTTACACATGTTATGATCTGGGTATGTCTGATGTAACAACTGCAAAATTATAAGGAAATATTTGCAGATTTGTATGCAGGTTGGCTTTGGTGAAATCAGAGATTGATGATGCAAGTGTAGTTGATGGGTTTTTGATGTTCTTGGATCCAATTTGAAAATTTATGAAAAGTGGTCCTTGAAAGAAAAGAAGTAGGGGGTTGTAGCTCCCTTCCAGGAGAGACTGGAAAATGAGAGAGAGTTGTAGCTCTCTGCAGGTTGCAGCCTGCGTACTGGTAAAGGACTGCACCAGTACAAAACCATTGTAAAAGGAGTTTCTAATTTTAGAGAAGATAGAGACATATTGCAGCAGGTGGTTTTCACCCACATTGGGTTTCCACCTTACATCTTGTGTTCTTTGGTGTGACTATCTGTTTTCTTTGTTCATGCTCATTATTTTATGGTACTGACATGCAAAAATAATTCAAAGAATAAATAAGGAAGATTTATTAAAAGAAATTGATAATACTGATTCACCCCCCCTCTCAGTATTATTTCCAACACACTATTCAATGAAGACTGTACAACATCTATCTGCTTCTTTACATCTTCTGTTTTTGCTACATTCATCTCCAGGCCTTTGATAGCAGTATTGGTCCAATTTAATCGTTCACTGGCTTTTTGGATTCTTCCATCAATGCCTAAAGCATTGTCATCCTTTTGGACCAGAGGAATGGCTTTGGCTGCATTAATATTTTCTCCTAAAATGATTCCTTTATAAGGAGGAAATGTAGTAGGAGTTTCTACTTTTGACCCATCAAGCGCAGTCCATCCATGCTTATCAGTTGTAGTGCCAATGGTGGTTCTAGTGAAAACATTTATAGGAGCAACTTTATCTTTCCACGAATAGAAAGATATCCATGTATTATTTGCTTCCATATAATGTTTCCAGTCAGTTGCCAACTGTTTTTTTTGTTCAGGAGTGTATGCTTGGTCAAACTCTTGTGCCTGAGGAGTTGTATATAAATCCCAGTTAAACATATCTTTCATCCATTTGGCACTAATTTCTGACTTCAAACATCTTTCCATGAGTGAAAAGAACTTATGCATTTCCATAACTGCAGGCTTTTTACAGTCAGAAGGAATTTGTTTAAATCTGCATTCTGGAATCAACTGTGATTGTTCAAGTTTTCCTAGTCCATATCTTGGTTTTGCTGGTCTCATCAAACAAATCATCTCTGTAAGCCTAGGATATTCTTCTTCAACTGTATGTATCATAAGGACATGGTCTGAATCTGGCTCTGGCTCATGTGGGAAGGGAATGTCAGAGCATTTGGGATTCGGACACGAATTGATGGAAGTAGAAGGTGGAGCAATACCAGTTCTTGGATTATGATGCAGATGAACATTTTGTTCGGCTAATGTAAGCAGATTTATGGTATCTTCACAATCTGGACATTTTACTTCTAAGGAAGAATAATTTACAAGCTGAGCTAATTCATATAACTGGTTATGTCTACAGGAGGACGAGGATGAACAGGTGGTATCCACAGTGGAAGGATCTCTGTAGTATTTTGAAGATTTACAAGCAACATCAATTCTTCTGCGGTCAATGGTTGATCTTCGGGGAAAAGAAATGATTGCACTGGAAGCATTTTCAGTAATATTTGCAGAGGTGATATTTCTAGGTATATGAGGCCTAGAATGGTTTACGACCCAATGTTCTGGAAACTGCAAGTCTTCCCATTTGATTAACAGATGTTCAACCTTTTGGTTCTTGGGATCTGTTTTCACCACAACACTAGACTTGGAGTCTCTACTGGGTGTATGACGGATAGCAGGCCACAAGGTATTTGTATGTCTGAAACAAGCTTTAGTCTGTATAGCTATGTTATTCCTTTTCTTCTTCATATCAAACCCCATTGTTTGGATTTGCAATTGCAGGATTTCCTCAATGGTTTCATCATAGACATACACAGAGGTGGTTGGGTACTATCCAACATAACTAATTACGATACAGTATTAAATGTGAGATAAAATCATATATGTTGAATCTGACATATATGCTTGAATGTGTATTACATAATTTAATATTATGTAGAGGGATAATTGTTAATCACACTAATATACCGTTTGACAACAATCCAACTTTAATACTGTGATATCAAAGGCGTGTTAACTTTCTATCCAAACTACTTTAACTTCTCCTTTTCATGATTATGAAATGAATTTGGTTTATATAATGGGTGCTGTCTTTGAATGTGCATTGGAGTTATATCAATAATTTATTATTATTTTATTTTATTTTATTTATTTTTTATATATATGGATTCTTCTTAAAAAAATCTTCATTTAAAATTATTATTTATAATTATGAGTTTCATTTTGTTTTGGAATTTAGTTAACTTGTCTGGGTTGATTTCTCGGTGGTTGTTTTAGCTTTAGGAATATTAGGGGAGATTCTTTTATTTTAGTCTCAAATCTCTTCGGTAATAGGTTTAGGAATATTAGGCAAGATTTTTTGACGCAATCTCAAATCATTTTCAGTAATAGGGATAGGTTTACCATTTCTTTTAATACATATGTAGAGTTCTATAACTGTTTTGTTTTGATACTTTTTTTCATCTATTTTCCTCTTTTCATCATTGCTATCAACTCAATAAAAGCAGTAAAATCATAGATTTTGATAAGGTAAAAACACTTATATGTCTTACTTTTCATATTTGTTAATGTGCCTTATTATTATGTTAAAGATTGCATTAGCTACAAAATTTACATGATTCTGCAGCTATTTTACAAATTTGCAGCTATTTCCTTGGTTTGCGGGGTTTTGGTACGCCAACGAAGTGAGGAAACACATGGGCGGTTGAGGATCGATCCCCTCATGGATCTCCTCCTATTATCTCAAGCCAATTCACTGAAGGAATCACACAATGGCGCGGTCAAAGGCATGGGTCAAACACATAGTAGCAGAAGTCCGAATGCATCACGTTTCCCAGATTTACTTTCCAAATAGAAAATCGTTAAGATAACGGTTTTATTGTTTAAATTTCGAATTTGAATGAGGATTGATTAAAATACCTATAGGCGTAGAAGTCTCAAACTATTGAGCACACATTTTATATATAAATATGTATCCTTTGTAAACGATGACAAAAATTAATAGTTAATATATGAAGAAATTGTGTGAAACAACCCTTTTGTTCTCGTATTTAATTGAAGTTACATTTTTGTTATTCGATGCATATTTGAACGTGATTTACACCTATTGTATGCGGAGGGGCCCTACAGACAATCGAGGTCAGGTTTATTTCATTTTATTTCTTTCTGTTATTGAATTGTCATTTTGTTCTAGCTTAGTCTCCTTAAATCACTATTTTATCATTTTGTTATAACTTAGTTAAATCTCATTATTTCGTTTGCATTTCAATTCCTTTGCAGTTGTTTAATGGTTTAGTTTCTTTAATGTTTTTCGCTTAATTACAATCAACTAAATAAATATTGTTTTCATGCTTTTAGAATCAGAACTTGTATATACTCTAGTCAACATTAGAATATTGTTTTCATGCTTTTTAGAATCAGAACTTGTATATACTCTGCAGTCAGCTTTTAAAGGATCGATTTCTTACTCTTACAATCATTTGAATCTCAATAATTTGTTTTCATTGCAACAAGATGTTTAGATTAGGTTCATAATTTTAGAATGGTTAACATAAGATGTTTTAGAAAAGACTAATTCATAGATATCTTTTGTTCCAACATAATTTATTGAAAACTAGTCATAGGAACGATACTTAGTATAGATATGATATGGTAGATTAGTGTAACAATAGCTTCACTTCCACTCATTAATTTGCAGAAATAACTCTAATCTAATGCTTACAATAGGAACCTAGATAACAATGAAAATCCCCAAAACAAATATAACCATCATCCTACAAATTAACAAATGCTTCTAGCATATATAGTGCACTTGCACTTCATAAGTTTACCAACTCCGGTCGATAATTTATGCTTGCAATTTAAGAACATTAAATTGACCAAACATTTTGGCGTCATTTCCGGGGAAGTGTAAATAGAAGTCTTAAAAAAAATCAAATAAAAATATGATATGCATAGAGAAAGAGACTCTAGAGGTAGGTTCATAGGTTGAGGAAGAAGTCTAATTCACACATCATCACTTACTCCACCACGATCGCATAGTGCCACACCACCCATACAAACTTGAATTCCATCCATAGCAGGCCAATATAGACTTCCTGAAGTCTTGAGATCTGAAATCCAACCTAAAGATTCACCAACTTCATCAACAGAAGTTGTAATCGAAGTAGATCCTACATCCCCAACAACAGGAATAATTTTCCTATCTTCAACTAGAGAACAACTTCTAGCTCAAGAGTTGGAAGTTCCTATTGAAGAAGAGGAAGAAGAAACCTACTTCAAACCATTGATAGAGGAACCAAAAGAACTAGAAGAAAAGCTAGATAATCCTGTTGTAGAACCGGATATTTATTCTGAGGAATCCATCATGGTTGAAGAGCGAAAAGGGTAAGTACATAATGTCAATGGTCAATAAAATAGGATTGGAGGAGGAAGAGGAGGAAATAGGGGAGGTGGAAGAGGTGGTGGTAGAGGTGGAGGAAGAGGATATTCAGAACCTTTTGGATTCCCTATCTTTGATGAGGATACAACATTAAAAATAAAAAACATCTCGCCTTCTACCCTCCATAATTTTCATGGAATAAGAAGTGAAGACCCAGAGACATTTCTCTTTGACTTTGAAGCATTATGTAGATCATATGATTATCTGCATGATGCTCAAAAACTAAAATTGTTCCCTGCCACCTTAAAGGATTCAACATTAAAATGGTTTATGAGTTTAGGAACGAATTCTATAAGAACATGGGCACAAATGAAAGAAGAGTTCTTGGAGAAATATGAGGATTATTTTATGCCTCATAACATTAAAGGTGTAGCCTTTAAAATGGTATAAAAAGAAGATGAAAATCTTGAAGATTTTGTCGAAAGATTTGTTTATAATATCAAAAGAGAAAAAATGAATAATCTGGATGAGAAAAACTTGAAAGCTCTCTTACTAAAATCCATTAAAAATGAGTGGATTGATCTTCTCAATCTAATGGGAAAAGGAGATATTTATTAGCTACCATTTGTAGATATTTGTGATCTATGTGTACATATTTCAAGGGGTAAAGAAGAACTGGGAAAAGTCCAAGGGATCTCTTTTATCAAGAATAAATAAATCTTATGAGAGATTCTTCAGCGTACATCACACTGGTGGGTTCAAAACGTGTCGACAAATGAAATTTCATGTGATTTACGCCGAATAATCTCTCATAAAATTGATATGGATCACAGAAGCCTCAATTCAACAAATAAATACATTTGCAGCCGAGACAATAAGCAGGGCAGAATTAGGTAGTTTTCTTGATAATTTTAAGAAAGATATGTTAGGGGGTCTTAGTGAGAAAATTGACACCCTTAAAATATAGAACAAGCAAAAAGCCGAAAATGTTGCATTATCAATTTTTTGCCCTAGGTGTAGAAAGAAACATGCTCTCAGAGAATGTCCTTTAGAAAAACATAGAAACCTGTGCTATATGTGTGGAAAATTACGATACAAAAGAATGTTCCTCTATACCAGGTCTTAAGGCTATGTTACGTGAAGAAGGAATACCAAATCAAGTAGACCCTCTTTGCTTTATTGCCAAAAGATCATGGCAAAATCCTCAAACAAATCAAACTCAAGGCTTTAATCCTCAACAATTTGCACAATCTTCACAAAATAACTGGAATCCACCTATTCCATGGTAGCCTTGGGCTCAACCACAACCACAATTGGAATCAAGTATGGAAAAATCCTTATGGAAGATATTCTCAATATCAACAATATCCGCCACCTTATCCAAATTTTCCACCACAATACTTCCCTCAACCCAACCAGTTACCTCAAACTCAAGCTCAAAATGCAAATCCACAACTTTTTTTGCCATTTCCCCAAATACCAAATCAATTACCCATTCAACCACTCCCAAATCCAAACAATAAATCTTCACAACTTGTTTACAACTTAGAAGGATAGAATCCTCAAACTTATATGATAACTCCATTAGATTTGAATAATGTTCATTTAAGATTTGGTAGAGTAATAGAAAGGAAGAAACTATTTGTTGTTATTCGGGAAACTGAAAAGGTTTCCCAAAAGGATAATAATGATTATGAAGAAGATATTTTCTTTCCTCAGAAAAAATGTTCAAATAGAAAAAATCCTATACATTCCGATAATACTCCTATTATAGAACAACCTTCAGTATTTGTCTCAAGACCACCTTTTCCTGAAAGGTTGAAAATCGATAAAGGAGTATAAAAACAAATAATATTGCCTAATTATGATATGTTATATGAATTGAAAAATGTTTGTATAAAAATTCCTTTATTGCCAATTTTTCAAAAACAATTAAGGAATTGAGTACTCAAAGATCAGGAAGAAAAAGAAAAGAAATGAAAAGAATTCACTAGTCAAGAGAATTACAGATATCTTGATGGGGAAGACAACAATTCAAAGATATTTAGTTCTAGGAAGCTCCATTGTGAAAACGCACATCAATGGAATTGAAATACCAAACACACTAGTTAATCTAGGAGTAGCCATAAACATAATGAGAAAACAAACTATGGATAAATTGAAGCTTCCTAATCTTCAATACATACCAACATTATTAAAATTAGTAGATAGTGTTGTACCTTTGAGATAATAATAGTCAACTATTATGCTAGAGCATCTAAGATAAATGTTTTGGGGGTTTTGTTTTAATTTGGGAGACCAATGGATGAAACAGATATAGAACTGATGTGCCTAACCTCTTGAATAATATCAATATTTCAGCAGAGGGTTGCTATAAATATTTACACAATGAAATAGCTTTTATGATGATGAGTAGAAACAGAAAAGTAATATGATGGCCACAGTTTTCAAATTAAAAGCTAGATAATCATAAGCATGAAAACCTTTAAACTATGTTTATAGGTTCGGGAAAATACACACGAGCTTACAAAAGACGCTGATGATTTATTAATTTTGAGGGAATTAATTAAAAAAACAGTCCATTAATTCATTCTCTTTATAGATTATCACTTCAGAAAGCTTATAGGAATAGATTGAAATACAATTACTCCTACTTAGTTATCTCTGCAAGTCACAAGTATATGAAGAAAAACATAATGAATGATACTGGAAACACTTACAGGAAACACAAACTATGCAAAATAGAATTCAGAATCCTTTGCTTCATATTAATGATCTAGAAAGATTAATTACATCAAATGTCTAGAAATGCTTCTTCAAGGGTGCAACCCTTAATAACTCGTGAAAAGATTTATTTATACAACAGTAGGACGAAAAATATCCTAAACTTCTTTTACAAAAATAGATTATTTACACAATCAAAAATAAAATTGTCTAATGATCTGGCACTGCTTTGGTGCTGCGTTGTTTGATGACTATTGCCGAAAAAGTTGAAAAATGGTTGGAGCTGGTTGACTGTTCCCACAAAAACAAAATGTTGTTCCATTATCCTCAATCTAGTAAATTTGTTAATTCTTCCCAACATTTCTTATCTGGGATAGAAATATTTTTTACCTTCCTGTAGATTTCATCCATTTCAGTCTATTTAGTAAAAGTGGGTTTTACCAAAAATATATGCTTGATTTCATCCAGGATGAAGAAAGAATCCTTGACTATTTTTACTATTAGAGATGGTGTTGTTGATCCTTTGATATTGGCTACTGAAGCCGCATGGGTGCCCACCTCTGTTAATTTCTTGACATAATCTTCAATTGACATCAATTTATCATTAATAACCATCATAGAAGGTAAACCTTTGCTGATCAATGGTTCAATTTTGTTGAAGAATCTCCAGGGAAAATTTTAAGAACCACCCTAAATTTATATCTATAATAAATGGGCTAATCCCCATGATACATAGGAAAAATGGGAGGCGATTTTATCAATAATATAATATGTATATATAATTTTTTTGGCGAATCTCTCACCAAATTATATTATCTTGTACAGTGATGGAGAATCTTTACTGAATTATAAAATCTTGTAAGATCTTGGCAAATCTTTTACTGAATAATAAAACATTGTGAAGTCTTGGCGAATGTTTTGTTAAAGTATGAAACCATATATGATAATAAGAAAACATATTCATTAAACTGTAATATACTAACATACATGTTTGGAAAAAGAAACATAATTTTCTCTTCCTACAAACGATGTTCCAAGTTTCAGTGGTCGTGTTTGTCAAGGATCTTACAATACACTCCTTCATATCCTTCTATTAGTTTTGATAATATTCCACAACAAATTTCTTGTAGTTGTTGATATTGACAACGAGTTCTGTCAAGGTAGGAGATATTAATCTTTTCTCTGCAACTTTTGTCAAGCTACTGCTTTTTTCAAGTTAACAAATTTCTTTCTTATTCCATAGACTCCAACTGCGAGATAAAAAATAACACATCAAGTTTGTTTACCACAACACACCAACAAGTAGCAAGCCGCAACTATATTATATAAGAAAGTATTAGGTATCCCAAGGGCTTGAAGGGGATCTAATTGAAAGAAGTGACCATTGTGAGAATCCTTCCAATCAATATATGAATATATAAATGTAGGTTTATTATTATTTTAATTGGACATCTTCAATTAAATAATAAAATTTAATTACGTCTCTCCCAATCTAAATTGCTTATTAGCATAATTCACTACCCTCATAGGTCTCGCATTTTTTAACAACGTCGTAGCATGTAGATTAATTTCCTTTTTGGTGAAAAATCTCCACCTTTTAGGAAAATATGGTGTAGTGGCTCCAACCCCTACAGATCATTAGGACAAACTAAGAATAGCACATAAGATGAAAGGTTGTACAAACCAACTTATTTTTCAAACAACTAATCCAACATCAGTACCTAAACTTTTTCATGAGGATATCATATTCAGAATGTTTGAAAAATGGTGAGAAATCTTCTGCAAGGGTGATGTGGAAAGAGTGATAAGGTTTCATTGTTTTGAATTTTTTTTTGTTAAACTAGAAAAAATTAAAAACCAATATTAATGGAGATATTGGTATTTTTTACTAAATTTTGTGAAGTGACTAAATGTAGCTTTAACCATTCACTTTAAATGTTTTTACAATATAATTTCCTAAGTCTATTTAATATCTTCATTATCATAAAAACCAACCTATATCCATCTTAACTCCACATCTACCACTCTTAGGGGGATGAAATCTATTTATACCTCTTAGCACTTGGTAAACCCAGAATTAAGATGGATCTAAGATGATAGAATTTCCCCTTTAAATAGTCTATGCTCACATGAATACCATGGTATTACCATGGGTCAATACCATGGGTTATCATAAACTTCGAGCTTAAAAATTACTATTAGTAATTTATAAAAATTAATAAAATTAATAATTGATTTTTATTTTGTTTTGTTTTGTTTTTTTTAACCAAGTTAAAATGTTTAACATACATTAAACATCCATTTTTACTCTTGATCCACCAAGCCCCGAGAGGGATCATATATTTTTTCACTCTATGCTAGTTTGCATATCACGATATTTGATACCTCTCGGGGCTTAGTAGATCCAAAGTAAAGATGGATCTATGCTAGTTCAACTCCCCCATTTAAATAGGCTACATTCCACGTGAATACCATGGGTCAATACCATGTGCCATTTTTATTTTTATTAATACTAATATTAGGGTTAATAAAGTTTTTTTCATGGTATTAATAATAATCTAGCCCATGGTATTTGGCCCATAGTATTTTGCCCATAGGTTTCACCTAAATATAATGCATTTTTTGAGTGTTCTTAAATATAAGGTGACTTATGGAGTAAATATAAAAAAATGTTTTATTTGTTTACCATACCTCTCGTTTATTTATACTTTTATTAATTTACCATACCTCTTTTACAAATATGGTATTTGGCCCATAGGATTCACTTAAATAAAACCTATTTCTTGAGCCTTCATAAATAGAAATAGGGTTATGGACTAAATATAAAAAGAGGTTTTATTTATTTACCATATGTCTAGTTTATTTATATTTTTATTTATTTACCATACCTTTTGAGTAAGTATAAAAAGAGGTTTTATTTATTTACCATACCTCCACTTTATTTATATTTTTATTTGTTTACACCCTTGCATGTATATAAGGTGACTTATGGAGTAAATATAAAAAATGTTTTATTTATTTACCATATGTCTAGTTTATTTATATTTTTATTTACTTACCATACCTTTTGAGTAAGTATAAAAAGAGGTTTTATTTATTTACCATACCTCCACTTTATTTATATTTTTATTTGTTTACACCCTTGCATGTATATAAGGTGACTTATGGAGTAAATATAATTTTTTTTTTTATTTATTTACCGTACCTCTCATTTATTTATATTTTTATTAATTTACCATACCTTTTCTATAAATATGGTATTTGGCCCATAGGATTCACTTAAATAAAACCTATTCTTGAAAATTAGGGTGAATGGAAGGTTGTAACTCCTAATTTCAGGGGCTAAATTTACCTTTTTTACCCTCTCCCTTAAAATAAGGTGGGCTATTTGAGGCGATTTGTAAAAATATACTATGATACAAAATATTCGCCCACTAAAAATTTAAAACCCATTAATTTCGCCAAAGGGCAAACATTCGCCCCTAAAATTTTCCACGAGAATCTATGAACCATGTTGTTAACATTGCTGCACTTTTCTTGTAGCTAAAGGTTGAGATTTCTTTTAGTGATAACCTTCTTTACTTCTAATATTGTTGTAGTTTTGTTACTTATTCTTAACTCCTCAAGCTCATAATCATCCTTAGAATTTAGAAATTTGATTATATCAGAGGCAGTCTTTGACATATCCTCCAATTGCCTATTTATGGATTCGACTGCTTACTGAGATTTCTCCAAAAGATCTTTTTGGTTGAATATTATCTTAATGGAGGGTCAAATCTCCTTGATTGCCTCTGTGATTTATTCCAACAGAATTTTTTTTGCTAAACCCAACTTTTTTCCTATGAAGGAATCTATGAGTTCTTTCTTCAACACTTCTACTTGGCCTTTAAGACTGTTTGTTTAAGTTGTGTGTGTACTGTCTGATATATACTTCAAGAGCCTTAATTCTTTGAGTTCATACTTCAATTTATTGATTTCTCTTATCTGGATAGACAGGTTCTGAACAACTTCAGTAAGATGTTCAAGTCCTTCTATTCTACCTGTTGCTGATGCAGTGGTTGTAGTAGAAAATCTAGTGATGGGAACTACTGCAATAGAAACTACATTTGTTGAAGTTTGGATGTTCTTGATAGCTTCCTCCTTCTCCTTAACCAATTTCTCCATCTGCTCCATTTGTTTTATTTGCAAATTCTGTTCTATGATGAGCTTCATCATGTCTAACTTTGAGTCTCTGTCTCCTCGATTTCTTTGGCCATTAGATCCTCAGATGCTGGTAGTTTCAGCTATTTCTTTAGTGTTGCAACTTCAATGTTCTTTTTCTTAATGAGCTCCTCTACTGCATTTATGTTTGATGGATCATATCCCATCCTTAGCACTAGATTTTACAGGGACTGAATCATGGCATCCTTTACTAATGAGGAGACCTTCTCCAACTTTAATTGTGACTGAATGTTGGCCAATGTAACCTACAATTTTGACAAACTCATAGTAGTGTTTGTCGGGATTGAAGTGATCATCTGTCCAATTTGTTTGTGCATCTCAATTTGATCAATTGGATGCACATCTTGAACATCGAACTCAAAAGAAGTGTGTTTCTAATATTGTGCTGTAGTCCTGGGTTGGGGGACTTGGGCCTGTAAGAAAGCCATTTGCATCTTCCCTTTCTCAGAGTCATAGACTGAAAGAAGCCTTGCTTGAGAGCTGGAAGAATGCTTCCACAACTAGGTGTAAGTATTCAACTTCAATTCCTCATTCTTTCTTTTGATTTCACTAAAGACATGGAAGATGTATTCCTCTTTATTCTCTGGAATGCCTCCAACATGTTGGACTATCTGCTATTCATGAGAAGTGGTAGACTGAATTGGAGATTGTATAGACTGTTCACCAAAATGTGAATCAACATTCATAGAGACTCTTTGTTTCCTTTTCCTGTGAAAAATCTTGAAGCCTTGGCTTATTGCCTCTATTACAGGTGAAGATTGTTCTTCCCTCCCTCTATTGGTTGTCTTCTCCTGTGCAATTGGAGTTTGCATATTTGATGTAGAGACTACCTGTTCCTCAGCTTCCTGGAGGGTATTCTCTGTCCATTCCAATTGATTCTTGAACTGTTCTATCTCAGGCCTAGCTGTATGATGATATGGTGTGAATTTTTTCTCCACCCTGAGTTTGGAGTTGACTCCCGATGGGTCATATGACCAAGAAAAACTGAGATCAAATTTCATATCTTTTAGTAGCTTATCAGCTTCCTCCCCTGCTACCCTGATATTATAAATGAAGGGACCAACTTGATCTTTGAGCTTAAATTGTGATTTCTTTTTAGCAGCTACAAAATTTACTTCATCTACATTCAATCTTTTCCTCAAGTACTCTAGTGCAAAGGTTCTAACGGGAAGGTACTTTGGCAATTTGTATGGCGGAAGCTGACAGCCAAAAACCCTGATTTTTGTGTACTTCTGGTAGCAATACCAATCTCCTATTGCAGCTTGATCTATGAACTAAAGTTCTTTGAAAATCTCTTCACTGATCCTTGGTAATAGCTTTACTTGGATTGCTTGGTTATGCGGGTTGAAAGGGTTGAGCGCTACCCCCGGCTTAGGAAAGTTAAGGCTAAGCAGATGGGTCTACCTTAAAGCTAGCTCGAGCATTCGTTCGAATCTGTCACTGGACTTATTCCGTGGGCGGGGTCCTAGTTTCTTCCTATAGGCTAGCCCGTTACTCCCTTTGATCCGTCATTTCGGGCAGGAGTGCTACTCGTAAGGCTGAGGGTTGGATGAATAAACAGTTCTATGAACTGCTTATATGTGAATTGTTCTTTCTCATTCATCCCCATTGAAGTCCAGAAAATCATTGATTGTGGCGATCCTTCTTCATCAAGTTTCTGCAAAGAAAATGGGAATTTGTCCCCTTGAAAATATATAAACAGATACACAAGTACTGAAGCATACTTGAATACTTCTTCAGTGTTAAATTTGACAAACTGCTCATGTATGGTTTAAGCTATGAAATGACCAAAATCATAAATAACAGTAGACCTAGAATCAGAAGAAAACATGGATAAGAAACCAAGGATGGCTTCATTGACAGACTGATCAGAGTGATAACATGGAAAATATGACAGGATAGTAGTAATATGCCTAGTTATATCAGGAAACATAGATGAATCATAAGGGGGTTCCTCTTTGGTAGAGGACTACCAATTGCTAAAAATAGTTCCAAGGTATGGGATCTCTTGGTAAAGTCCAATTTTTTATAAGCTTCTATAAGGTTTTCATGAGAAAAAGGATGAGTTGGTGTAGTGTCAAGGGCCTGCAACATTTTCTCAATTGAATCAGCGTTAATAGGACAGAGGATTTCTCCAGTAGGTGAGATAATGGCTCTCTGGCTGGGATCATAGGATTCATGGCATTTTCTCACGAACTCTGGAGCTCTGTGTATTTGTGGAAAAATATAGTGGGGTAATTGGGATTCCCAAAGCCCAATTTCATCACTCTGGTCAATTAGCTGCTCTTCCCACCAACAATAAATTTCAAATAAATCAAATTGAGAAGAAGTCTCAATGATTTTTCAATCCTTGTCAACTAATGGAGTATGGTGGAAATCAATCTGTGGTTGAATTAGAGGATTTGAAACTTCTGCAATTGCTTTTCCCTTGGGAGGCATTTTGGAAAACGAAACTGCGGACTGTAAATGACAAAATGATAAAAAAGGAGTTAACAGAGTGGAGACAGGTAACTGACAAGTGGACCTGGAAGGTGTGCTTGCGAATAGGACAAGTGGCTGATAGAATGTCGGACAGTAGCTGAGCTGTTGAGCAGGCAGGCTTAAAGATTACTCTTGGTCACAGAAGTTAACTGTGTAACCTTTGAAATGCATGACATAGTGTTTATAAATAGAAAAATGGAGTGGGAAGGTGGTGCCAAACGTTTGAAAGTTTATTAATTATCCAACGGGTTAATTAATGGACATTTGGTTATAAATGTGCGGGAGCAGAAATGAATGGGAAATGGATAGGTGGCCGATGTTTGGATGGGAGATATGAAGTGGAATGTAACATGGAGGTGACGTGGGGTGGTGGTAACGGCTATGAAGTATACCACATTCGGGGGCAAGACGAAGCGGTTTGTGGTTTTGGGATTTTTAGTCTCGAAAGACTAAAAGGTGCTTTTATGGTTTATATGGGCGATATTAAAGACTTCCCATTTTTCCCCCCACCCACCGATAAACTTCGGATGGTGAATGAGGGCCGAAAGGGAGTGTGAGCCATATGATTGCGGAGGAGTGTGCGGGATGAGCGGTGAGGTGGAGGGAGTTTAACATGTATGAGTGGGGAATGAATGGTGGGGTTGCAATATGATAGGCAAACGCGACGGCTGTGGGTCTGGGTGATTTAATGAATGAAGTGATAGCATATTACAAATCACACTTTCTTCCGCCCAATGGTTCATTCCCTTATGAATAATGCGATGCGATATGATCCTATGGTCAGGAATCAGTAATCATCCAATAGTTGACAACGTTATCGCAAATTGCACTTTCTTCTACCAAATGATTCATTCCCTTATGAATAATGCGATGCGATATGATCCTACCATCAGGAATCAACAATCATCCAATGGTTGACAGCGTTATCGCACATCGCACTTTCATCCGCCCAATGGTTCATTCACTTATGAATGATGAAATGTGATACAATACTTAGGAAATAACCATTTCAGCATTTCAAACTTTCACATTTCTACCTACCTTTCTATTCCTAACATTTTTACTTATCTTTCCAGAGTGCATTTGAACTAGCAATCCAATATTTTCTTTTCATGAACAATCTATCTCTATACCTTATTTCTTCCATTGGCTCAGATTAAACTGTTGAGCCAATTTATTTTCTACCTATGAGAATTAATTTAAAACAAATCCAATTATGATGCAACTGTATAATTGGATGAAATAACCTAGTGTGGCATCTGAAAAAACTGCACACAACTATTACTTTTCAAAATGAATTTAGAATAAAGTAGTGGCATTTAGATTTGCAACACTTTTAGAGTTGATTTCTTTTTCTTTTCTGTCTAACCTAATATTTTTTTTGGCCTTCATTTTTTAGGGCATCTACCCTAACATTTTCTTTGAAATGGACATATTTATAAAAATATTTTCCTAACATTTTTATTCAATATTCTTTTTGTCCATATCCTATCTTAACATTTTGTAAATACAATTTCATTTTTTTGTCTAATTTATTCTAACTTATCAAAACCAAAAAATGCTACAACATTGGCTCGAACGGGGGACTGCTTTCTCCTGTAGAATGCAGAGAACCTGCAGATCCATGTGCCTTCTCCTCGTGCTATGGAGTCCTTTTTTGTAAAAAATCTCGTTGACAACTTTAAAAGTAAAAGAAACCAGAGTATTTACAATGAAATGTATTCCAACTTCTCAGTATTGAATGAAATGTTTGAGAAACCTTCCATTTATAGGATAAGTGGAATATAGTCCCTCAAGATGTTGTAGCACAAAAGTGTTGTTACCCTTTACTTCAGTGATTGCTAAAGGACCAAATCATAGGTTGTCAAACTTACCATGCTTTCCCTTTTCCTCCCTCTTGGAATCCCATCCTAGAGCTAGGTCACCTTCCCTGAAGTCCCTTTCCCTGGCTCTTCTGTCAAACAATATTTTCATCTTATTCTGATATTTCTTCAATTTGTTTTGAACTTCATCTTTGTTTTCATTTAGTTCAATAATCTGATTTATCCTTCTTGAAAAACCATTAGGTTCATCTCTTGATTCCTGCAAAAATTTTAAAACTGGGAAAGCCAAATTGGTGGGAAAAATTGCATCTTTCCCATAGACTATCTGAAAAGGATATTTCTAAGTAGATCTTTCTAGAGTTATTATGTTTTCCCATACTGCATAAATTAAATGAGAGTCCCAACTCTTTTTATGATCTACTAGGGTTTTTTTGATTACCTTTACCAGACTTTTATTTGAGGATTCTGCGAGGCAATTACCTTGAGGGTAGTATGGAGTTGAATGATGTAATAAAATCTGATATTTCTAGCAAAACTCAATCATTTTAACACTAGAGAATGTTGCTGCATTATGTGACAATTTGAGTTGGGCAACCAAACCTAGATAAAATATTTTCTCCAATGAATTTATTTACTACCGAATCGGTAGCATTTCTTACCGGAATTTCTTTTACCCATTTAGTGAAGTAGACTATTGCTGTGAGGATCCATCCATGCTGATTACTTGAAGTGGGATGGATTTCTCCAACAAAATCTAATCCCCATTGAAGGAAAGGTGTTGATATTATTGATGGTACTAGTGGAAGAGCTGCTAGTTTCTAGTTACTAGCAAACATCTGATAAGGAACACAACCTCTGACCTTTTCTCCTACTTGCAAGAACAATGTTGGCCAATAAAATCCTCCCCTTAAAATCTTGTATGTTGTTGCTGTCCAAGCATAATGTCCTCCATAAAATCCTGTATGGAATTGATCAATGATTCCTTCAGTTTCTGATTTTGTTAAACAAAATAGCAAAATATTCAGTGGATCTTTCTACTACAATTTGCATTTATGATGCAGTACTTGACTGCTTTCAATTTAAGAGTTTTACACTGGGCTTTGGAGAATGATGCTGGGCATTCAAAATGGAGTAGAAAATTTACAATGTCTTGATACTAATATACCAATAGAAATTTTTCATCAATATGTAAAGGGATAATCTGATCTGAAGGTAAAGGTTCTTGTGGATTATTTTCTTTAGGTTGAAGAGAAGGTTCTTGTGGATTCTCCCCTTGTAAAATTAGGAAAGGTTCTTGTGGATTCTTCCCTTGTGCAAGGACATAAGGTTCTTGTGGATTCTTCCCTTATGCAAGGACATAAGGTTCTTGTGGATTCTTCGACATAAGGTTCTTGTGGATTCTTTCCTTGTACTTCTAAAATAGAATTGATTCCAAGCACTTTGCAATTGGATTCTGCTAGAAACTTGGCTAATCCCTGGCCTTTTACTAGCTTTGTAGTTTTGATAGTTAGATCAAACTCAAGTATTTGAGTGATCCACCTAGCTCTTTTCCCATTAGTGCCAGGTTGAGTTAGAATGATTTTTACAACACCATTAGGAACATAAGCAGTAATAGGTGAATGTAGGGCATACATCCTGAAAGATTTCAGGGCTTGAATGAGGGCATAGGCTTGCTTCTCAATTATGTCATACTTAAGCTCGGCATCTCTCATACCCTTACTGAAAAAGGCTATGGGTTGGTCATGGGAGTCTTCATTATTTTGTAATAGAACAGAATCAAGGCTTGTTTCTAAGGCAAAGGAAAAGATACTGAATGGTTTAGTATAATCAGGATTGGCCAAGGTAGGAGCTTCGAAGATAGCCTTCTTGATCTGATCAAATGAATGCTTGGAAGAGACAGTCCATTTAACTTCATGATCCTTTCGGAGCATGTCAGTTATATCTTTTACAATCTCTAATAATTTGGGATGAATCTCGTTAAAAAATTAATCTTACCCAGAAAAGCTTGAATTTCTTTCTTGTTTCTATGTAAGTTCAATGTTTCAATGGTAGACACACGCTTGGGAGAAATTACCACTCCTTCCTTTGAGATTATATGGCCCAATAGTTTTCCTTCTTTGATAGCAAACAAAGACTTTTTAGGGTTCAATGATATCCCAAATTTCCTACACCTGTCAAAAACCTTGATCAAGTGCTTTAGATGTTTCTGATCAGATTTAGAAAAAACAGTAATGTCATCAAGATAAATAACCACAAATTTGTTTACCTAACCCATGAAAGCTACATCCATAGCTCTCTGAAATGTTGCTCCAGCATTTGATAAGCCAAATGGCATTCTAGCGTACATAAATGTACCCCAGGGTGTAGTGAAGGTTGTCTTTTCCCTGTCTGCTAGATCAACATTCACCTGATTATAACCTGAAAAACCATCAAGCATAGAAAGTCTTTGTGCTCTTGAAACCATTTGAAGTAATTGGTCCATTTTGGGCAAAGGGTAATTATCCTTTAATGATGCTTTGTTCAAATTTCTAAAGTCCACACAAAGTCTGATTTCTCCATTCTTTTTCCTAACAGGAACTAAATTTGCAACCCAATTAGAATATCTAAGAGGGAGAATGATCTGGGCATCTAGCATTTTCTTAATTTCCTTTTCGACAGTTGGTAGAAGGGCTGGATTAATCCTCCTAAGTTTTTGTTGATAAGGTACTACTTCTGGCTTTAAAGGGATCTTATGCTATATTAATGAAGTATCATAAGTTTTTAGATCAGCATAGGTCCAAGCAAAAACATCCTTATAATTTTGAAGTAACTTAAGATATTGAGTTTTAATCTCAGGGTCTAGAGATGCATAGATTTTGATGCTTTTGACATCATCATTTGTTCCAATGTTAATTTCTTCTATGTCCTCTTCCGAAGAAATGGACTGAGGATTTCGGAGGACATCATTTTGATCAAACAACTTTTCTAAAGGTATCAAGCCTTTGGGAATAAAATTTTATACAATTGAATAATATCATGATCAAAAATTTTTGAACTGAAATCTAAAGTATCATTCTCACTTGTATTTTCATTTATTTCGGATCTATCATCATCAATTTGTAGAGCAAAAAATTGATCTACAACTTGTAGAAAAGATTTCAAGTGTTCATCATCTTCAAATATCTACCAGTGTTTTAGATTGTCTGGGATAGATGGTCTATACTTGACTTGTATTTGGTAGAGTAAATTAGTCTGATCAGGAATTTTAAAGGAACTAGCAGAAACAACTAAGGCAATTGCATGAATATTCTGATCTCTTGGAATATACGTCAAATTAAAAGCATCAAAGAAGTTTTCAATTGAATCCCATACTTCATTTCGGTAAGACCTAAGTCTAGGGTGTTTAGTCTGGCAAATATTTCTGACTTGTTTGACAATAAGTTCTGAATCAGTAAAAACACTTAAGTTTTGAACCTTTAAGCTTTTGGCTAATTGCAATCCCAAAAGGAAAGCTTCATGTTCAACCACATTATTTGTAACTTTGATGTCGAGCTTACATGATTGGGTAATGTTTTCTTTTTCTGGTGATATTAAAACTACTCGAGCTCCTGATCCATCTTTTGTACAGGAACCATCAAAGAATAGTTTCCATATATTAGTTTGATTTGGTACTGGACTTTAAATTACATCTTCAATTTTAACTTGAGTTTCATGCACTTGGTTTGAAGAGAGTTGAAAGCAACCAAAATCTCGTTCAATTGCATAAATGGGATGGTTCCTTGGTTGGTCTGTTTTGCAAATAGTGTGCACAAATCTCACCTCCCTATATAATCTTAGTTGTTCTCCCTCATAAAATGGAATAGTAGCATAAGACATATCCTTCTGAAGAGTTCCCCCTAATTTGGAACAACAAGAACTAGAAAGGAGCATTCCAAATTTGGGAGGGATATCTGTGACAACTATATCAAGTACTACACTCTTCACTAGAATTTAGGCAAGGGTGACTATTAAATCCTTAATCAATCCTAAGCAAGGTGTTAGATACCTATAGTAATAGGTTTCATATTTCATGATTGATTATTGAAAATCCAAATATGCTCTGCTTTGCTACTACAAAGATCCCATATTTCCAGAAAATCAGAGGTGTGTGAAGTATTTCAAATATTGAGGACCTTATTACAATTTTTTGGGTGATTCAACAGTTCAAACTGGATCATGCCATGTTTCAATTTTGAGTTGTAGAATAGAGAAAGAAGTCTGTCCAAACAGCTTAATCTTGGCAGACAAATAGTTCAGGTAGAGAAACAAAGGTTCCCAAAAGTCTAATCTGGGACCTTGGAAGAGATAAGGGTAGAAGTAGATAGGGAGAAAAGGAAAAAGGCCAAAGAAAAGAAAAGGCAATTGAGGGTTGCAAGTCCAAGTGCCTCTCCAAGAAGAAACAAAAAATGTTAGGGGAAATAGTTGGGTAGGCAGTTGTGGTTGCAGAAAGGACATGTTCACCATTACATAGTGGTCAAAGATGTTTTGCCAAGGCAATGGATATATTAGCAAAAAGGTGGTGAAATTCATGGTCTCACAGCAGAGCATCACTAACTTTTCTCTTCCCCCCTACTCCATTGCTAACACCCCCTTTCTAAATCCCCCACCTTCACTTATACTAACTCCTAATTCTACTATTTAGCTCCCCTATTTTACCCCTACCCCTAATAATACTAACACTAAGGTGTATAAAGCCCCAAATTTTATGTATATTCCCTCCCCTAGGCATAATAGCCATGTATTTTCAAAAGGGACCAAATGGCACCTGGCCACTTTGGTGAACCTTTTCCACCCCTTTCCCCTCTGCTGCAAGTTATTTTACCCTCAAATTCACCTCTGCATGGGCAAAACCCCTCTCCAAGACCCTTTAGCCTACAAAAATCTTTGCAAAAGTCCCTAAGGTAAAAAACCCGCCTCTGGCACGTTTCCCAATCCCACCACATTACGGGTTAAGCGAGAAAAGATGAAAAACCATTCAAAACCCACTAACCTATAGTTTTGCGCCCAAATATTAAATGGAATATTTTATTCCGCTGGCGGGACCCTTCCCCAACATGCTCGACCAGTCGGGAGGCCCGCCAGCCGTCAGATCTCCAGCGCCCAGATCTAAGGGTGGGCGGTCAATTTCAGATCTCGATGTGCCGACATTTAGCGTCCGGGGAAAGCGGTTTTACCTATCCCGTAAAATGGACGCGTGGCGGGCGGTAAGGTTGTTCGGAGCCCTCCTCCCACTTACCGCCTTTGCCCAAAGGTGGTGCGGGGAACCCACTTGCCGCCACACCGTATACCGCTACCCCACACGTCATGCCTACACGTCATGTCCACGCCGCTCTGACGTCACCCCGCCGGTGCCCGCCCCATCGTCCCTTGGTCCTCCACGCGGGCCCGCCTTTGCGCCCGCCCGCCACCGTGTCCTGCCGACCTGGCTAACACCTCAGCATCCACGTCACCCCTCACCTGGGCCCCGCCATGATGTCATGCTGACGTCATCGGCGGAAAAGCGCCAAATTCATACTTTTGCCAAATTTACCGATTTAAACGGCTAAACGCATATTTTTCGCTTATTTTGCATGCGAAGCTGAACTAGCCGTTGTCAAGCCTGCTGCCGCGAAATCTTGCATTCAGCCATCAAATTCGACAAGTAAACCGTTCAAAGTTCGAGGCTTGACTGCATTAAGCCTTTGCAACCCAGCCCGCAAGCTTCCAGGTCGATTTGCCAGGTATTTTGCCGTCTTCTCCCATTCTGCCCGTGAATTCCAATTTTCTGCAAAATCACCATTAAAGTCTGCTAAAAACTCTAAATTTAGCTCTACCTAAGCACCCAAATCAGACATAAGCAACCTGTGCCATCCATTAGCCCCAATTTAGCTCTGTACAAACCAGCTCGCGGGTTAAAACTGCAGAAATTGCCCTGAAGTACCCGGCATTGTTCCTTTTTGCCAAGTACTGGTTACCCACACTCTTCCTGTACAAATACTAATACCTCAGTAAGCATTCCCTTAGACAATCCACATTCCTGAAAATCATCAGTACTTTGCTAGCTTCAGAACAACTTCACACCAGAAGAAGACATCACACCAATTGCACCTACCTGCTGCTCAAAGTCTTCAAGAGATTCATCAAAGCTCTGCATCCTACTGCACACTTTCAGACTGTATCATGGCAGCATCTGCATCCTCCTCCCTCAGTGTCACTCCACTGAGTCAAACCAATAAGGAACTGGAAGCTATGCCATTAGTTGACAAAGACTGTCTCATAAATGATTTTGAGGGAAACAGAAACTTTTTGAAGACCTTCACCACATTAAGGGAAGACTATAAGGCAGGACTTGGTACAGATGGGATATGGGAGTCAAACCTGCCCTATTACTGCCTCCCAGCTGTGAATGTTTTCCCTGAAATCATTCACTTATGTGCTCAAAATTATGATCAGGAGCACAGAGCTGTCAACACTCAACTAGGGAGGATTTTGTTCTATATAAACGCTGACACCATCAACAAAATGCTGCACTTTGAACAGACAGAGTTATTAGTCCCTTTCTCCATGAGATCTTTAATGGAAGCAGGTGAGAAGATGACCAGTGAAGAGCTGTAGAAGGTCACCAGGAACTACATGTGGCCTGAGAACCAGCCTACAGGGCCACCTCCTTATCCACATGAGCACTTCAATGACTCAGGCAGGCTGCTCCTGGACATGATAGCCTATGTGCTAGGCTACCAGAACAGCAAGCATGTGGATCTAGCCATGCTCGTAATGCTATCTGCCTACAGCCCACGACAACCCCCTGCCCGGAAGTACAACTTTGCCAAGTTCATAGCCAATAGGATCCATGATCAATTGTGCAAATTGGACAGACAAGGAGTCTTTAGATATTCAGCATACATCTACCACCTGTTCATGTATCATCACTCTGAAGCTTTCCCATGCTACATCAGAAGGCTGGACAACAAAGGGGAGAGAAGATCAGTCATATTCTGGACCTCAGTCTATCATGAAATCACAAATTCACCCTACAGCTATTGTGAATTTGTAGATCAGTTTATATACCCAGTCTCCAGCATACTTATGAAATCCCCTCCACCTAGAATATCAAATGAGATCAAGAAAGCTTTACAGCTTTCTAAGAAGTACAAAATAGGTGATTGGTACCTATATGAACACCACACTGTGTTCAGAGTGTATGGGTGTGAGCTCTGTCCATACAGACTACCCAGGTATGTTCCCATGAGATTATTTGCCTTGGAATATTACAGGCAATTAATCCAGTCAGACCTCACTCACTTCCACAGCTCAAAGAAAAAAGCACACCTTAACTTCAAAAATGAGCTGGGCCCTTTTATCATGAATAAGAAGGAAGGATGGGAGGCTGCAGATTTGATCCTAAAAGACAAATATAAGTTGTCTTACAGTTTCCGGTGGGTCCCATATGACCCTCAAGGTTTCATCACTGCCAGGAGAACAAAGTACAGACTCCTAGCCATCAAACACTGCCACTATCCACATCTAGAACAGTATGCAAACTTACAAGAGTGGCAGTTGGATACCCTTGTTGAGAGCTTGTCTGAAGAGGAAAAAATAGCTAAAAATATGAAAGAACTTGAAAAAACTATTGACCTGGACTATGTGATCCAGGTACCTTTCAGGCTGCCTCAAACATCAGGAGGAGGAACCTCAGTTACCAGGACAGCGCCGCCAACAACAGCACCAGGCTTGGATAAGGGAAAGGGAAAAATGGACGCTGAAGATGAAGCAAAAAAGCAGCAGTCAGAGCAGGGAAAGCAACAACCAGAGCAAGAAACAGGGCAGCAAGAAGAACAAACCGGTCTGCCACAAACTGGGCTGCCAGAAACCACCTTATTGCAGACACCACCCCCTCAAGTGGAGCCCCTAACCACTTCAATTTTACAGACCCCGGCACATGAAGAAAGGGGGACCAAAAGACAAAGAGAAGAGTCCACTCCCCTCAGTGGATCCTCCCAACAACCAGAAGCTAAAAGGCAGAGGGCAGACTCCCCAGAAGTAGAAGACATTACTGAAGATGTCTTCAATGATACAGCCAAGGATAGGGAGGGCAGCCAACACACAGGGACTAGCTCCTTTCAGCAGGAGCAGAATTTACAACTTGGCTTGGAGGTATCATCTTCTTCTCAACAAAGCCAGAAGCTCAAAGGTGCTAAGGCCACCTTCAAAGAAATCAAGGCAGCAAATGAACTATTGAGGGCTGAGGTTTACAAGCAATTTATAGATGCCACTCCAGCCCAACAAGAAAGATTGATGTCGGTCTACGACTTCAAAGAGGAGAAGATGATATTCAGCCATTTCAAACCTAAGGGGCCCAACCCAATGTCCACTGCTGATTTCATCAAAACAAGGGTGGAGGTCTTGGCCAAAGACATACATCCTATGGACCAAATTGAGCTCCATAAGCAGACTGGAGAAATGGTCTATGCCACCTTGGTAGATAAGGCCACATTAGCTCATGAGCTGAAAGAATCCTTGAAGCACACAAATACTCAACTGGATTTTGAGAGATTGTCTTCCAGGGCCAAGGATAACAGGATAAAATCTCTTGAAGAGATTATTGTTGATCTAGGGCATAACCCTAGTGACCCAACCGGGGTAAAAGCCCTCCTGAAGAAAAAAGAGGATGATCTCAATGCCATGAAGAGGAGATTGAAGCTGTCACCTACAGAACATCCTCAGACAGCTGAACTGCAAAAAGAAAAACAAGTTGATCAACAACTTGATCTACTATTGCAGCAGGATCAAAGGATCCAAGAGCTAGAGGAGGAGCTGGAGAAGTCATTACAGGACAAACAGGGAGAATCCACACTACCAACTCCCCCAACAGATTCTACAGCAGCAACAGGCTCTGGGGCAGCAGTGGCCCCTACAACAGCAAATACAGTTGACCAGCCCAGCATAGAAGAACTAACTAAGGCTGTTAAGCAAATGGAGCTACAAGCAGATGAGATAAGGAAGGCAAAAGAAAAACTGGCAGAGATAGATGCCAAGTATGACCAGTCTAAAATGACAGTGGCAGAACAGGGCAGACAGATCAAGACCCAAAAGGACAGAATCAAAGCCCTGGAGAAAGAGCTTGATCTCAAAAACACCATGGCTGAGATCAAGAGGATCTTATGGAATAAAATCACCCAAAGCATGATTAAACAGTGGAAATCACTCAAAACAATCCATGAACATATGGATTTAATTGTGCAAGCTCAGATAGATATCCAGAGGGCTAAGACAGCACTAGGAAATAGACCTGAACAAGCTAGCCAACTGATAGACTTTCTGAACAGGCAAGACAAAGATGAGCTGGCAGCAGTTGGAATCACCAACAGAACGGAGGCCATCCTTATGACCAAAAAGGTGCTAACGCTCAGAGGATATGTGCAGACAGCAGAAAGGAGGAGCTATGAGATACAGACTGAAGTTGAAGACTTCAAGCTCAGAATGGGGATGCTACAGGCAAGAGGAATGCCTAGCCTATTGAGCGGTACAGGGAAATTGATCAACAGAGATCAATTTACAAATAGGATGGCCGCGTACATAGAAAATCAAATCACTGCATCCAGCAGTGCTTCTGAAGAAACTGTTCCTCCTACAGGACAAAGTTTGTACACTCAGCTTGAAGGGTCATTTTTTATTGAAAATGAAGTTAATCATCTATTTGAAACTCCTCCCAGTTTTTTCAAATACACAGAGCTTGATGAGACATTGATTAAAATGCGAAGGCATCAAATGCCCAAGGAGGACTGGTGGCAAGCCATGCTCCAGATTCTGCCACAGTAGTTTCAAAACTCCAGGTCAAAAGCCAGCTCAGGTCACCGCAAGACAAGTATAAAGTGGTCAGTGACTGGAAAATATCTAAAAAGTGATTCATCACTAACAGTGACAGCTAGCCACATTTTGAAACACATGCCTTCAGCCGACTACAACTGCTACAAATTCAACAGCATCTGACAGATTTTGACAGCTAAAGGACTAAGAGCTATTACTGCATTTACTTCTTCATTTACTTCTTTGGCTACTGCTCACTAGCAGTTGGCAGCATATTTATGAGGCATTTACTCTTCTTTCAGATATTTTTCCAAATGTAAATCTGTATATATACCCCCCTTAGTAACGCATAAGGGGTTGCTGGAATTTTCTCTTGGATAACTTCCATCTGCTGTAATATTTTCAGAGAATTAATACAAAGGAGGAATGGAACTTCCAGAAGTTTGGTGTATTTGATGTCTGGTGGTGAAGGATGCATGTTACAGGATTCCATGGGTGTTGCATAAAACTATAAGTATTTTCAAATCTTCTGTTATGTGTTTTTTTTTGAGTCTTTTGTTCTCTTTGGTTGTTTAAATGTCTTACACTTGATAGTAAGGTGAAAGAATAGTTTCAGGATTTAATCAAGCATTACCCTGAACTCAAACCTGAACTGTCATCTATGTTTTCTTCAGAAACAGTAATAGAAATTGCAATTCTTAACTGCTGCACTTCAATCTGTCTCTTTGCTGTAACAGACTATTCCCAGGGATTCAAATTATTGCCCCTGTGACCTCTGTTTTCGGCTCCAAATTCTGTCACGTGGAAATATGTAAACAATAAGTGGAAATTCTTAAATGCTTTCACTTCGTGCTGCCTGTTTCCTGTCACTTAGCCAAAATATGTTTTAACAAAGCACTCAAAAGGCCCTGTAAGTTCCATCTTTCATCTCACAGATTCAAACACATTAAGCCACAGACTCCATTGCCCAATGATATTCAACATATCTAAAAACTACATCACTGAAGTCTAAGGGAATTTCATCAACCGAAACACAAACATAACCTGTACTCAATACCTAGCCTAAAACACCATCACTGTAGATATAAATCATAAAGAGAGAGCCCTCTCTGATCACTGTTTGGCTAGAAACAGTGATTAAAAGATTGGTTAGTGGTTACCCCGGCCGTATTCCCTTGGGAGTCATAGGGAACAACCTGGGTGTTAACACAAGGCACCCTTTTCGAATCAAAGGTGTACAAGTCATGATAGGATCTAGTTATGTCAAGTTTCGAATGATCCATGATAGTTTTTGGCATGGGGTTATGTGATGCTCCAGAATCAAGCATACAATTATACAACATGGAATCATTTGTCTTAAGAGTTACATAGAAAGGAGGCACTATTTCATCTATCATATCTGAGCTTGGGACAAAGACAACAGCTGGTTTTTCATCTTGTAGACTGATGATATCACCTTCAGCATCAACCGAGGTATTTTGTATCCATTTGGAGACCTGATTTTTATACCCAGGGTTTTTAGAAAGTTCTGAAAGAGGAATTGGGATTTTAACTCTTTCTAACTCTTTTTCAACATTAAATGTAGTCAATGCATTTTTGTCATTTTGAGGAATATCAATGGGCTTTTCTAATGGTCGAATAAAATTCATTTGAGTTTGAGCATTTTTGGCACGAGGTTCAATTACTAGACTTTCCTTAGGAGGTCTTCCAGGACCAGGCCTAGGCCTAAGATCATATCTTTTGTTCAACTCTGTAATTCAAAATTCAGAGAAGGCATGGTATTGAGAAACTTATGAAGATTCTTGATCTTCTTGAACCTGATTTTGTTGTGTAAGAGGAATAATGATTGTTTGATCAGAGGAAGTATCCATATTATTTATATCTTCAGTGATGGTCATAGTATTATCATCAAGTTGCTGATCATCTATCAACAAAGGAGTGGGAATCTGCAGATCATTACTAGGTCTCTGAAGAATTTGTAATTGTGGATTTATCTTATACTGACCTTGATTTTGATTTTTGGGTTTGGAAATTGTTTTTTGAATTGTCCTAGGTTGAGTCTCAATCTTGGAAATTCTATTAGATAGATTTCTAAGAAGAGAAGTTATTTTATCTATTTTAGAATCTTCAGTTTTAGTCTTAGAGGAACTAGAAGCCTCTGGTGTCGATTTGAGTTTTCTTTGGGCCTTTTCCTCTTTAGCTTTCAAAGAGGTTGAAGCAGCCCTATTTGATTCTACCTCAATAGCATTTGTTTGCATATCTTCAATATTTCTTGAAGTTCTCTCTCTCAGCACAACAACAAAATCATCATCAAAGGCTTTAGAAAATCTAGACTTTGTTGCTGCTACAGGGGGTTTACAATCAAGGGGCATTTTACGATAAAGCTTATTGAATATTTTGATAAAGTCTAATACATGTTCACCAAAATTTCTTTTAAGTTCATCAAACTCAGTAAGAAAGTAAAGGGGATCTTTTTTCACACCCCACTGGTTTTAAAATATATTTGTAAGTTCTTCCCAATTTCTAATGGAATTTGCAGGTAACTGTCTAAACCAAATTCTTACATTTCCTTCAAGTGATTGTATAAAAAGCCTCATGTAAACATTTTCTTGTCCAATATTTGTGTTACCTGCAAAGTCTAAAAAGGCTTGAAGATGGTCTTCAGCAGAAGGACCGGTTTCCCCATTATACCTAGGAAGGTATTTCAAGTATCCGGCTGGTAGTGCATCGAGATTAGGAGGTAAGACAAAAGCTACATATCTAGCATGTACAATAGGTTGGAACGACATAGTGAGAGGTGGTGTATGAGGTGTTTGGGTAGATGAAGAGGTTGAAGAAGATGAAGAAGGGGTTGAAGAAGGTGATTGAGGGGGTGAAGAACTAGTTGGAGGTGAAGAAGGAGGGGATCTCCTAAATGATTTCAAAGGAGTCTTAAGAACTAACTTTTGGACCTATGGATGACTACCATCCTTTGTTTCAAAGAGTGGATTTGAATACACAGAGAAGGTCTCTTCAGGTTGTTCAGAAGTAGAAGCTTCAGGTTGTCCAAAAGTGGGAGGAAATGAATAAGTGGTAGGGGATGTGAAATCTGTTGGTTTGTATTCTGAAAAATTAACACCCAAGTCAAACTCAGTTTTAGGTGACCTTGGTGGTAGTAAGGGTTTTGGATGAGTTTCAAATGAATGAATAAGGAATGCTGATTTAAAATCAACTCCCCTGTTTAAGAGTTCAGCAACCCTAGGTGATAGGTGGGAATAATCTGGATTGGATGGAATATTACTATAAGGATCAAATGATGGTAAATATTCAGACTGCAAGACTGAAGAGGAGGAAGAAGAGGGTTGATGTCCCCTTTTAGAGCTGGCTTTTCTCAGAATTTTTTCAGGGTCTGATAGAGGAACAACTAAGTCTGCCTCTGAACGAGATCCGGTAAGCTTAAAAGGTGCCAGTTTAGGAGAGTGGAGTTGCGAGGTGAAGGATTTTAACCTTTCTAGACCTTTAATCACCTTAAAGGAATAGAATACATATCGTTGCCCCAGGAGAACTTAATGAAATTTGAGTCCCAAGCAGCGACGCCAGTTTGATGTTGTACCTCTGAGATAATAATGGTCAACTATTATGCCAAAGCATCTAAGATAAATGTTTTGGGGGTTTTGTTTTAATTTGGGAGAGAAATGGATGAAATAGATATAGAACTGATGTGCCTAACCTCTTGAATAATATCAATATTTTAGCAGAGGGCTCCTATAAATATTTACACAGTGAAATAACTTTTATGATGATGAGCAGAAACAGAAAAGTAATATGATGGCCAGAGTTTTCAAATTGAAAGTTAGATAATCATAAGTATGAAAACCTTTAAACTATGTTTATAGGTTCGAGAAAATACACATGAGCTTACAAAAGATGTTGATGATTTATTATTTTGAGGGAATTAATTAAACAAACAGTCCATTAATTCATTTTCTTTATAGATTATCACTTCAGAAAGCTTATAGGAATAGATTGAAATACAATTATGCCTACCTAGTTATCTCTACAAGTCACAAGTATATGAAGAAAAACATAATGAATGACACTGGAAACACTTACAAGAAACACAAACTGTACAAAACAGAATTCAGAACCCTTTGCTTTGTATTAATGATCCAGAAAGATTAATTACATCAAATGTCTAGAAATGCTTCTTCAAGGGTGCAACCCTTAATAACTCGTGAAAGGAGTTATTTATACAACAGTAGGATGAAAAATATCCTAAACTACTTTTACAAAAATATATTGTTTACACAATCAAAAATAAAACTATCTAATGATGTGGCACTGCATTGGTTCTGCGTTGTTTGATGACTATTACCGAAAAAGTTGAAAAATGGTTGGAGTTGGCTGACTGTTCCCATAAAAACTAAATGTTGTTCCATTATCCTCAATCCAGTAAATCTGTTAATTCTTCACAACGTTTCTTATCTGGGATAGAAATCTTTGTTACCTTCCTGTAGATTTCATCCATCTCAGTATATTTAGTAAAAGTGGGTTTTACCAAAAATATATGCTTCATTTCATCCAAGATGAAGAAAGAATCCCTAAGTGTTTTTACTATGAGAGATGGTGTTGCTGATCCTTTGATATTGGCTACTGAAGTTGCATGGATGCCCACCTCTGTTAAATTCTTGACATAATCTTCAATTGACATCAATTTATCATTAATAACCATCATAGAAGGTAACCTTTGCTAATCAAAGGTTCAATTTTGTTGAAGAATCTCTTAACCATGTTGTTAACATTGCTGCACTTTTCTTGTAGCTGAAGGTTGAGATTTCTTTTAGTGATAACCTTCTTTACTTCTAATATTGTTATAGTTCTGTCACTTATCCTTAAATCCTCAAGCTCATAATCATCCTTGGAATTTAGAAATTTGATTATGTCAGAGGCAATCTCTGGCATATCCTCCAGCTGCCTATTTATGGATTCCACTGCTTCCTGAGCTTTCTCCAAAAGATCTTTTTGGTTGAATATTATCTTAATGAAGGGCCAAATATACTTGGTTGCCTTTGTGATTTCTTCCCACAAAATTTCTTTTGCTAAACCCAACTTGTTTCCTATGAAGGAATCTCTGAGTTCTTTCTTCAACACTTCCACTTGGCTTTTAAGTCTGTTTGTTTCAGTTGTGTATGTACTGTCTGATATAGACTTCAAGAGATATAATTCTTTGAGTTCATCCTTCAATTTATTGATTTCTCCTGTCTAGATAGACAGGTTCTGAAAAGCTTCAGTAATCTGTTCAGGTCCTTTTGTTGTACATGTTGCTGATGCAGTGGCTGTAATAGAAACTCTGGTGATGGGAACTGCTACAAGAGAAACTACATCTGTTGAAGTTTGGATGTTCTTGATAGCTTCCTCCTTCTCCTTAACCAATTTCTCCATCTGCTCCTCCATTTGTTTTATTTGCAAATTTTGTTCTATGATGAGCTTCATCATGTCTGACTTTTGAGTCTCTGTCTCCTCGATTTCTTTGGCCATTGGATCCTCAGATGCTGGTAGTTTCAGTTGTTTCTTTAGTGCTGCAACTTCAATGTTCTTTTTCTTAATGAGCTCCTCTGCTGCATTTATGTTTGATGGATCATATCCCATCCTCAACACTAGATTTTCCAGGGATTGGATCTTGGTATCCTTTGCTAACGAGGAGACCTTGTCCAACTTTAATTGTGACTAAATGTTGGCCAATGTAGCCTGCAATTTTGACTAACTCATAGCAGTGTTTGTCAGGTTTGAAGCAATCATCTTTCCAATTTGTTTGTGCCTCTCAATTTGATCAATTGGATGCACATCCTGAACATTGAACTCAAAAGAACTATGTTTCTGATATTGTGCTGCAGTCTTAGGCTGGGGAACTTAGGCATGTAAGAAAGCCATTTGCATCTTCCCTTTATCAGAGTCAAAGACTGAAAGAAGCCTTGCTTAAGAGCTGGAAGAATGCTTCGAAAACTGGGTGTAAGTATTCAACCTCAATTCCGCGTTCTTTCTTTTGATTTCACTAAAGACATGGAAGATGTCTTCCTCTTTATTCTCTAGAATGCCTCCAACATGTTGGACTATCTGTTGTTCATGAGAAGTGGTAGACTGAGTTGGAGAATGTATAGAATATTCGCTAGACTATGAATCAACATCCATAGAGACTCTTTGTTTCTTTTTCCTGTGAAAAACCTTGAAGCCTTGGTTTGTTTCCTCTGTTATAGGTGAAGATTGTTCTTCCCTCCCTCTCTTGGCTGTCTTTTCCTGTGCAATTGAAGTTTTCATATTTGATGTAGAGACTACCTGCTCCTCAGCCTCTTGGAAGGTATTCTCTGTCCATTCCAACTGATTCTTGAACTGTTCTATCTCAGGCCTAGTTGTATGGTGATTTGGTGTGAATTTATTCTCCACCCTGAGTTTGGATATGACTCCCAAGGGGTCATATGACCAAGAAAAAATGAGAGCAAATTTCATCTCTTTTAGCAGCTTATCAGCTTCCTCCCCTGCTGCCCTGGTATTACAAATGAAGGGACCAACTTGAGTTTTGAGCTTAAATTTGCGATTTCTTTTTGGTAGCTACAAAATGTACTTCATCTACATTCAATCTTTGCCTCAAGTACTCTAGTGCAAAGATTCTAATAGGAAGGTACTTTGGCAGTTTGTATGGCAGAAGCTCACAGCCAAAAACCTTGATTTCTATGTACTTTTGGTAGCAATACCAATCTCCTGTTGCAGCTTGATCTATGGAATAAAGTTCTTTGACAATCCCTTCACTGATCCTTGGTAATGAAGTGCTACTCATAAGGCTGAGGGTTGGATTAATAAAGATTTATATGAACTGCTTATATGCGAATTCTTCTTTCTCCTTCATCCCCATTGAAGTCTGGAAAATCACTGACTGTGGCAATCCTTCTTCATCAAGTTTCTGCAAAGAAAATGGGAATTTTCCCCCCTGAAAATATATAAACATATACACAAGTACTGAAGCATACTTGAATACTTCTTCAGTGTTAAATTTGATAAACTGCTCATGTATGGTTTCAGCTATGAAATGACCAAAGTCATAAATAACAGTAGGCTTAGAATCAAAAGAAAACATGGATAAGAAACTAAGGATGGCTTCATTGACAGACTCATCAGAGTGATAACCAAGCAAATAGGACATGATAGTAGTAATATGCCTGGTTCTATGAGGAAACATAGATGAATCATAAGGGGGGTTTCTCTTTTGTAGAGGACTACCAATTGCTAAAAATAGTTCCAGGGATTGGGATCTCTTGGTAAAGTCCAATTTGTTATAAGATTCTATCAGGTTTTCATGAGAAAAAGGATGAGTTGGTGTAGTGGCAGGGGCCTGCAACATTTTCTCAATTGAATTAGCATTAATACGACAAAGGATTTCTCCAGTAAGTGAGATAATGGCTCTCTGGCTGGGATCATAGGATTTATGGCATTTTCTCATGAACTCTGGAGCTTTGTGTATTTTTGGAAAAATATAGTGGGGTAATTGGGATTCCCAAAGCCCAATTTCTTCATTCTGGTCAATTAGCTTCTCTTCCCACCAACAATAAATTTCAAATAAATAAAATTGAGAAGAAGTCTCAATGATTTTGCAATCCTTGTCAACTAATGGAGTATGGTGGAAATCAATATGTGGTTGAATTAGAGGATTTGAAACTTCTGCAATTGCTTTTCCCTTGGGAGGCATTTTGGAAAATGAAACTGCGGACTGTAAATGATAGAATGATAAAAAAGGAGTTAACAGAGTGGAGACAGGTAACTGACAAGTGGACCTGGAAGGTGTGCTTGCGAACAAGACAAGTGGCTGATAGAATGTCGGACAATAGTTGAGCTGTTGAGCAGGTGGGCTTAAAGAATACTCTCGGTTGCAAAAGTTAACTGTGTAACCTTTGAAATGCATGACACAATGTTTATAAAGAGAAAAATGGAGTGGGAAGGTGGCACCGAATGTTTGAAAGTTCATTAATTATCCAACAGGTTAATTAATAGACATTTGGTTATAAATGCATGGGAGCGGAAATGAATGGGCAACAGATAGGTGGTCGATGATTGGACGGGAGATATGAAGTGGAACGTGACGTGGGGTGGCGGTAATGACTATGAGGATAGCGCGTTCGGGGGCAAGACATAGTGGTTTGTGGTTTTGGGATTTTTAGTCCCGAAGGACTAAAAGGTGCTTTTGTGGTTTATATGGGCAGTATTAAAGACTGCAAATTTCACACCCCCCGCCCCGTCGATAAACATCAGACGGTGAATGAGGGCCGAAAGGGAGTGTGGGCCGTATGATTGCGGAGGAGTGTGCGGGATGAGAGGTGAGGTGGAGGGAGTTTAACATGTATGAGTGGGGAATGAACGGTGGGGTCACAATATGATAGGCAGACGCGGCGGCTGTGGGTCCGGGTGTTTTAATGAATGAAGTGATAGCATATCGCAAATCACACTTTCTTCCGCCCAATGGTTCATTCCCTTATGAATAATGCGATGCGATATGATCCTATGGTCAGGAATCAACAGTCATCCAACGTTTGACAATGTTATCACAAATCGCACTTTCTTCCGCCCAGTGGTTCATTCCCTTATGAATAATGTGATGCGATATGATTCTACGGTCAGGAATCAGCAGTCATTCAACGGTTGACAATGTTGTCGCACATTGCACTTTCATCTGCCCAATGGTTCATTCACTTATGAATGATGCGATGCGATATGATACTTAGGAAATAACCATTTCAGCATTTCAAACTTTCACATTTCTACCTACCCTTCTATTCCTAACATTTTTACTTATCCTTCTAGAGTGCATTTGAACTAGCAACCCAATATTTTCTTTTCATGAACAATCTATCTCTATACCTTATTTCTTCCATTGGCTCAGATTAAACTGTTGAGCCAATTTATTTTCTACCTATGAGAATTAATTTAAAACAAATCCAATTATGATGCAACTGTATAATTGGATAAAATAACCTAGTGTGGCATCTAAATAAACTGCACAGAAATATTATTTTTCAAAATGAATTTAGAACAAAGTAGTGGAATTTAGATTTGCAACACTTTCAGAGTTGATTTCTTTTTCTTTTCTGTCCAACCTAACATTTTATTTTGCCTTCATTTTTTAAGGAATCTACCCTAACATTTTCTTTGATATGGACATATTTATAAAAATATTTTCCTAACATTTTTATTCAATATTCATTTTTACCATATCCTATATTAACATTTTGTAAATAAATTTTCATTTTTTTGTCTAATTTATCAAAACCAAAAAATGCTACAATAGATAGGTCTATAATTAAACCCGATGGTGTGTTAGAAGATACATATGTATCCTTATATTCTTGAGAATACCCTGTTGATTTCATGATTTTAACACATAAGAATAATTTAGGAGGACATCCATTACTTTTAGGAAGACCATGGTTAGCTACAGCTGATGCTTTTATCAGTTGTAGGTAAGGTGACATGTTTATCTTAGATGGGAGCTCGACAAAGAAATTTACATTGTACCCACTTGCAAAAACAATGTTAGAAGTAGAAAATGAAGGATGAATAGATGATGATAATGATATACAACATGTTTTCACTATTGCACAAATAAATGAAGAGGATCAAATTTTAAATTCATAGAAAATAATGAGCCCTCTTTATATTGTGACAATGGTCAAAATTTTCAAGAACAATGTAATATTGAATATCTATCATCTAGAAAAATATCTTTACATTCTATGGAAAATTTTGGAAATTCTTCAATAGAAAATTTTCTAGGGAGAATTTTGAATATCAATGAAAACCTGGAAGAATTATAGAAAAAGAAACTGGTAGAAATATTGCAAAAACACTCTTCTGCATATGCATGGGAATACACTGATATGAAGGGAATTAATCCTAAAACTTGCATGCATCATATTTATATTGAAGAAAATGCTAGACTAGTTCGACAACCACAAAGAAGAATGAATCCAAACTTAAAAGAAATTGTCGAGGAATTGCAGAAAATGTTAAATGTAAACTTCATTTATCCAATATCAGATAGTCAATGGGTTTCACCCCTAGTAATCGTTCCCAAAAAAATGGCAAATGGAGAGTATGCATTGATTACATGGAATTGAATAAAGCTACTTTAAAAGATCATTTTCCACTTCCTTTCATAGATCAAGTTTTAGATACATTAGTAGGAAAAAAATATTTCTCATTCTTGGATGGTTTTAGTGGGTATAATCAAATTTAGGTAGCACTTGAAGATCAAGACAAAACCACATTCACTTGTCCATGGGGGAATTATTCTTACCGAGTACTTACTTTTGGATTATGCAATTCCCTCGCAACATTCCAAAGAGCAGTACTATGAATTTTCTCTAATCTAATTCATGATTGTGTGGAAGTATAGATGGATGGTTTCACAGTTTATGGAAATTCTTTTGAAGAAGCACTAGAAATTTGGAGAAAGTTCTCATAAGATGTAAGGAAGAAAATCTCTCATAAAGTCATAAGAAATGTTTTATGATGTTTAATGAGGGAATTGTTTTAGGTCATCATATTTCAGGAAATGGAATTAAGGTAGACTCATCTAAGGTAGACATTATTTCCAAATTATCAGTTCCAAGTTGTCAACGAGATGTTAGGAGTTTCCTTGGTTGTACTGGATATTATAGAAGATTCATAAAAAAATTCACAAAGATTGCATATCCACTCTTCAAATTACTTACAAAGACTGTGAATTTAGTTGGAACTCTGATTGTCAAAAGGCCTTTGAAACTTTGAAAAATAATATCTTTGGAGCACCTATCTTAAAAGGACCTAATTGGAAATTGACTTTTCATATATCAACTGATGCTTTAGACACAACTTTAGGAGCTGTGTTGTGACAAAAATATCTCACTCCTTATTCCATTTATTATACCAATAAAAATTTAACTCCTACAGAGCTAGATTATACTGTAAATGAAAAGGAGTCTTTAGTTGTTATTCATGCCATTAATAAATTTAGACATTACATCATTGGCTATGAAACTTTCATTCATACAGACCATTATGTCATTAGATATTTAATGAACAAACCAGTTACTAATGGTAGAGTAACAAGATGGCTATTATTGTTACAAGAATTTAATATCACTATTCTGGACCGACTTGAAAAACAAAACACAATAGCTGACTTTTTATCTAGAATTCAAAATGATAACAATGATACACCTATAGAGGATAAATTTTCTGATGAGTATATTTTTGCAGTATCTACTAAATCACCTTGGTTTGCAGATATTGCTAATTATTTTGTTACCGGAAAGTTACCATCCTATTTTTTTCCTAGAGAAAAAAGAAGAATAATCCAAACAAGTGCACCTTATTCATGGATAAACGAAGAATTATACAAGATAAGACTAGATATCATCATTTGAAGGTGTGTAAGAGAAGATGAAATACCTGAGATACTTAAAGCATGCCATGTTGAACCATGTGGAGGTCACTTTGATGACAAAAGAACTTCTTATAAAGTACTTCTCTTAGGATATTATTGGCATTCCCTTTTTAAGGATGACAAGGAATATTTTAAGAGGTGTGATAGCTGTCAAAGAATGGGGAAACTTGTTCCTTCAAATGAAATGCCACTACAACCTCAGGTACTCATTTAAACTTTTGAAAAATGGGATTTGGATTTTGTTGGACCAATTAATCCACCTTCAAAACAAAAAAAATACATATTCTTGTATACACTGATTATGTTACTAAACGGGTAGAAGCTAAAGAACTTTCTTTTGCTACTGAAAATGTTATAGTTTTTTTTTTTTTTTTGAGGATATTTTTATTCATTTTGGTGTCCCAAGAGAAATTTTGACAGATCAAGGAAATAAATTTACATCCAGAGTAGTGCAAAAGATAGTGGAAGAATATAAACTCAAGCATCATAAATCTACTCCATACCATCCACAAGAAAATGGACAAGTAGATTCCACCAACAAAGTGATTGAAGCAATCCTCACCAAGACAGCTTACTTGCACAAAAGGGATTGGGAAGAAAAGATTCTAGAAGATTTATGGGCCTACCGTACCACATGGAGAAGCACCACAGAACATACTCCCTATGAACTTGTTTATGGGAAGCAATTCCTATTTCCAATTGAGTTCCAGATTCAAACCTATACAACAACAATCAAGTTGGGACTTGACCTATCAATAGCACAAAAGCAAAGAATGGGACAACTCAATGAGCTTGATGAGATAAGGAAAGATGCTATCCAAAAGACTAGTTTAGTCCAGCAACAGAGATCCAGATGGCATGATAAATACATCAAAGAAAGAAAATTTCAACTAGGAGACCGGGCATTAATTTTTGATTCAAAGTTGAAAAACTTCCAAGGAAAGTTTGAAACTCACTGGCTTGGGCCTTATGAGATTGATTTTTTTTTCATAATGGAACAGTCAGAATTAGGACTATTGATGAAGAAAAAGTTCCTCTATTAGTGAATGAACATCGACTTAGGATCTATCATCAGCCAATGAAAAAGGAGGAATTTGTCAAGATTTTCTAGAACAACTTTGATTTGAAGTTGGTCAAGAATTCTTCTTCTTCTTCTCCATCTTAAAAAAATTCTTTTTTCATATAAAATATCTATATCTATAATAATAATAATAATAATAATAATAATAATATGTATAAACATGAAAGCCAACAATTGTTGGCATGTTTATACATAAAACTCAAGATGAAAACCAAGAATTATTGGAATCTTAAATTTTCTTTGTATCCCATTTTCTAGAATTCCATTTTTCTTGCATCCCTTTCTTTTAAAAATAAATGGCTACAGAATTGTTGATTTTCTGCAGCTCTCACAAATTTCTGCAGCCAATTTGGCAGAAACTTCTGATGATACAATTGAAGGAATGATTGACTCCCTCCACTGCAAAGTACCTGAAGACAGCATAAAAAGGGAAACCAAAGGTTAGCAAGCAAACAATTCAAAGGTATGAAACTCTTTAATTTAATAATAAGGATAAAAACATTACATATATGAATTATATAGACATGGTACTACCGAAAATCAAAATCATTATTGCTAAGAGTTGATAGTGTCATGTCAAATCGAGTATAATTCGCCTTTCACTCACCGTCATTATAACTCATATCCCAACTCACATCCCGATCCATTGATTCGATTGCCCAAATCATAAACATGAATTCTCTTAACGGTTATATTCTGCCACACTCCCTTATGCCCTCACTAACTTTTCTCTCATTATTCCATCACTCACACTCTCGACCTTTCCACTCTAAAAAATCCCTATTAAGTCATCCTACCCTCTCAAACAAAACAATTTTTGAAACGAAGCTTCTTAGCCATGGGAGTGATAGTCAAAATAGAGCCAACAGGGAAGAAATTTTTGGAGGGGTATCCACAGACAAAAGAATTGTTGCAGAGGGCGCAGTGGCTAGAATTTATAGAGAAATTCGATGGCTTCCACAAAGAAGTGACCAAATCCTTTGCTGTGGCTTTTGACGGAGTTGAAGTAGAGATAGGAGACTCAAACTCATAGTGAAAAAGGTCATTTATAGCTAAAGCTACTGGACTATCGCGGATTGGAGAAAAATTGGTTAAAAAATAGAGGTATTGAAAGGGAACACTGGAAGGTTTTCCTGAAGAAACCAAGCATGGACACCACCATTTTAAAGAAGGGCATCCCAAGCACGGCATTGAAAAGTAAGTGGAGGAATTTTCTTTTAATAATCCAAAATTTTGTTACCTGCGAAGGAAGGTTTGGATGTATGTTTTTCTATCATATTTGGCTGTTAATGATTTTTTTGAAGAAAATGAGATAAACCTTCCATATTTCTTGCTGAATAGTCTAAGAAAGATGTCAGGGAATGTTCAAAGGAGAATTCAGTCCATAGATAATACAATGTATCATCATGGTTTAGTCAAAATACTTGTTGAATTTCATCTCCAAAACATAGGTGATAATTGGGAAGACTTTCTAGTAAGGAATCACTTTAAGGAGGATATAAATGAGCATCCAAATAGCAACAGAACTAAGAGAGGAAGGAAAAGAAAAATTGATAGAACACTGGAACAAGAACCACAACAGTCACAGGAACTGATGACATCCCTCTTGCAAAATTTTTAGAGAAAATAAACAAAAGAGATGTTAGAAGAAAGAAAGCCAGTAAAGAGACAGAGATTTCACCTCAAATAGAGAAGCCTAAAATAGAAAGGAAGAAAACTCAAAAGACCCCTGTCACAGGTCTAAGAAGGAGTACCAGACTCAACTCAGCAAAAGAATTACCCTAAAAAAGCATAGATCATATTGATGTAGAAACATAAGAAAACTTAGAGGCAGAAGAAGATTCAGGAATTTCTCTGAGAACATCTCCAAGAGTTTCATCACCAACTTTCACCTCGCCTCCTCAGAGTCCAGGTCGAAGAACGCCAGAAATTGATCCTGTGCAACAAGAGATTTATGATTATATCAAATCCCTAGAGAAAAGGGATGCAACAAGAACATCAATTCCAATTCAAGAGGAAGAAGAAGTCCAGTTTAATGAACCACAAGAACCTCCAGTAATCAATGTATTAAAACAGGAAATTTTCGAACTGGAGACATTAAACAGGTACATTAAAAATGAAAATCAAGCCTTGAAAGCACAAAATGAAATCCAAATAGCTAAGAGTGACAACATCCTTTTACATCTAAGTTTGTGGTTTAAGAAGAACAAGAAACTAAAGAAGAAAAACAGGGCTTTACAGAGACAAGTTATAAACTTGAAATACAAGATCCTAATGAGAAAACCAAGGATGGCAGTGACTGGCAGGAAAGTGAAAAGGATGGAGTTAGGTGTATCGAAACAAGTGTCCAAGGAAATGTAGTAGTTAAACAAATATATCAAATTTTTGTTTTGTATGAGGACATACAAAATCTTCAGTGTGGGGGAATGTAGAGTTCCATAATTTTTTTGTTTTGAGACCCTTTTTCATCCATTTTCCTCTTTTCATCATCGCTATCAACTCAATAAATGCAATAAAATCATAGATTTTGATAAGGTAAAAACACTTATATGTCTTATTTTTCATATTCGTTAATGCACCTTATTATTATGTCAAAGATTGCATTAGCTACAAAATTAACATGATTCTGCAACTATTTTATAAATCTGTAGCTATCTCCATGGTTTGCGGGGTTCTGGTGCACCAACGAAGCAAGGAAGCACATGGGAAGTTGAGGATTGATCCCCTCATGGATCTCCTCCTATTTTCTCGAGCCAATTCACTGAAGGAATCACACAGTGGAACAATCAAAGGCATGGGTCAAACACATAGCAACATAAGTTTGAATGCATCATGTTTCCCAATTTGCTTTCCAAATAGAAAATCGTCGAGATAATTCTTTTACTGTTTAAGTTTCGAATTTGAATAAGGATTGATTAAAAGACTTGTAGGCGTAGAAGTCTCAAACTATTGAGCACACATTTTAGATATAAATATGTGTCCTCTATAAATGACGAAAAAAAGTAATAGTTAATCTCTGAAGAAACTGTGTGAAACAACCCTTTTGTTCTCGTATTTAATTGAAGTTACATTTATGTTATTTGATGCGTATTTGAACATGATTTACACCTATTGTATGCGGAGGGCCCCTGCAGATAGTCGAGGTCAAGTTTATTTCATTTTATCGCTTTCTGTTATCGCATTGTCATTTTGTTCTAGCTTAGTTTCCTTAATTCACTATTTTATCATTTCGTTATAACTCAGTTAAATCTCATTATTTCGTTTGCATTTGAATTCCTTTGCATTCATTTAATGGTTTAGTTTCTTTAATGTTTTTTGCTTAATTACAATCAACTAAATAATAATTGTTTTCATGCTTTTAGAATCAGAACTTGTATATACTCTGTAGTCAGCATTAAAAGATTGTTTTCATGCTTTTTAGAATTAGAACTTGTATATACTCTGCAGTCGGATTTTAAAGGATTGTTTTCTTGCTCTTAGAATCATTTGAATCTCAATACTTTGTTTTCATTGCAGCAATATGTTTAGATTAGGTTCATAATTCTAGAATGGTCAACATAAGATGTTTTAGAAACGACTGATTCATAGATCTCTTTTGTTCCAACATAATTTATTGAAAAATAGTCATATGAATGATACTTAGCATAGATATGATTTGGTAGATTATTCTAACAATAGCTCCACTTCCACTCATTAATTTGTAAAAATCTAACTCTAATCTAATGCTTACAAATATAGGAACCTAGATAATAGCGAAAATCCCCAAAGCAAATATAACCATCATCCTACAAATTAAAAAAGGCTTCTAGCATATATAATGCACTTGCACTTCATAAGTTTACTAACTCCGTTCGATAATTTATGGTTGCAATTTAAGAACATTAAATTGACCAAACAATATACATAAAAATAAAATAAAAAAATCTTGGTTTTCCAAACATGGTATCAATTTTTTTATTATAAAAATTTGCTCATTGAAATCTTGAACTTATGTCATTACATTAACAAAGAACTTTAGGATTTATTATTTCTAAACATTTTTGGGTCAAGCATAACACATTTCAAATCTGAAACTCTTATATCTAAAAAAGTGTATATTTGTTTTGGATATGTATATAATTTCATTTTTAAATGTTTTAATCTATATATATCTATATATATATATATATATATATATATATATATATATATATATATATATATATATATATATATATATATATATATATATATATATATATATATATAAGTATAAGTATATAAGTTTGTCTAACAAAAAGCTAAAGTTTGACATTCTTTGAATATGTCATGAACCTTTAAAAAATGATAGGTAAATTATATAGAAGATTCCTAACAACTTAATAACTTTAAAATACATAAGTAAAAGTGAGTAACCTAGAGTGGTATTAATGAACTTCATCGTTTGAGTAGTGGCTAAGGTGTTTATTTCTATTGATGGAACTACTTTCAACGTGGTATCTAGGGTTTTTTCTCTTGAAGATCCATTCTTTATGGTTTTGGGATGGGCACATATTCTTGGTCCATGCTATTTTTTCTTGGCCAATTGTGCTATTTGACAAGTCTATTTTCAAGTGCAAATCTACACTTTTTTGAGATAACAAAATACCATAATGATTTCCAAGTGGGAACTAAAAGTTGAACTTTGTTTCTCTATTTTTTCCTAAAAATATTGAATTAGGTTTCCATCTCTCTCCAAAGACTTAGAGTTCTACTTAACCACCTTTTTTTATCTTTGACCTGCATTTATTCCATTGCTTATGGAATCCGAAGCCAAGGATAAAGCAAGGAAAAACTACAAAATGACCACTTGGACTAAAAGGAAAGAGAGGGATGAAGAGAGGGAGCAAGGGATGAAAGAGGCTCACTTCCCAACCAAGGAACATGAAGGCTACAGAAATATAATATCATGAAAATATACTCTTTCAAAAAAAGACTAGGAGTGTGAACATAGAGAGGTCAAAGCTTAAAATCCATAAAAGAAAAAATGAGATGTTGCAAAAGGAGGAAGCAAACCTGAATCCTAAGAGTAAAATCGCTAGTAGTAAATTTGGTTAAGTTAGTTGAGGATTTAATTAAGAAATTTGAGTGAGCACTAGAAGAACCAAGGCCCCTCCTAAAATTTCAAAAGGATATCTCCTGAAATTTCCTAACTCAAAGATGCAGAATAGTAGTGAATTAGAATTGGGAGACAATATTTCCACCCATGAATCTGAATTTTTTAGCTCCTAGGAAAATCGAAAGCCTTTAGGCCAATTGCTACAGGAACATGTGAGAAGATCCATAAAAAAATATAACACCTCAATTTCCCGTGTTATGTAATCGTAATTGCACTGAGATATACTCTACAACCCAGTATGGGGGAGATGCATAGGCATTAGATGTTAGATACGCAGGATTTAAACATGTCAATAATTATAAATGTTGACTCATTCATATATATATATATATATATATATATATATATATATATATATATATATACACATTTTGACTTGGTTAAATTAATAAAACTAAAAATAAACATAAAAATTTAATAAAAAAAATTAATTAATAATTAATAACTAGAATAAAATTGAAATATAATACCAATAGAGTTTTTTGGGCTCCATATTTTCACAAACGATAGTATTTCCCATGGTATTCTTCTTTAATGGTCAAATTACTTAAAAAAATTAATAATTAAAATAAAATTAAGATAAAATAGTAAATTTATGGATTGAGGTTTTGGGCTCCAAGTTTGCAAAACCCATGGTTTTTCCCATGGTATTATTATCTAATGTAGGATATTTAAAGGTTATTTTCGCTAATGTGAGACATTCATTGCAACAAAAGCTTTTAGCTATATAAAAGTAAATCCTAAATTCCACCACAAATATTATAATATTGAACAATTTTCATATTCAATTTGGCAAAGAAAACCACTTAATAAATAAATGCTAACAAAGAATTTATAGGTCCATGGATGTATGCCTTCTGGGTAAAAACTTGGAAAACTTGGAAAAAAACCTTGCTCACTTTGTTACATAGCCTTCAAAGATTTCCAAGATGTTTTGTGAAGAGAAATGCGAGCATGAAAAAAATAAAAATTGGCGCTTGTAGTCCCACATTTTGTTTATATTTTTTTCTCCGCATTAAATTTTATCGAAGTTTCTCAATTTAGACTATATCAACCATTGGTCTTAACATTCACATGAAAATTGACTGAAACATGTCTCTAGATGTTCATAGCATCTTAGTTTACATACAATTATTATTGAGTTTTATTTTGAAGATCGAATGATAACATTAAAAATAAAATTAAAACAATGATATTTAATATCCAAGCCTCCTACAAAGACAAAGGTATATATTCTTATTGGGTTTACAGTATAACAAATGAACTTACTGAGTTTTACGGTCTGACAATAGAGATTCAAGTAGATTTCCTTAACTATTGATCTTATATATAATAAACCAACCTATGTCCATCTTAACTCTGGATCTATAAAGCACCAAGAGGGATCAAATTTCTCAATGTGAAAACCATTCCTCAAGTTTTGCACTCAAGAACGAGGTTTTCACCACAAGAGATTTGATCTCTCTCGGTGCTTGATAGATCTAGAGATAAGATGAATCTAGGTTGGTTATAACACAATGCCATAGTATCACAACATAGATGTTTTTATGAGTTTTGAATTATGATAGACAAATTTTAAATTATGTAAATGTATTTCTTTAATTAATATTGGCCATTGGTATTGACCATGGTGGAGCATTGATATTGGCCATGATACCACGAGTGAGAATCAAATAGGAGGTTCGGGAAATCACCTCACTTGCTAAGTAAACAACCATAGCGAGAAAACACATATTGCCAAAATAACCAAATTCCAAATTCAAAATTATTTTCCCTCTTTCCTCATTCCTCAAAATTAATTCTTGAGAGAGATATGGGTAGTTGGGAGTCTAACAAACCGTAGTTATGGAGGTATGGAGAAGCCAAAATCTATCCCAAAAGGGTACCACAAGTACCCATCCCAATATCCCAAGGTTCACCCACAAAATCTTGACATAGGCAAAAAAAAATCATGAGTTATCTTCCGACAACGGAGACGAATGCATGTGGGATTGAAAGTAGCCATTATTCATAGTATGAGAAGAGTATTAAACGCACAAGGAATGTAGAAGGAGAGTTTCCTAAGAGTGAAAAATGAGCTAATTCAAGAGTAGGTTTAATGTTGATTCATAAAGGAAATCAAAACTTCTTAGGGAAGCAAAAAATCATATCCAATGTTACAAAAATTGAATGGGGTCCATTCTTAACTAATTACCTCTACAGAATTTCAAATTTGACATAAATTTGGGGTAAGAATACTTGAAAAAGGGAGCTACAAATTGATGATAGCTAGGTAGGTTATCATGCAATAAGAGGGGAAAGCAGTGAAGGACTACACAAATAGTGAAAAGGGCTCTCTTGTGTGAAGGAATAACTCATACTTTATAATTATTTTTAATATCTAAATTATGAAATGAAAATGTAATGAATTAGACCACCTTTAGAACTATACAATGAATAAAATATTAAGAGGAATGAGCCATATTAGAGATGAAATTTGTATGAATTTTTTTTAATAGATTTAAGGAGATGTGAAGGATGTTAAGGAAAGAGTTAAAAATAAAAAACTCGCATATTTTTGATCAAATACTTTGTACAATACAAGAATTTCCCTTTTGATAATTTCTTACATATAATTCTTTATTTTTAGTAAAGTTTGTAGCATGAAGCACTTGACTCCTAAGGTTGAAGTTTGCAGCGTGAAGCTTGAGGCGTGAGGTTGTTGGATGAGAATTGTTGGCCAATGAGCATGAACATTTGTTGTGAAGATTGTTGTTATGTGTGAATGTGTGTTGCGTAAACCCGTTGGTGCGTGTAGTTTTCTACTACATGGACTTATGTAGTATGGAAAGTGTAATGGTACTTGTGATAAATTGTGCAATAAATTAAAGTGTTACAATCGTTAAGCTTTAATCGTGGTTCAAACTGAGTGTCGATTTCATGTTTTAAGAGGTCTATCTGTGTTAAATTGGAAGCTCTCATTTGATATGAATGACTAGTGTACACCAACATGAATATAATGATTTGTTATCGATATAATTCACTTGTATTACGTGAAGCTATTAGAAATTATAATTACTCCGGCATGGAAAGAAGTCTAAATTTAGAGTGTGAGTTAACCGTGTCAAGTGTGAGTTAATTGGAGTTCAATGTTATATTTGGTAAAGTCAAATATAATGTGTGTTTGCATGTTGAAGTTAAAAAAAGATAAATATCCCATGATGGGTTCATTGTAATTAAATCAAGTTTTGTATGATCAATAAAGAAGAGTACAACTCATGTTATTTATGTGTCATATTTGTGCCTTTCCTCCTCTATCTTTCCATCAAATTGGTATTAGAGAATTTGGTTTCTTCCATCATTCTATGTGTTACTCAGTGAGTATGTGTGTGTCATATTCGTGTCTTTCCATCAAATTGGTATCAGAGCAAGTGAGTTTCTTCCATCTTTCGGTGTGTTATTCAGTTAACTCAGGCCTTCCTAGTTGTAGAGGGAATTCTTAACACAAGGAATTCTTTGATCAAGAAGCATTAGTCACCATAAGGGTGCATCAACATTCATTGAATTAAAGAAGGAGCACGAGAAGGCAGGTTGAAATCAATAGAGGGCTCAAATTTAAAGGTTATTTATTTTTATTTTTATTTTGAAGTGAAAGTCACGTGGCCTTTTGTTTTATTAATTTTTATTTAATATGTCACAATTAAAAAGGGGTTTTATAAAGATTTGTTATAAAGGTTTATAAAGAGGGTGTTTGAAGATAATAATTGTTTTTATAAGTCTTTTAATTTAAAAAAAAAGTGCATGGTTATTACGGTTTGAAAATGGACATGGGTTTATTATAAAGGAGAGGTTTATAAAGAGAATTTTTAAAAAGAGAATATGAATAAAAAGATGCAGGAAAGAACATGTAAGTTTCTAAAAATGAAGAAAAAACCATAGAAACAATTTTTCAGCAACGGAGTAAAAAAGAAATTAGATTTTTCTATCAAGAAATATGGCAGAGAGAAAGTCAGGAATATAAAGCACAAAAAGCAAAGGAAAGAAGATAGTGTGAAGATGAAGAGTTGTGGCAACAATCCATGAGTGAAAGAATTATTAAAGAGAAAGCTATAGAAGGTAGACTCAGATTGTTTTTTAGAACAAATACAAGAGAAGTGAAAGGAAAATTGCAGCAACAACAAGTGAAGAAATATGAAGATTACAAGAAATCTAACGCACAACAAGGAATGAAGCAATTTTGAGGATGTAGAATTTGGAAAAATGAAAAAGAAAATGAAAATTGTCAAAGTTTTGAGTCATTGTAAGCCTAATTAAGACATAGACCAACAAGCATGTTTGAGTGATCATTGAGTCATTTATATTGTAAGCCTAGCAGACGTAGATGAGTTATGTTGAGTCATATGGTCATAATGAAGGGGGAGTGTTGGAAATTGTAATGACTCCTGCATGCAGAGTAGTTTAAAATTTAGAGTGTGAGTTAACTAAGTGAAGTGTGAGTTAGTTTGAATTCAATCTTATATTTGGTAAAATTAAATATAGTATGTGTTTGCATGTTGAAGTTATTTTGAGTGAGTCACTAGTTGAAAAAAGATAAAATCTCCATGATGGGTTCATTGTAATTAAATCAAGTTTTGTGTGATCAATAGAGAAGAGTAGTAGCTCGTGTTGTTTGTTTGTGTCATATTTGTGCCTTTCTTCCTCTTTCTTTCCATCAGAAACCCAACATGGAAATCAGTCATGGGGCAACCCTAATGTCAGGTGAAGTAGATTGAGTGGTTTCCATTTTTGATTCAGTGTGAAGAAATCTATGATCATATTGATTACGGGTAATGAAGAGGCTGCATGTTGCCTTCAAGAAGAAGCCACTCCCAGTGATAGATGAATTTTTAGTAGATAGTCTACGGTATGCAGAAGTTTATTTTTAAAATAGTCTTTTATCTAGTGATTTGGGAGCAAATTTGAGTATGGTAAGGTGAAATTGAGCCTACAAAATTTATGTCCATTACATATATTGGGAATATTTTATGACTTTGGGATCTATAAGAGAGGTGAAACAATTGAAGTTTCTCCTAAAATTTCAAGATATTTCCAAAATATGCAATGGACATAAGGAGAGGCAGAGGAACCCACTTGTTACAGATGATTGAGTCATATGTAGAGGAAAGAGATGGCCATGACAATCATTTTCATGTGCATTAGGTCCTATTCAAACTCAAAGGCAGGGATAATTCTAGGTCCCATTCAAAATCAAAGCGGAGAAAATTTTTAAGTGTCCATGTGGAGTGGTTATTTATATTTTAGATTGAGTAGATTACAAATAAAAGGGAGCTATTGCACAAAACATAAAAATCGTGGGATTGGAGATGAGATGCAATAGAAGTGCAGTGGTTGGGCACACCACTGTCATCGAAGAAATATTTGAATTGTGTTGTTAAGATATTATGGTGTATTGTATGTTACAAAGAAACCAAATATTCATGCCATTCGGTATTGGATAGTGTTGATGATCCTACAATGATTCATCTAATCGAGAATAGTAATAAATGATTATGTAAAATGTAGAGTGTGTCTTAGCATGTCTAGAAGATGGGAATGACTAAGGAAACATCTCAGAAAAGATCAAGCTGACCTGAAAATCATGTTTCTTCTAGTGATTGAAGCCAAGCTTGAGACTAGTTTTGTTTGTTTGTTTTTTTTTTTCACGTGTGGTTCACGGATGCCCATGGTCACTGGGTAGCTACTACGTCCACAGTTCAACACTAGGGTGGATCCCACCCGAAGGGGATCACACCCCTCCACCTATTTATTCACCTAGCCCCAAGAGCTTTTGGGAATTGACCCTGTGACCTCCCGATTGGCGAGGCACTGATTTAACCGATTGAGCTAACTCTTGGGGCTGCTTGAGACTAATTTGTAACAAGTGAATAATGAATTGTTTGTAGTTGGAGTGCTTTGTCGTTGAAGCATTTCAAGAATATGAAGTTGATATGATGTAGAATAAAGTTCCACTATGTTGGTCATATGACTAGGACCAAGTTAAATATGAACTCATGTGAAGATTCTGAGAAAAGATTACTTTGAAATTTTTGGAAAGGGAACCGACTTGAGTTTGAAGGTATCGTGTTTATTTATGTCCAACTTTATTTTTATTAATCTTAATGGAAACCTTAAATCCATAAGGGTTAATTTTAAGATAGGAGAAATAAAAAAATGTCGAAAGGTTCATGTATGTGAGCTAAGTCGTGAAAGATTTTAAACCATGTAGATGGAGAAATAGGAAAGCCAAAGTGATCCAAAATCAAATTAAATTCCTAATTAATTAAAAAGTCTTGAAGGTTTGGTAAAAGTTCAAGTCAATGGAGTTAAAATGTTCAAATCAAGGAGTTAATTTATATTTTGTTTGAAATACCATAAAGACATGTCAAGAGTACAATGGAGTCAAAAACAAGTTTGATTTAGGTTTTTTTCATTCAAAATGTCGCAAGTTGAATCTATGTTAGAACTAGTCATTCTAATATTATAAATTGTTTTGCAAGTCACATATATTATGAATATGAAAATAATATCAGGGCATACTTAGTGGAACCCAATACCTAAGTCAAATTTATGGTGAAGTTTTAAGTTAAAACATGTCTTTAGTGTATCAATTAAGTTTTTCAATATAGTGTCATAGATGTCTTGTTGGAAGGAGATGTCCTTCATACACGAAACAATTTATGCATAAAGAAGATAATGTAGGATGAATGAAGATGATAATAAAATGAATGGAACCTTGGACTTGAGTAAAAGAAAGAAATCTAAGAATGAAAAAGAATGAAGAAGCGAGAGAAAGCAGTAAAAAGGAAGATGTGAGAAACAAAAAAAGAAGAAAAAGGAAGATGAACATACATGAAAGAAAAAGGATATGAAGCAAGGTAGACAATAGTCTTGTATTTTGATATTAAGATTTCATCTATATTTCTTAGAAGTGCAAGGGTAAAGGTTTCCTAGTCTATTAAGATATTTTTTAGGGTCACAATCCTAGTAAGAAAATAAGAGACATTCTAATAAAAAATGATGCATATCATTAACATGTCGAATTTTGGAGGAACCTGCAAAGTGCCTTTGTTGAGCTAATTGCAAAGTTGCATAAGAGGGCATAATTGGATATCATGAGTCAATCAAGATAAAATTAATTGGGATGATGTAATATGATGAATTGGAGAATCCTCGAGCCCTAGGAAATATTGAGGAAAGCGAGTTGCCATCAAAAATTATTTTTGTAATGGCTATAAGATCTATATTTAAATTTGAACAAGGTTGAATTGAGAAGTAACTTGGGGCTAAGAGAGCTTGTTTTATTGTTGATGCATGATAGCACCATTAGAAAGATTAAAATATTGACAAATAAATGAAGTGCATGTAACTAGAGTAAGTTGTTTGTTAATATAGTAAAGTTGAAGGACATGTTTTCTAGTAATGAGCGTACTTGGAAAAAACTTGGATGTTAATGGAAAATAGATCGACCTATTAGATACTCAACCATCAAGCATGGATACCTTCTTATCTATAGATATATTTTGGATAACATGGAATATGAAATTATCAATTTCCATCCCCATCGAAGTTTCCTATTACCAACAAGAATCTATATCTAGAATATGTTAAATATGAGAATCTCACAGAATGCACCATTTTGAGAAAACCTAAATTCAAAAGGTTGACTATTGACCCAACATAGGCTCAAAGCCAAATGTATCTTAAAAATTGGAAAATATGGAAGGTCGAAGATCTAAAACTTTTATAAATAAGGCATTTTGGAAAAACCTAGATTTGGATGTGACTTGGACACTGATGTGCTTGAATTTTGGAGATGGGACAAGTGTAAACACCCCCCTCACCTTCGGTGAAGTTTTCACTTACTAATCCAACTCCTCGAGTACCATTAGAGAATTAGGATAATTTTTATTCTATTTTTCTTCTTTTGATTTTTCAAAACTCAGAGTAGATTCTGTTGGGATTCACGATTGCCATTAGACCAAAACCCGCAGGTGTTAGTCAACGATTTCATCGCCAGAGATAAGGATACACGAGAGGTGGTTAGTCCATGTTGCAAAACACACAGCGGGCATTAGTTTATCCAATTTCTAACAATCTGCCCCCAACACGAGTCGGGTGTGTATCGAACTCATGAGCTATGCTGTGATACCACTTGTTGGAAATTACCATTGTTGTTAAACCAAAACCCACAAGTGTTAGTCAATGATCGCTCTCCAGAGATAAAGATCCACGAGAGAAAATTAGTCCATATCGCAAAATACACAGGGAATGTTGGTTTATCTAATGTCCAACAAATTTTGCCATCACCTTCATTTCAAGGTGACGTTTCTAGTGATATACGTCTTTGTCTACTTTGGACTCCTAAGTCTTAAATTCCATTTCTTTCAATTTTTTTCTTATTTAAAATTATTCTACTGAGTGTGTAGAATGGAAAGGCCCAATTTAGAAGGCCTTGGTTATAATTCGAGGATAGCTTACCTTGGTGGTTAATGAATGGTGCCTTGAGGAGGAAGAATAAGGGACACTATAGAGCATGGAACATGAAGGAAATTGAAGAATACAGAATGTTCTTGTTATGATGAATGAATGCATGAGTATAGATGCATGTATTAGCCAAGTTGAGAAAAAAGCACAATACTTGTTTGTTATGGTTTTGGTAGATTTTACATTGTTTGGTGGCCTCAAGGGAGGATATGTGACACTTGTTGCCCATAGAAGTAAGAGTGCAAGGGAATACTCTTTGTAAAAGAGAGCCAAATTGTTTAATAATATTAAGCAATAAGATTTGAGTAAAGAGACCTTGGGTACAATAATGCATATGATAATATGTGTAGGTATATATAGAGGTATGCAGGGTGTCACAAACCCAACCCCTAAAAGATAGGGTTTAAAAAATATCTCCAAGCATTCTAGGAATTATATTAAGTTCCCCTTAGCTTTCTTCATGGATTGAATTCCCATGAAATAAGGATCCACACACCACATCAAAGCAGAGGTTATAACAAAGGTTTTTAGTGTTATAAAATTGGTAAAAATTGTCAAAAAAGCATCCGCTTAAACTTTTGGTTGTGATAGCAAATGTTTTAGTGGATATTTTCACAGAACTTCATCACAACTGATAAAATTTGAACAGCGATAGGTTTTAGCGAATGTTTTATTTTCGATGCGCCTCATGGATCACATAGCACCTATGCGCTACACATATAATTTCACTTAGTGGCATACATAACTAAAAGCATTGAGGCTTTGAATGAAAATATCATTGGTGTGTAATATATATCGTATCATTGGTAATAGATAAAAATAAAAAAAATCCCTAGAGCATTCTTGCAAGGAACAACATCGGGGCACACAAAAAATAATTGTTGGGCTAGTGCTTTTGTTTAAACTTGTAGTGTCGATGTGTATCGTTTGCATAAACGCCCCTATGCGTTAGTTATATAAAATCACAAGTGTTGTTAGTTTTCATAATGCAATGGGGTTGGAAATAATATTTTGTAAGATAGGGGTGTTAGTTCTATGAAAGCACTAGTGCGTTAAGAATTACAATGCATCAGGGTGTTAATTTCAAATAATACTAGTGCTTGAAGAAAGAAACGCCCCAGTGTTGTAGTTTTCTGAAAAGGCATTGGTCATGCAAAAAGATGTCATCATGGTGCTTTTATATAATACAATGCATCGGTGTGTTTTTATGCAACACCAATTTTTTGTATGAGAATTTCTCTTTTTTGGAAACATCGATCTGTGACAGTGCAATTATTGTAATTTTTAAAATTCGTTATTCATCGAAAAATCGACATATATCTTATAACAATATTCATATAAATTAAAATTTTATTAGTGCATTTGTATATGATATTTGGATTAATTTGTTATATTATTAGATTTCACATCTCTTCATTATAATATTTAATCATCCATATATTTAATTAGTGGTGTAACATTTCACAGTGACATTGGATAAATTAATAGAATAAATTAAAATGTCTTTTATTATATATCAAGAAGAGAATTTTTGTCATACAAAATGGGATTGTTGTTGGTAATCCCCATCTTTTAATTGAGACACTAGGTCCATTACATTAAATAAAATGTTTGATTTTCACTAACAATTATTTCAAAAAATACAACAGGTTGCATCGATATCCAAATAGATCATCATTCTTCATTGGATTTATAGTGCTCAAGCTACTTCCATGACTTGGGTTATTTGGAGGATTGTTTTGTTGATTACATCGATTGTTTTCATCTTCTTGATCTTGTTCCATCTACAAACATGAAAATAAAGTGTAATGAGTGTATCTGCATTGGTGAGAATAATGAAAATTGAAATAATAATATACATAAATGTAAATCGAATAGAAACGTACCATAGCAAGAAGTGACTCATAAAATTGTCACATGGTTTCAAAACCAAGTCTCATGCCTTGTTGCAACAAGTCTTCTGCTACCGTAGTTCCATACTTTGTTTCTTGCATGTTTTAAACCCTATTATAAATCATAGATTTAATATAAAGGATTTTTTTCTTCTATTAATCATAAACTCGGAGAAGTAAAATAACATAGATACTTACAAATTCCACAATTAATTTTTGATATGCCAGCATATACTCACAACGCTTATTTAAGTCAATGTCAATCTATTCTTCTGATGCCTCTTCTTTGTATGTTAGCACCTATTTGAAGACACTCAAGGATGGTTGTTGTAAAACAACTTAAAATATACAAAAATGAAACCTTGAGTTGTTTTAAGGAAATATCTGACAAACTTTGAAATCAACCATTTTCTTCCTTTTCGTCTAGCTTTATGTGTTGAATGAGTTCCATCTTGTTTTATTTTCTGCAAGAAAATACATGAAAATTAATATTTAATGCTAAATTATTTTTTATATGTACAAATTCAATCATGATTATATACATTTGAAGCACGTTGTTGTCGAGATGGCTCCTTCTATGATGCAATTATGTCCATTTCTTTGACCATCTTCTTGTACACTTTTTTTGACATTCTTACTGGCATGCTTCGCATATCAGTGCGTTGATCATTTGGGAATTTTCATAATCTTCTTGAAAAAGTAATAAATTATTTATATAATGATATATGAAAACTAAATATAAAAAAATCGATATTAATAAATAGATTGTTTGTAGTAATATATACATATAATTCTATAAAATCATTTTAATTAGAAATATTACATTTTGAATTTATTTATTTTTGTTGTGTGTTTTTCTATTGCACGTCTGACATGTCTCATTGACCATTGCTCTGGAAACACTTCTTGTAGTTTAGATATAATTTTCTTCTCAGAATCATCAGATTGACTTTCATAATGTAAATGGAAAGTACATCTATACATCCACTACATTAGATCCCTCAATTTTGTAAAAAAATTCCCACTTTCATTAACCTCCACACCATTCCAAATGACCTAAGGACCAATTCATCGTCATTTACATGTTTTATATTTTTTCTTTTCTTAAAACTACATTGGTTTTTTCCTCCGTTGTCACTCCTTGTAACACATTAAACATATGTTAATTAATACATTGTTTGAAACATGTTATTTAATATTCTTAAGTATCTTATTAAAAAAAAAAACTCATATTGAATAATATTTTTTCATTCACCTTATTCATCTTTCTACAATTTTTCTATTAGGATTTTATGCTCTTCTGCTCTTGGCTCTACACACGCCAACAAATACATATTAGTTAAACTTACATATAGTTCAAATATATTAATTTTGTAAAGAATTTACAAAGAACTTGCCTTCTCGGCTTGTCTTGATGTGTTATCAATGTGTCGATCAATATTTTTGTTACTTGACACCTTTTGAGACATTTTTTTTAATCAATATACAACCTATACCATTCAATACAGAAGCTATTAAATATATTTTATAAATAAATCAAATAATTTTCAGCCAAAAAGCTCTGGTAATTGATGAATTTACCCTATTAAATGCGTCGGGCATTTAATTGTTCAAAACCATAATGGAAAATCAATTTTTTAAAAATAAATTTAAATTATGACGTGTGATTTGTAAGGCTAAATGCACCACAATGATTTAACGGTGTCATTTGGTAGAGGTGAGTCAATGCATGATATTACATCGGGCACACCAATAAATAGACTGTGTTTTGTAAAAATAGGCAACTCTGACAGGATTTAGTTCTAAAGAAGCACCACTAGCATTGGTGCATTAGATTACATAAGGCGCACCATGAAACATGCGTTACATTTTTGAAAAAATAGATTGGCCATTTAATTGTTTGACACTGTCAGCGAAAATTATTATTTTTAAATAATTTTAATTTATAGAGGTGTTATTTGGCAAAGGTGCGTAGGTGCGTTATATTACAACAGGAGCAATGATGAATAAACTGGACAAAATCGACAATTTTATAATATATCAATGCATTGTATTACATATGGTGCACTGGTGCATTGTATTACAAAGGACACACCGTAGAACATGTAGTCATTTTCTAAAAAACGAAAAGGGTCGACAAGATTTGTATTTAATTCAATAAGTGATTCCCCTACTTTACATGTCAAATGCCTTATATATAGTAAGTACACAAACTCATTAAATCTAAAATGTCTAAATTGAAAAACCCTAATTATGAAGTGGTAGAGGAAGTTAAACCCTAAGGTCAAATTTTGTAGGAAGAAGCAAGGGTTTAAGGTGAGTATTGATTTTTTTAATTTTTTTTTAATTTTTAATTGTTAATTGTTAATTTTTAATTTTTAATTAAATTTAAATAGGAACAAAGATTGTAAAACATTTTACTACTAAAATCTACAGATTTTTTTTTGTTATACAAGATTTTTATTTTTTTTCTGAATTGTGAATAAATCTAACAAAAATTGTAAACAAATTTAACTGTAAAATTTAGATTTTTTGCTATCTAGAGTTTTGATTGAATAACGATACCTTTCAAATTCTAATCTTTCTGCGGATTCAAAATATTTTGCAGCTCCACAATGCCCCCATTATGCCTCTCTTGCAAATGATCTCTCTTTTAATTAAACGCTAACATAAATTGTAAATTTTTTTATTAGTAAAATAAACAATAAAATTTTAAAATTTTACTATGTAGGGTTTTGAGTGAATTGTGATACCTTTCAGCTTGTGATCTTCTGATTAGTTTTGTTGCTCCAAAGTATTATATTGTTGCACAGTGCCCCTAGTATGTCTCTCTTGCAAATCAGTCCCTTGAAATTTCGGGTAAAATAATGAAATAATGAATAAATTTTTACTATTTAAAAGACTTTATGAAATTAGATTTTAAAAAATCAATTGCCACTTGTTTTTTAATTAAAAAAATAAAAAATAAAAATAAAATAAAAAAATCATGATTTTTTTTTTAATTTCTCTTTCATTTGTATGTTTGATAGTCAAGCACATCGATGTGTTTATAAAAAAACGCACCGACATTGTCGGGGCACCAAATTTTTTCAACGCACCAACATGATACATTTTTTTTTTTGAAATCTTGAAATGGTGCGATTAATTTTTTTAATACATCATTGCTCTTATTGTTTTAAGAGAACTAAGTTAGTTTAATTCATTTTTATTTTCTAAAATCTGGAAATAGGTGCGTAGCGGTGCTGTTTTTTTTAACTCATCGATGTGTTTCTATAGAAGAGCACCGATGTGATAACAGATTTTTTTCAAAATGCTAGAAGCTGGTGCGGGTATTGTTTGACTGCCCCAGTGCTAGTATTTTTTTAAACGCATCGGTGCACTTTGTTTTGATAAGCCTACTTGTTTGGTTTAAAATCCATTTGAAAATTTATTTTCTCATAAAATGACATATTAATCTCAAATTATCTTTTAGGACACATCCACATGAGTTACAATAGTTCATAGTATACATTTTCTGCTTAAAAGCGCCTTATTCTTGAAAAATGGTTTGAAAAATATATTGAAATTCAGATTGTGGTTATATGGTTCTTGAGATTAATTTTAGATATGCACACATAATTTTATTTTTGATTTTTCACAAATGCAGGGACAAAATATCAATAATATCAAATGGCCAATTTTTCAAAATCCAGCTTGTTCCATATTGCTGATCAAAGTCCTTCATAGAGTTTTTCCTTTCCATGTCCAGTAAGTTCATATTTTATTTATATTTTGATTATGTAATTGATTTTATTTTTTTGAATCCATGCGAATTTGAATAAAAATGTATCCAAATTTGCAGGATCTTGATTCAGAATCGATTTCAGATGAAAAAAATATTCCTCCATTTCAAAAATGTCAGAATCTCTTATTAGGACCAACATATATCGAGCAATTAGTAGATGAAAATGGACAACCTCTTCACCCTACCAATTGGAACATGGAATCTTCCAGTCGCAATCTTGGATCAACGATGGTAATAATTGTTTGGTATAATGTAATTTCAACAAACCAATTGCATTGACGTGCTTACCAATATCATTGATACTGTACTAATGAAATTCAATATTTTTTGAAATTATGATTCTAGTGATGATGAGCAACCCATCTACCATATTATGTTGCACCCCACTACAATGTCAACTTGAGAGAAGGCTACATTAAGAGTAAGACATAGAGAGGAAGCATACAAAGAATGGTTGAATCAGCCACCTATTCAATTCCCACTGTCCAAATTCAACAATTAGGAATGACTACATCAATAGTAGTTCTTCATTACAAGTTGGCAATGGAGGAAATCAAATAGAGGTTGGTATGAATGATTACTTATGGGATACAACTGCCATGGAGGCAATGTTGTTAGATGTATTCCAGAATGATGAGCTAGGGGATGCTTCTCATATCATTGATACCTTATTTGAAAGCCTAAAATCTGCTTCCACCACCCCTCTCTTTGGACCTAGTGGCAAGTCAAAGTCTTTTCAACTGGGGACAATGATGTTTCTGTATAACTTGAAAGCAAAGTTTGGCATGTCAAATGAATTTTTTTCGACAATATTTAGGTAATTGAACTGCATGATCAATCAAGTTATATTTTGTCACACAATCAAAATTAAAAATCATCAATTTTACGAATGTTAAATATTGACATTGTATAATTATATTCCCCACCAACTGCAGGTTATTTGAATATAAGGTTCTTCCGAGTGATAATTTCCTACCGAGTAGTTGCGAAGAGGAAAAGCAGTTGTTGAAAATATTGGGTGTTGAGTACATAACATAGCATGCATGTTTGAATGATTGTATTCTATATAGAGGAGAATATGCAGACAAAGAGATATGTTTAAAATGTGGGCATGGAAGGTACCATAATTAAAAAAAAATGAGTAAATCACATGGTCCTCTTCATAAGATATTAAGGCACATGCCTCTAATCCAAGGATTCAAAGACTCTTTCGTTGCAAAGAATTAGCTATGTTGCAGGGTTGGCATGCCTCACATAGAAGTGAGTCAGGAGTTATGTAAATCCCAACAGATTCAATAGACACGAAGCATATAGAGGATACATGGCCTGAAAAATTCAAGGATAAAGTATGAAGTTTACGACTGATAATAGTCATGGATGGCATCAATCCATATTCCCTACAAAACACCAACTATTTAGTTTGGCCTATTATAGTGATCAATAACAATACCCCCACATGGTTTTCCATGAAGAATGAACATCTTATGTTGGCTCCCATAGTCCCTGATAGAAGACAAGTGAAGAATACGGATGTCTACTTACAACCATTGGTATATGAATTGAAAGAATTATGGGAAGGGATACATGTATAGGATGTATCAAGACCCATCATAACAAAGATAATTTTTACGTTGTATGGCATATGTGCTTACACTATACATAATTATCCAGGCTTAGGAGATTGCTCTGGTAAATTAATTTTTTATTAATTTTTTTATATACGTAACAATATTGTTTCATATATTAATTTAATTGGTTGCAATTGTTTAGATATTCATGGATGCTAACATGTTAGCTTGTATATAACAATTTCACAGGTCTTGTAAGAAAATGGTATCATGGATGTAAATGTTGTGGACCTTCTTCGCAGGCTAGGTTGTTCGACCACCTACGAAAGCCAATGTATGATTGCTCCAGGGTATTCCTCCCAGAAGAACATCCTTATAGAAGAGAAACCTCTGCTTTTAATGGTAAACCAAAGAGAACCCAAAGGCCTATAATAATGACACCAGTTGAATGGCTTAGAGCATATGAGAGAGAGAAGGAGAAGGAGTTTGCAGAAATGTTTGATTCAAATGGGGAGCCTATGTTCGATGATCCAAAATTCTTCGACACCTATGTTGAGAAATTTCCCATTGGGATGAAAAGGAAATCTATCTTTTATGAGCTCCCATATTGGGAGCATCTTAAGATTTCCCACTTACTAGATCCCATGCATATATTTAAAAATGTTTCATCTTCTTTATGGAGGCACATATCATCGAAATAAAGTGACACATTGGTTGTTAGGAGAGATATTATTTCTTTAAAAACTAAAAAGAATCATTGGCCAATTCAAGAAACTAGAGGAGAGGTTGGTCCCTCTTGGTCTTACAAAAAAGGTGACGTGTCATGGATTTTAAATAAAGATGATCTTTCTTTGGCAAATGAAGTTATAATGAGTGTGAGGGTGTCTTATTTACATGTGTCTTCACTACAACATTGCTTCACTGTGGAAGATTTTTTTTGGGGTTGAAATCACATGACCTTTTGAACCTTCTAAGGTTATGTATGTCAAAAACATGATTTTTTTATTATTTTTATGTAATGGATATTTTATAATCAATTTTGTATAATGTACTATTTATTGTGTAGTGTCATTATCGTCAACTCATGCGTGGGTATGTGAACCATGAATTCCCCCAATACCTATGATGTGCCATATCTAAATTATCTGCATTTTTACATTGGATCACATCAAAGGAGGTTCATATGGCTAGCATTCCATGGTGGTGTCAAGAGATAGTTGAGATTGTTTGTATGTTTGAGAAGGAGATGCCAACGAGTTTCATGGAATTGCAAGTTCATTTTCTAATTCACCTAGTAGATGAGGTTGAATTAGTTGGGGTTGTTTCTTGTCATTGGATGTTATTCTTAGAGATGTACATGAAGAAATTGAAAGGTTTTGTTTGAAAAAAGGAAACACCCGAGGGGTCTATGGCAGTGGGGTATATATCATATGAGTCTTTCTATTATGCCAATGATTACATTAAGTAGATTGATAACACACCAAGTGTAGTGATTTGGGATGATGAAAGGAATGAAGACACAAGAGAAGAGTAGCTTCTCGAAATGAATGGAAAGAGGCACATGATAAAGAGTAAGTACAGGCTTATGATTTTTCAAATTACTACACAGTAACTATTCACACTGAACTTCATATTAATGCATATTTTGATCTCACACGTACTATATATATGTGTGTGTGTGTGTCAGTTCGATTTCATCAACAAATTTAGAAATTGAAGCCATCAACAAATTGATTCTTTATAATATGGAAGTGACACAATCGTGGGTCACATTGTACAAATAGAAGCGAAGGAAATGGGACAGTGACATGAAAGAATTCAAACGATTAAATGGTAGAAGTGTGCCTTATCTTGATCCTTTAAAAGAGAATATGCCAATTAAATTCTCTAACAGTTGGGTTTTTTATCAAGTCAGAGAGAAATATGATGCATCTGGTCATTACCTATGTGCTGAAGAGGATGCGCCAAACATACATATTAGGTGAGCAACTTCGTAATTATAATCTCTTTCTGTATACTTTTAACTTCATACTGCACCTTTGAATTGTAACATTTATATATATTTTATATTTTTAATTATGTTCAGGTTATTAGACGCATGACACTGTGATTTTTTCACTTTTTTATAAGTTCATTTGTTCCCATCTATGTGGGCATATGGACATCATTTTCGCACAAAGGATGTCGATGATGGATGCATGACACAATATTGTGGAGTGGAATTTGAGCTCGACCAATCTAGTCGTGCTAGCCACCGCAATCAAAAACCTAATGCAAGGAACATTAGGTTACGTTGGAAAGATACAAGAGATCATTCAGGTGGAATTCTCTTCGTTTCATTGTGTTATTTTTAGGTGCAAGTGGTGGGACACCTTTGATCAGAATAATGCAAAGGAATATCACGTTAGTGGAATGATGTATGTCAACTCTAGAAAGATGTGGTATGGAGCTAGGGAGCCTTATGTTTTCCCAAAACACAACAACCAAGTGTTTTTCTACCCATATGTGTTGGATAGAGATTGGTGGTTTGTATTAAGACACAACCCTCGATCAAAACATATTTTTGAGAAAAACAATGTTATCATGCCGAGAAAAGAATATAATCAAGGTGATGACAGTGGAGAGTGATATGTACTTATGTTATTTCATCATTTATATTATTGTTGTATGTTTTTGTTTTCTTTATTTTATTAATTATATTGTTTTTTATTCGTCTTGTTGGCATTTTATAATATAATTGGTAAGATTCACAAGCATTTTTACACATTTTTTTTACAGTGGAAACATTTTTATAGTACTTAAAACTAAGTATTTCCAATTGTGTACAATATCTAAGATAATAAGTATTCAATCTCACAACCCTTATCAAATAGGAAAATGAGAACAAAATAGTGAATTTAGAAATAACATTGAAGATTTAGTCTCGATTTAGATACTTATTGGTTTATTAATCAGTTCACATGTTTTTTCTTCTTGTTTAGTTCAAAATCAATATAAATCAGCATATAGTGATAACTTTAGGAGGACTTTAACAATGAAAAAATTGTGTATTAATATGTAAGATTAAATTATTGACATGAGAGGTAAAGTCATGCTTACTATATTTAAATTACAATGCTTGCAACATTACGTAAACTAAATGGATGTCTTATGCATTTATAAAATGTTGATTACAACGTTTTATGGACCATAAGAGAAACAAACGGGCTTACATGGATGCATGATAGGTTTTAATTTTTTCATCATGGATAATGGAACAATTTTGACTTTTCTTTTCAATGGTAATTATAGATAAAAGTTGAATTAATAAATATTTTATGGCTAAGAATTAAATGATAAATAATGCAATGATGATTAAGAGGCATTTGTTTGACTTTCAAGGAGACTTGGTGATGCATTTTTCTTTCCTATTTAGATTATGTAAAATAAATATCTATTTTTATGTATTTATAAGTAAATTATTTAAAGTAGACACGTCCTTATAATTTCAGTATTAATAAGTGATAATTCTACATAATAAGGTGTTGCGAATGATATATAAGTAAAATATATCATGCCTAGAATGATCATTGAAGGTCATGAGCCCAAGCCATATACATCATGTCATTGAAAGTCATGACCATAAACCATATACATCACGTCGCTAGTTTGAAGGACATCAATTGTACGATATGGCAGTGGTGTGAAAGGCACACTTGCAATGTTTCACGGTGTTTGGTTTGTGACTAATAAAACCCATGAAACCCTAATCTGATATCTTTTCTCCATACCACTGCCTTATAATATCACTCTTATTTTACCATTTGAACCGACAACGTTTAACAAAGTATAAACTTTTCACAGATCTATTTCTGAAATCCATGGTGCCATGGAAGTTTTTAGCAAGGACCTCTCAGATCTAGGTAAGACACATGGAGTGTGTATTGTAGGACAACAATTAGGTTTTCTCCGTCTCTTTGGCCTCCCATGGTCGGACCATATTGTATGGGCTTGCAATTTTCTCCTTCTCATGTCGTTGCTCCCTCTGCTAACGTCTCTGCTACATGATTAACATAAAATACATTAGCCTCATACATAAAATACATATTTTTTGATTAAATGAAAAATGTATTTATTAATATGGAAACACAACTTTCAGTTTAAAAGAAAAAACTAAAAATAAATCATCAGTGCACCCAAAACACAGGCATGCACCAGTTTCGTTATGATGTAAAACACAACCACACTGGCATCAATGCATACATACGTATGACGCATTGCTGATGGTTCAAAAATTTAAATTTTCATAGCAGTGTGTCACACTTATACATCAGTGCGCACGTATAACCTTTTCGCACTAGTACAAAACGTTCATGTTATCGAACGCACTGAGCTATAGCTATATTGTTTTTGCGTTGTGTTTAGTAAATATGATCGCACCAGTGCGAGAAGGACATATAAAGCACACTGAATTGGTGACAGTGATTAAGAGGTATTTGTTTGAATTTCAAATAGACTTGGTGACACATTTTTGTTTCCTATTTAGATTATGTCAAATAAATATCTATTTTTATGTATTTATTATTAAATTATTTAAAATAGACGTGTCTTGTCATTATGAACATGATGTAATATTGGTTAGGAGAAATGCGAAAACATGAATTTTAGTGACTCTCTCATGATAAGTATGTGGAAAAAATAATGTTTTTTTAGTTTTTCATTAAGAAATAATCAAATATATTATTTGTCAAAAGTTTAAATCTAATATAGTATCATTTTTTATTCATTTAAATCATATTTATTATTGAAAATAGTTAAATTTAAACCAGTGCAATAGCAAACAAAGAATCAAAATAACACCAAAATGTTATATCTTTATTACTAGAAAAAATTTTACTTGCCTCTTTAAGGGAGGACCTACAATAGAGAAAATCCCCAACTACAAGTAACTTCACAAGCCTTATTTTACATTTCTTGATCCACATATTTAGAGAGACAAATTTATAATTTAAATTGGTAAGAGTTGTTATAAATATTAAATATATATTGCTTGAAAATCTCATAATTTTAGTAATTAATTAAATTTTCTAAAAATATAATTTTTAAGTTACATTAAATCTAAATTAATTGCGCCGAGAGGTGCTCTACAACTCAGTATGGGAGAGATGTTGTCACGTAATGACGTTACATTTAAAAATAGTAAAATAAGAATTTAAATTAACAAATTAAAAATAGTAATAACAAAAGAAATTAATGTCAACCATAATTACAATACTTCAATTTACACCTTAATCTTATATAACTTTATATAGAGATATAAAGTAACAAAATAAAATAAAATAATAGCTTTAATTATGAGGAAGAAATCTAATGAGTAAAAATATATATTTTACTTTTGTTTTTTGTCATTCAAAAGTGCTTTCATTAGATTTTCAAAATAGCATAGCTTACAAAAAAGATCTCAACAGTCCTCGCTCTCTTGGGGACAAGAAAACATTGCGATATTGGGAACTGGAGCATACCAGTGAGGACATATTACATACATTATTTCCAATAAGTGTTGAGGCCTTAGCCTACTAACATAGACACAAAAAGAATCCTGAGTTGACAGTAGCATGTCAAGGAGGGGGATGCGGAGATATTACAGGAGGAGCTACGAAATACCTAATAAAGCCATGAATGTACAAGTTGATGTGCTCCACTCGAGCTTCCAAGATACGAATATGGTCATTGGTACATTGCTAACTACACCATAGGTTGTCCTGTTGCTCCAGGATTTCACTTTGAATGTACTGAATATCTGTCAAATATGCCACAATCTCATTGTAATCTCATACCTGTGGTCCTTGAGGATGGCGATATTAAGCTGAAGGTGGCACAACTACTCTTCTATAGTGTCCAATGAGGTTGGGGCTACAATGTTGCTTGAGAATTGGTTGGAGAAATAGCCTCAGCGTCCTTGGTTTCTCGACTGGCCGAATTGGCGAAAGATAAAGAATGCCCAGGCTCGGGACGACCAGTCTGAGTTGGTTGACCCCTCGCTTGGTGAGGACGTCCCCATTGGAAAGTCATGTTAAAATCAATAGTAGACGATGAAAAACAACAAAAGGAAGTTGTAGAGGACGTTGTATCCCACCTGCAAAACACACAACCAAACCCAAAATCACATGTCCATTGCCCTACTACCATATAAACTTCCAAATTGCCACTAGAACCCAAAGAGAAAAATGAATCTAAGAGCTCCCAGACCGGAGCACGACACAGAGAAGCCTTTGCTAGAAAATTCAAGGCATACCGCTGGCCACAAGTGAAACCCCGATTTGGGGAGAGGAGAGTACAACTTCCTGCATGTAAAGGAGTGATGCCAAAACCATGAAGCCAAATTCCCAAAATTAAAACACCATTCGCACACCTGAGAGAACCCAGAGGAGTCTGTGCAGATGAGGGAGTAGTTAACAATGGCCACCGGTGTTGTAGAATCCTTTGAAGGTGAACCACGACTATCCAGGTTCTAAGGTCCCAAGGGCATACCAAGAGGGAGTATACAACCCGCTCTTGGACGGAGACCACAGCTTCCTTACTCCTCAGCCGAGACCAATTCCCGAATGGGACGCCATGACCCTGGACCCAAGCACCTTCACAAACCTTCAAACCCAAATTCATCTCCTAAATTGCTGAACTGAGACGCACAAGTTGCCTACCAGTGAATTTAAAGACTAGCTTTGGGGAGGGACTCATCGTGTTGCGACAACGAATGCACGTGCAAAATGTCCAGGCTCTATCAATTCTTGCGTGGAGGAGTTGGTCCTAGAGGCCTCACATGAGACAGATGGGTGTTGGGAAGAGCACCCCCATCATGGGAAATATATAATTTACTTTTAACTACAAGGAAGAAATGTAATTTTTTCACATGACAATAAATAGTATTATTGATATTACATTATGTATAATTAATTCTGCATTCCATTTACATGCAATATAAATTAATATAAATCCCTAAAACCCTAGATGCTCATGCCCCCTAAGGATGTGCCTCACCCTCTTAGGCCTCGCCCATCTCCTCATATCCTCATCTCCATCCAGCGGGGGAGGAGGCATGTCCCCATCAAATGTGTCAACGTCTACAAAATATATATTACACGAAAATAATTAGACAATTTCATTAAATAATTTAATAAAATAAGTTAAATAACGTGCTAGAATAAATTTTATTCTAATTAATTAAAACAATAAAATGAAACTAGATTAATTTAAAGAAAATACTAATATTACATATATCATTTGGAGGCTCAGCCACTATGAAGAGGATGTTGGCACACTGTCTCTAATCAATCCCTGCGTATGAAAATGCCAATGCGATAAATGCATGGTCATCCACACTGGCTGGTAGTGCTAGTGCCTTGGCCAAAATCTTGGTTGCATAGTCTAGTAGGTCCCTCTTGGGCATCATCTGCCCCCATATGCACATCTAGACCTCAGTGATCATCCTAGGAGGGTGACAGTCAAATGTAGGCCTCGTCTCTATAAACCTCACAAAAAATAAACAAAAATATTTGAAGCAAAAGGGAAGGTCACCCTCCCATGTCTTAATGCATGACATTATCTAAAGCCATACAAAATTGCCTCAAAAAAATGGCAAACCATCTGATACAACATGGCACCTGAATCAAAGAATTGACATAATACAAAAGATCGAAACTAATGTGTTTCCCATCAGTACTAGAGTGTGAAATTTTGGTGACTAATAATGAGAGGCACCTAACCTCCTCTGCAGCAAAAGAAGAAATATGTAGTTTTCCACCACACACCTAAACAATCTGTTGGATGTACCACATGAGGCCCTACATATCTATGAGTATAGGCAAATTGAGTCTCAGATACAACCTCATGGGGGAGATCAGGGAACTGGGGAAAATCCTCGACTCTCGTAGATAGGTTAGTGGTAAAGTATATTTCCTCCTTAGTGGGCCTATACCATGCCTCAGGACGGACATGGAAAGCCTAATCTTGGGCAATCCATTGGCAGATTAGATGCACCAATAAGACTGAGTGCGCCTTTAGGGATGTAGCCTCCTCATAGTACTTGAGGAGGCCTACATTTTTTAAGAGAGATTGGGTTGCTACATTAATAGGGTGAGGGTATAAATCCCTCTCCCTCTTTCTAGCCTCCCATGTTCGAACCATATTGCATGGGTCCGTCTGTTGCTCCTGCTCCCTCTGTTGATGTCTTTGCTACATGATTGACATATAAAATACATCAGGATCAAACATAAACTGCATTTTTTTAAATTAAATGAAACATGTATTTATAAATATGGAAACATAACTTTCAATTAAAAAAAAAAACATCGGTGTGCTAAAAACAGAGTCATGCACCGGCTCTAGTGCACTGCTAAACATAATTGCATCGATATCGTTGCGCACATAAGTATGACACATCGTTGTTGTTTCAAAAATTTTAATTTTCATAGTGGTGTGTCACACTTGTGCACTGGTGTGCACTTATAACCTTTTCACACCATTACGGAACGTTCAGGTTATTGAACGCGCCAAACTATAGCAATATTTTTAAATATTATTTTTATGATGAATTTGGTAAAAATAAATGCACCGAGAGTGATGCACTGATGTAAAATTTATCGCTTTCCCTAGTGTGTTTTCATTCATTCTATGTTAATGCACTGAAATGTGGTGCACCCGGTAAATTTATAGGGTGCATCACTATCGGTGTGAGTTGAACATATCAAGCGCACAGTGCAGGGAATTTTTTTTTTTAACTATGGAAAATTTAATCTAATTTGAAATTATAATAAGCTGAAAAATTTAATTAGAGAGAAACATAGACATTACCTGGAAATGTTGTCATCGGGGAGGCATTGTGGACACATAATGGAGAAAAAAAAAATTAGCATGGTTCGAAAAAATTGGAAAGTTAGACAGTGAACATGGTATAGAAGGATGGTGAGCAAAAGAAGCACTGACGTCAGGGCACTTGCATGAGGAAAGAGTGGCACAAGTGCTCCAAATCTCTCCAACATTGTAGATGGTAAAAATGAAATTTGCGGCTGGGGTTAACCCTCCTCCAACATGTTACTCTAACCACACCAGTGCAAAATAGATCCAAGAGCACCATGTTTTTTTTTTTTTTTTTAATTAAAAAATCTATCACGATGCTTTTCTTAATATGCCTTGAGGAATTCTAATACATGTACCACACCTATGCTTTGTTTGACTATAGCACTGCTCTATTTTTAAAAATTAAAAACCGCCTAGTTGTGCTCTTTAGAAGACACACTTGCGTGTTTTATTACATTTACCACACTAGTGCATTGTTGGAAAATAGCACCACATTTTTCTGAAATTTAAAAACTATAGCAGTGCTCCTTAGTGGTATGCACCAGGACATTTTACTACATGAACAACAATGATTCTCTCGATTATTCAAGCACCAGTGTGTTGTGTTGTTTAGCACACCATGTTTTTTCATTTTATAAAAATATTTTTTCGAGAGTTCACCATGTTTTATGCAACATCAATGCTTGTATGGATAGTAAAGCACTGGTATGTTTGTAGATTGTAGACGCATCATCCCAAAAACATCTGCCTGCCCACCTCTGCTAGTGACCTCAACTACAAACAGATTTTTGGGCTATTTTTATAGGGGCTTATGCAAAAACCTCCGCTAGAAGGTGTTTTCCTTGTAGTGATGCCTCCTACATTAATAACACCATTTCATAATAGAAATGTAATCGTGTATTAATTATTACTAAGAGTACAGAAGAAAAACTTATCTTGAAGGCTTTTCAAAAACAGATTCTAGGACTATGGCTCTCCACCCAACAATAAATAGCTACAATCAGTCTTTACTTACAACTATCACCCCCGATCTTAGGATTTAAACTCACTCTCAGATAACCAAGGACTCTAGAGGTTCTCTCACCTCCACCCACTAACAAATTTTAATTAATTAGAGTGCACAAGAATCCTAGAGACCGGTTATCTCCACCCTTTATATTTCCAACAATGTGGTTCCACCCACTTGGGGATCCAAGAACCAATTCTAAAACCTAGCTACAACAAAGAAGTCTCTAGCAAATCCTCTAGGAATTTCTAGGATTAGTTCCTCCACCCTATCCCTAAGGTATTTCTAAGAAATACCATCTCCACCCTCTAGCCCATAAGGAATCAAGAGGAAATCAATTCCTCACCTGAAAATGATTTCCTCATGACTCTTTGTCAACGAATAATTCAAATCACAAATCCTCTGAAACTCATACTAACCATTTTGTTTCCTCCCATTTTCATTGGTTTCTTACACTTTTATTTTCTAGGTTTGCTCTGCATTATTTTCTCTCTCTCTTTTCCAATAGTTTGTGTGACTTTTGTCATCTGCTTCCCTCACTCTAGCAATTTGATCTATCTTTCTCAACAAAGTTATTCCAACAACTCCTCTTTTTTGCTTCTTCCAGCAGCTCAATCCTCTTTGCTGCATTTTTTCCAATAGCTCTAGCGATCTCCCATGCACTACCATTTTTTTCTCCTTGTTTGTTCCATTTTTAATACCTCGACTATGCTTGTTCCCAATAGGTTGAGTTTTCCACCCTCTATCTTCCTTGTTGCATAGTCCTCTTCCTTTTAGTCTTATGCTCCCTCTCCCTACCAGTTCGAATGGTTTTCTTTCTTGATAGATACCTTTGCCACCACAGTCCTTCCAATCCTAGGAAGGTCACCATTTGTCTGGTTGTTCCCCATGATGTTATGGTTGGTTAGCTTATTACAATGGGTGGCATGCTCACTTACTAGCTAACATTTTCCCCCTTTCTCTTTTATTTATTGTCCCTTTTTCTTTGTAGATTTTTCTAAGAAATAATGGGCATGTGTCCTTCTTTTGGTAGCTCCATAAGTTATAAAAATGCCAAGCCATTAAAAATACACTAGCCAACCTTAATGGTTTTCATAAGCAGTCCATATTTCATTCAACAAGAAACTCAACCCATATCAAGAAAGAAACCTCCCCTAATCTCTGGAATCGGTGTCCCATTACTCAGTCCATTTTGTCAATTATTTTCACAAAATATTACAGTGCATTTCACAAATGAAATAGGACCGGGGTTGTCACAACAAGGTGATGCAGTGACACATGGTCATAGGATTGCCACTTTTCAACCACATGTTGGTTGTGTGGATACTAACATGACATGGACCGGAAAATCTTCCAAGGGTCATACCTTATGTATAGAGCTTAGAATGGGATGATGTTTATATCCTTGGAAAGATCTCGATGAGTATAAGAGAATGGAACCTTAAAAGGAAGATTGGATATGGTCCATGAGAAGAACAACAATTTTATCCTACCTCCATAAAGTAGGCTTATATAAATTTGGTTGGTTATCTGTGGAAGAAATAATATTACTCATATTAAACCTTGGGAAGTATGTTAGGTTGTATACAAAGGAAAAATTATGAGAAAGAATTCTTCCTTGGACAGGAGAATCATACCTTCGAATTTGTGCCTTAAGGAAGGATTCCTAAAGGGGGGTGACTCGTGTGTCTAAAGTCGATAATGAAATAAGCTAGAAAGAACCAAACATGAAAAGTGTGGTGATTGTGCTTGCATACATGATATACACATATGAATATGTGTGTATGTAGGAATTTGGATATCATGGGAAATATTGTTGAAATCATATTGCTCGAAGTTAGGGTACCATGATTTGAAGCAATGATTAAAGGAAATGATGAAATGCATTGCTAAGATAGGTTGTGCATAAGTGGATTCCATTTGGGCAATGTTTATGAGCTTAGTAAAGGGGAAAAGAATTATTACTTGTAGGAATTATAGGCAATGTGGATATTTCCTAGCAACCTTGTTTTGAAGGTTGTGAATGCCTTAGAAGTGTTAAGGAATATCCCTCTATAAGAAGGTAGTGTGGCAGTGTTGTACTTGAATATTATGGGAAGATTATATTCTTGGAGGGGTTAGGAGACAATTCCCTATGAGAAGGTAGAATGGCATTGGCCATACCTAGAATTGTTTGTATGATTTTATCCTTGGAAGGATGTTGTGGTTGTAACCAATATTTCCCTGAGAATGGGAAGTTAGTTAAGGATGCCAAAGCTTGAAAAGTTGAAGCTAGTATTTTGATGTAACTGAAGTTATTACACTGGGTTTGTAGAATGGAAAAGCCCAAATTAGAAGGCCTTGGTTCTAATTCTAAGATAGATTACCCAGGTGGTTAATGAATGGTGCTTAGAGGAGGAAGACTAAGGGACACTTTAGACCATGGAACATGAAGGAAATTGAAGAATAAGGATTTTTCTTGTTATGATGAATGAATGCATGAATATAGATGCATGTATTAGATAAGTGGAGAAGCAAACACAAGAATTTCTTGTTATGATTTTGGTAGATTTTACATTGTTTGGTGGCCTCAAGGGAGGATATGTGAAACTTAGTTCCCATAGAAGCAAGAGTGCAAGGAAAGACTCTTTGTAAAAGAGAGCCAAATTGTTTAAGAGTATTCATGAAAATTGAGTGGAAGAGTAGGAAGGTGAAATCATGCTAATAATATTAAGAAATAAGACTCGGGTAAAGAGACCTTTGGTACACCCATAGGGCTTTGGATTGACGGTGAATGGGTGCACTGTTAAGGCACTCCTTGTGATAGGTCACTGGTTCAAATCCCCCGTGGGTGCTTACCTACAAAAAAAAAGAAGAGACCTTCGATACAATAATATACATGATAATATGTGTAGGTATATCTGTATGTATGTAGGGTGTCACAAACCCAACCCCTAAGAGATAGGGTTTCAAAAATATTTCGAAGAATTCTAGGAATTATATCGAGTTACCACTTAGCTTTATTCATGGATGGGATTCCCATGAAACAAGGATTCACACACCACATCAAAGATATTGTTTCCTCGTGATATATGATATGAAACATCACTATGAATAATCCTTTCTCTTCTTTCTCTTCCAATTTGTCTTATTCTCTTGCCCTTAAGTTCAGTGTTTCCCCCTTCTTTTCTTTGTTTTTATTTTATTTTATATCTTTTTCTGGACTCAAATTATTTAAATTTTTAACCCAAATCAAGGGTAGTTAGGGAGAATAATAAATTCACCAAATTATAATTCAATAAATGTTAATGTCCCTAAAGATGTGTGAAGTGTTCACTAGGAACGTTAAGCACGTCAATGATAACACACAATTTACCAAAATGCTTTAGCTACATCAAGTCTAAAATTGATAAGCTAAAAGTTTCTTGTAACACTTAATATACTTTATTAATTGATCTTAATAAGTAGTAGCTCCTTGCATATCATCCAAATAAGCACTCAGCTTCTTATCAGTAATACAAATCTGGTAAAATTAATAAAAATATAAATTTCTTCTAACACTTGTTGAACTTTATCGATTGGATTTTAATGAGCAAAATCTCCTTCATATCATCCAACAAGTATTCTTCTTAGCAATAATAAAAATCTAATTATAGTGGGAAGGAGTGGCGTGGAACCAATGACTATAAGAGTTATTTTCACCAGTTCCTTATGGAAAGACTTGCTTTTACCACACAAATACTTAATAGTAATGACTTCCAATGATATTTTTAAACCCACATAATAACCATAAACATTTACCTTGTCGCTACATAATGTGCGAGCCCACTCATAGGATATTAGTAGAGACTAATTGAGTGAATTTATCAGCAACCTAGATCAATCTTAACTCTGAATCTACAAAGCGCCAAGAGGGATCAAATCTCCTTTCACTCTAAAAAAGGTTTGCATCTCAAGAGATTTAATCCCTCTTCGTTCTTGGTAGATATGGATTTAAGAAGGATCTAGACTAATTTTATTATTAATTATAATTATAATTATTAGTTTTATATTTTATTTTAGTTTTAGTTTTAGTTTTAGTTTTATGTAATTTGACCAAGTATAAATGTTTTATTGCTAATTGTCATTATTAAATTTTTTATTTAATTTTATTTTGACCATGTCAAAACGTTTGCAAGACATTACAACATGGATTGCCTCTCTAGGAAATTAGTTTTATCCTTTTATTAATTTTTGATTGAGCTCATATATAAATGTTTACAAACATTTATACCACTACAACATTTCCCTCTAGCTTTTTGCTTTTAGATTTAATTTTAAAAATGTTATAAAATAAAATATTTATAGAATATTTCGATTTGTGTTACAGGGAAAAGTGTCTATTTAGAACTGCTCTATCCCACTAAGGTGTGACAGCCGCCTTAGAAACAAACAGAGAAAAACTACTTTTGTATTTCCTTTATGAATTATAGATAGAGAGGAATAGAAAGAACCAACCTCTGTCTTGCGCTAATCCTTTGATTCGATCCCTCTCTTCTTTGATAGTCCCCAGCTACTTGCTCCCTTGCATGCCCAGCTTCACAAAGTACCTGTAAGATCACAGAAGCATATCACTATACAAAGACATGGATCTGTATTCATAAACAATCTAGGATCAGATTTAGATTGACCATACAAATGTAACAAGCATCAATGATACAAAAGCATGGAGGAAAACTCAAATAGCTTTTATTGATAAACAAGAAAAGATCCAGGAGGAGTTACAACCAGTTGTTCTGACCCAGCATCAACCTCCCAGCAAAGAAGCCCCTCTTCACCTCAAACAAAGATTAGATCACCCAACAATCTGATGTTTGTCTCTAGAAACCAACAACAATTCCTTACAATATGCAAAATTCCAGCCTCTGGATCTCTGGGATGAGGGATCCATATAGATATCTGTAAGGAGGATGAGTCAGCTTGTGATTTGATTAGCTTATTCTCTCTGTTAGTTCTTACTTCCACTTGGAGACTGAGGGCCTCTTACTCATCCTTGGTCGAATTCAGTGAGGCAAGTGTCACAGGAGAAGATTCTAGAAGCTTCCATTGCCTCTCCACCTCGCGGAATGACACTGCCAATTGTCATTTCTCGCCCATCGCACCCCACAGAAGGGAGTTTTGAAATGCAATGCACCCTCACAGTGCATTTGGGTGAGATGCAACACACCTAGCCAGTGGAGCAGCTGCAATGATCCTGTTTTGACCAATTCTAAGAAGTTTCTGGTGGAGAACTTCTGGGAGAAGAAGTAATCTGTTGACCTTGTTCCTTTAGGGGTTAGAACAACACCTTTAGGGACTTAGGAGCCCTTGGTTTATGGACATTTCATGCTTGGAGTTGTAGGGCACAAAAATGTCTATAACAGTTGCCCCCTAAAGTATGAGGTCGTTAACCTTTTGGTGTCGGGTGAAATGCTTTATTATGAGGATCTGAAGTTCTTTCAATGCTGGGAGGAGACCTGTAATAATATACAATACAATACATTATCTTCATAATATTTTCATGATCTAGCTGAGGCGGGCATTCCCATGCTCAGCTTTATAAATTCATTTTCATGTACAAAGGATAGACAATCGTCTGAGTGTAGACTGATGATTCTGATAGAGCCATCATCCTTTTGGTAGGATGATTATCTGTGCTACAATGATGTACACTTAATGTTTTTATATCCCTGAATATATATCGCAGCCCGAATGGATGAAACTAGATCTGAGGTCTTCAATCTCATCTGATCTTCACTCGAAGTACAAGTCGATCCATGTGAGAAATGTTCTGAAGTCGAACATGGAAAGACATCGCTTGATTACCAGTCAATGATGTAAATTGTTAACAAGCGCGAGAGGAATCATCGATAATGATATTGACCCTCAAGGTACTGCAATACAATTCACGTGGTGTGAATAAAGGACTTGGCATCAAACACCACACAAAATCTTTCGGTCGAAGGCCATTGATGTATACCTGTCGCCGGAAGTGAGAAACTTGCCATTGAGGCATGCAAGCTTCAAAGTACTGAATGGGCTGTTCCTAGATCAACTTCTTGGATAATGAGCTGATGTCGACAAGAAGTGATCTGTCACAGGAGGGCCTTAATGAATCCCACATCAATGACACAGAATGGAGCAAATGATTTTGATGGAGGTGAAAACGATCTGGTGATATAAGGTTTAGGGTGGCGGTCATGAAAGAATGGAGTATAATGTATGGTAGTGGGTGAGACACAGGTGACTTCTCTGGATGACTTCTCTTGAACATATCGGCGACACTGATGTGATGGATTGGTAGCATTAACCCCAAATGTGGATGGTAGGCGTGACCATGGTGATGTGACCGGTGAATGAAACAACCCAACCCGACTCGGACACGAAGTGGAAGTGTCATGTTCAAGAGCGACTTGCTACCAACAAAAGTTTCTTTGAGTTTTCTTCCCAATTTTTCCCCAGTCATTGCTGACCAGTACCTCTTTATTTTTGTCAAGCTTGAGGAGGATAACATATGCTTGTTCTATAATTTGCCCTTCGAGCAAACCCGTCGCTATGTTTTAACGAGTCTAGCGATAGTGAAACTTGTTCTCGTCTATAGACAAGTTTGTCGCTATTAATCTTTTTAACGAGTTTAACGACAAAGATAACTCGGTCCTTTTCAATTTTAGAGAGTCTGAAAAGGAACGTAAAGATAACTCCAAAATTCCTTTTTCGTCATCTAATCCCTTAAGTCCGAAAAAGTATAAAACAATACAGAAGGGATGAATTTTCGATACTTTTAACGAGCCGAACAAAACAAGCGCTTGATCTTTTTGTGTAATAATCCCTCAGGTCCAAAAAGATTAAAATCTAGAGGAGGGATAGCACTTCCTGTCCCTTTAACGAGCTGGAGAGGCCAATGGCTCGGCAATCTTTTCATATTTTATGAGTCAGTTGAAAAGAGCTTAAAGGAGACTCGTCTTTTGAGGAACGAGTGATAAAACGGGTAGCAGCTGATTCCAGGTAAGGTTTGGAATTTTCCAATCACGGCAGTGTCACAAGGATGGCTAGTGAAATCACTCTTCGCAGCTGTCCCTCAAAATGGGTAAACAATCAAATGGAGGTGAATGATCGGCCAATGAAAAAGTGGAGGTGGCGGTGCAAATACGATCAAGGCTTTAATAGCTGAAGTACTACTTTCATGATGGTTATTTACCGGGGAATAGTTCATTTTTTAATGAGCTTAAATGCGGGTGGAAACATTTGCTCATGTCTTATGTTTATTTCTTAACGAGCTTGAACTATGTGCTAAAACTGCTCGATTAATCCAGTCTTGTGATAAGAATGTCTCATATAAAAACGGCAACTTTTAGAGATTTTCCCCACATCCTTTCTTTATGCAAGTTAGGAAACGACCAATCCTACGAGTTTAAAGGGTTAGAGGTCCTAAAAATTTAAAAAATAAATAGTCGCTCTTCGCTTGCATGCCAAAAGGTTTGCATGCCCCCAAGTATAAAACAGAGTTTCAAGGTTACCCCTTCTTTAGTCCGTTAAAACATTTGTTTTACCGAGAGAGGCCTACCTCTTACAGGTTACCAAAGATAGTTCTATTTACGATGTAAACAAAACACTTCTCTGGCGATGTCTACCAAAATAAACAAAGGTGAGCGGCGATGCCCGCCAACTCACATAACTTTGACAAGAGAATCTTGTTCTAGAATAACCCCCTCTTCCAATCACGGACGGGGGTACAGACTAGTCATATTCTCCCGCAGAAACCTACCCTATACCCGAAGTTTTCCTGCCGAAGAAGACTAGGGTGCATGCCCCCTGGGTTTCAGTCATATCCCTCTGAATCACTTGCGCTCATCAGGAGGATGGACTGGAGATTGAGACATTTCTTTGCGTGAAAAGACCATTTAGGGATGGTATATGACTATTTGCTATGCGTGATCCGGGAAATGAAAGCTAGTCCATGAGCTTGACCACTCTTCCTTCGTGCGGAAAACACATCACTCTAAAGAGTGATGAGACAATGGCTCTCATGCAATAAATATAGTCTCATCCAAGGAGTAGATTGTAATCTAGGGGTCCTTGAACTACCATTACGTTCATGTGAACGGTGTTCCCTCACAATGTTATGGGCACATCAGGAAGGATCCCTAACGGTCGACTAGTTCCTTTATCAAAGCCTGTTAGATTTCTCATCTCAGGCAAAAGCGATGGCGAACCAAGCGCTTTCCAAGCAGTTGAGGAAAGGATACTCACAGAGGCCCCCTCATCTATGATGGTACCAGCCATAACCATCTTATATATTTGAACAATAATTCGGAATGGTACACTAGCTGGTAAACGGGGTCTGCCTAGTTGATTCTAGTCGAAGGAGACAACTAGGTTGCTTGGAGGTGGGACCGAATAGACGGCCGTATATGACTCTGACGAACTTCCTTCCTGCGGTAAAGGAACGTGTAAATTGCCCCCATGTTCGTTGGAGTCTGTGCTTATGAAAATAATTTGGACGGTGTCATCCTTGTTCTCTTCAGTGATTGTATCATCTGAAGATGGAACCTTTGAAGGCAAGACTGGGTCAACTGCCGCCTCGACCTTTTGACTTTTGTCTGGTCTGGATTTAGATGGTTCATCTTCAATGACACATGCTTCGGCTGACCACCTGAGCGGGTCAGCCGGATTTTCAACTAGTGAAGGACTCGACAAGAGTTTTTTATATCCAGGAGGAAGTCGTAACGGTGAAACCGGACAATCATCCAAAACTCTTTTAGCTTCATCTAAGAAGGGACAATGGTGGATGGCATGATTGCCTTCGCATAGTTTACAAGGAAATCTATATTTTCCTTTTTGTCCTGGGGCTTCACTTTCACTAGTTGACGGTGTGTTTTCAACATGATAATCAGAGGTTGACGACACCGGGTTGTGCAAACGAGGAGACCAGTCCCTTAAGATCCGAGGGATGCAAGGACAATCTCTGTGATAGTGGTCTCCCTTGCAAATGACACATGATGATTTAGGCCTGGTCGGTGCAGTGTGGATTTTCGTTAGACGACACTCGTTTGCCCCCATTCGCTTTTGGCTCCTTCCTCTTCTTCTCTTTCTTCTTCTTTTCCTTCTTCTCCTTAGGAACTTGAATTTTGGCTTTACCAGCCCCATCAAGCGAAGAGGAAGGAGGAGAGGAAGAATTAGAGGAAGTAGAAGGTTGGTGGGTAACTCTGGACTCGTCTAATTGCTGATTCGATTGTTCAGGAATAGTGGTGTTTTGAATGACAGAGGTTGAGAAGAGCCATACAGGAAAACCAATTGTCAGTCCTGGAAGCGACAATGTGGCCATATGGGGTGCACCAAATCTCCCCAAGAGGAGAAGGGACTAGGATTTCCTCCAAGGGGAATTCCTTGGTTGGTGGATTCCATTTTCTCAACCCAAGATCAACGCAGGAAAGGGTAATGAATATTCCGTTTAAAATAAATTTTAGACGCTTTGACACAACTTGCTTTTTCAGTTTTTAAGAGTCGAGAAAAAACAAAAGAGGACTCTAGTCTCCTTCGATTTTTAATGAGCCTGAAGTGACAAGTGCTCAGATGGACCTTTTCCGTTAAGGAGTCTGAAAAGGAACGAAAGGGACTACTCTGGAAGTCTAGGTAGAGGGAGTACCAAACCAATCTCAAAACTGCAGAATACTTTTTATGGTACGACAGTCAACCTTCCCGAATGTTGTGTTCAGTGCATTGCGATCGATAGGGCGGCAGACACGGCTTCCTATGGATAAAGGTTTTAAGCCTATAGGGGTCTCCCAAAATATACTCGACGGTACGTGGGAGCACAAGTCCGCACTTGCACTTATCGTCTCAAAGTGGAGGAATCACCCAACCATCAGTGAGAACAACAGTTACCAGGCTTTACGACGCCGGAATACGTCTCTAGCCTAGACCTCTAAATGTTGTGCGTTAAGTTCCAAAGTGTTGTTAGATTCATTGAATTTATTTTAAGTTGATCTTGTTTATGAAGTTTGCCTTTTGGGTTCACCACGAGATGTAGATGTAATTCCTAAAATGCAATCTAAAGATGATAAACAAACTTTTTATCTCTTTTGTGCAATGAAAATCCTAGCTACTAGGGAAAAGAAAGACAGAATCTTTTCACAAAGAGCAAAGAGCACACTGTAAATGCACTTTCCTAAATCAAGCCAAACAGACTGTCTATATGCAAATGCACATGCATGTATTTGCTTTTCGACTTTCTTAATATATAGATGCTTAAAAAGAAATTTGATGTACAAATCTGAATTTCTTTTCAAGCGACAAATATAAACAAGCTCCTTTTCGAAATAAAAAATAGAGACGATTACGACACTTTACGATTTTGAAATGAATACTTGTTTTTGACGCTAGAAAATTACAAATTCAGACCAAAAGCAATGGTAACAGGATAATCGACCATCAACAGCAATCAAACTTTCTCCTATGATCGAAATCGACACTTGCGACAGATTCAAATCAAAGGACGACAGCACGACTATGCTACTTTTGCAAAGGAAAACTGTAAACGACTCAACAAACACACAAAAACATCTACAGTTATTTTGTACAAAGGAGGCGGAATAACAGCAAGGAAAAGGGGTTTAAAACAAACATATACTGATCACAGGTAGCAAAATTCAGGAATAGAACTGGAAAGGGTGATCCACAGAAGCCACAACTGCACAGAGCTAGTCTGATCAGCGCACCTGTAACACAGGGAATCTGAAATGCAGTGCAGGTTGTCCCTTCGGGAAGTGCGCTGAAATTTAGAATCTCTGAACAGTACATGCGTTGGGCCAGAAACGAGACTCTGTCCAGGTTCTGGGTCATAGTTTGCAGTTCAGTTCTTGGTTTTTGGCCGAGTAAAAAGCAATCAGTAATGCAACAATCAGGGGTAGATCTAAGGAGGATCTAAGAGCTATCACAAGGGCAATCAGATAGTTTGTGAATCAATTGTTTAAATCTTAAAAAGATCCAGTGGATGGATTGAAGCAGCAGTTATCTACTTTGCATTTGTTATGGCAAATGTAGTTCGAATGATACTTATAAGTTTATGAAACAAACAACAAAGAATGATAAACAAACTAACTAATTATTTCCCCAGTAGAGTCGCCATTTTGTTACCGGGAAAAGTGTCTATTTAGAACTGCTCTATCCCACTAAGGTGTGACAGCTGCCTTAGAAACAAACAGAGAAACACTACTTTTGTATTTCCTTTATGAATTATAGATAGAGAGGAATAGAAAGAACCAACCTCTGTCTTGCGCTAATCCTTTGATTCGATCCCTCTCTTCTTTGATAGTCCCTAGCTACCTGCTCCCTTGGACGCCCAGCTTCATAAAGTACCTGTAAGATCACAGAAGCATAGCACTATACAAAGACATGGATCTATATTCATAAACAATCTAGTATCAGATTTAGATTGACCATACAAATGTAACAAGCATCAATGATACAAAAGAATGGAGGAAAACTCAAATAGCTTTTATTGATAAAAAAGAAAAGATTCAGGAGGAGTTACAACCAGTTGTTCTGACCCAGCATCAACCTCCCAGCAAAGAAGCCCCTCTTCACCTCAAACAAAGCTTAGATCACCCAACAATCTGATGTTTGTCTCTAGAAACCAACAACAATTCCTTACAATATGCAAAATTCCAGCCTCTGGATCTCTGGGATGAGGGATCCATATATAGATATCTGTAAGGAGGATGAGTCAGCTTGTGATTTGATTAGTGTCTTCTCTCTATCAGTTCTTACTTCCACTTAGAGACTGAGGGCCTCTTACTCATCCTTGGTCGAATTCAGTGAGGCAAGTGTCACAGGAGAAGATTCTGGAAGCTTCCATTGCCTCTCCACCTCGCGGAATGACACTGCCATTTGTCATTTCTCACCCATCGCACCCCACAGAAGGAAGTTTTAAAATGCAACGCACCCTCACAGTGCATTTGGGTGAGATGCAACGCACCTAGCCAGTGGAGCAGTTGCAATGATCCTGTTTTGACCAATTCTGAGCAGTTTCTGGTGGAGAACTTCTGGGAGAAGCTGTAATCTATTGACCTTGTTCCTTTAGGGGTTAGAAAAAAACCTTTAGGGACTTAGGAGCCCTTGGTTTATGGACATTTCATGCTTGGAGTTGTGGGGCACAAAAATGTCTATAACAATTTGGAAATGTGTTATGTTTTTTGAGAAAGTGGTATTGTAATCAAAGCCTATTTACAAGTTAGTAATATCCATTGTAAAATGTTTTTGAATATCCATATTTAAGAATATTGTTATATTGTATGTTTATTGTAAGTATTTAGTTTTAATTTTAAAAATGTTATAAAATTAAATTAAAATAAAATATTTACAATTTTTTTTTTGAAATGACATGTTTTTTTTAGTATGTGGTATTGATAAGCCACGGTGTTGGTCCATGGTACTATAAGGAATCCATTTTAGAAGTTACAATATCCATGGTAAAATGAGGTGAATATTCATGGTTAAGAACCCTGTTATATTATAAATATTAAATTTTTATATTCTTATGAATTAAATTTAAATATGATTAAATAATCATTATTTTAATTTATAGTGTAAAATTAATATTAATATATGTATATGTGTGTGTGTTTTTTATATTTTGATGCTTTTATCTAAATAAATATTCTTAATTACACTAAACGTGTTCCTTCTATGGAGTTTGTTAGGCAAACACTCTTCATCTCGGCCAATTGTGGCTCCCCATTTTCGTCTTCCTCCATCGAGTAAAAAAATAACACGTGGAAAGGGTTTTTGCCAAAGCCATTATTCTCTCCCCAGCCCCTTAGCCTGCTACAAGGCTCGAGCCTCCAAGAGCCATTACTCTGTTACTATCCCCTTCACCTGGTACAGGGCTCGAGTCTCCCACGAGCCTAGAAATGGACCTTTCCCGTCCTCACCTTCCCCATTTGCTCGGTTCTATTTTCCTCCTTATGCTTTGCCTTCCCCATTTTCCTAGTTTGATTTCCTTTAGATTCTTTGTTCAACGAAAAACATTCATGGCCATAGCCTTCCAACATCTATTGCACTAAAATTCTCTAGGGTGAGATTCGTTGCAATTCAACTACAGTTCAACTTCATGTCAGACTTATCCACCAAGTTTTCAAAGGTCCTTAGATTGTTAATATCGAGGCAGGATAAGAAATTTTTTCACCTTACATTTGCAACAACTGAACAAGTTGGCTCCCATTCTCGCCTTGGCTTCCACTTGCCTCTGGATCTCATTTAAACAACTGGGACTTTTCGTATGGTTGGTGGGGAAGAGGAAGGAATGAGTGGTGTGCATCCATGAGAAATGAAACCAAACCCTGGATAGACCATGTTATGTTTATTCATCATCTAGATGCGACCAATATTATTCCCACAACATCAGAATGCCCTCCTCTTCGAAACTACAAAACAAGTTACAACAAGTATCCTCAGCTTGATTAACCCCATTTTGATCCACCTGTACCTTTGGTAGGCAATGCGATACATGGCTTGGTGGATGCATTTTTAAAGCACCACACACTACTTGTTCTTTGACTGAATATCCCTCCTAGCGAATTGGGGAGCAATGATTAGCATCAGTGATTTAGGAAACCGATGATGGGGTATTTTTGACTGTTCGCATGCTATGGATATTAAAAATAGAACTCTCAAATTTGATCATAATTCCATAATTCCCACCTTCCTCACTGGTTACCGGATAAATATGTACCTATGGATCTGAGCATTTTATACGAATCTTCGTCTTCACTGATAAATCGATTGGAGAATTACTTGGCTTAAGGCTTGCATTCACTTGTTTTTCATCAGATTCGATCTTGAAACCCCAACCCTTGTTGTTGTCGTGTATTTTCTCTACTTTCCTATTCATCCACTGCACCTGGAACAAATACCCAAAACTAATTTAGTCGCTAATTAGTGGCCAATATCAGCAGCGCTTTTCGGTGGAGTACCATACCATTTCTTGATGTTATTTACAGCAGAGTTATCAGAATTTGGATCTCCCATCAGATCGAGAGAGAAGTTTAACATAAAATATTCAATCCAAATCATTAAAGAATAAGAAATCTCAAAATAAGATCAAAAACTTATGTTTTTGTTAGGGTTATAGTGGAATGGCACCTCAAATTTCAATTTCTTGTTTTTCTTTTGCAGGATGCCATATTTGTTCTTGAGAACTCAATATTATTGATCGATGCCGAGAATCTAATCCCAACCACTTGTTAGGTGTCAAAATTGTCACTCCAAGTGTCCTAGTTCAGTTTCAGTAAATCCAGTTTAAGCCGAGTTTGACTCCAGGTATTTACCATAGTTACCAAATTCAAATTCGAATACGAATTCGAATTCGATTCGGTACGGAAAAATTTGACTACCTAAAACACAATATGGAAAAAATTCGGAAGTATAGATCTTTCAAAATTAAATTATTTTTAAAATTAAAAAAAAAATAAAAAAAAAAAAAAAAAAAAAATCTCTATTTACAATATATTTAAAAAAATCACTTAGTCAAATCCTAAATTTTAATATAAGACTTAAAAATGATAACATTATTAATTAATAACTAAAACAACCTAAATGTCTCTTTGTAGATTTTTCAAAGAGTTGTTTAGAGTGTAGATAGAAGCATACCCAAACTTTAATTCGTGGTTTCGATTTATTTATTATGGAAAAGAAGAGAAGTATGAAATTCAAATAGAAAATATGGAAATTATATGTTTTATAAATATTTATAGCTAAAAATTTATTATTCTTTGTTATAAGAAATTATTATTTTTAACAAGTATAAACTTACTATTTTCTACAATATTCTAATATAAAATCTATTGTTTTTAACCACTATAATTTTTTTAATATGCAATTTACTATTTACTATACTTTTTTAATATAGAAATTTCTATTTTTAATTTTTAAATATTTAATTTTTTATTAACAAAAATCCTTACCAAATTAGATCACTGCAATTTTTTTAATATTGAATATTATGTTTTTAATGTTTTGAGTAATGTAGAAATTTCTATTTAAGTATTAAATTTTTTATTAACAAATTTTAGATGGTAACTACATTTTTTTTTTAAATTGGAAATTTATGCTTTTAATGTTTTGAATAATATAGAAATTTCTATTTAAATATTAAATTTTATATTAATTTTTTCTTTTATAAAATTAAATAATATAGAAATTTCTATTTTTTAATATTAAAATTTATATTAATAAAAGCACTTTACCAAATTCCATCATAATTGTAATATTATTCTTAACCTAACCTTTACACTTTATTATAATTTTATTTTATTTTTACATAAAAAAATTTATTACCTAATCCCATCCCAATTTTAATATTTTCAACCTACCATTTACAATTCATTATAATTTTTTTAATATTAAAAAAAAAATACTATACCGAATTGCAATTTCCGAATTTACAGCCGAACCTAATCTTTTTTCCACTGGAAAAATTCGTAATTTTTCATTAAGATTGGAAAAATTACATATTGTAGATGCTTTACGCATATGCGATTTCCACTGTGTGTATAACAGTGTTCCATATTTACATAAATATATCATGCAGAGCACTATGTAGTTCTCCGAGAAATAGTTCTGTCATATAAAACTGTTTACATTTTGCCATAAGGCACAAAAATATGCAATTTCTGATCATCATAGATAAACACTATCTGCATGACAAAAAACAAAAATCCTTTCAGTAATTAAGATTCTGGTGCATGCTGGTATTCTTGGTTTATGTATGGCCGGTGAAAATATCTGTATTCATTCCGTCCCTTCACCTCTGCGATCTCCCATATGCCTCTATCCATCAACGCGGCCTCCTCGGATAATTTGTCAGCATGGCCGTTATGTTCCCTGTAAATGTGGGAGCACGAGATGTTGTTAAAAGTTGCCTTGAAAACAAAAACTTCATTTAGGATGATGCTGAGTGTGTGTATGTGACAGTCAGATATGCCATTGAACCAATTTATTACAGTTTTTGAATCCCTGAAAATATTGATGCTGGTGCAATGGTGGTGTAGAGCAAAGTGGAGAAGATGTCGCAAGGTTATGAGCTCAGCAAAGTTATTAGTTCCTGTGCCTAGGCCCGATTTTACAGTGTAATAATGATGTTCATTCAAATGTAATATAAAACCTCCCCCACAGCTTTGATGATTTGCAGCCCCATCAAAGAAGGCCCAAGGGATGTTTTTGTCAATGCAAGGGGGCGGATGAGGATGGCGTTCTTTTGGGGGCAGAGGGTTAGGGAGTTCCTTATAGGCAGTAGTGATAGCGGCTTCGATTAATGGACAAATGATAGGTCTGCTCTAAAAAATAGAGCGATTTCGAGCCTTCCAAATCTGCCAGTTTACAAGAATCGGAAGGAGTACACATTTCGATCCCTTATGTTTTTGTGCCCAATTTTCCCAAGCCTCGATCAGGTCCGATCCTTCCCAATTGCCATTGAAAGAGAAGTGATTTGAGAGAGATCGCCATAATTCTAGTGTAGCAATGCATCTCAAAAATATATGCTCTGTGGATTCCGATGTGTCTTTGCACAGCACGCACCAAGTTGGCCCATGTATTGCTCTGTGCATTAGGTATTCTCCTGTAGGTACCTTATTTCTCAATACGCACCAGAAAAAAAAGTTTTGATCTAGGCGGAGCTGATAGTTTCCAAATGCTTTGCCACCAGGTCGGGATATGGTCTGGTTTTTTGTGACTTCTGAGTGTGATATATCCGGCCTTTGGAGAATATTTTCCATTCTCTGCTTGACTCCAAACTAATTCATCAGGACCATCTCTGATTCTTATATGAGATTCGGTTAGTGCAGTTCTTTAGTCTTGCCATTCCTGATGCCATCTGAGTGGAAGATTCATTTGATGCGCCGACTTCCATGCTTGATGAAAGATCCTGGAGTTTCCTTGATCAACAACATGTGCGATTACATTAATGTCACGGGAGTGTAGGTATTGAATCAGATCTTGTGATAGGGTATGCCTACCTCCGCTGCCAATCCATGGGTCCATCCCTATTCTAGCCAGAGATCCGTCATTTATTCTCCAAACCAGGTTATCCCTGATTAGGGGCAATGAGAATAGCAAGGCCTTCCAAACAGTTGATATGCCTGTCCTATTCCAACTAGGGAGCCTTACCCAATCCAGAATATCTTATGGCCAAATGTATTTATGGTATGATAAACGAGACCATAAGTTCTGGCTTGTTAGCAGCGACCAGCTCATTTTAGCTGCAATTGCTTTTGCAAATAATGGAAGATCCTTTAGACCCCAGCCTCCCCACCTTTTTGGGAGTGCTATCTTCTACCATCCAATCCAAGCAAAAATGCGCTTGTCCTGGCTTCCAGCCCAGAGGTATTTGTTACAAATTTGTTGAAGTCGAGCGAGAATATTTCTGGGAATCCAGGCAAGTGCCATCCAAAAGACTGGGGTTGCTTCCAGCACCGATTTAATGAGAACGAGGCGCCCAGCTCTGGATAGATATCTGTGACTCCAACAATTTAGCCTTTTCTCCAATTTTTTGACTAACCAGACCCAATCTGCAATTCTTTGACTCACAAGTTTTAGCCAGAATCCCAGATATTTTAGGCCCCTGTCCATAGGGTGAATGGAGAAAGGGAAGGCTTGATGAGCAATTTGAGTTTCGTTTACCGAGGATCTGGTGAAAGTGATCGTGGATTTTTGCTGGTTAACCATCATGCCAGTGGCCTTCATGAAGAGTTGGAGGATTCGGGAAAAGGATAGAGAGTCTCGGATGCTTCCATCCAGTAGAATGACGACATCATCCACAAAGAGCAGATGTGTAAGATAGCAATCATATGTGATCTTGAGACCGCTGAGGGATCCCTCTCTTTTAGCAGATATGATTAGACGGCTCAAGCCCTCCATGACCATGAGGAATAATAGAGGGGAGAGAGGACATCCTTGTCGGAGTCCCCTTTCAGAGTGGAAGAAATGGGAGGCCGATCCATTGATGAGCACACTATAATATGGGGTCATAATGTAGGCCATGATCCAGTTGATAAGAGATATTGGAAAACCCAGATGAATGAGTATCATTTTAATGTAAAGCCAGCTAACCCGATCAAAGGCTTTTGACAGATCAATCTTGAGGAGAATGCACTTTAAGTGTCTAGACCAAATAGAATGCAGGGCCTCTTGGGCAGAACCGATGGCTTCATGGATTTGTCTATCCTCCAGGAAAGCAAATTGCTGAGGGGCAATGTGTTTGGAGAGGATGGGTCTAAGACGATTGGCAATAATCTTAGAGATGATTTTGTAAAGACAGTTACACAAGGAGATGGGACGGTAGTCATCGAAGGAGGAAGGGGAGTCAGTCTTGGGTATGAGGGCTATGAAAGTTGAGTTGATAGCATGATATAAACAGCCCGATGCTCTGCTTTCCTCCACCACCCTCAGCAAGTCTTGACCCAAGAGTTCAAAAAAGGTTAGGTAAAACTCAATGGACCATCCATCCGGTCTAGGGCTTTTATCTTTCTTGAACCATTTTAATGTGCCCTCCAATTCTTCCATGGTGACCGGAGCCGTAAGATCTTCAGCGTCTTCCTCATTTACATATCTAGGGAAATGATTTGCCACATTAATAATTTCAGCCAGGTTTGTTCCTGGTGGAGATTTGTATATGCTTCTGAAGTGATTAGTACCAAGCTGGGAGAGCTTATTGAATGAGTCTGCAAGACCCCCCTCTGGTAGAGGCAGATTCCATATAGTATTTGAGAATTTCCTTCCTTTTGCATAGTTCTGAAAAAACTTTGAGTTTTCATCTCTAGCTTTCAACCATATAGCTCTGCTTCTCAACTTGTTGGATTCCTCCCTTAGTTTGAGGATGCTTGCTTTTTGGTTTTCCAGCTCAATCAATCGAGATTTTTCCTCCCCCGAGATGAATCCCAAATTCTGGTCATCCTGTAGAGAAAAAAGCTCAACTTCAATGTTGGTGAGCTGTTCGGATTCCTTTCTGTTCTTTTCCTTTGCCCAATTGATGGGTAGATGCTTTAGCAAGGTGAGGTTATTATAAAACCCCTTTGCCAGGGAAGCCTCTCTGTCAATGGGATGTGCCTTCCAGAAGTCATTGACCAATTTTATGAAACCCTGATCTTGTATCCATGTGTGATTGAATTTAAATGGGGCTTTTGGTTTCGGGTGTGGCCCAAATATCTCCAGATATATGGGGGAATGATCAGATATACCCCCTGAACCTACCCATTGCTTATAATGGTGAAATTGCTAAAGCAGAGGGCCCTTCATCAAGAATCTATCCAGCCTGCGAGCTAAAGCTGCCGAGCCCACCCTTTTGTTCCTCCAAGTGGGCTGAGGCTTTTGCATGGGGACGTCAATGAAGTTTTTCTGATCCAGAATGTTCCTCATGAATTCCGTGATGGTATCCACCTGTGCCGAAGACCCCCATGATTCACTGAACCCCAAAGAAAAATTTAGATCCCCCCCCCAGAATGGTGTGATCTTGGGCCAATAGTGAAAGATAAAGGAGATGCCTCCAAAAAGTCTCCCTCTGGTGACAGGGACCATAAACGTTCAAGATTTTGAGAGATTTTCCAAGCTCTGATGAAAAAATATCAATACCCAAGAACCCCAGTCCACCCCAAGCTGCATCAATTCTGATGGTTCTGAGATTGTAGCCGATAGCTAGACCCCCTGATCGTCCAATAGCATCAATTGCCATGAATTTCCATTTTGGGGCTAACATCCGAACCTAATCGTACTGTGGTATTTTCGAATTCTTCGGGCCAATACGGCCGTATTTGGTAGCTATGGTATTTATTACTGATGTTTCCAATGTAATCTTATTTAAGTTATTTGTAACACTGAGAAGAGAAAGTCCTCTACTCTAGTTTTTGTTCCCTTCAATTTTGTCACGGTATCAAAGCTTAGACTACGTAAGACTCTTTGACAGAGAACTAGAGATCATAGCAGCTTGCATAAGACTCCTTAAGAGAGTAGCAATGTGAGTGAAGAGAGTAAAGCAGAGAGAATAAGTGACCTAGCATAAGACTTTTTGAAAGAGCAGTGGAAGTTTGAAGAACCCTACTCTGAGGAAGCATAGAGAGAGTAATACTCTTTGAGAGAGCATCAAAATTTTGAAGAAGCCTGTGAAGAAGCAGCAAGAGAAAGAAGAAGCCAGTAACAACTAAGCCAATCAAGGCAAAGGAAAAACGAATTGAAGAAAGTTCAGCTCAAAATCAGGTTATTTTTTAAAAAGTTTTGTGATAACGCTTTGTATTATTTGGGTACATTGCGTTATTAATGCAGTGGAAAAATATTAAGTGATGCGTTAGCGTTACTAACGCTCAACAACATTGGAAGAACACGCGTTAGTTTCATTTCCTTATAGCGTTTCTGCTCCAATGTGGCCTTTGTTCATCCCACAGAGCGTTAGTTGTAATATTCAAACAAAAAGGGAGTTGCACTATCTCAGGTGGAATGAGGTATAGCCATCAAAGTTTAAAAAAATTCAAAGGAGCCTCCTCGAATTTTTTTAAAAGGTCAACAAATCTTATTTCAAAGTTTTCATCCTCTTATGTCATTGTATTTTTTTGAAGGCTCATGTTTAATGAGTTTCGAAGTTTTGAAGTTTTTAAAAGGTTCTTTTATTTAAGAAAAATAGGAGTGTTTTTTTGGGTTAATGATTTGTATTAAAAAGGAGCTTATTATATTAAAAACGTAGCTTATTGTATGGGACTCTTTTAAGGATTTAAAAAAGAGATCTAAACCAAAAAAAAAGTTTTGTTCAAAATTGTGGACAATATTGAAATATTATAAGGATTTGTGAAATCCTTTGAGAAAGTATTGACTTTTAAAAATTTGTAGGTCTATTTTTTCCGAAGTTGTGTAGCATAGAATTCGAAATCTATGTTTGAAGTTTGATTTCTTTGTGAGCCACATTTCGTGAACTCTCATTTAATGGGAAAAGCCAAGAGGCTAAGAAGGTCAAAACGACAGCAAGATATGTTTGAGATATTTTTAGATTCAGAAGTGAAGAGGAAAAAGGACGCCTTTGCATTGAGATGCATAAAATAATATGTGGATGACAACATTCTTCCCTGGTTTCAAATGCCAAGACAACCAAGGAGGCTTGGGATACCCTTGAGAGAAGTTTTGGTGTAAGGGTGATCTGAAATGGAGCAGATTAGTAATGATGTGCTCATTCCCTATTCAAAATATAAAAATGTGCTTGAGGTTTGTACTCCAAAATAGAAAGTAAAAAAATGAATCTTATGTGTGCTTAATTAAGTTAGTTTCAGGAAGAAAAACTTAAAACATGAAACCAAAACACTGAATGGAAGCATGCATCAAAGAGTAATACACCAGCCTGTTGGCATTTTGGCACAGGTGTGGCGCTATGATACAGGTGTTGTCCTTGATGGCAACTCTCCTTGAAGACAGATCTCAGTCCAGACTACAAGAATGAAGAGAAATTTCATATACGCAGGTTCATTAAGCCCAAGTTGCGTATACACGCTGGTACTCTATATACTAAGTCGCGGATACGCAGGCTCGCTATATACAAAGTCGCGTATACACGCAGTTTCATGAACAGAAAAGAGCGTACATGTCGAGAAGCTTTCTTTTGGTCCGTGGTAGTTAGTCCTCGGTACTTGAGCCTATGTTTTTGGACCAAGGTATCTCGACAGTCGTGTTGATCCCGAGTTTTGAAGTTGATGGTATTGTGAAGGGCCTAAGGCTATATAAGGAGAAGAAGATCATTAGGCAATTTTATCGAAAAGTCTTGAATATCTAATGAAGAAAGAGATCTACTATGCAGGTTCTGGGTTGATGATACATTGCTTGATCTGAGTTAAGGAGAGATCACACCGGTTGATGGAAGACTAGATCTAAGGATAGATCGGGATCAAATTGTTTGAAATGAACTATCTTTATATGATTGATTATGCGTATTTTTAGATCTGCGTACTAGCGCAATGTTATGTTCTGGGTATGACTGATGTCTGGTACAGCTGCGAAGTTTTAAGAAAATACTTTTAGATCTGTACGCATGTTGGCTTCGGTAAAAGCGCGTGTATACGTAGGTTTGTTTCATTGAAGTAGCGTATATCTTTTGAAGCTTAATTTTTGGGGTTGCAGTTGGGTCTGACTGTTATTGCAGAGTTCTGTAGTCTGCTCTGTGTTCTGGTGACTGGGTGTTGACAGGTTTTCAGTGGTTCAGTGGTTCAAAGATTGATGATACTAGTATTGGTTGTTTTATGCTTCAATGATTTGTGAATGAATCGTGGTCTTCAGATTGTAATGTTGTGCTTCAGGAGTATCCAGTCTGAAAATTGATGAAAAGTGGTACCTGAAGGAAAGAAGATTGTAGGCCAGCACCTACGTACTAGTATCTTAGCTAGTACAAGAGCAAAGGGGGTTGGAGCTCCCTTCCAGGAGAGTCTGGAAAACGAGAGAAGGTTGTAGCCTTCTGCAGGTTGTAGCCTGCGTACTGGTATAAGGTTGCACCAGTACAAAAGATTGTAAACTGAAGTTTCTGATTAAAGAAAGATAGAGACGACTTGCAGCAGGTGGTTTTCACCCACATTGGGTTTCCACCTTATATCTTGGTGTTCATGTGTGTGGCTTTTGTGTGATGATCTGTTCTATTATACTGCACCTGTTTACTGTTAAAATGGTTAATAATGTTCTGATGCATTTACTGAAGATAAGCTAACTGAATCATAAGATTTCTGGATATACGCTAGTTGCTTTAGACACAGCGGCGTGTACACGTGGGTTCACGTAACTGAAGTAGTGTATATGTTTCTGAATATGAAATTGAAAAAGTATTATTGATCTAATAATACTGATTCACCCCCCCTCTCAGTATTATTTTCAACAATTCGTATCAGAGCAGGTCCTTCAGAGAAGCTTGATCACTTGAAGGTAGATCATTCATCATGAGCAACTACGAGAAAGAAGCATCAATCAGGCCACCAGTTTTTGATGGGACAAACTTCAATTATTGGAAGGTAAGAGTTACTGCCTATCTTCAATCTCTTGGTACAGAAGTTTGGGACATCGTAGAGACAGGCTACACTTTTCCTTCAGCTACTCCTACAGATTCGGCCGAGAAAAAGAAATATGAAACAAATGCGAAAGCAGTCAGTACTCTATTGGGATGTATATCCCAATTGGAATTCATGAAGGTAATGCACTATAAATCCGCAAAAGAAATATGGGACAAAATTGTCACGAGCTATGAAGGAGACGAACAGGTAAAGCGTGCTAAACTTCAAACTCTCAGGATTAAGTATGAGACTCTCAGAATGTATAATGATGAAAGTGTGGCTAACTATTTCCTTAGGGTGGATGAGATTGTTAATTGCATGAAAAACTTGGGTGAAGAAATAAAAGAGGCTATTGTTGTTGAAAAGGTTCTAAGATCATTGTCCCCCAAATTTGAATCTAAAGTGTCTGCAATAGAAGAAAAGGAAAATCTACGAACTCTTACTATGTCTCAGCTTCACGGAATTCTAACTGCTTATGAAATGATAAAGGGAGGTCCATCAGACAGAAGAGAAGCTGCTTTCAAGGCTTCAAGCAAAGAAGATTATTATGAAGCAAGTCACATGCCAGAAGATGAAGAAGAAGAATCAAATTTTGTCAGAAATCTTCAAAGGGGTTCTGGAAGGTTCAGAGGTAACTTACCTTTTAAATGCTTTGCTTGTGGAAGAGTAGGTCATTATGCTGCCAAATGTCCTCACAAAGATAAGAATGACAAGGGAAAGGAACCTGCCAAATGGAACAAGAAACAGAATGAAAAGAAGAAAAGCTATTACACTCATGAAGATAGTGATGGTATTTCAAATAGTGATGAAGATGAACAAGGTAATAGATATAAAATTTTAATGGCTTTTGAAGATGATGACTACATGGATGCTATAGATGTAGAAGGCTTTTGTGAAGAAATGAATAATCTCAAAGTTTGCTTAGAAGAGAAAAGTGCTATTATTGATTCTCTACAATGTCAACTGGCTGAAAAGGAAAAACATCTTGAAAAATTGGAATGTGAGATTGTTTGCCTTAGAAAGGAGATTGAGAAAACAAAAGCGATTAATCTTAAATTTGTTAAAGGATCTGAAACCTTGGATGAGATTATCAATGTGCAGCGTTCTCCTCTGATCAAGACAGGTCCGGGATATAATGGAGAAACATCTCAAGCTTCTACCTCTAAAAGTTATCTTGATGCAGCAAGGAGGAGCGAGCAAAGGCCAAATAAAAGTCATCAGGTGAATCAGGGACAGTTTACCTCAAGAACAAATAAAGACTATCAAGAAATTCGGGGACAAGCTGCCTTAAGGACAAACAGAAGCTACAATCAGCCACAGGTAAAATCTCCCCAATTTGCCCCAAGAATGGATGTCAATAGAAGCTACAATCGGTTGGATGATAGATCTGATTATCGCAGAAGTTTCTTTAATGGCCAATGTTTTTCTTGCCATAACTTCGGTCACAAAGCAGCTCAATGTGTTGCCTACAAGACAATCATGACTAGAGAAGCTCAAAAGCGAAGAAGTATGACTGGAACCATGAAAAGGACTTATAACAACTTTTCGGTTCTTGAAAATGAAGTTGAATGCTCTATTTGTAATAACTTTGGTCATGAAGACTCTGAATGCAGGAGCAGGTTCAGAAAGACAACTCATAAGGAACAAACATCAAATGTCAGAACATGGAGAATAAAGAAACCGCAACCAGAAAGATGTGGGATAGCCTTTTATGCAGAAGGTCAAGAAAGTCTATGGTACATTGACAGCGGATGTTCGAAGCATATGACAGGAGACAAAGAAAAACTTGAATCATATACCGCATTAGAAAAGGGAAAGAAAGTTTCTTTTGGAAACGATATCTCTGCAACCATAAAAGGAAAAGGCGTTGCTCCGTTGAAAGAGAAGGTCAAAGCTGGAAATGTTTTGTATGTTGATGGATTGAAGCATAATCTTCTAAGTGTCAGTCAGATGTGCGATCAAGGAACAGAGGTAATATTTAGATCAAATGGATGTTGTGTTTGTGATCTTGATACAGGTGAAACAGTGATCAAAGGAAGAAGGACTCCAAATAATCTATACATATTTGAAGAAAGACAACAACAATGCTATTTGAGCAAGGATCATGAACACTGGCTATGGCATCGGAGACTAGGGCATCTAAGCTTTTCACAAATAAGGAAAGCATGCAGATATCAGACAGTTCATGATCTTCCAGATATCAAAATTCCAGACAACACCATATGCAAATCATGTCAGTTTGGAAAGCAAACTAGAACTAATTTTCCTGAGAAGGAAGGATCAGCTAGCATGCCTCTTGAGCTAGTACATACAGATACATGTGGTCCATTCAGAAAAAGAACACCTCGAGGAGAAGAATATTTGATATTATTCATTGACGATTTCTCCAGGTTTGTCTGGTTAGGACTTATGAAGCACAAAGATGAAGCATTCGAAAAATTCAAATCCTTCGAGGCCTTGGTTGAAAATGATTCAGGACACAAAATTAAGTGCCTCAGATTTGACAGAGGTGGGGAGTTTACCTCGAATGAATTTTTCGATTTCTGTGAAGAACATGGGATAAGAAGAGAATTCTCTACAGCTAGAACTCCTCAGCAAAATGGAGTTGTGGAAAGAATGAACAGAACAGTCCAACAAATGGCTCGTGCTATGCTTGATGAATCAGGTACTCCCGCAACTTTCTGGGGTGAAGCTGCACATGCTGCGGTTATTATTCTCAACAAAACAAATGTCCGAGTAAACAGCACTCAAACCCCTCATGAGCTCTGGTGTGGTGAGACTCCTTCGGTGAAGCACTTCAAAATCTTTGGGAGCAAATGTTATATTAAGAATACTGATGAGCAACTTGGCAAACTTGAACCTAGAGCAGATGAAGGCATTCTTCTTGGTTATTCTCCACATAGCAAAGCATACAAGTGCTACAATAAAAGACTTGGCAGAATTGTTGACAGCATTGATGTTGTGGTTGATGAGAAGGGATACATTCCTAGGCAAGTTCATCATGAAGACATTGAAGAAGATGAAGGCTACCCTCAAAGACAGAATGATGAAGAAGAAGAACCTCAAGAAGAACCAGAGGAACAGACAAGAATAGAAGAGAAGACTCCATCCAGATATGTTCAGAAGAATCATCCAGAATCTCAGATTGTGGGGCAGAAAGAAGTAGGAGTACAAACAAGAAGAACAATTGCAGAAGCTTCAAGCTACTTGGCATTACTCTCTTCCACTGAACCACAAAATGTGGAATAGGCATGCAAAGATGAATGTTGGATCAAAGCAATGGATGAAGAACTTGAGCAGATCGAAAAGAACAACACTTGGGAATTGGTTCCTAGACCAAAAGATAAGAATGTCATAGGGACAAAATGGGTCTTCAAAAATAAATTGAATGAAAATGGAGAAGTAATTAGAAACAAGGCCACACTTGTTTGTAAAGGGTATGCGCAGCAAGAAGGAATAGATTTTGAAGAGACCTTTGCTCCTGTTGCAAGACTTGAGGCCATCCGAATGTTCCTCGCTCTCTCAAGCTTTCAAAACTTCAAAGTATTTCAAATGGACGTGAAATCAGCCTTTCTGAATGGAGACTTAGAAGAAGAAGTATATATTGAACAGCCAGACGGTTTCATTCTTGGGAATGATCCAAACCTTGTATGCAGATTGAAAAAGGCTCTCTATGGTCTCAAACAAGCTCCAAGGGCTTGGTACTATCGGTTGGACAAATATCTTCACCAACAAGGTTTTTCAAAAGGGTCAGTAGATAGAAATCTCTATATAAAAGTTGAAAATAACAAATTGCTAATACTTGTTGTGTATGTAGATGATATTATCTTTGGCAACAATGAAGAGGCTATGAGTCAAAACTTTGCCTTGGTTATGCAGAAAGAATTCGAAATGTCATTACTTGGAGAATTGACATACTTTCTTGGATTGCAAATCCAACAAAATGAAGGAGGTATTTTCTTGTCTCAAACCAAGTACCTCAAGCAGATCTTGAAGAAGTATGGCATGGAAGATTCAAAGCCAGTTTGTACCCCCATGGTTACAGGATGCAGCCTCAGTGCAAATAATGAATCAGCAGCAGTTCACCAACCAACTTATAGATCCATGATTGGGAGTTTGCTTTATTTGACAGGTACCCGACCAGATATTATGCATGCAGTAGGAATTGTTGGAAGATTTCAAGCCAACCCAAAGGAAACTCATCTTCAGGCAGTCAAAAGAATCTTCAAGTATCTTCAAGGGACTCAAAACTATGGCTTATGGTATCCTAGAGATACAGATCTCACTCTTCATGCTTACACAGATGCAGATTGGGCCGGAAGTGTTAATGACAGGAAAAGCACAAGTGGTGGTGCTTTCTTCATGGGTTCTAGATTAGTATCTTGGTTCAGCAAGAAATAGAGTTCGATTGCTTTATCTACAACTGAAGCAGAATATGTGGCTGCGGCATCTTGTTGCACACAACTTCTTTGGATGATGCAGACCTTGCAGGATTTTCAAATCACTTGCACTCCACCAGTCTCTATCTTATGTGATAATACGAGTGCAATCAGCATTTCAAAGAATCCAGTCATGCATTCAAAGACCAAGCACATACCAATCAAGTATCACTTCCTCCGGGAACAAGTGCTTGAACAAAAGGTCAAGTTGGAGTATGTTTCTTCTAAAGAACAAGTTGCTGATATTCTCACAAAACCACTGCCCAGGGAGACTTTTGTATATCTCAGACAAAAGCTGGGAGTAGTTGATGCTTCATCCTGCTATTGAAGCTTGTCTGTTCTAAAGAAAAGTTGGTATACGCGAGTTGTGTAAGGGATATCCGCGTACATACGCTGATTTATGCAGGTGAAGTCGCGTATATGGAGTTTTGAACAGCAAGGGAAGTTTCTGGTTGGAGAAGGTCTGAGATGGGTATGCCAGAGTCCTTCAGGCACAGTTTCAGGGGGAGCAGCAGGCACAGTTTCATGGGGAGCAGCTTAAAGTCTAATAAAGCATTGTTGGCATTTAGATGCTTTTGGTTCTAATTCACAACTGTTGTTGGTTTCAGGAGAAGGAGCACAGAAGGAAATCTTGGTTGCTGATCTAAAAGATGATTATCAGATGCTGCTGGTGACTTTCATAAGTCTTGGTCTAGATTTTTCGTCTCTATGTCATGTATCTCTTTTGTGATATCTCTTCTATGGTGTCAAGGTCATGTAACGGCCTATGTTGGTTTCCCCACTATGCCTGGGATGAATGATGTAATTTAGTTGGTTGTTATATGTAAATTTCTGATGTATCCCCTCTTGGTTGGGAGTATGGATGTATATTTTGAGTCTTTTGGTGATAGGAAGGTCCTTTATGATGTATAGGTCCTGGTTCTTTTGAAGAACATCTTTTGCAGATCTTGCCTACAGCCAGGGGGAGCATGTTCAGCACAGCAGAGCAGAGATATCAGCATGTACTCAGGGGGAGCACAGCCCTTTGCCCTTGATGACAAAGGGGGAGAATGATTATAAGGATCTTGGGGTTGCCATCAAGTCCAAAGGGGGAGATTGTTGGCATTTTGGCACAGGTGTGGCGCGATGATACAGGTGTTGTCCTTGATGGCAACTCTCCTTGAAGACAGATCTCAGTCCAGACTACAAGAATGAAGAGAAATTTCATATACGCAGGTTCATTAAGCCGAAGTTGTGTATACACGCTGGTACTCTATATACTAAGTCGCGGATACGCAGGCTCGCTATATACGAAGTCGCGTATACACGCAGTTTCATGAACAGAAAAGAGCGTACATGTCGTGAAGCTTTCTTTTGGTCCGTGGTAGTTAGTCCTCGGTACTTGAGCCTATGTTTTTGGACCAAGGTATCTCGACAATCGTGTTGATCCCGAGTTTTGAAGTTGATGGTATTGTGTTACTATGGTTTTGGACCGTGGTATTGTGAAGGGCCTAAGGCTATATAAGGAGAAGAAGATCATTAGGCAATTGTATTGAAAAGTCTTGAATATCTAATGAAGAAAGAGATCTAGTATGCAGGTTCTGGGTTGATGATACATTGCTTGATCTGAGTTAAGGAGAGATCACACCGATTGATGGAAGACTAGATCTAAGGATAGATCGGGATCAAATTGTTTGAAATGAACTATCTTTATATGATTGATTATGCGTATTTTTAGATCTGCGTACTGACGCAATGTTATGTTCTGGGTATGACTGATGTCTGGTATAGCTGCAAAGTTTTAAGAAAATACTTTTAGATCTATACGCATGTTAGCTTCGGTAAAAGCGCGTGTATACGCAGGTTTGTTTCATTGAAGTAGCGTATATCTTTTGAAGCTTAATTTTTGGGGTTGCAGTTGGGTCTGACTGTTATTGCAGAGTTCTGTAGTCTGCTCTGTGTTCTGGTGACTGGGTGTTGACAGGTTTTCAGTGGTTCAGTGGTTCAAAGATTGATGATGCTAGTATTGGTTGTTTTATGCTTCAATGATTTGTGAATGAATCGTGGTCTTCAGATTGTAATGTTGTGCTTCAGGAGTATCCAGTATGAAAATTGATGAAAAGTGGTACCTGAAGGAAAGAAGATTGTAGGCCAGCACCTACGTACTAGTATCTTAGCTAGTACAAGAGCAAAGGGGGTTGGAGCTCCCTTCCAGGAGAGTCTGGAAAACGAGAGAAGGTTGTAGCCTTCTGCAGGTTGTAGCCTGCGTACTGGTATAAGGCTGCACCAGTACAAAAGATTGTAAACTGAAGTTTCTGATTAAAGAAAGATAGAGACGACTTGCAGCAGGTGGTTTTCACCCACATTGGGTTTCCACCTTATATCTTGGTGTTCATGTGTGTGGCTTTTGTGTGATGATCTGTTCTATTATACTGCACCTGTTTACTGTTAAAATGGTTAATAATGTTCTAATGCATTTACTGAAGATAAGCTAACTGAATCATAAGATTTATGGATATACGCTAGTTGCTTTAGACACAGCTGCGTGTACATGCGGGTTCACGTAACTAAAGTAGCGTATATGTTTCTGAATATGAAATTGAAAAAGTATTATTGATCTGATAATACTGATTCACCCCCCCTCTCAGTATTATTTTCAACACAGCCATTGTTAAAAGAGTTCACCCCTCCTAGGCTACATCTCCTTGCATTAGCTCTAAAGGCATGACCCCTTCTCATTAGGCTCAATATCTAAAAAATAATAGTACATAAACTACTAAAATGGAATGTCTATTTTCTCCTTTAAAGAAACAACTTCTACAAAATTTCTCACTCCATACACATGTTAACCTACAGTCAAACATGTAAACCTTCAGCAAACACATGCATCTTACACCAAGACCCCATACTCCAACTTCCAAGAGCATAAACAGTACTACAATCCACTTGAAGTACTTAAACAAGTCTCTTTCTCCAAACACATATAGAGAAAAGAAGAAATAAAGCTACAACACTATTGTAATGGCTGCTGTAGAAAGCACATGGAGGCTAGAAGACCCCTGCAAGGTCATCTCCATCTTCATACTCCTCCTTAAACTGAATCAACACTCTAGTTGACCAGAGCACCCATAGGCTTCACTTTGCAAAAATCCTATCCATAAGTGCTCCTTTGATCTTGAAACCTATTCCAATGAGTTCAGAATGTCCAAAAATGGCTATCTAGCCTCTTTTTGCATCCCATTTGGTCAAAAATTGCCTTAGTTATGACTTATGTCAGTCTTTCCACAATTTTCTCCTCCAAATCTGGCTTACTGCCAGTTAAATTCATTATCTGGAGTTAAATCTAGTAGTTCCGCCAAATTAATGGTCCCACCAACTTTCCCACCTATCTCGTTGTTAAGGCCGAGTGGTCACACTGTGGTTATGTCTGACAGTTAAGGTGATGGTTCCGCAGCTCTGTTGCAACTCGCAATTGGCGTAAAATCCCAACGGATGATCTTGTGAACAAAGCAGGCGATGTACAATGCAAAATCGATGGACCCGATGGGAGTATTAACCGCAACCTATAATAGCATTGCATTCAGGATATCCTATCGCATTTCACATCAGCAGAGAACCGACGATAATATAATGCAGGAATTTTTTGCGATTGCGATATGCAATAAATCGCATTGCAACCATGACTGCTCTGGGGGTCGATTACCTTATCCACTTGTGATATGCAATTGCGATTGCATCTCAACCAGGATCCTGTCGAGGGCTGATTCTTAACACTTTCCCTTTGTGTGATTGTGATATGCGATTATCGCATCGCCACTTCCCTAGGGCCGATTCTCTGTAAGTCGCTCCTCTATTTTTCTCTGATATGCGATATGCAAAACCCAATGGAAACCTGCCACTTGGTGCTTCCCCATTGGCTGGGACCTTTGCCATGTCATCTAATCTTGCCACGTGTCCAAGTCAAACATGAACATTGACTTTCTCTAACTTCTGCATATGAGCTCGGATTTGAGTGTTGTTCGCACAATTGGATTTAGAATGTCGAGCTCTTCGATCTGAAGCTAAGCATATAAGGATTCTTACACTTTGATATTTGGGCAAATTTTGAGCTCCTGATCAAAGTTGAAGTTGAAGATCTACAACGAGATGAAAGTTTGTTGAATCCTATTGTGCTCGGCCACAAGTGGATGATGCTTGTGAAGAAGTTGCAGAAATAACAGAGAAGGAGCACGTAGATGCTCATGAACCCCAATGTGAACAACCACAAGTGGACGAAAACTTGGTGATTCCAGCAACAGATCTTGCTGATGACAATATGATGATTCCAGCAATAGATCTTGTTGATGACAATATGATGATTCTAGCAACAGAGCTTGCTGATGAACATTTGGTAAATACAACAACAAAGCTTGCTGATGAAAGTTGGTGAATCCAGCAACAAAGATTGTTGAGGACAATGAAGCTGACATTGGAGCAGTGGATGCTATGGTGAATCCAACAAATAATATTTTTGATGTAAATTTTGATGAAGAATTTTTTGGCTAATGATGAATGGTTTCATGTGATGCAACAAAAACATCATATAGACATGATGTTATTCAGAGAGAAAATACCAATTGAGCCAGTGGAAGAAAACTTGTTTGAAGCAACACAGGTTAGTACAAAAGTGGAAGAGACAGAAAAGGAAGCGCAATAGGAGAAAGCTTTCATTTCGAAGCAGAAGGAACATAATTGTCATGCGGAAAGAGTCAATTTTGCGGACAAAACTGACCTCCCTAGAAGCTAAGGCTTTCTAGTGACAAACAAGACAAGTAAACACTACCTTTCTCTAAATATGCATTTAGAATACAAGTAATCAGGTGTTTATAACATACCTTTAGTCCAACGCTTTGTAGTAGTCCAGCCTCGCCGATCCGGATGAGCTCCTCCTTCTCTTCGAAACCTACATTCACTAACAAGCCAAAATATTACATAGCACCTGAATAACTTATAAAATAACACATATTCATCATACAGACCAAGGAGTATATGAAACAAATCATGTATAACAACTTGTTGAGAAAAATGAGTTTATTTGCATTAAGTGGAAACAAAAGAAACCATAACAACCTGAGCCTTGGTGTTGTGTAGGTCCCTCCCAGGGTCTAGCAAGAGTTTTCCTTTACTTTGATCAGCTCACCCACTTCCAAATGAAGCTAAGAAAGGATGGGAATCTCTCCTCTCAAGCTCTATAAGGGAGTCATAATCTCAGCAGCATCTACCCTTAGGAATGTTCAACTTTCAACCTCTTCTCCCTCTGGCCCAATGCCTATATTTATAGTGCTTTGGAGGAAGTTAATCAGGTCCACCATGAATGGGATAAGCCCCTCTTCCAATGGGATAGCTCCCCTCTTCATGGGATAAGCTCCTCTTATATAGGGATGCATGAACCATCTGGAGGCGCTCAATCCACGTCAAACCATCTTCTAGAATGCTCTAGAAATAACCACAAGTAACTTTTTTGAAGTGAAACTTGCGCCTTTTGACCTTTACAGGAGTACGCACCCAGCCCTTTACATACAGAGCGTACAAGTACGCAGGTTTGATGAACTGGAGGTGCGTACACGCAGGTAAGGCTAAGAGAAACTGCGTAACTAGAGTTAATTGACTTTTAAAGGACTTTCTCTCTTTCTTGGAGTTTGACATGAGGAGTAGAGGTATGAGACTTGCCAAGGAGGATAGTATGACAGTTGATAGAGCCATACTAACTGTAGATAGTCATGGTGACAAATTTTAGTGTAACAGATTGCCCCCTAAAGTGCGAAGCCTGTAGTAGCTTTAGGGTTTCATATCATCTAGGAAGGGTGAAGTACTTTATCATTTCAAGGATTATCTTGTGAAGCGCCTGGTTGGAACCTGCAAGTATTCAACACAAAATACATGTATGAGATCATATCATCACTGAGGTAGGCATTCCCATACTCAGATCAAAAACTTTAACTAGCAAACTAACTACTGCTCTGATACAGGAATGATTTCGCAGTACATCATAATCATAGACTCATGTAGACACAGTATGGACGCAGCCATCTGTTTATAGTTAGTCTACTATATAATGAATACAAAACTCCTCGCAGCCTGGATGGTGGAAACTAGATCCAGGGTCTTCATTTCTACGTCCCGAAGTAGTACGATTCTATCCATGCGAATAAATGAGTCGATGTCGAGCATGGTAGAAACCACTTGATTACCAGTCAATGATGTAAACTGTTAACAAGCGTGAGAGAAACCACCAGTGATGTCAATGGTTCTCAAAGTACCCAGTACAATCCATGAGATGTGAATGAATGTGTTGATGTCGAACATGTCACGGAATCCTTCGATCGAAAGTCAATGATGTAAACTGTCGTCGAAGGCGAGAAATCTGCCATTGATGCATGCGGATCTCAAGGTACTGACGATTTCTAGATCATCTTTCTAGATAATGTGCTGATGTCGATAGAAAGCGATCCGTCGTAGGGAAGCCCACGACACGAAATCATAAATCAAGTTGAAGAAATGTAGCTGTAAGGACTGACTCAGGGATGGTCAAGATGGATGACAGGTATTTTGCAGATGAATGGCTTATTTGCAGCGACCTCTTGAACACATAACGACACAACAGATGGCTTGGTAACATTTGACCCAAAGTTAATACCCGGCTGAAGACTTTCAATGTGGTTCAATCAACTGTGAGGCAAAGGATTTCCCAACCCAGGTGAATGAAAAGTGTCGTGTTCAAGAGTGGTGATAAGGTTTCTTCTTAGACAAAGGATAACAAATAGGCTCATTTTTCTCTCTTTTTCCCCACCATTTCTGGCAAGTACCTCTTTATTTTTTACAAGCTTGAGGAGAATAACATATGCTTGATTATAAGTTCATCCTTCGGATGAGTCCAACTTAGTTTAGATTCGAACCCTAAGAAGGAGTGGTCCGTTCCTGTTTGTAATCGAACAGGTCCTTTACTGTGAAATTTTAACGAGTCCAGTATAGGAGAAACTCGGCGTTTTTCAATTTTAGAGACTCTGAAAAACTTAAGAAGACTCCAGGGTTGAACTTTTTCGTAAATTTGTGTCTCCCAAGCCCGAAAAAGTATAAAATAATACTTGAGAGAACCGCTTGGTTTTTTACGACCAAGGAGTACTTTCATAGTTAGTGTCTTTGACCTGAAAAGTAAAAAGCGATCAAGGACACGTCGTTTTATTTCCAGTATCGAGTTTGAAACGACAAAAACCCGGCAATCTTTTCCTGTTTTTACGGTCAGAAAAGGGCTATAAGGGGACTGTCTTTTAATTCCGTTTTAACGAGTGTAAAAGAAACGCTCGGCAATCTTTTCATGTTTTAGGAGTCAGAAAAGGGCTTAAAAGATGACTCTGATGTTTTTGTTTGTGAAAAATGACAATTTCCCTGAAAATCCTTTATCCTGCACAAAAACCAACCCATTACTCATACCTGTTTAATATAGATAAAAATTCTTTGAAAAATACCTTTTCATGGTGGAAAATAAACAAATTTAACATTCATTTACTCAAAAAACCTATAAAAAGGGGTTTTACCATTTCATTTTTACCATTTTACTGTTGAGGAGAGAAAAAGGGCTTTTGGCAAGAAACTTCCCGTGGTCATTGCAGAGAATCCGACCATCGAAACCGAACGCCGTCTCATCAGGTATTCTACAACATCCTCCCTTGCATTTCCATCCGTTTAGAATTTGTTTTTAAGCTTTAGTTTCATTTTTTGGAGGCCTTGGGGTTTCAAAGGCCGCTTTTCGGGGTACGCAGGTGCTCCATAGGTGACCTGCGTACCCCGACATTTTCTCAGTTGGGAAAATGCCAGGCGTACGCAGCTTGCCTTAAGAGAGCCTGCGTACACACGCTCTGTCTCTAAAGGCGGGCTGCGTACACCGCGGAGTGGGTTTTTAAACTCCAATTTCTCCAAAATGAACCAAAAACTTTCAATTTTATGGACTCTAACAGATGTTTTATGGTGTGTAGATTGCCCACCATGCTTGATTGGCGCGAAAGAGAACACGAAGATGTTGATTTGGCCGCGATTAATCACCAACCTTCCATTGATGCTTTAAAGGCATGCGGTCTTTACAAATACTGGGCCATACCTGGCATGAGGGCCCAGGTAAGATTTCTAGAGTGGCTGGTCGAAAGGTGGAATGTCCAAGATTAGTGTTTTTACATTGGAGGGCACCAGCTCGAGATAGAGCCTTCAGACATTTACTTTCTCACTGGTTTGCCCAAGAGGGGCGAACAATTGACTCTGTCCGGGACTAGGCCGGGTGGCCAGTCCATCGCTAGTCTCCGTCTAGAGTGGTGCAATAATCAAAACCAGGAGAAGGGGATAGAAATTAAAAAGATATCCCGACCTGAACTTATGGTAATTGCCTTTACAATTACCAGAATTTGCGGCGCAGCCGCTTTGCACATTGCCACCGGGTCCCAAATGCGGATGGCGATTGACTGCTATCAGGGCACCATTTTCAACTGGTGTGATGCTGTGTTGGCCAATTTAAAGGGCCAACTGACTAGGGCAAAAAACGGGAAATTGAAGACTTTTGGTTATGGGCCTTTAGTTGTGAGTTTTGCTCTAGAGAGGGTTCCAATGTTGATCCCGCAGCAGCTCACTGTTGAGGCTGGGCTTCCCCGAGAGCCTAAGTTGATGCGATGGGTTGCGGTGATGGCCCGTCATCCTGACGAGGGCACGGAGGTTGTCCAATTTAGATCGGAGTACTTTCACTGGTTAGAGGACCAGGTCTTCTCGATACAGGATTTTCCTTATGCCGGAGTCGATTTTCGTGGCGATCCGGACATGATTCTTCCACCGGGAGAACAGTGGGATGACACAGGTACTTTATTTTTCACAAGTTTTTTAAATTATCTACTTTTTTTTTGTTTTTATATCGTCTCAAAACTGACAGTGACAATTTTCAAAATGCAGATGTAGGCCCACGACGTCCAGCCAATCTCTGGCCTTTCGAGAGGAGACAACCAGTTGCACCGGCACCGGTCCCACAGAACGAGGCTACAGAGACCTTAGCTGAGTTGGAACAAGACCTAGAGCGTCTGACGGCAGATATACCAGAGACTACTATAGATGATATTCCTATCAGGCTTCAGCGCTATGTAGTCGGAGTTCCAGGACCTTTTAGGAGGTTCTTGTGTAGGGTAGCCCGTGCAGTGGTGTCGTATAGAGATCATCACCAGTGATTGGATGATCGTTTTTGTAGACACATGTGACATTTTGGTTTTTTGTACTTATCATTTTTGCCGATCATAAGGTGTTTTGCAACCTATGATCGAAGACGATGTATTTTTGACACACTCCTATCTATATATATCATTATTACCGACTTATCTTGTTAAACATGTGTGATTAAATGTTTTTAAATTTACATGTATGATTATCGCAAATGTCTGTCTAACATTCAAGAAGCAATTGCATCTGCTAATGTATTTAAAGACCTTGGAATATGTTGATATTCAATGTAATCAGACTCACGTTCCAAGAGACGCACTCTCAAAAATAACCTTAATAACACTGGATCTCTAATGGCATAAACTCTATTAAGCTGTAATACAACGAGTTTAGAATCTAACCTCACTATCAAACTCCGAATCCCAAATGAAATAGATTCAGACAATAACTCAATCACTGCACTGTATTCTGCAATGTTGTTTGTTGTTTGACCGAGGCTCACCCCATGCATAGAAACTAACTCGTCAGAGGGCGAATAAATAACCCAAGCTGCGGAAGAGATATTCCATGTATTACGACAAGCACCATCAACGAATCCAATATACGTTTGGAGAGGCATCGACATCTGCAAACATCAAGGGTAAAACCAAGATAAGCAGAATAACGACAAAAAACACACTTTCTAAGCTAAGCACACTGTCTAAACTTAACAAACACACTAGCTAGAAAGAAAAATTACCCTAACTAACCTTACTAAAATCTCCACACCCATCATTTAAGCATAATACCTCTTTAGGTAAAGTCCATTTCTGGGTTTACCCAAAGAGTCCCCGTCAAAGTCAACCAGCTCATAGGCCCCTTTTGCTAGCTTTCGCTTAACAATGTAAGGCCCATGCCACATAGGAACGAATTTTCCAGCACCTAATTTATCGTTAGCTTGATCATACAATAGCACTAGGTCTCCTTCCGAAAAATTTCGAGGGGTCACATTTCGATCATACTGAGCTTTCATTCGTTTTGCATGAGTCTCGATTGCCAGTGCAGCATCGCTTCGAGTCTCATCTAATTGAGCTAAGTATAATAAACGCTTCTCCTCTTCGGAAGTAGCTGGAAGTAATTCGACAGCCATTTGAAGTGACGGGATTTCGCATTAAATGGGCAACACAGCTTCCAAACCATAAACTAGTTGGAAAGGAGTGAACCCTGTTGATGTTTTCATTGAAGTTCGGTATGCCCAAAGCACGGAAAATAACGTGTTGTGCCAATTCGACCGATGAATCCCAATGATTCGTCGGATCATGATAACTAAAACTTTGTTGATGGACTCAACCAGACCGTTGGCTTGTGGATAATAAGGAGTTGAGCTATCGTGACGCAAACCAAGATGGCCTATAAGTTCTGTCATCATAATGTTTCGAAAATGGCGCCCATGGTCAGTGATTATCGCTTGTGGGACACCAAACCTAGCAATAATGTGATTGAATACGAAAACCGCAGCTGTCTTGCCGTCTGCCTCGAATGTAGGCATCGCCTCGGCCCACTTAGTAAAATAATCAACCACATGGATGATATACACATGCCCCTCGACCGAGTGAGGGTTACATGTAATAAAGTCGATACCCCATTTGGCAAAAGGACCAACGGCAATTATAGGGTGGAGAGGAGCAGGTGGTGCGCGCATCTTACGATCAAACACTTGACAATTGTGGCATTTTCGGACTGCAATAATATAGTCTTTAAACATGGACGGCCAGAAGTAGCCAGCACGCAACACCTTCTGAGCTATGGCATACCCAGACATATGACCTCCACACGCTCCAGAGTGACAGTCATTTAAAACCCGTTCCGCCTCTTCGTGAGTTAAGAAACGTCGGAAAACCAAGTCTGCCCCACGGCGATAAAGAGTATCTCCAATAATTTTGTACTGTTGGGACTGGAATCGAATTTTCCGACGTTCCGACTTTGAAGCTTCGGGCCGAAAGGATTGGGTTTGGAGATAGACGATTATATCCCCATACCACGGATCTAAAGTGCTGATGAGAAACAAAGATTCGTCTGCAATGGGTTCCTCTGCCACAGTTTCCGTGTCAGCACGCGGGAAATCACACATCAACTCTGCAAAAACTAAAGATTTCTTAGACTTAGATTTTTCAAATTCCAAGTCGAACTCTTGCTGGATAACGATCCATTTAGAGTACTTTCCCCCTAGAAATTGTTTAGTCAAAATGTAGATCATAGGGTTGCAATCCGAAATGACTGTAGTTTTACGGAGAAGAATGTAATGACGAAAATGTTGGGCAACCTGAACGGCTGCCAGGGCCAATTTCTCCACATGCGAATATTTGAGCTCAGTGGGATTTAACGTCCTACTAAGATAATATATCACATGTTCCATTGTGAATTCGTCTTCCTGAACTAACACCATTCCAATAGTGGAATGAGAGGCGGCGAGGTACAAAAAGTAATCTTGGTTGTAGTTGGGAGGATGCAACAACGGTGCATGGGTCAATGCGTGTTTAAGTGCATCAAAAGATTGCTGAGCTATCTCATCCCAAGAGAATTGAGCATTCTGTTTCAACAACCGTGTAAAACCTTTTGTAACCTCGGCGTAGTTAGAAATGAATCGGCGTAAAAAGTTTTCTTTCCCCTGCAAACTTTGGGGTTGGCGAAGACTCGAAGGAGGAGGCAATTTGATGATAGCTTCTACCTTCGAGGGATCGACGCGAATGCCAACTTTTGAAACTACAAATCCCAGCAATCGTCCCACTTCTATACAGAAGACACATTTGTGTGGGTTCAAACGTATACGATAATGCCTACACCGCATAAAGATTGCTCGTAAATGGACAAGGTGATCAGCTCGATGTAATGAATGAGCAGGCAAATCATTGAGATATGGTTGCACAATGTGTTTGATGTCATGAAACGCATAAGACATCGCCCTTTAAAAAGTGGCTCCGGCATTCTTAAGGCCAAAAGGTAATTTGCAATAAGCAAATGTCCCCCATGGACAAATGAAAGCCATTTTTGGTTGATCGGCAGGTAGAATATTGATTTGATTGTAACCGGAAAAACCGTCCATAAAGGAAAATATTTCACTGCCGGCACAATCATCAATTATTTGATCGATATAGGGTGTTGGATAGTTGTCCTTGGGAGAAGCACGATTGATATCCCTATAGTCGATACATATTCTTATTGTTCCCTATTTTTTGTTAACCGGAACAATATTCGATACCCAATCCGTTAACGGGATCAGATAAATGAAACCTGCTTTCAACAACTTCTCAACTTTTGCTTTAATTGCAGCCGCTTTTCGTGGGTGAATCTGATGCAAACGTTTCCGGACGGGTTTAGCGTCCAGGTAAGTTTTAATCTCATGGACAACAATTGTGGGATCAATTCCTGGCATTTCCTCATAGGACCAGGCAAACACGTCGCAGAATTCTTGAAATAGGTCCTTGTATATCTGAATTTCGTCATTTGAACACGAGGCACCTATATGAATGTGCTCAACAATTCCGTGCTTGACTGAAATGTCAATGGGAACAGTGCGAGAGATGTTTCCAAAATTCAGCTCGGAATCAGGATGTTTCATTGGACTCTGAGCTTCCTTGACATATTCAGCTGTAAAGATTGATGAGAAATCATTTTCAAAACGATCATCCTCAGGTAAAAACGAAGATCTATGATGGAGATCCTCCCATGGTAAATCGTCTACACACAGGACTTCACAAAGTTGTTCGTCAGATGACACAACTTCGAGAAATGTTATTAACTCCGAGTTTGACGTGAAAAGTGATTCCTCACGGACCACATTCATTTGGTCGATTTTGGTTGAACGCGAGTCGGTAAAAGACTGCACGGCTTCGTAAGCAATTTCATATGGACTCAATGGCATAGCATCACCAAATGAGTCTATATCAGATTCAGAAGGAACGATCCAAGGATCATCGTAAACAATGGTATCTGATGTAATCATATGAATGGACGCGAACGAAGACACGGCGTTGATTGGAGGAAAAGGAAAAGTTCCCAGTAAATCGGCATCTTTAACTAATCCTACACCAACATCCTTATAAGGGATAGTCGTTTTACCAACATGCTGGATACTCTCTGAAGAGGCTGGGTCGGATGAAAAGTAAGCCAGCTGGTCTATGGTCACGATCTTGCCATTATGTGGAAATTTTATTACTCTGAAGACCGATGAGACGATCGCTGTCATAGCGTAAGACCAACTTCGACCCAAGAGAAGGTTGTAGTCTAGAGGGGCATCAACCACCTCCACATCCAGACTGACGGTTTTTCTTTCAACCCCTATGGGCAAATCCTGTAGAATGCCAAACGGATGGAACCCACGGCCATCAAAGGCCTTAAGGATTGTCGGGGATTGGTTTAGTGAAGGAGAACCATGCGATCTCCAGCACTGTATCGACATAATACACGTGGAAGCTCCCTCATCAATTACAGTCCGATGAATAGGCCTGTTTTTGACTATCACTGGGATCTGGAAAGCCATCTAATGAGGTAAACGCAGTGTACTATTTTCTAGATCAAAAATTATTAGGTTCGGGTCCTGAACATCAACAGCTCCTATAGCTGACAAAAGTAATTTTCGTTGTGCTAGGCATGATTGCAGCACTTCTAAAGCCGACATTGTTGAGGGTGAAACAGCTAAATCCTCAACAATGTTGTAATTCTGGGCCGCTCTCGCATGTGGGTTGAAAGCAGACCTTCGAAGTACACCCTTGGCGGGCGGTTTAATTACTAAGTCAGGGTTAGGTTTCTCGATCTGTAGTGGATCGGAACCGGGAGCTGAGGTTGATGGATTTGACTGAGAAGATTCTGCTTCTTTCGATCCATCAACAGGACTTTTACTACCATAATCATGTGACCGAGTCGCAATCCTTACATGAGACATCATCAATATGGGTTCTTCAGCAGCACTCGAGGAAGAACCTATCATTTTGATATCTTTCGGAAATGGGTCCTTCAAGACAGTAGGAATTTGGGAACCCTTGACGATTTTCGCAACCTCGTCCCGATGAGGGCAATCTCTTGTAAAATGATCTTCTTCGCAAATAAGACAAGGATAACGGGGCTTGCGCTTTTCGTCATTGGTTTCCGACTTTTCTATTTTCTCCTTTGGAGTTTTGTCTGCTTTATTATTCTTCTTGCCTTTCTTTTTCCCACCATTTTTTGATTTAGCCGTAGATGATTCTACAGCGTGAATATCAGCGGAAACTTCAGCAGAAGAGTCTCCTGTCGGAGAGTCCGGTAAGGTGATAATGGGTGAAGAATTCTTTGAAGACTTCTTCTTGCTTTTAGTATTCATCGTACCAATCATGCCATCAGCAGCATGAGATCCCGAAGGAGCAGCAGTGATTTGATTTGACTTTGGAAGATCTGGGATCTTTTCATGTAACGTACCCGACTGAGTATAAACTAAGTCAAGGTATTATGCTTGAGCAATCACTTGCTCCTCAGTAACTACTCCGGCCTTAGCTACGTCTTCAGTAATCTTCGGTAATAATGATTTAACAAACCATTCAGCTAAGATTTGGTCCGGGATAAAAACTTTCACTAATTGCCTTCGACGTCTCCATTCATGAATATGATCGGAAATATAAGTGGACGTCGACTGTTTTAATGAAGTTAATAACTCGGTGCCATTATCATATCTGACCGGCAACTGAAAATGAGTTAAGAACAAGGTAGCTAACTGACTAAAATTATAAAAAGAGGCCCGTGGTAACTCAATGTACCACTTGGCCGCGAGACCAATGAGCGTACGCTGGAAAAGACGTAAACGGATCGAATCATCCGAGATGGAATTTGAGGCACACCAGAGGTGGTAAGTCATCACATGATTTGACGGATCCTCTCCAGACTTACCTTCGAACTTGGGTATGTCACTGGGCAACTTATTTGGCATTGGCGGCCAGAACGAAAGATAATTTATTGGATCGTTCGTTAGGCGCGTCAAGTCTGGTAAATCCAAAGTTGCGATAAACGGCAATTGTCGATTAGGATCCCTAAAACTCTGGGTCACAAGACCAGTCCCAGGAGGAGGATATCCAGGATAACTTGGAATAGGAATCGCATTCGGGATATTGTATCCTCCCGAAAAACCAGGATTAACCGGACCGTACTGGGGTTGTTGTGGTCGTTGATAAGTGTACCCAGGATACGGTTGATACTGGTAAACCGGTTGTTGGATAGCAGGCCCGTATTGGTACTGTCCCTGGTACGGTTGATAAACAAATTGTGGTTGAGTAGTGACAACCGTACTTAAACCAGGCTGCCCCACAGGCATCTGAACCGTAGTTTGAATCGTGGATCCAGACAATGGTAAAGATGTCTGTGGAGTAGTGGCAGAGACAGTAGAAATCGGAGTTGTCGATACTCAGAAGTAAGTGTGGTGGATGGAACAGATGTTGCGGTAGTTGCAGCAGTCGTTTGAGATGGAGTACTAGGTGCAATTGGCAACTGAGGAACTACAGAAGTTTGAACATTAGACTGGACTGGTTGCTGGGGTGGACCAGAAACTATAGGTTGTCCAGTTTGAGATGACAACTGTACGCTTGGCTGCAACACCTGTTGAACTTGCGATGTATCCCATGTTATGTTCATTCCGAGGTATTGACCCATGACAGGTTGAGGATATTGAGATCCATAACCGGATTGAGGGTAGGATTGATAATTGAAAGGTACATTTCTCGTACCTTGAACATACGATTGACCTTGGGGTGGTTGATAACCTTGACTCGAGTACTGACCTTGGGGTAGATACCCTTGAGGTAAGTACTGATACTGGGGTTGACCTTGAGGCATAAATTGATACTGAGGTTGACCCTGGGGTACATATTGAGGCTGGGGTTGACCTTGAGGAATGTACTGTACCATGGGTACATACTGCCCTTGAGGCTGCCCCCCAGACGCAAGTTGTGTACCTTGAGGTTGCCCCCCAGGCGTTAATTGAGGCTGCCCCCCAGGCGGTAACTGGCCACCTTGAGGTTGAGAACTGGGAATTGAACCTGACATCATGTAAATGTCTCCTACGCCCAACGGTTTATTACCATTGTTTCCAGTTAATGACCCATGTCCAATGGGTTGAGGAGATGCTCCTGCAAAAGTACCAGAAAGTGACTGATACCCAGCAGGAACAGAAGGACCACTGTACAAGAAAGATTCAGGAGATTGAGTAAACACGAACGACTGACTAGACATATTTACAGGAGTATAAATACCTCTAGGTGGATAAGGAGTACGAGGTGGAGAAAAACTTATCCCTGAGTTGTCTAAGTAATTAGTTAACGAAAGATACCAAGTAGTACTTCTAGGTGGACTGTAAAAAATGGATTCACGCTCCCTTAGATCAATGGTAGGTTGATCTTCAGGGATAGGGATGCCTACTTCTTCTTCTGGAGCAAGTTCTTCAATAGCTATCAAACCAGAAGGAAGATTTTCGGTGATGACTCTTTCTACCCTAGGTGAATCAGGAACACTAGAAGTTGGAGTAACAGGTTCAGATATTTCAGGTTCTTCTCCTATATCACTAGTAGATGAAAAACTACCAGCAAGCTCAGAAACTGCAACAGCTTCAGGATTATAACCTGTTTCTAGACTTTGGTAATCTGGATGGACCACCAACGAAGACTCTCCTTCTTCAGGTGAACCTACTTTACTGCCACTAGGAGGAGTTACAAGGACTTTCAAACCTTCGTAATGACCCGGGACATCTTCAGGAGGTTTGCCCCGAAGTCTACGGGACTTCCTCAACAAATCGGCCACGGTAACAATCTCAGGAGACTGGCCCCGAAGTCTACGGGACTATCTCGGTAATTCCGCCACAGTTAAAACTTTTAACTACTGCACACGCAAACAAAGTAAAATCTCAAAGCAAACCGCCTAAAGTCTCTAAAGAACCAAGCAAATTCGAATCACACGCCTAAAGAATCTAGGGCGTCAAACCATACACAAACAGTAGCCTTCCGAACCGAAAACACTAGTTGGTGATGAAGCCCAACATCACCGAATTCAGCACAGAAGTGGTGGGTGGAACAGTTACCCCGGCAACCTACTTAATGAATAGACCGGCACAAGTTCCTCCACTTTAACCATCTCGAGTGAATTGAATCCCCTGGAAAATCCAAGTGAGTCTAGCCGACGTCTGCTCCAGGTACAGTGGGATCTTCCCTCCACCGTCACCTCGGGTAGAATCCTAAAGATAATGGTCACTAAGGTTACCAACAGCAACAAATATACCTGGGGGAACAGTCTACGACCCGATAGCACGCAAGGGCAGAGTAACAAGCTCAATCCCCTTGCCGGCTCCTTGACAATAATCCAAGGTTTACCGACAAGTGACCCCAGGCTCCTCGACAATAATCTGAGGTTTACCGTTTGTAGTACGTGCGTATCTGGCGTCTTTCCCAATGAAGGAGGATTGATCCCCTCACTGGTTCAGACATGGTCTCGTGCTTCTCCTTTAAGAGGAGCTTTCCCAGAGTACAAATGAAACAGTTGGATTTATCCTACCACAAGATAAGCTACTTGTTTGGTTTTACTGTCTTGGAGAGTTAATTACTCTCCTACTCCAAGACACTAGCCTGATCTATATTGGTGTTTCAGAGCCCTAGTAAAATAAAAAGTTACTAAGTTGATTTTACTTTAAGCGTTAATTTTTATGGCTTTTCTTTAAGACAAAAGGTAGCGGAGATGAAACTGATGGTGTGTAGACTCGACTCAAATCCACTAAAAAGATGCACTTAGGATGATTTATACTAATTTTCTTTTTCAATGAATTCCCTAGCTAAGAGAGTTGGAGAATGCAAAATTGATATAAAGACAACTTTCTTGGCAATGAAAATCAAAGAAACAATCTCTTTATATTTTCCAAAGCATACAACACATGACCACTAATTACTCCACGAAAATTCCTTTTCTGTTCAAAGACTCAAATGCCACTAAGCAAACTTTTCCTTCAAAAGAGATTTTTGGATTTTTTTCCTACTTAACAAAGCATTTAAAAATCAAAAATCAAATCTTTAAAAAATCTATGACAATCAAATCAAAGCTACTTAAAAGCAAATCAAAAAGAAATTCACCTAATAAGCAAATCTAATGAGGCCAAAACCTACAAAGTATGATCCCAGGATGTTTTACTCAGTCATGATTTAACTAAGGACTAGTCAATGCAGAATCAAAAACTAGCCAAAAACAAACATCAAAATCTTTTGTTCTTTTTCTTAAAATGAAATTCACAGTTCAATCAACAAACTTTTTCGAGATTCGGCAAAGAGACAAAACAAAGGTAGGTGTCTCACAAGGGTGGATTCTATGAAAGGTCCGACTCCTAAGAAGACTGCAAAGACCAGGGATATCCAAGGTTTTACAACTTCTAAAGCCAAAGTCACTACAGGACCAATGCAAAAATCAAACCCTAAGGCTAGAACCTCTACAAATTCCACTAAAACTCTTGACACTGATGAAACAAGTTCAGATGAAGATCTCTGGCAGGTAACTAGTGGATCTGGGTGGTAAAAACAACTTATAAACAAAATCTAAGAGGCAAAAAGGAGAAAATTGAAATTTTCTCAATTTTGACAGGGTACGCAGGCAACCTGTTTGCACAGGTGCGTGTACGCTCTGTGCACAAAGCTGCAATGCGTACGGGTATGCACTGTGCTTAACGCAGAGGCTGCGTACTTCTATCAAAACCAAGAAAAAATAAAATCTAATTTAACCCTAAGCTAAGCCACCCAAATACACAGTTAGACAACCAAAAACCAGAAAGAAAACGACTTATCTCAAATCAAAGTTTCACACAAAGGAAAAATCATTCGCATCAATGGAGTTCCCCAGCGGAGTCGCCATTTTGTCATGCGGAAAGAGTCAATTTTGCGGACAAAACTGACCTCCCTAGAAGCTAAGGCTTTCTAGTGACAAACAAGACAAGTAAACACTACCTTTCTCTAAATATGCATTTAGAATACAAGTAATCAGGTGTTTATAACATACCTTTAGTCCAACGCTTTGTAGTAGTCCAGCCTCGCCGATCCAGATGAGCTCCTCCTTCTCTTCGAAACCTGCATTCACTAACAAGCCAAAATATTACATAGCACCTGAATAACTTATAAAATAACACATATTCATCATACAGACCAAGGAGTATATGAAACAAATCATGTATAACAACTTGTTGAGAAAAATGAGTTTATTTGCATTAAGTGGAAATAAAAGAAACCATTACAACCTGAGCCTTGGTGTTGTGCAGGCCCCTCCCAAGGTCCAGCAAGAGTTTTCCTTTACTTTGATCAGCTCACCCACTTCCAAATGAAGCTAAGAAAGGATGGGATTCTCTCCTCTCAAGCTCTATAAGGGAGTCCTAATCTCAGTAGCATCTACCCTTAGGAATGTTCAGCTTTCAACCTCCTCTCCCTCTGGCCCAATGCCTGTATTTACAGTGCTTTGGAGGAAGTTAATCAGGTCCACCATGAATGGGATAAGCCCCTCTTCCAATGGGATAGCTCCCCTCTTCATGGGATAAGCTCCTCTTATATAGGGATGCATGAACCATCTGGAGGCGCTCAATCCACGTCAAACCATCTTCTAGAATGCTCTAGAAATGACCACAAGTAACTTTTTTGAAGTGAAACTTGCGCCTTTTGACCTCTATAGGAGTACGCACCCAGCCCTTTACATACAGAGCGTACAAGTACGCAGGTTTGATGAACTGGAGGTGCGTACACGCAGGTAAGGCTAAGAGAAACTGCGTAACCAGAGTTAATTGACTTTTAAAGGACTTTCTCTCTTTCTTGGAGTTTGACATGAGGACCAGAGGTATGAGACTTGCCAAGGAGGATAGTATGACAGTTGATAGAGCCATACTTACTGTAGATAGTCATGGTGACAAATTTTAGTGTAACAATAACCGATATGGTTCTCCAAATATTTTAATTCTAATGTTGATTTGCAGTGTGCAGGTACACAAAACAATTATGATGAAGATTTAAATTTCCTTGAAGCATGGCTTGCAACACCATGCTTTGATAAGATCTGAATAGAAGCTACAAAAATGATTGTTGAAGACAACATCGATGAAGAACAAATTAATGAAATTTTCAGGTATTGGAATCCTGAAGAAATATTTTTTTACTATAAACTTATGTTGCAGAAAATTGATGATGAAGATCATGAAACAAAAGATGACATGTGGCAACAGTCCACATATAAGCCGATTTTTGAAGAATTCCAACACATGATTAGACAACCTGGAAGAATGGAAGACTTGTACCGGAAAATGGAGAAACTAAGGTTTGAAGGATACAACAAAGAGAAAAAATTGAAACAATTTAGAGGCTACAAAATATGGAAGAAGAGAAGAAGAAAAATAAATGTAGTTGAAGCCAATTTTTTAAATTGTAAGCCTAGTTGAGACATAGAACAATAGGTATCTTAATTAAATTTTTATGTGGTTTTAATTAAGGGGGAGTGTTAGAGAATCTAATCCCAACCAGCTGTTAGGTGTCAAAACCCTCCCTCCAAGTGTCCTAGTTTAGTTTCACTAACTCCAGTTTAAGTCGAGTTTGAATCCAACCATTTATTACTGGTGTTTCTAATGTAATCTTATTTAAGTGATTTGTAATACTGAAAAGAGAAAGTCCTCTGCTCCAATTTTTGTTCACTTCAATTTTTTCAATTGAGAATATCAAAGTCTCTTTCCAGTTCCTTGGTTTTGCACCTGGCCCATCGATTCTGGAACCATATAGCTATTTGTCTAGAGTGCAGGGTTCAAGACATTGCTAGCTGCACTTTCGTCTCAAATTGTAGTTAGTTACCCATTTCAAAACCTTTTTTCTAGTGTTTTTACTCATTCCAATGTCCAACTTTTCTTCTACTCCCCAAAATGTGGGACTCAATCAAGTGATCCTCCTCCAAATTACGATTTTCATACAAGTCCATGTATCTTGAGTAAGAAGATACATAATTGATATTTTCCTAATATTTTCATGTTCATATGGTCTTACAGAATAGGTAGCTATAATACAACAGTATTTTGATCAAACCACTTAGAATGACCTTTGGACTATCTATAAACGTTTACATGCATTCATGTATATACCTTGCAAATACGTTTTTGTATATTTGAGCCACTAAGGAAAGTGCAAATTCAGAATACCTTGGAGCCCGACAAATGTGGAAGAAGCCATAACTTTTGAGTGACCCTTAATGGTCATAGTGGTATTAGAAGCCATGCTTCTCCTTTATAATATAGGTAATATCTTAGGTGAAGCCAAAAAATCTACTATTCTTGCCTGATTCTATTTCCTCTAGATGCTTTTTTCAACGAAATAACTGTCATGGCCATAGCCTTCAAGCATCTATTGCATTGCAATTTTCCAGAGTGAGATCCTTTGAAATTCAGCTTCATGTTAGACATATCCACCAAGCTATTAAAGGTCCTTAGATTGTTAATATCGAGGCAGGTGCGTGAATTACATAAGAAATTTTTAGACCTCACGTTTGGAGCTCCTAAACAGGTGAGCTCCCATTCTCACCTTGGTTTCCACTTGCCTCTGAAATTCGTTTAAACAACTAGTACTCGCCATATGGTTGGCGGGGAAGAGGAAGGAATGAGTGGTGTGCATCCATGAGAAATGTAACCAAACAAAATAAACTAGGGATAACCATAAATACTAAAGCAATTCGTTAAACAATGATAAGTAGAACATATATCATAAACATAGGTAATGATATAGAAGATTTCAGATAAATTCATGCAGACTATAGGTTTTATAGAGGGAAACCCTTTCAGAGAGGGAAACCCTTTCCATGGTTGGTTGTACCCAAATATACTTGAGGAGGGGATGCTACCAAACAAAATTCTCGCTAAAACATTGCTCCAACATAGGCTTGTGCCCCGAGACAAAGGTTAGCTCTGATGATCTCCCCACTGGGACCAAGGGAAGTGAGGGGGCGACATGGAGTTGAACATAAAAAATAAATTATGCTTCATGATACATATCCATCTTCACTAAAATAAACTGTACTTCTTGAGACATATTCATCTTCACTTATACCAGGGCATGTCGCATCTTCTATGTTCAACGACATAGTATATCGATATGTTCGGCAACTATTAGTGAGGTGTTTTAAAGACAAGGTCATCATGTTGACTTATATTTTGAAGAGAGGTCCACCGAACTGACCTCCAATGTGCATCCATGGTGCATATATTCGTTTTCTTGTTGCCCGGTGTGATATCGTTAGTGTCTTTCTCTATTTGAAAGCATCGACGATGCATATAGTTCATTTGATTTTCACTTTGCACTTGGTCAATGACAGATGTTTTGACATGGAATTTCTTGTTTAATTTCACTTGATTTTCTTTAGTTTGTATATTATTAATTTCTTTCAAATCGAGTGACAGTGACAGGGTGATGTAGTTGAATATATTGGTATATGATATATATGTATATATATTATATGAAAGTTCATGTAATATGTAATATAATTTTAATTGATATATATGTATATGTATATGTATAGTGGCATATATATTTCACTTTTATTTAGTTAATGGGTGACAACATATATAATTATCATATGTATATAATAATATACACACTTTCATATGCAACTTGGTTTCTTTTTATATGGATACACATAACATCAAAAAGAAAAGTAGTTTGCACAATTAGTTATATATATATAATTTATAGAGTATAAATTTAGTGAAGCATAGGTATTAATGAAATCAATCATATTATTATAATTTGCCCTCCTTTAAAACTATACTTTGCCTGGGTCTCAATTCAATGAAGTAGTTATATCGTTGGAGAAGATCACTTTAATGTAAGGTTGCACTCATTTTTATAACCAATGTTAACCATTTTTTACAATTGAAAAACTAAATAAAATAAATTTTCAGAAAGTGATAAAATGTGGATTTGAATACCAATGCGACGATTCAGACCTTGAAAATATCAAAAGAAATAATGAAGCTTGAATGCATTAAAAGGTGTTTTAATGGAGACTACCTATAATCTAGTCCAGTTCAAAGCTTAGAGTTGTTATAGTTGCTCAGACATCTGAAAAGGTATACAAACCATGTCAAATTACCATATAATTATTCTAATACATGATATATGGTCACATGGGCTCACATTATTGTGCTTTCCACCGGTCAGATTTGATCTACATTACTAATGATATTATGCATATCAATATTGAAAAACACATTCAAATTGAATAATGTGAAATACAAAAAGTAAATTCATTTTCTAAATATATTAGTGAAGAATCTATTCCAAAACTTTTAAGAACATAATATATTGAATTATTAAATATGATTATTGGCAATCCATTATTTGGAATGTTTTTTTGATGACAAACATCATAGTGCCAATATATGTTATGAAAATAGCTCACAAAAAGATAGAAAAGATAGATCAACGCCTTAGAAATAAGCCTCTTCGAGGGAGAAACCCCCTTTACATTACACAAATGAACAATTATTAGATGATACAAATGAAAAGACCGCCTTTCTATATATAGGAGTCTAAGGGGTCATCATATATTCAGAGCCAACATAACAATAATAATGTAAGGGCACAATAATAACAATAGTGTGCTTCTATGGGGCACAATAGTAACAATATGGGGACTACGTGGGTACAACAATATAATAAGGGGGTTGTACTAATAACAATAAGGGGTTACACTAGTAGTATAGGGGCCTAACATGCCCCTCTCCTTCAAAAAGTGTTGTTCTCAACACTTGAGTAGTTCTTGATGCTTCTGTATAAAATTCTTGTCCTCCCATGTGGAATCTTCAGCAGGTAAGTTCTTCCACTTGATTAGATACTCTGAAATTGATTGATTTCGTAGCTTTCGGGTTCTTGTTTCTGTGACTGCTTCAGGTTCCAATATGATTTTTCCTTCCTCTTCAAGTTCAGGCAATATTTTTTTAATTGGGAACTTCTGCAACTTTTGAATGAGTGACCATACTTCTTCGTCCTTCTTCCATTCATCCCTTGCTTCGTTTATCCAATCTAGTTGGATAATAGAAATAGCACAAAACAATGCTTCCACATCCTCATCCTTTCTTGAGAGTGCATCTACAACAAAATTTTTCTTCCCTTTTCTATAGATGATGTCAAAGTCATAACCAACATATTTGTGACCCATTTTTTCTATTCTTCTAAAGATAATAGTTGTTCGAAAAAATATTTAAGACTATCATGATCCATTTTTACCTTGAAGTGTTTTTCCATTCGGTAAGGTCACCATTTCTTAAGCGCATGTAGTATTGCCTACATTTCCTTCTCATAAATAGCTTGCTTGAGATGTAGCAGTAAAAATACCCAATCACCTACATCAAAACATTTTTTTACTGTGATGTTGTTCTACCAGTTGTTTCATTCGATTTTGCACCAAAGTAGCATTATCCTTTAAAAGTTGGATAACTTCTTGTTGACGCTCGATGTGATTTTTCATTGCTTGAACCTTTTTCTTCTTGATATGTCCTTCTATCTTGAGAGTTTGAGGAGTGGTAATTTCTTCCAATGCTTTACAAGATATGGTAGGATTCATTTCTTGATGCTTGATGTGATCTTCACTTCTTGAACATTTTTTTTTCTTGATATGTCCTTCTATCTGGATAGTTTGAGGAGTGGTAATTCTGGCCAATCCATTACAAGATATGGTTGGATTCATTTCTTCTTTTTTGATGTGATCTTTCACTTCTTGAACCTTTTTCTTCTTGATATGTCCTTCTATCTTGAGAGTTTGAGCAGTGGTAATTCTTGCCAATTCTTTACAAGATATGGTTGGATTCATTTCTTCTTTCTCTGGGGTTGGGTCTTGGCGTATATCCTTTTCGTTTGATGTTTCTTGATCCTTTTCTTCCTCCTCTTCATATTCTATGTAAAATAATTTCTTCTCAACACATTTATGATCTTTAGTACATTTTGTATCACAATTGTAACAAAGTCCTTTTTCTCTTTTTTCTTCCAATTGTTGTGGTGTAACCCTTGTATGTTGTGGAAGGCTAGGAGAAACAACACTTCCATCTTTATAGTTGTGAGGGGTAGAATTCCTTGTTTCCATAATTTTTCTTTCCAGTTTGTAACAAAGCCCTTTTTCTCTTTTTTCTTCCAATTGTTGTGGTGTTGCTCTAAAGAAGGTGTAGCTCTTTGTATTCTCATAATGTGCTATAATTTCCTCTGTGAAAATTGACCATGTAACAAGTTGTTTATGAGAACAAAGCCCTTTATACCATAAAAATTGATCTTGTTCTAAATATGAAGATGCAATACATACCTTTTGTAATAGTGGTACACCATGTAGATCAAAATATTTCTCCATCTGTAGTATCCAGTTTACCGGATCCTTTCCATCAAACTTCCTCATCTCGCTTTTTCTTGATTTTAGGAGCTCGATCTTGAAACAATTGTAACTCTATAATTTCAGATCTTCTAGTTCTAAAATAGTGACCTACAGTAGCCCTCTGTGTCCTCCTTCCAATGCCATCAGTCAGATTGAATTTAGATTCTCCAAGAAAGAGTTATGCACAATCTCCCAAGATGACCTGATTATAGACCTTTTCAGAAGATTGAACTTGTATGAAGTGCCACGTGTCACTATTTTGACGTTCGGATCTGAAAAATATACACAGGAAACTACAGTCCGTCCTCTTTCTGTAACTTCTTACGAAATTTCAATCTGAAGTTCAAACCAAAAGTTATGATGATTTTCGCAAGGTCACCTATTTAGAATGAAATTCGGGAGTTTGCAAAAAGGCCAACTTCCTCAAATCATATTTCTGCAAATATAGCGCGAAAAGCTTTGAAATTCGGACCCGAGGTTCATAACAATTTCGGCTCAAATGGTTTTGTTTTTTAGCGTCTTAAACGTCGCAGAAAAAAAATTATAGCGCAAATTCCATGATGACCTATTTGGAGTAGCGAAACCCTAGAATCCAAAGCTCTGATACCAAATGTTATGAAACTAGCTCACAAAAAGATAGAAAAGATAGATCAACGCCTTAGAAATAAGCCTCTTCGAGGGGGCAACCTCCTTTACATTACACAAATGAACAATTCTTAGATGATACAAATGAAAAGACCTCCTTTCTATATATAGGAGTCTAAGGGGTCATAATATAATCAGAGCCGACATAACAATAATAGTGTAAGGGCACAATAATAACAATAGTGGGCTTCTATGGAGCACAATAGTAACAATATGGGGACTACATGAGTACAACAATGATCCAGGTGGATATTGGTGGCCACCTGCCAAGTCCACCTGGACCCCCACCATTGTTTTTCTCAGCATTTTCAGTTTCCTTAATTGTAGCACAACTTACTATTTTTAGCAGTTTTTCGGGTCCTGAACTTCCGAAGCCGTTTTGAGGCCCTAAACGACGTTTTTTGGGGAATCCGAGCGCAACATGGGTCCATGGAATGGACCGATGTTGCTTGTTCCAACAATGGTAGTGCTCGAATAGATCTTTCTAACGAGCTATTGTATGCGTCAAACGGAGATCATATGCCAAAGTTACGACCCCGGGAAGTTGATGTACCAATTTACCCCAAAACGGGGCCCATAGTTTGGCGTTTCATCTCCTAGGGTTAGGTTTTGGAATGTTAAGGGTTTTCCATTGTTTCTCAACAATAAATAGGCCTTCGAGCCTCATTGTAACATAGTTCAGAGGCATGTAGCCATCACATCTCTTCTCAAAGATAAGCTACCATCGCCCTAGCTGGTTTATTTCCATTTCTGGTTGTAAGGATATTTCAGTATTTTCCATTAATGAAATGAAGTATTATTTCCGCTGCATCTTTGTGTATATGGTTATCTCTGTAATTTGTTGTGTTCCTGTTTAAATCCGGATCAGTGGTATCAGATCCCGGTAGCCCTATTGTTAAAACTCATATTAATGGGGTTGAAATCCCAAATACTTTGATTGACTTAGGAGCCGCTATCAACATTATGAGTAGACAGACCATGGATCAGTTAAAACTTCCTAATCTTCTCTTTACACCTACTTTGCTGCAACTTGCAGACAGATCAATCATTAAACCTGATGGTGTATTGGAAGACATTCCAGTCTCACTAGACTCTTGGGAGTATCCAGTTGATTTTATGATTTTAACTCCCAAGAACAATCTAGGAGGACATCCTCTTATTTTAGGAAGACCTTGGCTGGCCACAGCTGATGCTTTCATAAGTTGTAGATCGGGAGACATGTATATATCAGATGGTAATTCTACCAAGAAATTCAACTTGTATCCTCCCGCAAAGGCAATAACAGAAATAGGAGAAGATGAGTGGATTAATGATGAGGAAACTCTTCAACCTGTTCTAACCATCTCTGAAATCAGTGAGGACAGTCAAATTCTAAATACATTAGAAAATTTTGAGGCACCTTTAGAATATGACTCTTCACAATTCCAGTTAGATGCAGATATTGAATATCTCTCCTCTAGACAAATGTCTCTCTTCTCAATGGAAGAGTTTGGTAGTTCTACAGTTGAAATCTTTCCAGGAAAAACATTAAACATTAACAAAAACTTGGAAAGACTACAACAAGAAGAATTAACTAAACTGTTGCAAAAACATTCCACTGCCTTTGCATGGGAATATACCGACATGAAAGGAATCGACCCTAAGACTTGTATTCATCATATTTACATTGAAGAAAACAGCAGACCTATTAGGCAGCCACAAAGACGGATGAATCCAAATCTTAGGGAAATTGTGAAAGAAGAACTTCAGAAATTGCTCAAGGTAAACTTCATTTACCCCATTTCAGATAGCCAATGGGTTTCTCCCTTGGTTATAGTGCCCAAAAAGAATGGTAAATGGAGAGTTTGCATTGACTATCGAGAATTGAACAAGGCAACCTTAAAGGATCATTTTCCTCTACCTTTTATTGATCAGGTATTAGACACTTTAGCAGGTAAAAAGTATTTCTCATTCTTGGATGGTTTTAGTGGTTACAATCAGATTCAGGTAGCACCTGAAGATCAAGACAAAACCACCATTACTTGTCCTTGGGGGACTTTTGCCTATCGAGTACTCCCTTTTGGTTTATGCAATGCACCAGCCACATTTCAAAGGGCTGTACTAGGAATTTTCTCAGATCTGATTCATGATTGTGTAGAGGTTTACATGGACGATTTCACAGTCTATGGTAATACATTTGAAGAAGCTTTGGCAAATTTGGAAAAAGTACTGGTAAGATGTAAGGAAACAAATCTTTCTTTAAGTCATGAAAAGTGTTTTATGATGTTTACTGAAGGGATTGTTTTAGGACATCATATTTCAGGAGATGGAATCAAAGTTGATAGATCTAAAGTAGAAGTCATCTCTAAGTTACCTGTTCCAAATTGCCAAAGAGATGTTAGAAGTTTTCTTGGGTTTACTGGTTATTACAGAAGATTTATTGAAAACTTCACAAAGATAGCATCCCCTCTTTTCAAATTACTTACCAAAGATTGTGAATTTAAGTGGGATCCTGAATGTCAATCTGCCTTTGAAGCTTTAAAGTCTAGAATATCTGAAGCACCCATTTTAAGGGGTCCAAATTGGAAACTCCCTTTCCACATTTCTACTGATGCTTCAGATACAGCTTTAGGAGCTGTTTTGGGACAAAAGGATTTGATCCCTTATGCCATTTATTACACGAGTAAGAATTTGACTCCTACTGAGTTAAATTATACTGTTACTGAAAAAGAGTTTCTAGCCGTTGTTCATGCTATAAACAAGTTTAGACACTATATAACCGGCTATGAAACCTTTGTCCACACTGATCACTCTGCCATTAGATACCTCATGAACAAACCAGTCACTAATGGTAGAGTTACAAGATGGCTTTTGCTTTTACAAGAATTCAACATAACTGTGTTAGATCGACCAGGTAAGCAGAACACAGTAGCTGACTTCTTGTCCAGAATCCAAAACACTAATGAGGACTCTCCGGTAGAGGACAAATTTCCAGATGAGTATTTGTTTGCAGTAACTACCAAGACTCCTTGGTATGCTGATATTGCTAATTATTTAGTTACTGGAAAATTACCTTTACATTTATTTCCTAATGAGAAAAGGAAAATCATTCAGGATAGTTCACTTTATTCTTGGATTTCTAATGAATTGTTCAGAACAGGGCCAGATTTGATGATCAGAAGATGTGTACGAGAGGATGAGATGCCTGACATCCTTAAAGCATGTCATGACGAACCTTGTGGCGGACATTTTTCTGATAAGAGGACTGCCTATAAAATCCTTTCATCAGGATATTATTGGCCTTCTCTCTTTAAGGATGCAAAGCAATATGTTAAAAGGTGTGACAGTTGTCAGAGAACTGGGAGACCAACTCTTTCAAATGAAATGCCACTACAGCCACAGGTATGCATCGAACCTTTCGAGAAATGGGCTCTAGATTTTGTTGGACCAATTAATCCGCCATCCAAGCAAAATAGATATATACTGGTTTGTACTGATTATGTTACCAAGTGGGTAGAAGCTATAGCATTAACTTCTGCTACTGAAAATTCAGTTGTTCAATTTCTTTTCAAGGATATTTTCACTCGTTTTGGTGTCCCAAGAGAAATTGTAACAGATCAGGGAAGCCAGTTTACATCAAGGATGGTGGAAAAGCTGATGGAGGAATATAAGATTAAGCATAGAACATCTACTCCATACCATCCGCAAGCGAATGGTCAAGTAGAATCTACAAATAAAGTTCTTGAAAGCATCATCACAAAGACTGTTCATCTTCATAGAAGAGATTGGGCAGAAAGGCTTCCTGAAGCCTTATGGGCCTATAGAACTACATGGAGGAACACTACAGGACATTCTCCCTATGAACTTGTTTATGGGAAGGAAGTCCTGTTCCCCATTGAGTTCCAAATCAAGACCTTCAAGACAGCAGTTCAATTGGGGATGAGCTTAACAGAAGCCCAGAAGCACAGAATGGACCAGTTAAATGAACTAGATGAAATGAGACAAGATGCAATTCTAAGAACCGATCTAGTTCAGCACCAAAGAAGCAAATGGCATGATCGACATATCAAAGAAAAGAAGTTTCAAAAGGGTGATTGGGCACTCTTGTTTGATTCAAAATTTAAAGACTTCCAAGGAAAATTTCAAACTCATTGGCTTGGGCCATATGAGATTGATGAAGTCTTTAACAATGGAGCAGTTAGAGTGAAGACTATTGATGAACTTCAAACTCCCTTTATTGTGAATGGCCACCGGTTAAAAGTCTATCACAAGCCACTCTCAAGAGAGGAGTTTGTTAAGTTATTCCAAGGCGATTCTGAAATGAGGCTGGTGGAGAAGAATTCTTCTCCTCCATCAGCCTAATCTTTGTTTCTTTCAATTTCAATTTCAATAAAAAAAATAAAAATAAAAAAGAAGAAAAAAATGAATAAATGTATGAACCTAAAAACCAATCTCTGATTGGCAGTCTCATGCAGAAAACATAAGGTGAAAATCAGGGTCACCTGACACCTCATGTTTTCCAAAAAAAAAATCTCTCTCTTTCTTTCATTTCCATTTCATTTATTTCATCTCACCATTTTCTTTCATCTTACCATCTTCACTTCACCTCACTGCTTTTCACTCATTCATTCATTCATTCATTCATTCATTCCATTTCACTTCATTAATAAAGTTTTTTTAGGCAACTAAAGTATTTTATGCAGCTAGAAGACTTCATTACAGTTTCTGCAGCCATTTGACAATCCTGCAGCCGATTAGCTTTCCTGCAGCCTTCTGTACCTGCACAAGAAACACAGTTTGTCTGAAGAAAATATTTACAGTTCAAAATCATCAAAGACAAGGAGAAAAGATCATGTGCTAGCAATAAAGTTAACAAAAGGTTAGTAAATCATCAGAAGCCAAATCAAATGTGATCCGAGGTATGTTCAAAACTCTAAACCTATGGTTGTTTCATTATGCGAACTTTCTGGGTTATGTTTTGTTGGCCACTAAACGTAATGATTACCTATTTTCTTTTTCCCATGCGACTACAAATCTCCGAATCCTCCACGTCTACCAGTTCATAATAACCACGATTTTTGAATTACATGTGGTTGTTTCGGTCATTAAGGTCCTGTACCCTAATGACGTAACCTACCGCATTACGTCTCTCAGCTCTCGTTCCGCAGCCATGTGTCACTCCACATCTGAAAATGGAGAATGTAGTCGTTCCGTTCGTCATTTCAAAACCCTCTATGTTCATAACACCCTATTCCTCGCCATTATCTCCCTTGTTTCGTTTTCACTCACTACGATTACCTCCATAAACCATCCTCTGTTTTCCCTCTGTCGTATAGCCGTAAACCTGTAATACAATCGTATTACGACTGTTAGTCACTGTTTTTACCGTGTCCACGCTAATTCCACCGCTTAACTCTAAATTCAAGCCGTGAATTCCCGGTGTCTGAGACTGTTTATGCACCGTATACCCTCTGTTCCACAGAGTCTGAACAGAGACCGAGAAGTTACTGTGTGAAGTTACGGAGTTACTGTGTAAGGTCACCATCAAATTTGTGTTTAAACAAAGCTGAAGAGTCGATGGGAAAGCTTCTGAGGGCTGAACCGGAAGGTTCGAAATTCTTGGAGGCATATCCACAGGTTGAGGCGGCACTACAAAAAGCCAATTGGTTACAATGTATCAGAAAGTTTAAGGGCTACCATAAAGAAGTAACCAAAGCCTTTGCAAGATCGTTTACGGATAAGGACAGCCAGGCAAAGGTGGGAGATTTAACAGTTACAGTCAGCGAAGGAAGCATAGCAAGGGCTACCTCTCTTCCACAAACCAGTGAACGTTGGTTCAAAAACCGGGCAGTCCAGGATCAACAATGGAAGCGGATTTTTAAAAACCCAGGTATGGACACAAGTGTTTTTACCAAAGGCATCCCAATTTCCCATGTTAAAGAAGAATGGAAAATTCTATTGTTATTAGTACAAAAGTTTTTCACCTGTGAAGGGAGATTTGGAGTATTGTATGTCTATCATGGTAAAATTATGCTGCAGTTTCAAGGAGAACATGATATAAACCTTCCTTATTTCCTATTTCAAAGCCTTAGGAAAATGTGTTCCATGGCTCAACGAAATCCACGAAATGTAGAAGCTTACCTCTGTCACCATGGTCTTGTAAAGTTATTGATAGAAGAACAGTTAAAAGAAAAACAAGACACATGGGAAAAATTCCTTGTAAGGAATCATTTTGCAGAGCCTGGAGAGTCTTCTATACCTAGAAAGAGCAGAAGGAAGAGAAGGGAAAGTATCTCTGAGACTGATGTCTTAGAAGGACAAACTGTAGAAGAAATAGAAGTCCATCATCCTGAACCTGAGATTGAACCCACTGAAGACAGTGCTCAAGAGGTCATCTCGGAAACCCTCGCTGAACTTGCTAAGGAAGCTGCCAAAAAGAAAAGAGAGGACAAAAAGAAACAAAAACAAGATAAGGGGAAATCCATAATCCGAGAAACTGACCAGACCCCAGAGCATTCTAGTGGTGAAGAAAGAGATAACCAGCCTTTAGCACAGAGGATAACTAAACTCCATGAGAAAACTGCCCTCTCTGAGAAAGTAAAAGCTCAAAAACCAAAGGAAAAGGCACAAAAAGAAACACATAGTGCTGCCACTGTAAGAAGGAGTAGTAGATTGCAGAATAAAAGGAAAGCCACGAGGACACTCTTCATTGATCTTAGCACACCTGAGAAGGGTGCTACACAAGCAGACCTTGAGGATAGTCCATCATCACGTGAGGCAGCTACTCCTCCAAGAGAAGACAGTCCATTTCAGCCAGAGTTTGAAACTGAAATTGAACATGAATATAGTCCAAGGAAGTCACCAATTGTTGACCCAATTCAACAAGAGGTGTACAACTATTATGAGACATTAGAGCAAAACACTGCTGGCCCAAGTAATGTCATACCTCATGAGCAGCAAATAGATTTACTTAGACAAGAAATCTATGAACTGGAAGTGCTGAACCGTCACATTAAACAGAGAAATGAAGAAATGAAGCAGCAAGCTGATATTGCCAAGGCAATCCAAGATAATACCTATCTTCACATGAGCATGTGGCAGAAGAAACATAACAGACTCAAGAAGAGATGCAGAAGGCTGAACAGAGCCTTAATTAATTTGAAATTCAGATGCATGTTCAAGAGGCCAAAGGTTAATGTTTCTACACAAAGGAAGAGAAGGAGGTTGGATGTCCTAGCTGAGGCATCCCAGCAGATGGACTGAATTGTGTTTTCATTGCATGAGGACATGCAATACCCTCGGAGTGGGGGTATGTAGAACCTCTATTTTACACCTATTTGTCTACCATTTTCCTCCACTTTTCCTTATCTTTCCTTCACTTTTGCCTCATTTTCACCATAAAACCTCTCAGATCATTACATTCAGTGTCAATAAGCATGATCAAGCAAGTTTTGCTAATGGATGACTATTTGTTTAGTTTTTGACTTACTTGCAGGAATCCCGCAGCTATCTGATGATCCCGCAGCTATCTGAAGATCCTGCAGCCTTTTTGTTAAATACTATGATCCACGTGTCGGTTTGCTAGATGGGCCACATGGGCACTCAGGTATCAGTGTGCTCGAGGTTCCTGTCCCTTTGTTCCAGCCATCCACGTCACTTTCACCCATGGTCAAAGCTGGTTTAGCCACAGTCAACTCAAGGTGGTTTAAACGGTGTTTGAGAGCTGTTTGGTCACGGCACCTTAAATGGTGATCTGTCTATGATCTACGGGTGGCAGAGGACGCAATCCAACAGGGGATTTATTATCCATGTCGACAAGAACCACTGAACTCGTCCACGCAACCGTGATGTGTCCAAGGATCATTAATACGCATACTGTTTTATTGTTTTTCTGTTAACTAGTTGTACGCGTAGGATAACTTAGAAGCTCCTATAAATTGATGCGTCTGCGTACGCTCAAAGAACTTTTGATTAGTTGTATTTTGCTGCACTCGTGTTGAATTTAGAAGTGTTTGAGAACTCTGTTTTCTAGTGCTATTCCAGCACTCTGTTTTGTAAACTTTTTGCAAATGGAGAAATCAATATAGCACTGTTTTTAAGTTTCCAGATCTTTGAGTTCTCTTGTGGCTGAATGAACAGAGGGCCCCTGCTCATCTCAGCCTTTGTAAAGTATTTCATGTGCAGCATTTCATTATTTTCTCATTTGTTTCCTTAAGCATGTATAGTTTTATTTACTTGTTTTCCTTTATTTTCAGCTGATCAGTGTTATTTCTTTGCAGGTTTCTTTTAGCCCGGGATTTATTTTTATATGTGTTGTGTTTGCTTTACAGCTAATGGTATTTGAAGTTGACAATTCAAGTGCTGCCTTTGTCTTTATAGTTAGTTTTTAATCTTATTTCTCAAAGAGCTGTTAACATACATGAATGATCTTCATCATAAACTACTATCTTTTAAGATCAAAATATCACTAACTTGCAGCTTGTTTGGGTGCTTTTTGGACTGTTCTTAAGCTACTTTCTTTCCGTACTTTACACAGTACATGTGCTTTGAAGTATTGAGTTAGAAAGAGTAAATCGTTACCACTAGTCTTTAAAGTAGAAGTTTTTGATTTTAAAGTGCTTCCTAGACTATTTCCTCACTACTTTCTAATCATGCTTTCCATAGTACATATGGCTGAAGTAGAGAATTAGAAATAGCAAATTATTATCATTAGTCTTTCAAGCATATTTTTCTCACTTTTATAATTCCACTTAAGCTACTTTCTTTCCGTGCTTTACACAGTACATGTGCTTTGAGGCATCGAGATAGAGAGAGATAATCTTTATTCTTGGGTTTTAAAAGTGATTTTCTTTTTCTTTTATTAGCAGCAACTTGAACGGTGTCTAGTGCCATTGGTAGTGGTCATTTGCTTTCAAGTTTATTTCAAGTCATTTCAATTTCATTTATTCATTCCAAGCATTTCCTTTCAAGCAAATAGTTAGAGATCACTCAACACACACTTCCACTCATTTAGAATTCACTCTACACACACACCATCACTCACTTGTTTATAAATTCTCATTCCATCTAGGAACATAATTAAACCGCAACAACACCCCCAACGATAAGAAAAACTCTAAGAGGATACTTAAGTACATATAGTACACCTTCACTTCATCAGCTTACGAGCCCCGGGTTGACAATAAATACTAGCAATTTAGATAACACTAAATTGACTAAACAATAGGTACCTGATCCTGTGGATTGATGACCTCCTAGACCAACTAAAGGGGGCGAAATATTTCAGCAAGATCGATCTGAAGTCAGGATATCACCAGGTATTAATTGAACCCTCTGATGTGTGGAAGACTGCCTTCAAATCCAAGGAGGGCCTCTTCGAATGGTTGGTTATGCCTTTCGGATTGACGAATGCTCCTGCAACCTTCATGAGGCTAATGGATGACATCTTGCGGCCATTCACCAACTCCTTTGTAGTAGTATACTTGGATGACATTCTGATCTTCAGCCAGAGTTGGGAAGAGCACCTCCACCACATCCAATAGGTTCTCCAAACACTGCGGCAACACAAGCTATGTGCCAATTTGGAGAAATGCACTTTTGGCATGACCCAGGTTCAGTATCTGGGATACATCATTGATGAACAGGGGGTGCATGTCGATCCAGCCAAGATCCAAGTCATTTGGGATTGGCCCTCTCCAACCACTCTAACAGAGCTCCGCAGCTTTCTAGGTCTTGCCAACTTCTACCGCAGGTTTGTGTTGGGGTTTTCTCATATTTCTTGGCCCTTGAGTCAAGTCACCAAGGGAGGGGCAAAAGCAAAATTCTTTTGGTATGAATCTCAACAGAAGGCATTCATGGAGTTGAAGGATCGCCTCTGCATGGCACCAGTGCTCGCGTTACCAGATTTACAACAACCATTTGAGGTCGAGACAGATGCCTCTGACTATGCTATTGGGGCAGTCCTTACTCAACATGGACATCCAATGGCATATCACAGTGAAACACTTTCAGACACAGTCCGGAAGTACCCCACTTATGATAAAGAGATGTATTCCATTGTACAGGCCTACGGACAATGGAAGCATTACATTTTGGGGAAGGAAACGGTCATCCACACAGACCACCGACCCCTGCAGTTCATACAGACCCAAGGGAAATTGCAGAATGATCGCCATCAGAAGTGGTCTACATACCTACAACAGTTCCACTTGAATATCAAGTATAAGAAGGGCAGCACCAATAATGTTGCAGATTTCCTCAGTCGACCACCGATCATGGCGTTAACCACCGTGCTCAACTCTTGTGGGCACGAGACTTCTGATTGGCCACTTCTCTACAAAAGCGACCTAGAATTAGGCCACACATACCAGACACTCTTGGAGGGTCGGCATGTTCCAGATTTTCACCTCCAGGATGCCCTATTATGCCACCTCGGTCACCTTTATGTTCCTTCAAGCGAGCATGCCAAGATGATTTGGGAAGCACACTACAGTCGGGCTGCTGGGCATTTCGGGGTCGAGAAAACAGTGGCAGTACTGCAAAATTATTTCTATTGGTCGAATCTTCGACAGGATGTTGGGAAGTACATCAGATCATGTACTACCTATGCCATTGCCAAACCGACCATTAAGAAGGACGACCTCTATACCCCATTGCCTACCCCTAGTCGACCTTGGGAATCCATCTCCATGGATTACATGTCAGGCCTTCCTTCCACTAAGCATGGAAATGACTGTGTTTTTGTGGTCGTCGACAGGTTCTCGAAGATGGCCATTATGATGGCCTGCAAGAAGAATATCACAGCAGAAGCCACTGCTAAACTCTTCTTTGAACGAGTGTGGGTGCACTTTGGGATCCCACAGTCTATCATCTCAGATCGGGACAGTCGGTTTCTCAACACATTTTGGTCTAGTCTCTGGTCAATGCTAGACACCAAACTCACGAAGTCCACAGCCTTCCATCCTCAAACTGATGGCCAGACAGAGGTTGTCAATAGGATGATTGTGCACATTCTGCGCATGTATAACTCAAAGCATCCACGCACATGGGACGAGAGCCTCCCCTATGTTCAGCACAGCTACAACCGAGCTCTTCACAGCTCCACTGGCCATAGCCCTTTTCAGGTGGGTTTGGGATTCCAGCCACTATGCCCCATTGATGTGGCCATGCCACTTGCAGCTACTCACATAAATTCAGCTCATGTCCAGTCCGAAACAGATAAGGCCACCAGCTTCATTGAGCGCATCCAACATATTCACCAGCAGGTCCATGACATTCTTGAGAAATCAAATGCCAAGTACAAGCAGCGACATGATCAACATCGGGTGCCACACAAGTTTCAGGTGGGCGACAAAGTTTGGTTGCATTTGCAAAAGGAACGCCTTACTGGAGCCTATCGGAAATTGAGACCACTCTGATATGGTCCTTACACCATTACTAAGGCTATGGGAGACAATGCATTTGAGCTCAGCATTCCCCCATTCCTTGGCCTGCACCCAGTGTTCAATGTGGACCGCCTTCGGCCATACTTTCCACCATTGCTAGACACATCTGACATTGCAGAACAGCTCAAACCCACAGAATTAAATCTAGATTGCATGGAACAAGCTGCAACTGATCGGATCATGGACACACAAATCAAGAACACTCGCCAACAGAATATCCAACTGTATCGAGTTGTCAAAGCAGGCCAACTACTTCAGCAGGGCAAGTGGCTCACCAGGGAACAAGTTCAGCAAAAGTTTCCTCATCTCATGGAGGAGCTAAACGCAATGGGGACCATTGCTTCCTAAGGGGGGAGGAATGATCCAGGTGGATATTGGTGGCCACCTGCCAAGTCCACCTGGACCCCCACCATTGTTTTTCTCAGCATTTTCAGTTTCCTTAATTGTAGCACAACTTACTATTTTTAGCAGTTTTTCGGGTCCTGAACTTCCGGAGCCGTTTTGAGGCCCTAAACGACGTTTTTTGGGGAATCCGAGGGCAACATGGGTCCATGGAATGGACCGATGTTGCCTGTTCCAACAATGGTAGTGCTCGGATAGATCTTTCTAATGAGCTATTGTATGCGTCAAACGGAGATCATATGCCAAAGTTACGACCCCGGGAAGTTGAAGTACCAATTTACCCCAAAACGGGGCCCACAGTTTGGCGTTTCATCTCCTAGGGTTAGGTTTTGGAATGTTAAGGGTTTTCCATTGTTTCTCAACAATAAATAGGCCTTCGAGCCTCATTGTAACACAGTTCAGAGGAATGTAGCCATCACATCTCTTCTCAGAGATAAGCTACCATCGCCCTAGCTGGTTTATTTCCATTTCTGGTTGTAAGCATATTTCAGTATTTTCCATTAATGAAATGAAGTATTATTTCCGCTGCATCTTTGTGTATATGGTTATCTCTGTAATTTGTTGTGTTCCTGTTTAAATCCGGATCAAACAATATAATAAGGGGGTTATACTAATAACAATAAGGGGTTACACCAGTAGTATAGGGGCTTAACATTATATATATATATATATATATATATATATATATATATATATATATATATATATATATATATATATATATATATATGTATTTTCAAGAGTCAATGTTAGAGATCATGGGCATATAGATTGTGAATCACTGCATGGGTGATTTAAATGCCACAACCTCCTCCATGGTCCCAACCTTACAAATGTTGACCGATGCTAACTGACGCCTCCTCAAGGAATTGCGTGGTAAGACAACTCTAGTAGTGAGGTAGTCCTGCAAATAAACTTCTATCGCTTACACAAAAGGTTTTCTCAATGATACATCACTTCCTTTCATGCGAGGTAAGGACTTCTCCAATGCAAGGAATTTTGACCTGAGTGACAAAACCTATATCTCTAGGGTGAGAGGGAAACTCTGTTTCATACTAGAAATTCCCTTTCCGTTCTGTCAAAGGCTTATAGCCTTTCTCACGAGAATGCATGCATTTTTCATTATAGTCCTCCTCGTCGCACATTCATTCATTCATATCTCTCTCTCTCTCTCTCTCTCTCTCTCTCTCTCTCTCTATATATATATATATATATATATATATATATATATATTCAAATTCAAATTCAATTATATAGTTACTCTAACTGATATGTGTATTGTAATTGTGTTCTCATCCAAAATCTAATTATCTAACCAATTTCCATTTGAATTTTAACATCTCTCTATGTCTATTTGAATTAGTGAACATATCATGATACCACTTCACATGTTTTTAGAAGAATAAGACTCATTTAAGTTTCTTATAATACCTTGGAATCTAGTTGTTGTGAAACTCATTACCAATACATTTATTCTTAAAATACTTTCTTAGAAATCATATACAACACATAACAATAGAATAAAAATAGTACAACATAATAATTTCAGCTAAATAGCATCAAATAATCAAAAGTACGCACAAATACTTATATGAAAGAAAGGTTATACCTACAATCAATGAAGGGTGTGCATCTTTCCACCTAAATATAGGCTAATTTGGGCTTGTCCTACTTGTAACTAGCCACCTTGTAGCAAAGCCATAATACCCTAGGGAATTTACTCAAATTCTCAGGAGATTTCACAATTATGAAAGTGATTCTCTTTCATAGGAAGTAATGGCAATCACCCTTCACACATTGGTTTAGGTATTCCACAAATATCTCATATGCCTTCCTAGTTGGTTATTTCTACACAAGAGAGTCCTTTCTTTGATCATCACAGTCACCGATCAACCTCCCATTTCAATGCTCACTCTACAACTCAACCATCATCAAATTCGGGGCCATATTTTCCCAACTCTTGTTATGGGTTTCTCTACTTAAATTTGAAATCAATTTAAGGTTTAACAAGTCCAAACATTTTGAAATGGGCCCCAAACAGAGTAAATTTCAATTGGGCATGAAATTTAGATGCCTTATGGAACTTCACTTGCCAAAAAGCAACAAGAAAAACCCACTTGTGAATCTAGCCAATTCTAACTTGTGGGCACTCTTTTCTCCCTAAAATTTCCCCCAAAACTCATTTTAGGGATTTAATCTCCTCATCAAACTAGTCCTTTCACCCCCCATTTGCATTTCCCTATCCTATCCAAAGGAAAACCTATATTTTCTATGCTTTAATAGAGGATTTCGTGCATTAGTTCCCAAAATTCGAAATGGGTATTGGCAGTACTCATCTTTGACCATTTCCCCAGCTACCCACTCCATCTCCATGCTATCATAGATTTGGGTTGGTGGTTGCTAAACTACCAAACTCTCTCTTTAATAACTAATTTTTGGGCAAAGGACCAGGAGGGAAAATAATTCAAATTTAATTTTTTGCACTTTTATAAAATGAGTTTTTGTCTATGGCTCTATTTTCAACTGGCAAAGTAATTTCCCCAATTTTCCTCTTTGATTTCTACTAGTGGTATCATGGCTCATACCAATGCTACACCTTTCATTCAATCAATTAGCAACATTTCATTACTTAATGAAATATTTACATCATTAAACATTGTCCATAACAATTTTAAAATCACTAAAGATTTCATGGCACAACTACAATGGCATGAAGTAATAGTTTCTTATTGCAAAATGGGAGAAAATCGTGTTACACAAAGCATACCTGAAGGCATACTTTTGTATGACGCATAACATGAGGAGAGAAAGATGTTATGAATGTTGAAGAGATTGTAGGGTAGTAGAAAGGCTTGCTACCAACAAAACAAAATTTGTGGAATGCTTACCTTGTCAAAGGATTATACCTAATGGAGATGACAATCTCCTTGAATAAGTTGGTGTAGGTACACATTTGGAAAATAAGGAATATTGCTATATGTATATCAAGTCTCCTTAAGGAAAGGAAAGAACCCTTGGAGAGAGTGCCTACGTGGATTTCCATTGAGGCAATAACATGGCCATGAAGATACTTGAAACTAAAAAGAAGACCCACGTAAGAGTTGAAAGTGTAATGCTAGACATTGGAAGGGCATGCTAATGTTATCCTTAATATGAGGAATAACCTAAAGTATTAATGTGAAATGGGTTCTCACATAAGTGAAATAATTATATAAAAATAAGTATCGAAACCAATAGAGTAATTGTAGGTAGGGATAAAGTTGAGTGCCATGGTGTCGTGAGAGAGAGAGAGTAAATCTCTTAAATGGAAAAATAAACTTATAAGCTTTGATAAGGCTATAATAACTAAACATTGCCATTAAAAATTCAAATGGGAAAGTTATTGTCATCCTTGAGGAAAAGGATATGACTTAAAACTTTAAATTTGATCAAATCCCCTATGGAGTGCAATTTTTCCTAGGGATGGATGGTTGTTGGATGGTCGGAGCCTCGCCAATGTGGCAGGCCATTAGTGGGAGAGTTGGCCATCTCACGGAGTCGCAACACCTCAGCTGATAGGTCAGGTTACGAGGGGAGCATCAACTCGAAGGCTCAATACATCCTGAAGGTCCTAGAGACATGCCATGTTAGCCAGATGGATGTATTTTGGGGGGAAGTCTCAATTTAAGCAGTTGAGACATCGAGAGGGTCTTGGAGCTGCACCTAAAGAATTTAAAAAAAAAATTATTATGTGTAGTAATCTTTTACCCCATTCCTCCATTGAAGTAAGAAGGGGTCAGGTATGTTATGGAGTAATATTAGAGAATCTAGGTTCAATACTTGGACTTGATGGGTTTCGTCACAGGAAAGTGAGGAAAATTTATTAAGTAATTATAGGGTACCAAGTCAGTTTGGGTTGTGCTTGTTGATTGTTGCTGAAATGGTGCTAGGATATGTTAGTTGATGAATAACAACTTGATGGGAGCAGGATTATGTCTATGAATATGTTGTTATCATTAGTTGTATACCAGTTGCATGATTAAATGACTATTTCATATGATTTTAAATGGCCTGTACCTTAACATGATTATTTTGTTACCGCAAGAACCTCCATGAAAAATCCATGAATGCAACCTCATGACATAATTTTTTGTTTTAATATTGTTGTAAAATGTCTGACAATGTGTGTGATTTATAACAAATCACAAGCAGCATAACATAGAAAATATATTGTGATGAGGAATGGAATGGTTTAATATAGTTCTAGTCAGTCCCAACATGGGAGTAAGGGAGTTAGAACCAATGAAGAATAGAGATCAATTATGTAAGGGGGAGTAAATCATTCCCTGGATTGGATGGAAACCTTTAGGAGTCTTCGAGATGAGGTGAGGAGCTTCAAGGCTGATAATGAGACGTTAGTGAGAGCCCAAGAAAAGCAGGTTGAGATCAATGCAGTCATCCTACAAAGTCTCTCGGACTGGTAGAGGCAAAGGCAATCTGATGACGACCAGTCGTAGAGACGGAAAAATCCTTTGTGAGATATAAGAAAACATCAACGAAGTAGATGGTAGCAGATCTAGAAAGAGGCCCAGGAATGGAAGTGAGGAAATTATGCAAGGGGGAGAACATGTGAATACTCCAGGAGGAGGGGCAAGAATGCAGGTGCCTTACTTGAGTAAATTTTCTAGTTCTTCTACCCAGAGACACCACCACTCTCTCCAGCACCATCGCTCAAAGAGCGAGGAAAGGGAGCATATTCCTAAAGAATTTAAAAAGGAAAATTTGCCCACATTCGATGGGGATGTGAAGAAGGCAAAGGACGAGGAATCATGGCTGCTAGGGATGAATAATTTCTTTAGAATATATAATTATTCTGAGAATATGAAAACCAGAGTCGCCTCTTACAACTTAAAAGGAAAAGTCGACATCTAGTGGGAGGACCTGAAGAATACTAGAGCCATTACTGAGAAGGAGTTGACTTAGGAGGAGTTTGAGAAGCTCTTAAGAGAGTAATATATTTTTGAAAACTACTACGACAATAAGATAAAAGAGTTCTATGAGCTCAAAATGGATCAGATGACCTATGATGAATGTGTCACCAAGTTTTGGGGACTATTGAGGTGTGTACCATATCTCAAGGATGATAAAGTTAAAATTCAGAGGTTCATTAGTGGGTTGCCTATGTCATATCGACGACCTAGGCCTCACTGTCAGATGAAGAGGAGGACGAGTCTTCACAACAGCTCTTGCTTTTCCTCTGCTTTTCAGCTAATTTCAGAGCTGTGGTTCTGTAATGTTCCATTTTCTTTGGTCTGTTATGTAGCTCCAGAAAATGGGCCGCTGTTTCATATTGAAATTTAGTAAATGGGTTTGCTTTTGTCTTGTAAGAGTGCTGTAAATTGTGTTGTTGTAAGCAACTGAGAAAAGTACGTGCAGGAGTTTGCATTCTCTGGAGTCAATTAGAAAGGGAGCCTCTGTTTTTAAGCAGCTGAAGCGTGGGGATCCAAGCAAGAAAACAATGTTTTCAATTGCTTATTTCTGCAGCTCGTTTGGTTGGAATGCACTGATACATTTTGAATAATTGAGTTGGGCACAATATTTGATAATTAACATTTTGCAAATTGGCATCGTTGTTTTTAAATGAAACAAAATAGTATTATGAATGGAATTGAGAGTACAAATATGACTATTCAATGATGTGCTTTATGCTATTGGGGATATTTTTTGGACTTAACGTTGTGCAGATGAATATGAATTAACATTTGAGTTTACTGGCTATTCACATCAGAAGTATTTTTTCCCTTGAGAATAAAAGTTTTGCAGCAGAAGTATTTTTTTCTATCAGCAAATTTATTTTTTACAGAATGCATTCAATGATCTCCATGGTAGGGATAGTTCTCACTGGCAAGGAGAACTATCCTGAATGGTCCCGGATGATAAAACACACCGTCATCTTCAATGAGTTGTGGAAAGGAGTGTGTGTCGGAGAAGGAGACAAAGACCCAGTACAGCCTACCTCAGATAAAGAGCTCGTCATTTGGGAAAACAAGAACAACAAAGCTTATGCATTAATCGCAGCATCTATAAATGAAGAGGTGAGTCGCCATATTTCATCATATTCAACTGCCTTTGAAGCCTTACAAAAGCTGAAATAACTTTATGACTCACATTCTACACTTGAAGTTGTTCAGCTCATGATTAAACTCTTCACTCTTGAACTGAAAAATAATGATCCTCTTGCTCTTGCATCTGAAGTAAAGTCTATAATGCATGATATCAATTCCACTAAGGTTGAGCTGGATATCTCTCTTATTGCTTTTCTCAAGGCACTCTATCCTACTTACTCCAATTATCTTGAGTCTTTGCAAGCAAATGGAAATCTCAAAGATATAACCTTTGACTCTCTTGTGAAAAAGTTTGCTGAAAGAGAGAAAGATTTTGGAAAGAAGACAGCCCCTGAATCTTCTGAAGAGACTGTGTGCCTTTCTCATAAAGAAAAGCATCATGCTCAAGATTCTACAAGAGGAAGAGGTGGACGAAGAGGAAGAGGAAGATATTTCAGAGGCAGGGGGGCAGACATTCTCAAGGAGAAAAGGCATATCTGCACTGCATTCGCTGCAAAAGAAATGGATCACATGATGCCTCTACATGCAAGCTACCATGGGACAAAATTGAGCAGAAAAGAAACCAAAAGAAAGGTAAAACTGATGATACAGACAAAGGTAAAGCACCTGAATCCGCTCACTATATTGAGGCACAATGTAACATTGGAGTAAATGAAGATTTGTTTAATGCTTCACTTGCTTCTTGGAAAAATGATTGGTTGCTTGATTCAGGAGCAACCTGTCACATGACTCATAGAAAAGATTTTTTTGAAGATTTCACTAACAATGTTGATGGAGCAGTATACTTTGCAGATCAGTCAAAAATCAAGCCATCAGGGCTTGGCACAATTAGGCTTAAACTGCCTGGTCTTCCAGACTTTCTTCTGGATCGTGTTCTATATCTCCCACAACTCAAGAGAAACTTGTTGTCCTTGGTCCACATCTGCCAGCAAGGTCACTCCATTCATATGTTTGATGGGAAGCTTGAGGTAAGGAAAGCATCTGACCACTCACTTGTCATGAGGGGAATAAAAGAAGAAAGGCTTCTCAAACTGCAAGGAACCTCTACTCATGCACAACATTTCTCATATATTTCTCATCATGAAGAAGGTACACTTCCATCAAGTTTATTATGGAATGCTAGATTTGGACATTTAAACTATGACAGTCTCCGCTTATTGAAGAAAAATGGTGTTGCTGGTTTGCCTACAATTCCTAGGAAACATAAGCAATGTGATGCTTGCATTCTAGGAAAGCATAGCAAACAGTGTTTTCATGATTCACATTCAAGAGCACATAGGAAGCTTGAACTCATTCATTCAGATTTATGTGGTCCAATGCCTGTTCCTTCTGCAAATGGAAATAAATATATCATGACATTTATTGATGATTACACCAGAATGTGTTGGGTTTATTTATTGAAGAACAAATCTGATGCTTTTCAAACATTCAAGAATTTTCATAAATGGATTGAAAATGATGCACAATCTCATATTGGGTCTATTCGCACTGATAATGGAAAACAATATACATCAAATGAATTTGAAAACTATCTTCGCCAACATGGGATCAAACATCAAACAACTGTGCCTTATAATCCCCAACATAATGATGTAGCTGAAAGAATGAATAGAACAATATTGAATATGGTACGATCCATGCTTCTCTTCAAAAATGTAAAGATAATGTTTTGGGTTGATGCTGTTCTATGTGTTGCATATATAAAGAATAGATGTCCATCTAATGCTATAAGAAACAAGACTCCTTATGAATTGTGGTATGGACGTGTTCCTTCGGTAAAACATCTCAGGGTCTTTGGTTCCACATGTTATGCTTTGATACCAAAGGTACATAAAAACAAACTTGGTGCTAGAAGTCGTAAGTGTATCTTCCTGGGGTATTCAAACACCTCCAAATCATACCGCCTCTATGATGAAGTAAATAAAAAATTTGTTGTATCGCGAGATGTATTTTTTCTTGAATCATCCAAATCTGGCAATGTTGTTGAGCGGCAACTTGATCGCTTGGATAGATTCGCACAAACAAAATCATTTCAAGAATTTGATAATTAGATTCCACATCTTGAAGGGGGGATTCCTATTCTAGATCAACATGTGGAATCTTCTTCTGAAGAACACTCTCCCCCGAATGAAACTCCAACAACGGATGATGCTTTAAGTGATGTAATTGATAGAATTGGGAGACTCAATCTTGATTCAGTCCCAACTCAATCAACAGAGCAGCCTGGACCATCTCAGAAAGGTCCCCCAAAGTGGCTGACAAAGACACTTGAAAGTGTTCATCCTGATGAAATTGGAAAAACAAGAACCAGAAATTCAAACCGACAAAATGGAGGTGATGTAGGTGACTCTAATTCACCTGTTGATATGTATGTTTCTTATGATTGTGAATTGAACTTATCTACAGATTTTGAACCAACTTCCTTTAAATAAGCTGCTTCTCATGATGAATGGAAAGAAGCGATGCAAAAGGAGTATGATGCCCTCATAAAGAACGACACTTGGAAGCTGTTTGATCCTCCATTTGGAACCAAACCAATTGGCTGCAAGTGGGTCTACAAGAACAAGTACAAAGCTGATGGCTAACTTGACAAGCACAAAGCTAGGCTTGTGGCAAAAGGTTTTGCACAGAAAGAAGGGGTCGATTATGGGGAGAGTTTTTCCCCCACAACAAAATGGGCCACCATCCGGACACTCTTTGCACTAGCAGCTCAGAACGGTTGGAAAGTCCATTAAATGGATGTAAAAACTGCTTTCTTGAATGGAGATCTAAAAGAGAATGTTTTTATGTCCCAGCCTGAAGGATTTGCTGTGAAAGGACATGAACATAAAGTATGCAAACTTGTGAAGTCCTTGTATGGCCTCAAACAAGCACCGTGAGCCTGGTATGAAAAACTAACTGAGCATCTTCTGAAACTCAACTTCAATCATTTTGATCTTGATGATGCAACTTTATTTGTCAAGAAAGTTGGCAAAACAGTTGTATATCTTGTGGTATATGTAGATGATATTTTAATGACAGGGAACAATGAAAGCTACATTGCATCCATAAAGAAGGAATTGGGGAAAAGTTTTGAAATCACTGATTTGGGCTATGTTCATTACTATCTTGGCATTGAAGTAACCCAACATCCAAAATCCATATTTCTTTCTCAAAAGAAATACATTGGAGATTTGTTAAATAGATTTGGCATGACAGAGTGCAATCCTCTTACTACTCCAATGGAACAAAACTTAAAGCTCACATCTATTGAAGGAAAGGAATTTGAGGATGCAACAAAGTATAGACAGCTTGTAGGAAGTCTCAACTACCTTACTACTACCAGACCAGACATTTCATTTGTTGTTGGAATCCTCTCCAGGTTTATGAAAAAGCCTTTTGAGGGACATTGGTCTACTGCAAAAAGAGTTCTAAAGTACTTGAAGGGAACTCAAGACTTTGGAATCAAGTTCACACAGGTGGATGACTTCAATTTGATCGAATACGCTGATTCAGACTTCGATGGAGACAAAGAAACTGGGGTATCTACTTCAGGATATTCTATGAGTCTTGGATCAGGAGCTGTCTCCTGGAGATCACGTAAACAATCAGTTCCAGCAGATTCCACAACAGAAGTAGAATACGTGGTAGCAGCTGAAGCAACAAAATAAATTGTGTGGCTTAGGAAAATTCTTGAAGATTTGTAGGTAAAACAAGTACAATCAACTCCACTCATGATTGATAACACCTCTGCAATAAAGTTGGCCAAGAACCCAAAGTTCCATGATCGAACAAAGCACATCAATACTAAATATCATCTGATCTGACATCATGTTGAGGCCAAAACAATCCATATCCGTCATTGTTCCACAAATGAGCAAATTGTAGACATCTTCACCAAAGTGCTTGGAAGAGAAAAGCTTGAAAGATTCAGAATGATGCTTGGACTCACCAACATCCCTTCAGATTAAGGGGGGGAATGTTGACACCTAATCCTCTGCGATTGGGTGAATTTATGTAAATAGTTAAATTAGGAATGTGAACAGTCATCAAGAGATGAACTGAGCAGTCACACCCTTTGTATATAACAATAGCATACCTAATGAAATAAAACAAATCATCTTTTCTGCCTAATGGAGTTACTACCTGGCCTGACAGTATTCAGAGATAAAAATGAATTATTGGAACCTGAGACCTTTAAGGACATGATCAATAAATTAGAGCACTTCTATGAGCAATCAAGGCGTAGGACTGTGGTTAAGAGTAACAAGCTAGCTAAAAGCACCTCAGGACAAAATAATAAGTGGTCCAAGAAAAACATAGAAATAAAGAGAGGAGATACCCAACTCAAACAAGACAGTCTCAACAGAAGGCTAGTGTTGCCATTAAGGGAAATGTACAACAACCAACATTAGCACCATCCAAGATTGAAGGTAGAGCACCATTCAATTTTTGTACCTGTGGTGGGAACCACAAGAGGATGGATTTTCCACATTTGTAGGAGGTCGAACCCAAAATCTATAGTGCTTAGGAGGAAAGCATGGTGGGTGACATAGACCAGAGTATGTCAAGGGTTTATGTAGCATTGGACAACCACCAAGCAGACTACTAGGTATCCATCATTGATATGGAAGGTAAGCTACAAGAAAAAATTGTTTCTATTTTGATTGACTCAGGTTCTAATTATAGCTATGAAGCCCATAAATTGTTGAAAAGTGTGGATTGGACAAGGAATTGCATAGGGAACCTTGGCTGGTTCAATTGGAAATAGGAAAAAGAAGAAGAATCAACCATTGGGTGAAGTCAAGTGAATTTTAACTCAGTGGCATGCCCTCAATAGCCCACTTGAATGTGCTACCATTGGGTGGGTGTGGCATATTTTTTGGCATGGATTGGATGTATGAACACCAGACCAAGGTAGACTTCTATGAAAATGAAATAGAATGCTTGGATGAGAAAGGGACAAAAAGAGTGTTGCAAGGTAAGAAAAATCCCATATTAGAGAGGTTGATCATTGTTATGCAAGCCAAACACAGTAGCAGGAAGGGTTTGTTCATTGTTTGCAGTGTAAGTTTCCCAGAATGAGGGAGCTAATAGAGCAATAGAAGATGAGGAAGTTGAGTTGCTTCAAAGGTACCTTGTCTTGCAACAATATGTGGATGTATTTCTAGTAGAGGTTCCTGGATTGCCTCCTCATAGAGAGACAAATTTCTCTATCAAGCTAGTTTCTGGAGTAGAACCAGCATCTAAGGCTCCGTATAAAATGAGCAGCTCAGAGTTGATTGAGATAAAACTATAGCTGAAGGAAATGCTTGATAAAGGATACATAAGGCCAAGTATGTCTCCTGGGGGAGCATCGGTATTGTTTATGAAGAATAAATATGGAACCCTGAGATTATGCACTGATTACAAACAACTGAACAAGGAAACAATCAAGAATAGGTACCCATTACCAAGGATTGATGGTCTCTTTGACCAGTTAACAGGAGCATCGATATTCTCCAAAATTTACTTGAGGTCAAGCCACCATCACGTAAGAATCAAGGAGGAGGAAATTCATAAGACTACTTTCAGAACAAGGTATGGACACTATGAATTCATAGTGGTACCCTTTGGTCTTACTAAAACTCGTGCAACGTTCATGTGCTTGATGAATGGGGTATTACGACCATACTTGGACAAGTTTTTCATTGTATTTGTTGATGACATATTGGTTTATTCAAAAACAGAAGAATAACGTGAACAACGCCTCACAGCTATGCTACAATTATTGAGAGAACATAAGCTCTATGCAAATATTGGTAAGTGTGACTTCTTCCAGTCATAGGTACACTACTTGGGGCACATCGTCTCCAAGGAAGGTGTATCAGTTGATCCTGAAAAGATCAAATCCATAAACGAGTGGCCAACTCCAAAAAACGTAGATGAGGTTAGATCATTCATGGGATTGGCAAGATATTATGGGAGATTTATTCAGAATTTCTCCAAAATAGGACATCCCATTATAGCCTTACAGAGAAAAGGGAAAATATTTGAGTGGGCTGTACATTGTGTAGAAATATTTGAGCATTTAAAGCAATTGCTCACCAGTGCACCAGTGTTGAGAATTGTGGATCTTGGCAAGGATTTCGTAGTATGCACCGATGCCTGCAAGGAGGGACTCAATGGAGTTTTAATACAAGAAAGGAAATTCATGTGCTATGAGTCCAAAAAATTGAATAAAAATGAGGAAAATTATGCAACACATTATTTAGAATTTGCCGCTATTATTCATGCTTTAAAAATGTGGAGGCACTACCTCCTTGGTCGAAAGTTCACCCTCATCACAGACCATAATGGGCTCAAATATTTATTTTGACAGCCGAAGCTGAATGCTAGGAAATCCAAATGGTTAGCCACACTTTGTGGATTTGACTTTGAGATTAAGTGTATAAAGGGTAAGGAGAACAAAGTTGTTGATTCCTTGACCAGGAGAATCCAAGTGAATCACCTAGCAATTGTAAGCTCATATGTAACACATCTGGATGAAAGGATAAAAAACGTTGGTCAACAGGTTGAATTATAAAAAAAAGTAAAGGAAAGGTTGCGACAAGGTGGTGAGGATGGAGAATATCACCTCACTGAGGATGGCTTAGTCATATTTAAAGGCAGAATCTATGTGTCTAGTAATGATGAATTAAAAAGGCTGAAAATGATATAATTCCATGCTAAGATCTATTTAGGACATCCAGGGTATCAAAAGACCCTTACAACTATCAAATGACACCACTACTAGACAAATATGAAGAAGGAAGTAGCGGACTTCATGGAAAAATACATGGAATGCTAGCAAGTGAAGGTCGAATGCAAGCATCCAACAGGATTGTTACAACTCATCCCTATTCCAAAATGGATTTGGGAGCTAATCTTGATGGATTTCATTACAGGGTTTCCCAAAACAACTAAGGTGCAAAATGAAATCATGGTAGTGGTAGATAAGCTTAGTAAGGTAGCTCATTTCGTGGCAGTCAAATCCGCTAATTATGCTAGGGATATAGCACAAATTTTCATAAAAGAGATTGTGAAGCTACATGGTATCCATAAGAAGATTGTGTCAGACAAATATGCTAGATTCACTTCTAGGTTTTGGAAGGAACTGTTTGGAGGACTGGGAATAAAATTGGCATTTAGTACTGCCTATCATCCACGAATAGATGGGAAAAGAAATAGGACCAACCAGATCCTCAAGGAAATGTTGAGGATGTACGTGATGCACTAGCCAAGAAATGGGAAGAGTATCTTCCAATTGTGGAATTTTCATACAACAATGGGCACCAAGAGTCTGTAAAGATGAGCCCCTTTGAAGCATTATACCGAAGGAGATGTAATAATCCTATTAGTTGGAGTGATCCAGCCAATAGGTTTCATGTAGGGCCTGACATGCTTAAAGATATGGGACAACAAGTTCAAATCATAAGGCAAAATATGATAGTGGCATACTGTAACCGCCTCCTCCCACATTTACCCACTTTCATCGGTTTTTCCAGGGTAAACATGAGTTGAGGGTCACTATTATAAGACTCAACCTCCTATATGATCTTAAGGAAATAGATTCGATAACTTAAGACCTCACTAACTTCCCTCAGCTGCTACAAGACCTCCAGGAGAAACCCAATCCCCCAAGGTGTCGAACCCCTGAGATAACTCTCTTTTTCACTAACCTAGAGCCCCATCCACTCCCTTTCCAAGGCATGCAAGTGATTGTAGACCTCTAGTAAAACTAATAAGCCTACCTCTATGGGACTGTGGAATTTTCTAGTTAGTTCTATGGTAGTGACCCTAAATTAAGAGCCATTTTTTCAAGGCCAAGACTCAAGCTTCTGCCCATAACTCAATGAAACTTCTAGAAATGATAAATGACATAGAAACAAATCTTATGAACCAAATATTGAACCATGACTTGACCTATCCTATCTGAACTAGGAATGACATTCCTTCAAATACATGGTGAACATGCAATCTACAGGTCATGAATGCAAATCTGAACATAATTATTTGAAAACTTATATTAGGATAAACAAGAAGGAACAATGCCTTCTCACAATAGCTATCATAACACCAATTAGGTATTGCATTCATTACCTAGACATTCATTAATAGAAATGTGTTAAGATCCATACTTAGATCTGTCAATTAACCATGCTTATAACCAACATATAACTAGATAAATAACAATGATATAACAGTCATTAAAGCCACATAATAATAAGTACATTTACTCATCAAAAGTAAGATGAAATTATCTCGTATTAACCATATGCAAAATCCAACCAAGTTAGGGACTTCCATGTACCCCTTGACCATAGATTAGGCTTAACCAAATATTTCTTTCAACCAATCACCCTTATGCCATATTCCAAGTATGAATGTGGGAACTCATGGGATAAAAAAAATCCATAAACAACCAAGGGAATCCAAAGGTTAAACCACCTACACCCTCACCATATTGTGATCTTACCTAAACCGGTCCTGAGATCACAAAACCAAACCAAGCTTGGATGCCTCAGAATTCCTTTACCATCCCCTGAGGAATTTTCCTGTCTCCACCCACCTATTGAGGGCTTCCTAGAGAAAACCATCTCCACCCCCAACCCCTGGGATTTTCCAGAGACCACCTCATCCAGATCCAAAACCTTCTAGCAATCCATAGCTCAACCGAGAAATAATCCCATCACACTATGGCTATCTGGAAATGGCAAGGCAAGGTTGAAACGATTGTCAAAACTCAGCAAAATCCATGCCACCGACAACAAAGAAACCAAAATACACAAATGCATATGTCAGGAATTCCAAAACCAGCTAGGAAACCATACATGTAATCTGTTACCTACAAGTATCCCTGGTGAAATTGCCTGATCCAACCTTTGCTTGCTTGATCATTTCTTTCCTTCTCTTTTCTTGTCATTCCTTTACTTTCCTTGTCCTTCCTTTGTTTGCTTTCTTTCCTTCTCCTCTTGGTTCTATTCTCATGTCTCGTACTAACACCAAAAATGAACTGACAAAAAGGCTACCAACTAATGCTTTAGTGTCTTTCTATTATTTATTCCTCTAATTTCTTCATTTTTCCATTATTTTTCTTCAATTTCCTCCTTGCATGCAACATGTGACCTTTCCCCTCCATTTTATCCTAATTTCCTTTATTTTCATAAATAAAATTCTAATTAATGCCTCTCTGCCTTTTCAAAGCCTTTTCCAATTTCCCATTATCCATAAACACAACAAGTGATGCTCACTAGGATATTTTTCCCAACATTAAACTTGGAATAAGTGTCCCTTAACCTTGGTCTTATTTTTCTTATATTAACTTTTAACCAAGGATTGTTACAGACCCCTCCCCCTTAGGGGAACACCGTCCTTGATGTTCTATGACACTTATAACCAACGAAACCACTAAAAACCAAAACATAATGCGCATGGAGCTTTATAACCTAGCGCGTTGCAGTATTTACAATGAACAACCTACTCAAAATAAAAACCATCATGACAAAAATGATAACATGAAAACCATACCACTTATTGGAGATTTATAACACAACTCATGGTGGTATTTACATCCATGTACATATATACATATACCAAAATTTCTTTGCCTCAACTAAAAAACATTGAAGGATACATAGTCTACATCTGATCAATCATCTCCCATGTAGCTTCATCAAGCCCAAAGTGCTTCCACTACACTTTAAATTTCTTGATTGCTCTATTCTAGAGCATGAGTTGTTTCTACTGCAATATGCACTGACGTTCCAGCTGGAATTCTCCTTCTGGTTCCACCTACAATACAGACCATTCAATAACATGATCAACATCCTTTACATATCTTTTAAGCAATGAAACATGGAAACCACCATGGACTTTCACTGTCGAAGGCAATGCAAGTTTGTAGGACAATGGTCCAATCCTCTCAAGGATCTCAAAAGGCCCACAATAACGTGGTGCCAACTTAGCACATTATCCAATTCTCAAGGAGATCCTGTTCGTCTTGATGCGCAATTAAACATGCTCCCCAACATGAAACTCCTTAACTACCATGTGTTTGTCTGCATAACTCCTCTTCTTGTCCTACACTTCCTTTAAATTATCCTTTATAATGCTCATTTCATGTTCCATGTATGCCAACATGTCTGGTCCAATAAGTACCATGTTCACTGGATCACTCCAATTGATGGGAGTATTAAAACTCCACCCATATAGTGCCTCAAATGGAATCATCCACAGTGACTCCTGGTAACCGTTGTTGTAATAAAGATCAACCAATGGAAGGTACTCCTCCCATCTCCTCTAATGATGCATCACATACATCCTCATATCCTCGAAAACCCAGTTGACCCTCTTTGTCTGTCCATCTGTCTGTGGATGATAAGTTGCAATAATGGCCAACTCTGTCCCCAAACCTACAAACAGATCCTTCAAAAACTTGGAAGTGAACTTAACATCCATGTCTGACACAATCTTATTCGGGAAACCATGCAGTCTCATAATCTCCTTGAAGAAGACATGTGCCACCTCACTAGTTGAATAAGTAGTCTTCATTGGAATGAAGAGAGCTACCTTGCTCAACCCGTCAACCAAAACCATGTTAGAATCATGTTTCCTTGATGTCCTCGGAAGACCTGTAATAAAATCCATGGAAATGACCACCCATTTCCATTCTAGAATCGGAATAGACTGAAGCAATCCACCTGGATTCTTACACTATGTTTTCACCTATTGACAGTCTAAACATCTAGCCATGAACTTTGTCACTTCCTTCTTCAGATTCGGCCAATAGTAGAACTTCTTCACTATTGTCAATGTATTCTGGTATCCTGGGTGTCCTGAATAAGGGTTGACATGAAACTCCCTCAATATAAGCTTCTTGAGCCACTGTCATCAGACACATATATTTTGTCACTGAATCTGACCAAGCCATCTGTTGTGAGATGATAGTCCATATACTGATCACATGTACCATATTGTTGTAACCTATGTCAAAGCCCCTTGTAGTTGTCATCCTGATGTCCTGCTTATAAGATATGATCTTTTAAATTTGTCCCATGCAAGCTTATTGTGACAACATGGTTCATTTTCACTCTCATGCTGAGAGCATATGCAACCCATTTTCACTCTCATGCTGAGAGCATATGCAACCCTATTCTCCTTACCCTTGATATATTTGATCTCAGTGTCAAACTCACTAATTGTGGCCAACCATCTAGATTGGCTTGCTTTCAGATTTGGTCATTATAGATATCTCAGCTCACTGTGTTTTCTCATCAATATGAACCTTCTACCAAGAATATAGTGTCTCCACATCTTCAATGCATGGATAATAGCTTCCAACTCAAGATCATGAGTCACATAGTTCTACTTGTGCTCATTCAGTTTCCTAAGCTCATAGCATACCACCTGTCCCTTCTGCGTAAAGACTCCATCAAGTTCTATTTTGCAGGCTTATGTACACACCACAAACTCTTTGTCTATATCTGCAATCGTAAGAGCTGGAGCATTTGTCAACAACTGCTTCAGTTGCTCAAAACTTTCTTCACACTCCTCTATCCATACAAATTTCTTCCCTTTCCTCTTCAAAGATATAATAGGATATGAAATGCATGAGAAGTTACTAGTGAACCTCCTATAGTAACATGTTAACCCCATGAATGATCTGAATTTATCCACATTCTTAGGAGCTTCCCACTCCATGATATCCATTATCTTTTCTTTATCTACTGTTATCCCTTCCTTGGAAACAACATGTTCCAAGTAATGCACCTTTGTTTGAAAGAAGTTGCACTTGCTAAGATTGGCATACAATTGATTTTGTCTTAGCAATATCAACACTCTTGTTAAATGCTCAACATGATCTTCCTCATTCTTAGAATATATCAAGATGTCATCAATGAATACAATAACAAACTTGTACAGATAAGGACGCAACACACTATTAATCAAGAACATAAAAGTAGTTGGAGCATTAGTCAAACAGAATGAAACTACAACAAACTCATAATTCCCATACTTGGTCCTAAAAGCAGTCTTTTAGATATCCTCTTCTTTGATGTGTACCTGATGATACCCTGATCTCATATCAATATTCAAGAACACTGCTACTCCCTCCAATTGATCAAACAAGTCATCAATCCTTGACAATGGGTGCATGTTCTTGATCATCACCTTGTTCAGATTCCTATAGTCAATGCACAACTTGAGAGTACCATCCTTCTTCTTCACAAACAATATTGGTGCACTCCAAGGTGATACACTTGGCCTAATTTATCCCTTATCAAGCATTTCCTTCAACCACAACTTCAACTCCTCTAACTCTGGTGTGCTCATCCTGTAAGGTTTCTTTGATGCTAGGGATGCCCCTGGTACCACCTCAATAGAAACTTGTCCACTTCCCTATAGGGAGGAAACTCTAGAATATCTACTGGACACATATCTTGAAATAATTGAAATACAGGGTACCTCTTGAATATTTTTGCATCCTCAACATCCTTACCTTTACCATTGGAAATATGAACTGAAAACATCACACATCCTTTCCTGCAACTACGCTTAGCCTACATGGTGGTGACCATCCTCACTGATGTAGGCTTCTTATTTCCCTGCAAAATTCTCTTTTCCCCATTATCATCCAAACACTCAATAACTTTATCATAACAACCTACTTTGGTCTTGTGAAGGTACAACTAATCCATACCCAAAATCAGATTATATGATCCAATGGCAATACATTCATATGTGTTGTTATAGTCATACCATTCAGCTCGAATGCACAAGCTCTTACCTGGTGATGAAATCTCTTCTTAGTACCTATAGCCAACTAGCCCAACCAAGACTCTGCATGCACTTCTTTTCTCAAGCCACACTTACCCACCAGGTCAAGATTAACATAAATATAATTAGATCAAGGATCAATCAAAATAGAAACAACTTGACCATAGATCTTACCTTCCATCTCAATAATGGACGCCTAATGATCTACCTGCTTATTGTCCACAATTGTATAAATCTGAGGAATGTTAACATAACATCCCCAACTTTTTATGCCTCCTGAGCACTATAGATCTTAGGCCTACCACCTGATTACAATGGAAAAACCTTCTTGCGATGATCTTTGCCACATATCCAATAACGCAATGATCCCCTACCATCACCTTTGTTTTGCTTCTCTCTAGGTTGAGACCCATGTCCCTTCTAAATTACATTGAACTTCTTGTAATGAACCACATTTTCTTTCTCACCTACATCTTGAGGTCTTCCGGCTTTGGTGGCCACTTCCCTTTAACTTTCTCATTTCCCTTCAATTCATGCTTAGGCTCAGCTTTGTGCTTTGACTACTCATAAAAATGCTTTATCTTCCTGATGGATTCCTCCAATGAACTAGGTTCATCAAACTCAATCTGGTCTCTATATGTTATTGACAACCCACTAATGAATATTTGAATCTTAACCTTCTCATCCTTGAGATAAGGCACATACCTTAACATCTCTAGGAACTTGCTAGTGTACTCGTCATCTTTCATAGAACCCATTTGCAGCTCATAAAAATCCTTAGCTCTATCATCATAGTACCTCTCTGACAAGTACTTCTTCTTGAAGAGTCTCTCAAAATCATCCCAAATCAACTCTTCTTCCTGAATTCCCTTGAAATTATTCACATATTCCCACCAAATATATACTTTCCCTTTGATATTGGAGGTGGTTATCTTGGCTTTCATGTTCTTTGAATAGTTGTGCAATCTGAATAATTTCTTCATCCTAAGCAACCATGTCTCTGCATCTTATGAATTCTTTGTCTCTCCATCAAATATAGACGACTTGACTTTCCTAAACTCCTCAAGTACATACACACCCCTCTTATAAGGATGATGATGGTGATGACTATGATGATGTCTCTTGGATGAGAAACTAGAATCATGCCCATACGTACCATTCCTCCTGTTAGGTGTATCCATTGATCTGCCACCTTTAATTGTATCCCCCTTATTCAACTTGTATCCAAACTGAGACCTGCCACCATATGCTCTATTAGTTTTCTCTTCCTACTCTTGGATAATCCTCAACTGTCCCTATCTCTGTAACTTTGACAAGCTATGAAGGATTGTTGCATTTACCTATACCTACTTTTCCTAAGCCCTTGCAAGTATTTCTTGAGCCTCAACCAACCTGTCATTGTCTACTTTGCAACTTCTAATATCCACCCTCAAACTCTTGAATGTATCTGCTATAGCAGGGGAATGCTCTCCTCCTTGTTGCCCAACTGATTTGCAGGGAAATTGATGGGAGCCTTAGTCTAGAATTTTGCTTTTAATATTTGGTTCTCTTCTTCCTGCAAGTAGGCCATGCCAGTGAAACCAAATAGATACCAAAATCAAAACCATACCTCATTGATTTTCAAGGGAGGCTTATCTCATTTGTAAGATTAGTCCACATTAACGTGATACATGTATAATTTTAACCATATAAATGTAACAAAATCATGCATGACAATACAAATGGTACACCATGAACCCATGCATGACAACCATAACCATGACAACATAAGACTTTACCCAGAGAGAGTGTAACCCTCTATGATACCACCATGTAAATTCCTCCTCCCACATTTACCCACTTTCACTGGTTTTCCCAGGGTAAACAGGAGTTGAGGGTCACTATGATAAGACTCAACCCACTATATGACCTTAAGGAAATGGAGTCGACAACTTAAGACCTTACTGACTCCCATAAGGTGCTACAGGACCACTAGGAGGAACCCAACTCCCCCTAGGTGTCCAACCCCTAAGATAACTCTCTTTTTCACTAACTTAAAGCCCCATCCGCTCTCCCTTTCCAAACAATGCAAGAGAATGTAGCCCTCCATTCGCACTAATAAGCCTAAGTTTGAGCCCAAATTTTGAGCCAAGTTTTTAGGGCCAGGATTTGGGCCTCTGCCGAGAACTCAGTGAAACTTCTATAAATGATAAATGGCATAGAAAAAAATCTTATGAACCAAAACTTGAACCAAGACTTGATGTGACCTATCCCAACCAGGACTGACATTTTGTCAAACACATGGTGAACATGCAATATACAAGTCCTGAATGCAAATATGAACATAATGATCTGAAAACTTATCTGAAGATAAACAAGAAGAAATAATTGCTTCTCACAATAGTTGTCATAACACCAATTAGGTCTTTCATTCATTATCCAGACATTCATTAATATACATGTGTTAATATCCATGCTTACATCTGTCAATTAACCATGCTTATAGCCAGCATATAACCAGATAAATAACAATGAGAGAACAACCATTAAATCCACATAATAAGAAGTACATTTACTCAATGATCAAAATTAAGAGGAAATTAGCTTGTATTAACCATATGTAAAATCCAACCAAGTTAGGCACTTCCATGTACCCCCCAGCCATGGATTGGGCAAAACCAAAACTTTATTTCATCCAATCACCCCTGTGCCATATTCCAAGCATGAATGTGGGATATTATGGGATAAAACCATCCATAAACAACCAAGGGATTCTAGAGGTTAAACCACCTCCACCCTCACCATAATGTGATCTCACCTAAACCGCTCCCAAGATCACAAAACCAAACCGAGCTTGGATGCCTCAAAATTCCTTTACCATCCCTTGAGGAATTTTCCTATCTCCACCCATGTGTTGAGAGCTTCCTGGAGAAAACCATCTTCACCCCCAACCCTTGGGATTTTCCTAAGACCACCTCACTCGGATCCAAAACCTTCCATAAATCCATAGCTCAACTGAGAAATAACCCCATAACACCATGGCTATCCAAAAATGGAGTGGCAAGGTTGAAACCACTGTCAAAACCCGAAAAACTCCATGCCACCAACATCAAAGAAACCAAAATACACACATGAATATGTCATTCATGCCAAAAACAACTACGAAATCATACATGCAATATGTTACCTACAAGTATTCCTACTGAAGTTGCTTGATCCAACCTTTCCTTGCTTTATCCTTGCTTTCCTTTGCTTTTTTTGTCCTTCCTTTGCTTTCTTGCTTTCCTTCTCCTCTTGGTGCTCTTCTCCTCTGAGACTAACTCCAAAATTGAACTAACAAAAAGGATGCAAACTGATGTTTTGGTGTCCTTTATTATTGATGCCTCTAATTTCTTCATTTTTCGATTATTTTCCTTCACTTTCCTCCTAATTTCCTTTATTTTCATGAATAAAATTTCAATTAATGCCTCTTTTCCTTTTCAAAGCCTTTTTCATTGCCTTTGCCAATTTCCCCTTAGCCATACACACAACAAGTGATGCCCACTAGGACATTCTTCCCAACATTCAGCGTGGAATACGTGTCCCTTAACCTTGGTCTTATTTTTCCTTTATTAACCCAGGGTTGTTACACACAGGATAGATAAAAAAGCTATGCAAATATGCATAGAGTTCACAACGAGTTCCAAGTTGGAGAACACGTTTATCTGAGAATTAAGCCTAAAAGAAGTTCCCTAAGAAAGGAGACGTGTGCCAATTTGGAACTATGGTATTGGGGGTCATTTGAAATCCTTGAAATAATAAGAACATTAACATATAGACTAGATTTACCTCCATAAGTTAGGGCTCATGATGTTTTCCATGTCTCTTTACTACAAAAGTGTTTACAACATTCTAATAATGTGATTGATTGGTATGTGCTACATGTGGAACCATAAGGAGAGTTCCGGCCAAAGATAATGTTCCTTCTGGATCAGAGGAGTCTCATGCTCTGAAACTGAGCTATAGAGAAATTCAAGGTACAGTGGAAGCACTTTGGGCCAAAGGAGACCATGTGGGAAATGTCTGATGCCATGAAATTTAATTATCATTTCTTGTTTTGAGGGTTAAACTAAGTATGTATGGCTTTAAATAATATGTATAGTTATGCGTATAAAGCTCCATAAAAAAATTATATGTTTTGTTTTGATCCTATGTTGCACATGGAAAATTGAGGAGGCGTTACCTCAAGGGGGAGGGGACTATGATAGCCCCACCCAAGTTCTCGTACAATATACATTTGTAAATATATTGTAAATATTTTTCAACATTTGAAATCAAGAAAAAAGGGACTGAGTGAGGGGACATAGGTTCTAGAGCTGGGGAAGGTAGTCGCTTTGCTTGGGAAATTGTGGTTTCTTGTGCAAGGAAGAAACCTGAAATGCAGTACAACCATTAAAAGTTGGTTGGTGTGTGAATTGATGAAGGAGCTCTTAAAATTAAAATAGTTACAAGAGGAGGTAGGCATGCTCATCTTGCTTGAGAAGGAACCACAAGAAATATGATAGGAATTTATATGGAGGGACTGCGCATTGTAGGCTAGAGAGGATGCATCAGTAATGGTGACCAAGGAAGAGGACAAGAAAATTTTGAACATGGAAAAGAGAAAGACACATTAAGACGAGGGAATAGGAAAAAAAATATATAAATAGAGATAAATGAAGAGTGGTATTAGGAGGAGGAGATTCATCAAAATATTCCAGCAAGGCATCACTGAATAGAAGTGAAGAGAAGGGGATTGGCTCTAGATCCTTAGAGATTGTGGGTTGAGTTGCTAGTCTATGGAGCCCTGTAACAGCTTGGGGTCCCTGGAGACTATTAGTGTCAGCCTTTGAAGCCTTCCATCAGTGATCAAATATGCTCTTACAAAGTGGTCTCAGGGTGTCAAAGTCAAATTTTGTCATTTCAATGAGTCTTCAAGTAAAATTTGGTCACTAGGTATTAGGTCTAGGGTTGTTTTCACTCCTTCCAAAGTCTTCTAAATATTGTTCCATGTCACCATTCAGCTTAGTGTACCATCATTCAAAGAGTTTTCATCATCATTTCAGGTTCCAATGGGTCATTTTACACCTTGTTCGTGCTTCAGTTGTACTTGGGTAAGGCCCATTTCCCTCTCCTAGGGTTTTGAAGGTAATTTTTCTTGGATGGAAAAATGGTCAACAAAACTTGTATCCTAATGCTCATACACCTTCCCCTATCCTTAATATACCTTCTTAAACACTTCCCATCACTCATATCCCTCAAATTCATCATTTTCCCACAAACCTTAGTTTATTGCTATAATTTGACAATTTGCTAGGCTAGGCGTGTGTTTTTCCCTTTTTGATCCATTCCCCTCACTCAATATTTGAAATTCCACTTTACCCTACTTTCTAACATCCCTACCTACTTCCCAAAATTTTCTCAAGAATTTAGAAGCCCCTCATCCCCTTCATTTCCATTCATTTCTACAAATTCCTTGTTCCACATATCGAGATATGTTTTCTTCAAACTATGTTTCTGAGCAAGAAAAGATGAATTTGACTAAAGTGAGAGATTTTTTTGTCCATAATTTACCTAAGAAGAAAAACTTCTTTCAGTTTTTACACAGGCTTCATGGTTTGGGAGAAATGTCGAAAACATCATTGGCCTTGGGAGGATTGATGAACTTTTGGAGTGACCTTGGGAAAATCATTATTTCACCTAGATGGAATGTTCAAATGATTTTCTTGATGATTTAAATGATATCTAGACAAATATATCTTTCCAATGAGCTATCATTAGCTCAATTTGGAGTTGAGGAAGACCTTCAAAAGTTGACTGCAATAGCACTCTGCATTTAGGCAACCTCATTCTGCACATTTTGACCAGTCTTGGGAGATTTTACTTTTGATAGGCCAAATGAACTCTAAATTTCAAAAATCAAGATGTTCTAGAAAGTAGACTCGACAATATTTCTAACGAGCTATCACACGCCCAATTTAGACATCGGGAGGGCCTCCAAAACTGGTCTGCAAAATGGCACTGCACATTGGGAGCTTGGCGCTGCGCATCAGGCAGTTTTCTCCTATGTTAATTTACACTGGCGCTGCGCATCAGAGAGGCACTGCGCATTGGTGAGCAGGCACTGTGCATTGGCCAGTAAGACTTCAAAACCACCAAAATTCACCTCAAATCATTCTCATTGCTGCATTTCTCTTCCAATCAAGTAAGTAAACTCACTTTTGATCTCAAATAGGGTTTTTATGCTTTACTTATGGTTTTAGCCTCCTAAAACTCAAAACCCTAGTTGTCTTCTACCTAATTTCTCACCATTTCAATCTCTTGTCACTTGTCTCCATTTTCTCATTATCATTTTCCCTAAATTCACCTTTAAATCCCATCTTACTTAACCCATATCATCTTCCCCTATTTCCCTACAAAAATTAATCCCTTCACCAAGCTCTAAACCCCCTCACATCAAACCCTAGTTCCTTATAAACCTCACTTACCCTCTCATTTCATCTCACCATTGTTTTCCTTCTTATAAAATCTCTTCATACTCATTTTTTCCTCACATAACTGTCCATCATTCATCAAATCATCCCAAAGAGACAAAAATGGAGCAAGACAATGAGTTTGAATATGAGGAAGACACCCTAAGTGATAGCTCTAGAGAGAGGAATTTCTCTGTCATCAAAATTATTGTTTTGCATCAGCTTACTCAGTTGGGAATGCCATGGGAAACTTTCATTTCCCATGAGATGTTCAAGGGGCCTCAAATATTTTCATCAGATCCCCAAGAAGAAGGTGAGCCTTCAGGACAACAAAAGGTACCTGAAACTAAAACAGAGAATGTTCCTGTATTTGTCACCTATGAGAGAGGCACTAGGATGATCTTTGCAGCAGCCAAGCAAGTACTATCTCCACAAGAAGTGGGAGGGGTCTCACCTTCATCTTTAGCAAAGTAGGTACATGGGCAGCAAGACAAAGGTAAAGGAAAGGCCATTGATGAGGAGCTCCATGATGATGTTGAGAGGGAATTCTCGCTTGAGGAGCATGATGATGATGTGCCACCTCATCACACTCAGGTAATTGATCTTGACAACCCATCCTTAGCTCAAAACATGATTTTGAAAGAGCAAGAGGATCATATTGATATGTTGAATGATAAAGTGGCCAGATCTAGATATAGTATCAACTATCTAGAGCAAGAAAACAAATAGCTGGAGGATAAACAAACCCAAATGGAGTTAGAGATGCTAAAAATTCAAAGGCAAAGTAGTAAAGAGCATCTGGTTCTCTTGACTCCAGTTGAACAAGAGGTGGTAAATGATAGAGAGATATGGCTTGAAATGGTAAATATCCACCTTGAGGGCCTTTTGAAGAAAGCAAATAGAGACAACAAGATGCTAAGGCATATGGCACATCATTATTTGACCCGAAATAGAGTATGCAACAAGGGGATCAAGCACCTTAAGGCAAGATTAAGGAGGGCCTTAAAAGGCAAAAAGAAGGAAGAAAAGCTCAAAATTTTGGGTGATGTGACTTTAGCCCAAAAAAGTAACCCATGATGCAGCTTTGAGCCAAAATTGGGCAAATTTAAAATAATTTTGTCATTTTCCAATTTTTGAACTAGGCAACATAGTAAATTTCGGCTGATGCGCAGTGCCACCAGCGTTGCGCATTTAATTGGTGCATCCTCTTGACAAATGGCTTGTATATTTGGATTCATCATCAAAAAATAAGCAAACCTAGAAAGTTTCATCAATTTTGGAGGAGATCTTGGCCACCAAAAGGACAAAAAACACTCAAAAAGTGCCATCTCTACCACTTTTTGGACACACAGGAACCAGTCTTGGGAGAATCCACTTTTGAGGGGGCAAATGACCTCTAAATTAGAAAATCCAAAGTGTTCCAGAAACTAGATATGCAGGGCTTTCTAACAAGCTATCTTGGGCCTGATTTGGATGAGTGGAAGGCCTCCAAAAGTAGCCTTGAAGCGGCGCTGCACATCAGGCAAATTTTTGTCAATTTTGCGTAAAAGTCAAAATTCACCTAGTTTCTTCAGCAGTTGACTTCGTCTTCTTTTCTTGGTAAATTTTGCATGTTAAATGATGTAATATGATGTAAATTTTATGTAAAATGACGTGAGGGGGTAGATACATCAGTTAAAAGTGGTTTGGAAGTGAATGTATCAGTTTCCATGGTTTTAGAGGTAAGCCGTTCCACTGCCTATTTTCTTGTTCCCAGTTTAGATATGGTTGAAACATTCCCTTATCTATTGGATTCGACCCCTGATGGATAGCACAGGTGTTTTGGATGTTGTTAGGACTCCACTATGTACCATTTTTGCTATATATTTTGACACCACTCTACTCTTAAACTATGAACTTCAATGTCTTTTTCATCCACTTTATCCCAAGGTATATAGAAACCTCTTCTTTATTATATGATTAATCTATCTTACATTTAATTCCGCAATACTCTTATATTTCATCATTAATTGAAGTGCATTGTTGCTAACACAAGTCAAAGATCGCAGATAAGATATATGCCTTGTTGGGAACAAGCGGCCGTTGCTGAAACAGCTGACTCCGTTGCTGAAACAGCTGACCCCATTGCTGAAACAGCTAACTCAGTTGCTGAAACAGCCGTCAAGCACGCAAATCCCGTTATGCGTAATTTGCGATTCTGGAAGAACTTTTTGTGGAATAGTAGCAGCAGCCCGAAGATACGGTTACTTGGATTATCCTGAAGATAGCACCTCTGTTGTCTCGGTTGTAACAGTATCTCTTTTTAAAAGAACAGAATAGTCCTGTTTTGGAGAAGAAAACAGAATCGAGATATTCGCTCTCATGTAAATTGTAAATGATGTCTCCTCTTTAAAAAGAGGAGACATCATCATTAGAGGGGGATTGAATTGTAAGTTACAGGACAGTATTGTGGAGAACTGGAGCTAGTCTCCTTCTGTAATGTATCAGTTACTTTGACAGATGAATAAAAACTTCTTTTGAGCATTCCAATTTAATTCTTTCTCCTGGGGAATCTTGTGAGAAGGAAAGGGCCCGCCTTCCTCACAAGATTCACCCTTTTGGTTCCTGTAGTTTGTTAATCTCTTTATGTGTTTGCACTTCCCTTAATTCTGTTGTTGAAACACTAGTTACATGGTTTGCAATACTCTGTTTCTTAGCGCTACACGTATTGAATGCACGAGTGAATGATGTTGAGAGCATGTGCTGAAGATCCCTGCATAAAGGGATAGGGTCTTGCTCCCATTGATTGCTTTCCTTTGCCTGCAGTGTGATTAGAAACAAGAGGACAAGTGTTGAAGGTTCCTGTTCCTGGGAATAGGGTCTTGATCTCTTGAAGTTACTTTTCTTACAGTGTGATTAAGTGCCAGGCAGCAGGTGCTGAAGTTCCTCACCAAGGGAATAGGGTCCTGTTCCTGCTATGGTTGAATGATTTCTTTCCTTATAGATTGATTGTCCTTTGCTATAACTGAGAAATCATTTCTGCTATAATTTAATTGACTTCAGCTTTAATTAAGTAGAGTGTGAATTAGTAGATTAATGAATTTAGCAGGTGTGTGTCTTTCTTTCACTACAACATCGATCCCGCTTTTGAAATTGAGCATATCCAGTGCGCTATTATCTTTGAAATAAAAAGACCTTCTCGGGTTGACAATTTATGTGGAGCTCGAATTGTGAAAACAATTAGAGCGACCAACATTTTGGCGCCGTTGCCGGGGAAGGTAATTATAGATTTCAAAAGCATTCATCTTTTCTTTTTAATGTGCAGATTGTATGAGAGGACGAGGAAACCAGAAGAAAAATAACCGCACAGGTGGCAAGGGCTGGGGAGGACGAAAAACTTTTATTGACGAGATTGTATCGAATGCTGAATCATCACAAAGATTAAGTTCTCGGAAATCAAAATTCCAGCGTTCTCCTCAGTCAGATTACAGAACAGAGGAAGTTGTGGGTCCTGAAAATACAGAAGAACCAGTAGCCAGCGCTGAAGAGTCAGAGGGAAGTATTAGCAGATCAGTAGAACACATTGAGGAAATAGTAGAAAGCGTTGGACGACCGGTAGAAAACATTGAAGAACCAATAGAGGATTCTGACGATCGAGAAAGTGCAGTAGGAAGGCCAACGATGGAAGATAACAATGATGCATTCCTCTTTGGAGGAGGACGTGCAGGTCCTGAAGAAGAAAGAAGGGATGAAAATTCCCTTTCTACCTTAGGATTTCCCATCAGTGATCTTCCTGCAGGAACAATGAAAAATATCCCATTGTCTGCTCTACCTAACTTTCATGGTTTATCCACTGAGGATCCTGACGAATTTCTTTTTGAATTTGATATTTTATGCAGAAGTTATGATTATGTTACTAATGCTCAAAAATTGAAGCTGTTTCCAGCCACCTTAAAAGGGAATGCTTTAAGGTGGTTCATGAGCCTTGGAAGTCAGGTAATCACAACATGGGAACAAATGAAACAAAAGTTTCTGCTTAAATATCAAGACTACTGCCGGACGAGAGAGAAGAAGGATGAACTATTCAATATGGCACAAAAATCGGATGAAAGTCTGGAGGACTACATAGAAAGGCTGCAATACAACATACAGAGATCCGATCATCCGGATATAAGTAAGGAAATTCGTAAAACAATATTACTTAGAGGTTTAAGGGATGATTGTTTAAATATGTTAAATATGCTTGCTAAGGGAGATATATCCAAAGAATCATATGATGAGATTTGTGAACTTGCTAAAAGGTGCTCTAGGGGAGCTGCAAGAAACAGAATAAGAGACTCCACCTATTCAAGGGTGCAGAAATCGGCCAATGGAGGAGCAACAAGAGCAGAAATAGGTAATTTACTTCAAGAATTTAAAACCGAAATGTTAAGTTCTTTTGCTTCGCAGATTGACACTTTGCAGGTTAAGAAGAAGCAGGCCGAAGCAGAAGCAACTCTGGCTGTCTTTTGCCCGAAATGTAGAGACAAGCATCCACTAAGGGAATGCCCAAGAGATAAAGTACCAGTTTGCACCCTTTGTGAGAAAGATCATGAGACAGAACAGTGTCCATCTCTACCAGGAATAAAAGCAGCGTTGCAGCCAACGGAAGAAGAAGCTGAGGCAGTTTACCTGCTAACTCAAAGAAGACAATGGCAACCTAAAGGGCAAGGTACGAACTCTGGTATGCCATTTAATCGTTGGAACAATTATTCTGCTTTTGGCCAAACAAGTTACCCCCCCTTCAACCAAATGCAATATCCACTTTTCAATCAAATGAATTTCCCACCCATGCAAATGCAAAACCCTCCCTTTGTTGATCCTTCAATGTGGACTCCTTGGCCTCCACAGCAACCACCTCCTTTCAATCCTTGGAACCCAAATTGGAATAGTCAATCACTCCCGTACCCAAATCAAATGCCTCAATTCCAACAATCACTCTCTCTGCCATCAAATGCTCCGCCAAACAACCAAATGAGACCCCAACTACCTGTGCAACCAAATCCTAACCCCAATAATAAAGTTGTGCAAGTCATTGATATTCAGAATCAGTCTATATTCCCTACTATGCAATGTAATGATATTCATCTGAGATCTGGAAGAATAGTATAGCCTATTATTGATGACATAACTGATTCAGATAAAAATGAAACCAAGAAACAAAAAGAAGCTCAACCACCTCCTAACAAAAATGTTGAATTAACAGAAGCACCATTCCCCGAGCGTTTGGTTTTAACCAAAACAGCTGAAACACCTGCTTTTAATTTTATGGGGGAATTGCAAAATTTGTATATTAAAATTCCACTTTTACAAGCATTAAGAGATGTACCAATTTATGCCAAAACATTAAGGGATATTTGTGTTAAGAAACCTGGTAGGAAAACCAAGGATCCCCTTACAGTACATGTGATGGGAGACTTGTCTGCATTAATGTCCGGAAAAGCCCCTCCTGTAAAATATGGTGATCCTGGCCATCCTACTGTCACAGTTCAGATTGGTAAAGCAATGATTCCCCGAGTTCTGGTAGACTTAGGTGCAGCAATTAATATAATGACTCTAGAAACTTCACAATTGTTACAGCTGAATAACACAATCAGAGATACACCCACCATCTTAGAGTTAGCTGACCGTTCCACAATTAAGCCAGAAGGGATTGTTGAAGACCTACTCATTTCAGTTGAATCCTGGAAATATCCAGCTGATTTCGTTGTATTGCAAACTAAAACAAAGCTGGGGGGACATCCCTTAATTCTAGGATTTTTTCCCTAGTATCAATTGAGCCACCAACTTTACCTGAATGTCCTTCAACCTTGCATTCTCAACATGTTGGATAGTTTTTGTTGGCACCTTAAGGTGGTTTTCGAGGCAACTGATGGCTTTGTGTATCGTCATGGAGTTGTTTGTAGACCCAATATAGGTTTTGGTACCATCGGCATGTGGCAAGAGAGGTAGGAACTTCTCTAGAGTTTGTACCAAGCCCATCGTAGGTAATCCACATGGGAGCGCATATGCCTCCCAAGATAACATTCCCTCCCTATGGGAAGCGAATACTTGGGGACCAGTAACTCAGTGGAGAATATATTACTCAAACTTGAGAGGGATAATGTCATGGGTTTCCCTAGGAAACCAAGGGCACCATTGTGAAACCATGAAGCACATTTGGGTATCTACTTGAATCCTAACTAAGAGCCTTATTTGGTAATGTTAGTTCGAAGAGGCTTATGCGACGGTTGAGTTTGTAGCTGGGAAGGCTGCAGAACTCTTTGTTTAATACACTACAGGATGCAGAGCCGAGATCCTTTGGTTGAGACATGGCGGGAATGAAGAGGAAAGCCTTATTTTGAACTCAAAGGGATGAGGCCATGAACTTATAGGAAAAATTGGGCTAATTTTATCCTTTGGACAGTTAAAAACCTTAGTGAGAGGGGGCTTCTTATTAGTGGAAACAGATTCACCTCACATGATTGGTTAGAATGAAGCAGCAGAAAGGCCATAGTGCTTGAAGCCTAGAGGAAGATTTTAACAAGACTTAAGGATTAATAGTAAATGGCATCTGGATTCTATTGAGAGATTATGATGGATAGGTCTTCCGTCACCCGAATCCGTCAGGTGAGGAAGCTGCCGTAGGTGGTCACCCCGGAAGCCTGGAAGGTTAGAGCCTTAGGGAATGATGTGAATAACTTCTTATAGGGTTCCATGTTTGAGGTTTCATGTTCACTATGTGGGAGCCAAGTGCGAATCTAGTCACCAAAGGACCTTTTTTCTCAATAAACCGGGCACGTGGAGATGACGTCAACACAATGTCTTGAAGGACACGTGGCTAGTAGTTGGGAATTTTGGGTACCCCATTGAGCCACCTAAGAGCATCATGTTGGTATGACGTCATTTAGGTGATTGTCAGACCCCCAAGGTCAGAAATCCTGCGAACGCGAATGATGAAATGTTATAGGGAATCACACGTATCAGATGCCATTAACTGATGGCATAATGTGTGACAGATATTATGGGACCATGGAGATACCGTGGAGGTTGTGTGGCACCCTAAAACACCAAAAGCCTATAACCACCATGAAAGTAATATCAGGAGATTTGGGTGTCAGGATGGACAGAAGTTGGATGGCTAGATCCCCACCAATGTAGCAGGCGATTAGTGGGAGAGATGGGCATGTCATGGAGTCACAACACCTCAACTAATATGTTGGGTGCTAGGGGGAGCATCAACTCGAAGGCTCAATATGTCCTGAGCATCCTAGAGACATGACACATCATCTTGGCGGACAGATTCCAGGGGGGAGTCTCAAGTTGAGGAGTTGAGACTTTGAGAGGGTCTTGTAGATGCACCTAAAGAATTAAAAAAAAAAGTATTATGTGTAGTAATCGTTTACCCCATTCCTCCAATCTAGTAAGAAGGGGTTGAGTACGTTACAAGTTGGATGTCAACTTGTCATGGTTTTGTCACACTTTTGTCACATCATGTCATTATGGTTTTGTCACAATTGATATGCATGAAAAATTGATGTTCCTAGTTGGGTCATGGATGGAGGATGTTTCCTCATGATTGGAGAAGGTATTACAGGTATCTTGATGATTCCATATGAGTTACAGAAGCTTGCAGTAGGTCTAGATCAATTGCAGAAGGCTTGACAAGGATTGAATCTGCTTGAAGGTGAAGACAACTGAGGAGGCATAGGTGCCTAATTGGAGAAGTTTTAATGAGGTTTGTATGATGTTTTTGAAGCATTATAAAATATTGGCAAGATTTACAGATGTTGGAGAATGCATCCCTGAAGATTGGAGAAATTTTGAGTAAAAATTGACTAAGTTTTGATTGCTTTCAGGGCATGGAAACAGAGTAATGTTTCCTACCAGTGCTAGAGAAGTGCTAATCCCTAAGCTAACTTAGATTGTGAATTCATGACATGAGTATGGTAATTCCCTTCCCAAAGAGGAGAAGTGCGTTATTGTCTATAAGCGTGTAAAAGAAAAATATTAGGGTCAAACCATGGTTTTTACCCAAGGTAATCTTCCGAAAGGTCCATTTGATCCTGTCAAAGTTTCCTAAAAAAAAATCCATGGGATTTGATATTGGTATTGGAAAAGGAAAGAGGCTATACAAGGAGAAGAACATTGAGCTGCTAGGGAGTACATTCATTGAGTTTGATGTGATTTGTCTCGTACAGGTGTGCGTCAAGGCGCAAAGAGGAGGTTAAGAATTGAGAGATATGAATGAGATCTAATAGAAAACTCCATGGCTTGATCTGTCTTTTAATATGAAGTCTTTTGTTTCCAACGATTTGATTTAATGGTGTGATTTATGTAAAAGTTTTGTTTCAGTGCAGATGTAATTGTAGAGATCTTATTGTTTTGAACAGAGAGGCTCAGATCTGTCTATTATTTAGAGATTCGAAAGAATGGAGCTAATGAAAGAGGGTACACTGGTATATTTTTTTTTATGATAAATGGTTTAATTATAGGTTGCATGAAGGCCTAGATCTGATGCATATTGAATTTATTTGAGAACAAAGAGTGCAAGGCAAGGGTTGTATTATGGCTTGTATTTATGCAGTGACTAATGAATGAGTTGCAAATGCCAGAGATATGATTTAATGCAAGACAAATATTTAAGTGATTTGGTGTAAATGGGAGAATGTATATAGGTGCATAGGTTGTTCTTAATGCTTGCAAATAGTATGTGTCTTATTTGACAGTGTTTGGAAAATATTGTGCATGCCCACTCATGTATGGTGTAGCTAACTTATTGTGGGGTTTTGCGACCATATGGTTTTGTAGAGGCGGATAGGACTTTGGAATCTCCTCTTGTTTTATGTTAGTATATATGAATGTAGATGTTCTGTGATTGTTCTTGCCTCAAATCAATGCTTTTCCTTGTTGATAGAATTCAGTATATAAGGAACTGTGTGTTTTCACAATGTATGCAGTGAGTAGTATTTGGATATTAGTATGTGCAAAATGACAGAGGCTCTATGATGTAGATTGCTTGGCACTTATATTTTTAGAACATGTATACAGATATTGAAAATCTAATTCTTGATTAATTGAATATTGTGACAGAGGTATGAAAGTGGTTTATGCAGAGATTAGTGTATCCGTGTGGCAAAGGCTTAGTATTAAAATGAAGACAAAGGTTCTTGTGGGCTAGTTATTCTCTAATGTTTGTTTTGTTATTGAAGGATTCAAAAGAGCTTATATGTTGGACAGAACTTGTGATCCTCATTCCTAAATATTATATACAGGATGTAGGACAAAGGGAAAATACTTACAAGTCTAATGTGATGTTGCTTGTCTCTTGTTGAAACCAGTAAAGTTGACATTTTTGTTTGTCCTCTCAGATTACTTATACAAATACCTGTTTCTAAGATTGCGAATAGTCATTAATAGTAATTCTTAAGTTTTTTGTTGTTCATTTTATGCAGAGGTTGTTTGTAGAGATCATTGTCTTGCAGGGGTATAATTACAATATATCCACTACTAATACATTGTCTTAGCTTGTGCACTTGGATCTTACTGTATTAATCTACATTGACTTATATTGAGTATGCTAGTAGTAGAAACCTATGTGATAGTGACAAAAGTATCATTATCTTCACATATTCTTGACCTTATATCCATGATAGAGCTTTATGGGACATAGTTTCTTTATGAACTTGATATTCATGTTGTTGCTATTTGTTCTTTTATATATTGCAGAGACTAAGTATTGTTGTGTGGCGTGTTGCAAATATTTTTGAGATAGTCTTGGAAGATCTATTTTAATGCTTGAATAATGAAGAGCTAATGTTAATTTCTGTATCTTGTTGTACATTCAAATATGGTATTTACAATAGAGAAGGTTTGGGATTATTGAGAGGATGATGTTAATGGGACAAGTTTCCTTGATACAATGAATGTGATGGACGACGTCTTGTTAAGTTTGATGATGGATGTGATTTGTATTTGAAATGAGTATTTTTACTGAAGTTTGTATGATGTTTTTGAAGCATTATCAAATATTGGTAGGATTTACAGGTGCTAGAGAATCCATCCCTGAAGATGGGAGAAATTTTGAGTAAAAGTGGATTGAGTTTTGATTGCTTTTATGGCATGGAAACAGAGTAGCATTGCCTAATAGTGCTAAAGGAGTGTTAATCGCTAAGGTAACTCAGGTTGTGGATTCATGACATGAGTATGATAATTCCCTTCCCAAAAGGGAGAAGTGCATTATTTTCTATAAGTGCAAAAAAGAAAAATATTAGGGTCAAACCATGGTTTTTACCCAAGGCAATTTTCTGAATGGTGCATTTGATCCTGTCAAAGTTTCCTAACAAAAAATACATGGGATTTGATCTTGGTATTGACAAAGGAAAGATGATGTACAAGGAGAATAACGTTGCGCTGCTAGGGTGCGCATGCATTGAGTCTCATGTGATTTTCCTCATACAATTGTGCACTAGGGTGCAAGGAGGAGGTTGAGCATTGAGAGATATGAATGAGATCTAATAGAAATATTCATGGCTTGATCTTTCTTTTAATATGAAGTCTCTTGTTTCCAACATTTTGATTTAATGGTGTGATTTCTATAAAAAAAATTATCTTAGTGCAGATGTAATTGTAGAGATCTAATTGTTTTGAATAGAGAGGCTTAAATATGTCTATTATTTAGAGATATGAAAGAATGGAACTAATGCAAGAGGGTACATTGATATATTTTCTTTTATGATCAATGGTTTAATTATAGGTTGTGTGAATGCCTAGATCTGATGCATATTGAATTGATTTGAGAACAAACAGTGCTCGGCAAGGGTTGTATTGTGGCTTGTATTTATGGAGTGACTAATGAATGAGTTGAAAATGCAAGAGATTTGATGCAATGCAAGACAAAGACTTAAGTAGTTTGGTTTAAATGGGAGAATGTATATAGGTGCATTGGTTTTTCTTAATGCTTGCAAATATGGTAGAGATCTCAGAGGAGTAAGTATGTGATGCATATCAAGAAGGTTTTGCAAAACATTTGATTGATTCATTGTAAACAATGTAAACTTTGAAACAAGAATTGATACAATTACCCATTTTGTTGAGGTAGCAAAAAAATCATCCAATTTTGTAAAACGCTAATTTAGAATACATCTTTTTTTCAGAGTATATTTTTGACACTTTAAATTTTCTTATATATCAAATATAAATATTTGTTTTTAAATGTTAGTGATTTTCATGCTGATTTTGAAACGTGTTGATGTAGCCTCAACCCCTTTTTTTAGAGGGATTATTTTTGACACTTTAAATTTTCTAATGTATTAAGTGTGGATTTTTTTTTTTAAATGTTACATTTTTTGACACTTAAATTTTTTTTATACCCAACTTTTTTTTAAATGTTGATTACTTAACAAATTTTCTAGTTGTCTTATTTTTCTTTTTTTAAATGTGAATTACTTAAAAATACAAAAAAAACAAAAAACAAAAAACAAAAAACAAAAACAAAAACAAAAACAAAAAACAAAGCAAAACAAAACAAAACAAAAAACAAAACAAAACAAAACAAAACAAAAAACAAAACAAAACAAAACAAAAAAACAAAAAACAGAAAACAAAACAAAACAGAAGACAATTTTTTTTAAAACTATAAAAATAAATAAATAATTATTAAAACACACACACACACACACACATTAAAAACAAACATGATTTAAAATAATAATAATAATAATAATAATAATTTAAAAACAAAATCAGCAACAAACAAAAAAACTAGTAAAAAAACAACAACAACAACAACAAAAAACTATATTAAAAAAAAGCATAATTAATTAAAAACAAAAGAAGTTAAAATCTTATTCAAAAATTATAAAAAAAATCATTATAAAAAAATAAAAATAAAAATTTGCATCGTCGTGGGCGGGCGGAGCTGCACAACTCTACCCACCCACGGCCATGCCCCGTGGGCCCCTGGGGGTGATCGAATTTTTTTATATTTTTTTATAATGATTTTATAATAATTATTTTATTTTATTTTTATTTTTATTTTTTTAACTAATTGTGTGTGTGTGTGTGTTTTTATATATGTTTTTTGTTTTTTTTCTATGTTTAATATATATATATATATATATATATATATATATCTATATATATATATATATATATATGTTTTTAATTTATTTTTACTAGTTTTTAAAAAAAAAATTGTTTATGTCTGATTTTGTTTTTAAATTGTTTGAAAAAAAGTAAGTTTTTTGGTTAATGTTTTAGTTTTTTGTTTTGTTTAGTTTTTTTTTTCCATCACTTTTGTTTCTAGTATTATTATTATTATTATTATTATTTATTTTTTTTAGGGTTTTTTTTTAAATGTTTTTTTTTTACAATATATTTTTTTTTTACATTTTTTATGTGTTGTTGTTGTTTTTTTTTTTTTTTTAATATGTTGTTATTATTTATTTATTTATTTTTCTTTTAATTCTTATCTTGGTTAATTTTGTTTTTTTTTTGTTTTTTAACATTTTAATGATTGATTTTTTTTTGTCGTTAATTCTGTTTTTGTTTTTGTTTTTGTTTTTATTTCTATTTTTATTTTTATGTTTGATTTTTTTTCTTGTATTTTTTTATATATTTGATTTTTTTTTTGTTTTATTTAATTCTTTTATTTTATTTTTTGTGTTTTTTCCATTGTTTTATTTTTTGTTTTTATTTTTAAATTTATCTTTTCATTATTCTTTTGAAATTTTAATGTTTTTTAGAGTCACGATAAAATTTTATGCCATTATTTCAAAATGTTGAAGGAAAAAACAAAAACAAAACAAAACAAAACAAAACTTTCAAGGTCAACACATCAACACTTTTCATTTTCAGCGTGTGTTTTGCACAAATTTTGCACAAAAAATTGGTTTTTACTACCATTTTTAAAACATGTTGAAAATTTACCCTAGAAAAAAAAAAGTGTTTTTCAAGCATCAACACTTTTCATTTTTAGGGTGTTTTTTACACAATTTTTGCACAAAAAATTGGTTTTCACTGCCATTTTCAAAACATGTTGAAATTTAACCCTAGAAAAAAAAAAAAAAAAAAAAAAAAGGTCTTATTCCAGCATCAGCACTTTTCATTTTTAGCACTATTTTTCATGTTTTTTGGGGTTTTTTTGGCTAGAGTTCCTGTTTTGAGTTTATAGTTCCCATTTCAAAGTTTATGTTATTTATATGTCTGACAAAGATTATGTGTATTATTTGATAGTGTTTGGAAAAGACTGTTCATGCCCACTAGTGTATGTTGTAGCTAACTTATTGCAGGGTTTTGAGACCATTTTGTAGCGACAGAAGAAAGGGCTTTGTATAGGCAGATAGGACTTTGGATTCTCCTCTTGTTTTATGTCATATGTGAATGTAGAGGTTCTATGATTTTTCTTGCCACTAATCAATGGTTTTCCTTGTTGACAAAATTTAGTGTATGAGGAACTATGTGTTTTGATAGTGTATGTAGTGAGTAGTATTTGCATATTAGTATGTGAAAAATGATGGAGGCTCTATGACCTAGATTTCTTGGCACTTGGATTTTTTAGAACATGTATACAAAGATTGAGAATCTAATTATTGATGAACTGAATATTGTGGCAGACGTATGACAGTGATTTATGTAGGGATTAGTGTATTAGTGTGGCAGAGGCTTAGTATTAAAATGAAGACAAAGGTTCTTGTGGGAAATTTATCCTCTAATGTTTGTTTTGTTATTGAAGGATTTAGAAGAGCTTATATGTTGGACAGAACTTGTGATCCTCATTCTTAAATATTATATGCAGGATGTAGGACAGAGAGCAGAGACTTACAAGTCTAATGTGATGTTGCTTGTCTCTTGTTGACACCAGTGAAGTTGACATTTTCATTTGTTCTCCGAGATTTCTTATATGGATACCTATTACTAAGATTGAGAATTGTCATTAATAACAATGCTTAATTTTGTTGTTTTTCATTTTATACAGAGGTTGTCTGCAGAGATCATTGTCTTGCATTAGTATACTTACAATATGTCCACTAGTAATTCATTGTCTTAGCTTGTGTGCTTGGATCTTATTGTATTAATATACATTAACTTACATCGAGTATGTTGGCAGTAGAAACCTATGTGACAGTGACAGAAGTATCATGATCTTCACATGTTCTTGACCTTAGATCAGTGATAGAGCTTTATGTGACATGGTTTCCTTATGAACTTGATAGACATGTTGTTGTTATTTGTTGTTTTATATATTGCAGAGACTAAGTATTGTTGTGTGGCTTGTTGCAAAGATTTTTTAGATAGCCTTGGATGATTGATTCTAATGCTTGAAGCATGAAGAGATAATTTTAATGGCTGGATCTTGTTGCACATTCAAAGATTGTATTTACAACAGAGAGGGCTTGGGATTATTGAGAGGTTTGTGTTAATAGGAGAAGTTTCCTTGATACAATGAATGTGATGGATGATGTCTTGTTAAGTTTGATGATGGATGTGATTTGTCTCTGAACTGAGTATATGGCTTGGAATTTGAGAGTGTTGGTCAGTTAGGGTTTGATGATCATGAGATTTGTTTGAAAGTACAAAGGATTTGATAGGATTGGGCCTAGCATGGCTTGACAATGTTATGGCTTAGTTGACGGTACTTGATAGGATTTGTCTTGGTATTTGATAGTGTTATGGCCTCATAATTATGTTAATATTTAGTGTGTTTAACCATAGATTGATTTCATAGAAGTTATTGGTTTATTGGTATTCAGTTATTCAGATTGAGCATATTGTTGGGTGTGGGTACAGTTTGAAAATTTGATGAAACGTGGCCTAAGGTTTTGATGGTTGATTGAAACAGGTGGATCCAATATGAAAATTTTGAAATGTGGTCCACAAAGGTATTGAGGGTTGTAGCATTCATTAAGGGAGTAGGAACTTCCTTCTAGTAGGAGATGGTAATTTTGATTAGGGAGTAGTAGCTCCTTTCCAGAGGAAGCTAGAGAATTTGTGGAGTTTGTAGCCTCCTGCAGGTAGGAGCCTGCATACTGGTAAGAGTTTGCACTAGTAAAAGATGTAAGAAGACTTTCCTAATAATAAGAAGAAGAAGATAGAACAAAAACAACGGTGGTTTTCTCCAAAATTGGGTTTTCACCTAAAAATACAGTGTCCCTATGTGTTAATGTATTATGTGTTCTTATGGTTTACACGATTTTATACATATTTTTTCTCATGGTTTACTGAATAAGACATGATTTATAACATAGTGTCCTACTAATGAAATAATTGTTCAATATAAATTTTGAAATGAAAGCATAAATTAAGTAAATTTGAATTGGGCATGAAATTTTGATTCAAGCCCCCTCTTAGTATTTCTAACAGATTGGTTATTAAAGAAAGAATTGATTTTGTATTCAACTGAGTCATGTATGAATGTTGTTGGTAGAGATGAACTAGCATTTTACATTGATGTTCTTTTTGTGGTTGTATGTTGCTAATGGATCATGAGTATTGATGGTATGAGATTCAGAGACTTTGATTGATTAAGCATGAATATGGCTATGGCTTGAAAATAGTTGATTTGGTTACTGCTAATATATTTTTTTGTTAGTAGTTGAGCAGAGAACTTGATGTTACTAGGGTTTATGATAGGTTTTCTATTGGATGCACATGTTGAATAGAAGTAGAGATAGATAAAATGAATTTGATGGTTGATTGATGATGTATGCAATTATATTTTGAGGAGAGAATTGTAATTGTTTTTTATTATTGTATGAACCGGATTGATGAGCATAATGTCACATGTGGGTCTAGTTTTAAAATTAGATGAAACGTGGCCTGCAAGATTTGTCTTTGAATTAAGTGAATCCAATGTGAAAGATTTTGAAACATGGTCCAAAATAGGTCTGAGGGTTGGAGCCTTTAGTAAGGGAGTGGTAGCTTCGTTCCAATGGTAGTTGGAGAAATAAGAGGAGGTGTAAGCCTCTAGCAGGTAGGAGTCTATGCACTAGTAAGGGTTTGTGCCACTGCAAGATGTAATAACAGAATCTCTTTACAATAATAAGAAAAAGACTGAGAAAACAACAGTGGTGGTTTTTCCCAGTCGAATTTTCCACCTAATATCTAGTGTCCCTATGTGTTGATGATGCGTTGCACTCTTATGATTCACATACCTTGTAACACCCTCCTCCCACATTTACCCATGCTATCTGGTCCATCGAGGTAAACATGTGACAAAGAGTTACTATGGTATGTTTCAACTTCCCATGTATAGTTAAGGAAGTGGAATGGACACACCAAAAACTAAACTGGCCTTTCTCAGGAGCTACAGGACCCCAAGGGACTAACCAACCAGTCTAGGTTCCCAACCCCTAAGTTAGCTTGTTTTTTTAGTAAAATAGACCCCTAATCACTCACATGAGAAGCCCTCCAAGTGACTAAAACCCTCTAGTCATTCCCATAGAAAGGCATCCATGTGACTGCAACCTTTTCTAGGTAGTTTTGTGCCAACGACCCTGGATTCTAAGCCACTTTTTTAGGGCTAGGACTCAATCCTCTACCTAGAACTTCATGAAACTTTCAGATATGATAAATAAAAATAAAATAAGGCTACTAATGCAAACACTTGAATAAGGACTTGATCTAAACCATACCAACCATGACAGGGATTCCATCAAACATATCATAGCCATGTAATGTACAAGTCATATAAACACATCTGAACATAGGGACCTCATACTTATTTGAGATTTTTCAAGAAGGTTTGATGCCCTCTCGCAATAGTTTCATTATCATATATTAGATCATGCATTCATTAATAGTTAATTTACTAATCAAAACATGATGAGATCCATTACCAAAGTTTGTCATAAACCATCCCTATAACCATCATATAACCAACAGAATAACAATGATAGAACACCCATTAAAACCATCTATTAACAAGTATATTTATACATAAAACAGAAGAGGAAAGAGCTCTAATTAACATATGCAAAATCCAGCCAAGTTAGCGACTTCCACATACCACCGGACTATAGATTGGGTCGAGCCAAATCTTTGTTTCAACCAATTACCTTCATCCCATATTCCAAGCATAAATGTGGGATTGACAACAGATCCAATCAAGGCTTCCTCAGGATTTACCATATATCCTGCTAAGGTATTCCTAGGCCCAAACAATAAACATACACAATAGGATTTACTACAATCCCATCATATACCGATCAAGGGATCACTAGGCACTAAACAAGCATGGATTCATTTGGATCTCTCCACCCAAATTGTGAGGAATTTCTCTATCGCCACCCTATATGCTTTAACGTGTATCCCGCCATTACAGGTTAAGGGATTCCTAGGCCAACGATGGTATTCAGAACCAGGTTTTAATATGTATCCCACCATTACCAGTAAAGGGATTCCTAGGCCCAATGAGGGTATTCACAACCAGGATTTAGAGTGTATCCTATCATTACTGGTCAAGGGATTCCTAGGCCTTGTGATTTTCCCTTAGACCAACCCACTCAGTTTCAAAACCATTCAGAAATCTAGCTCAACCAAGTAAAATAACCCCATCACACCATGGTTATCCAGAAATGGCAAGGCAAGGCTGAAAACTACTGCCACACCTGGAAAAACCCGTGTCAGTGACAACAAGAGAACCAAATACACACATTCATGTACCATGCATGCCAAAACTAGAAAGGAAATCATACATGCACCTTGATACCTGCAAGTAATCTCATTTTAGTCACTTGATCCCGCTCTTCCTTACTTGATCTTTGCTTCCCTTAGCTTTCATGTCCTTTCTTTTCCTTCCTTCCTCCAATGCTAGAGTGCTCCAAGAATACTCTAAGTGTATGAGAGTATGAGAGAGTAGAGAGAATAGAGAGAGAGCTACAAACTTGAACTGAAAAAAGGTTGTACTGACAAAAGTTGTGAACTGATCCTCAAAATCCTTCTTATTAATGAGGCCTTTATTCAATCATCAATTTCCATTATTTTTCATTCATTTTCCTCCTCTCCTAATTTCTTTTTTTTCCATAAATAAAATGCCAATTAATGCCTCTTTGCCTTTCCAAATCATTTTCCACTGCCTTTGCTAATTACCTTAGCCATAATATACCAAATGAACACCCAAACTATGACTTTTTTCCCAACATTTAGCTTGGAATACATGTCTTATGGCCTTGGTCTTATTTTGTCTTTATTAACTTTATTACATGGATTTTTAACCCAGGGTTTTTACAAACCCCTCCCCCTTAGGGGAACATCGCCTTCGGTGTTCAATGACACCTACAACCAGCAAGGCCATTGAAAATCAAAACATACTACACATGGAGGTTTATAACTTAGCTCGATGCAGTATTTACAATGATCAACTTGTTGAAAATAAAATCATCATGACAACATAACAACATGACACCCATACCGCTTATTGGAGATTTATAACACATCTCATTGCGGTATTTACATCCATATACATATACCAAAATTGCTTTGCCTCAACTAGAAAACAAGGAAGGATATATAGCTCACATCTGATCAACCATCTCCCAAGTAGTTTCATCTAGCCCAAAGATCTTCCATTGCACTTTAACCTACTCAATTGCTAGGTTCTGGAGTAGGAGCATATTTCTCTGCAAAAATACACTGAGGTTTCGACCAGAATTATCCTTCTGGATCCACCGACAATACTGACCAATAAATAACATGATAAACATCCTTTACATATCTTTTAAGCAATGAAACATGAAAAACATCATAGAATTCCACTATCGGAGATAGTGGAAGTTAGTAGGCCACTGGTCCAATCCTCTCAAGGATATCGAAAGGCCCACAATACCGAGGTGTTATCTTTGCACATGACTCAACCCTCAAGGAGCTATTCTTTGGATTAATGTGTAAGTACACATGTTCCCCAACCTGAACCTCCTTAAAAAATATGTGTTGATCTGCATAAATTTTCTTCATGTCCTGTGTTGCCTTTAGATTCTTCTTGATAACCTGCATTTCCTATTCCATCTCTGCCAACATGTCCATTCCTATAAAAAAACTTGTTCACTAGATCAGTCCAACCAATAGGAGTATTACAACTCCACTCATACAGTGCCTCGGACGGACTCATCCTAAGTGACTCATGATACCCATTGTTGTAATCAAACTCAACCAGAGGTAGATACTCTTCCCACTTTCATTGTTGATGCATAACATACACTTTTAACATGTCCTCCAGTATTTTGATGACCCTCTCTATCTGTCCATATGTCTACGAATTATAAGTTGTGCAAAAGGCCAAATCTGTACCCAAACCTACAAACAACTCTTTCTAGAATATGGAAGTGAACTTGGTGTCTCTATCTAACAAAATATTCTTCGGAACACCATGAAATCTCATTATATCTCTGATGAAGACCTGTGCTACATCACTAGCTAAATACATAGACTTCACTAGAATAAAGTGTGCTACCTTTGTCAATCTGTCCACCACAACCATGATGGAATCATGTTGTCTAGATTTCCTTGGAAAAACTGTAATGAAATCCATGGAAATGACCTCTCATTTCCACTCTAGAATCAGAATCGGCTATAGTAAACCACTTGGATGCTTACACTCTACTTTTACCTGTTGACAATCCAAGCATCTAGCAATAAACTCTGTCACTTCCTTCATCGGATTCAACCAATAGTAGAACTTCTTCACTGTTGTCAATGTCTTTTGGTATCCAGGGTGACCTAAATACGACTTAGCATGAAATTCCCTTAAGACAATCTTTTTGAGCTCACTGTTGTCCAACACATAGTTTGTGTCCTTAAATATGGCCAAACCATTCATTGTGAGGCGATAGTCCACATCTTGATCACCTATATCTTGTTTTAACATGTGCCTAAGCTCATTATACCTATCATACTGTTGTCCTACCTATAGGATTTTATCCTGTATATCTATCCCATAAGAACTCATAGTTACCATATGATTCACCTGCACTCTTCTAGTAAGATGATTTGCAACCTCATTCTCTTTACCTTTAATGTACATGATCTCGAAATTAAATTCACTGATGGTGGAAAACCATATAGCTTTCCTGGAATTAAAATTTGGTTGGTCAAATAAGTATCTCAATCCACTATGATCACTCATCAGTCTAAATCTCCTACCAAGAAGATAGTGCCTCCACATATTCAATGCGTGGATGATCGCTGCGAACTCAAGATCATGTGTCACATAGTTATGCTCGTGCTCATTAAATTTCCTTGATTCATAGCATACTACCTATCCTTCCTACATCAGGATTCCACCAAGTCCTCTCTTGCAGGCATCTGTACATACCACAAACTCTTTATCAAGATCTGCAATCTTGAAAACTAGAGCATTTGTCAAAAATTGCTTCAATTGCTCAAAACTTCTTGTGCATTCCTCTGTGCATTCAAATTTCTTCCCTTTTCACTGCAATGATGTGATAGGATATGCAATCCACGAGAAGTTCATAGTGAACCTCCTGTAGTAACCTGATAACCCCATAAATGACCTTACCTCATCCACATTCCTAGAAGTTGCCCATTCCATGATAGCTCTTATCTTTTCTGGATCCACTGTTATTACTTCCTTGGAGATGCCATGTCCCAAGTAATGTACCTTTGTCTGAAAGAAATTGCACTTTCTAAACTTGGCATACAACTGATGATCTCTTATAAATATCAACATTGTTGCTAAGTATTTGACATTCTCTTCCTCATTCTTAAAATATATCAATATATTATCAATGAGCACAATAACAAACTTATCCAAATAAGGACGCAACACACTATTCATTAATCACATAAAAGTAGTTGGAGCCTTAGTGAAACCAAATGGAACTACAAAAACCTCATAATGTCCATACCTGGTCCATTTTTGGGTATTCTGAACTCATTGAGACAGATTTATGGGGAATTTGAGCATTTTAAACCCACTTTTGTTGTAAATTTGAGCATAATAGAGAGGCCCAAGCATTGGAAGCTGGACCAAGGAGATGTATCCAAGGAGGGGTGAAATCCTCATCAATTCTCTGTGTTGTGTGTTGTATTTTGATGTTCTTTGTTGTTATTTTGTTGTTATTCAGCATATGTTTTATGTTAAATTGTTTATAAAATTTACATAAGAAACTCTCATGGGAATCAATTAATTAAGCAAAAATAGTGAATCCTTAAGCACTTGATAAGAAAATCATAAGCATCTTGGGTTTTATTTTGAATGGGGAATTAGCACAACATTACTAATATGCTCCATTTCAGATCAAGTTGGTATTAGAGCACTAGTTTTTTCTTACTAGATTTGCTTGTGCAAAGAAGGAATATTGTTTTCTAGTTTTGTGTCATGCTAACAAGGTTAAAACTCAAAAGAGGTGAAGGAAAGTTCGTTGGAAGCCCTGAAGTTGGGTTAAGGGGAAGAAGAGCAAGGTTTCGATAGTCTCCAACATTAGTTCAGCGTCAAGTTGCAGTTGAGACTCCAGAGATCATGTCTCATGAAGGAGAACCTACAAACATGATAGAAGATGAGAAGACCTTTAGAAAGGCTTTCTTTGATATGACAAAGATGGTGAAGGTCCTTTATGAAGAGAGGAATAGCAGGTTGCAAGGAGAAAGTTCCAAACCTCCCAAAGGAGAAGGCTCTTCAAGAGGAGGTAATGGAAAAGGAGGTAATGGGAATGGAGACAAACCTCCACCCTCTCCACCATCTTCTTCATCTTCTTCTTCACGAGCATCTTCACACTCTTCCACTAATACAACCCTTACTCATACTCATCATCATTGTTCAAAGGGCACTGGTAAATCACCATTTTTAAAACTTTATGTTAAATTTGAGTTGCCCATGTATAATGGTGAAGTGAATGCAGAGAAGCTTGATAATTAGATTCTTCAAGTGGAGGTGTATTGTAGAATTCAGAACTTTCAAGAGGATGATATCAAAATTTAGTTGGCTTCATTGAGAATGGAGGATGCAACACTCATTTAGTGGGAAGAAAGGACTCAAGACGAGATCAAAAAACATGGTAAGATCTCTATTACTTGGTCTGATTTCATTGTTGCTATAAAAAGATAATTCTACGCCATTTTTAAAACTTTATGTTAAATTTGAGTTGCCCATGTATAATGGTGAAGTGAATGCAGAGAAGCTTGATAATTAGATTCTTCAAGTGGAGGTGTATTGTAGAATTCAGAACTTTCAAGAGGATGATATCAAAATTTAGTTGGCTTCATTGAGAATGGAGGATGCAACACTCATTTAGTGGGAAGAAAGGACTCAAGACGAGATCAAAAAACATGGTAAGATCTCTATTACTTGGTCTGATTTCATTGTTGCTATAAAAAGATAATTCTACGCTTTAGCTCATATGCAAAAATTTATCATGATTTGGCAAAAATTCAGATAGTTAAAAGGTCAAAATGTACAAGAGTATACTCAATATTTTAGGAGAAGAGATCTTATGCTAGGAGTAGACTCACAGTCACAAGATACTTTGTTGAAATACATAGGAGGCTTGCATAGCTACTTTGACACGCCATTCTTATGTTTAATCTCATGAATCTTGATAAGGTCTGTGTTCAAGCTACACACCTCGAAGTAAGAGGGAAAAATGTACAAGAAGAAGGTAAGAAGAAGCCATTCTAGAGTGGTGAAAAAGGAAAGAAGAAGAAAAATGCTTTTGTTAAGAAAGAAGGGGATAAACCCGTGTGCAAGAATTGTTCCAAAGAGGCCATGATGAAGCACATTGTCAGAAGCTTCAACCTAAACTAAAACCAAAGAAATTCAATAATAAAGGGAAACAAAAGACAAATGTTATTGTACAACACGACTTGGGTTCTGACTCAAGAGACGAAACAAAGATTGTAGCCACAGTCACTAAAGGAAAAAATGTGGCAAAAACAAGCAAAGGGGAAGTCATGGAAAGCACCAGTGCAGAAAATAACTCCAACAACGCTTCAAATGAAGAAAACAGAATTGAGTTGTTCCATATCAGAGTTATTTCCAAACACACAAATATTGATACGTTGTTTGACAGTGAATCCCAGGCAAATTTAATTTCTACAAACTTGGTCAATAAGTTGAATCTAGAAACCGTGCCTCATCATAAGCCGTATCCATTGGGTTGGATAACCAAGGATGCAAATCTTTAAGTCACAAGGAAATGCATTTACAGGTATGCTATTACTGCCAATTTCATTGAAAAAGTCGAATTAGATGTAGTGTCGCTAGATATTTCTGGAATTGTGTTGGGAAGCTCGTATCTGTGTGACCGAAAAGTCGTTTTCCATAGATTTGAGAATAAATATCATTTGTTCAAAGATGGAGTGGGTTATATTGTGAAATCCTATTGTAGCAAGCTTAATCTATCTTTAGCAAGTGCTGGGCAAATGAAGCGACTGGCCAATTCCAATAAGAATCTTATGCTCCTTATGATCAAGCAGAAGAATGACACGGAGCGTGAATCCTTTGCAGGTTGTGATGGGAAGCTGAAAGCCGAATTGGTTGATGTGTTTAATCAATATGGAAATGTGTTTCAAGAACCAAAGGGATTGCCACCAAAAAGGGGAATTCAACATGAATTCAGCTACAGCAAGACTGTCCACTCCCAAATATTGGTATGTATTGAATGTCAATTCTGGAAAGTTTAGAAATTGAGAAACAAGCCCAGGAATTGTTAGATAAAGGTGTAATTCATCCCTCTACTTCACCATGTAGTTCACCAATTGTTTTGTTACCCAAGAAAGATGGAACTTGGCACATGTGTGTAGATTATCTATCTTTGAATAAAATTACCATAAAGAATCGATACCCACTGCCCAGAATAGATGATTTGCTATATCAATTGAAGAATTCAAAATATTTCAATAAATGAGACTTGAGAAGTGGATATCGTCAAGTTAGAATAGCTAAGGAAGATATTTGGAAGACTTCTTTTAAAACCAAATAGGGATTATTTGAGTGGCTAGTTATGCCTTTCAATCTTTGCAACGCTCCAGCTACATTCATGAGAGTTATGAATGATGTTTTAAGATCCTTTCTTAATGAGTTTGTAATTGTCTATTTAGATGATATTTTGATATTCAGAAAATCACAAGAAGAGCATGTCAAGAATGTGAGGAAAGTGTTGGATGTCTTGAAAAAAGAACAGTTATTTCTGAAGATCTCTAAATGTGAATTCGGGAAAACTTCCTTAGTGTATTTGGGCCACATAGTTGGAGGAGGTGAACGGAAGATTGACCCCTCTAAAGTTTCGATCATTGTGAATTGGCCAATACCAAAATCAATCACAAAAGTAAGGAGTTTTTGGGGAGCAACGCAAAACTGGAGGAGGTTCATTGCCAATTTCTCTTCCATATCAGCTCCACTACATGCTTTAACCAACATGAAGGTTGTCTTCTAGTGGGGAGGTAAACAACAACAAAAATTCAATGCTTTAAAACAAAAGATCAAATTAGCCCCAGTTTTAGCATTGCCAAATTTTAAACAACCATTTGAAATACAAACAGATGCAAGTGACGACGCCATGGGTGTAATTTTTTTACAGCATGGTAAGCCCATTTCATTTCATTCTGATATTTTTAATGGTGTTGTTATTAACTAACCTACATATGATAAATAGATTTACGCATTGGTGCAAAGTGTGAAGAAATCGAAGCATTACTTAATGGGAAAAGAAACCATTATTCACACCGATCATCAACCTTTGCAATATTTGCAATCTCAAACAAAATTGAAACAATCAAGGAACTTTTGTTGGATGGGATTTTTATAGCAATTCCACTTGGTAATCAGGTACAAGAAAGGTATTTATAACAAAGTTGTTGATATTCTTTCTAGACCGATTGTTAGTGTAGCCATTTTACTCAAGAATCATTTTGTTTTTCCTTAAATTTATGTTGAACAATATGCACATGACGCTGAATTTCAAGAGGTATATTCAAAATTGAGTCAAGGCCACCAAGTTGAGGAATTAGACTACCATGTACATGATAATCTGTTGTATCATTTGGGAAAACTTTGTGTTCCATAGGGAGAGAGAGTAAATGTCACAAGGGAAGCGCACACTTCTCTTATTGCTGGACATTTCGGTGTAAGTGAAAAAGTGGCAAATCTTCGTAGGTATTTTTACTGGCCTCGTATGCTTGAAAGTGTGTAACATTTTATCAAAGGTTTTTCATTGTATGCGGTCAGTAAGCCTAGTAATAGGAAACTAGGATTGTACACACCAGTTCCAGTGCCTTCACGTCCATGGTAGAGTGTTTCTATGGATTTTGTAGGAGGTCTTCCTTTATCAATAAAAGGTCATGATTATTTGTATGTAGTTGTGGATAGGTTCAACAAGATGTGCATATTAATGCCTTGTAAAAAACAAATTACATCTGAACAAATAGCTCAACTTCTATTTCAAAATGTATGGGTTCATTTTGGATTACCTACTTCTATTGTAAGTGATCGTGATTCCCAATTTGTTGGGAATTTTTTGTCAAATTTATGGAACTCGATGGACACCAAGTTGAAGAAAAGTACAACCTTCCATCTACAAATAGATTGTCAAAGATAAGTGGTTAACACGACAGTTATTCATTTGCTAAGAGGTTATTGCGGTGAACATCATAAGTTGTGGGATGAACAATTGCATTATATTCAGCATGCTTATAATCGAACAAAAAACTCTTCTGCTCTAACTTTGCCTTTTGAGGCATGTCTTGGTTATTTTCCTAAATTTCATTTGGATTTCATATTTGAGAAAGATGTAGTTGTAGATGGACATAGTGACATAGACAGAGCAAAGAAATTCGTTGAGAAAATTCAGTTGATTCACCAAATAGTTCAAGAACAACTAGAAAAGAGTCAAGATAAGTATAAGGCGAGGCATGACAAGCATCATGTGGATCATCAGTTTCAAGTAGGTGTTGAAGTTTGGCTTTACATTAGCAAGGAAATGCTTCAAAGTGAAAGTAAAAATCTGAAATCAATCTGTTATGATCCATTTAAAATTTAGAAAAAGATGGGTAATACTGCTTTCAAGCTTGATTTCCTTCATATATGCAAATTTATTCCATTGTTAATGTTGAAAAATTGATATTGTATGAGCCCCCTTTGATTGGAGATCAAGGAGAAAGTTACAGATTCCATCAATTGAAGATTTTTCTCTAGAATTTCTTGGTGAGCTTCAACAAGACACCATACTTGACAGAAGAATGATGTCATGAAAGAGGGGAAATGTTGATTATCTTCGAGTGGGTCTCAAAGGTACAATTCCATAAAAGGGCAAATGGATTGAAGAGGTGAAGGTGAGGGAACAATACCCTCATCTGTTCAATAACATAATATAATATTTTGGGGTCCAAAAGGCTTCCAAGGGGAGGAGTGATCAGGTGCCCAAAATTATGCTGTAAAATGAAAGTGTTAGAATTTTTTAAAAATTAGCTTTAGATCAAAGAGCTCGTCATTCTGGTTCCAACCGTGTGAATGACACTCTAATCCAATCTCGTATGCAGAAGTTAGAGCAAGTCAAAGTTCAAGTTTGACTTGTCCACATGGCAGGATTGGACGATGTGGCAAGGCCCTTCAGTGAATGAGGAGGCGCCAAGTGGTAGGTCGCCATTGGCCCCCTCATATCATGAATCACAAGCCGTAGGTGGAAAGGTGATACAGAATTAGCCCCGAGAAAAGAAGGGATGTGATGCAATAAATCGCAATCGTAGATTGGCGAGGGGAGGAAAGTTACATTAATTGGCCCCCAGTGAGCTTGAGTTGTGATGCGATATCGCAATCGCAAATCGAAATATCAACCCGCAAAGGGCAGCGTCTCACATTTTATTACCACCAATTGTGATGTGCAATGGTATCCCAGATATGATAAGTTATGCATTCTAGTTAATAATCCTGTCGGGATAGCCAATATCGCAACCGCACAATCACTCGTTTTGTTCACAAGACCATTGGGTTTTTACGCCGATTGTGATATGCAATAAAGACCGTCGGTGCTGACACATTACGGCCTGCTGTGTGGTGAAATTTTCTCCTAGTTAACATTTTTTGGGGCTAATTTGTAGGATCATGCAGGATGTGGAGCAAATTGTGGAACGACTAGTGGGAAAACTAGGAGAAGTCATAACTTCTTTAGTTTTTCACCAAATTGGTTGCAAAAAGAGGCTAGATAGCCATTTTTGGGTATTCTGAACTCATTGAGACAGGTTTCAAGGGAATTTGAGCATTGTAAACACACTTTTGTTGTAATTTTGAGCATAATAGAGAGGCCCAAGCATTGGAAGCTGGACCAAGGAGACGTAGCCTAGGAGGGGTGAACTCCTCATCAAATCTTTGTGTTGTATTTTGATGTTCTTTTTTGTTATTTTTTTGTTTTTTAGCATATGTTTTATGTTAAATTGTTTATAACATTTACATAAGAAACTCTCATGGGAATCAGTTAATTAAGAAAAAATGGTGGATCCTTAAGCACTTGATAAGCAAATGATAAGCATATTGGGTTTTATTCTGAATTGGGAATTAGCACAGCATTACTAATCTACTCCATTTCATATCAAAAAAGAAGTCTTGTAAATATACTCTTCTTTGATGTGTACCTGATGGTATCCGAATCTCGTATCAATCTTCGAGAACATCGTTTCTCCCTTCAATTGGTCAAATAAGCCATTAATCCTCGACAACAGATACCTGTTCTTGATGGTTACCTTGTTGAACTAATTGTAATCAATACACAACCTGAGAGTACCATCCTTCTTATTTATGAACAACATTGGTGCACCCCAAGGTGATACACTTGGCCTAATGTATCCCTTTTCAAGCATTTCCTTCAACTGCAACTTCAACTCTACTAACTTTGGTGTATTCATCCTATATGATGCCTTTGATGATAGTGTTGTCCCTAGTACCAACTCAATGGAAAAGTGCACTTCCCTATGAGGCAGTAACTCTAAAATCTCAGTAGGAAATACATCCTGAAACTGTTGTAAAACCGGGTACCTACTCAATACCTTCGCATCCTCAACAGCCTTACCTTTGTCACGAGAAATGTGTATTGCAAATAACACACACCCTTTTTTGCGCTTGTGCTTTTCCTGCATAGTTGTAACCATCCTCACTGATGTAGCCTTATTCTTACCTTACAATATTCTTTTTTCTCGATTATCATCTAAACATTCAATGGCCTTGTCATAACAATCTACTTTGGTATTGCAAAGATACATCCAATCCATACCTAATAGCATATTGTACAATCCCAATGGAAGTGCATTCAAATGTGTTGATGTAGGCATACCATTCAACTCAAATGCACAACCTCTTACCCAATGATGAACTCTTTTCTTTATACCTGTTGACTAACCATGATTCAACATGCAGTTCTTTATTCACCGGGTGAGGATTAACATAAATATAATTAGATTCAAGGCCAATCAAAATAGAAATAACTTAATCACAAATCTTATCGTTCATCTCGATAATATATTACTGGTGATCTTCCTGACTGTTATCCAATGTTGCAAATATCTGAGGAATGCTCTGCCCAACAACCCCAACTTCTTGTGCTTCATGTGCAGTGTAAATATGAGTCCTACCGCCTGTTGATGGTGCTGGAGCCACCAACATTTATGGGATCTCCCCAATATGAAGTCCCAACTATACCTCAAAAGATTTGGAGTAGGAGTCCCAGTAGTGGGTGGTAGTTGGGACTTCATATTGGGGAGATCCCCTAAATGTTGGTGGCTCCAGCACCGTCAACAAGTGGTAGGACTCCTTGACTATAGTAGCGCGCAGATGTAAGTATGATAACTTTTGGTGAGAACAAGAGTGTGACCCTGTGGAGAGTCAAGTGTGATGCATGAAGGTTATAACACACTAAGTGGAAAAGGAAGTGTTCCCCTTAGAAGCCTATAATAGTACACAGCTTGAAAAGAACACACGAGCAGAATGACATCACAAGCTAAAATGCAGAATAGTCCACCAATTAAAGTGATGAGTTAATCCAATAACACACATTCAACGGGATTTGTACAATTTCATACAAAGTAGTTCATAAGAAGATGCGTAAGTTAAACAACATACATTGCTAAAGAAACCACAATAGTCTAACTACATTAACAACATATGCATGGAAGTGTGTTGACTTTGATATCATTATTATAGGTGAAAGTTCCATCCATACATACAACATTGATGACCACTAGACCCAATAGTGGAACATTATAGTCAAGAACACCTTCTCCTCCAAAGAAATATACTTGCTCTACGCTATGGAGAAGCCAAGTGTCTCTTCACAATACTCCCAATCCTTTTCTAAGCCTAAGCCTAGACAAAAGCTTGGCTCCCAAAATTCCTTTCTATGAGCTATGAGGTTCTATATATAACAAAAGGTAGGATGACCCTTGACATTCCCCTTTATGACTCTTTGACTACCCTCATGACTCTTCCAATTCCTTACAAGTAACTCATTACATAACATGATGACCTTTCACATTCAACTAATGACACTTGGAATTTCACTTACAACGTATTTACAACTAATATTACATTTTCCACATGTACCCATGTAAGTTAAAATAGGCTAGAGATAGCCTAACAAGACAAAACACTATGAAAAAATACCAACTCGACAACATCCACTTAGTGATTCTTAGTCACATATTGATGCCAAGCTTGGTATTGCATGATGGCATCCCAAAATTGTTTGATGGTGTCTTTATGAAAGTAGACTCTTGCCTCCATGGCATCCGGGTATATGGTCTTGAAACATATATCCAACTCGTTCTGAGGCATTTGGAACATGGTGTTGACCTTAACAACACCACCGATGTACTTCTGCATTTTGCGTGCACTAAGCTCCAAGTCTTCCCTAGTGGCCTCTCGTCTTATCTGCTCCATGTACTCATCGATCTCTAGCCATATTTGGTTCTTGGATTTAGCCTCTGTGAGGGAACCGATTGATGGGATCCTATGCTTTCTCACCATGACATCCAAACTATTGTACAACTGCACATATGAGGCTTGTATGCTGCCGATGAATGGGGCGAGATGCTCGTAGTTCTGGATCAACATCCGAGCCTTTGATTTCTCTAGCTCTACATTTGGCTTCATCTTCTTAACTAAGTCAAGCGGGACCCCTTTGTACCTCATCATGGGCAATGGCAGCGTGTATGTTCTTGAGAGTTTGAACAAAATCTTTGCTTTACTGTTCTAGGTCATGCACACAGAAAACTACTTTACACACATGAGAAATCCATCATAGACCTTTCGCATGGTACCCTGAATTTTTGATACTTCAATGAGTATTGCTTTCTCCTCTCCCCCATTGCGAAAACGACATTCTACGTTGATGCTTGAAGTTAGTCTGCCTCTTTCCTCGCAGCCTGCAAGTTCTTTTTTAGTTGTTCATTTCAGCTTGTTGTTCCTGCATAGGCCAAGCTGGCTTTGCAAGGGAAATTGGATGCTTCATGGTGTTTGCCACTATCACCCTTTCCTTGATGAATGCAGGCGATGTGTGATCATCTAGAAAGCATTTCCTCCGTGCCTGTATAATATTCTTATGAAACTCATCAAATGATATATTGTACATATCCATCACCATATCGTCATCAAGGAGAATAATATCTCCTTTCTCACTCAGGACTAGTTCTGACACTGGAGGTGGTGGAGATTGAGAGATGACCTTTGGTGCTCTCAAAATAAGGTTAATGTCTTCATTTTGTGGCTCTTATTCCAACTCCATGTCTGCCACTCTGATAATTTTCTCAATCTGCTTAACAAGCTCTCGATCCTACATTTGTTCACCCTCTTCCTTATTTTTTGGTTGTTTCGACTCATCAACCTGTATGGGCATTGTTTTCTTTGTCATCCCACCTTGCCTTTTTTATTCTTCCTATTTTTTCTTCTCTTCTCTGTCTCTCCTTCTCAACTCTTGTTCTTCCTTCAACTTCTTCTCTGCCTCCTACAACTTCAATTCTACTTCATGCAGCCTCTGCTTTTCTCTCTACCTTTGTTCTTCTCTCTTCATATATTGCTCCCTATTTTCTTCTACTGCTAAAGCTACCTTCTCCATGATAGGATCTACCTTCATCTTGTAACTTTACTCTACCTCTGGGTTCTCAACAATCTTCCTCTTTCCCTTGTCTTGCACTAGATTGTTGCCTATTATTGTTGTTTTTGTTGCTTCCAACGATGTTGTTATCTGCAGAGAAGCCTTCCAAGTGGTTGTTATAGTAACCAACTCATGGAGTTTGGAGGCATTGTAACAGTACCTCCAAGGGTCCCCCTCTGGCCATTGACATGCCTCGTGGATCCATGGAAAATACACCCTTGCACAGTGGTCCTTGAAAATACCATAGGGATCATACAAATTAAATTCTTTGGTGTCGAACTTGAATTTCACCATCTCCTTAGCCTTGACATATGCATCCTTCAATATATTAATCTCGTTTAATCTGATTTGAAAAGGAAAAATGAGCCATGGCGCTTTCTTCTTCCTATGCAGTTCTGCTGACAACCCTATAGAGAGGTGATATGACACTTATTACATGATCAACTTGTCAATGGCATACCTTGGTAGAACATGCGGAGGCTTCTCTCCGCAAAACAATCTGATGAAGGTGCCACCTGGTGAGGCATACCAATTTGCAATGTTTACTATTTCCTTCATTGCTTCTTGGGACATGCAAGGTGGATCCTTCTCAAAGATAAGGTTGTACAACAAGATGATAAAATGGTCAGTTAGCCTTGCCATCACTCCTTAATATTTGCAATCAAAAAGAAACTTGCAATAGATGTTGACAGCAGTCTCTTTTGGTGTCCATGTCCAGCTCATGCCAGGGAACTATTGTTGGGCACAAATTGCATCCAGTAAGTATGCAAATATGTAAAACATTTCTTTCTCATTATTGGGTAGATTCTGAGTGTTAGTCACATGGATATTCAACTGATGAGCCAAAAAATATGACCAGTTGAATGGCTTCCCATCACTCACCAACTAGTCCAGTACGACTACCCACCCTTCAAGAAAGGTTTATGTGTTCTTTTAACCCTATATTTTGCTGGAAAAGATGATCAATAATTGATAAGATTTCCTAAGGGAATTTGTCTTGTAAACATGAGTGGGTGTATGTATAAAATTTGACGGCTCTTTCACCCAGCACTTGAACATATCTCTAGTGTTCACAAAGCTACGAATGGCATATAAAAATGATTCCATGTGCTTCACCGGCTGGGGTAAATGATACATCTGCTGAAAATTCTCTACCCTGAAGGTGGAAATCTCTCTCCTGCTAGCACTGCTCAGTGTCATAGTCTATTCACTTTTGTGTGATACAATCTAGATGATAATGTCCACACATGGGAAGATGGGGTACCTACATGAAACCTTGTATAAGCCTGACCGTTGGATACTAAGTTAAACCTTTCAGTCCTTCAAGTCTTCCTTGAATTTCTCTACAAAATTATCTTTTCTTTGCTTCCATGTTAGTGTTGAACCCTTTTCAATGAAAAGTTGAGTATCTGCATAAACTGGTAGATCATATGATATCTTCTCAACTGATTCCCCATTATTTCTCTCAGCGGTTTCCTTTGATGAAGCTCCCTTGGATGCCATGTTAACTGTAACTGCTAGAGAGTTCTCAATTATTGTTGTACCTGTGGAACAGAGAGGACACTCATGACAAGCAAAGAATCAACTTAAAAAACCAAAGCAACTTCAAGACAAGATCAAGAAACAAGTCAAGCTCATCATGGGAAGGATTGTGAAATTCTAGCTAATAGAGATCACTAGCTGATTATGGGAATTGTGCACTACATAGTCCCAGAAGTCAGTCGGGAAGCTTGATGACTGGAATTGTGTAATGTGGAGCTCAGTCTGGGCCAAGGCTAGGAGAGACCCAGCATTGCATAGTCTCAATGGCCAACCTGGGAGGCTGGCTCCTAGAACTCTGCAGTGCACAGTTGGAGCCAGCATAGGATAGGCTCTGCGCAATTGCAGAAGCCAAGGCAGAGGCCTTCAGCTCCTATATTACCCAGTGCATGCAATGAAGTGTGAGATTCGAGCAAGGGGACCCAGATCTGCCCAAGGCAAGTGTCAAAATCAAGCATATTTGAAGAATGGTGTGATGTTGAGTGCATATTTGACTAAGTTTTGATGCATGCATGTGAAACAAGTGTAGGAATCAATTGAATAAAATGAAGCATGTGAAGAGAGTCATTGCAACGGTGACCGCTGGTGAAAAAACGGGGTAACTCATGCGAAACTTGGGAAAGGCAACCTAAAACTTGAAACAACACTTCTACAAGCTCAAACAAGTTAAAATGCCAACATTTGTTCAAAGAAACAAGTGAAACAACACTCTCGCAATCTAAACAACAAAAATCGAAAGAAAATGACAAAGACTAGAAAATAAAAACTCACATGAAAAAGCGAGGACGATAGCACCAAAGGTTCCTTGATCTCCTCAGGAATGCCATAGCTCTAAGATAAAATGTGAAAATGATCTCTAGAAGCGTTGATTAAATATATTTGGTCAAGTTAGGGTTTATGATGTGCATGCCTAAAATTAAGGAAAAGAAACAGTTGGCGGTAGTTTCTAAAAATGACTCAAGTGCCTCCTTTGGGTTGCTAAAAAAGATCCCTATTTTTTAGGGATACTTTTTTCTTTTTTCCTTTTTTTATTTTTTTTATTTTTCATGGAAAACTACCATGCGTTGCCCAAAAATATTATGCAGTTCTGGGAAGAACCGGGAAACTCTTTGGCTCATGCATTGTGTAGTTTCTGAGCACAGTCGGTTCTACGTAGTTTCTGGGTTGAGTGGCTCTGGGCTTCCTCTCATGTCTGCACAATTTCCCAGCTCGAGGCTTGATGCCATCCAATATTGTGAATATTTTGATAACAAGGCTCATTGGCAGTCAGGTTTGCACAATTCCCAATTGAAAGGCCAGTTTCCCTCAAGAATTGCATAGTTCTCTAAGGCAAACCCAAAACTGTCAAAGGACCAAGTCAAGAGATCGGCTTGTGGGTTAGAAAAAGAACTGAGTGAGAAAACACAAGCCAATATGAAAATAATAAAGCTAAATTCAAGCACAAGTACATGGATCTGTGCAATATCAGTGGTTGTAGTTTAGAAGGAAAGCTCCAAAATTGAAGCATAGGAAAAATTTTGAAGGGTGGTTGTCGCCGCTACAAGATTGGCGACACACTGCTAGAAATCTAGCTCTTTGTATGGGCCTTGCCTCATGCAAAGTGAGTCTAACTCTTCCAAAAGTATTGTTGAGTTCTTTGATTATGATAGCTTCTTCACTTAGCTTGAGTAAAAGATGTAGTCCCTACGATTCTTTTTATCAACAACACACATACCAAGCCAAGTCAAGCTGAGTTGTTTCGATTGGGGATGAGGGGTATATAGATTCACAAGTAGAATAGGTTGTCATAGTTTTAGTTTCATATCTAGTGTTGCTCCACTATGAGTAGGCCTAAACAGTACCACAGTAGAGTCACTTAAGGAACAAGCATTGCTCTGCTGCCAGCGAGCCTGGATAGTACCTCAGCGGAGTTATTTTATTCACCTCTCTGCGCAGGAATCCTTTTTCTTCTTTCTCTCTTTATTTCATTTTTTTCATTTTTTTCATTTTTCAAAAGACTATGCATAGGCACTTATTTATTTCATGAAGCGGAAGAGGGATCACAACTTATTGAGAGCAAAAGAGGTTTTCCCTTCATAGAATGATATTTATATATACCTCTGACATACCTACTAAGGTTTTCTCCCTCTCTTGACTCTACTTGACTGAGTTGAAAAGGGTTAACCAAATATAGAAAAATGATTAGAGTAGGCGGTACTAGTTAGGAGTGCAAGCATCGTGATTTCACCATTAATCTCTCTGAAAGGAACGTATTTTCCATCAGGGTATCATCGACTAAAGGAAATGAAATATTTTCATAAAGAGAGGGAATATACAGATAACCAAGTTTCGATAGTTGTATAAGTTCCTCTTAGATTTCACTCTGCTTGTCTAAGAAGCCAAGAACGGTTTCATGCGGAAACTAACCTACAGGTGCAAAAGAAAACAGACAAAGGAAATAAGCAAGACAAATCAAAACAAAGTAAGAAAATCATGAAACAAACAAGAAAAACAAACACTACTCCTACTCCTAACCTAAGAAAAGCATAGGCTAACTCGCATAAAGCAATACTTCCAATGCAATCATCGGCACATTGGTTGGCCCATGTAGGTGAGAGCATGACCGACAAGAAAGATACTCAAGCAAACCAATATTCAATAAAGAATCAACAATGTAAACCAATATGTTCGAATCTTGAATGCATCCATAGAAAGTAAAGACAGAAAGCATAGAAAGGAACTCTACAGACATAACATGGTGTCTTATCACAATGCACGTGGAAGACAAGCATGTACACACCTTTGAACTTGAAAAATGAGAAAAAATAAAGAAAGAAGAAAACTTTCATTTTGAAACAATTCTTTCTACATATGACTCCTCCAATGCTTGAGAAATAGGATCATGTGATTCCGATGGAGGATGCGAAAATGAAAAGATAGATTGATTTTCAGTGTAAATAACAGAGTGATGAGGAGCCTGGAAAGATTCAAGATATTTCTGATCAGAAGTGGAACTAACCTCAAGGCTACGAGAACCTGGCACAACCATCAGCTTGAGCTGAAGTGCCTCAACAACTTGAGGAGTTTCCAATTCATCAGAACATCGATGGCTTAGAAATATAAACAGTGGGAAAATTAGAATCGTGATTAGATGAATGGATGAAAATATCACGACAGTCATTATCAGAAAATTCAAGATGATGAATAGTGGCATCCTCATGATCTGACAAATCGTACAGAGGGGATGAGGAAAAATGAGAAATTTCACCCTATATGTTTCTGGAAAGGTAAGATGAGAGATTGGGAAGATCAGGGAAGATAGGTTTGTACTCTCCACATTCCAATGAAAAATTGACATTCCATGAATGATCGAAGATAGAAACATCCAGAAATGAATTTTCACAATATGGAATAGAAATGCCGGAATCATGGAAGATGTCAGGATACATCGGATGAGGTGCATACAGAAGGAGGTCATCCTTCACCATAGATGTCTTGTTCAAATTCCCACACATACTCATAAAAAATGATAGTGTAGGTGGGTTGCTCCACACCAACTCCATCCAGAACTTGATCCTCATGAAAATCACATGTGAGATCGGAGACAGATGAACACAACACACAAAAATTCGAGGGATCAAAGTGACCAAAGGACGGAGGCTAGGTAGATAAGGCCACATGACAACCATTGCGACTACAGTCCAAATCTACACAAAAATATTGAGTAGGTGGGGTAGGAGGAGATGGTGATAGATCAACAGATGGATTCTCAACTTTGCCCACCTTGACTTGTGGAGCTAGAGTTGTTTTATGAGAAGGGGATGAAGGGTCACTTGGGAAAGCAACCTTGTCCATCTTAGATTTGGAAGCTCGAACACCGAGGTATGTTGGGAGAGGTTCAAAATATTATAACTCATGTGGATTCTCAAATACATGGATAAGATATTAAAATCTTTCCTCCAAAAATTCTCAATCAAATTCATCTTCAAGAAATTCATAACAGTAGTGAAGAAACAAATCGTGAAAGTTTTGAAGAGATTCATCAGGTGATTTTCGCAATTTTAAAATTTGTTTATTAAGGCATTTGTGGTCATAAAGAATGAAAGCATGACATAATTCTCTGAACAGGTGATCAAAAGAGTGTATAGGGGCTGCAGGAAATGTGTGACACCATTTCTTTGTGCACCCTTTGAATGTGAAAGAGAACAACCCACAGGCAATGTCATCAGACAAGACATCATGCCTGTCATAGAAGCCAGAAAAAGAAACTTTGTTCCTGAACAAGGTTATTCCATCCTTGCCATTGAACTTATATTTGAACAAGTCATCTATGATGCTCGTCAACATTTCAAAATTAGAAAAGTTAGATAAACATGTCGGGGTTATGATTTGGATAGAAGTCATGAAATATGTGCAAAAATTCAAAATAGACTTCAAGGGTTGAGCTTGCAATCGGCCCTCCTTCTAGCGCCAGAAATGTTGACGGTGCTGGACCTGGCAACATTCAGGGGATCTCCATGATATGAAGTCCCAATTAGACCTCAAACCATTTGGAGTAGGAGTCCCAACAATGGGTGGTAGTGTAATGCCTTGATTGCAGTAACGCACAGAGGTAAGTATGATAACTTTGGGTGAGAACAAGTGTGTGACCCTGCGGAGAGTCAAGTGTGATGCATGAAGGTACTAACACACAGAGGGGAAAAGGAAGTTCACCCCTTAGAATCCTGTAACAGTATGCCGATTGAAAGGAACACATGAGCGGAATGGCATCACAAGTTAAAATGCAAAATAGTCCACAAATTAAAGTGATGAGTTAATCCAACAACTTGCATTCAACAGGATTTGTACAATTGTATACAAACTAGTTCATAAGAAAATGTGTAAGTTAAACAACATACATTTCTAGAGAAATGACAATATTCCAGCTACATAAACAACATATGCATGAAAGTGTGTTGTCTATTATATTATTATTATAGGTGAAATTTCCATCCATACATACACCATTGACGAACACTAGCCCCAATATTGGAACATCACAGTCAAGAACACCTGCTCTTCCAAAGAAGTATACTCGCTCTATGCTATGGAGAATATAAGGATCTTCACAATACTCCCAAGACTTTTCTAAGCCTAAGCCTAGCCAAAATTTTGGCTCCCAACAGCTCGTTCTATGAGTTATGAGGTTTTGTTTATAACAAAGGGTGGGGTGACCCTTAACATTCCCCTTTGTGACTCTTTGACTACCCTCATGACTCTTTAACTTCCTTACAAGTAACTCATTACATAACATGATGACCTTTCACATTCCACTAATGACACTTGGAATTTCACTTACAACATATTTACAAATAATATTACATTTTCCACATGTACCCATGTAAGACAAAATAGACTAGAGACAACCTAACAAGACAAAACACTATGATTCCAAAGTTTGGGGAAAGACTAACTCGACAACCTACACTTGGTGCTTCTCAGTCACACATTTTGATGCCAAGCTTAGTACTGCATGATGGTGTCCCCAAATTGTTTGATGGTGTCTTTCTGAAAGTGGACTCTTGCCTCCATGGCATCTAGGTATATGGTCTTGGAACCTGTATCCAACTCGTTCTGAATCATGTGCAACATGGTGTTGACCTTGACAGGACCACCAATGTACTTCTACATGGCATGTGCATTCAACTCCAATTCTTAGTTGGTGGCCTCTCATCTTAGCTTCTCCATGTACTCATCGATCTCTAGTTGGACTTGGTTCTTATATTTAGCCTCAGTGAGGGAACCAATTGATGGGATCTTGTGCTTTCTCACCATGACATCCAAATTGTTTTAGAACCGCACATATGAGGCATGTATGCTGCTGATGAATGGGGTGAGTTTCACATAGTTTTGGATCAACATCCAGACCTTTACTTTCTCCAGCTTTGCATGTCGCTTCATCTTCTTAACTAAGTCAAGCGGGGCTCCTTTGTACCACATTATCCACTCTTGTACATGGGTGATGGCAACGTGTATGTTCTTGAGAGTTTGAACAAACTCTTTGCTACGCTCTTGTAGGCCATACACATGGACAAATTCTTTACACAGGGTGACAAATTCATCATAGATCTTTCGCATGGTACCCTCAAATGTTGATACTTCAGTGAGTATCGCTTTCCTCATCTCCCCCATTGCGGAAACTGCATTATGCGTTGACACTCGAAGTTGCTTTGCCTCTTGCACGGTAGCCTACAAGTTATTTTCTAGTTGTCCATTCTCATCCATGAAGTACTTAAGGTTTGAGCTTGTTTCTCCTACATAGGCCAAGATGGCTTCGGCAAGGGATGTTGGATGCTTCCTGGTTTCTACCACTATCACCCTTTCCTTAAAGAATGCATGTGATGCATGATCATACGGAAAGTGTTTCCTCCACGCCTGTACAATCTTCTTCTGCAACTCATCAAATGATATATTGTACACATCAATGATTGAATCTTCATTAAGGAGAACAGTTCTCCTTTCTCACTGTGGATTGGTTCTAACACTAGAGGTGGTGGAGACTGAGAGTGTAACAACCATAGTGAAAATTCCATGTAATAAAAGTTAATAAAGGAAAAATAAGACCATGGTTAAGGGAAACTTATTCCAAGCTGAATGTTGGGCAAAAATATCATAGTGGGCATCACTGGATGTGCTTATGGCTAAAGGAAATTGGAAAAGGAAAACGTGAAGGCATTAAAAAGGAAAAAAGGCATTTTTGGCACACTTATTTATGAAAATAAAGGAAAATAGGAGAAAAGGGAAGTAAAAGGTCATAGGTTTCATGTGAGGAATTAATGAAGGAAAATAATGGAAATTGAAGAAAATAGAGGCTTGATTGATAAAGAGGCTTCTAAGGATCAGTTGGCAGGCTTGGTCAGTGTAGGCTTGGTTAGTTTAGTTTTGGAGCTCTCCCATTATTCTCCCTCTCTCACTCACTCTTGGACACATAGAGTTTTCTTGGAGAACTCGAGCTTTGGAGCAAGAAATGAAAAGCAATCGAAAGGAAAGGAAGGAAAACAAGGATCAAGCAAGGAAGAGTTGGATCAAGCAGCTTCAGCAGGAATACTTGCAAGTAACATATTACATATGTGATTTCCTAGTTGGTTTTGACATGCATGGATTTTCATGTTGGTGTATGGTTCTCTTGTTGCTGATGGCATGGTTTTGTTGGGTTATGACAGTGGTTTTCAGCCTAGCCTTGCCTTTTTATGGATGCCAAGGTGTGTTGGGATGTTGATCTCAGTTTTTAGCTTTGGAATTTCTGAATGGATTTTGGAATCCAGGGTGGAGGTGGTCTCAAGGTTCATTCCTAAAGGCCTAAGAATGCCTTGACCGTTTTGGAGAGAAACAGGGTAAATCTTGAGGGAGGTGTCTCAGTTTAGGGCCTAGTGATCTGGGATTAGATTGAGATAAAGCCTCGGAGACAAGGAGATAGAAAATTCCTCAAGGATAGTGATGGATTGTGGATGGCATTCCAAGTTTGATTCGGTTTTTTATTGGAGCACTGGTTTTGGTGTGATCACAGATGGGTGAGGGTGGAGGTGGTTTAACCTCTGGATTCCCTTGGTTGTTCTTGGATTGGTTTTTCCATGAGATCCCTCATTCATGCTTGGAATATGGCACGTTGGTGACAGGCTGAAAAAAAGATTTGGTTTAGCCATGTCTACAGTTGGGTGGTACATGGAAATCCCAAAACTTGTTGGATTTTCCTATGTTTAATAAAAGCTAAGTTCTCTTTCTTTTGTACTTATTAATATGTGGATTTAATGGCTGATATATCACTATTATTTTCATGGTTTGATGTTGGTTATAAGCATGGCTATATGATTGGTTATTGTCATGGTTATTTCATATATTTACTTGTAACTGGAAGGATAATGGATGCAAGACCTAATTGATGTCATAATAGTTCAAGGGAGAAGGTGGTGATCCTTCTTCTCAGGTATAGTAAGAGTTTTCAGTCATTCATGCTCTGTCTTGTATCCTAGACCTGTAAATTATATTGATGCCAAGTGTTTGACAGGATGTCAGTCCCAGTTGGGGATGGTCGGGCCTAGTCCTGGAGTTAGTTTTGGTTTATTAATCTTTCCATCATGTGTTTAATGGATTCCAAAAGTTACAACAAGTTCTTGGTAGAGTCTAGAATTCTGGGCTTGAAAAGTGCCTTAAAACCCATGGACTCTAGCACAGGTCTATTGGAAATAGTCCCTGGACACAACCATGTAGGCTTGTGGGAGCATCCAGAGTTTTCTAGATGCTGGCATGCCCATAGCATGGGAATGTCTAGAGGTTTATAGCTTAAGAACTCATTGGGACCCAGGGGAATCATACCTGTGTGGTTGGGATGGCTCCTAGGAGTGTTTTTGTTGATGTGGAAGGTATTTTTGATCTGTTTCCATCAATTCCACTTCCTTAAGAACACCAAGGAGGTTGAATCATATCATAGTAGCCTCTTGCCACATGTTTACCCCAATTTTCTAGTTACTTGGGTAGATATGGAAGGAGAGTGTTACAGAGTGGTATTAGAGCGGGTTGTGCTCTCTTTGGGTCACATATGATACCACAGAGTGGTATTAGAGAAGATTGTGCTCTCCTTGGGTCATATTCGATACCATAGAGTGGTATCAAAGCATGGTTCACCCCTAGGACTAGATGGGCTATGTTTTGATCATGTCAATTGCATATGTGTTTCTTACGTTTATAGTCCATGTGCGTGTTCGATTTACATGGTGTTGATCATGGTTGTCATGATGTCGTCATGTGAAGGTTAAGGGCATTGTTGTGGGATGTATTGTCATGAGTGTATGGTTGTATATGTATTTGTTATGCATGTATGGTAGGTTGGACATTCATTGCGAGGTCATTGTATGCAATTAGGTCATCATGATGTTGTTGGATGAGATAGAGTAGGAGATGCAGATCATTAAGGTGAAGTTACATCATTGGACCTCAAGACAAGATCATGTCATCATATAGGTTTGGATGTTGGGCATGCAAGTATGTTAGTTAATGGATTTTTATATCCATTAGGTTTATGTACATGTCTATTGATGTTATGGTTACATACATGATAGATGATATTTGATTAGTGTAGTCATACGCACATGTGTCGGATAGTCATGAGTGGTAGTTTCCTGTGGTTGTATGCATTGCTCTTGTTGTTTTATGTTAGATAACTTGATGATTATGTTATATGTTGTTCATGAGTATGTTATAGGTTAACTTGTTGTTGTTATATGATAGTTAGAATGATGATTAGGTTATATGTTGTTGATGAGTGTGATATATAACGTGTTGTTGTTATATGCTAGTAACTTGATGATTAGGGTTATTACATTAAGATCTTGATGTTATATGATAGAAACTTGATTATTAGGGTTATTACATTAAGATCTTGATTTTATATGTATCGTGCTAAATTGGATCGGCCTATACAAATGGTTAGGGTTATGAAATTCGGGTATGAGTCAACTTATTTGTGACATTGTGTTGTACTAATATAGAATGATCGTACATATGTGATTGTTATGCTTAAATGACAAATTTTTATTAGTTTATGATGTGAACATGTTAGCTAGTGACTATTATGGATATCATGACCTTATTTATTTTGAGTTGATATGTCATGAAATTATATCATGCTAATCTGGATTAATTTTGTAGACAAGATAGCCTCCCCTTAGATACATTAAGGTATGAGATTTCTTATGTCATCTACTTTGTGCTTGAATGTTTGATTATGTTGTTTAATTGGTGTTTGAGTGTTGGTGTCTATTATGCCACCTATTTATTGTCTGAATGTTCTATTACTTGCATGATATGAATATGTTTCTGTAAGATTTCCTTAATGAATGATCTTATTTTAAGATGATTGTAATAACACATAAGTGTTGAGATAGCTGACATGTACTTGAGTGTAATAGGTGACAGTTGTAGTATTATGTCTAATGAATATGAGTTGACTATGAATTATGACATGATTGCTAGTCTTGGTAAAGGTTGATTTCAAATTGATAGATATGATTGTCTTGATATTTGGAACATGTGTTTGACATGTGTAAACAATGCAGGAAACATGCTTGGTATTAGAATGACAAGGTAATAGTTGATGTGTTTATATAACTAATAGTTGGGTGATGTGACAGTGCATAGTAACACTCAATTGCAGCAAGGAAAATGTCAAATAAAGGAATTGGGAAAGAATTCTTTTGCCTATGTTTGGAAACCCTAATTCCAAACAAATGTGTTTTTCATACAGGAAGTATTCTTAACCTTAATCTTGTCTGACATTATGTGGATATGTTCTAAATTCATGAACTTGTATTTGACATGTATATTAGCTAGCCTCTAGTTATAGGTGGATTTATTAAGGGAATTGGAGCCTCTTGAGAGATGGTGTGGATGTGCTTAGTTGAAAGCAACATGCTTGGCACAACAAGGTAACGTAACCAGTGTATTGTTATGTATATTTAAGCATTGAAAGTTATGTGTTGATGGAAGTATGATGCAATGGATTGCATGGAAAAGAAATTTCCATGGAATCTTGAAGAAGGATCAAGTTGAGCTTTCCCATGGAAGGACTGGGAACCATGGGGATTGATTCATGTGTCTATTGTTAGTCTTGTTCTTTTGGTCTTTTGGTGATTTTATGCTTGATTGCGGTGTTATTTTCTTCTTGTGCATGGCCATGCCACTTTGGTTATGGTGCTGTATTGTTGTTGGTTTACCATGGCTTGCTTCTTATTTTTTTCTTGTCTTACCTTTTATGTTTGGGGTATGGGTAATTGGTTGGGAAAAGAGGAAGTTAAGGGAGCTTGGGGAGAGATCTGTGGTACCCGATAGGTAAGGTAAGACTTGGATGAAGCTCAGTGCATGTACAAGGATAGTTGAAGGCAAGAGTATGACAACCAGTTGGACTAGTAGGGTCCATTTTCGTAAATGGATGATGGCAGGACAATCATGGGAGAGGTAATCGGGAAAAGAGGTGAATGGATTTTAGGCATAATATGCCTTGGCTATGTTGGGAATTGTTGTTCTCGATGTTGCCCATGAGTTGCACACATAAAGGGATTTCTCTTAACCTTGAATTTATGATATCTGGTTTATGTTGATGACTATATATGTATACATGTATGTATGTATGTTATTGTCTGACAAGGTTAGCGAGACTCATTCTTGTGGAGGAATGATTACTTATGCAAGTGAATGGCATGAAGAGAATGAGGAATCAAGTGGAAATAGTACCCTGATGGATCTCTGAGGTTAGTATCATGTGGTTATGAGTTGATATTATGTGATTATATTATGTCTATATTATGGATAGGCTATAATGAGGGATACATCAGCAAAATGAAAGTAATGTGATTTTCAGCATGCTACGATAAGCATGGATGGAGGAGAGACACTAGAAGCAAGGTTTCCTAGTAGAGACAATGTGTTTTTCGATGTGTGGTACTACTATTGTGCATATATTGTATATGTTGTACATGTTGCATCTATGATGTTGTGCACATGTGGTATTGTGTATAAATAGTGTGTGTACATGTTGTTATGCAATGTTATTTACAGGATGGTACAGATAGTGTTGTGTGAATATTGCATAAGCAGTGTTGGGAATAGATGGTGCTTTGTATATGTTGCATATGTGTCGTTGTGTGCATATGGTGCTATGCACATGTTGGATATGCAGTGCTTTGTGCGGATGATGCTATGTACATGTTAGATATGTAGTGTTTTGTACATGCGGTGTTGCGTGCATGTTGTAAATGTGGTGTTATGTACATATGGTGTTGTGTGCATGATTTTACAAGTGGTGTTGTGTACATGTTGTACATATGGTGTTGTTTGCAGGTGGTATTGTGCACATGTCGTGCATATGGTACTGTGTACATGTTGTGCCATGCATGTGGTGTTGTGTACATCTATTGTTGTGTCCATGTTGCACAGGTGGTAAATTGTACATGTGGTATTGTGTACATGTTGTACAGGTGGTGTCGTGTACATGTCATGTTGTGTACACATTATGTAGGTGGTGTTGTGTATAGGTGGTACTATGTACATGTTGTACATGCGGTACTAGTGTACATGCAATATTATGTGCATGTCATACATGTTGTGTTGTGTACATGTGGTATTATGTATGTTCATGGTGTAGTCATGGTATCATGAGATGTGTATTCGTTGTGTTGTAATATGTGTACGTATATGTATTGTTGTGTACATCGGGTGTAGGTGTATGTATTGCCTTATTGTGTACACCAAATGTAGGTGTATGTTTTGTGTTGTGTTGTACAGTGGGTGTAGGTGTATGTGTTGTATGCTAGATATAGATGCATGTATTACATGGTGTTATATGTCGTGTGTGGTTGTATGTTTGTGGTTCACACTATATGTATGTGCACATGGTTGAGGACAAGGCATTGGGTGTTTTTCAAGTGTGGAAATTGATCCGAAGTACGTGTTGGTTGCTAAATTTGCCTACATTTTTCCCGCATTTTTATCCTTTTCATGTTCTCATTTACAAAGGTATACCTTTTTATTCGAATGAAGCATAGTCATAGGGGATTATTGCCTAAAGTGACTTGCTAACTTAAGTTTCCTTGCAAATTCGAAGGAATGATGATCAAGACCATGATTTAGTGTATGATAACTATTGAGTTGGCAACACTATCTTTGGATATCCGCTGCAATGGTGGTTCAACTTATCAGCTAGCACAAGTGTTATCTTTATATTCTGTTATATCTTAAGAATCGCTATGTATTTGTAGGCAGATAGCTTCCATAATCTTAGGCATTGTTGTTTGTTAAATGAAATGTATAAGTAGTGTTATGGGGCTGGGAAATCCACCGCTAAGAGATACACGATAATTTTGAGTTGTAACAGCAGACCCTTGTAATTTTATTTTGATTAATGTAATTTTTGATCTTCTGAGCATTTTATAGTTCTTGATCTTGCCACATCCCTGATCAAGGAGTTGGGCCTACTTTCCTGATCGGGTGTTGTTGGATTAGTTATGTGCGTAGGTTTATTTTTGTTGCGTCATTTTCTTTCTATGTAATGATCTATCAGTGTATTGTTGTGAGTCTTAACTTGTTGTTACTCTGATTGTTGTTACAGTTATTACTTATTGTTACACATTGTTATGTTTATGATTAAATGTTCAATGTTGGGTAGGGAAATTGTGGCATGCATATACCTTGCATGATAGCCTTGAAATAACCAGTCGAGCCCTAGGTTGACAATTAGTGTGGAATTGGGTGAATTGTACGATTCATATTTGAACACCAACATTTTGGCGTCGTTGTCGAGGAGGCTATCGAAGGCGCAAAATTACGGCCATTATTGACCATAGGACCGATCTCTTGTCCCGTGGAGGGAAGTTTTTCACCCTGCTCTAGGTCTTGAGCATTTTATTGTTTTGTTTCTTTCGTAGGAACCGCTCTCTCATCCTGGGAAGGGAATTTTTTTCACATTGTTTAAGGTCCCTAGCTTATATTTTTTGGTTGGTTTATTTTCCTTCCTTTACTTTATTTTTAGGGGCGACTCTCTTGTCTTGGGGAGGGAATTTTTCACCTTGCTTCAGGTCCTGAGCTTTCAATTTTCTTGAATGTTTTCCTTTTATTTTATGATTACATGAATAAAGATACAAATAAAAGGGGCATAGGAAGACCCCAAAAAATAGGAAGGAAAGATCTAGGCAGAATTACCTACATCTAAGAAATCATTTCAAAAGATGAGTCATGAGAATCTTCTCGAGTTGTTGTTAGGGTGAGATCTCATACGAGATCTGGAGGGCATTCAGTTTCACAACCAGAACCTCCCCCAATAATAGAAGCACAATTCAGGGAAGAAGAAGTAGTAAGCAGATGATTGGAGGAAACGAACATTGTGAATTCAAAAGAAGAAGACTTGAGGGAATTCTTTGCACCATTTGATCGAGGAAGTGATGTAAAACAGTCTCAACCTTGCATTATAGAACAACCAGAACATGTTGAGATTCCAAGTGAATATTGGAAGATATTCATGGTTCTTGCAACTTCTTTGATCGAATTCCCAATTGGAGATATCATGGGTGATACACCTATGAAGCATATTCCTTTGACATCATTACCTAACTTCCCTGGTCTTTCTTCTGAATATTTGGACACATTCCTATCTGAATTTGATTTTGTCTTTCGAGGGTATGACTATATTTCTGATGCCCAAAAATTGAAGATATTCCCCACCACGTTGAAGGGAACAACTTTTAAATGGTTCATGGGTTTAGGGAGGTGTCTATTACTACATAGGATGATATGAAGACAATTTTCCTCGAAAAATACCAAGACTACTGCAAATCCAGAGATGTTAAGGAAAAAATCTTTAAGATTATGCAGAAAGAGGATGAGAACATGGAGGACTTTGTGGAACATTTCAAATACAGTTTGCAGAGATCAAGCCATAGTGATATGAATAAGGACATCTTGAAGATAATTTTTCTCTGGGCACTGTAGTAGGAAACATAGATATATGAAAAGAATAATGTCGATCTATTAGGAAACCATAGAGAAGAATGAATCCTGCTTTAAAGAACATTGTCAAAGACGAACTATAGAAACTATTAGATGTGGGATTTATTTACCCAATATTGGATATTCAATGGGTATCCCCAACAGTCATTGTTCCGAAGAATAATGGAAAGTGGCAGATTTGTGTTGATTACAGGGAATTAAATAAAGCAACTTAAAAGGGTCATTTTCCCTTACCCTTTATTGACTAGGTCCTTGATACATTAGTTGGAAAAAAGTTCTTCTCCTTTCTGGATGGATTTAGTGGGTACAACCAGATCCAAATAGCTCATGAGGATCAAGATAAAACTACCTTCACATGCCCTTGGGGAACCTTTGCATATCGAGTCCTCCCATTCAATCTCTGTAATGCACCCACTACCTTTCAACAGGCAATATTAGGAATTTTTTCTGATCTAGTTAATGATAGTGTTGAAATCTACATGGATGACTTCACCCCATATGGGGATTCTTTTGAAGAAGGTCTGGAAAACTTAGAGAAATTACTTAAAATATGTAAGAAAACACATGTTTCTCTTAGTACAGTGAAATTCCATATGATGATGAAAGAAGGAAAAGTGTTGGGACACCTGCTTTCAGTTGTAGGAATTTGGGTTGATCCTGCCAAGGTAGAAGTAATAATAATTTTTCCAACACCTAAGACACCAACAAAGGTGCGTAGTTTCACCTGTTATAATTTCTATTATACACATTTTATAGAAAAAAGTTTCTAAGATATCATTTCCACTTTTTCAATTGTTACCTAAGGATGCAGATTTTGTGTGGATAGATGAATTTGAAACAACCTTCGTGGAAATCAAAGAACTAGTTTGCAAATCACCAATATTACGTGGTCCTGATTGGAAGCTCCCATTTCATATCTCTACATATTCTTCTCACACAGCAGTAGGGGCAGTCTTGGGACAACAGGAAGACAAGAAATGGTACGTGATCTATTACGTCAACAAAAATATGACTCATGTTGAACTGAACTATACAGTAATTGAACAAAGAGTTTTTGGTTGTTATTTATGCTATTAATAAGTTTCGGCATTACATTATAGGGTATCCCACTTTCGTGCACACTAATCATACAACCATCAGTATCTGATGAATAAATGATAACTCCTGGTCATATTATGACATGGTTATTATTAATTCAAGAATTTTATATTACCATTGTAGATAAGCCAGGGAAAGATAATGTAGTTGCAAATTTCCTATCTATGCTAGATACTAGTGATGAAGGTACATTTGTAGAGGATAGTTTTCTAGATGAGCATCTTTTTGCAATTTCTACTCACACTCTGTGGTATGCAGATATTGTTAACTATCTTTCTATAGGAAAAGTACCTCAACACTTGCCATACAAAGAGAAGCAAAAGATTATCCATCATAGTGACCTATATTTGTGGATAGAGGGATACCTCTTTTCTATAGGACCTAATCAACAAATCCAACACTGCATAGGTGAAGATGACATCTATGATGCGAGGAACGCTACTCACGATGGCCCCTATGGAGAGCATTTTGCAAATAAGCGGACATGTCATAAGGTGTTACAGATGGGGTACTATTGGCCCTATATTTTTCATGATGCAAGGAAATATGTTCTAGGATGTGATAGATTCCAGCGGATGGGACAACCTGATCGATCAGATGAGATGTCGTTATAGCCTCAACTAGCTCGTGAGCCCTTTGAGAAATAAGCTATCGATTTTGTTGGGCCATTCAATCCGCCTTCACATAAAAAGGTCCACATTATGGTCTGCACGGATTATGTGACAAGATGGATAGACGTCAAGGCTGTTGCGAAAGCAACTGAAGATGCTGTCTCAGAATTCTTATTTGAAGAAATTTTCACTCGATGTGGAGCTCCTAGAGAGATATTTTCAGATGGAGGGTCACAGTTCACATCACATATGATAGCAGGACTTATGGAGAAGTATGGAATAAAGCACAGGGTGACATCTCCATATGATCCTCAGGCGAATGGCCAAGTCGAGAGTACAAATAAAGTGCTGGAGAATATCCTTACAAAGACTCTAGCAAACCATTGCCAAAATTGGGCTGAAAATCTTTCTAAGGCACTTTGGGCATATATAACAACATGGCATAACACAACAGGATTTTTGCCATACGAGCTTGTCTATGGAAAACCCCATTTGTTTCCAGTGGAAATTGAAATTAAGACACTCGGGACAACCCTTCAAGTAGGTTTGGATCTTTCAGAAGCCAAGAAACACCGACTAGATCAGTTAAATGAGTTGGATGAAATTCGTTTGATAGTTTTCCAGAACACTGCTGCAATTCAGCAACAGTGAACTAAATGGCATGATAAATTTATAAAAAAAAGTGTTTCAAAGAGGATATTGGGCATTTCTCTATGACTCTCGGTTCAAATATTTTAAAGGAAAACTCTGCTCTAGATGGATGGGACTGCATGAAGTTGAAACTGTGTTTTATAATGGGACTGTTAGACTCATAAAAATCGATGAGGCACATACTCCCCTAATTGTAAATGGACATCACCTCATATTGTATCACCATCCAGTTTCTAAAGACTCCTTTATTAAACATCTCTCTAATAATTCTAGTTTTGAAATTGTTAGTGCAGAGAACTCTTCCTCTGCACCTCTTGTTTAATTCAAAAAAAAAAAAAATACATACATACATCTATATATATATAAATAATAAAATGTTGTTACTACTCTATCATTATTTTTCTTGTAGGTACTTCACTGGTGCTGCTACTCCACTAGTGTTGTTACCCCCCTAATGATGTTACTCTGCCGATGTTGATTTCATCTAAGTACTTCACTGGAGTTGTTACTCCTCCAGTGTTGTTACTTTGCGAATGTTGATTTCGTCTAAGTACTTCACTAGTGTTATTAGTCCTCCGATGGTGTTACTCCTCTAGTGTTGTTACTCCTCCAGGGTTGTTACTCCTTTGGTGTTGTTACTCCATCCGTGGCGATTCCATCTAAGTACTTCACTGGTGTTATAACTCCTCCGGTGTTGTTACTCCGTCAAGGTAAGTCGCAAGGTAGGTCCCTGACCGACTTCATGGATTTGATTAATATTTCACCTATGACATGACTAGACATGACCGTGGACAATTATCCCTTAGTTGGCGGGAGGTATAGTATTTAATAGTTAATAGAAATGATAATTTATCATTATCATTGTTAAACCTCGCACCAACTCGTACATTCCACGATCATTATTCTGATCCCCACCATACCTTGCACATTTATCCATACGCATTGGAAATTGAACTACATACGATTGCATTTAATTACGGTCCTTCCCAATGCGTTGTAATAATTGTCATTATTACTACGATCCACCATGGATTTTCCCCATAACATTTGCCTGGATTTCCCTATCACTACATCCTTTGCCACTGCAATCCCTATCATTGCAACGTTACCGACTAACAATCTCTTCAATTGCTTTGCTGCTACTCTGAGTGCTTCTACAGAGCAACTGGCAGAATCGGTGGGAAAGCTATTAGGCACGAACTGAAAGACATAGCACAGGTCTGACACCATCCAGATGTATGGCAGGTTTTCCAAGATGTAGGAAGGAACACCTATTTTGAGCGGTTGCAGGGACTCAATAAAGCCGTTACAGTCAAACTTGCATTGAATTTGGATGGGAATTATTATAGAGTTCGTGGGATGGACATTCCCATCATTGAAGAAATTATCTTGACTTTTAGCAGATTGCCGCAAGGATGGCAGAAATGGTTCGCCCGAAAATCGCCCTTACTAGAATTTTCGAATTTATTCTTGCAGGTAGGAGAAACCGTGGTTCATAAGGGAAGGGGATAATATCAGAAATCCTTTCCACATCCATGGGCAAAGGTCACATACCTTGTTGTGCGTTACATTACTTGTGAAGGTTAGCTCTATACATTGTTCAAATACAATTTTAAACTTCTTGCATGCCTTTGGTTCCGTCATGTGCATTCTCTGGATATGTCATATTTCTTATGGAACAACCTTCAATTAATGGCATGGTATGCTCGTCGGTCACGCCAACCATTGGTGTCCCTCACAAAGGACGGGCTTGTTAGGCTACTGTTGGTGCATGCCCTGTTAAAGTCTTTCGTGGCTTGGCCAAAATTCATTGAATTAGCAAAAGAGGAACTTGCGGCCATGATGCCGGCAAGAGAGGAAGAAGAATTAGTGGTAGATGAAGAAGTTGCAGATGACACTTCTCCACAAGAACTAGTGTCAGATGTTGAACAATTGGAAGAGTTAGCGACGGAACAAACTACAATAGAATTTCCAGCAGAGGAAGGGACCACAGATGATGTTGTTACATAAGAACCAACATTGACTGCCGACCTGGAAGAAGGAGCAATGGAAGTAGAAGGAAGTGCAGGCAGCACTATTAGACAAGAACCAACATCAACTACTAAATTGATGGAAGAATTTCCAGCAATGGAAGAAACTGTAGGCGATGTTTTTACACAAGAACCAGTGTCGCCCACCAAAGTGATGGAGGAATCGGTGGAAGAAACAAGAGCCATAATCTACATTGTTACACAAGAACTAGTGTCGACTGCCGAGCAAGCGGCCGAAATAGAAGAATAGGTGGCACAGGAAGAAAAGAAGGAGAGTGCATAGTAACCATTAGACAAAGGGGAAGGAGAAAGAATTGAAGGACTTGAAGCTGTTGAAAATAGCAACAAGAAATGCTCTCCCCAGAGTATTCTTTTGTGTTTCATGTGTGATTGAATCTTCTTCTCTGTTATATGTGTTTTGTTTGATCTTGCTCAAATCGATTAAGCTTCCGCAAGTTTGATTGTAGAAGTAGATTAAGTATTTTGCTTTAGTACATTGCATAATCAGTTTAATCTACAGTGAGAATTTCTACATGGTATCAAAGCAAAGGTGATCAAAGCAGAGAACAATATACAAGAAGGTAGAAGTTCGAAGTTCGAAGTTCTTGATTGTAGGTATAGAATCAATTTCTTATCACATCTCAAAGTTCACCAATGACGTTCAATGGCTTGAGACTCGAGTATGCCCTGGATGGCAGCTCAAATTACATAGCCTGGAAGGATCGCATGGAAGCGGTATTAGAGGAAAATAGTTTGAAGGACTTCATTGATCAAGAAGTCCCCAAGCCAGCAGCAGCTAATGCCCAAGAATTGGAGGAATCGAAGAAATGTGTGGCAAGAGCGAGGAGGATTGTTTTGGAGGGAGTTTGAGACCATATTGTCTCGAGTCTCCATGGGAAGGAGACTTTGTTTTCAATGTCGAAGACATTGAAGGATCTATATCAGAAAAGCAGCGACCAGAGGAAGCTGGCGCTGAAGGACAAGCTTCGGAAAATCAAGTGTGAAAAGGGCGGCACAATCTCTACATATCTTAACAAGCTCACCACCTACAGAGATGAGCTTGCAAGTGTAGGAATCACGACAACTGATGATGATATGGTGAGTCTTGCTCTCCTCGGTCTTCCTAAGAGCTGGCATAGCTACCAAGACTCAGTGAATGGAAGACAGAAATTTCTAGATTGGGAATGACTGTAGTTGGTTTTGATGCAGGAGGAGATCAGGAGAAGCACCAGAGATGGTTCTTCATCAAAGCATGATGATGAAGAAAATATAGCCTTAGCGAGTAAGGTGATGAAAGGGAAAGGGAAGGCTTCCCATTCCAAATTGAGTTCTTCCCATGGTGGGAAGAATATTGACAAATCTAAAGTGTGATGCTTTAATTGTCATGAGGTGGGCCATTATGCAACAAATTCTCCAGTGAAGAAATCCAAGAAGGGATCCTCGAAAGGATCTGATGCTGAGGCACTAGCCTCACAGTTTGAATTGGATTTTACCCTCATCGCTTGCATGGTTTCATCGATGGTGGGTTGTGTTTGGTACCTGGACAGTGGAGCCTCATTCCACATGACCGGCGATAAGAGTTTATTCAATACCTTGGAGGAGAAGGACCTCCATATGCGCATAGAGATGGGTGATGATGGAAAGTACCGTGTTTCAGGTGAAGGTACGGTTGTGTTTCAGAGGGAGCATGGAGCTCCTCTCACCCTGACTGATGTAAAGTATGTGCTTGGACTAAAGAAAAACTTGGTATCGGTCGCGATGTTGGAAGACAAAGGCTATGGTGTAGTCTTCAGTAAGGAAAGGCGTTCCTGAGACACATAGCCACGGGTCAGACCAAAAGGATTGGGATTCAAGTGAAGAATCTCTACAAGCTGGAGGTATATGATTGTGCTGCATTGAGTTCCAAAGCAGAATTGGTGCAAAGCCAAGATATTTGGTGAGTTATGGCATAGAAGATTGGGCCACTTGCATCATGGGGCCTTGAAGATAATGCAATAGATTTCTACCAGACTTCCCAAAGGTAAAATTGAGCAATTGGACACATGCAAAGGTTGTACCTTGGGTAAGTATGCAAAATCTTCCTTTTAGGATTGAGACAGTCGAGCTGAAGCAATCTTGGAGCGAGTTCATATAGATGTGTGTGGACCATTCTCGACAGCCTCCACTGCTAAACAAAGGTACTATGTTATTTTCATTGATGATTTTTCTCGTAGATGCTAGATCTATTTCATGCAGAAGAAGGATCAAACCTTCTCAAGGTTTTGTGAGTTCAAAGCCTTGGTTGAGAAAGAATCAAGAAAGAAGATCAGGGCCTTGAAAAGCGACAATGGTGGAGAGTATGTCTCTCAAGAGTTTAAGGACTTCTGTGCAACAAAGGGAATTAAATAGGAGTTGATAGGCACCTCATAACCCACAACAGAATGGAGTGGACGAGAGGAAGAACAGAATGATTGTGGGAGTAGCTCGAGCGATGCTACATGACCAAGGCCTACCACTTCAATTATGGGTTGACGTATGCAACACAGTGGTTTGCTTACAGAATACAAGCCTGCATCGCATACTTGCGATGAAGACACCAGAGGAAGCTTTCTTTGGGAAGAGACCAGATGTGGGTCACCTCAGGATCTTTAGCTCATCAGTTTATTGCCATGTGACCAAGGATGCCTGGAAGAAGCTAGAGCTGACAGCTGAGTTGGGGATACTTGCAGGGTACACTAATACTCCCCATAACTAGCAGGTGTATTTGCCTACCAGTCAGAGGATAGTGGTTCGCAGAGATCTTAAGTTTGATGAGATGAAGGCCATGCGAGTTTCCCTTGAGAGGGAGCTCAAGATGCAGGCAGAGGAGTAACTTTTGGTTCCTAAGGAGGAGGAGCATCAGACTGATGCGGAGTAGCTGCATGCAAAGGTTTCGGGAGTCGATACATCCACTCATGTAGAGTCTTCCAAAGATGGGCAGAAGCACACGAGAGAAGCTGACAGATTGTTGTCGGATGTGAGAGAGAATGTGGGAGAGCCATATTCTACGCGCAGACAGAGGAGGTCACCTGAGTGGTACACTAGTTACATGGCCCTTGTTGGGGAATGTGTAGAGACCGAACCATATTCCTTTGAGGAAGCAGTGCAGCAACTAGTTTGGGTTGATGCTATGGTGGAGGAGTATGACTCCATAGTTCAGAACAATGTTTGGGATGTGGTTCCAAGACCGTAGAACAAGTTAGTTGTGAATTCCCATTGGCGTTACAAGGTAAATCATGCTGCTAATGGTAAGATGGAGAAACATAAGGCAAGGTTTGTTGCCCGTGGTTTCTCACAGGTCGAGGGGATCAACTATGATGAGACTTTTTCTCCTGTAGCAAGGTACTCATCTATCAGATCAATGTTGGCACTATCATCACAAATGGGTTGGAAGATCCATTGGATGGATGTGAATACTGCATTCCTCAATGGCAAGATTGAGGAAGAGGTGTACATAGATCAGCCAGAAATATTTGAGACCTTCGATCGTGAGTAGCATGTGTGCTGACTCAAGAGAGATTTGTATGGGCTGAAGCAAGCACCTCGTGCTTGGTACACTAGGATTGAAAACTACTTCACTAGGTTGGGCTTCACAAAGAGTGAAGTGGATGCGAACTTGTACCACATCATGGTAGAAGGTAAGCAGTTGACCATTGTTGTTTATGTTGATGATCTAATATTGACAGGTGATGATCAGTTGATCATGTCTTACAAGGAGGACCTTGCAAGAGAGTTCGAGATGAAAGACATGGGTCTCATGCACTGCTTTCTAGGCATGGAAGTGTTGCAAAAGGATGGGGAAGTGTTTGTGTCTCAAGGCAAGTATGCCAATGAGATACTGAGGAGATTCCACATGGAGAAGTGCAAGCCCATGCAGACTCCTCTAGCAGGTAAATGGAGGAAGGAGGATGCTACTTCAAGAGAAGTAGTAGAGGCTATTGTGTATCGGAAACTTATGGGTTCATTGATGTATTTAGTGAACACACGACCAGATTTATGCTTTGGGGTGAACCAGCTAAGTCAAGCTATGGTTCAGCCTACCAAGTTGTTTTGGAAGGCAGCGAAGCATGTTTTGAGATATCTTAGAGGCACATCTCAGTAAGGATTATGGTACAGACGGTTAGAGGGAGTGAAGCTACAAGGCTTCATAGATGCAGATTGGGCAGGGAGTCCATCAGATCGGAAGAGCACATCAGGAGGAATTTTCAACCTTGGTTTAGCTGCAGTTTCTTGGTACAGCAGGAAATAGAGGTCAGTTGCACTTAGCTCAGCAAAGGCTAAATGAACGGCTGCAAGTCAGCCAACATGTGAGGCCATTTGGATGTGGAAAATTCTAGCTGGTTTGTTTGATCAGAGGATGGATCCAACTGTGATCTATTGTGATCATCAGAGTTGTATCAAACTCTCTAAGAATCCAGTATTTCATGACAAGTCCAAGCACATAGACATTCGGTATCATCATCTCAGAGACTGTGTGGAGAGTAGGATCATGTTGTTGCGGTATATTTTGACCGAGGAGCAAGATGCTAAAATTTTGACTAAGGCATTTTCAAAGTGTAAATTCAAGTTCCACAGAGACAGGATCGGGGTGACAGATAATCCATTTCTTGTTGAGAGGGAGTGTTGAAAATAGCAATAAGAAATGCTAAAAATAGCATTGATATAGATAGCATTTGAGGATATATTCCAATTTTAATTAGTCCCTGAATTAAAATTGAGAATTAAAATTTGAATTTAGTCTCACCAGCTATTTGAAAAAATTCATCTTAAGTTAATTAGTTGGAGAAAATCAAATGTGAAATCTTTATGAAGACATGCAACAGTTATCCCTTTGATTGAGGAAGTTATCCCTTAATTAAGGAGATAAGGGTGAGTTGTATTTGAGTTGTAATTAGTTAGCTCAGTTAACTGAGTTAAGTCCAGTTAAATTAGTTCCAAACAGTTTGTGGAACTAATTGTGAGTTCAGTCAGTTAGCATGCATGCATGCAACTAGTGTTCTGAATATTCTCTCATAAATAGCTCATGCATGTCAGTTAAACAAAGACCTAGTTGAGATTAAATGAAGGGACATTGTACTATTAGTTGCTAGAATATTCCCATGTGAATACCTCTTGCATGCAAAAGGAATTCATTCCTTAAGGATTAATGCACAGTTACTACAGAGGTCAGAGCAGTGTGTGAGGTGAGAATCACACTAGTGGCAGCTGGAGGACCCAGGAGAAATTGTGCAAGGAAATAGGAGGCTTGGAGGACTGAAGGAAGGCATATGTGTTGTTGTCTATTCTGTCTATGAGCAGCAGTGAGGGATTTTACTTAGAGTTGGATGGCTTGTGAGCTAAAGCTTTGTGTAATCCTGAGATATTTCCACTTGTATGATAATACAGATAGAGGGGTTTTTAGCTGAGGCTTTCCCTAGAGTATTCTTTTGTGTTTCATGTGTGATTGAATCTTCTTCTCTGTTATATGTGTTCTGTTTGATCTTTCTCAAATTGATTAAGCTTCTGCAAGTTTGATTGTAGAAGTAGATTAAGTATTTTGCTTTAGTACATTGCATAATCAGTTTAATCTACAATGAGAATTTCTACAGAAGCTGTAGGCACTGAAAGGATGGAAATTGAGGAGGATATTCCTCGTTATCTGCTTTCCACTTCCCTGCCAAGAGGGGCAAGAAAAATTTGCTCCCCTAGACACTCAGTGAAAGAAAAGATCTCCCCCCCTTATACTAAGATTTGTAGGGATAGCTACGAGCACCATCGTCGACACTGTCATTAGGGGATTTTTGAGGTCTAAAATGGGCCTCCTAAGGAAATTATAAAATATTAGTGGAAATAATAAAATAAGATTGGCTTACATCATCAAATTTTAAAGGGGAAAAAGACAAAAATATTTTTTCAACTCGCATTTTCAACTTATCTTTGTATGGGTTTACTCAAATTTCGAGTGGAAACACTCAATGGATGCAGAATTTTATTCCTCATCCAAGGACTACCCATGTTGCATACTTTCGATGGACCCTTCTACAATAAAAATGAGAAATACATGAAAAACATGATCGCAATCACATTTTTACATGTATTTCTCAATTTTCGTGTAGTAGGGCCCATCGAAATTATGCAACATGGGTACTCCTTGGATGAGGAAGTAAATTTTGCATCCAACGAGTAATCTCGCTTGAAATTTGAGTAAAAACTTAGGGAGATAAGTTGAAAATACGAGTTGAAAAAGTAGTTTTATTATTTTATTATTTTTTAATCTTTGTACCTTTTACTCCAAAAATGGTGAATCATCCCCCATGGTTGACATCATCATCTTGAATCTTAATGGTTCTTATAAATTTTATTTTGGTTGTACATTTTTCTTAGGAGGCCCATTTTAGACCTCAAAAATCCCCTAATGCACACAAGAACTAGTCTCAACTAGTGGACAAATTCGGCAGATTGAAGAATTAGTGGTCGACATTGTTACACAAGAACTAGTGTCGACCGAAGGGAAAATTGAAGAAATTGTGGTTGATCTTGTTTCCACAGAGCCATTGGAAGAAAATGTTGTTGTTGGTACCAACACGCAAGGGCCATAACCAATTTCTGATCAAATGGAAGAAGATCACTGGGCAACAAAGTAGCTACAGGAAAAGCATGTTGAAAATGTTACTTGTCAAGGGCCTGTAGTGGATCTAGAGTCATTCAGGGAAGATATGGAGGTTCCAAGACCTGTGGAAGAAGATGTTGTGGCTGCCCCCCAAGTTGGGGAGCAGACAAAAGAAATAAGGGTGAAACGGGAGTCGGTTGATGATTTCACTAATGTCAATCCGCCAAATCCAACACCGGCCGCGAGACCAATGGAGGAGGTCGTTATCAAACAAGAATTCATTGAACAGTGCGCAAAGAGAAGGTCCCCATCCAAGAAAGGTATCAGTCATAATTTAAGGATAATATGCAATTAAAAATGGAAATTATTAAGCTAAGGAAGAAGGTGTTACGCTTACAGAGATAGGTGAGGAAGCATAAGAGGAATGTTAGTTGGGCTGCCAGAAATCCTGGAGTCGAAACCACTTCAGCAGTAGTGCAAACTGAAGACAGGCCTACAACTTCAACGGTCGCATAAACTGAGTCATTTTTTCATATGTTTGCGTCACGGGAGTTCTTTTTCACCCTATAAATTCAGAAATGGTAGGCTACTGCATCTCGCCTTCAACGGGGGTCTATCCCTTTGGAAGCCAGCTAGGAAGGAGTGAGAGGAATTCGGGAACAAGCAGTGAAATTGATAAATGATTATATGAAAGAGATAGAGAAAGAAAAACGGAAATGTGAGAAGCAACAAAACAAGATTAAGGAATTAGAAGAGCAAGTGCAGCTACTAAAGGCTCACAAAGATGAATTGTTTACTCTGGTGTAGCAGGAAATGGCGTGTCAACCTCCTGCTCATAGTTATGCTCTATTCATCCATGAATAGTACCTATTCTTCTGTTTGGAGAGCATCCATCAGGAGATAAGCCATGAAATCCAAGATCTAATACAGTTTCTATGTATCTTGAGGGGTCATAATATCCTGAATGAGCACTTAATGTGCAAACTATACATGCACGATTATTTTCTGGGGAATGATCAATCGTTCAATATAGTGCCATATGTGGGGGATATTCAACTAAGAATCTTCACCTTCTTCACGATTAAACATGTTAAATGGGAAAAATCCTTTGACACGTTCGAAGAGAACCAAGCGAACAAGCCACTTGTAATTCAAGCAGAATATTGTCAGGATATGAATATTTTTAACAAACATCGTACCTTCTTGGGAATAGAAGGATTGAAGGGTTAGATGTTGGAAACACAGAAGTGGTGCACTGACATGTGTACAAAGAATATTTTTACTTGTCAGGAGGAGGCTCGAGCCGACTGTCAGAAATGATGGATGTTGTCATCATCAACAATAAGGATACGTGAATCTTTTGGGACCCCTAATTTTGTTTAGGCTTTGGAAAGAATACCACAATATATCGCATGTATTCAACATTGTGGGATCTGATGGATGGGTCTGAGATTTTGGTTTCCCATTGTTTGGCTACCAGCTGAGCAATACACACCATCTTATGTGGTACAAAAGGATTGGTGGAAGGAAGTCCTCACACAGATGGATATAAGGATCCCAGAACAGAAATAGATGTGAAATATGACCTTGCATTGCTCCATGCTCACCATAGTTGCTCTAACCCAAATCTGCGTAGAAGATAAGATGCATGAGGACACGCAGAAAGGCTAGTTGGGGCGTGATGTTGGTTGCTAAATTTGTCTACATTTTTCCCTCCTTTTTATCCTTTTCTTGTACTCATTTCATGTCCTTGTTGTTGATTTGTATTCTAAACAAAAAAAGTATACCTATTGTCATGTCTTTGTGAATTATTAATCAATGAAGCGTAGTCGTAGGGGATTATTACCTAAATCAACTTGCTAACTTAAGTTTCCTTACAGATTCGAAGGAATGATGATCAAGACCATGATTCAGCATATGATCACTATCGAGATGACAGCGCTATCTTTGGATATCAACTACAATGGTGGTTCAACTTATCGACCAACACAACTGCTATATTTATATTATGTTATATCTTAAGAATCGTTATGTATTTGTAGGTAGACAATTGTCGTAATCTTAGGCATTGTCAGTTGTTAAATGAAATGTATAAGTAGTGTTACGGGGCTGGGAAAGCCACTGCTAAGAGATACATGATAATTCTAAGTTGTAACAACAGACCTTTGTAATTTTATTTTTATTAATGCAATTTTTGATCTTCTGAGCATTTAAAGTTCTTGATATTGTCGTGGCCTTGATCAGGGAGTTGGGCCCACTCTCCTGACCAGGTGTTGTTGGATTAGTTGTGTGCATAGGTTTATTTCTGTTGCGTTATTTTCTTGTTGTGTAATGATTTATCAGTGTGTTGTTGTGAGTCTTAACTTGTTGTTACTCTGATTGTTGTTACAATTATTACTTGTTGTTACACATTGTTATGTTTATGATTAAATGTTCAATGTTGGGTAGGGAAACTGTGGCCTGCATATACCTTGCATGATAGCCTTGAAATAACTAGTTGAGCCCTGGGTTGACAATTAGTGTGGAATTGGGTGAATTGTATGAATCATATCTGAACACCGACAATGCATACGAAATAAAGACAAAGTTAGAAGCTAAGGATTGATTAAAGGATAAGTATCAATATTTTATTTCAGTTTTATTATGTGTTTGAATTATGATTATGGTTTATGATGGTTACATGTGATTTATGATTTTGATCTATTATGGTTTTGTTTTGAGCTAGCCTGATGTGATTATCTATACATGATGATTTGGTCAAAGATGCTAGTTTGGCTTGTTGTGATAGGAAGTAAACAATATTTCAATTATTGATGAGCTACCAATGAGGTATGATTTGAAGTTATTTCAATTTATTTTAATCTAATAGAAGTTATGTGCTTGGTACACGAAGCACGAAAATGCTTGTTTTGGTGGTTGAAATCGATTGCAAGCATTAGTAGCAATGAAAAAAGGAATTGGAACATGCAGCAGTATGTTGGTAAAGCACTTTAGGAACAGGGCCATTGTGAGACACTGGTACCCAATAGTGTCTATTTATTGCCATGAGTATGCTATGACCGGTATGATGGTTTTGAGGTAGGTATACGCCTTGGTTGTTTGATCTTCTGATGTGAGGAATCCTTTCCAAGGGATGGATCGTCGGGATAGGGTATGTTGGGGAACTTGGAAGGTGAGTGACTGCATGGAAGGGGTGATCGGATTTCCCTGGAACAATGAGCCAGTAATTGTTTGCTAAGAGGAAAAGTGGCACAAGATTATAACGTTGGACATTGGATGCAATTTTGACTATGGAAGTGGATTTTGGACTTACTACGAAGGAGGTCAATCCTAGTATACTTTAAGGGTGGAGGTGTGAGCCTCTAGATTCCCTTGTTTCAAATGCATGCATCATATCCTTTTATTTGCTGGTTTAGAAAATGTGCATATGTGTATATGCGGTTATTGTAAATATCGTAGTGAGTTATGTTATAAAGCTCCAGTAAGCAGTATGGTTGTTATTTGGTCATGTTGTCATGATGTTTTTCTTTTGAGCAGGTCTTTCATTATAAATACTGCAACGAGCTAAGTTATAAAGCTCCATCGGAAGTATGTTTCCTTTTTAGTGGTTTTACTAAGGTCTTAGTGTGGTTTAACATTGAGGATGGTTTTCCCCAAGTGGGAGTGTTCTGTCATACCCCTGGTGAAAATGTCATGTAATAAAAGTTAATAAAGGTTAAATAAGACCATGATTAAGGGACACTTATTCCAAACTGAATGTTGGGTAAAGATATCGCAGTGGGCGTCATTGGATGTGTTTATGGGCAAAGGAAATTGGCAAAGGTAAAGGCAAAGGCATTTTTGGCACACTTATTTATGAAAATAAAGGAAAAGAGGAGAAAAGGGAGGTGAAAGGTCACAAGTTGCATGTGAGAAGGAAATGAGGGAAAATAATGGAAATTGAAGAAAATAAAGTCTTGATTGATAAAAAGGCTTCTGAGGATCAGTTGGTAGGCTTGGTCAGTGTAACCTTGGTCAATTCCATTTTGGAGCTCTCTCATTATTCTCTCTCTCACTCTTGGAAACTTAAATTTTTCTTGGAGCGCTCCATCTTTGGAGCAAGAAAAGGGAAATGAAGGAAAGCAAGGATCAAGCAAGGAAGAGCAGGATCAAGCAGCTTCGATAGGAATACTTACAAGTAACATATTGCATGTGTGATTTCCTAGATTATTTTGACATGCATGGATTTGCATGTTGGTGCATAGTTCTCTTGTTATCGATGCAATGGTTTTTCTTGGTTATGATAGTGGCTTTCAGCCTAGCCTTGCCTTTTTTTGGATGCCATGGTGTGTTGGGATGTTGATCTCGGTTTTGAGCTTTGGAATTGCCGGATGGATTTTGGAATCAGGGGCGGAGGTGGTCTCAAGGTTCATTCCCAAAGGCCTAGGAATCCCTTGACAAGATTTCGCAGGATACACGGTAAAGCCTGAGGGAGGTGTCTCGGTTTAGGGCCTAGTGATTCGGGATTAGATTACGGTAAAGCCTGAGAGACAAGGAGATGGAAAATTCCTCAAGGATAGTGATGGATTCCAGATGGCATTACATGTTCGATTCAGTTTGTGGTTGAAGCACCGATTTTGGTGTGATCACAGATTGGTGAGGGTGGAGATGGTTTAACCTCTAGATTCCCTTGGTTGTTTTTGGATTGGGTTTTCCATGAGATCCCACATTCATGCTTGGAATATGGCACGAGGGTGATTATCTTAAAGAAATATTTGGTTCAGCCATGTCTATGGTCGGGTGGTACAACAATGTAGACTTTGAAATGGGAACTATAAACTCAAAACGAGAACTCTGGCGAAAAAACCCCAAAAAAACATGAAAAAAAGTGCTAAAAATGAAAAGTGTTGATGCTGAAATAACACTTTTTTTCTAGGGTAAATTTTCAACATGTTTTAAAAATGGCAGTGAAAACCAATTTTTTGTGCAAAAAACACCCTCAAAACGAAAAGTATTGATGTTGGAATAACATTTTTTTTTTTTTGAGGGTAAATTTTCAACATTTTGAAATAATGGCGTAAAATATTTTATCATGACTCCGAAAAACATTAAAATTTCAAAAGAATAATGAAAACATAAAATTAAAAAGTAAAACAAAAATTAAAACAATGAAAAAAAACAAAAACAAAAAATAACAAAACGTAAATAAAAATATATATTAGAAAACAAAACATAAAATAAAAAATAACAAAAAAAATCAAATATATAAAAAAGACAAACAAAATAACAACAACAAAAAAAATCAATCATAAAAATGTTAAAAAAAAAAAAAAAACCTATAAAATAAAAGAATTAAAAAACAAGAAAAAATATAAAATTAAATAAATAAATAAATATATATATATATATATAGAGAGAGAGAGAGAGAGAGAGATAAATAATAAGAAAAACATATTTTCAAAAAAATGTTAAAAAAAAAAAAACAAACAAACAAAATTTTAAAAACTATAAAATTAAGTAAGTAAAAATATAGAAAAAATAATAATAATAATAATAATAATTTAAAAACAAACTAGATTAAAAAAACATAGAAAATTAATTAAAAAAAAATTAAAAAACTACTAAAATTAAGATTAAAAACATTTAAAAAAAAACCTAACAAAAACAAAAATATACTTAAAACAAAAAAAATTATATATATATATATATGTATAAAACATTGAAATTTTTTAAATGTTATTATTTTTTGAAAAATTTAAAGTTTATATTTTTTAAATCAAAAAATTAATATATTTTTTTTAATTTTAAATAATTTTTTTTAATTGAAAATATATAGTTTTATAAAAAAAATTAAATGTTTTTTCTTATATATATATATATATATATATATATAATTTGAATATATATATATGTTTTTTTTTTTTCAATTTGAGTATTTTTTTTTTTGTTTTTTTTTCAATTTGAGTATTTTTTTTTTGTTTTTTTTTAAATGTTTTTAATCTTAATTTTAGTATTTTTTTTGTTAACTTACTATTTATTTATTTTTAATCTAGTTTGTTTTTAATTTTATTTTAATTTTTTTGTATTTTGTTAATGCTTTTTTTAAAATTTCTATTTTTACTTACTTCTTCTTCTCTTCTTTTCTTTTTTTTTTTTTCTTTCCAAATTTTTTTTTATGGTTTACAAGATAAGTTTTTTTTTTTTTTTTTTTTTTTGTATATATTTTTATATTTGCTCTCTTAAGTAATCAACATTTTAAAAAAGAAAAATAAGACAACTGGAAAATTTGTCAAGTAATCGTGATTTCAAAAAAAAAATTGGACATAAGCATGAAATTCACTAACATTTAAAAACAAATGTTTATATTTGATACAAAAGAAATTTTAAAGTGTCAAAAAATATTCTCCAAAACAAAATGTGTATTTTGCATCACCACTTTTCAAAATCGGTTGACTTTTTTGCTACCTCAACGAAACGGGTAATCATATTAGTTCCCATTTCAAAGTTTACATTGCTATATGTGGAAGTCCAGAACCTAGTTGGATTTGTCTATTTTTAATAAAAGCTAAGTTCTCTTACTTTTGTACTTATTAATATGTGGATTTAATGGATGATATCTCACTGTTATTTTCATGGTTTAATTTTGGTTATAAGCATGGTTATATGTCTGGTTATTGTCATGGTTATTTTATGTATTTACTTGTAACTGAAATGATAATGGATGCAAGACCTAATTGATGTCATAACAGTTCAAGGGAGAAGGTGGTGATCCTTCTTGTCATGTCTCGTAAGAGTTTTCTGTCATTCATGCTTTGTCTTGTATCCTATACCTATAGGTTGTATTGATGCCAAGTGTTTGACAGAATGTCAATCCCAGTTGGGGATGGTTTAGACCTAGTCCTGAAGTTAGTTTTGGTTTATTAGTCTTGTCATCATGTGTTTATTGGATTCTGGAAGTTACATCAAGTTCTGGGTAGTGGCCAGAATTATGGGCTTGAAAAGAGCCTTAAATCCAGGAGACTCTAGCAAAGGTCTGCTAGAAATAATCCCTTGACGCAAGCATGCAGACTTGTGGGAGCATTCAGAGCTCTATGGATGTTAGCATGGTCATAGGATGGGAGCGTCCAAAGGTTGAAGAGCTTAAGAACTCAGTGGGACCTAGGGACATGATACTTGTGTGGTTGGGATGGCTCCTAGGAGTGTTGTTGCTGATGTGGAAGGTAGGTTTGATTTGTTTTTGTCAAGTCCACTTCCTTAAGGAAACCTAGGAGGTTGAATCATATCATATTATCCACTCGCCACATGTTTACCCCGGTTGGACAGTTACTTGGGTAGATATGGAAGGAGAGTGTTACAGAGTGGTATCAGAGCGGGTTGCGCTCTCTTTGGGTTAGATACCACATTGTGGTATCAGAGCGGGTTGTGCTCTCTTTGGGTCATATCTGATACCATAAAGTGGTATCAGAGTATGGTTCACCCCTTGGACTAGATGGGTTGTGTGTTGGTCATGTCGATTGCATATGTGTTTCTTATGCTTGTAGTCCATCTGTGTGTTGCATTTACATGGTGTTGATCATGGTTGTCATGATGTCGTCATGTGAAGGTTGAGGGTGTTGTTGTGGGATGTATTATCATGAGTGTATGGTTGTATATGCATTTTTTATGCATGTATGGTAGGTCGAACATGCATTGTGAGGTCATTGTATGCAATTAGGTCATCATGATGTTGTTGTTTGTTATGATGTTGATGTGTTGGTTGAGATAGAATAGGAGATGCAGATCATTAAAGTGCAGTTGCAGCATTGGACCTCGAGGCAAAGCATGTCATCATACAGGTTTGGATGTTGGGCATGCAGGTACGTTATTTAATGGATTTTTATATGCATTATTGTTATATACATTAGGTTTACTTACATGTCTATTGATGTTATGGTTACATACATGTTAGATGCTAGTTGATTAGTGTAGTCATATGCACATGTTTCAAATAGTCATGAGTGGTAGTAACCTATGGTTGTATGCATTTCTCTTGTTGTTTTATGTTAGATAACTTGATGATTATATTATATGTTGTTGATGAGTATGTTATAGGTTAACTTGTTGTTGTTATATGCCAATAGCTTGATGATTAAGGTTATTACATTAGGCTTTTGATGTTATATGTATCATGCTAAATTGGATTAGACTATGCAGATGGTTAGGGTTATGAAATTCAGGTATGAGTCGACTTATTTGTGACATTTTGTCGTAATAATCTAGATCGATCATACATATGTGATTTCTATGCATAAATGACAAATGTTTTTTATTTTATGATTGATTTCTTGCTCATTCTTGGGTGGATTCTGAGCGTTAATCACATGGATCCTCAACTGATGAGCCAAAAAATATGACCAGTTGAATGGTCTCCCATCACTCACCAACTGGTCTAGTATGACTACCCACCATTCAGGAAAGGTTTATGTGTTCTCTTGACCATATATTACGTAGGAAAAGATGATGAAGAATTGATAAGCCTTCCTGAGGGACTTTGTCTTGTAAACATGAGTGGGTGTCTGTCTAAAATTTGACATCTCTTTGCACCCAGCACTTGATGATATCTCTAGTGTTCACAAAGCTATGGGTGGCATAGAAAGATGAATCCATGTTCTTCACCGGATGGGGTAAATGATACATATGCTGAAAATTCACTGCTGTGAAGGTGGCAAGCTCTCTCCCACTGGAACTGCTCAGTGTCATAGTCTGTTCATCTTTTTGTGAGAAAATCTAGCTGATAAAGTCTGCACATGGGAAGGCAAGTTACCTACATGCAACCTTGTATAAGCCTGACTGATGGATACTAAGATAAATCTAATGGTCCTGTAGTGTTCCAGCTAGGGTACTAGACTAGACTATATTAATTATCGACCAGGATGCGTAAGCTTAGAGGCATGCATCTAAAATATATAGACATAAAGGATTGTTGGCTAAGTGGTTATGATGTAGGTCACAAGGCTTCTTTATGGAAGACTGGGGTATGTCACCTATCATCCAAACACTCAGGTCACTATGCTAATATACCTGATTACAATGCTATCACTAAATGCATTTACCAAATCACACACTGAAACTAAACACTGTGTATCACTGCAACAATGATCTTAATCTCCTTACAAAGATATTACACATAAAACCCTTGTTCAGTAAACACCCAGTATTCACTAATATTTATACAATATCAAAATATACAGAGATTGTAAATGGATTGTAAAATGAAAACAAAGTTTATGACAGTGCTTTAAAAAGACACACAGGGATCGAATCCCTTACAGGACGCACTTCCAGATCTCAGTGATGACTGTTCAGCATTACCATAAACGCAAACCAACCATAAGTGCAAACCATATACATTCAATGGAAATCAAAAGCTATGGAAATCGAAACCCAAGTAATTGTAACTACTGTGCAAACCATTTAATATCTATTGAAATCGAAATCCAATCAAGCGTAACTACTGTGCAAACCACACGATAACCTAAGTGCAAATAAAATGAAAAGAACAGTATACCGGTTGAGCGCAGGGCCCGTCCGCACTCCAGAGGTACACTAGACTATAATCGAATGAAGATCAAATCAATGCACTAGATACAAGTCGTAACAGCAACTGGGTTCTTAGTATTACGTTTAAAAACTCTGTTTCAGAATGATACAATGATTAACCCCCTGTTCATTACTCGGACTGTATTTACATATGTCTATCAAAACCATGTCAAATGAATGTACATTCGGAATTCGGCTATTGTCGCTTTTATTACATCGAGCTTTTCAAAATGTTTCTATCCTAACTGATTTCAAAAAGATCAAAAACTAAATCAAATTAGAATGAGCTGATGTTTCTGCCTTTGTCGCCAGTGTGCCATGCTTTGACTTGAGTTGACCGCGCATGTAGGAGGGTCGATTCGGCTGTATGATAGGTGTTTGTCCATCCTTGGACATTCTATTTTTCATCAATGCCTTTCGCTCTAGTCTAGCTGCTGTGACACATGTGAAACAATGAGCTGATTACAGGATGTTGGAACTTCCTGTAACCATTTCACCAAAAACTTCTAATTCTTCAACATAAAATTCCTAAATCAATTCCAATGCATTTTAATAACTATAAGACTATCAATAATTAATTTTCAAGGATTCTAAGGAAGATATGATGAAAAGGAATGGGTAAATGACATGTTTTTAGGAGGAAAAAGGGGTCTTGGGATGATACCAACATCTCTCCCCAACTTAAGGAATTAGCATGTCCTCATGCTATCCCCGAAGTGCTTCCCTTGAACTCTGTCCCTGACTGGATCTCTACTGCCTTGAGCAATGTGTCCACATTCTTTTTCACCTGGTTTTCTTTCTGACCCTTGAGCTCCTACTTTAACCTTTTATATTTTTCTTTGAGGGTCTTCTTCTGATTGTACCACTTAGTGGCCCAGTTAGAAATCTCAGTTTGCTCAGCCTCCAGTTCACTGATTCTCTCCTTCAACTTTTCATTCTTCTTCTGAGTTTCTTTACTCTGCGCCCGGAGCATTTCATTTTCTCTCTTAATGACTTTTTCTAACATATTAGCCTCCATGAGCTCTTCCTTTAATTCTTCAATTTGTTTTTCCAATTTCTTCTGTCTCTTAATGGGAGGTGGTGAACATTTTTCCTGCTTGTTATTGCTTTCTACCTCTACATCAACTTCTGGTCCTGGTAGTGAGTGGTCACCACTCTCAACATCCATTTGTGCAGGTGCATTAGATTCAAGCTGGTCTTCTTGCAACTGGGCTTTTGGTGTCCTCCTTGTTCTTCGTGAGTAAGTGGTGAAAATTTTATCTTTCTCGGCCCTCTTAGCATCTTCCTTTTTCATGTTCCTGGTCCTTATGCTGCCCACAGGTAGAGGTGCCTTGCTGGCTTTGGATACTGGGATTTCTTCATCAATGTCCTTCATGAACCCTGAGTCCTCTTGCACTTCTTCTTTATCTTCTTCATCTCTAATTTGATTAACAGCAAGGAATTCTTTCCATGGTTTCCCTCTTCTGTGCAATTCATGCTCAATGAGAATTTTAATCAAGCCAAAGTGATACAGGCTCTTGTCTTCATTCCCCTTCTGCTTCTGAATAGTCTTGGACATCTTGGTTAAGCTTTGTAACAGAAAATATGGTACACTGATAACACATTGTTTCTTCAAATGGAGGAGTAGTTTAATGTGGTATAAATAGACAATACTGTAGCGGCCTTCACAGGTTATGAATTTTTGAAGGATGTATACCATCTCATCCCAAGGATGCATCAACCAACTTCTTGGAACACCCTTCTTCCAGTTCACTGATGAGACTCTAGATCTAGACATAAACTGTGTCCACGATTTTTCTTTAAATTGCTTAGTTTTAAAATACTTCTCCCCTTCTGGACTAATCCCTACTGCCTGAGCTATAGTATCCTCTGAAACCCTGAATGAGAAGTTACCTATCATGGCTTTTTCTCCATTGAAGGTGAAAGCAAATTGCTTGGTAACTTCCTCATTGCTTCCATGAAATTTCTCTAGGAATGGTAACCACTGTATTTCTCTAAGAATTTCAATGCAATCCTCATGATATTGTGAACTGTCGAACACACTCGGTTCGACCCTATTAGTCATGGTGGCAGAGGGTCGTGCTTCTAACCCTTCTCTGTTTATGTTCTTACAATTTTAACAAAGAAATTTCAAACTGGTTACCTGGTATATCGCTTTCCTTATTCTTCAATATGATGCTCGGTCGGTCGACTGTATTATGACTGTGGTGGAAGTCGCAACAGGGTGGTTATACTTTCTCTTTAGGCGCTCACTGCTCCCATTCCTCACTGAGTAAATCAGACCCAAATGATAATAATCGAACCTGAATGACAATACTTCTTCCGGCGCTCACTGCTCCCGATTATACTTTGAAAATTATGGGAATCAAGTGTGAGAATGACTGTGGGATAACCGGCTGTACTCACTTCACAGCATATTCATTCATTTTAAAACAGAGGAGTGCTGTACGCTTACATATATGTCACCACAAGAGCGCTGGGAGCATGTATATATGATGTTGGGTATGGTTTCGGGAAGTCCCTTGAATCATTGGGTACGTTGGGTGGTGGAATTATGATTTGGCTGTGTGGAATGAAATAGATAGGCTGCTTTACATTTGTCTCTCTCCCTTATATTTAAAAACATAATCCGCCACGTGTCCCATTCCAGATGGTATTCGGTCGGATGGAGGATGTTGGTATGACTGTGGGATGTATGACAAGATTGATGTGTTGATAATGGGTTTTAGAAGTATGAATGGGTTGATGTTATGAGAATGATGAGAATCGGTGGAATAAGGGGTGATAGGAAATGTAGGTGTCCTTGAAATCAATTATAACAATTCACAGTCATCAAAGTTACATTAAAAATCAATCTAAGAAATCAAATGTTTAAGAACAAGAAACATATTACTCTTTTGTTGGTCATTGTTGTATTGACATGCTGAGTAGCTAGTCCCTTTTTTACTGTTCTTTTGCTTGCTGTAACAAGTCCTCTAAGGAAGATTAAATGCACAAGTCCTTTGAGAAAAATTTGAATGTAACAGGTCCCTTGAGAAAAATTGAATGTAACAAGTCCCTTAAGAAAAATTTGAAAATGTTCATGCAGCTCCTTATATTGATACAGGTTCACTGAGCTTGGGCATTTGATGGAGTCTTGGTGCCCAAATCCTTGTAGAAACTTGATGAAATTCTGTTGAAGTAGCCCTTGGTGTCAATTTCTTTAACAGGTCCCTTCTGAATGTCTTAACAGGTCCCATTACTGCTGGTGTTGGTAGCATAGTTGTCTGGACAGAACAGGTCCCCCTGCATAATGTTTATAACCAGGTCCCTCTGAGATAACACATTGACAAAACAACTTATTTATTGAAGTCTGGAATACTGAAACAAGCTGCTTTGGAAATTTACAGTGAAGATATAGGATAAGAAATCTTTAAGAATTTACAATGGAGAGATAAAAGAACAAAGTGTTGATGCCTCTCTCCCCGACTAAAATTTTGACTTGTCCTCAAGTCATGATTCAGCTGATAAAGCAAACAGTAAACAAAAGAAAGAGAATTCATACCCGCCAGAGACTGGTTTTCAAGTAGGAATTCGAGGTTAGAGTGTGCCAGAGACTGGTTTTCACATCTAACCCATTATTTTTTTTTATACTCTTTTTTTTTTTTATTATTTGTTTTAGTTTTTGTTTTATATTTTTTTTTTTTTTTTATATATATTTTTTTTATTTCTTTTTAACTCTGAAATTGAAAGGAAATGAAACTAAGGCAGTGATACTGCAGCTGAGGGCTGCAGTACCTCAACCTCTCTTTGTTGAGATAGTGTATGGAGAAAATCTTGCTTGCTGATGGGCTTGGTGTATAGCTTCAGGCGATGACCATTGACCGTGAAGGAGTGACCTTCTCCATCAATAGTCTTGAGCTTGACTGAACCATTGTCATAAGCTTGAACAATTTCATAGGGGCCCATCCAATGGGTGGTGAACTTAGCTTTATGATCTCTAAATTTTGAGTCAAAAAGTAAAGCCCAGTCACCTTCCTTAAACTGCTTCTTCTTAATATGTGCATTATGCCATTGCTTCCTATGTTTTTGCATGAGGATGGTGGTTTCTTCTGCTTGCTGCCTCATCTCATCCAGCTGGTTCAACTGCTGAATTCTTTCTTTTTGTGCTTGGTCCAAATCAATTTGTAAATCTACAGCCAGTTTAAAAGTGTGTATTTGGAACTCAATAGGAAGCATTACCTCTTTACCGTACACCAACTGATATGGTGTAAATCCTGTAGTATCTTTCCAGGTAATCCTGTAAGCCCAAAGTGCATCTTTGAGCTTCTCTTCCCAGTTTCTCCTGTTCATTGCAACAGTTTTAGTAATGATGTCTTCCAAGGTTTTGTTTGTGGATTCCACCTGCCCATTGGCCTGTGGATGGTAAGGGGTACTTTTCCTATGCTTGATTTGGTATCTGTCTGTGATGTCCTTCACTAGCTTTGAGGTGAATTGAGTACCTTGATCAGTCACAATTTCCCTTGGTACTCCATACCTCACAAAAATCTCCTCAAAAAGGAAATTGACTACTGTGTGTTCGATTGCTCTAACCAGTGCTTTTGCTTCAGCCCACTTTGTGACGTAATCAGTACATACTAAGATGTACTTCTTACCATTGGAGGTTGGATTAATGGGTCCTATAGAGTCTAGAGCCCACTTGTCAGATGGCTCTAAGTGAACTTGGGGCTGAAGGGGCATCTCATCGGTAGCTGTGGGCCTGCCCATTCTTTGGCAGCTGTCACAACTCTTTACATACTTCTTGGCATCCTTGAAAATGGATGGCCAGTAGTATCCAAGAGTAAGAACTTTGAATGCTATCCGCTTCGCTGCAAAATGCCCACCACACGGTTCATCATGGCAAGATTTTAAAATATCAATGAACTCATCATTTCTTACACATCTCCTAATTATCATATCATAACCAGTGTAAAATAAATTGCCATTAAGCCATGAATATCTAGCACTTTGTTTGACTAGTCTCTTCTGTTCCTTTGCAGTAAAGTGTGGAGGTGTCCTTCCTGTAGACAAATAATTGGCCAAATCAGCATACCAAGGAGTTACTATAGAAACTGCAAATAAGTTTTCATCTGGAAAAGAATCTTCAACTGGAACAACCTCACCTGGATTTTGCAGTTTAGAGAGAAAATCTGCCACCCGGTTCTCTTTGCCTGGTCTATCTAACACTGTGATGTTAAATTCCTGTAACAATAGTAACCATCTGGTAACTCTGCCACTAGTTATTGGTTTATTCATTAAATGTCTAATGGCCGAATGATCAGTATGTACAAAGACTTCATAACCAGTTATGTAATGTCGGAATTTATTCACAGAATAAATGATGGCAAGTGTTTCCTTTTCTGTAACTGTGTAGTTTAGCTCTGCAGGTGTTAGATTTTTACTAATGAAATAAATGGCATAAGTACAAGATTCCTCTTTTTGGCCTAAGGATGCACCTACTGCAGTGTCGGATGCATCTGTAAAGATATGAAATGGTAGGCTCCAATTAGGCCCTCTCAAGACTGGTGCGGTAGATAGTTTCTTTTTGAGCTGTTCGAATGCTTGTTGGCAGTTCTCATTCCAGTTGAAAAGTACATCTTTGGTTAGAAGTTTAAACAAAGGTAAAGCTATCTTACTAAAATTTTCAATAAATCTGCGGTAATAGCTTGCATACCCAAGGAAACGTCTTACCTCTCTTTGATTCTGTGGTATTGGCAAATCAGCTATGATCTGGATCTTGGCTGGGTCAACCTGGATGCCTTGAAAAGAAATATAGTGGCCTAACACTATCCCTTCGTTTAACATCATAAAGCACTTTTCATTGCTGAGGGACAGGTTAGCTTCAATACCTCTTTTCAAAACTCTCTCAAGATTTTCTAATGCATGTTCAAATGAATTGCCATATACTGAAAAATCATCCATGTAGACTTCAACACAATCATGAATTAAATCAGCGAAAATAGCTAACACAGCTCTCTGAAAGGTAGCTGGAGCGTTACAAAGTCCAAATGGAAAAACATTGTAGGCATAGGTGCCCCAAGGACAGGTGAATGTGGTTTTGTCCTGGTCTTCAGAGGCTATCCTGATCTGGTTGTAGCCACTGAAACCATCAAGAAAAGAAAATGATGATTTGCCAGCTAGGGTGTCTAACACTTGGTTGATAAATGGCAGTGGGAAGTAATCTTTGAGCGTTGCTTTGTTCAGCTGTCTGTAATCAACACAAATGCGCCACTTACCATTCTTCTTGGGCACTATCACTAATGGGGATACCCACTGACTGTCAGAAATAGGATATATAAAATTAACTCTCAAAAGTTTTTGCAACTCCTCTCTGACAATATCTTGGAGCATGGGGTTCATTCTTCTCTGTGGTTGCCTCACTGGTTTAATGGTGCTATCTGTATAGATATGGTGAGTGCATGTGTCGGGGTGAATCCCATGCATATCGGTGTAGTCCCAAGCAAAGGCTTTTTGGTATTTTCTCAAGAGTTTAATCAATTTCTCTTGTTGAGATGAGTCTAGGTGATTGCCTATGTTCAGAGTTTTCCCTGGACTGATCTCTATGATCTGACTCTGTGTATTGGTGATGGATTGAACTGGAAAAATGTCGTGAAATGTAGTTTGCAATGATTGGATAGAGCATGTTTCTTGAAAGTTTTGAGCCAGAAGTAAATCTGCAGCATGATATTGTTCATTTCTCAAATTTTCAGACATATCAGGTTGAGAAAGGAATAATTCTACCAAATCATTATTGTCTTCCTGGAAATCATAGATTTGGTCAATGCTAAAAACAGATTGTACTTCTTCTTTATCATTAAATTTATCATCAAGCCACAAATTATGTGTTACTGTTGGTGATTGTGCCGATGGATAAAGGGTGAGTTGTTTTCTTTCGGTCCCCCTTGAAATGATCATGTTGCCTGATCGACATCCTATAAATGCATCAGCAGTCGCTAACCATGGTCTACCTAGGATGATAGGGTGTCCTCCTAGATTGGATTTGGGTTGAAGGACTAAGAAATCCACTGGATACTCCCAAGAGTCCAGTGAGACAATGATGTCTTCCAAAATCCCTTCAGGAATGACTTTGGACCTATCAGCTAGTTCTAGAACAATCGTGGTATGTTGCAAATTCATGAGCTGGAGTGTTCTCATGGTTTCAAGAGTCATGACATTGATTGCGGCTCCAAGATCTATCAAAGTGTTTGGAATCCGTATGTTGTTAATGATGGTGGTCACTTTGGGAATGCCAGGATCAACATACTTCTCCATGGAGATGGTATTGGTCATAAGGCCTGCTAAGTTTCCTAAAACATGAATGGTTTGAGGATCAATTCTTTTCCTAGCAGGTTTCTTGAGGCACATGTCTTTGATGGCTTTGGTATAGATAGGAATGTCTTTTATAGCTTGCAGCAGTGGGATTTTTATGTAGACATTTTTAAGTTCATATAAGACATCAAATTGTGGTGTAGACAATGGTGGTTTTACTTGGACCAATCGGTCTGGAAAAGGTGGATGCAATGGTTGCATCTGTTTGTCTTTGGTATCACTGTGTGGTTTTGTTTGATTTGTCATTTCATTTTCCTTTTCTGAGTTTTCTTCTTGCTTATCTGTTATTGGAGAATCCTTGTGGAGCACCCTACCAGACCTCAAATTAATGTTTTGCAAAGGCAGTGTGGAATATGAGGTTCCTTCCTCTACGTTATAGGTTGGCCTCTCTACTCTATTATTCGGATTTGGGACTGTTTGAGTAGGAATTTGAGTGGGTCTGGGAGGTTGTGAGTTAGCTGGAAATTGCAGTTGTGGTGCATTTATTGGTGGAGGAGCAGGCAGTGCTTGTTGAGGAGGTTGGGGCTGATAGACAACTTGCTGAGGATACTGCTGGTATGGTTGAGAATGTGATGGATACGGCTGTTGGTATTGCTGATATGGTTGTGAGTAAGGTGGGTATGATTGAGGATATGTATTATAAGATTGGGAATATTGTTGAGATGGTCTCCATTGGTTTTGTGGTTGGTTCTGGTGCTGCCATGGCATGGGCACATTCCATGAGTTTTGTGCATACATTTGATCATTCATAGGAAATTGCAGATTTTGATTTGGAAACATACCTTGGGTTGCTGGCCGTGGCTGCCATGGTCGCTTTGTGCCCATGTAATACACGTTTTCCATCTCTGTATTGGCTGCCATATTACAGTTCTGCAAAATTTTAACTTTAGGACAGTTAAACATATCATGATGTTCAGTACAGAAAGCACAAACTTGGATATTCTCTAGAGGGCAGTCTTTTAATGCATGTTTCTTTCGGCATTTTGGGCAGAAGATAGCCATGATATGATCTTCATCTTCTTGTTTCTTCTTGGCTTTTAAAGTATCAATTTGGTTCCCTAGAGTGCTTAACAAATCTGTTTTAAACTCTTCTAAAAGATTCCCTATTTCGGCCCTAGTGACACTTGCAGAGGCAGATTTTGTGACCCTTGATGACAGGCCTCTCTTTCCCATTTTAGCTTTACTCCTTGAATACTTTTCGCACAACTCAGCGATTTCTTCAAAGGGTAAGGCAGAAATGTCACCTTTGCCCATTAAGTTGAGATCATCCATGTATTCCTCTCGGATACCTTTCAAGAATATTGTGCGGACCAGATCAGGAGGCATAGTTCGGTGTTTAGATTTTTGTAAGTTGTAGACAAACCGTTCTAGATATTCCTCTAAGGTTTCATCCTCTTGCTGACTCATTCTAAAGATATCATCTTTAGAGTCTTTGGATCTGCAATAAGGCTGATATTTCCTTAGAAATATTCTCCTCATACAATCCCAATCAACTATAGCATGCTCACCTAGCCCCATGAACCATTTTAAGGTTGATGCCTTTAATGTGGCTGGGAACAATCTGAGTCGATGGGCATCATCTGTATAGCCATAAGTTCGACATACAATGTCAAACTCGAACAAGAATGATTCTGGATCCTCTGAGGCCATACCATAGAAATTTGGTAGGACGGATGGGGGTATGTTTTTCATTTTGATCTCCTCATCCTCCTGTGGTTCATGTATAGGGAACTTAAAAGTTGACTCTTCTTCATCTCCTTGGCGTGGGACTGATCCAGATCCTTCCTCAGCCATTCTAATTGGTCTCTTTGTGTTAGTGTCACTTGGTGGAAAAAGGAGGAAGGAAGATTGTTCGGTAACTGTACTACTTTCTCCTTGTGTAGAAGGTCTAGGAAAGTGCTTCTTCTGCGATTTATATGTGAATAAAGTTTCCCTCTCAATAAGAGTAAGTTTTTGTCCTGAATAAAATTTTTCTGCCAATGTCTGGATAACTTCTTCAGCTGGTGTTGTATTCCCTAGGGAGTCTGCTCCTGATGATGATGGGTTAGTTTTTAGATGGTGGGGGGTTTTTACAAATCTCCCTTGATTGTCTCTAAATCTAGGCATAAATGAACATGATTTCTAACTGTGTTTTTGTTTATTTTTGTGTGTTGAAATTTTTTCTTTTTGTCTGAATCCTTTAAGTACGCCTCCCCGGCAACGGCGCCAAAATGTAGTGTTCCAGCTAGGGTACTAGACTAGACTATATTAATTATCGACCAGGATGCGTAAGCTTAGAGGCATGCGTCTAAAATATATAGACATAAAGGATTGTTGGCTAAGTGGTTATGATGTAGGTCACAAGGCTTCTTTACGGAAGACTGGGGTATGTCACCTATCATCCAAACACTCAGGTCACTATGCTAATATACCTGATTACAATGCTATCACTAAATGCATTTACCAAATCACACACTGAAACTAAACACTGTGTATCACTGCAACAATGATCTTAATCTCCTTACAAAGATATTACACATAAAACCCTTGTTCAGTAAACACCCAGTATTCACTAATATTTATACAATATCAAAATATACAGAGATTGTAAATGGATTGTAAAATGAAAACAAAGTTTATGACAGTGCTTTAAAAAGACACACAGGGATCGAATCCCTTACAGGACGCACTTCCAGATCTCAGTGATGACTGTTCAGCATTACCATAAACGCAAACCAACCATAAGCGCAAACCATATACATTCAATGGAAATCAAAAGCTATGGAAATCGAAACCCAAGTAATTGTAACTGCTGTGCAAACCATTTAATATCTATTGAAATCGAAATCCAATCAAGCGTAACTACTGTGCAAACCACACGATAACCTAAGTGCAAATAAAATGAAAAGAACAGTATACCGGTTGAGCGCAGGGCCCGTCCGCACTCCAGAGGTACACTGGACTATAATCGACTGAAGATCAAATCAATGCACTAGATACAAGTCGTAACTGCAACTGGGTTCTTAGTATTAAGTTTAAAAACTCTGTTTCAGAATGATACAACGATTAACCCCTGTTCATTACTCGGACTGTATTTACATATGTCTATCACAACCATGTCAAATGAATGTACATTCGGAATTCGGCTGTTGCCGCTTTTATTACATCGAGCTTTTCAAAATGTTTCTATCCTAACTGATTTCAAAAAGATCAAAAACTAAATCAAATTAGAATGAGCTGATGTTTCTGCCTTTGTCGCCAGTGTGCCATGCTTTGACCTGAGTTGACCGCGCATGTAGGAGGGTCGATTCGGCTGTATGATAGGTGTTTGTCCATCCTTGGACATTCTATTTTTCATCCATGCCTTTCACTCTAGTCCAGCTGCTGTGACACATGTCAAACAATGAGTTGATTACAAGATGTTGGAACTTCCTGTAACCATTTCACCAAAAACTTCTAATTCTTCAACATAAAATTCCTAAATCAATTCCAATGCATTTTAATAACTATAAGACTATCAATAATTAATTTTCAAGGATTCTAAGGAAGATATGATGAAAAGGAATGGGTAAATGACATGTTTTTAGGAGGAAAAAGGGGTCTTGGGATGATACCAACAGGTCCTCTAAGTCTTCCTTGAAGTTCTCTGCAAAAGTATCTTTGATTTGATTCCATGTCAGTGTTGAACCCTTCTCAATGAACAATTGAGTATCTGCATAAACTGATAGATCAACTGATATTTGCTCAAAAGCTTCCCCAATACTGCTCTCGGCGGTTTCCTTTGATGCAAATCTCTTGGATGCCATGTTAAATGTAACTGCTAGAGGGATGCTCAGTAACTGTTTTACCTGTTGGACAGAGAGGACACTCGTGGCATGTGAATGTCAGCTTAAAAAACCAAACAAACTTCAAGACAATATTAAGCAACAAATCGGGCTCATGATGGGAAGGATTGCACAATTCTAGTTGACTTTGGGAATTGCACACTCCGCAGTCCAAGTAGTCAGTCGGGAAGCTTGATGACTGGAACCATGGAATGTGCAGTTCAGTTTGGGTGAAGGATGGGAGAGACTGTGCATTATGCAGTCTCATTGGCCAAGCTGGGAGGCTGGCTCCTGGAACTGCGCAGTGCACATCTGGAGATAGCCCAAGACAAGCTCTGTGCAATTCCAAAATTCAAGGCAGATGCCTTGAGTTACCAAATTGTGCAATGCATGCAGTGAAGTGTGAGATCCGGGCAAGGGGACCCAAATTTGCCCAAGGGGAGTGTGAAAATAAATAATATATGAAGAATGGTGTGATGTTGAGTGAAAATATGAGTAAATGTTGATTCATGCATGTGAAACAAGTTCAAGAATCAATTAAACTGAAAGAAAACGAAGCATGTGAAGAGAGTCACCACAACGACAACTGTTGGTGCAAAAACAGGGTAACTCATGCGACGCTTGGGAAAGGCAATCTAAAACTCGAAAAAACACTTCTACAAGCTAAAACAAGTTAAAAATCCAATATTTATTCAAAGAAACAAGTGAAACAACACTCTCACAAGCTAAACAACAAAAAGCGATAGAAAAAGTGGAAAAAGTCTAGAAAAGCAAAATTCACCTGGAAAAGCGATAACGACTGCCCCGAAGGTTCCTTAATCTCCTCAGGAATGCCAGAGCTCTGAGATCAAATGTGAAAATGATCTCCAGTGGCATCAATTAAATAGATTGGTTCAAGTTAGGGTTTATGATGCACATGCCTAAAATCAAGGAAAAAGTGACACTTGGAGGCAGTTTCTAAAAATGACTCAAGTACCTCCTTCAGGTTGCTAAAAATAGATCCCTATTTTTTAGGGGTTCTTTTTACTTTTTTTTTCCTTTTTCAGGAAAACCTACCATGCGTTTCGTGGAAAGATTGTGTAGTTCTAGGAAGAACCTGACAACTCTCTAGTTCATATATTGTGCAGTTTTTTAGCACAGTGGGTTCTGCACAATTTCTAGGTTGAGTGGATTTGGGATGCCTCTCATGTCTACGCAATTTCCCAGCTTGAGGTTGGATGCCATCCAGTACTGCACATTTCCTTAGCTCAAGGCTCACTAGCATCTAGGACTGCACAATTCCCAACAGCAAGGCTAGTCGCCCTTAAGGATTGTGTAGTTCTCTAAGTCAAGCTCGCAATTGTCAAAGGACCAAGTCAAGGGATTGGCTCATGGGTTAGAAAAATAACTAAGTGAGAAACTTTGCAAAGTAGATATTTTCTTGAACTCATCTGGAAAATATCCCCTATCATTCCTCCTGTAAGGATGATAATGACGATGATCATGGTACCTATCGAAACTAGAACTAGAATAAAACCTGTGGCCATATCCTCTCCTATCAGGTCTATCCAAGAAATTTCCATCTCTAATCATGTCATCTCTATCTCAATTGTTTCCATCATGAGACCTACTTCCATATGCCCCATTAGCCCTATCCTCCTGCCCATGGCTAATCCTAAGTGCTCCCCGTCTCATTATCTACTTTGCAACTTCTTATTTATGCCTTCAAACTTCTCAATGTGTCTACTATGTTGGGAGAGTTCCCATCGCCATGATGCTCATCATATCTATAGGGAGAGTCTCGTTAACTGTAGTCTATCGTATTGCTATTCATATTTGATCTTCTTCTTGCAAGTATACCATGTCAGCTAAACTAAAATATAAACAAAATCAACATACCTTAGTGTATCTCAGGGGAGGATATCTCATCTGCAAGATCAAGTAGATTAGAGCAATACATGTATAAACATAATCATATCAGTATATCCAGTTACAATGCATGACTATACCATAATCATATCAATGCATGCATAACAACATATAGACACTGACATGCATAAAAAATGCATAACCAACATGTACTCATGATGACCACATCCAACAACAACACCATCAACTTCCACATGACGACACAAATACAACATTGACCATCACCATACATACACATCAAGCACATATACAACCTACATGCATGCATGACAACCATATTCCACCCATCCAATCTAAGGGGTGAACCATGCTCTAATACCACTCGATAACACCCTCCTCCCACATTTACCCAAGCTAACCAGTCCACCGGGGTAAACATGTGACAAAGAGTTACTATGATATTATTCAACTCCCCATATATATTTAAGGAAGTGGAATCAACACACCAAAAACCAAATTGGCCTTTCACAAGAGCTACAGGACCCCCAGGGACTAACCAACCACTCCAGGTGACCAACCCTTGAGTTAGCTTGCCTTTTTTCTAAAATAGACCCCAGTCGCTACCATGACAAGCCCTCCAAGAAATTGAAATCATCCAGTCACCCACACATCAAGGCATCCATGCGACTGCAGCCTTTTTCAGGAAGTTTTGTGCCAGCAACCCCGAATTCTGAGCCACTTTTTCAAGGCTAGGATTCAGGCCTCTACCCAAAACTTCATGAAACTTTCAGATACAATATATAACAATGAAATAAGGCTACTAATGAAAACACTTGAACAATGACTTGACTTGACCCCTACCATCCATGACAGGCATTTCATTAAACATATCATAAACATGTAATGTACAGGTCATATAAACACATCTAAACATAGGACCTTATAATTATATGAGATTCATCAAGAAGGTTTGATTCCCTCTAACAATAGTTTCATTATCATCTATTATATCATACATTCATTAATAGTTCATTTACTAATCAAAACATGATGAGATCCATAACCAAAGTCTGTCATAAACCATGCTTGTAACCAACAAAATAACAATGATAGGAAAACCATTAAAGCTGCCTATTAACAAGAATATTTACACATAAAACACAAGAGTAAATAGTTCTTATTAACATATACAAAAGCCAACCAAGTTAGGTACTTCCACGTAAGACCTGACCATAGATTGGGTTGAACCAAATCTTTCTTTCAGCCAATCAACCCCGTGCCATATTCCAAGCATGAATGTGGGACTCACAATAGAAACAATCAAGGCTTCATCAGACTTTATTGTATATCCCACCAAGGGAATCCTAGGACCAAACAATAAACATACACTACAGGATTTACCGCAATACCGCCATATACCAGTCAAGGGATCACTAGGCCCTAAATAAGCATGGGTGTCGATCTCTCCACCTTAACCATGAGGAATTTGTCTGTCTCCACCCTCTAGGATCTACTGTGTATCCTGCGATTATCGATCAAGGGATTCCTAGGCCCAACAAGGGTATTCACAACCAAGATTTACTGTGTCTCCCGCCATTACCATTCAATTGATTCCTACACCTTTTGATTTTACCTCTGACCACCCCACTTAGTTTTGAAACCATCCAACAGTCCAGCTCAACCAAGTAAAATAACCCCATAACACCATGGCTATCCGAAAATTAAAAGGAAAGGGTCAAAACCACCATCACACATGGCAAAACCCATGCTAATGACAACAAGAGAACAAAATACACACATGCATGTACCATGCCTGCCAAAACTAGCAAGGAAACCATACATGCAACTTGATACCTACAAGTAATCCCAAAGTAGTCGCTTGATCCTGCTCTTCCTTGCTTGATCTTTGTTTCCCTTTTCTTTCTTTTCCTTCCTTTTCCTTTCTTCCTCCAATGCTAGAGTGCTCCAAGAATACTCTATGTGTATGAGAGTATCAGAGAGCGGAAAGAATAGAGAGAGAGAGAGAGTTCCAAAATTGAACTGACAAAATCTTTTACTAGCAAAAGCTATGAATTGATCCACAAAATCCTTTTTATTAATGAGGCCTCTATTTTCTTAAATTTCCATTATTTTTCCTTCATTTTCCTCCTCGCATGCAACCTATGACCTTTCACATTCCTTTTCTCCTAATTTTCTTTATTTTCATAAATAAAATGCCAATTAATGAACTTGTGCCTTTCCAAAGTCTTTGTCAATTCCCTTAGTCATAATAAACCAAATGAACACCCACACTAGGATGTTTTTCCCAATATTCAGCTTGGAATATGTGTCCCATGACCTTTGTCTTATTTTTCATTTATTAAATTTATTACATGGATTTTTAACCCGGGTTGTTACATACCTTTATGACTAAATGTTGCTCGTGGTTTACTTTTTATGCTTAGATCTACTACATAATTTGTTCTAAATTAAATGATGGTTCAATAAACATTGAAAATAAAATTACAAACTGGGTAATCTTGATCCATCATGAAAAATTGATTCACCCCTCCTCCCCCTCTCAGTATTTCTAACATGAATATGAAACTATGTCAATATAACTAAATTACATTTCTTCCAACATTTGAAATATAATAGATCGCAGCTTATTTATGTGTAAAATCAAGGAAATGATGAGAAATAAATCTATTCTATAGGAACACACAATCACACTTGATACACGTTTTGAAGAAGATATTGAAAGAAGTCGCAACCCACATTAAAAAGGAGAGAAAATTAAATTTGTTTCTAGAGACATAAAGCCTTGCAAACAATCCAAGAGGAAAGAAAAAGTAACTATTTAAATGTCTTTGTTCATGAATTTAAAAGGTTGAAATTAGACATTGAAACTCCAACACACACACACACAAACACAAAGAAAACCACCCTCCCCTACCACCCCACAACCAAAATATACATTTCTTTCCCTTGTTGAGTAAGTATAATAGGGAATTTTTAGACCTGTTTTCTTATGGCTATAGGATATCTAATCATAATTGGTTTATAAATTATGTTGTTGGTGATATATTATTTCCTATGTAAGCACCTAAGTCAATCTAAACCAAAAAAATGGGGAGAGGTGCACAGATAGCATTGTTAAGAATAATTAAATTTGCAACACTTGTGAATAAGTGTTGTAGCTTGGACAAACCCCAAAGTTTGCAGTCCCAACCCACATTAGTTAAAACAAATGCATGCACCTAGTGAAACAATTACATGAACTAGAGGAAAGATTCATAACATTAATGATATTGTTTCTACAAATGTATAACTAGGCTTAAAGTACAAGAATTGGTACCTAGGGTTAAATAGGGGAGTTGTTAGTGTACTTGCTAACATGTATCATATACAACATTCCCAGCCTCATGACATAAAAGAAACTAACATTGTTTCAGTGGTGATTAAAAATTAACTGCAATACAAGAGTACATATCCCATTTGATAAATTTGTTGTACATAGGATTATGAACATTTTGAAGCAATTATGAAAAGAAACAGAGTCAATAAAATGGAGAAATTCATAATAAAAAATGCTTGGAAATAAATGTTTCATGAAGCTATATCTTCATATCGAAATGATTTCAACATTAACAATGTTGAGGGTGAAGAGGGCACTAATGAGGAAATCGTAATAAAATCACTATGACATGGTTTTACTAGCCCCTACAACATTTTTGAACTTGAAAACAACCAAATAAACATTTTTCATGGTGAAGGTTACTTGTTGTTAGGAATTTTTGAAGATAATATTCAAAGGAAATGATACACTTTTCTATGAGGAGAAGCGGGTATATGAGTTTTGGGCAGATTAATTGTCCTTTTAATTTAGAATAGCCAATCCGACTCACACATAAATTGTCAATCTGAGTATGTTTTTTGTTTCAAGGCTATTGTACAAAATATATGTAGGAACAGATGGAAACTAACACTAATCAAATATCAAAACCAATTGTTGTAAATATCACTCTCAACACTCCAAACACTTTATGTTACACTCCAAACATTGCTCACACTTTAGAAAGAAAAGACATTGCATTGCATAATAAATTACAATTTGTCACATGATCACTCTTATTTAAAAGAAATAACGCTCCTAGAAACCATTCAAAAATTAAAAAATTGTTGTAACATCCATTCAATCAATTAAATAAACAAAATAAATGTATCAGTAATCAAACAACTGTCACACCTAATGAAGGGATTGGTCCAAGACCTATGCCATTACAGAATGATAAAGGCTACAATCCTACAACTATTCAATACATGAACAAGATCTATAACAATAACAGTATTAAATAAAAAATAGATCGCAACTGAGAGGAAATAAATGTACTACTACAATACCTTTATAACCAATTATCCTTGCTAAGAAGGATGGTCCTTCCTCCTTAGCAGGGACTGGTGAATTACACAACACTCAAGTTAATCATAAAAGAGAAATGGAGCCATGAATGGTAAAGAGTTGCATTAATGGAAGTTGCAGTATAGGATTACAATGGTGGTGCACCCACCTCTGATCTCTATCTATGCATGCCCCACGAGAAACGAGTACATTCTTTTATAATTTGAAATTACATTCCTATTTTAAAAAAGCACGATCGTCATAAGAATCTCTCAATTCTCGTGTGATCCAAATCAAGATTATAAAAAATATATCATGTAACAAATTGGCTTAATTGAAACAGAGTTGTAATATTCCTAAATTACAATGATTTATCATTTGGAATTCCCAACTATTTCAACTAAGTCGGTTGTATTTTCCATGAGTGCCTCATTTCAATAGTCAAACTGACTTTGACTGTGTGTTTGTCCATGTCATTCTTTGTCGCTAAAGAACAAAGTATGCAAAATAGGCTTGGTGTTGTAAAAGTAGTGTCAACAAAGTCTTCATTTCATCTTTAGCGAGGCAAAACCATGGAGATATCATCCTATTATAGTATCTCAACAAGCCATACCACTTTAAATATCCCTTCATCAATTTATTAATAAAATATCCTAAAGAAGTTGGATTTTATGTCAAATTACAAGCAAAACTAGATAATAAGGGTGACATGCAAAAGGGAACATACTTTGGTCAATAATGACTGATAAAGTGACAAGGCATGGCCTTTTAAAGTCAAAATGGTAGGAAAATATAGGGAAAATAGGTACAAAAAGAATGTCAATTATGTGTCCCAACATCTCCCCCCAACTTAAGCATTTGCATGTCCTAAAGCAAACCTTTGTAATTGGTTTATGACGTGCTATGAATGGAATTTTTAAAAATCAGATGCCCATTTGTATCTTTGTGGGTGCTTTATAACATCGGGAGAAAAATAGTTCCACTTGTCACAATTCATCATCTAACTGATACAAGTGTTGATACTTATAGACATGAAGCCAAATGAGTGGAAACCTGAACTTGAGTCCATACCAACCAGGCCCACATTTCCTTATACATTCCACATATTGAGGTACCCTAGAAAGTGCATGTACAAAATTTGGAAAATAGTAGGGATCCTCATTCCTCAATTATTTTTTATAGGCTTCCCATCTAAGCCTACTTCCTTCTAATACATCCTATTTCAACACCCTAATGATCCTGAAACAAAGCTCCATGACCCTATTCCTAAATTCCATCAACAACTTTTTAGTTGCTATATATTGTCGCGTCCTATTATATGCCACATATATTGTTTGAGCAGGCTCTAGTTCATCTCGAAAGAGAAGTTTCACAGCTTCTTCATTTTTTGTTATAGTATTACAAGTGACCTTCCAGCTGACCTAATTTTTCATAAATGACGTGAAGGTTGCCAGCTGAACATCTCCAACATAGGGTGTAACATTAAAAGTCCTTGCTCCAAAAGAAACATGATCATGCAAATATAGCTCACATAATAAATGTTGCTCTGAAAAATTGGCCTTCTAGAAAGTCTCCATAAAGCTTGAACCTTCGTTACCACATATGCTAATTTCTCTTTTATTGCTATTAATTGGAAAAGGAAAATTTTTCATTACAAATACAAAGGGTAGGAAGGAGAAGGGGTTCTACAACTAATCACATTCTCTGCAAGGTCATACATATGCTCCTATTCCTGTAACAGATTTACCTTTCCCTACAATTCTCCTACCCGTAGTATTACTTGCTTCATTTCTTATTTAATCTTTTCCAAATACTAAACCAACAAATTTTCAGCTCGAGTTCTTTTAATTTTTTTTATCTCCTTGTGTTTACTTAGAGGAATAACCTCACACTTGAATGAGATTTTTAAAATTTTCCATCTATCTAATTCCTCAAGAAAAAAATTGATTTCAACGGCTCTCCAAGTTCTAATTGTGTTGTATTTGTTGCTATTACAGTAGCAAATTAAGTAGCTTCTTGTAATCCTCCCTTGTTGCAAGTTCATCAGGTTGTGCACATAAACATGATAAGTTATTGAAGTTAGACCAAGAGCCTAGCAATGTGATGGGTTGATCACATGCCAAGGCTAGAACATGTTAAAGTTTATTTGTGAAAAGTTTTTGGATATTTAGTTAAGAGTAATTAGTGAGGAAATTGGTTCACATGGATGAACTCATTTCTTGGACAGTTGCTTTTAGTTTTTAGAAGGAGGAACATTTTCTTGAAGTTTTTGGTTTGGGAGAGAGGTATGTTGTTTTGTTCTCTATGTGAGACTAAAGTTAAGGAAGATAGAAATTAATACATCCATGAGATCAATCTGTGGGAATTGATCCTCAATCTGTGTGAACTGGATGTGGCATGTGGAGTTAGTTGTTAACTGAACAACCTTCTTAGACAAGTTTTTTTTTAATTAGCAAATCGAATTTGTAAGTGTGTGTGAGATAAATAATTTCATATGCATTTGTGAGGTTTTTTAACAATATATCTAAATATTGAAATTGATTTGGTCTTTTAATTACTTTGTTGAATGAGGAATTCATGCACTGCATTCTCTCTGTTATTTACATTTGGATGAGACTAAAATATAGACCTGGAGAACCATATTATAGTTAATCTTTTAATCACAGTTTGCATCAAATCTTGTGTATTGGAAGGAGTCATATACATTACAGGTTCGAGAATATAGAGCGCTTTGTATTAAGCCAAGAGAAGAAGGAAATTTCATAGGGGAAAAACGTCATCATACTTATGGTTTGATTTCTAGTCAAAGGAAGACGGAATTCAAAATTCCGCCATCTGGGTTTTGTGTAGATCATGGTCTATTTGGTGATTTGCAAGCGGTTTTCCAAGAAAATCCTTGGTTGAGGAATTTCGAGTTGATCTATAAACTATTTTTTCAGAGTGCGTGAATGATAAAAACGGTTTCAATTGTATACAACATGTGAACTCCATCATCCCTCATCTTCTGTCTTCTCTTGTTGCACTATCTCAATTGTTGGTTCTTGTGTGTCAATGGTGTTATTGCTAGGTTCTTGTGTATCAACAGTTAGATTTATTTTAGTCTACTTTTCTTTAACTATAGGTTCTTGTGGAGCAATACCATTGTTAGAAGGTTCTTGTGGATCAATAGATTGATCTTCCCCATCTTTCTCTACTTTAGCTATTGGTTGTTGTGTAACAGCAACATCGTTAGCAGGTTCTTATGGATTAGTGATCTAGAACTCCACATGTTGCTCCTCTACTTGTATTCCAACTTACACTGTTGTTGGCCCTTCACAACCTACTTCCCTAATAATTTTCTTACAACCTATGCATAATTTTATAGTTGTGTCAACAAGTGACATCATTCCTGTGACCATTGTAAAGGTTTCTAGCCTTGTTTTTTTCTTCAATTGAATTTTATCTTTGAGCGTGGCAAGTTGTCTCTTCAAATTCTCATTTTATTCTCTGGGTTCATTAATTTGTTGGGTTAGAGGGTCAATTTCAATATTACCTAGTGGAGGAATTCCTTCCTTCTCATACTTTGGTTCTTCTTTAATTTCTTTACTTGATGGCTCCTTTGGCTCCTTTAAATTTGTTGCAACAACATGAACTCTAGGCGTTGAGGAAGACAATGGTGTAAAAGTCACTCTTACTCTCTTCTTAGGGTTTTTACCCCCCATTGTCTTTCTCAACGACCTCTTTCTTATTTTTTTGTATACGTGTTTCTTCCTCAACAAGGTACCCATATTTAGCACTTTCAAACTTCCCATTAGATATAGACACTAGTTCTTCAGTATGTGCCCTTTTGCCCCTAGCAAGTGTGTCAACGATACTCCTTAAAAAACACCTACTTCGAGGATTTCAACAACGAGGCCTAAGAGCTATAACTACATTTGCTTTAAAATTTGTTTCAACACTTGCCTCCTATTCCTTAGATTCACTCCTTTCCTCTTCTAGGGCCAGTACTTGTGATTCTATTAGCAGTCTAGTACAAGTGTTCCCTTGATATTGTAATGAGTCAGTTATAATCAATTTAATGAGCCCATGATTAGTTATACAAGTTTTAGGGTGCTTTTCATGGTTACAACTTTTGTCATGCAGTAACGACTTTACAAAGTAATAAGGCATATTGGTTACTTGTTCATTGTGAAACTGTGCTAACAGTTGAAAGTGGTAATGGAACACAATCCCAAAACACCCTTCACAGGTTACACATTTCTGAATAAAATAAGCCATGTCATCCCAAGGATAAGTAATAAAGGTGTTATCAACCCCTCTTCCCTTACACCTTACCTCCTCACCTCCCTGCAAAAATGTGGCTTTGACCATTGGGATTTCTATGTTCTGGCAGAACTAGTGCATTTGTATTTGTGATAGACTCATGACCCTAGCAATTATTTTCTTTGTAACAACAATGTTGAATGGTGTTGTCATTGATGCCAATGTTGGTTCTTGAATGCTCTTAATATTTGTCTGGATTGCATCAATTGGAAGCTCCAATGGACAAGAAGTCCTAGAAGATATCTCTCTTTTGTAGTGTACCATGCATTTGATGAATTTTTTGGCTAAGCAAATTAGTGAAGTTACAAATGAGTATCATAATATTTTTCTCCTCGTCATGCTAATTCAACAGTATGTGGCACATCACAAGGCTCCTCCGAATTTGAGAGATATGCACAATAAAAGGTGGTGTCCCACTCTTGTGGTCAAATTCCCCAAAAGGAGATGATGTGGCATCTTATCATTGACTATATAATTTTCTCAAATCATGAAGTCAAGAGGGAATTTGATTAAAGAATTAAATCAGATATTATTATGGAAAAATTTATCTTATGGAGGGGATCAAAATTTAAATTCAAATCTAAGTGCAAGTTGACCTAAATTGAAGAAGGGGTTTTGGGCTCCAAAATTTGAATTTTCAAAATTCAAATTTCCCTCCAAGGCAAGTCGTCCTACCCCTACTAATGCCACTTCATCCTCTATAAATTGAGGCCATTCTAAGCCTCCAAGGAACACTTCTTCTATGCATTCAAAAGTGATTCTTATCTGAAATTATTTCGGCCCTGTGGAGCAATGAGGCATCTTGAGAGTGGCACGAAATTATTAAGGAATTGGGACGTATCAAGGATTCTCATTGGAGTGCAAGGGGGTTACCTATGGGATAATGTTTCGTTTCTTTTGGGCTACAAGCGTATTTTCTAGTAAGATCAATGCAAGCTCATTTTAAGGGAATTCTTGTGATGTTTAATATCTAATCAGTGATATTTTGGCCCCCAAGGGAATACATTTTCAATGCAAGTCTAGAAGAATTTGTTGATCTGATGTTTAACATTGGTTGGGCATAAGGGTTACTATGTTTTAGATTTTGGGTTTTTAGTGGTTTTCAATTTATTCACAACTTTATGAGGTAGAAAATTCGTGAAACCTTTGCAACATTCACAACCTCTTTTGGACACCTTCTATGTCTTTTCTAAGGCTGATCATGCTACAACAAGCCCTAATTTGGTGAATTTTCTTGGCATTTGTTACAAAGTTAGTCAAATTGATGCCTAGTTTTTTGGCACCATCAAAGGACAATCTAAAGCAAGTTTTAGGCTCTTTCACAATCATATTCAAGTGCATCTTTTTGGCCTTAAAGAAGCTTTCCTTCGAAAAGAATTCAAAGAATGAACAAGCCCTACTTTGAATTTTTGACACCATTTTTTTGTGCCCTAACTAAAGATCCAAGAACTAATACATGTTAGACAATTATGTGTTCTTTTTTGGGTGATATTCAAAGTTTTTAATGCCTATTACTAGTCTAGTTGGAGGCAATATTGAAGATAATTTGTAGCCTAGTTACTATAGCCTTTCATCCTTGTGGTAGGGCATTCCTTGGCATATATTTGAATAGAATTATGGTACATATTTCTTATCGGGTCTAGGGCTTATGACAGAATTTTACTTAGTCTTGTAAGTGTTCTTCTATGTAAGGGATAAATCAAAAACTTTCAACTTATGTCTATAGATTCTTGTGGGACTTGTTGACTAATTCAAGATTTAGTTTTCAGAGGCATATTCAGCTCATATAAATCAAGCCTTGACTAGTGATCTTGTGTACTGATCTTGGAAAAGGATTCTCAAGATCTTTGTCCTAGACAATTTGTGCTCATCACTATATTTTCTTAGTTATCTCAGGCTTGAAGGTTCTTGTAGATCATGCATCTTGAAGCAGTGTTTATAACCACAAGTTTTAAATTTTTCCAGTGACAATAATAATAGACACAAGGGAATTAAGGAAAACTTGTATTACAAAAGAGAGCTTAGCAATTGCTTACATTAACATATATTTTGGAGACTTCAAGCGGCTGACATCATCTACAGGCGTAATAGTAACAATGATCTAAAGTAGTGATGCATCTTAAGGGCATAGTCATTAGCAGAGGGCATATCAATGTTACAGTCAAATTTCAGCAATGGAAACTGAGGCATGATGTGTTTTCTAAGAGCAACAGTCGATTAGTTTTGAGGTTTGGATTATATATATATATATATATATATATGATCCTTGGTTTCATATTTCAAGAGGTTTCTTGGATTCCCTATTGTTTTTCATGTTCCCTGGTGGTTTTTCACCTTCCTCTCAAGTGAATAATATAATTTTACATTATCCATAAGAATTATGTTTCCAATATTCTCTCTCAATATGAAGGATTGTATGTGAATCCAAGAAGTTAAGTATGGAGATGGACAGTGATCAATGGTTGGATGTGCACTTTAAATATGGCGGCTTATAGAAAATAATAAACCAAATGGGGTAGCAAAAGCCAAAGTATTCTACTATTGGTGTTTTAAGGTTGACCACCAACTTTAGAACTTGGCTCGAAGCGTTGCCCAAAACAGTTTTGAATTTAGACAGAAGTTGATATCTTCTAAGAAATAGAAGTGCTCTATGATGGTGGTTTGAGATGGCTACAAACCATTGAGATGATGGTTTGAAGATTATCACAAACCATTGTTTAACAAAAGTTTACTAAGTGATGGTTTAAAGAGGAACACAAACTAAAAGGTGCTCATGGAACATGACTTTGGCTCTGGCTGACTCTAGGCTTAGGCTTTGGTTGTGGCTCAAGATAGCCTGTTTATGTTGTTTGATAGATTTTTGAAACTTTAACCTTGACTATCATTGATATTCCTCCTTGTTAGATACAAGGTGAGAAGTTGAAAACCTCTCCATTGCAAGATGTTTCAATACTTGAGAATGAATTATATGGTATGATCAACATATATTCTTCGTTGTTGGTAATCGTTGCCAAGAAATGGTTCATCCAAGGTGAATCTTTAATCTTGCAAGTTATTGTCACTTGAACATCTATTTGAATATTGCTTATGTTTTTCAACAATGTTCCCAGGGATGAATATCGAAAAAATTAATCTTTCATATGGCCAACTAGATGACAATGTTGACATTTGAGAATCTAATGTGGATGTGGAGCAAGTGAAAATGATTTTTTTTTAAAGAACCCAACACTTTGGAACTGAATTGGTTTGGAGTAGTATGAAATGTGAAAGGTAACTTCCTTTTCATATCCAAGATCAATTTGATATTTGTTGTAGATGGCTCCCTCCAAAGGTATTATGATGGGATTTGGAAATGCAAGTGATTCTTCTTCGTCTTCAGTTGAATCTAATTCTGAAATGGTGTCACTAATCTAGTCATGTATTGGTTGCTTATGGGAATATTTTTCTAATTCAAAAAGAGTTTCTTTAAACAAAGACTAATTCAGAATGATGACTCTTTTGTTGTAATTCATCTCGTTGGAGTTGTAACTAAATCTAGAGAAACTCATTTTTCTTATGCATCTTGTAAACAAATTCAAGCATCAACAAGAGTGGCTTTGTTAATTTTCACTGCATCAACAATAGCGAAGAGTATCGGGGTGTTTAGTGACTCTAATAACTCATAAATTCAAACCATAATTCAAGCCCAACAAATAAAGAGTGTCGACTTCTATGAAAAATGCACTCGTTTACAATTATATTAAACTTACTGTCAAAAGAGAAAAGATTAGCTTACAAAATTATTATGTACAAGTTACCATTATTCTATTATCTCTTCCGCAGCTTGCCGCCACAAATCAAAATCCCACAAATAAACGTCACTTCAACTAACACAATGAATCTAACAACCAGCAATGGCTCTCAAATTATCTCTTCAAAAGCATATGAGCTCATGTTTCAATCAGAGTTTGTTTGGGAGAAACACTAAGAACAAGCCAACACTTTAAATTGAAAATAGCAATACTACGTTATTCCCTTCTTTAATGTATGCCCATGATTAATGAAGCCAAAAATCACTCATTTCAAACTCGGAAATGCTTCATAGAACTCCACAACTACAAATGCCCAAATATCAGTCAATCCTATTCTGAAACATAAATTAATCATAGTAAATCTTGTGATAGTCCTGAGAGCTTAAATTTCATCCCCGGATGAAGAAAACCCCTACAATTTTTCTACCAAATTCAAAAACTAGTGAATTTATCTCCAAATCCCTTCACAAGCAAGATATCAAAAAAATCCTCATTTATGAAGACTATCAAAGGTCGAATTTGCAAGGCATGTCAATTGTTAAAGAGCCAAAAAAAACTAATAATGGAGAATGGGTGTGAAAGGAAAGTAGCGCAGCACAAAACAACATACTTAACACTACATGAGGAAGAACCCTAAAATCGAGAAAAGCCACAAAATATGTAATAACTTTCATATCACTCTTAAAACACATGAAAATGCAAAAATTAGATAAACATATAATATATTATTCATTCATATGATACACATAAATACATCATTTTATGATCTTGGTTTCATTTTTCAGGAAGTCTCCTCATCTTTTTATAATATTCACGTGTAACTTTAACAAATAATTAATACAATTTTAAAATATTATAATTTCCAACCATATATAAAATTTTAGATCCATTCCTACCCAAAGAATAAATAAAAATCAATACTCCAAAAAAAACCGAAAACTCTGATTAACACAATTTAATATTAATATTAAAAAAAAAATACCGCATGCTCACCTCAAGTCACGTGATTCAGTTATGAATCACTTTATTTTTAGGTGCAATATTGATTTTCTTTAATTTGTGGTTCTTATGTGGTCCCTCAATTAAATTTTATAATTTGTTCTCATCTGATCGCTCAGTTAAGATGACAAAACGACAAAGGACAAAAAGGTCTATGACCTAAATAATTAAGTAAGGAGGGAATATTTTTTAATTTACAAAATGCCTTCAATCTGATACGTAATAGATGTGACATAATATTAGTGATAAAATACATAAATAAATAATTATACAAGTAATGGAGATTTTTTTATAAGAAAAATAGATTCAGATAAATTTATTATAAATTTAAAATTATTATATAAAAATGATTATTTAACATAAATTTGAATTTAATTTAATAATAAAATAAATAAAAATAATTTATTAAAAGGAAACTTTAAAATGTTATGTAAAATATTTGATTATATTACAGATTAACATAAAGTCAAAAGCAAATTAATTAAAAAAATATAGGAAAAATCTTTAAAAAAATTGAAAAGAAATTCCTATATGACTTTTAATTAACTACCCAATTATAAAAGAAATAGATGAATTTCAAAATAGTAAAAAGAAAAAGAAAATTATTAATGTAGAACTTTAACGTTATACTATCTAATTACAAAATTAAGACAAAGTCAAAAATATACTAATTGCTATATATATGGAATGTAAATATAACAATAAGTATATTAATATCTCATGAAGGATGACAAATGGTCATGTAATTCATTATAATTGAGACATGGAAAAGTGCTTTGGGAATTAACAACCCACACAGTGTGCATTATTTCAAATCGCTAGTCCATGCAACACCTTTGATGATGGTTCTCTAGGTGGAAAGCATTTGGTTGACAATACAATGGTGAACTCTATTGTATTCAGTACTTCTTGTGTTCTTATTAACAATGATAGCATCACAATTATGGAAAGGGATGGGGAGTCAAATGCAAAAGGTGGAGCAAAAGCAAGATTAGAAATGCATGTGAATTAGGAATTACTTCCACTTTGCCATATTAGTTTTATGGTTTGTGTTTCTAAGTAATAGAATAGAGGGGGCAACAAGGGTGACTTTTATGTATTGCATCAAAACTAGGCTAAAATTTAGGAATAGTCAAGAGATCAAGCTTGGAAGTGTAGCTCCATTCTAGTTGGGGGGTTCCTGGTTGCACTACCATGACAAGTATCTCTTCCTTGGTAGTTTTTAGTTGAGCGTAGAATTGTAGGGGCCATCTCTAGTCGCAGATCCCAAATTTGACTCAACCTTAATGTGTTACGTTTCAACTTGGATCCTCAATCTTAGGAAGACTTCATATTTCTCACTCTTTTCACTATATATATGTTTAGATTATATTTGACCACCCTAGTTTCTTTTGGGTGTTGAAAGGTTACTATTGCAATAATTATCATCTCTAGATCAGAAGTGTTGTTGGTTAGCATATTCATTTCAATTTGGGTCCCCAATGCTTTTACTAGTTTGTTGAACTCTTGACACTTTAGTGAAGAGTCATCTAAGTCTCTTCTGAGATACTATGTCGGTTTCATTGTTCTCAAGTTATTGTGGAGAAAGAGAATTTTCCTCTGGTCTTAAAGATTCTCTGTGGATGCAATGATTCTCTCTATGATCTGGTGGGGTACCCTCTCTATTACTCTCAACCCTCTTCACTCCCTTACTACCCTGTAGCTTCTTTATAATTATATTAAAGAACAACAAACCAATATTGAAGTTTTCATATCTCTCCTAATAGAGTATTCTCTTCTTGGTAACCCAATGCCTCGTATCCACCATCTTCTTGGTCGCAAAGGCCATAAGCAAGCTTATCCTTCCTCAGTGCCTTTCTCTCAAGCTGCAACAAAAAGCTCCACAACAATGCATGCTACCAGCACCCCCTCAATAAGTTCATTAGGAGATTGATCAGGCAAAAGGGCAAGCTAGGATGAAATGAAGGTTTATCTCAAATACAAAAATACAAGCAACCAACCAAGCATGTGAAATAGGCAATACTCATACAAGACGAATAAGATATGTGCACAAACAATTGAACTATATTCATAGTTGAATATTTTCATGGGAAAAGTACTCATAAAAAAACATTAAAGACAACAAAAGATTCTCTTAGACATGGATGAAACCTAAAGACAAGTTTGAAATCTAGATGAAAAGATCTTTTTACTAACCAAAACAATCGTTGAATTGGAGTTCACTAATTTAAAGGAAGAGGTTGAAGTTCCTACCATCATCAAACTAAATGATTATTTTGCATATCTTTATTTTTGTTCAGATAGCAACAAGGTTGCTAATCATAGGACAATAAGGTCTCAATGTTATAATAGATTTTTAAACATTATTAGACTTCTAATCAATTTTGAAGAAAAACCTTTTAGTTGTTTTCAAGGACAAATTTTCTTATATTCTAGTAGTCTAGACACTAGCTATATTTTAATGTTGTTGTTTTGGCTTCCCCACTTGCAAACTAATAGTCGTGGACAATATAGTATTAATTCACTAACACAAAGTACTATGCAATCTTTAAAAAGAAACCTATATTATTATGAATATTTTTTATTTTGGCTTATTTTAAAATAAATTCATAAGGTACTTGTATAATAATAACCATATAATTTTGGCATTTTGTAATTTAAACTTGTTTAACATGTGTTCTTGAGTGCATAAGTAAAATCAACACTATAAAAATCCATTGAAATCTTTAATCATGTAAAATATGCCATTTAAATTAAGATTTCAGTAAATCTCAATCAAATTCAAACAAAATTAATAAAAATATATACTACAAAAATTTCAAAAAATTAAACCACAATTTTTATTTTATTTATTTAAAAAAAATTATTCATAAAAATATTCCATTTTAAAAATAAAATAATCATTTTAAAAATTGACATTATTTTTTAGTATTCTAAAAATTGATACTATTTTTCAATTTAAATTGGTTAATAATTCAAATAAATAAATTCTACAACCTAAAATATAAAATCTAATTGTAAATGTCTATCTTGCTCTCAAAACAGATTATCATTAATATTAATATTGTCTCTTCCATAAAAGGAATTGGAAAATCCATCATCTAAAATTCCAATAAATGTCTATTTTAAAACCATTCTAATTTAATATTTATATAAATAAATTATTCTAACTATTTATAATGTCTATTTTAAAATCATTCTCATTTAACGTTTATAATTTTCTAGTTTTAATAAATATATAAATAAATTATTATAATTTAATATTTATATAATTGTTGAATTTAAACTTATGTGATCCATTTCAAGTTTAATGAGAAATATTTTGGTGGAAATTACATTGTAATATTTTTGTGGACGCGTTTCAAATTAATGGGTGTGGTTCATCGTTAGGACAAGTTGAAGAACCAGACCAAGGCTACAGGTTAAATAGGGAGAGAAGATATTCCAACGGCTATATTTGACTAGGAAACAGCGATATTGGACCGGGCAATTTGACTGAGAAACGGCTAAATTTGACTGGACCGAGGGAGAGGAAAAGTTATTAATGTTATTGTTATATTCATTACCAACATTTGAATAAAATTAAAGTTTGTAAAATAGTTGTTACTATTATAATTAAATAAATAAAAAGTTAGTAAATTAACATGGAAACATCACTCATTAATAAACTAAAAATAGCTGATATGGAATACTAATTAAAAACATTACATCAATAATATGTAAATATATGTAAATAAATGCATTCTGAATTTAATGTAAATATATAAATAAATAGTCAATAAATTATTATGCAAGATAATTTCTTTTATTATTAATATCATAGATAGAAATTGTAATAAATAGACCTATAAAAAACAAAATCAAGGATGTAATAAGGATATATATATATATATATATATATATATATATATATATATATATATACATACATACGCTAATCTGGAGTACAAAATCAAAATTTAAAATCATTAATATAATATGGAATAAAATGAAAATAATTACTTTCTGAATAAATAGTTAGTTAGTTATTATACAAATTAGTTTCTAGTAAGAATAAATTCACAGAACCTTAACCTCTTAAAATACCTAATATATATATATATATATATATATACATATATATTTTGAGGGAGTGAAGGAAAATAGAGAGACGAGAAGGAAAAAAGGACAATGATCAAACAAGGCAAGGAGGGGAAAAACAAGGAAACCGAGTAGGGGATGGGGGGGAAGAGGGATGGAAAAACTGGGGAAGCAGCTAGGAGGAGAGGGCAGGGATCCAGCAACTACTAATTTTCTAGCCATCATCTCTATTGAGGTTTCTTGGCCTTTTTTCGATTTCTATGGCTTCCCTAAATTTCCGGTGATGGAAATGCACCACCTTGGCAATAACACAGGTCTCCTCAATGCATACATGGTGCTTCATCTTCTATGCATGTTCAACCAAGGCAGAAGACCGGGTTCTCCTATGTTTTATGTCGGCTGAGTGCTCATTAATCCTTTGATTAATAAAGCGACCCGTCTCACCAACATATGGGGTCCCACATGAACATGGAATAACATAGACACCTTTCATGTCCTTGGGGTCAACCAGGTCTTTAACCGATCTAAGGGAGCTATGAATGGTGTTAAGGGGTCTAAAGGTGGAGGGAACATTATGCTTCCTGAGAATTCTAGCAATCTTATCAGTCGTCCCCTGGATGTAAGAGAGATGAACCCCTGAGACTCACTCTTTAGGGTCTCTCTTGACCACTAAATACTTGTTGGCTTTGAGGAAAGCTTTCTCACCGAGGTGCCTACTATAACCATTATTAGCAAAAACATTAAGGAGATGAGCTTTCTCTTTATCTAGGGTCTTTTCATCAGAGATCCTTAGTGCACAAGTAGCTAGCTTGTTGAGAACACCTAACTTTTGAGCGGGGAAATGATGGGAACTGGCATGAAGATAGTGCTCAGTATGAGTTTTTTTCCAAAACACTTGGTGGGAGATCGAACCATCACCATTCCTTGAAATGAGAACATCGAGGAAGGGCAGAGTCTCACTTCAACTTTTTTCAACTTTGAGGGTGAGTTCTTTAAACAGACTTGTGGGGTTTCCATGGGCTCCCCCCTCTCCACGGTTGTTGGTAATCTTTTTATGGAAGATTTTGAATCCAAGGCTTTGGCCTCTGCCCAACTCCTTCCCAAGCTTTGGAAGAGATTTGTGGATGACACGAATGTCATCTAGTCCCATGGCCAAGAAGAGTTGGATCTTTTCTTCAATCATCTCAATAATCAATCCTCCTCCATAAAGTTCACTATGGAGCAGGAAGTTGATGGGCACCTACCCTTCCTCGATGTTCTCATTTCAAGGAATGGTGATGGTTCGATCTCCCACCAAGTGTTTCGAAAAAAACTCATACTGAGCAGTATCTTCATGCCAGTTCCCATCATTTCCCCGCTCAAAAGTTAGGTGTTCTCAACACGCTAGCTACTCGTGCACTAAGGATCTCTGATGAAAAGAGCCTAGATAAAGAGAAAGCTCATCTCCTTAATGTTTTTGCTAATAATGGTTATAGTAGGCACCTCGGTGAGAAAGCTTTCCTCAAAGCCAACAAGTATTCAGTGGTCAAGAGAGACCCTAAAGAGCGAGTCTCAGGGGTTCATCTCTCTTACATCCAGGGGACGACTGATAAGATTGCTAGAATTCTCAGGAAGCATAATGTTCCCTCCACCTTTAGACCCCTTAACACCATCCATAGCTTCCTTAGATCTGTTAAAGACCCGGTTGACCCCAAGGACATGAAAGGTGTCTATGTTATTCCATGTTCATGTGCGACCCCATATGTTCGTGAGACAGGTCATTCTATTAATCAAAGGATTCATTAACACTCAGCCGACATAAAACATAGGAGAACCCGGTCTTCCGCCCTGGCTGAACATGCGGAGAAGACGAAGCACCATGTATGCATTAAGGAGACCCGTGTTATTGCCAAGGTGGTGCATTTCCATCACCGAAAATTTAGGGAAGCCATAGAAATCGAAAAAAGGCTAAGAAACCTCAATAGAGATGATGACTGGAAAATTAGTAGTTGTTGGATCCCTGCCCTCTCCTCCTAGCCACTTCCCCAATTTTCCCCTCTCTCTTCCCCTCCCCCGTCTCTTGCTCGGTTTCCTTGTTTTTCCCCTCCTTGCCTTGTTTGATCATTGTCCTTTTTTCCTTCTTGTCTCTCTATTTTCCTTCACTCCCTCCAGATATATTTATATATATCTTTTTTTTTTCTTTTAATAGGTTAAGGTTCTGTGAGTTTATTCTTACAAGAAACTAATTTGTATAATAACTAATTAACTATTTATTCGGAAATTAATTATTTTCATTTTATTCCATATTATATTAATGATTTTAAGTTTTGATTTAGTAATCCATATTAGTATATATATATATATATATATATATATATATATATCCTTATTATATCCTTGATTTTGTTTTTTATAGGTCTATTTCTTACAATTTCTGTCTATGATATTAATAATAAAAGAAACTATCTTGCATAATAACTTATTGACTATTTATTTATATATATACACTAAATTTAAAATGCATTTATTTACATATTATTGATGTAATGTTTTTTATTAGTATTCCATATTAGCTATTTTTATTTTATTAATGAACGATGTTTCCATGTTAATTTACTAACATTTTATTTATTTAATTATAATAGTAACAACAATTTTACAAACTTTACTTTTATTCAAATGTTGGTAATGAATATAACAATAACAATAATAACTTTTCCTCTCCCTCGGTCCAGTCAAATTTAGTCATTGTCTCAGTCAAATTGCCCAGTCCAATATAGTTGTTTCCTAGTCAAATATAACAGTTGGAATATCTGCTTTCCCTATTTAACCTGTAGCCTTGATCTGGTTCTTGAACTTGTCCTGACGATGAACCACACTCGTTGGTTTCAAACACGTCGACAAAAATAATACAATGTAATTTCCACCGAAATATTTCTCATTAAATTTATATAATTTTCAAAAATATACTTTTGAAAAAATCAGTTTTATGATAGTTTTTTAAGCATTCTTAACAAATAGCATTATAATGTATTATTTTGATATTGATGATGATGATGATTAACTTCCATTAAGATTAATACAGTCTATAGGACCTCAAGAAAAAGAAAAGAATCTAATTGTGATTCTTCAAAATCTTGTTTTTATGATCAAAAAGAAGGGAAAGAAGGGCTCCAAGATCACTATAATTAGGTTGGCTTAATAGTTCAAGAAGATTGGAAGTGTGGAAGATGTGAGGGAAGTGTGGCAAGATGTGAGGGAAGTGTGGCAAATGTTAGGGAATAAAGAGCAGATGTGAGTAAGAGTCGGGCAGAGTCTAAAAAGAAATGTTTTCCTTCTTCCACCTTCTTAATATCATATATCTGATAGATTCTGTGCCATATTTTACTTCGAAACTCATGAAAATTAATTCTAATCCTAGCCATGTTCATTTTTTTCTTAATACTAATCCACATGAAAAAAAAAGATATAAATAATACTATAATGTATCATTTTAATATTATATATAATAATTTTGGAAATACATATTTATATAAATAATTGATGCATTTGACATATAAATGTATAATGCTTATATCTTTATAAATAGTTGATGCATTTGATATATAAATTATATAATGCTTATATCTTTAAAAAGAAAACAATGATATGCAGATGTTTTCCTTTTAAGAAGCTAAAAAAATTATGACAAAAGAAAAAGCTTCATGGACAAACCAGATTATACTTTAACTGAAATCTCTTTAACAGGCCATTCATTACGGATCAAACTTTAACAGTAATGTATTTAACAGAACAATCGTATCTTCATTGCTAGGTAGGTGACACCAGGTTACAATTTTATTTTTTAATGTAATCATGCGAACAATCTTATCATAAGCTTGACTAACATGTACCAAATTTATCGTTTACTCTGTTATCTAAAATTTATCTTAACTAACATGTACTAAATTTATTGTTTTACTTTGTCATCCAAAATTTATTGTTTACTGTCATTCAAAATTTATTGTTTACTTCATTGTTTATTAAAAGATAAATATAAATATATCTGGGTATGGAAAAAATTTGATAAACTATGAAAAATAGGAACACTAATTTGTTTTGGAGAATTTAACATCTACGGATAAACACTAATTCACTAGACAAGTAGTTGTGCCTAGAACAACAATTTAAAGTGTTTTAGACTTTACCTATAAGCAATAGATGAGAAGAGATGATAGAAGGCCTAATTGTAGTTCTGCTTTCCTCTCGTCTCCCTTGTATCATTTCTGTCGCTCCTTCTTGTACTTAATCTGCTTGAAAAGTACCCTGTCAACACAACAGAAGACGAAAACCGATCAAAGCATACGATCCATTGAATATAAATGAAAGGAATCAGAAGCAATTCATACATATAAGCATTATGAAAGAACACATCATATGGAAAAAGGTTCAAACACTTTATTAGATTGAAGAAGGAATTACAACCATCGATGTCTGATTCAATTTCATTCCTTCAGCTTGGATCCCATCCACATCACATCAAAAGCAATATAAGCTCGTGGCATCACATCATTTTCTCCAAAGTCAAGTCTCATAGCAGCATTATCTCCTTACAATTCAACATAATCCAGCCAACCCCTAATCACTTAGATGAGTGGTCAATTTATAGGAGGATGAAGGAGGTTTTGTCATTAATGGTGACATTGAATGGCCTTCCATACTTAGAATTAGTTCCATGGAGGAAGGGATGAGAGGATAGGATGCACCTTAACTCATTCCTCATCCATTTTCGAGCTCATAGGAGTAGATAACTGAGGGAAGCTTCTAGATGACTCCAAGAGATAAGAATATTCCTCAATCCCCAATTGAATTTCGCTCAAACTCGCCCAGCACAGCCTAAAGAGGGCTTAGGTGCTCTGCAGAGCACCTTGACAATGTATCTACTTGCGCTACAGAGTACCCTGGCAGTGTATCTACCTGCGCTGGTCCCTTTAGAGACCATTTCTGGATGTCTTAGGTCATGAAACTTTCTAGGAAGGAGACATTCAAAGGGGTGACTTGTTTAGGGCATGTAGCAACTAAAATTATGGTTTGATGAGCCCTAAAACACTGATCTGGATGTTGGGATTTGATGTGCACAAATAGATCTGTAACACTACCTCTCTGATTTTCTTGTTGTAATCTGCCTGTGTCATGAGTTTGTCATTTATCACTAAGGGATTTGGTAATCCCTTTTCACTCAAAATTTGGAACTTAGCCATAAATCTATCGATGGATATTTGCATATTCTAACACTTGTCCTCCAAGTTTTGCATCAAGTTCCTCTTAGAGAGGACCTTTTTGACCTCCAAAATTGTCTTTTTTCTGTCCTTTATTTCCAATTCCTGAAGTTCATACTTATTCTTGCTGTTAAGGAATTAGATAATTCTAGTAGTCACTTTTTGCATTTGTCCTAATTCTTCTCTTACTTTCTGGATGGCCTCTGTAGCCAGCTTGATCAAATCTATTTGCTCAAACATTACCTAAATAGATGGCCAAATATCATTGACAAAGTCAATGATATTGACCCATAGTTGTTCCTTAGCTTTCCCAAGGGGTTCTTTCAGTGTCAAGTCCTTTTCCAAGGCTTTCAATCTTTCACTCAACCTGGTAGCCTTTTGCGCTTTTTCTTTGTGCATGATTTTAGCAAGCTCGTAATCAGTTTCCAAGCTTGTCACTTTTTCTTTAAGCTTATTCATCTATGTTGTCTGTATGGACATTTCTTCCATAGCTTTAACCAACTTTGTTGATTCATCACCTGATGTACCTGCTGCTGATGTAGATTCTGTAGAAACCAGTTGTGTTGTGGCCATTAGAGCTATGGGAGCCAATGTGGAAGGAAAAGTCATGGTGACTGTTGGGATGACATTCACCGAGGTAGTGCCAAGATCAGTTTTCTTTAATTGGATTAAGCTATCCAATTCCTTTTCTGTCTCCCTCAACTGATCATTTAGTTTGAGGACTAAGTCCATCAACTCTTCATGCCTTGTTTGATTTTCCAAGACTTCCTGTGTCTAGGGGTGTTGTAGTTGAGGTATCTTCAACTGCTTCTTGAGTGCTGCAATGTCATCATTCTTCTTTTTGATTAGTTGTTCAGTAGCCTTGATGTCTTTGGGATCATGTCCCAATTCAATTATCAAGTCTTCTAAAGACTTGATTCTGGTGTCTTTGGCCTGTGAGGAGGCCTTTTCCAACTGATACTGGGCTGAGATGTTATTCAATGAATTTTGCAACTCATGGGCAACTATGGTTTTTCCTGTAAGGGTGGATTAAATCATTTCTCCAACCTGTTTGTGAAACTTAATTTGGTTAATGGGATGAATACCCCTTGCCAATACCTCAAAATCAATCTTCTTGAAATCTGTTGATGTTCTTGGTTGTTGTATAGTTGGCTTTATGAAGGACATTTACATATTTCCTTCCTTGATGTCAAAAGCTGACTTCAACTTAGTTTGATTTGGGGGTGTAAGTTTGAGATACTGTGCATAGGATTGTGCCATCAATTTCTCATTTCTCATTTTGATTTCTTTGAACTTGTCCTTAATGTCCCTATCTCTATTAGTAGGTTTATTAAATGAGGAGACTTCTACACTAAGCTGCCTTTCTAAAATTTAAGTCTGTGATGTAGATGGCTCCTGTGTTTCTCCAGATGGAGTTGTGCCCTTGCTCATGTCTAACTCATTATTAGTTATTTCTATTGAGCCTTTTGTGTCTTCCTATTGAGCCTTGGCCATTTGCTCTGGCTGGCTTCATATTGTACATTGGATGTGTCCATACCTGAACTGGAGGCTCCCTCTATGTTCCTTTTTGGATTCTTTTCCTCATTCTGAGGATTCTACAAAATAGTAGGGGTACTCATGGTTCCTTCTTGCTCTGGTACCTACAAGAATGAGCTTTCATCAAGTTGTCTCTCTAAATCAAACAAGGTATTTCAACATCTACCTTTGTACTATTCCTGTCTATGGGAGTGTTTTCCAACCACTCAGATTGATTGGCATATCTCTCTATTTCTCATATGGGCTGGTGAATGTAAGGTCCCAATTTGACCTTTTGTCTTAGTTTGGTTATATACCCTTGAGGGTCATACCTCCACATGAAATTGTTCTGAAACTTCATTTGTTGCAGAATTTGATCTGCTTCCTCTCCCGCTTCTCTAGAATTTCAAATGAAAGGGCCTAACTGATTTTTGACCTTGAACTAAGTTCTTTTCTTGGCTGAGACAAAGTTGACATTATCAGAGTTCATTATCTACCTATAATACTCTAGAGCAAATAACCTCATGGGGAGGTATTTGGGCAGTTTGTATGGGGCAAGCTGGCAACCATAGATTCTTATTTTAATGTGATTTTGGTAAAGGTACCAATCTCCCACCTTACCTGGCTTGGACAATTGGAGCACTCTTTTGATTTATTGGCTTATCCTGGGTGGAGGGCTTCTTGTTAGCATGGTCATGACTGGATGGAAAAAAGAGTCAATGAAGTTTGTATAGGTGTATGGTGATGAATACCTGTGGAATAATGGTGTCCAAAATATGACAGACCAGGGTTAGCCTCTATTATCCAGCTTCTAGATGGAAAAGGGAAATCTATCTGACTGATAATACAAAAACATGTGGTAAAGTACAGATGAGTACTTGAATACTCTCTCATTGTGCATTCTGGTAAATTGTTCATGCATCTTTTCACCTATGAACTAGGCATAATTGTACAAAGTAACAGGAGGCTTTCCTAGGGTGAAAATGGACATGAAGGCCAAGATGAGCTCATCAAAAAATTCATCTGTGGTATAGCCCAGAATACATGATATCATGGTTACAATTTGCTTTCCCCTTTCAGCGAGAATGGCAGAAACATATGGAGGAGCATATTTAGGAATGTTCTGCTCTTCTACAATGAAAGTTTGGAAAAGGGGTTTTATTAGGGTAATGAAGGGAAATGAATTTTATGAAGGGAATTCTAACACTTGACGTCCATAAGTCATTAAGTCGAGGGTCTGGTCCCACCAAAAGTCATAGAAATGCTTTGAGCCTTTATGACTTGAAGGATTTTTAGTACTAGAACATACTTGTGGATAGGGAAATTAGTAAGTATAGGGATGAAATGAATGAGGGGGAGTTAATTAAATCAACTTATAAACCATTGTTTTTGCTTTTTTAACTGCTCATGCACATTGAAAGATATGATTAAGTATGATAAATGTGCTTTTGTCCAATCAAGTTTATACTTCAACACCCCTTCTTCTTCTTACCCATTACCTACCCTAACATTTTTTTGTTCATTTATTTGGGGGCATTTAGGCTAGAAAACCCTTATCATCCTTTTTTCTTTTATAAATTAAACTATCTAATTTTAACCTTATATCTTCCAAGGGCTCAGATTAAACTGATGAGCTCCTTTTATTTCCTCTACCTATCTAATAATCTGCCAAGATTAAGCTGTTTGGTTAGATTTTATTCTCTAACTATAAACATAAAATTCAAAGCATGAAATAGTCGAGATTAAGCAGTTTGACTACCATGGGTTGTGGCATGTATGACAAGTTGCACACAACCATTATTTAACACAGTAAAGTAGTAAAATAGTAGTGGCATTTAGACTTGCACACTTTCATGATTTGTTTTTGTTTTTGGGGTTCATATATTTTCATTTTTTGATCTTTTCTTAATCTTTTTGTCCTTTGATATTTCTTTTAGGACATACCCTCTTTACATTTTTTAATTTTTAATCTGGAAAACATTTGTAGAAAGGAAAGGTATGTACAATATTACAAGGCTTAACCTTAGCCAATTCAAAATTATGAATCCTATCACTATAGGACTCTAACATAGGGCACATCAAAACAAAAATTACTTGAATTTAGTTGGTGCTAATCAGATGAAACGATTAATAAGTTCAAATAAAATATTTGTAATCATGTGTGTAAAGGAACAACATAAGAGTCAACATGATGTTTGTTCAAGTTATGAGTCCCAGTTTAAAGATAGTTTGATCAAAAAGATAGAAGCTTTTCTAGTTCTATTCAAAGAAACCAAACATCTTACTCATAAGCAGGGAATACAACATGAATTACAGTTTGTGCCTAAAGCACCTCTTCCTAATGTCAGAATGAATCAATTCAGTCCAAGTTTGGAAATTAATAGTTACAAGGATACAGGTCAGTATTGGGGAAAGTCAATGTTAAATTTCTCTTATATTGTGTCGCCATTTCATGTTTTGAACAGTTTGGAAACCTTTTTTCAAGTGGAGAGGAAGCCCATTTTTTTTCATATCAAAGCCTCTTCTAAAGCATTATCAAAGTATCCAATACAGCTAAGGGAAACTTATGCATCAGGGGAAGTGCTACTCAATGGAAACATCATTTAATGAATAAGGAAAAAGTGATTCAAACAAATCAACAGCTAATTCAATAATTTCAAAGACAAACGAAGTTGCAGCAATTTCACCTTACAGTTTGATAGGTTTATGGCAACAAGTTCACTTAGTAATCAAGAAGCAGGAAAGTATGCTAAATCAAGTAACTGGTTTGATGTCAAGAATATCTTTGATTGTCTCTGTCATTCTGCAAAAGAGATTGTTAATACATGTTGATGGTATTGAACAATATCCTGTAGAGACTGTTTTCAAAGATGATTATGAATCACTAACTCATGGTTCTTCATGGAAAGAAATCAATTACCATGTTCACAATAGGTTGTTTGACCATCGTTGCAAGTTTTTCATACTGCAGATGGATGGAGCAGGTCACCGACTCAAAATATGCCATGGTCAGCATCATCAGGGTCATCATTTGCAGGTGACTGATCGAATGTATTGGTACCTCATTAGGTCAAGGTGGAAAGTGAGGGAGATATACCCTCATCGACTATTTGTTTAGCCAAACTTTTGTGGTCCAAAAGCTTTCAAGTGGAGAGGATTGATCCAGGAGGATCTCACCAGATCAACTGCATAGTTTCGTCGTCAGAACTCAGTGTCGTCGTCATCATTCAGCTCAGTGTCATTCAGTTTCGACAGTGTTGTCTATGGTATTTCATGGTGTTCAATTGATATGGTTTTGTACCTGGCTGTCGACATGTGTTTGTCGTCAATTATGCCAGGGTTTGGTCGGTGACATGTGTTTTTCATTTGCTTTGTCAGATTTGGGTTGTCGAAAAGAGATTTTGTCATCCACTCACAGGTTTTGATGTCGACAGGTTTGTCGTCATGTGACAAATGTCACTAATGTCACTTGGTGACAATTGATTGTAAATGGGTTTTGATGAACACTATGTATTAAAACCATAAAACTACATCTAATCCAAACCTAATCCTAAACCCTAACCTATCAAATCCATGCATTAAACCATTAAAACTAAGCTCTAGACCTAAACCCTATGTTCTAACCTATCGGACATGCTACATTTTAAATCTATACATTACAATGTATTAAAACATGTATTGAAAACAAAACAAACCTATATATATTAACCCTCGGCCTTTACATATAAAAATTACAAAAAAAACATTGCAAAGACATAAATCAGGCCCTAACCGCCATCTCTAACCGCAGTGGGGAATGTTATCCATGTGAACGGTGGTAGAGGTTAAAGGTAACAGTGGTGGAGTTAACCACGCAGGGAAGGCCAACCGTGACCGCGGGTAGTAGTGGTCATGTGAGCGGGTAAAGGAGTTAACTGCTACGAGTAGAAGGTTGTTGGAGTTGGTAGTTAACCGCAGCACCAAAACCGTCGGAGTCCTAACCGCGAGCATATGAACACACGACAATAGATCGTGCAGTCAGTGGGGCCGTCAATAGAACTGTCGGAGCCCTAACATCGGGGTTCTCACCTGTGCACATGCGTTGTCAGCGCACCTCCACCCGGTTAGCTAACCGCTAACAGCCTTTGGGCTATTATAAGGTTTCAGGTGGGTTTTGATTCAGAATCGTGATATTGTAATACACCTAGGCCTAAATTTCATTATGTGACATTAAATCATTAACCAAAAAAACCCTAAATTAACCCTAAGGAACAATTGATGCATTCCGAAACTCGGTGAAGATAGTTCCAATGCACCTGGTGGGTTTTAAAAGGAGGTTTTGCACATTGAAGTGGACATTGATGGTTTTGGTTTTTGTATGCAGATTCTAGAGGTCATAGTCGTTTTTGTTTTCAGTGTAACAGGAGCATCCAGAGTCGAAATTGGGAACCGTGACAAGGGTTGGAAAGCTAGTTCAGAGAGCTATCTTTTGATAGTGACCAGAAGTGTTTGCATGCACATTCATTCTAGTCTATTCTCTGTGTAATCGAACACCTTGGTTTCAATCCTAATAAAGTGGTCGCCCATCTTGAAAGCGGACCCGGAGACGTAGTCCATCAGGGACGAACTCCGTAATCAACTTTGCTATCTGGTATCGCTATGTTTTTACTATTTTCACTTATGTTATGCATCTTACTTATGTTTAATTAATTGTCGTAAAGTCTTTCTTCTCAAGCAGTTTCCTCGATTTTCGCACTTTCAGTTAACAATCAATTCAATAATGGCTAATCAATTCTACATTAGTTTTAACATATGATCATTTTAGATCATGGATCTAGTCTAAAATTGTGAAATGTGGTTTTCCATAGTGATTTGAAGGTTGGATACTTCAAGGCAAGTGCAGAAAGTTTGCTAAGCAAGGTGGAAGGGTGGTACAAGGAAAGAGACTAGAGTCTCCTTTAGGTTTGAGCCTGAGAACACTTTAGGGTGGCAGGGTGGTGCTAGGGCGGGTTGGAGCCTACACTGGGAATTGAAGCATCTTTCCATTCAGAGCTAGTAAATAGGGTGTTGGATCATCCTTCAAATTGGAGCATATAAACTAGGGCATTGGATCATCCTTCTGGTTGGAGCTAGTAAACAAGGTATTGGAGCATCCTTCAGGTTGGAGTCTGTAAACCAGGGTGTTGGAGCCTGTAAACCAGGGTGTTGGAGCCTGTAAACCAGGGCGTTGGAGCGTCCTGCCAATTGGATTTGATAAACAGGGAGTTGGTAAACTGGTTGTTGGAGCATCCTTTTAGTTGGAACTAATAAATTTGGAAGTTGGAGCTTCCTAATTGATGTAAACTATTGAATACTTATATTAAGAAGTGTTGTTGGTCTTTCTCGTAGAAGGGTTTCCACCTAAACATCTTGTGTCTATTGTCTCTGATATTATGCATTATTGAATGGTGTTGATGATTTATGTTTTAATGTGATTCTAATGTTAATTAGTGCTCTATGAAGTTAAAAAATAACTAATTGATATGAAATATTGATTCACCTCCCTCTCGGTATTCCCAACAATTGGTATCAGAGCAGCTACCTTCAAAAGCAGTTTAACCACTAGAACGGAGATCATGGACTGCACAAAGATTGAAGTTCTACTATTCAATGGACAAAACTATGTGCTTTGGAGTGGAATGAAGAAAGTGTATGTGTAGGCACAAGGATGTGATGTATGGCAATTTGTAATGACAAGATACAAAGAACCCTTGACTCCTCCAACAGATGATGTAGGTAAGAAGCTCTATGACAATAATGTTAAAGTCAGAAATGTTTGATCCAAGTGGATATTGGTGGCCACCTGCCAAGTCCACTTGGACCCCCACCATTGTTTGTTTCAGCTTTTCAGTTTCCTTAATTGTAGCACAGTTTACTATTTTTAGTAGTTTTTCGGGTCCTGAACTTCCGAAGCCGTTTTGAGGCCCTAAACGACGTTTTTTGGGAAATTTCTCTACCCAAAGTTGTATTTCCCAGATAGATCTTTCTAACAAGATACTGTGCATGTCAAACGGAGATCGTATGCCAAAGTTATGACCCCGGGAAGTTGATGTACCAATTTAACCAAATGGGGCCCATAGTTTGGCGTTTCATCTTCTAGGGTTAGGTTTTTGGATGTTTAAGGTTTTCCATTGTTTCTCAACAATAAATAGGCCTTCGAGCCTCATTGTAACACAGTTCAGAGGCATGTAGCCACCACATCTCTTCTCAGAGATAAGCTACCATCGCCCTAGCTAATTTATTTCCATTACTGTTTGTAAGAATATTTCAATATTTTACATTAATGAAATGAAGTATTATTTCCGCTGCATCTCTGTGTTTATGGTTATCTCGTTCCTATTTAAATCTGGATCATTGGTATCAGAGTGGTCTACGTTTTCCTCTGTTTTTCTTTGCATGTCCCCAATGAGGTCGGGATATAAGGAGTTATGGCTTAAACTAGTCGAACCTTTGCAAGACCAGCCTCGCAAATCTCGACGACCTCCCAAGGCGAATGAGAAGAAAGATGAAGGATCAGGAGATCCTATCAAAATATTGCTCGAAGAATCCCTTGAGTGACAAAGGAACACGATGATGGACAACATTGCCCAAATCCTTCAGCGGCTACCTAGGAGCGCCGCATTAGCTTCCAACAGTTACTCTGGAAACGCCACACTGTTTAAGGTACAAGTTAATTTTGAAATTCCCATATTCGAGGGTCAGATAGATGCAGATGTCATCGATAAATGGTTAAATCTGCTAGAGGGTTATTTTTCTATTCATAATTTTTCCAGTCGGAAAAAGATTATTTTCACTCTTCTCAAAGCAGCCCACATCAAGGATTGGTGGGAAACCTACTGCAACTAGAAGGATAAAAGTACAGGCTCACTATTTTCAGCCGCACCCACTTGGGATTCATTCCGAGATGCCATCAAGGATCAGTACTACCCTGTCGAAAGCTATGAGGATCAATACATAGAGTGGACCATGCTGCGGCAGGGAAGGGACCAAGATGTGCCAGAGTTTACCAATATTTTCCATACCCTTCACACGAAGTTGGGTATCAAGGATTCGGAGCAGCATTTGGTACTCAAATATTGTGGCTACCTGCACAAGTACATCTAGGAAGAAATAGAATTCCTGAACATCCCCTCGCTCGGCACAACATACCGATATGCCGTCAAGGTCGAGAAAAAGTTTAAATAGAAGAAGTGAGACTTTGGATCTACGAATCCGAAGAGAGGGAAAGGTGCCCCCAAACCACAGAACAAAGGATAAAGCCAAGGCGGGGTGGCCCAAGACAACCTACCAAAGTTGCAAGCAAATAACAGCGACATGAAGTCGAAAAAGGACACAAGAAAGTGGTGTGAGTTCCATAAGAGCTCCACTCACAACACAAGTGAGTGTTGGGCCAAGCAATCACTAGTGGCTGAACTAAAGGTTTCAGAATCAGATGCATGTTCTGACTCTGAGTCAGAACCCGACAAGGGGAATGACAAAGGGAAGTAGATTATCAATGCAAATCCCAATGCCACCGTTGCCACCACGAAGATCCAGAAGGAGGAACCCGAAGATCTAGAGGAGGAGGAGCGTCTCTTCCACTCCCATATGTGGGTAAAGGGCTCCCCGCTACAGTTCATTGTCGACAGCGGGAGCCAAAAGAACCTCATTGGTAGAGGTCGTGAAGCGGCTGGGCTTACCGACCACAGCACATCCACAACCGTACACCATCGGGTGGTTTCACGAAGGACAGGATCTTCGCGTGAGCCGTCGCCTTCCATACAACATCAAGCCCTTCACGGATGAGGTATTGTGTGAAATTTCTCCCCTTGAAGTTTGTGATGTATTATTAGGACAACCATACTTGTGGAAGCAACATGTTGTGTATGAATCAAGGCCCCGTGCTGTTATTGTTACTTTGGGAAATAAGTTGTATAGGATACCGGAGGTAGCACCGCCTACCGCCATCTCTTTGATTACTACAAAATAATGCAATAAGCTCATTTCCAAAACCAAGAAATTTGTTTTCTTGATGATATGCCCTCAAGTAAATAAGAAGACGGTGGCCACGACCTCCAGATAGGGCCCCTCCACACGACAATTGCAGAAGGACAAGGTCGTGGAGGAGTATAGGGCATATTCACCTCCCCTGCAGGGGTTCCTCTGCACTGTCAAGTCAAGCACTCCATCGATCTAGCCCTAGGTGCACTGCTGCCCAATGGACCAATCTATCGGCACTCCGTTCTGGAGAATGATTAAATCAAGAGGCAGATTCAGGAGTTGCTGTAGAAAGGTCACATTCGTCCGAGTTCATCACTCTGTGGGAGCCCAATCGTGTTGGTACAAAAGAAGGATGGGACTTGGAGACTCTGTATTGACTATCAGATGCTAAACAAGATCATTGTCCGTAATAGGTACCCAATCCCATGGATTGATGACCTCTTGGACCAACTGAAGGGGGCAAAATATTTTAGCAAGATCGATTTGAAGTCAGGATATCACCAGGTACCAATCGAACCCTCTAATGTGTGGAAGACTGCCTTCAAAGCCAAGGAGGGCCTTTTCGAATGGTTGGTTATGCCTTTCAAATTGACAAATGCTCTTGCAACCTTCATGAGGCTAATGGATGACATCTTGCAGCCAATCACCAACTCATTTGTAGTTGTATACTTGGATGACATCCTGATCTTCAGCCAGAGTTGGGAGGAGCACCTCCACCACATTCGACAGGTTCTCCAAACACTATAACAACACAAGGTATGTTCCAATTTGGAGAAATGCACTTTTGGCATGACCCAGGTTCAGTATCTGGGATACATTATTGATGAACAGGGGGTGCATGTGGATCCAACCAAGATCCAAGTCATTCGAGATTGGCCATCTCCAACCACCCTAAAAGAGATTTGCAGCTTTCTAGGTCTTGCCAACTTCTACCGCAGGTTCGTGTTGGGATTTTCTCATATCACTTGGCCCTTGAGTCAGGTCACCAAGGGAGGAGCGAAAGAAAATTTCTTTTGGTCCAAATCTCAACAGAAGGCATTCACAGAGTTGAAAGATTGCCTCTACACGGCACCAGTGCTTGCATTACCATACTTGCAACAACCATTTGAGGTCGAGACAGAGGCCTCTGACTATGCTATTGGGGTAGTCCTTACTCAACACAGGAATCCAGTGGCATATCACAGTGAGACACTTCCAGACACAGTCCAGAAGTATCCCACTTATGACAAAGAAATGTATTCCATTGTGCAGGTCTACCGACAATGGAAGCATTAAATTTTTGGGAAGGAAATGGTCATCCACACAGGCCACCAGCCCCTGCAGTTCATATAGACCCAAGGGAAATTATAGAATGATCTTCATCAGAAGTGGTCCACATACCTGCAGCAGTTCCATTTCAATATCAAGCACAAGAAGGGTAGCACCAATAATGTTACAGATTGCCTTAGTCGACCACCGATCATGGCGTTAACCATTGTGCTCAACTCTTGTGGGCACGAGACTTCTGATTGGCCACTTCTCTATAAAGGTGACCCAGAATTCGGACACACATACCAGACACGCTTGGAGGGTCAGCATCTTCCAGATTTTCACCTCCAGGATGCCCTGTTATGACACCTGGGTCACCTTTGTGTTCCTTCAAGCGAGCATGCCAAGATGATTTTGGAAGCACACTACAGTCGAGCTACTGGACATTTCGGGGTTGAGAAAATGATGGAAGTACTGCAGAAGTATTTCTATTGGCCAAATCTTCGACAGGATGTTGAGAAGTACATCAGATCATGCACTGCCTGTGCCATTGCCAAACCGACCATTAAGAAGCAAGGCCTCTATACCTTGCTACCTACCCCTAGTCGACCTTCGGAATCCATCTCCATGGATTACATGTCAGGCCTTCCTTCCACTAAGCATGGAAACGACTGTGTTTTTGTGGTCATTGGCAGGTTCTCGAAGATGGCCATTATGGCTTCCTACAAGAAGAATATCACAGGAGAAGCCACTGCTAAACTCTTCTTTGAACGAGTGTGGGTACACTTTGGGATCCCACGGTCTATCATCTCAGATCAGGATAGTAGGTTCCTCAGTACATTTTGGTCCAGTCCCTGGTCGATGCTCGACACCAAATTCACTAAGTCCACAACCTTTCATCCTCAAACTGATGGCCAGACAGAGGTTGTCAACAGGATGATCATACACATTTTGCATGTGTACAACTCAAAGCATCCACGCACATGGGATGAGAGCCTCCCCTATGCGCAACACAGCTACAACCGGGCTCTCCATAGCTCGACTGGCCACAACCCTTTTTAGGTGGGCTTGGGATTCCAGCCACTATGTCCCATTGGTGTGGCCATGCCATTTGCAGCTACTCACGCAGATTCCGCTCATGTCCAGTCCCAAAAAGATAAGGCAAACAACTTCATTAAATACATCCAACATATTCTCCATCAGGTCCATGACATTCTGGAGAAATCAAATGCCAAGTACAAGTAGTGACATGATAAACCTTGGTTGCCACACAAGTTTCAAGTGGGCGACAAAGTCTAGTTGCATTTGCAAAAGGAACACCTTACCAGAGCTTATCGGAAACTCAGACCACTCCGATATGGTCCTTACACCATTACCAAGGTTGTGGGAGATAATGCATTTGAGCTCAGAATTCCCCCATTCCTTGGCCTGCACCCAGTGTTCAATGTGGACCTCTTTCAGCCATACTTTCCACCATTACTAGACACTTCCGACATTGCAGAACAACTCACACCCATAGAATTAAATCTAGATTGCATGGAACAGGCTGCAACTGATTGGATCATGGACACAAAGATCAAGCACACTCGCCAGCAGAATATCCAATTGTATCGAATTGTCAAAGCAGGCCAACTCCTTCACCAGAGCAAGTGGCTCACCAGGGACCAAGTTCAGCAAAAGTTTCCTCATCTCATGGAGGAACTCAACGCAATGGGGACCATTGCTTCCTAAGGGGGAAGGAATGATCCAGGTGGATATTGGTGGCCACCTACCAAGTCCACTAGGACACCCACTGTTGTTTGTTTCATGTTTTCAGTTTCCTTAATTGTATCACAATTTACTATTTTTAGCAGTTTTTCGGGTCCTGAACTTCCAGAGTCGTTTTGAGGCCCTAAACGACGTTTTTTGGGAAAACTGGGAGCAACATGGGTCCATGGCCCAATGTTACTCTTCCCAAAGGTGTAGTTCTCAGATAGATCTTTCTAACGAGATATTGTGCACGTCAAACGGAGATCGTATGCCAAAGTTACAACCCTGGGAAGTTGATGTACCAATTTACCCAAACGGAGCCCACAGTTTGGCATTTCATCTTCTAGGGTTAGTTCTTTGGATGTTTAGGGTTTTCCATTGTTTCTCAACAATAAATAGGCCTTCAAGCCTCATTGAAACATAGTTCAAAGGCATGTATCCGCCACATCTCTTCTCAAAGATAAGCTACCATCGCCCTAGCTAGTTTATTTCCATTACTATTTGTAAGCATATTTTAGTATTTTACATTAATGAAATGAAGTATTATTTCCACTGCATCTTTGTGTTTATGGTTATCTATATAATTTGTTGCGTTCCTGTTTAAATCTGGATCAATGTTATTTTGAATGGCCTAATAGAATCAGTATATATAAAATTTATGCATTGCACATCTACCAAAGATGTTTGGGAAAAGCTCCAAATATATATGAATGGGACAAAAATTTCAAGGAGGCCAAGCTCCAAAATTTTAGAAGTCAATTTGAGCAACTAAAAATGAATGAAGAAGAAAACATTGCAGAGCATTTCCTTCTAGTTAAAGAACTTGTAAATGACATACAAGGGCTAGGTGAGTCCATAGAAGACAAGGTACATGACCGGAAGGAACTGATATTTATTCCCATGAGAATTTACTCTAAGGTTTCAGTACTAGAAGAAATAATATATCTAGAAAATATTAATATGGGTGAATTAAATGGAATACCTATAGCTTATGAAATGAGAACAAAGTCAGACAATCCATCTCACAAAGAAGCAACATTTACAACATCCAAGAAGACATGAAAAAATAACCAACAACCTAATTCAAGCCCACTTTGCACTGTAGTGAAGTGTCAGATGAAGAAGTTGCAAATTTTGTGAGAAAGTTAAAGAGAGGAACCGAAAAGTACAAAGGTAGCTTCCCTTGAAGTATTTCAATTGTGATGAAGTTGGTCATTTTTATTCAAAATTTCCTTATGCAAATAATTCATATAATGATGATGAAGAAGAAGCTCCTAGGAAAGTGAAGAAAAATCAAAGTAAATACAAAAAGCAAGGTAAAATATATATATATATATATATTCAAAAGAAGGTAGCTCCTCATCTGATGAAAAAAGAAACAACGACGGTGAAATGAAATAGGAAAAGTGTTATTAATAGCAAAGAATAATAAAAAGGAATATGCTAAAGAGGATGAAGAAGAAGGCAAGGTATATCTTGAAAGAGAACTGATTACTACTCTCAAAGATCTAAAATTTGAAAGGAAGAATGTCAAAGCATTAGAAGCTAAGCTAAGAGAACTAAAGGAACATGCCAAAATTCTCAAGAAGAAGACTAAAGAGTCAGAGAATATCATCATAAATATTAAAGTACAAATATAAGAGGCCAGAAAAATCGAATAATTGCTCAAAAAGGAGTTGGAAGATAGCATCAAGTCAAAGGAGGGTTTGGAAGCAGAGATACTCTCTCTACAAAAGGAAGTGTAGAAAAGTAATTTCCAACGGAACTTTGCAAACAGTTCCAAAGTATTAGACGAGATCATTAGTACTCAAAGGCCATATGATGATAAATCTGGCCTAAGATACAAACCCTCTCATGTTGAGAAGGGATGAACCTCCATGACAGTAGGAAAAGAAGTAGAGCAGAAAATTTGTGCAAGTGACATCAAGGGTTCCATAAAAAAGGAAGATTGCATAAAATATAATCAGAGAATATGGAATCAAAAACCTTTTCCCCCATCCAAATACTCTAGCATATGTTTTATTGTTATTCGTGTACTAACTTTAATCACATGGTTAGGGATTGCAAAGCTTATGACAAGAATAACTATCAAAGTCATTGTCAAACTCCTAGAAGCAAGTTCTCAAGAACACAAGGTAGATACCTAGTTGCAACATCATTCATGTATCAAGTAGAATGCTTCAAATGCCGCAACTATAGACATATGGATCGCAAATGCAGAAGCATGATGAAGTCTTCCATGAGAGAAAACACCAAAATATTTCAAGAATAAGATTATTTAGAAAAGAAAACAAGAACAAAAAGACCATGGAAATGAAGAAATCCCAACGACCATGGTTTTGGGAGTTGAAAAGACACAATACCATGATGTATCTATAGGTGAAGAAGAAATCAAGATTTGGGATGATGATCCTAAAGTAACACAGGTTCATGTATCTTTCTAAATGATCAAGCTTGATGACTCCCTGTCCTATGAATTTTTGAAGAGGGGGAATCTATGTAGCAGTAGGTGAACATTTGAAGATATATATTTTTACAAGTTGATGGCATAAATCATCAAATGTATTTTAGTTATCATATGGAATGGTATATTTTGTCATGCACAATGTTCACAAAAGACTCGTAGTCTTGGTGAGTAGAATCAATTATGGCAAGATGTGTGAGCCATAGCTGCTAGGGGGACAAATGAATTCTATTGTAGGAAGAGAGAAGAAGGTATCTCGTCAAGGGGAGTAACCCTTTTCAATTGATGTCAAAGGGGAAGAGAAATCTAGAAAAGAATATTAGAGTCGAGGGGAGCAATGATCACAGGGGGAGTACATGTTGACATCAATGAAAAATTGGGAGATTGTTGAGTGGTGTTGTCATTGATGCCAACACTGGTTCTTTAATGCTCTTAATATTTGTCTGCATCGCATCAATTGGAAGCTCCAATGAATAAGAAGTTCCAAAAGATAGCTCGCTCCTGCAATGTACCCCATATTTGATGAAGTTTTTATCTAAGAAAATCAGCGAAGTTGCAAATGACACTATCATAAGATGTTATCCTTGTCATGGCAATTCTAACAATATGTGGCACATCATGAGGCTCCTCATGGTTTGAGAGATATTCCCACTCAAAGTTGGTGTCTAACTCTTGTGGTCAAAGTCCCCAAAAGGAGATGAAGTGGCATCTTATCATTGACTAGAGAATTTTCTCAAATCATGAATTCAATAGGGAATTTCATTAAATAATTAAATCAGATATTACTAGGGAAAATTTTATATTATAGAGGGGATAAAAATTTAAATTCAAATCTAAGTGCAAGTTTGCCTAAATTGAAGAAGGGGTTTTGGGCTCCAAATTTTGATTTTCAAAATTCAAATTTTCCTCCAAGTCAAGTCTGTCTGCCCCTCCTAATGCCACTTCGTCCTCTATAAATTGATGTCATTCCAACCCTCCAAGAGACAAATATTATGTGCATTCAAAAGTGATTCATACTAATATTTAGCAACTACCTCAATACCTAAAAGAGCAACGAGGTATGTGACATTGAGATCCTTGGAGGCAAAAGCATTGATGATGGTGGTCACCTTAGAGGAGGAGCCAGGAGGTTGGAAAGGGTCATGTTTTGTGTGGTGAATTTCACGCTTTCCCTGCACCCCAGCGGTACACAATATCATGGCCCTCCATCCTATTCATAGTGTAAATATTAAACGAACCTAATCAAATTAACCTAAAAATATTGGCATACGACATATTGAAATAGAAGAGAATGTTTATGGCTTACCACCCAAACCGACTCTATAGTTGTGATAGCGATGATGTTAGCACAGAAGACAACAACAACACAAGGCTTTTCCACCTAGCTCTTGATGTCATTTATTATTTCAAAGGATTTTTTTCTCGATGATAAGTTGGGTGGAGACCCTTAGGGATTCACAAAAAACCATGCTTCTGATGCAAAGTCCAACAAACATTGAAACAATAATGATGAAATGGTCGACCAGATGACATCTTTCCTTGACTTATGTAACCCTAGTGTTGGTGGCGCCAATTCATCAGCTGCCTAGGGAATCCAAAAATTAAATTTTAACATGGTAAACGACATAAATTAAAAGAAAAATGATACAAGTACAAATAATACCATCACAATGACCCTATATGTCACTACAATGACATAATCATAAACATTGTGTATCATGTGTTCTGAACTGTTCATATATATATATAGTTAAAAATATGTTTAATTTAAAATAAAACTATATATTATATTTTAATAATAAATTATTTAAAATAAAATTTGGTAAATAGTGAATAAGTGGTATGAATTACATTAATTTTAATATTAATTAATTTTTTGAATATTATTGAACCTCCTCATTATAATTATATATTTATATGAGAGGAAAGGTTTATTTTAAAACATTATTAAATGAAAATAACTTCATTTTCTATTAAGATAATTAATTAGAATATTAAAAACCAAAAATTATATATATATATATATAAGATTCTTGGTTTTATTTTTCAAGAGGTTTTTTGGAATAGATATATCTATCTATCTATATATAGATATAATCCTTGGTTTTATCTTTCAAGAGGTTTTTTGGATTTTCTATGGTTGTGCATGTTTACTGGTGGTTTTTCACCTTCCTCTCAAGTGAATAATACAATTTTACATTATCCATAAGAATTATGTTTCCAATATTTTCTTTCAATATGAAGGATTGCATGTGAATCCAAGAAGCTAAGTATGGAGATGGAGAGTGATCAATGGTTGGATGTGCATTTAAATATGGTGGCTTATGGAAAATAATAAACCAAATGGGGTAGCAGAAGCCAAAGTATTCTACTATTGGTGTTTTAAGGTTGACCACCAACTTTAGAACTTGGCTCGAAGCGGTGCCCAAAACAATTTTGAATTTAGCCAGAAGTTGATATCTTCTAAGAAATAGAAGTGCTCTTTGATGGTGGTTTGAAGATGACTACAAACCATTGAGATGATGGTTTGAAGATTATCACAAACTATTGTTTAACAAAAGCAAGAAGTCTTTTACTAAGTGATGATTTAAAGAGGAACACAATCCAAATGGTGCTCATGGAATATGACTTTGGCTCTCGCTGACTCTAGGCTTAGGCTTTGGTTGTGGCTCAATATTGCTTGTTTATGTTTGATTGATAGATATTTGAAATTTTAACCTCGACTATCATTGATATTCCTCCTTGTTAGATACAAGGTGAGAAGTTGAAAACCTCTTCATTGCAAGATGTGTCAATACTTGAGAATGAATTATATGGTATGACGAACATATATTCTTTATTGTTGGTAATTGTTTCCAAGAATTGGTTCGTCCAAGGTGAATCTTTACTCTTGCAAGTTATTGTCACTTGAACATCTATTTGAACATTGCTTATTTTTTCAACAATGTTCCCAGGGATGAAGATTGAAAAAAATAATCTTTCATATGGCCAACTCGATTACAATGTTGACATTTGAGAATCTAATGTGGATGTGGAGCAAGTGAAAATGATTTTTTTTAGAGAACCCAACACTTTGGCTCTGAATTGGTTTGCAGTAGTATGAAATGTGAAAGGTAACTTCCTTTTCATATCCAAGATCAATTTGATGTGTGTTGTTGATGGCTCCCTCTAAAGGTATTATGATGGGCTTTGGAAATGCAAGTGATTCTTCTTCCTCTTCATTTGAATCTAATTCTGAAATGGTGTCACTAATCTATTCATGTATTGGTTGCTTATGGGAATCTTTTTCTAATTCAAAAAGAGAATTTCTTTGAACAAAGACTAATTCAAAATGATGACTCTTTTGTTGTAATTCATCTCGTTGGAGTTGTAACTAAAGCTAGAGAAACTCATTTTTTTATGCATCTTGTAAACAGATTCAAGCACCAACAAGAGTGGCTTTGTTGATTTTCACTACATCATCAATAATGGAGAGTATCAGGGTGTTTAGTGACTCTAATAAATCATCAATTCAAACCATAATTCAAGCCCAACGAATAGAGTGTCGACTTCTAGGAAAAATGCACTCATTTACAATTATAATCAACTCACTGTCAAAAGAGTACATATTAGCTTACACAACTACTATGTACAAGTTACCATTATTCTATTGTTTCTTCCCAATCTTGCCCACAAGTCAAAATCCCACAAATAAACACCTCCTCAACTAACACAATGAGTCTAACAACCAGCAATGGCTCTTAAATTATCTCTTCAAAAGCATATGAGCTCATGTTTCAATCAGAGTTTGTTTGGGAGAAACACTAAGAACAAGCCAACACTTTAAATTGAAAATAGCAAGACTACGTTATTCCCTTGTTTAATGTATGCCCATGATTAATAAAGCCAAAATCACTCATTTCAAACTCAGAAATGCTGCATAGAACTCCACAACTACAAATGCCCAAATATCAATCATATGAGAAATCCTATTCTGAAACATAAATTAATTATAGTAAATATTGTGATAGTCCTGGGAGCTTAAATTTCATCCCCAGATGAAGAAAACCCCTACAATTTTTCTACCAAATTCAAAAACTAGTGAATTTATCTCCAAATCTCTTCACAAGCAAGATATCAAAAAATTCCTCATTTATGAAGACTATCAAGGTCGAATTTGGAAAGTATGTCAATCATTAAAGAGCCAAAAAAAACTAATAATGGAGAATGGGTGTGAAAGGAAAGTAGCACTGCACAAAACAGCATGCTTAAAACTGCATGAGAAGGGACCCTAAAATCGAGAAAAGCCACAAAATATGTGATAACTTTCATACCACTCTTAAAAACACATGAAAATGCAACAAATTAGAGAAGCATATAATATATTATTCATTCATATGATACACATAAATACATCATTTTATGATCTTGGTTTCATTTTTCATAAAATCTCCTCAACTTTCTATAATATTCACGTGTAACTTTGACAAATAATTAATACAATTTTAGAAGATTATGATTTCCAACCATATATAGAATTTTAGATCCATTCCTACTCAAAGAATAAATAAAAATCAATACTCAAAAAAAAAACTGAAAAACTCTGATTAACACAATTTAATATTAAAAATAAAAAATAAAAATACCGCCTGCTCACCTCAAGTCACGTGATTCAGTTATGAATCACTTTACTTTTAGGTGCAATATTGATTTTCTTTAATTTGTGATTCTTTTCTGGTCCCTCAATCAAATTTTATAATTTGTTCTCATCTGATCGCTCAGTTAAAAGGACAGAAGGACACGCATGAAACAGGTAAGAGAATAAAAAGGTATTAAAAAGGTATGTAAATTGAATAATGGACTGTCAGTTTTTATTGAACTCTCTATTAACAAAGGACAAAAAGGTATATTTATATGACCTAAATAATTAACGTAATGAGGAGGGAATATTTTTTAATTTACAAAATTCCTTCAATCTGATACGTAATAGATGTGACCTAATATTAGTGATAAAATACTAGGTAATTAATTATATAATTAATGGAATTTTTTTATAATATCTAGAAAAATAGATTAAGATAAATCTATTATAAATTTACCAGTCTCATTAGCTATACATAAATTGTTTATTTTGGAAGAATATCAAGGTAATATATAAACACAAATTAAAATATTAAAAGAAGAACTTGCAAAACTTCAATAAAAGAACAAAACATCAAAAAAGAAATATAAAGATCTCGAAGATCAGTGTTATGAAGAATCAACAAAAAATAAAAAATAAATTTTGCATCTAAGGGACAATAGTCAAAAATTACTTGCAAAGGTCAAGAAATCCAAAGCTACAAAGAAAATATTAGAAGAAGAAAATGAATGTCCGAGAATAAATTCAACGAGAATCTATCAAAAAAGGAAGAAGAAAATTTGTGCTTAAAAAACCTTAAAAGTTATTAGAACAAATCAAAGATGAAAAATACTGAAAATAAGGTTGATGAAAAACAAATTAGAAGAACTTATCACGAAAGAAGCGTCAAAGTTTTCAAATGTAGCAATCCAATTTTTAAAATGTAGCAGTCCAAGTTGAAGAAAAATGAATGAATACCAATCCAATCAATATCACAACTCAAGAAGATGACAAACCAGTTGAAGTAAAAACATATTCATATGTTGTAGTTCAAACAACAGAAATTTCAAGTGAATATTCAACATTTAACCAAGCGACTTTAGCACGTGAAGAGAATTAGATACCTCAACTAAACCAATAAGACCATGTAATAAAAGTTAATAAAGGTTAAATAAGACCATGGTTAAGTCACTGATAGTGTTCAAATCTACATGGATGACTTCACCCCATATGGGGATTATTTTGAAGAAGGTTTAGAAAACTTAGAGAAAGTACTTAAAAGATGTAAGTTGAACGGCCTCACACGGTGAGGTTGTGACTTTTAGGGACCTCATATTATGGGGGACTCGGAGGATCTGATGCATTGAGGAGCTGAGGTCAGGGACTTTGATGCAGGATGGGGTGCATACTTTTGAGTACATTTATGGGTGTGCTTGAGAGAGTGACTTGATGTGGAGGATCGATATGAGACACTTTGAAGTGATGGAGTTGCAGCAATGATGATGCCTTGGTGGCAACACTTGGGCATGGGTTGAGCCAAGATTTGACCACTTTTGATTCATGGAGACATGAGCCTTTATGGTTTATGCTCGCAGAGAAGAGGTGGGCAGCATGGACATTTTGGATGTTGGAGCTAGTGACATTTTGCGATGTCGTATGGCGGTGTTGTCGAGGAAGACAAACGTTTAGAGTGGGGGAGTATGTCAAGCCCACGAGTCAGCGAAGGGCGCATGACGGGCGAACGACGAGCAACGAGGTAACCAGCGAGTTGGGGCACACCCGCATGGTGCAACGAGTTGACCGAATGGAGGAGACGAGCTAACGTGCGACGCGAAAGTCGTTGTGAAAAAATGACTAAGTGTTGGAATGTTGGTGAACTTATACGATGGGCAGTCCCATGTATGGGCGCCCACACCATGGGTCGACGCGGTGGAGGGGCAAGTTGGACGAAACAGTGGGTCGGCTTAGAGGGCGGACTCCCCAACCAATGGGTCAACCGCCATATAAGTAGAGCAGCGAGATGGTGAAGAAAATCATCAAGCAATTCTTCCAAGTGTTAATTCAAGTTAGGAGGGCAAGCTATCTTGAGAGGTCTGAAACTTGGCAAAGTGCAGGCAAACTCTTGGGCCGAAGCACAGAGCCATAGAACAGTGGAGCAGCATTCGGGTGGTTGTAGGCAGCGCGAAACCACAGGTCGTGCGAAGTTGTTCGGATGAACAAACGAGGGCGTGCAAGGGCATCCAGCTGAACGAGTCGAAGGTGTTGGTTGACACTAGTTGAGGGTGTTCAACTAAACGGGTGAAGGCGCCGGGTGAAACGAGCTGTAGGCGAACAGGCGAAGGCGCCTATTGAAACGAGCGAACGGGCAAGGGCGTCCCACTGAACGAGCTAAGGGTGTTCAGCTGAACAAGCGAAGGAGTCGAACTGAACGAACCGAGGGCATTTGATTGAACAAGCGAGGGCGTTCGACTGAACGCGTCGAGGGCGTTCGACTGAACGGGCGAGGCCGTCCGACTGAACGAGCCGAGGGCGTCCAATGAATAGGTGAGGGCGTTTGGCTGAACAAGCCGAGGGCGTTTGGCTGAACGAGTCGAGGGCGTTCGGTTGAACGAGCCAAGGGCGAGCGAGGGTGTTCAATGAAACGGTGAACAACTTACTGAATGAAGGAATGGTGCGACAAGCCAGTGCAACGGTGAACGAGTTGGGGCAGACGGTAGAACCAGTGGGCACTCCGAATGGTGGTTCGGGTGGACCGAACGATGCAGGCCGAGTTGCACAGTTGTGACAAAAATTGTACAAAGGAAACTTGGGGTTTCCTGCAAAGACTGTAAATTGTATACTTTGTAAAATATTGTTATTATCATTGAGCATACTCATATTTCAGGGAGTTTCCCCTCCCATTAAAATATCCATTGTGCATATGTGTAAATGGTAATAACAATGAAGATGAATAATTGAATGTTTTTGTTGTGTATGTGAATGTATACTTAGAAAATTTGGAAAATAAACTAAGTATAGAAAGTAGGTGTAGTCCACACCGTGTGAGTACTATTTAAAAGAAAATGGCTGGTGGTGCCACACCCCCTTCGTGCGGTTGAAAGACTACGCCAATTGAACGCCCTAGACTCGTTTAGTCGGATGCCCTCGACTCATTCAGTTGAACGCCCTCGACTCGTTCAGCCAGACACCCTCGACTCGTTCAGCTAGACGCCCTCGACTCGTTTAGTCGGACACCCTCGACTCGTTCAGCCGGACGCCCTCGCCCGCTCAATCGAATGCTTTCAGCTCGTTCAGTTGGATGCCCTCGCCCGTTCAGCCGAATCCCCTCAGCTCGTTCAGCCAGACGCCCTCGCCCCTTCACCCGAATGCCTTCGCTCGTTTCAATCGACACCTTCGCCAGTTCGCCTGAAGCTTGTTTCACCCAGCGCCTTTGCCCGTTCAGCCGAATGCCCTCAACCTGTGTCAACCGATGCCTTCGACTCGTTCATCAGACACCCTCACATGCCCTCGTTCGTTCAGCCAAATGACTTCACACGACCTATGGTTCCACACTGCCTGCAGCCACGCAAACGTTGGTCCATCATTCTGCGGCTTCGTGCTTCGGCCAAAGAGTCTGCCTGCACTTTGCCAAGTTTCATACCTCCCAAGATAGCTCGCCATCCTAGCTTGCATGAACACTTGGAAGAATTGATTGCTGATTTTCTCCACCATCTCACCACAAATACATAAATCAGGCCCTATTTTCCATCTCTAACCGCAGCGGGGAATGTTATCCATGTGAACAATGGCGGAGGTTAAAGGTAATAGTGACGGAGTTAACCACGCGGGGAAGGCCAATCGTGACCGCAGGTAGTAGTGGTCATGTGAGCAAATAAAGGAGTTAACGGCTACGAGTAGCGGGTTGTCAGATTTGGTAGTTAACCGCAGCACTAAAACTGTCGAAGCCCTAACAGCGGGGTTCTCGCCTGTGCACATGTGTTGTCAGCAGGCCTCTGCCCAGTTAGCTAACTGCGAACATCCTTTGGGATATTATAAGGTTTCAGGTGGGTTTTGATTCAGAATTGTGATATTGTAATACACCTAGGCCTAAATGTCACTATGTGACTTTAAATCATTAACCAAAAAAAACCCTAAATTGACCCTAAGGAACAACTGATGCATTCCTAAACTCGGTGAAGACAGTTCCAATGAACCTAGTGGGTTTTAAAAGGAGGTTTTGCACATTGAAGTGGACATTGGTGGTTTTGGTTTTTGTATGCAGATTTTGGAGGTCATAGTCGTTTTTGTTTTTAGTGTAACAGGAGCATCCAGATTCAGATTGGGAACCGTGACAGTCGTTGGAAAGCTAGTTCAGAGAGCTATCTTTTGACAGTGACCAAAAGTGCCTGCATGCACATTCAGTCTAGTCTATTCTCTGTGTAATTGAACACCTTGGTTTCAATCCTAATAAAGCGGTCACCCGTCTTGAAAGCGGACCCAGAGACGTATTCCATCAGGGACGAACTTCGTAATCAACTTTGCTATTTGGTATCGCTGTGCTTTTACTATTTTCACTTATGTTATGCATCTTACTTATGTTTAATCAGATGTCGTAAAGTCTTTCTTCTCAAGTAGTTCCCTCGATTTACGCACTTTCAGTTAACAATCAAATCAATAATGGCTAATCAATTCTACATCATTTTTAACATATGATCATTTTATATCATGGATCTAGTCTAAAATTGTGAAATGTGGTTTTCCATAGTGATTTGAAGGTTGGACACTTCAAGGTAAGTGCAGAAAGCTTGCTAAGCAAGGTGGAAGGGTGGTACAAGGAAAGAGACTGGAGTCTCCTTTAGGTTTGAGCCTGAGAACACTTTAGGGTGGCAGGGTGGTGCTAGGGCGGATTGGAGCCTACACTAGGAATTGGAGCATCTTTCCATTTGGAGCTAGTAAACAGGGTGTTGGATCATCCTTCAAATTGGAACATATAAACTAGGGAATTGGATCATCCTTCTGGTTGGAGCTAGTAAACAAGGTATTGGAGCATCCTTCAGGTTGGAGTCTATAAACCAGGGTGTTGGAGCATGTAAACCAGGGTGTTAGAGCCTGTAAACCAGGGCGTTGGAGCGTCCTCTCAATTGGATTTGATAAACAGGGAGTTGGTAAACAGGGTGTTGGAGCATCCTTTTAGTTTTAACTAATAAATTTGGAAGTTGGAGCTTCCTAATTGATGTAAACTATTGAATACTTATATTAAGAAGTGTCGTTGGTTTTTCTTGTAGAAGGGTTTCCACCTAAACATCTTGTGTCTATTGTCTCCGATATTATGCATTATTGAGTGGTGTTGATGATTTATTTTTTAATGTGATGCTAATGTTAATTAATGCTCTGTGAAGTTAAAAAATAACTAATTGATATGAAATATTGATTCACCTCCCTCTCGGTATTCCCAACAATTGGTATCAAAGCAAGTACCTTCAAAGCAGTTTAACCATTGGAACAGAGATCATGGACTGCACAAAGATTAAAGTTCTAGTATTCAATGGAAAAAACTATGTGCTTTGGAGTGGAATGAAGAAAGTGTATGTGTAGGCACAAGGATGTGATGTATGGCAATTTGTAATGACAAGATACAAAGAACCCTTGACTCCTCCAACAGATGATGTAGGTAAGAAGCTTTATGACAATAATGTTAAAGATAGAAATGTTTGATCCAGGTGGATATTGGTGGCCACCTGCCAAGTCCACTTGGACCCCCACCATTGTTTGTTTCAACTTTTCAGTTTCCTTAATTGTAGCACAGTTTACTATTTTTAGCAGTTTTTCGAGTCTTGAACTTCCAGATCCGTTTTGAGGCCCTAAACGACGATTTTTTTCGGAAAATGGGGAGCAACATGGGTCCATGGACTGATATTTCTCTTCACAAAGTTGTAGTTCCCAGATAGATCTTTCTAACGAGATACTGTGCGCGTCAAACGAAGATCGTATGCCAAAGTTACGACCCCGGGAAGTTGATGTACCAATTTAACCAAACGGGGCCCACAGTTTGGTGTTTCATCTTCTAGGGTTAGGTTTTTCGATGTTTAAGGTTTTCCATTGTTTCTCAACAATAAATAGGCCTTCGAGCCTCATTGTAACACAGTTCAGAGGCATGTAGCCACCACATCTCTTCTCAGAGATAAGCTACCATCGCCCTAGCTGGTTTATTTCCATTACTATTTGTAAGCATATTTCAGTATTTTACATTAATGAAATGAAGTATTATTTCCGCTGCATCTCTGTGTTTATGGTTATCTCATTCCTGTTTAAATCTGGATCAGTGGTATTAGAGCGGTCTGCTTTTTTCTCTGTTTTTCTGTGCATGTCCCCAACGAGGTCGAGATATAAGGAGTTAGGGCTTGAACTAGTCGAACCTTTGCAAGACCAGCCTCGCAAATCTCGATAGCCTCCCATGGTTGATGAAAATAAAGACGAGGGGGTAGGAGATCCTATCAAAATCTCGCTCGAAGAAGCCCTCGAGCGACAAAGGAACGCGATGATGGACAACTTTGCCCAGATCCTTCAGCGGTTACCTAGGAGCGACGCATTGGCTTCCAACAGCTACTCTGGAAATGCCACACCGTTTAAGGTACAAGTTAATTTTGAAATCCCCATATTCGAGGGTTAGATAGATGCATATGTCGTCAATAAATGGTTAAATCTACTAGAGGGTTATTTTTCTGTTCATGATTTTTCCAGTCGGAAAAAGATTATTTTCACTCTTCTCAAAGCAGCCCCCCACATCAAGGACTGGTGGGAAACCTACTACGAGCAGAGGGATAAAAGTACAGGCTCACTATTTTTAGCCGCACCCACTTGGGATTCATTCCGAGATGCCATCAAGGAGTAGTACTACCCTGTCGGAAGCTATGAGGATCAATACATAAAGTGGACCACGTTGCGGTAGGGAAGGGACCAAGATGTGCCAGAGTTTACCAATATTTTCCATACCCTTTGCACAAATTTGGGTATCAAGGATTCAGAGCAGCATTTGGTACTCAAATACCGCGGCTACCTACACAAGTACATCTAAGAAGAAATAGAATTCCTTAACATCCCCTCACTCGGCACGACATACCGATATGTCGTCAAGGTTGAGCAAAAGTTTAAACAGAAGAAGCAAGACTTTGGATTTGCGAATCTGAAGCAAGGGAAAGGTGCCCCTAAACTACAGAACAAAGGACAAATCCAAGGTGAGGTAGCCCAAGATAACCCACCAAAGCTGCAAGTGAAGAACAACGTCATGAAGCCGAAAAAGGACACACGAAAGTGGTGTGAGTTCCATAAGAGCTGCACTCACAACACAAGTGAGTGTTGGGCCACGCAGTCACTGGTGGTCAAATTAAAGGTTTCAAAATCAGATGCATGTTCCGACTCTGATTTAGAACCCGACAAGGGAAATGAAAAAGGGAAGCAGATTATCGATGCGGAGCCCAATGCCACCATTGTCACCACGAAGATCTAGAAGGAGGAACTCGAAGATCCAGAGGAGGAGGAGCGTCTCTCCACTCCCAGATGTGGGTAAAGGTCTCCCCGCTACAGTTCATTGTCGACAGCGAGAGCCAAAAGAACCTCATTTCGGCAGAGATCATGAAGCAACTGGGCTTACCGACCACAACACATCCACAACTGTACACCATCGGGTGGCTTCACCAAGGATGGGATCTTCGCGTGAGCTAGTAGTGTCGCCTTCCATACAACATCAAGCCCTTCACGGATGAGGTATTGTGTGACATTGCACCCCTTGAAGTTTGTGATGTATTATTAGGACAACCATACTTGTGGAAGCGACATGCTGTGTATGAATCAAGGCCCCGTGTTGTTATTGTTACTTTGGGAAATAAGTTGTATAGGATACCGGAGGTAGCATTGCCTACCGCCATCTCTTTGATTACTACAAACAATGCAATAAGCTCGTTTCCAAAACTGCGAAATTTGTTTTCCTATTGATACGCCCTCAAGGAAAGAAGAAGACGGTGGCCACGACCTCCAGACAGGGCCCCTCCGCATGGCAACTACAGATGGACAAGGTCATGGAGGAGTACGAGGACATCTTCACCACCCCTACAGGGGTTACTCTACACTGTCGGGTCAAGCACTCCATCGATCTAACCCTATGTGCGTCAATGCCTAATGGACCAATCTATTAGCGCTCTGTTCTGGAGAATGATGAAATCAAGAGGCAGATTCAAGAGCTGCTGTAGAAAGGTCACATCCGTCCGAGTTCATCGCCCTGTGGGAGCCCGATCATATTGGTACAAAAGAAGGATGGGACTTGGAGACTCTGTATTGACTATCGGGCACTGAATAAGATCATTGTCTGTAATAGGTACCCGATCCCACAGATTGATGACCTCCTGGACCAACTGAAGGGGGCAAAATATTTCAGCAAGATTGATTTGAAGTCAGGATATCACCAAGTACCAATCAAACCCTTTGATGTGTGGAAGATTGCCTTCAAAGCCAAGGAGGGCCTTTTCGAGTGGTAGCATTGGTTATGCCTTTCATATTGACGAATGCTCCTGCAACCTTCATGAGGCTAATGGATGACATCTTGCGGCCATTCACCAACTCATTTGTATTGGTATACTTGGATGACATCCTAATCTTCAACCAGAGTTGGGAGGAGCACCTCCACCACATCCGACAGGTTCTCCAAACATTACAGCAACACAAGTTATGTTCCAATTTGGAGAAATGCACTTTTGGCATGACCCAAGTTCAGTATCTGGGATACATTATTGATGAACAGGGGGTGCATGTGGATCCAACCAAGATCCAAGTCATTCGAGATTGGCCATCTCCAACCACTCTAAAAGAGCTCTGCAGCTTTCTAGGTCTTGCCAACTTCTATTTCAGGTTCGTGTTGGGATTTTCTCATATCACTTGGCCCTTGAGTCAGATCACGAAGGGAGGACTGAAAGCAAAATTCTTTTGGTATGAATCTAAACAGAAGGCATTCATAGAGTTGAAAGATCACCACTGCACGACACCAGTGCTCACATTACTAGACTTGCAACAACCATTTGAGGTCGAGAAAGATGCCTCTAACTATGCTATTGGGGCAATCCTTACTCAACACGGGAATCCAGTGGCATATCACAGTGAGACACTTTCAAACATAGTCTGGAAGTATCCCACTTATGAAAAAGAGATGTATTCCATTGTGCAGGCCTGTTGACAATGGAAGCATTACATTTTGGGGAAGGAAACAGTCATCCACACAGGCCACCGACCCCTGCAGTTCATACAGACCCAAGGGAAATTGCAGAATGATCGCCATCAGAAGTGGTCCACATACCTGCAACAGTTCCATTTGAATATCAAGCATAAGAAGGGTAGCACCAATAATGTTGCAGATTGCCTCAGTCAACCACCGATCATGGTGTTAACCATTGTGCTTAACTCTTGTGGGCATGAGACTTATGATTGGCCACTTCTCTACAAAAGTGACCCAGAATTCGGCCACACATACCAGACACTCTTGGAGGGTCAACATCTTCCATATTTTCACCTCCAGGATGCCTTTTTATGACACCTGGATCACCTTTGTGATCCTTCAAGCGAGCGTGCTAAGATGATTTGGGAAGCACACTACAGTCGGGCTGCTGGACATTTCAGGGTCGAGAAAATGATGGAAGTACTGCAAAAGTATTTCTATTGGCCGAATCTTCGACAGGATGTCGGGAAGTACATCAGATCATGCACTGTCTACACCATTTCCAAACCAACCATTAAGAAGTAAGGCCAATATACCCCGCTACCTACCCCTAGTCGACCTTAGGAATCCATCTCCATGGATTACATGTCAGGACTTCCTTCCACTAAGCATGGAAACGACTGTGTTTTTGTGGTCGTGGAAAAGTTCTCGAAGATGGCCATTATGGCTACCTGCAAGAAGAATATCACAGAAAAAGCCACTACTAAACTCTTGTTTGAACGAGTGTGGGTACACTTTGGGATCCCACAGTTTATCATCTCAGATCGGGACATCATGTTCCTTAGTACATTTTGGTCCAGTCTCTAATCGATGCTCGACACCAAACTCACTAAGTCCACAACCTTCCATTGTCAAACTGATGACCAGATAGAGGTTGTCAATAGGATGATCATACACATTCTGCGCATGTACAACTCAAAGCATCCACGCACATGGGACGAGAGCCTCCCCTATGTTCAGCGTAGCTACAATCGGGCTCTCCACAGCTAAACTGGCCACAACCCTTTTCAAGTGGGCTTGGGATTCCAGCCACTATGTCCCATTGATGTAGCCATGCCATTTGTAGCTACTCACGCAGATTCGGCTCATGTCCAATCCCAAACAGATAAGGCAAACAGCTTCATTAAACACATCCAACATATTCGCCAGCAGTTCCACGACATTTTGTAGAAATCAAATGCCAAGTACAAGCAGCGACATGATCAACCTCGGGTGCCACACAAGTTTCAGGTGGGCGACAAAGTCTGGTTGCATTTGCAAAAGGAATGCCTTACCGAAGCCTATCGGAAACTCAGACCACTCCAATATGGTACTTAAACCATTACCAAGGCTATGGGAGACAACGTATTTGAGATCAACATTCCCCCATTCCTTGTCCCGAACCTAGTGTTCAATGTGGACCACCTTCGACCATACTGTCCACCATTACTAGACACATCCGACATTGCAGAACAGCTCACACCCACAGAGTTAAATCCATATTGCATGGAACAAGTTGCAACTAATCAGATCATGGACACACAGATCAAGCACACTCGCCAGCAGAATATCCAACTTTATCGAGTTGTCAAAGTAGGCCAACTCCTTCAACAGGGCAAGTGGCTCACCAAGGACCAAGTTCAGCAGAAGTTTCCTCATCTCATGGAGGAACTCAACGTAATGGGGACCATTGCTTCCTAAGGGGGGGGGAGGAATGATCTAGGTGGATATTGGTGGCCACTTGCCAAGTCCACTTGGACCCCCACCATTGTTTGTTTCAGATTTTCAGTTTCCTTAATTGTAGCACAATTTACTATTTTTAGCAGTTTTTTGGGTCTGAACTTCTGGAGTCGTTTTCAGGCCCTAAACGACGTTCTTTTGGGAAAAATGGGAGAAACATGGGTCCATGGCCCGATGTTGCTCTTTCCAAAGTTGTATTTCTTGGATAGATCTTTCTAACGAGATACTGTGCGTGTCAAACAGAGATCGTTGCCAAAGTTACGACCCCGGGAAGTTGATGTACCAATTTACCCAAACGGAGCCCACAGTTTGGCATTTCATCTTCTAGGGTTAGGTTTTTGTATGTTTAGGGTTTTCCATTGTTTCTCAACAACAAATAGGCCTTAGAGCCTCATTCAGTTTAGAGGCATGTAGCCACCACATCTCTTCTCAGAGATAGGCTACCATCGCCCTAGTTGGTTTATTTCCATTACTATTTGTAAGCATATTTCAGTATTTTACATTAATGAAATTAAGTATTATTTCCGCTGCATCTATGTGTTTATGGTTATCTATGTAATTTGTTGCGTTCCTGTTTAAATCTAGATCAATGTTATTTTGAATGGCCTAACAAAATCAGTATATGTAAAATTTATGCATTGCACATCTATCAAAGATGTTTGGGAAAAGCTCCAAATATATATGAAGGGGACAAAAATTTCAAGGAGGCCAAGCTCCAGAATTTTAGAAGTCAATTTGAGAAACTGAAAATGAATGAAGAAGAAAACATTGCAGAGTATTTCCTTCTAGTTGAAGAACTTGTAAATGCCACACAAGGGCTAGGTGAGCCCATAGAAGACAAGGTACATGTCCGGAAGGAATTGATATTTCTTCCCATGAGAATTTACTCTAAGGTTTCAATACTAGAAGAAATAATATATCTACAAAATATTAAGTTGGGTGAATTAAATGGAATACCTACAGTTGATGAAATGAGAACAAAGCGAGAGAATCCATCTCACAGAGAAGCAACATTTACAACATCCAAGAAGACATGAAAAAATAACCAACAACCTAATTCAATCCCAATTTGCACTATAGTGAAGTGTCAGATGAAGAAGTTGCAAATTTTGTGAGAAAGTTAAAGAGAGGAACTGAAAAGTACAAAGGTAAGCATCCCTTGAAGTATTTCAATAGTGATGAAGTTGGTCATTATTATTCAAAATTTCCTTATGCAAATAATTTATATAATGATGATGAAGAAGAAGCTCCTAGGAAAGTGAAGAAAAATCAAAGTAAATACAAAAAGCAAGATAATATATATATATATATATATATTCAAAAGAAGATAGCTCCTCATCTGATGAAAAAAGAAACAACGACGGTGAAATGAAATAGGAAAAGTGTTATTAATAGCAAATAATAATAAAAAGGAATATGCTAAAGAGGATGAAGAAGAAGGCAAGGTATATCTTGAAAGAGAACTAGTTAGTGCTCTCAAAGATCTAAAAGTTGAAAGGAAGAATGTAAAAGCATTAGAAGCTAAGTTAAGAGAACTTAAGGAACATGACAAAATTCTCAAGAAGAAGACAGAAGAGTCAGAGAAGATCATCATAAATATTAAAGAACAGATATAAGAGGCCAGAAAAATCAAATAATTGCTCAAAAAGTAGTTGGAAGATAGCATCAAGTCAAAGGAGGGTTTGGAAGCAGAGATACTCTCTCTACAAAAGGAAGTGCAGAAAAGGAATTTCCAACGGAACTTTGCAAACAGTTCCAAAGTATTAGACGAGATCATTAGTACTCAAAGGCCATGTGATGATAAATCTGGTCTAAGATACAAACCCTCTCATGATGAGAATGGATGAAGCTCCATGACAGTAGGAAAAGAAGCAGAGCAGAAAAGTTGTGCAAGTGACATCAAGGGTTCCATAAAAAAGGAAGATCGCATAAAATAGAATCAGAGAATATGGAATCAAAAACCTTTTCCCCCATCCAAGTACTCTAGCATATGTTTTATTGTTATTCGTGTACTAACTTTAATCACATGGTTAGGGATTGCAAAGCTTATGACAAGAATAACTATCAAAGTCATTGTCAAACTCCTAGAAGCAAGTTCTCAAGAACACAAGGTAGATACCTAGTTGCAACATCATTCATGTATCATGTAGAATGCTTCAAATGCCGCAACTATAGACATATGGCTTGCAAATGCAGAAGCATGATGAAGTCTTCCATGAGAGAAAACACCAAAATATTTCAAGAATAAGAATATTTAGAAAAGAAAACAAGAACAAAAAGACCATGGTTTTGGGAGTTGAAAAGACACAATACCATGATGTATCTACAGGTGAAGAAGAAATCAAGATTTAGGATGATGATCCTAAAGTAACACAGGTTCATGTATCTTTCTAAATGATCAAGCTTGACGACTCCCCGTCCTATGAATTTTTGAAGAGGGTGAATCTATGTAGCACTAGGTGAACATTTGAAGATCTATATTTTTACAAGTTGATGGCATAAATTATCAAATGTATTTTAGTTATCATATGGAATGGTATATTTTGTCATGCACAATTTTCATAAAAGACTTGTAGTCTTGGTGAGTAGAATCAACTATGGCAAGATATGTGAGTCATAGCTGCCAGGGGGACAAATGAATTCTATTGCAGGAAGAGACAAGAAGGTATCTCGTCAAGGGGAGTAACCCTTTTTAGCTGATGTCAAAGGGGGAGAGAACTCTAGAAAAGAATATTAGAGTCGAGGGGAGCAGTGATCACAGGGGGAGTACATGTTGCCATCAATGAAAAATGGGGAGATTGCTTAGTGGTGTTGTCATTGATGCCAACACTGGTTCTTTAATGCCCTTAATATTTGTCTGCATTGCATCAATTGGAAGCTCCAATGAATAAGAAGTTCCAAAAGATATCTCGCTCCTGCAATGTACCCCATATTTGGTGAAGTTTTTATCTAAGAAAATCAACGAAGTTGCAAATGACACTATCATAAGATGTTATCCTCGTCATGGCATCTCTAACGATATGTGGCACATCATGAGGCTCCTCACGGTTTGAGAGATATTCCCAATCAAAGTTGGTGTCCAACTCTTGTGGTCAAAGTCACCAAAAGGAGATGATGTGGCATCTTATCATTGACTAGAGAATTTTCTCAAATCATGAAGTCAATAGGGAATTTCAATAAAGAATTAAATCAGATATTACTAGGGAAAATTTTATATTATAGAGGGGATAAAATTTAAATTCAAATCTAAGTGCAAGTTAGCCTAAATTGAAGAAGGGGTTTTGGGCTCCAAATTTTGATTTTCAAAATTCAAATTTCCCTGCAAGTCAAGTCTGTCTGCTCCTCCTAATGCCACTTCATCCTCTATAAATTGATGTCATTCCAACCCTCCAAGAGACAAATATTATGTGCATTCAAAAGTGATTCAGACCAATATTTAGCAACTACCTCAATACTTAAAAGAGCAACGAGGTATGTGACATTGAGATCCTTGGAGGCAAAAGCATTAATGATGGTGGTCACCTTAGAGGAGGAGCCAGGAGGTTGGAAAGGGTCATGTTTTGTGTGTGAATTTCACGCTTTCCCTGCACCCCAGCGGTACACAATATCGTGGCCCTCCATCCTATTCACAGTGTAAATATTAAACGAACCTAATCGAATTAACCCAAAAATATTGGCATACAACAGATTGAAATAGAAGAGAATGTTTACGGCTTACCACCCGAACCGACTCTATAGCTGTGAGAGTGATGATGTTAGCACAGAAGACAACAACAACACAAGGCTTTTCCGCCTAGCTCTTGATGTCATTTATTATTTCAAAGGATTTTTTTCTCTATGATAAGTTGGGTGGAGCCCCTTGGGGGATTCACAAAAAACCATGTTTCTGATGCAAATTCCAATGAACATGGAAACAATAATTATGAAATGGTCAGCCAGATGACATCTTTCCTTGACTTATGTAACCCTAGTGTAGGCAACGCCAATTCATCAGCCGCATATGGAATCCAAAAATTAAATTTTAACATAGTAAATGATGTAAATTAAAAAAAAAATGATACAAGTAGAAATAATACCATCACAACGACCCTATATGTCACTACAATGACATAATCATAAACATTGTGTATCATGTGTTTTGAATTGTTCAAATATATATATATATAGTTAATAAACATGTTTAATTTAAAATAAAACTATACTATTATATTTTAATAATAAATTATTTAAAATAAAATTTGGTAAATAGTGAATAAGTGGTATGAATTACATTAATTTTAAGATTAATTCATTTTGTGAATATTATTGAACCTCCCCATTATAATTATATATTTATATGAGAGGAAAGGTTTATTTTAAAACATTATTAAATGAAAATAATTTAATTTTCTATTAATATAATTAATTAGAATATTAAAAACAAAAAATTATATATATATATATATAAGATTTTTGGTTTTATTTTTCAAGAGGTTTTTTGGAATAGATATATCTATATATACACACACACACATATATATATATTGTTCTTAGTTTTATCTTTCACGAGGTTTTTTGGATTTTTTATGGTTGTTCATGTTTACTAGTGATTTTTCACCTTCCTCTCAAGTGAATAATACAATTTTACATTATCCATAAGAATTATGTTTCCAATATTTTCTTTCAATATGAAGGATTGTATGTGAATCCAAGAAGCTAAGTATGGAGATGGACAGTGATCAATGGTTGGATGTGCACTTTAAATATGGTGGCTTATGGAAAATAATCAACCAAATGGGGCAGTAGAAGCCAAAGTATTCTACTATTGGTGTTTTAAGGTTGACCACCAACTTTAGAACTTGGCTCGAAGCGGTGCCCAAACCAATTTTGAATCTAGCCAGAAGTTGATATCTTCTAAGAAATAGAAGTGCTCTTTGATGGTGGTTTCAAGATGACTACAAACCATTGGGATGATGGATTGAAGATTATCACAAACTATTGTTTAACAAAAGCAATAAGTCTTTTACTAAGTGATGGTTTAAAGAGGAACACAATCCAAATGGTGCTCATGGGATATGACTTTGGCTCTGGCTGACTCTAGGCTTAGGCTTTGGTTGTGGCTCAATATTGCTTGTTTATGTTTAATTGATAGATATTTCAAACTTTAACCTTGACTATCATTGATATTCCTCCTTGTTAGATACAAGGTGAGAAGTTGAAAACCTCTTCATTGCAAGATGTGTCAATACTTGAGAATGAATTATATGGTATGACCAACATATATTCTTTGTTTTTGGTAATCGTTGCCAAGAAATGGTTCGTCCAAGGTGAATCTTTACTCTTGCAAGTTATTGTCACTTGAACATCTATTTGAATATTGCTTATGTTTTTCAACAATGTTCCCAGGGATGAAGATTGAAAAAAATAATCTTTCATATGGCCAACTCGATGACAATGTTGACATTTGAGAATCTAATGTGGATGTGGATCAAGTGAAAATGATTTTTTTTTTTAAAGAACCCAACACTTTGGCACTGAATTGGTTTGGAGTAGTATGAAATGTGAAAGGTAACTTCCTTTTCATATCAAAGATCAATTTGATTTGTGTTGCTGATGGCTCCCTCCAAAGGTATTATGATGGGCTTTGGAAATGCAAGTGATTCTTCTTCCTCTTCATTTGAATCTAATTCTGAAATGGTGTCACTAATCTATTCATGTATTGGTTGCTTATGGGAATCTTTTTCTAATTCAGAAAGAGAATTTCTTTGAACAAAGACTAATTCAAAATGATGACTCTTTTGTTGTAATTCATCTCGTTGGAGTTGTAACTAAAGCTAGAGAAACTCATTTTTTTATGCATCTTGTAAACAGATTCAAGCATCAACGAGAGTGGCTTTGTTGATTTTCACTACATCATCAATAATGGAGAGTATCAGGGTGTTTAGTAACTCTAATAACTCATCAATTCAAACCATAATTCAAGCCCAACAAATAAAGAGTGTCGAATTCTATGAAAAATGCACTCGTTTACAATTATAATCAACTTACTATCAAAAGAGTACAGATTAGCTTACACAATTACTATGTACAAGTTACCATTATTCAATTGTTTCTTCCCAATCTTGCCCACAAGTCAAAATCCCACAAATAAACACCTCCTCAACTAACACAATGAGTCTAACAACCAGCAATGGCTCTTAAATTATCTCTTCAAAAGCATATGAGCTTATGTTTCAGTCAGAGTTTGTTTGGGAGAAACACTAAGAACACGCCAACACTTTAAATTGAAAATAGCAAGACTACGTTATTCCCTTCTTTAATGTATGCCCATGATTAATAAAGCCAAAAATCACTCATTTCAAACTCGGAAATGCTTCATAGAACTCCACAACTACAAATGCCCAAATATCAATCATATGAGAAATCCTATTATGAAACATAAATTAATCATAGTAAATCTTGTGATAGTCCCGGGAGCTTCAATTTCATCCCCGGATGAAGAAAACCCCTACAATTTTTCTACCAAATTCAAAAACTAGTGAATTTATCTCCAAATCTCTTCACAAGCAAGATATCAAAAAATTCCTCATTTATGAAGACTATCAAAGGTCGAATTTGGAAGGTATGTCAATCGTTAAAGAGCCAAAAAAACTAATAATGGAGAATGGGTGTGAAAGGAAAGTAGCACCGCACAAAACAACATGCTTAACACTGCATGAGGAGGGACCCTAAAATCGAGAAAAGCCACAAAATATGTGATAACTTTTATACCACTCTTAAAAACACGTGAAAATGCAAAAAATTAGACAAACATATCATATATTATTCATTCATATGATACACATAAATACATCATTTTATGATCTTGGTTTCATTTTTCATAAAATGTCTTCAACTTTCTATAATATTCACGTGTAACTTTGACAAATAATTAATACAATTTTAGAAGATTATGATTTCCAACCATATATAAAATTTTAGATCCATTCCTACTCACAGAATAATTAAAAATCAATACTCCAAAAAAAACCGAAAAACTCTGATTAACACAATTTAATATTAAAAATAAAAATAAAAAATACCGCATGCTCACCTAAGTCACGTGATTCAGTTATGAATCACTTTACTTTTAGGTGCAATATTGATTTTCTTTAATTTGTGATTCTTTTCTGGTCCCTCAATCAAATTTTATAATTTGTTCTCATCTGTATGGCTCAGTCAAAAGGACAGAAGGAGACGCATGAAAGAGGTAAGAGGATAAAAAGGTATTAAAAGGGTATGTAAATTGAATAATGGATTGTCAGTTCTTATTGAACTCTTTATTAACAGAGGACAAAAAGGTATATGACCTAAACAATTGGGAATATTTTCTAATTTACAAAATGCCTTCAATGTGATACGTAATATATGTGACATAATATTAGTGATAAAATACTAGATAATTAATTATATAATTAATGGAAATTTTTTATAATATCTAGAAAAATAGATTAAGATAAATCTATTATAAATTTACCAGTCCCACTAGCCAACGACTTGTCCACCCATTCTGTTAGGTAGCTACTCTGTTCACATGACTGACTGTTTTGCCGCCATTCAAACTCTAGAAACTGTGTGTCGTCGTGTCTTTTTGGCCCCTGCAATCAATCACTAATCTGCCGACTCCAATTGCCCATGTCATTATGAATTCAACCTCACCAATTTGTGTTGTAATACTTTATAACCACCACTCCTATTTTTAAAAGATTTAACCTTTGAGATATATTAAACGTTTGAATTAAAATTTATTAAAAAGTTAAGTATTGAGTTAAAAGGGTTATTTATATATATATATATATATATATATATATAAGGGTTATAAAAGTATAAACAAAGAAAGGTTAGTATTGTAACAAAGATTTAATGTGGTTGTACATGAGGCACTCTAAAAGGAAGTGGTTTTCATCCTTGATGTTCCTATTCTCACATATATGGCAAATCCTTTCCATCCATGGTGTTTTAGGAACTGCCCAACTACCTGTTTCACTATGGAGCTCATGAGAATTCGTTCTAATCTTTGTTATATTAATTTTCTTCTTTGAGCTAGTTAAAATAGAGAGATACTTTTGATCTTCTAGGGTGGGGTTAATGACCTTCTTATAATAACTTAATTTTCTTTTAACCACTAAATCTTTCTCACACCACCTTTTTCTTTGAACTTAGAAGTAACAATATCTTTAATGTTATTAATGTTTTGCAATGCATCATTCTCGTTGATATCCCAATAGTTTAACCAAGCCCTTGTGTCTTTATGCCACCCCCGATTGAGCCTTAGGTGGTTTTGGCTGGAATTTAAAGCTAGCTTAGGAAGTCTATGATCGTCTATGTTATTGAGTTTGTGCTTGTACAGCAAAAACCTAATCATAGCTAGGCTCTTAATAGGGGAAAGACCTGCTTCTATAAGGAGAATAGGATAGGGTGTATTACTTTTAATTTTCAGATTATAAGTTATAAAATGCTTCTAGTTTTGCTCAATCTTTCTCCATGATTCTCTGGAGATGTTGCAACCCCAAACCTCACAGCCATATAAGATAACAGGAATGACTAAAGTTTCAAAGAGGAACTTCTTTTTATCCCACATTACAAGGTTTTTTGTTTTACAATTATTTTCAAAAAGGGGTCTTTCTTATTGAGAATATACATTTTTTTTAGTTAAATTATTGTTTGACGTAAAATTTATCAACAAAACAAAATAGTGTCATTTGTTGATGAATTAGGAATGAATCATAATTCTATGTTTTGGACCAGATGTTTGTTTTGTAAAATAGAATTTGAGTATTCGTTGGTTTTTAAAAATCGCACAACATTTTTTCCAACATGTTGGAAATTGTTTACTTCGGAAGAATATCAAGGTAATACATAAACACAAATTAAAATATTAAAGGAAGAACTCGCAAAACTTCAACAAAAGAACAAAACATCAAAAAATAAATATAAAGATATCGAAGATCAGTGTTATGAAGAATCAACAGAAAATAACAAATAAATTTTGCATCTAAGGGACAATAGTCAAAAATTACTTGCAAAGGTCAAGAAGTCCAAAGCTACAAAGAAAATGAATGTCCGAGAATAAATTCAATGAGAATCTATCAAAAAAGGAAGAAGAAAATTTGTGCTTAAAAAACCTTAAAAGTTGTTAGAACAAATCAAAGATGAAAAACACTGAAAATAAGGTTGATGAAAAACAAATTAGAAGAACCTATCACGAAAGAAGCATCAAAGTTTTCAAATGTAGCAATCCAATTTTTAAAATGTAGCAGTCCAAGTTGAAGAAAAATGAACGAATACCAATCCAATCAATATCACAACTCAAGAAGATGACAAACCAGTTGAAGTAAAAACATATTCATATGTTGTAGTTCAAACAACAGAAATTTCAAGTGAATATTTAACATTTAACCAAACAACTTTAGCACGTGAAGAGAATTAGATACCTCAACTAATCCAATAAGACCATGTAATAAAAGTTAATAAAGATTAAATAAGACCATGGTTAAGTCATTGATAGTGTTCAAATATACATGGATGACTTCACCCCATATGGGGATTATTTTGAAGAAGGTTTGGAAAACTTAGAGAAAGTACTTAAAAGATGTAAGTTGAACGGCCTCACACAGTGAGGTTGTGACTTTTAGGGACTTCATATTATGGTGGAATCAAAGGATCTGATGCATTGAGCAGTTGAGGTCAAGGACTTTGATGCAGGATGGGGTGCATACATTTGAGTACATTTATGGGTGTGCTTGAGAGAGTGACTTGATGTGGAGGATCGATATGAGACACTTTGAAGTGATGGAGTTGCAACAATGATGATGCCTTGGTGGCAACACTTGGGCATGGGTTGAGCCGAGACTTGACCACTTTTGATTCATGGAGACATGAGCCTTTATGGTTTGTGCTGGCAGAGAAGAGGTGGGAAGCATGGACATTTTGGATGTTGGAGCTAGTGACACTTTGCGATGTAGTATGACGGTGTTGTCGAGGAAGACAACCGTTTAGAGAGGGGAGTATGTCAAGCCCACGAGTCAACGAGGGGCGCACGACAGGTGAACGATGAGCAGTGAGGTAACCAACGAATTGGGGCACGCCCGCATGGTGCAACGAGTTGGCCGAATGGAGGAGACGAGCTAACGTGCGACGCGGAAGTCATTGTGAAAAAATGACTAAAAGTTGGAATGTTGGTGAACTTATATGATGGACGGTCCCATGTATGGGCGCCCACACCATGGGTCGACGCGGCAGAGGGGCGAGTTGGATGAAATGGTGGGTTGGCTTGGAGGGCCAACTCCCCAACCAATGGGCCAACCGCCATATAAGTAGAGCGGAGAAATGGTGGAGAAAATCATTAAGCAATTCTTCCAAGTGTTCATGCAAGCTAGGAGGGCAAGCTATCTTGGGAGGTCTGAAACTTGGCAAAGTGCAGGCGAACTCTTGGGCTGAAGCACGGAGCCATAGAATGGTGGAGCAACATTTGGGTGGCCGCAGGCAGCACGGAATCGCAAGTCGTGCGAAGTCGTTCGGATGAATGAACGAGGGCGTGCGAGGGCGTCCATCTGAACGAGACGAAGGCGTTGGTTGACACTAGTTGAGGGCATTCGACTAAATGGGCGAAGGCGCCGGGTGAAACGAGCTGCAGGCGAACAGGCAAAGGTGCCAGTTGAAACGAGCGAACGAGCAAGGGCGTCCCACTGAATGAGTTGACAGTGTTCGGCTAAACGAGCGAAAGAGTCGAACTGAATGAGCCGAGGGCATTCGATTGAATAAGCGAGGGCATCCGGCTAAACGAGTCGAGGGCATTCGACTGAACGGGCGAGGCCGTCCAACTGAATGAGCTGAGGGCGTCCGATGAACAGGCGAGGGTGTCTGCCTTAACGAGCTGAGGGCGTCTGGTTGAACGAGCCAAGGGCATTCAGTTGAACGAGCCAAGGGCGAGCGAGGGTGTTCAGTGAAACGGTGAACGACTTACTGAACGAAGGAATAGTGCGACGGTGAACGAGTTGCGACGGACGGTAGAACCAATGGGCACTCCTAACGGTGGTTCGGGTGGACTGTGGAAGGTTGGTCCCTCCAACTCAAGCTACATGCTGACTGCAACATATCATGTTGACCTCATCATGTACCGTCATCGTGTGATACTCCGACATAATGCTAATACATCTTTGTACACTGCTATAGCCCCCCATGACTCGAACTAGTTGGGTAGCTAATCCAACTGTCGCGCTCAAACCATGAGAATGCACATCCTCATGCCATCGTTAGCTGTTTTTCTCAGCATACCACCATAACATCAACTCAATCAAGAATCCATCTCCATCAAAGTAAGCCATGCCCAGGTCCATGAAGTAGCCCCCATCTCATCTGCAACATGTTTTCCATGATGTTGGTGTCAATGTTCTACATGTCAATCAGTCTCATCTATCCCAACATCATCATCCATATATGTGTAAAATCCATCTCCTCAAAATGAAGAGATCCTCTCATCAAACTGACTCTCGATGTGCCACATCTAGGTCCATGAAGCAACCTCCATCATATCTGTAATGTTCCATCCCTCAAGTCTATCAAGGAAACAAGTATACACATGTCTCATCATCCATGTGTTTTCGATGATCATAGACCAATCATCTCCCATGTGTCAAAAATGGTCAAGTCTCAGCTCAACCCATGCCCAAGTGTTGCCACCAAGGCATCATCATCGTTGCAACTCCATCACTTCAAAGTGTCTCATATCAATCCTCCACATCAAGTCACTCTCTCAAGCACACCCATAAATGTACTCAAAAGTATGCACCCCATCCTGCATCAAAGTCCCCGACCTCAACTCCTCAATGCATCAGATCCTCCGAGTCCACCATAATATGAAGTCCCTAAGAGTCACAACCTCATGTCATCATGAGCTCCATGAGTTATCTCCAACCAACATCCTAGCAAGCATACATGTTTACGCCCCAAAGGTCCTTGCAAGATGCCTCAGCTCTCTATGTAGTAGGAATGCTCCATATTCTGCTCATAAATCCAACCAAGTGAACTCATAATGTATACGAGCTGATTCCTACCATTTTCCTTCTTTGTGATCTTGTATAGACCATCCACCATATAAACACCTTCAATGTATCAGCTTATACATTATGATAATGTATCAGCTTATACAGCGGATATTTTAACGGGAGGGGCAACTCCCTGTAATATGAGTCTGCCCAAACAATAATGATAAACCTCAATTTTACAAATTTATAACAACCTGCAAATTTTTACACTTGGTCTGCACCACCGTGTAGCCTTAACCAACACATCATTCAGGTTCGGCACCTCGTCGTTCAACTGCCCATGCAGCACTGTCGGGTCATGTCGCCCACCAACACAATGCTAACACATCTTTGTACACTGCTATAGCCCCCCATGAATCGAACTAGTTGGGTAGCTAATCTAACTGTCACACTCAAACCATGAGAATGCACATCCTGGTGCCATCATCAATTGTTTTTCTCAGCATCCTGCCACAACATCAACTCAATCAAGAATCTATCTCCATCAATGTAAGCCATGCCTAGGTCCATGAAGTAGCCCCCATCTCATCTGCAACATGATGTCCATGATGTTGGTGTCAATTTGCTACATGTCAATCAGTCTCATCTATCCGAACATCATCACCCATATATGTGTAAAATCCATCTCCTCAAAATGAAGAGATCCTCTCATCAAACCGACTCTCAATGTGCCATATCTAGGTCCATGAAGCAACCTCCATCATATCTGTAATGTGTCATCCCTCAAGTTTGTCAAGGAAACAAGTATACACCTGCCTCATCATTCATGTGTTGCCCATGATCATAGACCAATCAGCTCCCATGTGTCAAAAGTGGTTTATACCATCAATCATTGTGATCTTGTATAAACGCCTACTTTCTATACTTATTTTATTTTTCAACTTTTCCAAGTATACATTCACATACACAACGGAAACATTTAATTAATTGTCTTCATCATTATTACCATTTAACATAAATGCACAGTGGATAATAAACCAGGAGGGGAAACTCCCTGAAATATGAGTATGCCTGATGATAATAACAATCTTTTACAAAATATACAAGTTTAGTCTTTGCAGGGAAACCCCAAGTTTCCTTCATACAATTTCTATCTTAACCGTGCAACTCCATCGTTCGGCCCATGCCCGTCATTCAGCTACCTTCATGCAGCATTGCCCGGTCGTGTTGCCCACCCAGCGCATTCCCACTAATCGTCTACACCGTCACACCCAACTTCGCATTCACCTGTTCGACCATCACACCATTTTACCGTCGCACCAAGTTCTCCAACTTGTCATGTTGTCATCATTCAACTCGTGGGGTGCTCCTGTCGGACACACCAAACCACCGGGTCGACTGACTCACTGGTCACCCGTCTAGTTCACCTCGGGCGCTTCTACCCGAGCTCGCCCAACTACTATCGCGTTCGCCCGTTCAGCATACACGAGCCCCCTGCCCAGCTCACCAAACACTGTGTCAACCAACTCGCAACCCCCCAGTTTGTCCACTCAGGGCGCGCCTGCCCCAATCTCTGATCACTGTGCCGACAAACTCATCGTGCTCCATTCAGCTTCACCCGGGCGCCCTTCACCTGACTCGTCTCACCCGGCCGAGTCACCGAACGCCCGTTCTAACCGTTCGACTATCCACCCATTGCGGCAGCTCGTCGCACCTTGTGTGCGCTCGTCGTTCAGCCCGTGCCAACCTGCAATGCCTCCGTCACCCAACCTGCGGTTTAACCTGCCGCCCGACCTATGCCTTGACCCGCCGGTTCTTCTATCTGAATGACCTGCAATTTCGTTTTCTGTGGCTCCATGCTTTGGCCCGAGAGTCCACCTGCACTTCGTCGATGTTTCAGATTCCTCCAAGTAGCTCGCACCCTTTTCTTCCATAACACTTGGACGCTTTTTCTTGATGTTTTATTCCACCTCCCAACCGCTGATATATATGGCTGCCCAACCTACGGTGGGGCTTCGACTTTTGTCAAGCCAACCTTCTGTTTTGTCATTTCACCACTTTCATAATGTCGGCCAAGGTGTAGGTGCCCACACACGGGACCGCCCACCATATAAACTTGCCAATAGTCCCAACACTTAGTCATTTTTCACAATGACTTTCGCGTCGCACGTTAGCTCGTTTCCTCCATTCAGCCGGATCGTCGCACCGTGCGAGCGCGCCCAACTCACCAGTTACTCATCCAGCTCGTCGCTCGCCCGTCGTGCGCCCTTCGCCGACTCTCCGCATCGTAACACGACTTGGGGGCCTCACGTCCTCCCCCACCTCAAGTCATTGTCGTCCTCGACAATACCGTCATACGACATCGCAAAGCGTCGCTAGCTCCAACATCCAAAAATGTCCCTACTACCCACCTAAAGAAACCCTTGATTTTTCGTCACATTTTTGGTGTCGCTAGACTCTCAGTGTGCCACATCCACGAGCAAGATTGTGTGAACTGCTGCCATGGTGAAATGCCATATGATGATGAAAGAAGGAAAAGTGTTGGGACACCTGCTTTCAGTTGTAGGAATTCGGGTTGATCCTGCCAAGGTAGAGGTAATACTAAATTTTCATACACCTAAGAAACCAACACAGGTGCATAGTTTCATCGGTTATACTGGCTATTATATACGTTTAATAGAAAAAGTTTCTAAGATAGAATTTCCACTTTTTCAAATGTTACCTAAGGATGTAGATTTTGTGTAGACAGATTTCAAATGTTACCTAAGGATGCAGAGTTTGTGTAGACAGATGAATGTGAAATGGCCTTCATGGAAATCAAAGAATTAGGTTGCAAATCACCAAATTACATGGTCCCAACTAGAAGCTCCTATTTCATATCTCTACATATCTTTCTCACACAACAATAGGGGCAGTCTTGGGACAACAGGAGGACAAGAAACCGAACATGATCTATTACGTCAGAAAAAATATGACTCCTGTTGAACTGAACTATACGGTAGCTGAAAAAAAAAAAAAAAAAAAAAAAAAAAGGAAGATCTTTTTACTGTCATTTATGCTATTAATAAGTTTCAGCATTACATTACAGGGTATCCCACTTTTGTGCACACTGATCATACAACCATCAGGTATGTGATGAATAAATCAATAACTTCTGGTCATATTATGAGATGGTTATTATTAATTCAAGAATTTGATATTACCATTGTAGATAAGCCATGGAAAGATAATGTAGTTGCAGATTTCCTGTCTATGTTAGATACTAGTGATGAAGATACACTTGTAGAGGATAGTTTTCCACGTGAACATCTTTTTTCAATTTCTACTCACACTCTGTGGTATGCAGATATTGCTAACTATCTTGCTACAGGAAAATTACCTAAACACTTTCCATACAGAGAGCAGCAAAATATTATCCATCATAGTGCTTGCTATTCGTGGTAGAGGGATACCTCTTTTATACATGAACTGATCAACAAATCTAGCACTGCATAGGTGAAGATGTCGTCTATGATGTCCCGAACGCTGCTCGTGATGGCCCCTGTGGATGGAATTTTGTAAATAAGCGGACATGTCATAAGGTGTTACCGATGGGGTATTATTGTCCCTCTATTTTTCGTGATGCAAGGAAATATGTTCGAGCATGCGATAGCTTCCAGCAGATGGGATAAACTGGTCAGTCATATGAGATGTCATTATAGCCTCAACTAGCTCTTGAGCCCTTTGAGAAATGGGTTATCAATTTCATTGGGCCATTCAATCCGCCTTCACATCAGAAAGTCCACATTCTGGTCTGCACATATTATGTGACAAAGTGGGTAGAGGCCAAGGCTGTTGCGAAAGCAACAGAATAGGTTGTCTCAGACTTCTTATTCGAAGAAATTTTCACTCGATACAGAGCTCCTAGAGATATAGTTTCAAATGGAGGGGTGTAGTTCACATCACATCTAATAGCAGGACTTATGAAGAAGTATGGAATCAAGCACAGGGTGACATATCCATATCATCCTCAGACGAATGGTTAAGTCGAGAGTACAAATAAAGTGCTGGAGAATATCGTTACAAAGACTGTAGCAAACCATTGCTGAAATTGGGTCGAAAAGCTTCTTGGGGCACTTTGGGCATATAGAACAACATGGCGGAACACAACAAGATTTTAACCATACGAGCTTGTATATAGGAAATCCCCATTGTTTCCAGGGGAATTCGAAATTAAGATACTCGGGACAACCCTTGAAGTAGGCTTGGATCTTTCAAAAGCCCAGAAACACCGACTAGAGCAGTTAAATGAGTTGGATGAAATTCATTTAATAGTTGTCCAAAACACTACAGTGATTCAGCAACGATGAACTAAATGGCATGATAAATTTATTAAAAAAAAGGTGTTTCAAAGAGGATATTGGGCATTGCTCTATGACTCTCGATTCAAATATTTTAAAGGAAAACTCTGCTCTAGATGGATGGGACCGTATGAAGTTGACATTGTGTTTTATAATGGGACTGTTAGACTCATAACAATCAATGAGGCACATACTCCCCTGATTGTAAATGGACATCGCCTTAGATTGTATCACCATCTAGTTTCTAAAGACTCCTTTATTAAACATCTCTCTGATAATTCTGGTTTTGAAATTGTTAGTGCAGAGAAATCTTCCTCTACACCTCTTGTTTAATTCAAAATAATAATAATAATAAATAAATACATATATATACACAATAAAATGTTGTTACTACTATATCATTATTTTTCTTGCAGGTACTTCAATGTTTTTGCTACTCCACTTGTGTTGTTACCCCCCCCCCCGGTGTTGTTACTTTGCGAATGCCGATTTTGTCTAAGTTATTCACTGGTGTTGTTACTCTGCGAAAGGTGATTTCGTCTAAGTACTTCACTGGTGTTGTTACTCCTCCGATGTTGTTACTCCTCTGGTGTTTTTACTCCTCCAATGTTGTTACTCCTTCGGTGTTGTTACTCCGTTTGTGGCGATTCTATCTAAGTACTTCACTGGTGTTGTTACTCCATTCATATCATTTCGGTCTAAGTACTCATATGGTTTTGTTACTCCTCCGGTGTTGTTACTCTGTCAAGGTAAATCGCCAGATACGTCCCCGACCGACTTTGTGGATTTGATTGATATTTCACCTGTGACATGACTAGACATGACCGTGGATGGTCATCCCTTAGTTGGGGGGAGGTATAGTATTTAATGTAAAATATTTTATATTTAATAGCAATGATGATCCGTCATTATCTATGTTAAACTTCGCGCCAACTCATACATTCCACGATCATAATTTTGATCCCCACCATACCTTGCACATTTATCCATACGCATTGGAAATTGAACTACGTACAATTGCATTGAATTACGGTCCTTCCCAATGCATTGTAATAATTGTCATTATTACCATGATCCACCATGTATTTTCCCCATAACATTTGCCCAAATTTCCCTATCACCATATCCTTTGCCACCGCAATCCTTGTCATCACAACTTTACCGGCTAACACTCTCCTCAATTATTTTCTACTACTCCGAGTGCTACTACAGAGAAACTAGCAAAATGGGTGGGCACGATGTTAGGCATGAACCAAAAGACATAGCGTAAGTCTGACGCCATCCGGATGTTTGGCAAGTTTTTCAAGATGCAAGATGGCACACCTATTTTGAGTGGTTGCAGGGATTTGATGAAGCCGTTACAGTCGAATTTGCATTGAATTTGGATGGGAATTATTCCAGAGTCTGTGGGATGGACATTCCCATCACTGAAGAAATTATCTCGACTTTGTACGAATTGCCACAAGGATGGAAGAAATGGTTTGCCCGAAAATCGCCCTTACCAAAATTTCCAGAATTATTCTTGAAGGCAGGAGAAACCGTGGTTCATAAGGGAAGGGGATATGATTGGAAATCCTTACCTCATCCATGGGACGAGGTCGCATACTTCGTTGTGCATTACATTACTTGCAAAGGTCATCTATATATGTTGTTCAAATAAAATTTTAAACTTCTTCCATGCCTTCAGTTTCGTCATGTGAATTCTCTGGATATGCAATATTTCTTATGGAACAACCTTCGATTAATAGCACAGTCTTCTTGTCAATTGCGCCAACTGTTGGTGTCCTTCACAAACCATGGGCTTATTAGGCTACTATTGGTGCATGTCATGTTAAAGTCTTTCGTGGCTTGGCCACAATTCACTGAATTAGCAGAAGAGGATCTTGCAGCCATGATGCTAGAAAGAGAGGAAGAGAATCAGTGGCAGAGGAAGAAGCTGAAGATGACATTGCTCCACAAGAACTAGCATAAACTATCAAACAATTGGAAGAATTAGCGACGGAATAGGCTATAGTAGAATCACCAGTAGAAGAAGGGACCACAGATGATGTTGTTACACAAGAACCAACATCCACTGCCAACATGGAAGCAAAAGCAATGGAGGTAGAAGGGAGTGAAGGTGACATTGCTACACAAGAACCATCGTCAACTTCCGACCTTGAAGAAGGAGAAATGGAAGTAGAAGGAAGCACAAGCGGATCTGTTACATAAGAATCAGCGTCAACTGCTAAATTGATGGAAGAATTTCCATCAGTGGAAGAAAGGTGACGTTGTTACACAAGAACCAGCGTCGCCTACCAAAGTGATGGAGGAACTGGTGGAAGAAACAAGAGCCGTAGTTGACGTTGTTACACAAGAACCAACGTCGACTGTCAAGCAAGTGGGCGAAATAGAAGAACATGTGGCATAGGAAGAAAAGGAGAAGGAGAGTGCATAACATCCAGTAGATGAAGGGGAAGGAGAAAGAGTTGAAGGACTTGAAGCAGCAGGTATTGAAAGGATAGAAATTAAGAAATATATCCCTTGTTCTCTACTTTCTGATTCCCTACCAAGAGGGGCAAGAAAAATTCTCTCCCCTAGACGCTCGGTGAAAGAAAATATCTCCCCTCCTGATACTAAGATTTGTAGGGACAGCTATGGGCACCATCGTTGACACTGTCACACAAGAACTAGTGTCGACTGGTGGACAAATTGGGAAAATTGAAGAACTGGTGGTCAACACTGTTACACAAGAACCAGTGTCGACCGAAGGGAAAATTGAAGAAATTGTGGCTGATGTTGTTTCCACAAAGCCATTGGAAGAAAATGTTGTTGTTGGTACCAACATGTAAGGGCCAGAACCAATTTCTGAGCAAATGGAAGAAGATGACCGGGCAACAAAGCAACCACAGGAAAGGGATGTTGAAAATGCTACTCCGCAAGGGCCTGTAGTGGCTCTAGAGTCATTCAGGGAAGATATGGAGGTTCCAAGACCTGCGGAAGAAGATGTTGGGGCCATCCCCTGAGTTGTGGAGCAGACAGAAGAAATAAGGGTGAAACAGGAGCCGGTTGATGAGTTCACTAACGTCAATTCGCCAAATCCAACACCGGTCACGAGACCAATGGAGGAGGTCGTTATCAAACAAGAATTCATTGAACAGTGTGCAAAGAGAAGGGCCCCCATCCAAGAAAGGTATCGGTCGCAATTTAAGGAGAATATGCAATTAAAAATGGAAATTATTAAGCTAAGGAAGCAGGTGTTACGCTTACAGAGATAGGTGAGGAAGCATAAGAGGAATTCTGTCTTTGAGGCTTCTGCGAGTTTCATGATTATGTAGATTATCTTCCGGATACATCATATTAGGTTTCTTTTTTGTCGACGTTTCGAACTAGCAACAGTGGTTCATCTTCAGGATATGAAAGATTATTGAAAGACTGGTCTTATTTTTCCATATATATAGAGATGTATGAGATGCTTTGCCTTGCCGACAGATATTAGGATTTATTAAATTATTTTTAATTTATTCTATTTGTTTTAATTATAATTTAATTGTTCTATTATATTTTGTTAATTTAGTTATATTTTTGTGATATTTAGGGTTTAAAATCATTGTAGAATTCATTTAATTGTTCTATTATATTTTTGTGATTAAAATCTTTAATTATTCTATTATGTTCTGTAAATTTAATTGTATTTTTGTGATATTTAGGGATTTTAAAATTATTATTTCATTAGGGTTATAGTTGTATTAATTATATTTGTATTGATTATTTCGTATTTTAATTATATTTATTTTAATTGTTATAATTATATTTATTTTAATTTATTTATTGATTATGCTAATCCATTTTTCTTATTTTATTTGTTTTTATTAATTATTCTCTTATGTTTTGTTCATTTTAATTTTCTTTAGGATATGTTGCCCTATTCTAATTGTGTTAATTATCCCTTATTCTATTTGTTTTGATTATGATTTAGTTATTCTGTTATGTTAATTATTGAATTATTATTATTATTTTATTAGGGTCATAGTTGTGTTAATAATATCTTCTTATTTATGTTTTATTGTGATTGTTTTTACTTTGTGTTTTTATTAATTTTAATCATGTTCATTTTAATTATATGTTGTGATTATTTATTAAGGCTTATTACATATTATTCTAGGTTGTGGAATTATTATAGTTAAGATATTTTAAATTGATGTTTATTTCCTATGATTTTTGTTAAATTATATTTTAGTATGGTCATAGTTTGTTTTTAATTATAATGGATTAGATCTTTTATGTTTGTTCTAGGTTAATTAGAGGAGGATTATGGTTAGGTAGGGGTAGATTTGGATGATAGGATTGGAATCCAGTTTTCTCTTATGGTCCATCCGTCGTCTCTATTGAGGTTATTAGGGTGTTTTCTAATTTCTATGGCTTCTCTGGATTTCCTTATGAAGTAGTGATCACTTCTAGCTAAGATACGGGTATCTTCTATACAGATTGGGTGCTTAGTTTTATCAGAATGTTCAGCTAGAGCTGAGGATTTGTATCGGTTGTGTTTAACGTCAGCTGAGTGTTCCTGGATTCTTATGTTAAAGGATCTCCCAGTCTCACCTACATAGGGCTTGCTGCATGAGCAGGGAATTAAGTAAACACCTTTATGGCATTTAGGATCAATCTTGTCTTTGACTGGATTAAGGCAGTTATGGATAGTGTTTAAGGGTTTGAAGGTGGTTAGAATTCCATTATTTTTCAGGATGCAGTAGATTTTGTCAGTGGTCCCTAGTATGTAAGGGAGGTTGACTTTTCCTATTATATTATCAAAGTTTTTATTTTTGTTAGGTCGAGTGTTTACCTCAGTCAGGGTGCCGGAAATCCTAGAGTTGAAACTAGTTCACCAGTAGTGCAGACTGAAGACAGACCTACAACTTCAACAGTGTTAGGATATTCCGACACATAGGAAATAGTTAAGTACAACTTGGTCTAGTATAGAGTTAGGTATAGAGTTAGGTAAAGTGTGTTTCTTTACCGTTGTACATTTTGTAACTTACAATCCGACGGTCACAATATGTAGTGATCCGACAGTTCATTCTCTCCTCGGTATTACGGACACTTGATCTGTGGCTTGACACTCGATTGGTCCATGATTTCTATTTAAAGTGCATGGAGGGTCATTTGTAGGGTAATCCGTGCATGAGAGAAGCATATGTAAATTTTCATTCTTTTATTAATAAATTGCCTGAAGTGGCCGCGTTGGCTCAGGCCGTGGACTGTTTCCCTCTTTGAGGGTTTTAACCACGTCAAGAACACTGGTGTATTGATCTGCGATCTGGTTGTGAGCGGTGTCCTTTGGTGTTCTGTCTGAGGAACTTACCCTGTAAATTCCTACATGGTATCGGAGCTATTTGAGGGCCGCGTCCGTTGGTGATCCAAATCTGAAGCCGGTAGAACTGCATCCGACTGTCGTTTCCTAGATCTACTATTTCTGACTACTTTCGGGCCAAGAGGACTGCTCTATTGTGTTGGGAGCATCTGTTCCAGTGAGGAACCCCTTTCGTTTCACGCGAAAAGGTTTCCGGTAGCCCTAGCTGCGTCATTTTTAAGATCTGGAGGTATACAGTGTTTATTTGCAGTTTACAGTTATTTTTTCTCTGTTTATTTCGGTTTCGGTTTATTTAGCCTTTTTTATTACCGGATCTATACCTTTCATTTCTGCGTATGCTCTTTTCCCTGCGACTCTGTGCGATCTGGGCAAATCAGAAACATAAAGGAACGATTTTTCTCATGCGTATGCTCTTTTCCCTGCGCCTTAGTGTGATCTCGGAAAATCAGAAACATTGACAAAAGTATTTAGTTTCCGGCCAAAGCTAACTTTGAGCCGCAAGGTTCATTTTTGAAAATATTTAGTTTTTCGGCTAAAGCTAACTTCGAGCCGTAAGGTTCGTTTTCTTTGCATGTCTGTGTTGGGTTTTGTGTTTTTGTTTTGTAGGGAAAAAGAGCTTTCTCAAAGCAAGCACGCAACCCAAAGCACCCCCCCCCCCCCCCTCTCTCTCTCTCTCTCTCAAATTTTTTGTATAACTCAATTGGTTAAAAGCTATTTTAAGAGAGTAGAGGTCTTGGGTTCAAATCTCCATTTTGTGGGGGCGGACTTTTTCATTTCCGCACATTCCCGCACTTCGTCGGCAACTTCATCAACCTTTTTTCAAAAAGCCATAACTTCTTCATCCAGAAGCCTTTTTCAGAGCTTTTTTTTTTTAACCAGCCTTATTTTTCGAGATCTATCCATTGGAACACATAGTTTTAGCATCTTTAGCTTCAGTTTCCATTGAAATGGAAAGTCAATACCAAGTTACCCTTGACAGCACCAACTACTTCCAATGGTTGGCCTACATTGAGGATTTACTTAGAAGTAAAGGTCTCTACAGAATAGCCTCAGGCCAAGAAAAGAAACCGAAGGATGAAGATAAGGCTGCTAAATGGGAAAATAGGCAAGATCAAGCACGTGGATTGATAGGGATGTCTATTTCTCCATATCTTAGATTCCATATTGCAGAACTTGATACTCCTGATGAAGCAATGAAACAAATCAATAAAGTTTTTGGATTAAAAATGAACTTAGAGCCCATCAACTTGAAAATGAGTTGCTTACATTGGACCCTAATAATTTTTCTTGCATTGAAGATTTCTTGTCCAAGTTCAAGACCCTTAGATATCTCTTGGAAGGTGTTAAAGTTAAGAAAGAAGATAGTAACCTTATCTATTCCATTCTTACTAAGTTGGGACCAGCCTACTCTGTGTTTGTTTCCACCTTCCATTCTACAAGAGAAGCCTTCATTTCTCAGGGAACAGACTACAAGTCCCCTTCCTTTGACTCTTTTTGTGATTCTTTAATAAGAGAACAAGAAAAACTCTTACACCTTGGTCTTCTTAATCTTGGAAACCCTTCCAAGAAAGCGTTAGCCGCCCAGCAGCAACCAAATTCAAAGAATCCTAAGAAGTCATATCCTAAAAAGAATGGTCCTAAACCAAACAAGGGTCCTAAGCAATCTCAACCTCAAAATGAAAAATCATTTCAACAAAATGATGAGACAAATAAAAACAAATGGAATAAGACTGATAGACATTGCAACTTTTGTAATCAAGATGGCCACTTAGAATCCAAATGCTTTAAGAAGATGGAAGCCTTGGAAGCAGCGATGAAGAAACATAACATCCATTTGGAGCATTCTTCACCTTCAACTTCATCTTCAGGAATGGCACTTTCTGCATGTGGTTGTCAATCATATCGGTTTGGTTATGCATTAAATGTATCTTCTTCTTCTCATTCTCATGAGTGGCTCATTGATTCTAGAGCTTCTTATCACATGGCCAAAAACAAAGCCATGTTTTCTTATTTAAATGATTGTAACACCAAAAATATATATGTTGGTGATGATAGATCTCTTAGTGTTGTAGGGACTGGAACTGTTCATCTAGATAATGGTCAGTTTAATGATGTATTATGTGTTCCAACCTTATCCTGCAACCTTCTATATGTATATCAGATAACTCATTCGGGTGAAGGTAAAATCGTTGAATTTTCACCTCATGATGTTGTAATCAAGGACTTAAGAGATCCTAAAAAGATTTTGGCTACTGGCATTGCTGATGATTCTACAAGGTTGTATCAGTTTCACAACTTTGGGTCATCAAATCTTCCCTCAGTATTTGTTGCTCATAACGATGAAGTGAGCAAACTTTGGCATGAGCAATTTGGTCACTTAAACTATCGCTCCCTTTAGCATCTATGTAAATAAAATATGGTGACAAGTCTTCCTATGGTATCTTGCAGAGATGGTGTTTGTTCCGGATGTGTACTCGGAAAACATCATCGGGACAGTTTTGAAAAACGTGCCTCTTGGCACGCCTCAGCCCCTTTATAGCTTGTGCATAGTGATTTATGTGGTCCACTTCATGTTGTTTCATTCTCTGGCTGCAAGTATGTCTTAACTTTCATTGATGATTTCTCCAGACGCACTTGGGTATACTTCTTAAAACTCAAGAGTGAAGTATTTAACACATTTTTGGCCTTCAAAGCCTTTGTTGAAAAACAATCTGGACATCAAATTCTTAAGCTAAGATCTGATAATGGCGGAGAATATGTTAAAAACACATTCATCAACTTTTGCACTGAGAATGGAATTCAAATGCAACATACTGTTCCATATACTCCACAACAAAATGGTGTAGCTGAAAGGAAGAATCGCACCTTAAAGGAAATGGCTAATTGTATGCTACAATCTAAAGGACTTGGTCTTAGTTTTTGGGCAAAAGCAATTAACTGTGAAAATTACATAATAAATCGCACTCCTACTAAGGCTTTAAAGAATATCACTCCAGAAGAAGCATGGAGCTCAATCAAACCAGATGTAAGTCACTTTCGTGTTTTTGGAAGTGAAGCATGGGCCCATATTCCAGATGAAAAGCATAAAGCTTTAGCACCTAAGAGTGAAAAATGTACTTTTGTTGGATATTCTGAAGATGTCAAAGGCTATAGACTTATTCCATTTAAGTCCAAAAATGTTATCATTAGAAGAGATGTAAAATTTGGTGAAAATATATCGGCCTACGAGCCTAGTCCGGCGGATGTGCCACCTCTCCCTATCTCTTCTACTTTTGAAAAAATTTCTTCTTCAGATGATGAAAGTGAGGATGACAATCCTCCCCCACCATCTCAGGATCCTCCTTCAGCTCCTTAGCTTTCAAAATGGGTTCATGCTACTCGAGACGCAGCAGGTGATCTTGTCGGTGATCCTACAGATCAGCGACGTACATGTTCTCAGTTCGAGAGAGCCTCTTCTTTACTGGCTCAAGCTCCAGTAAATTATGATCCTGACACCTTTGCAGAAGCTTCAGGCCATCCAGATTGGGAAGCAGCTATGAATGAAGAATACCATTCATTATTGGCAAATGATACATGGGATCTTGTTCCTCTACCAAAGGGACGAAAACTTGTTAGATACAAATGGGTTTACATAACCAAGTATGGACCAAATGGGAAAGTTGATAAACATAAAGCTCGTCTTGTTGCTAAAGGTTTTTCACAGGTTGAAGGCATTGACTACACTGAAACCTTCTCCCCTGTTGCCAAAATGAACTCTATCCGCCTTGTTCTTTCCCTTACTGCCTCGTTCAAATGGGAAGTCCATCAGATGGATGTTAAATCTACCTTCTTGCATGGGGACTTGCATGAAGAAATCTACATGGAACAACCCATTGGCTTCATAAAAACAGACTCCAGCCTTGTATGTTGGCTTAAGAAATCCCTTTATGGTCTCAAGCAAGATCCTCGAGCTTGGTATGCCAAAATGGATAGCTTTCTTTTAGAATCTGGCTTTTCTAGGTGTCATTCTGACAATATTGTCTACACCAAGCAAGTGGGCAAGTCTCTTATCATTCTTGTTCTTTATGTTGGCATTATGATGCATGTGTTGTACTTGATGGCAAACAACTCATAGAAGATCAACTCACTTATATATATCTAGATGAATCTACGGAAGAGATATCAGATGACAATTCTCAGTATGACAAGTCCAAAGGGGGAGATTGTTGGCATTATGAGACAAGTGTTGTCCTTGATGGCAAATCACACAAATGATAAATTATAGTGCAGCAAATTTATTTGATAAATTATAGTGCAACAAAGTTTCCTTCATGTAGAGAAAAGTTCACGCACTTTTATGCAGAGAAAATTTTATTCCATGTAGAGAAAAGTTCACGCACTTTTATGCAGAGAAACGTTTATTCCATGTAGAGAAAAGTTCACGCACTTTTATGCAGAGAAAAGTTTATTCCATGTAGAGAAAAGTTCACGCACTTTTATGCAGAGAAACGTTTATTTCATGTAGAGAAAAGTTCACGCACTTTTATGCAGAGAAGAGTTTATTTCATGTAGAGAAATGTTCACGCACTTTTATGCAGAGAAAATTTTATTTCATGTAGAGAAAAGTTTACGCACTTTCATGCAGAGAAAAGTTCCCTTCATGCAAGAGAAAATTTCACACACTTTCATGGTTGGTTAATGGTATTAGTCCGACAGTTTTTGATCCTATGGTTTTGGTCCATGGTATTGCATCCAAAAGTGTTGATCTCACGCACTTTCATGGTTGGTTCATGGTATTAGTCCGACAGTTTTTGATCCTATGGTTTTGGTCCGTGGTATTGCATCCAAAAGTGTTGATCCCAAGTATTCGGTCCGTGGTATTGTGTTATTATGGTTTTGGACTGTGGTATTGTGAAAGGCCTAAGACTATAAAAGAGGAAGGAGATCATTTGGCAAAGTATCATCTGAATTATTGAATATCTAGATCTGGAATACTGTGATTGGGTTATGGTGCAGATCTGGATCTGAGCTAAAGAGGGATCTCACCGGTTGATGGAGAACAAGATCTAAGGATAGATCGGGATCAAATGGTTTGAAATGAACTATCTCTATATAGTTGATTATGCTTATTCTAGATCTGTATACTGACGCTTGTAATGATCTGAACTGGGTATAACTTGAGTTTGAAATCGCTGCAAGTCATGTTTGAATATTTATAGATCTGTACGCGGGTTGGCTTTGGTGTAAGCGCGTATGTATGCAGGTTTGGTTCATTGTAGTAGCGTATACAATTTGAGCTATGATATTTGAAGTCACAGGTGGTTCTGGTTGTTGATGGGTTCTGATGACAGTTTAAAGGTGTCAGTATTCTGCATATCCTATTTGGTTGATTGTGTTTAGCTTCAGTATTGATGGATGAGAACTAATATTGGATCAGGATCTTAATGGCTCATATTTATGTGATTTGATGGACTAGATCTGGGTGCTAACACATATATTATCCTTGTATATGTATTGATCTAGTGTTTGGGTGATTCAGAAGATTGATTGATTATGTGCTTCAATGATATTAATGGGTCCAGTATGAAAATTGGATGAAACGTGGCCTTTCAGATTATGTGTTGTGCTTCAGGTGTATCCAGTCTGAAAATGTATGAAACGTGGTACCCGGAGGAGAGAAGATTGTAGGCCGGCACCTACGTACTAGTATCTTAGCTAGTACAAGAGCTACGGGGGTGGTAGCTCCCTTCCAGTAGCAGTTGAAAACTTTGGAGCATTGTAGCAGGTAGCAGCCTGCGTACTAGTAAATGGATCGGCTAGTACAAGAACTATGGGGGTTGTAGCTCTCTGCAGGTAGAAGCCTACGTACTGGTATAAGACTGCACCAGTACAGAAATATTGTAAAAGGATTTTCTTATTAAGAAGAAGATTGAGATGACTTGCAGCAGGTGGTTTTCTCCCACATTGAGTTTCCACCTTATATCATGGTGTTCATGTGTGTGGCTTATGTGTGATGATTTGTTCTATTTTACTGCACCTGTTTACTATTAATATGGTTGATAATGTTCTAATGCACTCATTAAGGATCAACTAACTGAATCATAAGAAGTTGTGGAAGTAGCATATATGAATCTGAATATGGAAATGAAAAAGTTTTATTGATGTGATAATACTGATTCACCCCCCCCCCTCTCAGTATTATTTCCAACACTTTATGTTGATGATCTTATCCTTACCGGTAGTGATCCCAACCTTATAAACCATGTGAAGTCTAGCCTTAAAAGGAAGTTTGAAATGACAGACTTAGGACACTTACATTATTTTCTCGATCTTCAAGTCTTGCAATCCAAGGAAGGTATTTCCCTTTCTCAGTCCAAGTATGCCTGTGATATTCTACGCCACTTTCACATGGAAGACTGTAAGCCAGCCCCTTCTCCCTTTCAGTCTGGAGTCAAACTTTCAGTCACTTGTACTTCTCCTGAAGTTGATGCTACCTTATACCGTCAACTTGTAGGAAAACTTTTGTATCTAACCCATACTCGTCCTGACCTTTCCTTTGTTGTTGGCCTTGTTGCTCAGTTCATGCAAAACCCCCGTGAAAGTCATTGGAAAGCAGCTAAAAGAATACTTCGTTATGTTCGAGGTACAGTTCAGTTTGGGATTCATTACAGTGGTGAAGCATCTCCTCTATTGGTTGGTTTCACTGATTCCGATTGGGCTGGTGACCCTGATGATTGGAAGTCTACTGCCGGTTATGTGTTCACTCTTGGTTCAAGACCTATTACATGGGCTTGCAAGAAACAAGTTGCCATTTCTCTTTCATCAGCAGAAGCAGAGTATCGTGGTGCCGTAGAAGCTAGTAAGGAAGCCTTGTGGCTTCGTCAGATCCTGTCATAATTTGGCTTTCAGCAGCAGCATCCGACTACACTTTGGTGTGATAATCAAAGTTCCATTCAACTATGCAAATATCCAGTCCAACATCAGCGCAGCAAACACATTGAAATGCACATGCACTTCATCAGAAAGCTCATTCATGACCATGTTCTTGAAGTGCAATATTGTTCAACAGATGATCAAGTTGCAGACATCTTCACAAAGGCTCTCACAGAGGCGAAGTTCACTAAACTTCGATTTATGGTTGGAGTTCAGGAAGTTGTCACTAAGGGGGGATAGGCTCTAGTGCCTCCTTCCTTCTCCTATTGTGTCATATTTGTAAATCCTTCAATCCTATCCCATATTTACTATCTTCTTTCGGAATCCAGGGAGGAGGTGGTCTCAAGGTTCATTCCCAAAGACCTAGGAATCCCTTGACCAGATTTCACAGGATACACGGTAAATCCTGAGGGAGGTGTCTCAATTTAGGGCCTAGTGATCTAAGATTGTATTGCGGAAAAGCCTGGGAGACAAGGAGATGGAAAATTGCTCAAGGATAGTGATGGATTCTGGATTGCATTCCAATTTTGGTTCAGTTTGTGATCGGAGCACCAATTTTGGTGTGATCACCGATTAGTGAGGGTGGAGGTGATTTAACCTTTAGATTCCTTTGGTTGTTTTTGGATTGGTTTTTCCATGAGATCCCACATTCATGCTTGGAATATGGCACGAGGGTGACTATATTAAAGAAATATTTGTTTCATCCATGTCTATGGTCAAGTGGTACGTGGAAGTCTCAAAACTGGTCTAATTTGCCTATGTTTAATAAAAGCTAAGTTCTCTTTCTTTTGTACTTATTAATATGTGGATTTAATTGATGATATCTCGTTGCTATTTTCATGGTTTAATTTTGGTTATAAGCATGGTTATATGTCTAGTTATTTCCATGGTTATTTTATGTATTTACTTGTAACTGAAATGATAATGGATGCAAGACCTAATTGATGTCATAATAATTCAAGGGAGAAGGTGGTGATCCTTCCTGTCATGTCTCGTAAGATTTTTCAGTCATTCATGCTTTGTCTTGTATCTTATACCTGTAGATTGTATTAATGCCAAGTGTTTGACAGAATATCAGTCCCAGTTGGGGATGGTCAGACCTAATCATGATGTTATTTTTTGTTTATTAGTCTTGTCATCATGTGTTTAGTGGATTCCGGAAGTTATAGCAAGTTCTAGGTAGTGGCCATAATTATGGGCTTGAAAAGAACCTTAAATCCTACGGACTCTAGTGCAGGTCTGCTAGAAATAATCCCTGGATGCCAGCATGCAGACTTGTGGGAGTGTCCAGATCTCTATGGACGCTAGCATGCCCATAGGATGAGAGCATCCATAGGTTTAAGAGCTTAAAAACTCAGTGGGACCTAGGGGCATGATATCTATGTGGATGGGATGGCTCCTGGGAGTGTTGTTGTTGATGTGGAAGGTAGGTTTGATGTGTTTCTGTCGATTCCACTTCCTTAAGGAAACCTTGGAGGTTGAGTCATATCAGATTATCCACTCACCACATGTTTACCCCAGTTGGCCAGTTACTTTGGTAGATATGGAAGGAGAGTCTTACAGAGTGGTATCAGAGCGGGTTGCGCTCTCTTTGGGTCACATTTGATACCACAGAGTGGTATCAGAGTGGGTTGTGCTCTCTTTGGTTCATATCTGATGCCACAGAGTGGTAACAGATCATGGTTCACCCCCTGGACTGGATGGGTTGTGTGTTGGTCATGTCAATTGCATATTTGTTTCTTATTCTTGTATTCCATGTGTGTGCTGCATTTACATGGTGTTGATCATGGTTGTCATGATGTCATCATTTGAAGGTTGAGGGCGTTGTTGTGGGATGTATTGTCATGACTGTATGGTTGTATATGCATTTGTTATGCATGTATGGTAGGTCGTACATGCATTGTGAGGTAAATGCATGCAATTAGGTCATCATGATGTTGTTGTTTGTTGTGGTTTTGATGTGTTGGCTGAGATAGAGTAGGAGATGCATATAATTAAAGTGCAGTTGTAGCATTGGACCTCGAGGCAAGAGCATGTCATCATACATGTTTTGATGTTGGGCATGCAGGTATGTTATTGAATGGATTGTTATATGCATTAGTGTTATATATGTTAGGTTTACTTACATGTCTATTGATGTTATGGTTACATACATGATAGATGCTAGTTGATTAGAGTAGTCATATGCACATGTTTCAGATAATCATGAGTGGTAGTAACCTATGGTTGTATGCATTTCTCTTGTTGTTTTATGTTAGATAACTTGATGATTTTGTTATATGTTGTTGATGAGTATGTTATAGGTTAACTTGTTGGTGTTATATGATAGTTAGCTTGATGATTAGGTTATATGTTGTTAATGAACATGATATATAACTTGTTCTTTTTATATGCTAGTAGCTTGATGATTAGGGTTATTACATTAGGATCTTGATGTTATATGTATCATGCTAAATTGGATCGGCCTATGTAGATGGTTAGCGTTATGAAATTCAGGTACGAGTCGACTTATTTGTGACATTGTGTTGTACTAATCTAGACCAATCGTACATATGTGATTGCTATGCATAAATGACATATGTTTATGAGTTTATGATTGATTTCTTTCTCATTCATGGGCAGATTCCAAGCGTTAGTCACATGGATCTTCAACTGATGAGCCAAAAAATATGACCAGTTGAATGGTCTCCCATTACTCACCAACTGATCGAGTATGACTACCCACCCTTCAGGAAAGGTTTTTGTGTTCTCTTGACCATATATTCTGTAGGCAAAGATGATGAAGAATTGATAAGCCTTCCTGAGGGACTTTGTCTTGTAAACATGAGTGGGTGTCTGTCTAAAATTTGACAACTCTTTCACCCAGCGCTTGATGATATCTCTAGTGTTCACAAAGATATGGGTGGCATAGAAAAATGAGTCCATATGCTTCACCAGATGGGGTAAATCATACATCTATTGAAAATTATTTGCCCTGAAGGTGGCAAGCGCTCTCCTATTGGCACTGCTCAGTGTCATAGTCTGTTCATCTATGTGTGAGAAAATCTAACTAATAATGTCCGCACATGGGAAGGCATGGTACCTACATGCAACCTTGTATAAGCCTGACCACTAGATACTAAGATAAATCTTTTGGTACTCTAAGTCTTCCTTGAAGTTCTCTACAAAAGTATCTTTGATTTGCTGCCATGTCAGTGTTGAACCCTTCTCAATGAACAATTGAGTATCTACATAAACTACTAGATCAACTGATATCTGCTCAAATGCTTCCCCAGTACTGCTCTCGGCAGTTTCCTTTGATGTGGCTCTCTTGGAGGCCATGTTAAATGTAACTGTTAGAGAGATGCTCAATAACTGTTGTACCTGTTGGACAGAGAGGACACTCATGGCATGCGCATGTCAGCTTAAAAAACAAAAGAAACTTTAAGACAAGATCAAGCAACAAGTCGGGCTCATGATGGGAAGGATTACACAATTCTGGTTGACTTTGGGAATTGTGCACTCCGCAGTCCCACTAGTCAGTCGGGAAGCTTGATGACTGGAACCGTGGAATGCGCAGTTCAGTCTAGGCCAAGGATGGGAGAGACTACGCATTGCGCAATCTCAGTGGCCAAGTTAGGAGGCTGGCTCTTGGAACTGCGTAGTGCACAGTTGAAGACAACCCAAGACAGGCTCTGTGCAATTCCAGAATTCAAGGCAGATGCCTTGAGCTCCTAGATTGCATAGTGCATGCAGTGAAGTGTGAGATCCGAGCAAGGGGACCCGGATTTGCCTAAGGGGAGTGTGAAAATCAAGAAGATATGAAGAACGGTGTGATGTTGAGTGCAGATATGAGTAAGTGTTGATGCATGCATGTGAAACAAGTTCAAGAATCAATTAAATTGAAAGAAAACGAAGCATGTGAAAAAAGTTGTCGCAACGACAACTATCGGTGCAAAAACAAGGTAACTCATGCGACACTTGGGAAAGGAAATCTAAACTCGAAACAACTCTTCTACAAGCTAAAACAAGTTAAAAATCCAGCATTCATTCAAAGAAACAAGTGAAACAACACTTTCACGCACTAAACAACAAAAAGCGATAAAAAAAGCGGCAAAAGCCTAGAAAAGAAAAATTCACCTAGAAAAGCAATGATTATTGCACTAAAGGTTCCTTGATCTCCTTAGGAGTGCCAGAGCTCCAAGATCGAATGTGAAAATGATCTCTAGCAACATCAATTAAATAGATTTGTTCAAGTTAAGGTTTATGACGTGCATGCCTAAAATCAAGGAAAAAGAGACACTTGGTGGCAGACTCTAAAAATGACTCAAGCACCTCCTTCGGATTGCTAAAAATATATCCCTATTTTTTTGGGGTGATTTTTACTTCTTTTTTTCTTTTTTTATTTTTTGGGAAAAACTACCATGTGTTTCCCGGAAAGATTGCGCAGTTCTGGGAAGAACCAGGCAACTCTCTGGCTCATATTTTGCACAGTTTCTGAGCACAGTGGGTTCTGTACAATTTCTGGGTTGAGTGGCTCTGGGCTGCCTCTCATGTCTGTGCAATTTCCCAGCTCAAGGTTGGATTCCATCCAGTACTGCGCATTTCCTTAGCTCAAGGCTCACTGGCAATCAGGACTGTGCAATTCCCAAGAGCAAGGTCAGTTTCCCTTAAGGATTGCGCAGTTCTCTAAGGCAAGCCCAGAATTATCAAAGGAGCAAGTTAAGAGATCAACTTATGGGTTAGAAAAAGAAATAAGCGAGAAAACACAAGCCAAGCTGAAAATAATAAATCTCAGTCGAAGAACAAGTACATGTATCAGTGCAAGATGAGTTGTTTGGTTTAGAAGGAAGGCTATGTCCCCTAATAATAATATAAATAATAAATAATATAATATAATGTTAAAATATAAGAAAATACATGATAAACAATAAAGAAAAGATAATAATTGTAAATAAATACCAAATAATGAAAAAATATAATAATAATAAATAAATAAAATAGTAAATAGCAATACTAGGTTCTAAATAAATATAAATAAAAATAAACTATAAAAATAGTAAAAATAAGTAAAGTTAACAAAAAGTAAAATGGAATAAAATAGAGCTAAATTAAGAGAACTATAAAATTAGTAAAAATAAGTAAAGTTATCAAACAGTAAAAAGGAATAAAATAAGAAAAAATTACTAAATTAAGTTAAACTTAAAATAAAGAAATAAAAGTTGCATGTTGACACGTGCAATGTGTGCATGTGGTCTCATTTCCATTGTTTGGTTTATTTAATAGACAAAGGGGAAGATGAGATTCATCCTTCCATCATCCATTCTCTTGGAAGAAAAGTGTTGTGAGACAAAGGATTCATTGGCAGTAGTACATTGATTGAGGGCTCGTGAGTGGGCAATTATAGAAAGATTATATGCTGCTGAGCCTACGGTTGGGTGGAGAGTCATCCCCAAAACTTTTTTGCGGTTAGCGAGATTCAAATAGTGTTCAACTCTGAAATTACAAGTAAGGAATATCATCGCTACAGGTAAGTTGCCTTTGCTCCTATTTCTCAAAAATTCTATGTTAATTAGTTGAATAGAGGTGTGTTGATTGTAAATCACATAATTGATCTAATTAGTTGCATGTTTTAATTCAGGGATGTTACATATGGTATTAGAGGAAGTTACAACCCTTGTGACCTATGACCCTTGGCACGCATGTTTGATTTAGTAAAAAGAAAAAAATCTATATGGAAATTGAATTCTTCATCTCGTTAAAGATATCTATGATATTATTTAATTAAATAGAGAAATAATCTGATATATTGTTTTATCTTGAGAAGAACAATAATTAATAAAAATAATTTCAACTTTTTTATTAACTAAAAAAACAAAGATAAAAAAATAGATTTGGAAAAGATTTTTTATAATATTAAAATAAAATAAAATAATTATTATTAATAGAACAAATTAAATAAAAGAACTTATTTATGTGTAATTTATATATGCCAAAATAATTACTCAATGTTTAAATTTGCATGTCATTATAATCAAGTGCATTGGTTTATGCATGCTCTCCTTTAAAGTATAAATTACTAATTTGATAGATGGACATTAGAAGTTTGAATTAGAAAATTTTATTTTACATAACTTTAACATATACAAGCACAACCAATTAAATCCCCTTATTAGTCCCTACCATCTGGCAATGGCATGGGACTATAGTAATCAGTTTTGGGTCATTTGACATTATTTGGTGGTGCGTTTTCAAATCTTTTTAATTTCATGTTAGGTTATTTACCTTTATTTACCTTCTCATTCAATTGATGGTCTTATTTGGCCTCTTCCCAAGGCGGAAGAGGCTGGACCATAGGTTATTCTCGTTTTAGGCCTATTCATTATTAGTTAATGTTTGGACTACTGAACTAATGTTAATATTAGTTTGCCATTAGTTTGAGTTGCTTGCAGGTTGGCTTATTGGTTTATTTGTAGGTTGGGTTATTCGCAGGTTGGGTTATTTGCAGGTTGTTACATGTATGTATGCATGCAAATGCAGGTGCAGGTGGATGGATGGACTTCCTGAAAGCCTCATCTTTCTCCTACCCTTCCTGGATTCCAAGGATTCCTGGATGCTCTGGTCAAAAGGGTATTCCCAAATGGAGTGTGAGGGCAGCCTTTAAGGGAGGGGTATTCCTGGATGCTCTGGTCAGAAGGGTCTTCCGAAACAGGGATACCGGGTGAGATGAAGGGATGTAAGGAGCTGGTACAGGAAGGAATGCAAGTACTGGAAGGGACCCTAGGTGAGACGATGGTGGCGGTGGTGGGAAGCTTACTCTGGGGCTCGATCCCTAGCTTGGCTCAGGCTTTATAGAGGCAGCAGAGTGTTTGGCTCAGTTCCTGAAACTTCCTTTGCCTCGTCTTTCTCCTGCCCTTCCTAGATTCCAAGGATTCCTGGATGCTCTAGTCAGAAGGGTCTTCTCGAATGGAGTGTGAGGGCAGCCTTTAAGGGAGCGGTATTCCTGGATGCTCTGGTCAGAAGGGTCTTCTGAAACAGGGCTATCGGGCGAGATGAAGGGATGTAAGGAGTTGGTACATGAAGGAATGAAAGTACTAGAAGGGACCCTAAACGAGACGGCGATGGTGATGGTGGGAAGCTTACTCTGGGGCTCGATCCCTAGCTTGGCTCAGGCTTTATAGAGGCAACAAAGTGCTTGGCTCAGTTCCTGAAAGGACTGCATGTGGATGGCAAGCAAGTAGACCTACTACAAAAATGAAACTCAAGCTGCTTGGAGGTGGGACGATGGTCCCTGAGAATCTTACGCACACCTTCACTCCTTTCTGCTTCCTGCGCCTATGTTTGCCTATTCTTAATGACCTATGGTGTCAGGGGTTGCGTACCCGGAGACCTGTCGACCTGGGACAAGCTTTAGTTCTTTAGGGGTTACCATGCCCACCAGGGACAAGCTTCAGTGCTTTAGGGGTTACCAAGCCCGCCGCTCTATTCCTCTGTGCATCTCTAGGATGGGTAGATTTCCATGAGAACATTCGATAAAAATGAGAATGGAGGATGCCCCCAGCAGGGCTCGACCACCAGACTTTTATAGACAGACAAGAGACTGAGGTCATTCGATTCGATTGAGGGAAGGTGCAGATGGCAGAGCGTTCATTCTTTTCTATAGGCAGATTGAAGGTAGTAGGTTGTGGGCGCAGCATCCCTGAACTGCACTCTGGATTGGAATCTCTGCAGGACGAAGAAAAGGAAGTGAACACACGGGAGAGATAAAGGGGAATGCAGTTGGGATATGGATCTGTGCATAGCTCAAGGAAGGTGCCTGACAACAACAGTACCTGGTATTGTTTTGGGGCTTGCATTAATGGTTGCTCACTCATCATCTGAACAGGCAGTGCTCACTCATCATCTGAACAGGCAGGGAGCTTAGACGGTTAAACAACCAACAGCGTAAACATCTGAGCCAGCAGCTAAGGTAGCAAGAAGAGCAATGGTTCTGAACAGGGAATATGACATCTGTTTGGGAAGCTATGACATCTGTGTTGGTTAACTTGCAAGGCTGATTTGATGGAGGTTAACGTAAATCAGATCATTTGTACGTGTTAGTTGCTAATAATTCATTGTGAACACATTTCATTCTATTCAGCATTATCCATGCAGCATCGACATACGTGTAAGTTACTTTTGTTGTTATATAATAAAGTTAGAAATCATTTAGTGGTGACCTCGCTTCCACTTTTGTTTTTTCTTCCGCTCGACTACATTGGTTTATATCAGGTATTGTTTATGTTATCACATTGTATTGACATATTTTACCCTGTGTAGGGTTTCAGTTTTTGAGCTAGGCTGTTACGGTTATGGTTGAAACTCGAGCCTGCTATACGCATTGGAAAATTTATTTGAAACTGGGTTTTGTTTTTCTTTTGGTCCTTTTAGAGGAATGATGTTAAAAGGCTTTTGTGTTTTTATCAGAGTTTTTATATTGGGTGGTTTTAATGCAAATTGTTTCATGAATTTTCCTGGGTTTTGAAACATTTTTGTTCGTCTGAAGGAAACGGTGTTACACCATTATGTGGAACTAAGAAATTTATATGAAGTATCAGTGTTGCATCCAACTGATGACTGTCTTGACTACTACATATTAGTTGTATGTATTTGTTCATTACAATGCATATTCTTATGTTATGGCATTTTAAAAATATGGATTTTTATTGTGGTTTGTTTAGTAGTTACATATTTCTTTGGTAAAAGTGATAACATCCAAACTGTTATACATGCCCTCTCTATATGATATTTTGTACGGGTTTATCAGAGCTTTGTTGTCTCTTCATGTCATGGGTTCTATTGTCATAAATTTTTAGGTATTGGGTGTTACTATTTTGTTTATTAGAAGTTTCTTGAAGATCATAAAGACTGGGGATCATTTCTTTTGTGCAGGTTTATCATAGTTGTCAAGGTGTAAACATGTAGTGCATTGAAAAAAAGTATTGTCAATGTGTAAACATCTCTTTGTTCACTTCTACTTCAATATAAAGAGACTTGATTCCATTTTAGCACGCATTATATACTCTGCCCTCCCTCTCAACAATCTAGAAATATAAAATCACAAGTTCTAACAAAAGCTACTATGTTTTCATGGGTCAATCAAGCTTTTGAGGCATTCTTTTCTTTCTAGCTTTTAAAAATTTGTATAATTTGGATCTTTTGGGACTCTGCTGTTATTCAACGTCATTCGAGTTTGGAAATGGTCTTCAAAGTTTAGACATTCTCTCCTTTTCCTTGCTTTCAATCATTGAGTTGAGGCCTCCATCTTTGGTTAGTGCCCACTACCTTTGAACTCCCTTCCCAAGTGTTCCTTTCTGAATGGATCATACCAATTCCAACAAACGTGTGTGTAGTAGATGCCCAAATTTCCCTCTAAATAGAGCTTAGATTATTGCAGAGTCCTTTTCTTGGTCCTTCCATATGTAAATTCTATTATAAATCAAGTGAGCGCTTGAACTAGCAAAGACATAAGCTTATAACACTGACGAGAAAATTGATGTTAAATTTGTGTTGTGGATCCTAAATATGAAAAACATCCATAGTAAAAAGACTAACCACTACCTTTGAACTCCCTTCCCAAGTGTTCCTTTCTGAATGGATCATACCAATTCCAACAAACGTGGGTGTAGTAGATGCCAAAATTGCTTATCAGAGCTCTGTTGTCTCTTCATGTCATGGGTTCTATTATCATAAATTGTTTGGTATTGGGTGTTACTATTTTGTTTATTAGAAGTTTCTTGAAGATCATAAAGACTAGGCATCGTTTCTTTTGTGCGGGTTTATCATAGCTTTGTTGTCTCTTCATGTCATGGGTGCTATTATCAAAAGTAGTTAGGTATTGTGTGTTACTATTTGGTTTATTAGAAGTTTCTTGAAGATCACAATCTTTTGTGCGGGTTTATCATAGCTCTGTTGTCTCTTCATGTCATGGGTGCTATTGTCAAAAGCAGTTAGGTATTGTGTGTTACTATTTTGTTTATTAGAAGTTTCTTGAAGATCACAAAGACTGGCAATCATTTTGTTTTACTGAAAACTAATATTGCTTAGAATTGGTTTCACATGTATATTTTGAAGAGTAGCAATTGTCAAGGTGTAAACATGTAGTGCATTGAAACAAAGTATTTTCAAGGTGTAAACATATCCTTGTTCACTTCTACTTCAATATAAAGAGACTTTATTCCATTTTAGTAGGCATTATATACTCTGCCCTCCCTCTCAACAATCTAGAAATATAAAATCACAAGTTCTAACAAAATCTATTGTGTTTTCTTGGGGTGTCATTAGTGGTGATTTCAATTTCCATCCCCTATAATAAAAATGATTCTCTAAGGGGTTGGTTTTTGAATGATTCAGTCGTGAATGATCCAACTCATAAATGTTGATCTTAGCTGAGGTTTCCTCCCTGCCCATGTGTTCCTTGATTTTCCTTTTGGTCTGCAACTTTGTTGGTCATCCTTCTGACATGGTGGAACTTTATTGCTTCAACCTTTTAATTTTTAATAAAGTTATCTTATTTGAGGTTCAGCTATGTTTCTTGTTTAATAATGGCTTACAGTATATGAATAATAACCTTGGATTCTCCTTAAACAATGACTTTACACCCAGCTGCGCCTGGATTGCCCTGGGCTACTCCATCATAGTTTACTCTGATTTTTCCTTTCTTTGAATGTTACCAGATCTTCACCTTGCTTTATGGTTGTGACTTGCCTCATCTCTACTAATGAAACAGGGTTTTGCACTCTTATGAATGATGCCTTTTTGTCAAGACTTGAATGTGGATTTATTTATTTTTTCTTATGTATTTCTAGTATTTGATGTTCATATTTTCTCTTATTTAAAATGGTAAAGTGAAAAACAATATCTCAAGGAGTGATACTTATTTCTATATATTAAGTGACTATTTAGAATTGTTACTTTTTGTTATGTGCCATGGCAAAAAATTGTCTTCATAGGGGACTTTCTAGTTACAATCTCAATCAGGTTATTGGAGCAAAGCAAGAATGACATTTTATCAGAGGCCCACTAAGGATCAGTATTAAGGTTTAGAAAAGGAAATTTTTCAGTGACATTAAATACCTTGTATGATCTCTTTAAATGACTAGAGGTATGTTTATCTTATCCTTTGATTGTATGTGGCCAATCCTGTAGGCTACTGTTGTCTCCTATGTTTTCCATGAACACAATATTAATAATGTTGTATGCTTTTGAATAATCCCACCGCACCCTGCTTTTCCTGTATTGTTCTTACTTGTCCCATGAAAATTTACTTTGCTTTGGGCATCATTTTCATGTTGTCTGATCTGCCACCCCAGGAGCATGCATCCAGGCCCTCTTGTTCCTTGATACTCTTGCAATGTTGTTTAACTTTCAGTCAGTACTTTACTTATTCAGATAAATGATCTTTTGTTATAGATTCTAGGGCAATTGGATTCCATTGCCCTTCTACCACCCCAGGATCATGCATCCAGGCCCTCATGTTCCTTGATACTCTTGCAATGTTGTTTAACTTTCAGTCAGTATTTGACGAGTCTGATGAGGGACTCGCTTCTCGATTGCCTCACTCAACATTGGAAGCTAGTTCCAACGAACCCTGACATCCTCTCTTTTGTATTGCACTTTTTTTCAGCTTTTAGTATTTCTCTTGTACTCTTTCCTTTTTTATAGCTTTTGATAGTTTTAACTTTTATTATAGGCTGTTGGAGCAAAAGCAAAAATGACATCCTACAAGATAGAGAGGCAATAGTGGACACCTTACCATGTGTCAATTGTCTGTAGGTTCTTTTTGTTGCTATAGATTTCCCTTAAGACTACAGATTAAACTGCATCACAACTTGACTTTGCTCCCACCATTACTTTCAACATTCACATAGAGCAGGAACTAGCTGCCGCACAACCCCTTGTTTCAATTAAAAACATTTTCCATTTCATAAAATAATTAAGTTTTCCTTTAATTTCTTATCACGAGAGTACTACAAACTTGTGGAGTTGGGATCTCACTTTAAGTGGCACTGCCACATGAAAATTATAATACGGAGATACGGAGTTCATTATTTATGTGTTAGGATAAAATTCTACGGATACTTGCTAAAACGACTAATTTCACTATTTTATGGCTAAAAATGGCTAGTTTTAACTTTGGATGCATACAATTTACCTTGTTAAAGGTGGTCCTCTGCTTCCTTTTGTAATATTTAAGTTTAATGCACCCAACTTATCGAAATCATTCTGGCAAGGTTAATTTAGCTAAAATTTAGACAGTTTTGTATGCTCACGGCCTTTTGGCAACAAAAGTTTTCCCAAACCTCTTCTATCCCACTGCAACAGCTGATTGTATTTGCAATTTTTCAACGTAAAATTTCCCTTTTTTTCCTTTTTCTTAAGTTAACTATTTTCATTTCAGTTTCAATTATTTTACGCTACTATTACTAAAATCAGAGCGAATTATTTTTTAAATTTATTGGGTCTTAACTGCGAACAAAGCCTTAGTGTAATTAGAAACATGTTTTTCCCACATGGAAACTACAATCACATTGTCTAAATAAAAACTAGGTACGGGTCATTATAAGCTCGATGGTTCTTACAGCCTTTGCAATGGTTAAACAATGCAATTTTGGTGACATATTATTTTTGCATCTAGAATTATCCTATTAGTTGCCACGATTTCAAAAAGTCACTATAGTTATATATTGGCTTGGATAGTTAAAGTTACAGATTCATATGTTTAAATTGACAAATTATTTGTGATATGTTAGTTTGATATATAAATATATAAGGTTTCTTATTTAATATTTTGAAAATATAAATTTTAGGAAAATGGTATAATTAGTAATTTAGGTATAAAATGAAGATATATAAAAGCAAGTATATTTTTTTATAGAATATATTAATTATAATTAAAGAGGTAGTGTATAGATAATAGGGTAAGTGAGTGTGATGAACTTTCATATTAAATATAATATATAAAAAAAATTAGCTATAGGTTAAATATTGCTTGTGATATTGATATTATTATATTATGCTTAAATATATTGGGTTGTTATATAACGTCAATATGAGTTAAATAAAGTTATGAATTAAATTAAAAGTAATGTTAAATATGGAGTACATATAATGTAAATAGAGGTTATATTTTTAGATTATGATTTATTTTTAAGGTTTCTACATTTTTTAATATAAAAAGTGTTAAGTTTAGTTTCTTTAATTATCATTCTTTTTGAAATAGGCACATAGGAATAGGAAATTATTTTATATTAACAAATATTACATAAAGGAGAGATGTAGTTTGTCTAATGAAACACTTTTTATGTGAAGTATTCATATTCTTACGCCAAGGTTAAGAAAATGGATGTTATAACTAAACAAGCAATTTAGCAATGTAGATTTGATAAAGTTACCCTATGGGATAAAGGCAAAGGTGGAATTTGTAAATTTTATAATGAAGATAACAAATGGTAGCCCTCATGAGTCATAACTATGACCAACATAGAATGAGGGGATGAATTGAAACGAGTAATAGATAAGATACTTAAGATGAGCGAGTGAGGATTTCACAAATAACTAGAAGAAGTCAACCAGAAGTAGTGGGACCAATATAGCCTAGGGTCAGCTACCTGGGAAGATGCAAATGCTATTTTTAATGACTTTCCTTTTGATTAAATTGTGTGGTGAACTAGATAGGACTGCATAACTTAGCTAAGGTAGATACTTTTATGGAGCATATAAATCATGTCTTATTGTTTAAATTTTATTGATACATCTAAATCATACGCTATGATTTCAGTTATGGTTTTAGTTAATTGTTATGTCAAAATAGAGTTGTTGAATATAATGTTGGGATTAGGTTTCATGATATGATGGTATGAGGATAATGATGCACATATAGTTCTTATTTATTTAGTTGTTATGATAATGATGTAGTATGCTCATGATTAATATGATATGCATAGGGATTATGATGTTATGATATGAGGTATATTGACATGTGGTTCATTTATTATGTGATGATATGTCTTTGATGTTCATATGTTGATGTTGTAACTTATGAGGATATTATGATGTGAAGCATGTGGTAATTGCAAGAAGATTTTATAACATGAGAATGTGGTGATTAACAATGATGGTATGTTATCATGATGACATGCAAGAGTTGGCATGTAGATTATTTTCTATGATATTATGATTATAACTAATGCAGTGGTTGCATGTTGAGATGTGGTGACTGACAGGAACTCCACAAATGGGCCGAGAGGGCTGGTTTATTTGATGATCTCGTGGGAGCCCATACTTGCGAGGGAGAATATGTAACACCATATGGGCTAGGGACATACTCAATCAACACTACATATGGCAGTGGTTCCTTTGTCTTGTATAGCTCTTGATGGATAGCTCTTGAGGGGCTATGGGACCATCTTGAGGAGGCCAAGTGCCTGATATTGTAGGCTAGGTGCCTAGTATTGGATTGGGATGCCGAAGTTTGGTGGGGGTGTAAGGACTTCGATGCCTGGGGATGTGTGCCTTAGTAGTTGTGGAGGGAGTGGGCCAGCCTTGCGAGATGCCTGGAGTCATTGAGTACTGTACTGAATGCCTGCCTTGGGGCAGATGAGGTCTGAGTCATGAGCGAGTCTTGGGGCTAGCCTTGGACTAGGATACACACCAATGAGGCTTATGCCTGGTTCCGAAAGTGGGAAAAAGGACAGAGATTCCTTGAGATTTCCTGGGTGTCGTGAAAACTTTTGATGCCTACTGGTTATACTAGTTCAGTGGAGGGTGTAGGGCAAACATGAAGTAATAAATAACTAAACACATAAATTGTTAAATAATTTAACTTAACTTCAGGACAAAGTTTCTTAAAGAGGGAAGTATGTAATGTCCCCTAATAATAATAAAAATAATAAATAGTAAATAATATAATATAATGTTAAAATATAAGAAAATAAATGATAAACAATAAAGAAAAGATAATAATTGTAAATAAATAATAAATTATGAAGAAAATATAATAATAATAAATAAATAAAATAGTAAATAACAATACTAGAGTTCTAAATAAATATAAATAAAAATAAACTATAAAAATAGTAAAAATAAGTAAAGTTAACAAAAAATAAAATGGAATAAAATAGAGTTAAATTAAGAGAACTATAAAAATAGTAAAAATAAGTAAAGTTATCAAAAAGTAAAAAAGAATAAAATAAGAAAAAATTATATTAAGAGAATTACTAAATTAAGTTAAACTTAAAATAAAGAAATAAAAATTGCATGTTGACACATGGAGTGTGTGCATGCGGTCCCCTTTCCATTGTTTGGTCTATTTAATAAATGAAGAGGAAGACGAGATTTATCATTCCATCATCCATTCTCTTGGGAGAAAAGTGTTGTGAGACAAAGGATTCCCTAACAGTAGTACGTTGATTGAGGGCTTGGGGGTGGCCAGTTGTAGAAAGATTATATGCAGTTGAGCCTACGGTTGGGTGGAGAGTCGTCCCCAAAACTTTGTTGCGGTTAGCGAGATTCAAATAGTGTTCAACTCCGAAATTACAAGTAAGGAATATCATCGCTACAGGTAAGTTGTCTTTGCTCCTATTTCTCAAAAATTCTATGTTAATTAGTTGAATAGAGGTGTGTTTATTGTAAATCACATAATTGATCTAATTAGTTGCATGTTTTAATCCGGGGTTGTTACAATGCAATTCTCTAAGGCAAGCCCAGAATTATCAAAGGGGCAAGTCAAGAGATCGGTTTGTGGGTTAGAAAAAGAACTAAGTGAGAAAACACAAGCCAAGATGAAAATAGTAAATCTCAATCGAAGAATAAGTACATGTATCAGTGCAAGATAAGTTGTTGTGGTTTAGAAGGAAGACTCCAAAACTGAAGCATACGAAAAAATTTGGAGGGTAGTTGTAGCCACTATAACACCACCCTGATACTACGGGCAATCTCTCTTGAGACGGTCCTTGCCACATATTCAACACTGCAACTATCCCTTACCATCTCCTTTATTCTGTTGCCCTCCACGTTGTGACCCATGGCCCTGTCCAACTACATTTAAATTCTTTTAAGGAACAACATTATCTTTCTCACTTCGATGGTCACTTTCCCTCAACTTTGTCTTTACCTTTCCAACCTTGTTGATATTTTGTCTTATGCTTTAATTTCTCATAACAGTGCTTCAACTTCCCAATGACTTCTTTAAGTGACTAAGGCTCATCATACTCAATCTGATCTTTAAATGCTAATGGTAATCCACTAACAAATCTCTAAACTTTGGCTTTCTCATCCTTAAGATATGGTACATACCTCAACAACTCCAAGAACTTGGTCATATACTCCTCATCTGTCATTGATCCCATCTTTAGCTCATAGAATTCCTTGGCTTTACTATCATAGTACCTCTCTGACAAATATTTCTTCTTGAAAAGTATTTTGAATTCATGCCAACTCAACTCTTTTATCCTGATGTCTCTAACCCGCTTCACATCTTCCCACCAGATGTATGCTTTCCCTTTGAGGTTGAATATAGTTATTCTAGCCTTCATGTTCTCTGTGCAATCATGCAACTCAAAGAACTTCTTCATCCCGACTAACCATGCCTCTACATCTTCCGGCTTCTTCAAATCCCCATCAAAGGTAGGTGGCTTTGCTTTCTTGAACTCATCTGAAAAATATCCCCTATCATTCCTCATGTAAGGATGATAATGGTGATGACCATGGTACCTGTCGAAACTAGAACTAGAATAGAACATGTGCCCATATCCTCTCCTATCAGGTGTGTCCAAGAACTTGCCATCTATTGTCATGTCATATCTATCTGAATTGTGTCCATAATGAGACCTATTGCCATACGCCCCATTAGCCATATCCTCCTACCTATGGCTAATCCTAAGCGCTCCCTGTCTCTGTAAACATGTCAAACTCTGAAGGATAATTCCATTAACATCTGCTTGTTTCTCTTATGCCTGAATGATTATGTCATTATCTACTTTGCAACTTCTTATTTCTCCCTTCAAACTTCTCAATATGTCTACTATGTTGGGAGAGTTCCCATCACCATGATGCTCATCATATTTATAGGGAGAGTCTTTTTAATTGTAGTCTACCATATTGCTAGTCATATTTGATCTTCTTCTTGCAAGTATACCATGTCATCTAAACTAAAATATAAACAAAATCAACATACATCAATATATGTTAAGGGAGGATATCTCATCTGCAAGATCAACTAGATTAGCACAATACATGTATAAACATAATCATATCAGTATATAGACATAATTTCAACCATTATCCAATTACAATGCATGACTATACCATAATCATAACAATGCATGCATAACAACATATAGGCACTGACATGCATAACAAATGCATGCCCAACATGTACTCATGATGACCACATCCAACAACAACACCATCAACTTCCACATGATGACATAAATGCAACACTAACCATCACCATGCATACACATCAAGCACATATACAACCTACACGCATGCATGACAACCATATTCCACCCATCCAATATAAGGGGTGAACCATGCTCTGATACCACTCGGTAACACCCTCCTCCCACATTTACCCAAGCTAACCAGTCCACCAAGGTAAATATGTGACAAAGAGTTACTATGATATGGTTCAACTCCCCATCTATAGTTAAGGAAGTGAAATCGACACACTAAAAACCAAATTGGCCTTTCTTAGGAGCTATAGGATCCCCAGGGACTAACCAACCACTCCAAGTGCCCAACCCCTGAGTTACCTTTCTTTTTTGCTAAAATAGACCCCATTTGCTACGATGACAAGCCCTCCAAGCAATTGAAATCATCAAGTCACTCGCACATCAAGGCATCCATGCAACTGCAGCATTTTTCAGGAAGTTTTGTGCCAACGACCTTGGATTCTGAGCCACTTTTTCAGGGTTAGGACTCAGGGCTCTATCCAAAACTTCATGAAACTTTCAGATATTATAAATAACAATGAAATAAGGCTACTAATGCAAACACTTGAACAAGGACTTGACTTGACCCCTACCATCCATAACAGACATTCTGTGAAACATATCATAAACATGTAATATACAGGTCATATAAACACATCTAAACATAGGGACCTTATAATTATCTTAGATTCATCAAGAAGGTTTGATGCCCTCTCACAATAGTTTCATTATCATCTATTAGATCATACATTCATTAATAGTTCATTAACTAACCAAAACATGATGAGAGCCATAACCAAAGTCTATCATAAACCATGCTTATAAACAACATATAACCAGCAAAATACAATTATAGAACAACCATTAAACCACCTATTAACAAGCATATTTACACATAAAACACAAGAGTAAAGAGCTCTTGTTAACATATGGAAAAGCCAACCAAGTCAGGTACTTCCACTTACCACCTAACCATAGATTGGGTTGAACCAAATATTTCTTTCAACCAATCACCCCTATGCCATATTCCAAGCATGAATGTGGGACTCATAATAGAACCAATCAAGGCTTCCTCAGGCTTTACTGTATATCCCACCAAGGGATTCCTAGGCCCAAACAATAAACATACACTACAGGATTTACGCAATACCTCCATATACTAGTCAAGGGATCACTAGGCCCTAAATAAGCATGGATTTTGATCTCTCCACCTAAACCGTCAGGAATTTGTTTGTCTCCACTGTCTAGGATTTACCGTGTATCCTGCCATTATCGATCAAGGTATTGCTAGTCCAAACGGGGGTATTCACAACCAGGCTTTACCGTGTCTCCTGCCATTACCATTCAATGGATTCCTAGGCCTTGTGATTTTACCTCTGGCCACCCCACTCAATTTTGAAACCATCCAGCAATCCAGCTCAACCAAGTAAAATAACCCCATCACACCATGGCTATCTAAAAATTAAAAGGAAAGGGTCAAAACCATTATCACACATGGCAAAACCCATGCCAATGACAACAAGAGAACCAAATACACATGTGCATGTACCATGCATGCCAAAACTAGCAAGGAAATCATACATGCAACTTGATATATGCAAGTAATCCCATTGTAGCCGCTTGATCCCGCTCTTCCTTGTTTGATATTTGTTTCCCTTTGCTTTCTTGTCCTTCCTTTTCCTTCCTTCCTCCAATGCTAGAGTGCTCCAAGAATACTCTATGTGTATGAGAGTATCAGAGAGTAGAGAGAATAGAGAGAGAGTTCCAAAACTGAACTAACGAAATCCTGTACTCACAAAAGCTATGAATTGATCCGCAACTGCCTTTTTATTAATGATGCCTCTATTTTCTTCAATTTCCATTATTTTTCCTTCATTTTCCTCCTCGCGTGCAACCTGTGACCTTTCACCATCCTTTTCTCCTAATTTCCTTTATTTTCATAAATAAAATGCCAATTAATGCCTCTTTGCCTTTCCAAATCCTTTGTCAATTCCCTTAGCCATATTAAACCAAATGAACACCCACACTAGAATGTTTTACACAACATTAAGCTTGGAATACGTGTCCCATGACCTTGGTCTTATTTTTCCTTTATTAAATTTATTACATGGATTTTTAACTCGGCGTTGTTACACCTTTATGACTAAATGTTGCTCATGGTTTACTTTTTATGCTTAGGTCTACTATATAATTTGTTCTGAATTAAACGATGGTTCAGTTAACATTGAAAATAAAATTACAAACTGGGTAATCTTGATCCATCATGAAAAATTGATTCACCCCTCCTCCCCCTCTCAGTATTTCTAACATGAATATGAAACTATGATGATATAACTAATTACATTTCTTCCAACATTTGAAATACAATAGATAGAAGCTTATTTATGTGTCAAATCAAGGAAATGATTAGAAATAAACCTATTTTATAGGAACACACAATCGCACTTGATACGCGTTTTGAAGAAGAGATTGAAAGAAGTCGTAACCCACATTAAAAAGGAGAGAAAATTAATTTTTTTTCTAGAGACATTAAGCCTTGCAAACAATCCAAGAGGAAATAAAAAGTAACTATTTAAATGTCTTTGTTCATGAATTTAAAAGGTTTAAATGAGAGATTGAAACTCCAACACACACACACACAAACACAAACACAAAAACAAATAAAAACACACTCCCCTGCCACCCCACAAACAAAATATACATTTCTTTCTCTTGTTGAGTGAGAATAATAGGAAATTTTTAGACATGTTTGCTTATGGATATAGGATATCTAATCATACTTGGTTTAGAAATGATGTTGTTGGTGATATATTATTTCCCATGTAAGCACCTAAGTTGATCTATACCAAAAAAATAGGGAGAGGTGCACAAATAGCATTGTTAGAAATAATTGAATTTGCAACACTTGTCAATAAGTGTTGTAGCTTGGACAAACCCCTAAGTTTGCAGTCCCAACCCACATTAGTCAAAAAAAATGTATGCGCATAGTGAAACAATTACATGAAATAGAGGAAAGATTCATAACATTAATGATATTGTTCCTACAAAAGTATAACTAGGCTTAAAGTACAAGAATCTGTACCTAGGATTAAATATGGGAGTTGTTAATGTACTTGCTAACATGTCTCATATACAACATTCCCAACCTCATGACATAAAAGAAACTAACATTGTTTCAGTGGTGATTAAGAAGAAATTGCAATACAAGAGTGCATATCCCATTTGCCAAATTTCTTGTACATAGGATTTTGAACGTTTTGAAGCAATTATGAAAAGAAACAAAGTCTATAAATGAAGAAATTTATAATAAACAATGCTTGGAAATAAATGTTTCATGAAGGTATATCTTCATATGAAAATGATTTCGACATTGACAATGTTGAGGGTGAAGATGACACTAATGAGGAAATGGTAATAAAATCAGTATGACATTATTTTACTAGACCCTACAACATTTTTTAACTTGAAAACAACCAAATAAACATTTTTCATGGTGAAGGTTACCTGTTGTTAGGCATTTTTGCAGACAATATTCAAAGGAAATGATACACTTGTCTATGAGGAGAAGCGGGCATATGCGTTTTGGGCAGATTAATTGTCCTTTTAATTTAGAATAGCCAATCTGACTCACACATAAATTGTCAATCAAAGTATTTTTGTGTTTCAAGACTATTGTACAAAATATGTGTAGGAACAAATGGAAACTAGAACTAATAAAATATCAAAATCAATCATTGTAAATATCACTCTCAACACTCCAAACACTTTATGTTACACTCCAAACCTTGCTCACACTTCAAAAAGAAAAGACACACATTGCAAAATAAATCACAATTTGTCACACGATCACTCTTATTTAAAAGAAAATAACACTCCTAGAAACCATTCAACACTTAAACAATTGTTGTAACATCCATTAAATCAATTAAATAAACCAAAGAAATGTAATAGTAATCAAACAACCATCACACCTAACAAAGGGATTGGTCTAGGACCTATGCTATTACAGAATGATAGAGGCTACAATCCTACAACTATTCAATACATGAACAAGATCTATAACAATAATAGTAAATCACAAATAAATCACAACTGAGAGGAAATAAATGTACTACTACAGTACCTCTATAACCAATGATCCCTGCTAAGAAGGATGGCCCTTCCTCCTTAGCAGGGACTGGTGAATTACACAACACTCAAGCTAATCAGAAAAGAGAAATGGAGCCACGAACAGTAAAGAGTTGCATTAATGGAAGTTTCAGTATAGGATTACAATGGTGGTGCACCCCCCTGTAATCTCTATCTATGCATTCCCCAAAGGAAAGGAGTACATTATTTTATAATTTGAAATTACATTCCTATTTTCAAAAAGCAGGATCATCATAACAATCTCTCAATTCTCATGTGATCCAAATCAAGATTATAAAAAAACTATCATGTAACAAATTGGCTTAATTGAAACAGAGTTGTAATATTCCTAAATTACAATGATTTATCATTTAGAAGTCCCAACTATTTCAACTAAGTCAGTTGTATTTTCCATGAGTGCCTCATTTCAATATTCAAACTGACTTTCACTGTGTGTTTGTCCATTTCACTCTTTGTTGCTAATCACAAAAGAACAAAGTATGCAAAATAGGCTTGGTGTTGTAAAAGAAGTTTCAACGGAGTCTTCTTTTCATCTTTAGCGAGGCAAAACCATGGAGATATCATCCTATTACAGCATCTCAACAAACCATACCACTTGAAATATCCCTTCATCAATTCATTAATAAAAATAGCCTAAAGAAGTTGGATTTTCTGTCAAATTACAAGCAAAACTAGATAATAAGGGTGACATGCAAAAGGGAACATACTTTGGTTAATAATGACTAATAAAGTGACAAGGCATGGCCTCTTAAAGTCAAAATGGCAGGAAAATATAGGGAAAATAGGTACAAAAAGAATTTCAATTATGTGTCCCAACATCTCCCCCCAACTTAAGCATTTTCATGTCCTAATGCAAACCTTTGTGATTGTTTTATGATGTGTTGTGAATGGAATTTTGAAAAATCAGATGCCCATTTTGTATCTTTGGCGGCTTCTCTATAACCTCAAGAGAAAAATAGTTCCACTTACCACAATTCATCATCTAAATGATACCATTTTTTATACTTATAGACATGAAGCCAAATGAGTGAAAACCTGAACTTGGGTCCATACCAACTAGGCCCACATTTCCTTATACATTCCACATATTGAGGTACCCTAAAAAGTGCATGTACAAAATTTGGAAAATAGTAGGGATCCTCATTCCTCAATTATTCCTTATAGGCTTCCCATTTAAGCCTACTTCCTTCCAATGCATCCTATTTCAACACCCTAATACTCCCGAAACAAAGCTCCGTGACCCTGTTCCTGACTTCCATCAAAAACTTTTTAGTTGCTAGATATTGTCGCGTCCTATTATATGCCACAGATATTGTTTGAGTAGGCCCTACTTCATCTTTAAAGAGACGTAAGTTTCAGAGCTTCTTCATCTGTTGTTACAGTATTACAAGCGGCCTTCCATCTGACCTAATTTTTCATAAATGGCATGAAGGTCACTAGCTGAACATCTCCAACATAGGGTGTAATATTAAAATTCCTTGCTCCAAAAAAAGCATGATCATGCAAATATAGCTCACATAATAAATGTTTCTCTGAAAAATTGGCCTTCTATAAAGTCTCCATAAAAGCTTGAACCTTCATTACCACATATACTAATTGCTCTTTTATTGATATTAATTGGAAAAGGAAAAAATTTCCTTGCAAATACGGAGGGTAGGAAGGAGAAGGGGTTCTACAACTAATCACATTCTCTGCAAGGTCGTACATATGCTCCTATTCATGTAACATCTTTAACTTTCCCTACAATTCTCCTACCCATAGTATTACTTGCTTCGTTTCTTCTTTAAGCTTTTCCAAACACTGAACCAACAAATTTTCAGCCCAAGTTCTTTTAATATTTTTAATTATCTCCTTGTGTTTTACTTAGAGGAATAACCTCACACTTGAACGAGACTGATAACATTTTCCATCTGTCTAATTCCTCAAGAAAAAAACATTGATTTCAACGGCTCTCCAAGTTCTAATTGTGTTGTATCCGCTGCTATTACATTAGCAAAATTAGCATTTTCTTGTAATCCTCCCTTGATGCAAGTGCATTAGGCCGTGCACATAAACATGATAAGTTATTCAAGTTAGACCAAGGGACTAGCAATTTGATGGGTTGATCACATACCAAGGCTAGAAAATGTTAAAGTTTATTTGTGAGAAGTTTTTGGATATTTAGTTAAGAGTAGTTAGTGAGGAAATTGGTTCTCATCGATGAACTCATTTCTTGGATAGTTGCTTTTAGTTTTTAGAAGGAGGAACATTTTCTTGAAGTTTTTGGTGTGGGAGAGAGGTACGTTGTTTTGTTCTCTGTGTGAGACTGAAGTTAATGGAGATAGAAATTAATACATCCATGAGATCAATCTGTGGGAATTGATCCTCAATCTATGTGAATCTGTGTGAATTGGATGTGGCATGTGGAGTTAGTTGTTAACTGAACAACATTCTTAGACAAGAATTTTTTTAATCAGCAAATCGAATTTGTAAGTGTGTGTGAGATAGTTAATTGCATATGAATTTGTGAGGTTTTTTAATAGTAATATTAATATCTAAATATTGAAATTGATTTGGTCTTTAAATTACTATGTTGAACGAGGAATTCATGCACTGCACTCTCTCTGTTCTTTACATTTGGATGAGACTAAAATATAGACCTAGAGAACCATATTACAGTTAATCTTTTAATCATAGTTTGTGTCAAATATTTTGTATTGGAAGGAGTCATATACATTACAGGTTCGAGAATATAGAGCACTCTGTATTAAGCCAAGAGAAGAAGGAAATTTCGTAGGTGAAAATTGTCATCAGACTTGTGTTTCAATTTCTAGTCAAAGGAAATCAGAATTCAAAATTTCGCCATTTGGGTTTTGTGCAGAACATGGTCTATTTGGTAAATCACAAGAGGTTTTCCAAGAAAATCCTTGGTTGAGGAGTTTCGAGTTGATCTATAAATTGTGTTTTTTCAAAGTGCGTGAATGATAAAAATGGTTTCAATTGTATACAACCTATGAACGCCATCATCCCTCATCTTCCTTCGTATCTTGTTGCACTATCTTGATTGTTGGTTCTTGTGTGTCAGTGGCGTTATTGCTAGGTTTTTGTGTATCAACATTTTGATTTATTTTAGCATGCTTTGCTTTAACAATAGGTTCTTGTGGAGCAATACCATTGTTAGAAGGTTCTTGTGGATCAATAGATTGATCTTCCCCATCTTTCTCTACTTTAGTTGTTGGTTCTTGTGTAATAGCAGCATCGTTAGCAGGTTCTTATGGATTAGTGAACTAGAACTCCACATGTTGCTCCTCTACTTGTATTCCAATTGAGACTGTTGTTGGCCCTTCACAACCTACTTCCTTAAGAATTTTCTTACAACCCATGCATAATTTTTTAGTTGTGTCAATAGGTGACATCATTCCTACCACCATTATCAAGGTTTCTAACCTTGTTTGCTTCTTAAATTGAATTTTATCTTTGAGCATGGTAAGTTGTCTCTTCAAATTCTCATTTCATTCTTTGAGTTCATTAATTTGTTGGATTAGAGGGTCAATTTCAATATTACCAAGTGGAGGAATTCCTTCCTGCTCCTACTTGGTTTCTTCTTTCTTTTTTTACTTGATGGTTCCTTTGGCTCCTTTAAATTTGTTGCAACAACATGAACTCTAGAAGTTGAGGAAGATGAGGTGTAAAAGTCACTCTTACTCTCTTATTAGGTTTTTTACCCCCCATTGTCTTTCTCAGAGACCTCTTTCTTATTTTCATTTGTATAGGTGTTTCTTCCTCAACAAGGTACCCATACCTAACACTTTCAAACTTCCCATTAGAGATATACACTGGTTCTCCGTTATGTTCCCTTTTTCCCCTAGCAGGTGTGTCAGCGATAGTCTTTACAAAACATCTACTTCGAGGATTTCACCAATGAGGCCTAAGAACTATAACTACCTTTGCTTTCAAATTTGTTTCAACACTTTCCTCCTATTCCTTAGATTCACTCATTTCCTCATCTAGGGCTAGTGCTTGTGATTATGTTAGCAACCTAGCACAAGTATTCCCTTGATATTACAATGAGTCAGTTATAATCAATTTACTAAACCCATTATTAGTTATACAAGTTTCATGGTGCTTTTCATGGTTACAACTTATTTCATGCAATAACGACTTTAAAAAGTAATAAGGAATATTGATTATTTTTTCATTGTGAAAATGTGCTAATAGTTGAAAGTGTTAATGGAACACAATCCCAAAACACCCTTCACAGGTTACATATTTCTAAATAAAATAAGCCATGTCATCCCAAGGATAAGGAATAGAGTTCCTATCAACCCCTCTTCCCTTACACCTTACCTCATCACCTTCCTACAAAAATGTGGCTTTGACCATTGGGACTTCTATTTTCTGGCAGAACTAGTGCATTTGTATTTGTGGTAGACTCGTGACCCTAACAAATATTTTGTTTGTAACAACAATGTTGAATGGTGTTGTCATTGTTTCCAATGTTGGTTCTTGAATGCTCTTAATATTTGTCTGGATTACATCAATTGGAAGCTCCAATGGACAATAAGTCCTAGAAGATAGCTCTCTTTTGTAGTGTACCAGCCATTTGATGAATTTTTTGGCTAAGCAAATTAGTGAAGTTGCAAATGAGACTATCATAAGATTTTTCTCGTCGTCATGCTAATTCCAACAATATGTGGCACGTCACAAGGCTCCTCATGATTTGAGAGATATACCCAATCAAAGGTGGTGTCCCACTCTTGTGGTCAAATTCCCCAAAAGGAGACAATGTGGCATCTTATTGTTGACTATATAATTTTCTCAAATCATGAAGTTAAGAGGGAATTTGATTAAAGAATTAAATCAGGTATTATTATGGAAAAAATTATCTTATGGAGGGGATCAAAATTTAAATTCAAATCTAAGTGCAAGTTGACTTAAATTGAAGAAGGGGTTTTGGGCTCCAAAATTTGAATTTTCAAAATTAAAATTTCCCTCCAAGGCAAGTCATCCTACCCCTCCTAATGCCACTTCATCCTCTATAAATTGAGGCCATTCTAAGCCTCCAAGAAACACTTCTTCATTCAAAAGTGATTCTTCTCTAAAATTATTTCGCCTCTCTGGAGCAATGAGGCATCTTGAGAGTGGCACGAAATTACTAAGGAATTCGGACATATCAAGGATTCTCATTGGAGTACAAGGGGTTTACCTATGGGATAATGTTTCATTTCTTTTGGGCAACAAGCATGTTTTCTAGTAAGATCAATGCGAGCTCATTTTAAGGGAATCCTTGCGATGTTTAATATCTAACCAGTGATGTTTTGGCCCCCCAAGGGCATACATTTGCAATGCAACTCTAGAAGAATTTGTTGATATGATGTTTGACATTGGTTGGGCATAAGGGTTACTATGTTTTAGATCTTGGGTTTTGAGTGGTTTTCAATTTCTTGACAACTTTCTGAGGTAGAAAATTTGTGAAACCTTTGCAACATTCACAACCTCTTCTGGACACGTTCTATGTCTTTTCTAAGGTTGATCATGCTACAAAAAGCCCTAATTTGGTGAATTTTATCGGCATTTGTTACAAAGTTAGTCAAATTGATGCCTAGGTTTTTGGCACCCTCGAAGGACATATCTGAAGCAAGTTTTAGGCTCTTTCACAATAATATTCAAGTGCATCTATTTGGCCTTAAAGAAGATTTCGTTCAAAAATAATTCAAAGAATGAACAAGCCCTACTTTGAATTTTTTACACCATTTTTTTGTGCCCTAACTAAAGATCCAAGAACTAATACAGGTCAAACAATTATGTGTTCTTTTTTGGGTGATTTTCAAAGTTTTTAATGCTTATTACTAGCCTAGTTTGAGGTAATTCTGAAGATAGTTGGTAGCCTTGTTACTATAGCCTTTCATCCTTGTGGTAGGGAATTCCTTGGCATATATTTGAATAGAATTATTGTTGGCATTATGTTCTCTGGTATGGCTATATGTTACAGATGTTGTACTTGATGGCAACTCCCATGACAAGGCTCTCAATTTATTGAAAAATTAAGAAGGACGCAGGAAATCAGTTCAGAAGGTGCGTACCCGCAGGCACACCATGCAGTAGACGCGTCCAGAGTCGCAGGCCAGCCGTTCAGGAGGTGCGTCCACCCAGTGCACACTTTTCAAGGTCACGTGGGGGTTTCTTGTGTTTTACTCTTGGTATCTAGCCGACGGTATTGTGTTATTATGGTGTCGGCTCGTGGTATTGTTCCATGATTTGAGGAGGAGCTTGCCTATATAAAGCAAAGGAGATCATTTGGTTTTGTATGTCTTTGGTTGAATATCTTATGAGGTTAGATCTGGTCTAGATCTAAAAAGGTGAATCTTCTGAAAGACTGAGATCTCTTTGGCGCATGATCAGATCTGTAGATCTGACTGTTTGGGTTACTCTTAAAGTCTTGAAATCATTCATACCCGAAGGTACGCAGGTTCAGTGAAAGGCAAGTGCGCCGGGACGCAGTGCAGTAAGAAGAGACCTGCGTGGGGACGCAGGGCAGAGAAAGATTCAGGTGCGTTCGGGACGCAGTACAGTAACAGGCGCACTGCGTGGGGACGCGAAGCATAATAAGGATCAGGTGCGTCTATGAGTAAAAAGACGCGGCGCGATAGTATTTCTGGGTGCATCCCTGCAGCAAAAGAACGCAGCGCGACAGTGTTTCTGGGTGCGTCCCTGCAGCAACAGGACGCAGTGCAGTTGAAGGAACAGTGCGCGGGCACGCAGCGCAGCAGAAGGATCTCTGCATGTGGACGCAGGGGAGAAGAAGGTTAGCTGTGTCTAGTCGCAGGCCACAGAAGGGAAAACTGCGTCTCTGTCTTAAGATGTTCTGTTGATAAGGTGTTCTGGGTTAGTTCTGTTATTACTGATCTGATAACTGTAGTGGACTGTAACTGTTATGTACTTGATGATTATTTGATGCTTTATGAAAAGAAGTAGGGGGTTGTAGCTCCCTCTCAGTATTATTTCCAACAATTATGGTACATATTTCTTATCAGGTCTAGGGCTTATGACAGAAGTTTACTTAGGCTTGTAAGTGTTCTTCTGTGTAGGGGGTATATCGGCAACTTTTGACTTATGTCTATAGATTCTTGAGGGACTTGTTGACTAATTCAAGATTTAGTTTTCAGAGGCATATTTAGCTCATATAAATCAAACCTTGACTAGTGATCTTGTGTACTGATCTTGGAAGAGGATTCTCAAAATCTTTGTCCTAGACAATTTGTGCTCATCACTATATTTTCTTTAGTTATCTCAGGGTTGAAGGTTGTTGTAGATGGTGTATCTTGAAGTAGTGTTTATAACCAAAAGTTCTAAAGTTTTCCAGTGACAATGATAATAGACACAAGGGAATTAAGGAAAACCTGTATTACAAAGGAGAGCTTAGAAATTGCTTACATTAACATATATATTGGAGACTTCAAGTGGTTGACATCATCTACAGACATAATAGTGACATTGAACTAAAGTAGTGATGCATCTTAAGGGAATAGTCATTAGCAGAGGACATATCAATGTTGCAGCGAAATTTCAGTAGTGGAAATTGAGGCATGATGTGTTTCCTAAGAGCAACAGTCGATTAGTTTTGAGGTTTGGAATTATTGTGCATTTATCATCAGTTTGAGTTTTGTTGATTTTGATTTTTTTTGAAGTTGGTTTTTGAATATCTTGTAAGTAGACCATTATCCCTCATAAAAGATCCTACATATATATATGTGTGTGTGTGTGTGGTGGGGGGCGGGGGGTGAATCTTGATGCAGTAAAAGGTGCACAAATAGTATAGCAGAGTCATAACAGTATAGTGACAAAAGTGGTAATAACATTGACAAGAGTTGTAGGTTGTAAGATATTTTCAGTAATTAGATAGTGAGAAAAGTGCAGTGATCAAGAATAGTGATTAGGGTTTTTTATTGATACACATTGAGCAGAAGCAACAAATATTGTATTGCAGTTTGTTTTGATTGAGCACGGGTGGATCTAGTCTAAAAAGTATGAAATGTCATTTTCCATAGTGACTTGAAGGTTGGATACTTCAAGGCAAGTGCAAACAACTTGCTAAGCAAGGTGGAAGGGTGGTAAAAGGAAAGAGACTGGAGTCTCCTTTAGGTTTGATCCTGAGAACACTTTAGGGTGGCAGGGTGGTGCCAGGGCGGGTTGGAGCCTGCACTGGGCATTGGAGCATCCTTCCATTTAGATATAGTAAACATGATGTTAGATCATCCTTCAAATTGGAGCATATAAACTAGGGCATTAGATCATCCTTTCAGTTGGAGTTAGTAAACAAGGTATTGGAGCATCCTTCAGGTTAGAGTATGTAAACTAGGGTGTTGGAGCCTGTAAACCAGGGTGTTGGAGTGTCCTCCCAGTTGGAGTTGGTAAACAAGGTGTTGGAGCATCCTTTTAGTTGGAACTAATAAATTTGGAAGTTTGAGCTTCCTAATTGATGTAAATTATTGAATACCTATATTAATAAGTGTCATTGTTTTTTCTCCTAGAAGGATTTCCACCTAAAAATCTTGTGTCTATTATCTCTGATATTATGCATTATTGAATGGTGTTGATGATTTATGTTTTAATGTGACGCTAATGTTAATTAATGTTCTGTGAAGTTAAAAAATAACTAATTGATATGAAATATTGATTCAACTCCCTCTCGGTATTCCCAACAATTTATTTCAAAGCGGGTTCCTTCAAAAGAAATTTAACCACTGGAAGGGAGATCATGGACTGCAAAAAGATCGAAGTTCTAGTATTCAATGGACAAAACTATGTGCTTTGGAGTGGAATTAAGAAAGTGTATTTGTAGGCACAAGGATGTGATGTATGGCAATTTGTGATGACAAGATACAAAGAACCCTTGACTCCTCCAACAGATGATGTAGGTAAGAAGCTCTATGACAATAATGTTAAGGCTAGAAATGTTATTTTGAATGGCCTAACAGAATCATTATATGTAAAATTTATGCACTGCACATCTACCAAAGATGTTTGGGAAAAGCTCCAAATATATATAAAGGGGACAAAAATTTCAAGGAGGCAAAGGTCCAGAATTTTAGAAGTCAATTTGAGCAATTGAAAATGAATGAAGAAGAAAACATTGTAGAGTATTTCCTTCTAGTTGAAGAACTTGTAAATGCAATACAAGTGTTAGGTGATCCCATAGAAGACAAGGTACATGTCTAGAAGGAACTGATATTTCTTCCCATGATATTTTACAGGTTTTAGTACTAGAAGAAAGAATATATCTAGAAAATCTTAATATGGGTGAATTACATGGAATACCTACGGCTTATGAAATGAGAACAAAGTGAGAGAATCCATCTCACATAGAAGCAACATTTACAACATCCAAGAAGACATGAAAAAACAACCAACAACCTAATTCAAGCCCAAGTTGTAGCTACAGTGAAGTTTCAATTGAAGAAGTTGCAAATTTTGTGAGAAAGTTAAAGAGAGGAACCAAAAATTACAAAGGTAAGCTTCCCTTGAAGTATTTCAATTGTGATGAAGTTGGTCATTTTTATTCAAAATGTCCTTATGCAAATAATTCATATAGTGATGAGGAAGAAGAAGCTCCTAGGAAAGTGAAGAAGAATCAAAGTAAATACAAAAAGCAAGGTAAAAGGAAATTTTTTTATTCAAAAGAAGATAGCTCCTCATCTGATGAAAAAAGAAACAACGACGATGAAAATGAAATAGGAAAAGTGTTATTAATAGCAAATCATAATAAAAAGGAATATGATAAAGAGGATGAAGAAGACGACACGGTAGATCTTGAAAGAGAACTGATTAGTGCTCTCAAGGATCTAAAAGTTGAAAGGAAGAATGTCAAAGCATTAGAAGCTAAGCTAAGAGAACTAAAGGAACATGCCAAAATTCTCAAGAAGAATCAGAAGAGTGAGAGAATATCATCATCAATATTAAAGTACAGATATAAGAGGCCAGAAAAATCGAATAATTTCTCAAAAATGAGTTGGAAGATAGCATCAAGTCAAAGGAGGGTTTGGAAGCAGAGATACTCTCTCTACAAAAGGAAGTGCAGAAAAGGAATTTGCAACGGAACTTTGCAAATAGTTCCAAAGTATTAGATTAGATATTTAGTACTCAAAGGCCATGTGATGATAAATCTGGTTTAAGATACAAACCCTCTCATGTTGAGAAGGGCTCAAGCTCCATGACAGTAGGAAAAGAAGCAGAGCAGAAAAAATGTGCAAGTGTCATCAACAGTTCCATCAAAAAGGAAGATCGCATAAAATAGAATCAGAGAATATGGAATCAAAAACCTTTTCCCCCATCCAAGTACTCTAGCATATTTTTTATTTTATTTGTGTACTAACTTTAATCACAAGGTTAGGGATTGCTGAGCTTATGACAAGAATAACTATCAAAGTCATTGTCAAAACCCTAGAAGCAAGTTCTCAAGAACACAAGGTAGATACCTAGCTGCAAAATCATTCATGTATCATGTAGAATGCTTCAAATGTCGCAACTATAGACATATGGATTGCAAATGTAGAAGCGTGATGAAGTCTTCCATGAGAGAAAACACCAAAATATTTCAAGAATAAGAATATTTAGAAAAGAAAACAAGAACAAAAAGACCATGGAAATGAAGAAATCCCAAATACCATGCTTTCAGGAATTGAAAAGACACAATACCATGATGTATCTACAGGTGAAGAAGAAATCAAGGTTCATGATTATGATCCTAATGCAACACAGGTTCATGTATCTTTCTATATGATCAAGCTTGACGACTCCCCGTCCTGTGAATTTTTTAAAAGGGGGAATCTATGTAGTAGTAGGTGAACATTTGAAGATCTATATTTTGACAGGTTGATGGCATAAATCATCAAATGTAGTTTAGTTAGCGTATGGAATGGTATATTTTTTCATGCACAGTTTTCATAAAAGACTCGTAGTCTTAGTGAGTAGAATCAACTATGGCAAGATGTGTGAGCCATAGCATGCGAGGGGGACAAATTAATTTTATTGCAAGAAGAGAGAAGAAGGTATCTCGTCAAGGGGAGTAACCCTTTTCCATTGATGTCAAAGGGGGAGATAAATCTAGAAAAGAATATTAGATTCGGGGGGAGCAGTGATCACAAGGGGAGTACATGCTTTCATCAATGAAAAATGGGGAGATTATTGAGTGGTGTTGTCATTGATGCCAACACTGGTTCTTTAATGCTCTTAATATTTTTTCTAGATTGCATCAACTGGAAGCTCCAATGGATAAGAAGTCCCAAAAGATAACTCGCTCCTGCAATGTACCCCATGTTTGATGAAGTTTTTATCTAAGAAAATCAGCGAAGTTGCAAATGAGACTATCATAAGATGTTCTTGTCGTCATGTCAATTCCAACGATATGTGGCACATCATGAGGCTCCTCACAGTTTGAGAGATATGCCCAATCAAAGTTGGTGTCCTACTCTTGTGGTCAAAGTCCCCAAAAGGAGATGATGTGGCATCTTATCATTGACTAGAGAATTTTCTCAAATCATGAAGTCAATAGGGAATTTCATTAAAGAATTAAATAAGATATTACTATGGAAAATTTTATATTATGGAGGGGATAAAAAATTAAATTCAAATCTAAGTGCAAGTTGGCCTAAATTGAAGAAGGGGTTTTGGGCTCCAAATTTTGAATTTTCAAAATTCAAATTTCCCTCCAAGTCAAGTCTATCTACCCGTCCTATTGTCACTTCGTCCTCTATAAATTGATGTCATTCCAATCCTACAAGAGACAAATCTTATGTGCATTCAAAAGTGATTCAGACCAATATCTAGCAACTACCACAATACCTAAAAGAGCAACAAGGTATGTGACGTTGAGATCCTTGGAGGTAAAAGAATTGATGATGGTGGTCACCTTAGAGAAGGAGCCAGGAGGTTTGAAAGGGTCATGTTTTGTGTGGTGAATTTCACGCTTTCCCTGCACCCCAGCAGTACACAATATTGTGGCCCTCCATCCTATTCACAGTGTAAATCTTAGACGAACCTAATCGAATTAACCCAAAAATATTGGCATACAATAGATTGAAATAGAAGAGTGTTTATGGCTAACCACCCTGACCGACTCTATAGCTGTGAGAGCGATGATGTCACCACAAAAGACAACAACAACACAAGGCTTTTCCACCTAGCTCTTGATGTCATTTATTATTTAAAAGGATTTTTTTCTCCGTGATAAGTTGGGTGGAGCCCCTTGGGGGATTCACAAACAACCATGCCTCTTATGCAAAGTCCAACAAACATTGAAACAAGAATTATGAATTGATCGGCCAGATGACATCTTTCCTTGAGTTATGTAACCCTAGTGCTGGTGGCGCCAATTCATCAGTCGCCTAGGGAATCCAAAAATTAAATTTTAACATGGTAAACGATGTAAATTAAAAATTAAAAAATAAATAAATAAATAAATTATACAAGTGCAAATAATACCATCACAACGACCCTATATGTCATTGCAATGACATAATAATAAACATTGTGTATCATGTGTTTTCAAGTGTTTATATATATCTATATATATATATATATATATATATATATATATATATAATTTAGAATAAAATTTGGTAAATATTGAACGAAGTGTTATGAATTACATAAGAATTTTAAGATTAATTAATTTTGTGAATATTATTGAACCTCCCCATTATAATTATATATTTATATGAAAGTAAAGATTTATTTTAAAACATTATAAAATTTAAATAACTTCATTTTCTATTAAGATAATTAATTAGAATATTAAAAACCAAAAATTATATATATCTTTTTATGATCCTTGGTTTTATCTTTCAAGAGGTTTCTTGTATTTTCTATGGTTGTTCATGTCCATGGGTCGTTTTTCACTTTCTTCTCAAGTGAATAATACAATTTTACATTATCCATAAGAATTATGTTTCCAATATTCTCTCTCAATTTGAAGGATTGTATGTGAACCCAAGAAGCTAAGTATAGAGATGGAGAGTGATCAATGGTTGGATGTGCACTTTAAATATGGTGGTTTATGGAAAATAATAAACCAAATGGGGTAGCAGAAGCCAAAGTATTCTACTATTGGTGTTTTAAGGTTGACCACCAATTTTAGAACTTAGCTAGAAGTGGTACCCAAAACAATTTTGAATCTAGCCAGAAGTTGATATCTTCTAAGAAATAGAAGTGCTCTCTGATGGTGGTTTGAAGATGACTACAAACCATTGAGATGATGGTTTGAAGATTATCACAAATTATTGTTTAACAAAAGCAAGAAGTTGTTTACTAAGTGATGGTTATAAGAGGAACACAATCCAAATTGTGCTCATCGAACATGACTTTGGGTCTGGCTGACTCCAGGGTTAGGCTTTGGTTGTTGCTCAAGCTTGCTTATTTATGTTTGATTGATAGATATTTGAAACTTTGACTATCATTGATATTCCTCCTTGTTAGATACAAGGTGAGAAGTTGAAAGCCTCTCCATTGCAAGATGTGTCAATACTTGAGAATGAATTATATGATATGACCAACATATATTCTTTGTTGTTGGTAATCGTTGTCAAGAAATGGTTCGCCCAAGGCAAATCTTTACTCTGGCAAGTTATTGTCACTTGAACATCTATTTGAATATTGCTTATGTTTTTCAACAATGTTCCCAGGGATGAAGATCAAAAAAATTAATCTCTCATATGGCCAACTTGATGACAATGTTGACTTTTTACAGTCTAATGTGGATGTGGAGCAGGGGATTTTTTTTAAAGAACCCAACACTTTGGAACTAAATTGGTTTGGAGTGGCATGAAATGTGAAAGGTAACTTCCTTTTCATATCCAAGATCAATTTGATGTTTGTTGTCGATGGCTCCCTCCAAAGGTATTATGATGGGCTTTGGAAATGCAAGTGATTCTTCTTCGTCTTCATTTGAATCTAATTCTGAAATGGTGTCATTAATCTAGTCATGTATTGGTTTCTTATGGGAATCTTTTTCTAATTCAAAAAGAGAATTTCTTTGAACAAAGACTAATTCAGAATGATGACTCTTTTTTTGTAATTCATCTCGTTGGAGCTGTAACTAAAGCTAGAGAAACTCATTTTTTTATGCATCTCGTAAACAGATTCAAGCATCACAAGAGTGGCTTTGTTGATTTTCACTGCATCATCAATAGTGGAGAGGGTGTTTAGTGACTCTAATAACTCATCAATTCAAACCATAATTCAAGCCCAACAAATAAAGAGTGTTGACTTCTACGAAAAATGCACTCGTTTACAATGATATTCAAATTATTGTCAAAAGAGTACAAATTAGCTTACAAAATTACTTTGTACAAGTTACCATTATTCTATTATTTCTTCCCAAGCTTGCTGCCACAAATCAAAATCCCACAAATAAACGCCTCTTCAACTAACACAATGAGTCTAACAACCACCAATGGCTCTCAAATTATCTCTTCAAAAGAATATGAGCTCATGTTTCAATTAGAGTTTGTTTGGGAGAAACACTAAGAACAAGCCGACACTTTAAATTGAAAATAGCAAGACTACCTTATCCCCTTCTTTAATGTATGTCCATGATTAATAAAGCCAAAAATCACTCATTTCAAACTCAGAAATGCTTCATAGAACTCCACAACTACAAATGCCCAAAAATCAATCATATGAGAAATCCTATTCTGAAACATAAATTAATCATAGTAAATCTTGTGATAGTCCTGAGAGCCAATTTCATCCCCGAATGAAGAAAACCCCTACAGTACTGTCGAACATGGATTTTATTTTAGAATTGGTCAATTTTCTACCAAATTCAAAAATTAGTGAATTTATCTCCAAATCTCTTCACAAGCAAGATATCAAAAAAATCCTCATTTATGAAGACTATCAAAAGTCGAATTTGGAAGGTATGTCAATCGTTAAAGAGCCAAAAAAAACTAATAATGGAGAATGGGTGTGAAATGAAAGTAGCACCGCACAAAACAACATGCTTAGTATTGCATGAGGGACCCTAAAATTGAGAAAAGCCATAAAATATGTGGTAGCTTTCATACCACTCTTAAAAACACATGAAAATGCAAGAAATTAGATAATCATGTGATATATTATTCATTCATATGATACACCTAAATACATCATTTTATGATATTGGTTTCATTTTTCATAAAGTCTCCTCAACTCTCTATAATTGTTCATATTCAATTAACTTTCACAAATAAATAATACAATTTTAGAAAGATTATGATTTCAAACCATGTATAAAATTTTAGATCAATTCCTACTCTAAAAGAATAAATAAAAATCAATACTCCAAAAAAAAACAAAAAACTCTAATTGACACAATTTAATATTAACATTAAAAAAAATACCACATGCTCACCTCACATCACGTGATTCAGTTATGAATCACTTTAGGTGCATTTTTTATTTTCAGATCGCTCAGATTAGAGGACAAAGTGACACGCATGAATCAGGTAAATTGAGTAATTGATTGTCTTTCTTATTATAGCTATTGCTAGCAGGATATAACGTATTCATTTTTTCATTCACTTGTTATTAGTTTTTCTTTGACTAAAAAAATTTAACATCTATCCAAAGTTTAACATTATGAAATTAAATTTATTTCTATTTATCTCAAATATGATTGGTTGAAATGTTTCCCTTCTTATTTTGTAATGATGGCAAAAATTGACTTTTGTGTACTCTATTATTAATTATTGTGTACTATATCACTAATTACTATGTACAATAAATATAAATAATTTGAAAAATAACATTATATCTTAATTACTATGTACCATAAACACAAATGGTTTGTAATTAAATTCAAAATTTTCATTTTCTCGTTGGTGTAAAGTAATGAATAGACAGTATGAAAATAACATGTGTACAATGTGTACAACTCTCATTATATCAATCTATACTCTAATGACATGACATGTGTACTATAATATGAGCATTATATAAAAAAAAATTGCCATCATTCAATATTAAATAAATAATTATTAACTTGTTATCGTCCTCTTCAATGTCAATTATATATATATATATATATATATATATATATAGATAATTTATCTACCAAAAAAAAGTTGAATTATATTAAGAAAATTAACAAAAAAAAGTTAAACAAATATTCATATAACTCATTTTACAATTTTATTATTGTTTTGAGTACATACAACACATCATGACATTAAGCCGTCCGAACGTGAAGAGGACGGGAGAACGGCGCTCGCTCCCGCTAGGTTTTCGCGCTCCTTCCCCCTGCAGTTCGGCCCCTTCGCTTGGGCTCCATCCACTGCTGCGGTCTATGGCGGCAAGGGTTTTCTGGGCACCGAGTTTTCTAAAAAGAAAATCCGCTTTAGCGGCCATAGAACGTTTTCTCTGGCGGAGACATTCTTGGAAATATGGCATTCTGCTTCGAGCTTTTCTCATGAAACAGGGGAGCGTATGGATGAACCTTGCTTGGTGGTCAGTCAAAAGACCGAGAAGGGCACTCTTGTTGTTGCTCAAAGATCCGAGGCCATAGCTGCGGTAGGTGTCTCTTACCTGTTGTTGGGGGTGTCTTGTTGCTGGTGTCTATTCGTAAGGTTTACCCGGGTGTGTCTCCTCTCAGCAGTGGGGAAATACGAATGCCTTTTCCCTCTGCAGCATTACCATGTTGGGGATTATTCTCAGCTGGACGTTGTTTCAAGATTCTTAACGGGGAGGTGGCTCAATTCAAAGGATCCTGTCGTCGTTCCCTTCGCAGATGACCTTCAGCGCCGGTTGCCTGTCGGCTGTTGCATGCAGCCGCAATGGTGCGGATTGGAGACAAAAACTATTCTGGGAAACCTTGTTTTCAACATGTATGCAAAATGCCAAAGCATGGAGGATGCACGGCAAGTGTTTGCCGAAATGCCTCACCGAGACTTGGTCTCATGGAGGGGCCTGATCTCAAGCTATGCACAGAATGGATTTTCTGGGGAAGCTTTGAGAAGCTTTCGTGAGATGTAGTGTTCAGCCGCCGTCTGGCCTTTGCTCGGCCCTGCAGAAGATGGCGACGCGAGCGTCAAAGGGGCCCTGAATCCATTCAAGCCAAACCCAGTGATTAAGATCGCGAGCAGCCCTGCGAAAGGCAGCCGAGATCCTATTCATCTCCAGCAAGTGAATTTTCAGATTCAAATAATTCTTCTGATAGGCAAAACCCTGCTCCTTGGGGTCCAGCCGTCTCTCACAGTGCGCCATCTCTTAAAGATACTCGAACAAAGGTTGGGGATCCCCTCCTCCCTTATGCGGCTCCTCTTTGCAAGTAAGCAGCTTGATAACAATCTGCCTCTTTCCTTTTATAATATTGAAAGAAATGCCGCAGTGATCCTATCACTTCGACTAAGAGGAGGTGCAGTTGGGCAATCCTCTGCCTCCAAAGGTTTTTCCTACAAAGATGTAGTACATGCACAGCCTGCCAAGAAGTCTGCCCAATCTGCCGAGGCTCCCAAACCTTTCTTGGTGGACAAAATGGAGGAAACCCCTGCCATTGAAATATCTCATCCATCTCTGGATGATCAATACCAGACATTTGCAGAAACAGCCCTCATTTGCAGATTTAATGGCTTATGGCCCCACACTGCTAATCTATACCAGTGGATCCATTCCAATTGGACCAACAACTGCAAAGTCTTCCTCTGCTCGAAAGGCTTCTTTATTGTAGCCTTTTCCTTCAACGAAGATTACCAGAAAGCCTTAACGGGAGGCCCCTGGTTCTGGGGATCAGCTGGACTCTTCCTCTCCCCCTGGTTCCCAGACTTTGACCCCTCCACTGCGGTCATCACCAAGCTTCCTATCTGGGTCAGGCTTCCAAATCTCCCTGCGCATCTATGGCATTTTGCTGTCTTTCAAGGAATCGGGGACACCCTAGGCCGCTTCCTAGCTACAGATACCTCAAGGGCGGAGAAAGGAATATATACCTTTGGCAGAATTTGTGCAGAAATAGACATTAGTAAAGGGTTGCAAGATCAGATCATCCTTAAAGTCGGGGACTTCCATTGGACGCAAACTTTGGACTATGAGAACACAGCCTTCAGGTGTTGCCATTGCCATTAGACAAGGCATCTCCAGAACTCATGTGCATCGTTCTTCGACAAAAAGAAGAATATCACTCGCAAATCCAAATCCAAGAGTTGGAAACCTTGTGATATACCCCCTATGGATGACATAGAGTCCTCTAGCTCTGATGAGGAGGACATTGAAGTGGAAGAGGAGAATTTGGAGCTACCGAAGGACTCGCCCTCAACCCACGTCGAGGATCCTTCTGCGCCTCTGTTCTCGCAGAAACGTACTCATGAGTCTTCGCCTTCTGATTCAGACAAGGAGTCTCCTCCTTTAGCACAGAATAATCTGCAAGTAGTTTCGGTCCAGCCAGATCAAAATGGTTGGGTCAAAGTCAGTAAAAAGAAAGGTAAAAAATGCAGATTGGAAGATTCTGCCCATGCTGGGTAGACTCCCTAGACCAGCTCGTTCCTTCTGTCCTCTCTGTCATCTTTTGCTTATGTTGTGGTTGCTCTTTGGGACCGAGGTTGATAACATATCATTTCCGGCTCCCTTGCTCTTTAGCTTCGCTTCTCTGAAGGCTCTGATTGTACCATATGTCTTTTCTTAATAGAATTAGTCTTATTCAGAAAGAAAAAAAAAACAAACAAATAAACAAACACACACATCATGACATTAAAATATTTTATTAAACTAAGCAGCAGGGAATGCTAGCTATGCGGCCTTGTTTAACTCTTTATTGACAAAGGACAAAAAGGTATATAACCTAAATAATTGACATAAGAAAGAGGGAATATTTTTTAATTTACAAAATGCCTTCAATCAATACATAAATAAATAATTATACAACTAATGGTTTAAAATAAATCTGAATTTAATTTAATAAGAAAATAAATAAAATAATTTATTAAAGGAAAACTTTAAAGTGTTATGTAAAATATTTGATCATATTACAGATTAACATAAAGTCAAAAGAAAACTAATTAAAATATATATATATAGGAAAAATCTTACAAAAAAAATTGAAAAGAAACCTCAATATGACTTTCAATTAACTAACCAATCACAAAAGAAATATATGAATTTCAAAATAATAAAAAGAAAAAGAAAAATCATTAATGTAGAACTTTAATGTTAACACCATCTAGTTACAAAATTAAGACAAAGTCAAAAACATCCTAATTGCTATATATATGGAATGCAAATATAGCAATAACTATATTAATATCCTATGAAGGATGATAAATGGTCATGTTGTTCATTATAATTGAGACATGGAAAAGTGCTTTGGGAATTAATAACCCACACACTTTGCACTATTTCAAACCACTAGTCCATGCAACACCTTTGATTATGGTTCTCTAGGTGGAAAGCATTTGGTTCACAATATATTGGTGACCTCTATTGTATTCAATACTTGTTGTGTTCGTATTAATAATGATAACATCACAATTATGGAAAGGGATGGGGATTCAAATGCAAAAGGTGGAGCAAAAGCAAGATTGGAAATGCATGTCAATTAGGAATTACTTCCACTTTGTCATCTTAGTTTTATGGTTTGAGCTGCTAAGTAATAGAATAGAGGGAGCAACAAGGGTGAATTTTACATATTGCATCAAAACTAGGCTAAAATTTAGGAACAATCAAGAGATCAAGCTTGGAAGTGTAGCTTCATTCTTGTTGGGGGGTTCTTGGTTGCACTACCATGACAAGTTTCTCTTCCTTGGTAGTTTTTCGCTAAGCATAGAATTGTAGGGGCCATCTCTAGTCGCAGGTCCCAAATTTGACTCAGCTTTAATGTGTTAGGTTTCAACTTGGGTCCTCAATCTAGGAAGACTTCATATTTCTCACTCTTTTCACTACATATAAGTTTAGTTTCTATTAGACCACCCTAGTTTCTTTTGGGTGTTGAAAGGTTACTATTACAATGGTTATCATCTCTAGATTAGAAGTGTTGTTGGTTAGCATATTCATTTCAATTTGGGTCCCCAATTCTTTTAGTAGTTTGTTGAACTCTTTACACTTTAGTGGAGAATTATCTAAGACTCTCTTCTGAGATACTATGTCGGTTTCATTGTTCTCAAGTGATTGTGGCGAAAGAAAATCGTCCTCCAGTCTTAAAGATTCTCTATGGAGGCAATGATTCTCTCTATGGTCTGGTGAGGTACCCTCTTTGTTACTCTCGACCCTCTTCACTCCCTTACTACCCCATGGTTTTTTTATAATTATATTCAAGAACAACAAACCAATATTGACGTTTTCTTATCTCTCCTAATAGAGTATTCTCTTCTTGGTAACCCAATGCCTCGTATCCACCACTTTCTTGGTCGCAAAGGCCACAAGCAAGTTTATCCTTCCTCAATGCCTTGCTCTCAAGCTGCAGCAAAAAGCTCCACAACAATGTATGCTACCAACACCCCCTCGAGAACTTCATTAGGAGATTGAGTAGGGAAAAGAGAAAGCTAGGATGAAATGAAGGTTTATCTCAAATGCAAAAATACAAGAAACCAGCCAAACATGTGAAATAGGCAATACTCATACAAGACAAATGACATATGTGCACAAACAACTGAACTATATTCATAGTTGAACATTTTCATGGGAAAAGTACTAAAAAAAGATTAAAGACAACAAAAGATTCTCTTAAACATGGATGAAACCTAACGACAAGTTTGAAATCTAGATGGCTTATTTTAAAATAAATTCATAAGGTACATGTATAATTATAACCATATAATTTTGGAAATTTTGTAATTTAACTTATTTAACATGTGCTCTTAAATGCATAAGTAAAATCAACACCATAAAAATCCATTAAAGACTTCAATAATGTAAAATATAGCTTCAAATTAAGATTTCAATAATATCTACCAAATTCCAAAAAAAATAATAATAATATATACTACAAAAATTTCAAAAAATTAAACCACAAAATTTTTATTTTATTTATTTAAAAAAATTATTATTCATAAAGATATTCCATTTAAAAATAAAATAACAATTAAAAAAACCTCATGATAGACAATTTTTTTATTATTTTAAAAATTAATATTATTTTTTAATTTAAATGGATTAATAATTCAAATAAATATATCCTACAACCTAAAATATAAAATCTAATTTTAAATGTCTATCTTACGGTCTCGAAATAAGTTATCATTAACATTAATATTAATATGGTCTCTTCCATAAAGAATTGGAAAATCCATACTGTAAAATTCAAATAAATGTCTATTTTAAAATTATTTAAATAAAGTATTCTAATTATTTATAATATTTATTTTAAAATCATTTTCATTTAACATATTTAACATTTATAATTTTTTAGTTTTAATAAACATATAAATAAATTATTCTAACTTAATATTTATATGCTCCGTAATTTTCAACAATTTATTTTTGAATAAATTAGTTTTATTATAGTTTTTTAAAGCATTCTTAACAAAATAGCATTATAATGTATTATTTTGATATTGATGATGATTAATTTCCATTAAGACCAATACAGTGTATAGGACTTCAAAAAAAAGAAAAAAAAAAAATCTAATTGTGATTCTTCAAAATCTTGTTTCTATGATCAAAAAGAAGAGAAAGAAGGGAAAGAAGGGCTCCAAGATCACTATAATTGGGCTGGCTTAATAAGTCAAGAAGATTGGAAGTGTGGCAAAAATTAAGGAATTGAGAGCGGATGTGGGTAAAAAAATAAAAAATAAAAGAATCTAATTGTGATTCTTGGAAATCTTGTTTCTATGATCAAAAAGAAGAGAAAGAAGGGAAAGAAGGGCTCCAAGATCATTATAATTGGGCTGGCTTAATAAGTCAAGAAGATTGGAAGTGTGGCAAATATTAAGGAATTGAGAGCGGATGTGGGTAAGAGTAGAGTAGTCTAAAAAGAAATGTTTTTCATCTTCCACCTTCTTAATATCACATATTTGACAGATTTTGTCCCAGGTTTACTTAGAAACTCATGAGAATTAATTCTAATCCTAATGATGTTCATTTTTTTCTTAATGCTAGTCAAAACAGAGAAGATATATAAATAGTACTACAATGTATAATTTTAATATTATATATAATAATTTTGGAAATACATATTATGTAAATAGTTAATTCATTTAATATATAAACGATATAATGAGTGTATCTTTGTAAATAGTCGATGCATTGATATAATGAGTATATCTTTGTAAATAGTTGGTATTTGATATATAAATGATATAATGATTATATCTGCTTATAAATTTGAAAAACAGTTATATGCAAATGTTTTTCTTTTAAGAAGCTAAAATTGACAAAAGAAAAAGCTTCATGGACAAACCAGCTCAGACTTTAACTGAAATCTCTTTAACAGAACATTCATTACGGATCAAACATTAACAGAAATCTATCTAACAGAACAATAGTATCTTCATTGCTAGGTAGGTGACACCGGATTACAATTCTATTTTTTAATGTAATCATGCGAACAATCTTATCATAAGCTTGACTAACATGTACCAAATTTATCGTTTAGTCTGTTATCTAAAATTTATCTTATCCATAAGCCTAACTAACATGTACTAAATTTATTGTTTTACTTTGTCATTCAGAATTTATTGTTTACATGTGCTACATTTATTGTTTACTGGCATTCAAAGTTTATTGTTTATTAAAAGATATCTGGGTATGGAAAAAATATGAAAAGACCATGAAAAATAGGAACACCAAATATCCAATGCTGAGAGATGTAACTTTAGCTTGAGACATGTTGGAACCTCTTCTCAATTAAGATGTTTGATGTGATCTGTATGTGGCGTCATCAGTAATTCAGCCACAGCTTTGCATTTCACAGTTTTATAAAATCAACTGACATATTCAATAATATATAACAAAATCCAAAAATATATAAAATCTCGAAATTCAAAATTATATACAAATTTGATAATCTTTTGTTTAACTATAGAGCACCCATCGATCAATAAACCTCAAAGGAGATAATACCTGTAAATAAGTCTAATCTTAGCAGCAATCCTCGTTTATTAACAGATTGTGCATAACACGTTAACATAGTGTATTGTTATAAGTATGTTCGAGCAGGCAGGATGATGCAGCATGAACCTCTTCAATCATCCAGCCAGTCCAAACTAAAATGTTCTTCGACCACATCCACTCTGAGATTAGGCATGGCAGAGGCTTTGATATCCAACCACTGTTGTCCGGTGTGCTCGTCACAGATTACATGTTTTAAAGACCTTAGTTTGGTTAATGCTTTAGGCAGGATCTTCAGACCAGAGCACTCTCTCATGTCCAAAACCTTTAGGTTTGATAGTTGATCAAATTCTAGGGGAAGGTCCTTCAAAGAGCTGCACAGTGAAATATCAAGAAATTCTAATTGCTGAATTCTGCAAATGGAAGGAGGAAGCATTGACAAGCTTGGACTTGCAGACAATCTCAGCAACCTAAGTGACCTTAAATTTCCCAAGTCATCAGGTAACTTTTGGATAAGATGGCAATTAGTGACAGACAACCTTTCCAGGGAAATTAAACTGCATATGTTTGCTGGCAATTCCTCCAAATCACTACAATGATCAAAGATAATTTCTACAAACTTAGGAAACTCTAGGACTTGCCCCTTGTCAAATAGAGTCATATTTCCCAAGCCCTCACAAAGGCATACAGAGAATTTTTCCAAGTTCTTCCAGGATCTACAGTACTCGTAAAGAGGAGGTAGTATCAACTTCTCAAGGAATACAGACTTAAGCTGGGTAACTGACGAAAATACTGACAGGCCTTTAAGTACTGCACGCTTTGAATTGTAATTGTACATGATAAGAACCTGAAGTTTTGGCATGGTATGTAAAAATGTTGGAAGACAGTATTGACTTGCATCAAAGAACAAAGCCAGAGCTTTCACCTCAGAAAAATCTATTTGAGACCAACCTTGTTCTTCCATTGAACCTATAGTAATGTCCCAGAAATGTAAAAGTCAGAAAGCTGAGATGCTATGCTGATAAAAATGCTTCCTTATTAAATTTGAAAATTTAGTAAATTGAACAAATAATTATTCAATGCTTATGCAGGGAAAAGAGAATAAGTTTCAGGGATGACCTGTATGAATTGAAACAAATTGAACCTTAGATGTATGCTTTAGTGCCAACCATTTTGTGGGAATAGCATCCTCTTTGGCAGGCATGAAAAGCCTCTTATCAATGGCACTATCCCGGCTTGCCAGACGCAAGGCTAAATCATGCATCACATCATGTTGATTAAAGAAAAGCTCACTAGCACAATCAAATGAGATGGCTAGATTCCTGATACATCAAAACTTGTATTAACCAAAGGTAGTGATCTGAAAAACACCTTTATCTTTACCAGCTAACACATTGATTTATCTTACCTTCTTGATTTCTAATTTTTTTTTTGCCTCTACTTTTTTGCAAAGCTGGTGCTCATCAAAGACTTTGATGGACAGCACCGCTTAAAATTAAGTTGAGATACAAATATGAAGAATGAAAAGAACAAAACAATCAGCAAATCTAAGCAAGTTCCTCACCTTGAATCGCTTGTGAGATTTAGGAGATTTCGACTTGCAAGTTCTAACAAGACCACAAAAGCATCTTTCCAATCCATTCCACGGACATATACCCAAATATCCAACAATGAATCTACACAGATCTTTCTACCCTTGGGAAATGCCCCCAAGTCCAAAAAGCACTCCTTTGTTTCATCATCAAGGACATCAATACTCGTTTCCAAGCAATGAAGCAGTTCCTCTCTGTGATGTTTTGATATAGATTCTGCTCTTGAAAGTTTCTTCTTAGCCTTTTCCCAAACTGGCTGTGGCTCATTGCGCAAAGAGCTTCCAATCACCTTGAGGGCAAGTGGTAAACCCATACACACTGCTTCAACCTACAAATATTTTACAGTTAAAACTATTGCTGGACTTATATCACAGCACACTGTGGTTGTTAACTCTCCGATTTTAAACCTATAAAACCATTTATTTGTCAAAGGGGCAGAAAATCAATCTAAATTTGAACAGTTTATAATAGGATGCAAAGCATTCGAGCAGGACAGAGAAACAAACAGTTAGGGTATGAGATTTTAAATAGTATGTCATATGCATACCTGTTTAACAACAACTTCGTCTTTTGTTGTTGGAATCGAAGGCTGTCCAAAGGCCCAGAAACAGAAAAGAGACAGGGCATCAGCCTTCTGCAACATGGCCATGTTATACACACGACTGCTGTCTGTATGTGGAATAGTGAGATCCTGCCTGGTTGTGATAACCGTTTTGCATCCCTTTGCTTCAAACAACAACTGTTCCACATCTGATTTTGACCAAACATCATCCAAAACCACCAACAACTGTGGATTTCCTTTTGAACTGAGTTTCTTCTGCAGTTGGTTGTGCGCATCCTCGATGCTCTGAAAAACAGGCCTTCGACCTCCAATTATTTTATCCCACATAATCTCCAAAAGGGCCTTTACATTTGGAGACCGTGCAACAGTTATGAAAACTATATTTTTTTGGAAGAAATCTGATAATCACAAACAGAATAAGCACTGCAAAAACCAAAAGGAAGCAATAAAAGGGAAGCATGGTGTGATGATTAAAACAGGGGAGTTGTTCTTACCTTTGACTTGGGGATCGTTGCAAAGGGCTAATGCAAGGGTAGTTTTGCCGCTTCCACCCATCCCTTCAACCCCAACGATACTAACTCCCTTCTGGAATAGGATCTGTTTGACATCATTGACAATATTATTCAAACCCACTACGAAGTTTGGCATACTCGGGACTTGGGAGTTGTCGCTGCCAGTGGACTGTTCAGACTGTTCAGACATTGGAGTATCATGCAACCCATCAATGGCGCTCTGAAATAGTTTAGTTGTGCTCATTTGATGAAGCATGAAAGAATTGGAGCTGGCATCATTAGTCATCTTAACCCTTTCCATTATAAGCCGACCCATTTCTTCAATAAGTTCAGATTGTTCGCTAAAACCCTTGAAATCCACATCTGGGTTGTGGACATCAAGGGTACGCAAGAAATCGTTGACATTCTTTTCTATCTTTTGGTTTTTCTTTCCATAGCGATACCTTCTGTATAAATTAAAGCTGCTCATACGCTCTAATTTTTTGACGAGGTGAATGCCATCTTGCAGCTGCGCTTGAATGTCTTTGAATGGGTGGCCTCTGTGAGGCGCGGGGCTTGACTCAGAAGATAGCTTGGCAATTTCATCAATGCTAGGCTTGAGGAGCAAAAGGTTTTGTCTGAGTTCCTCGCAGGAAGATTTGTTAGAAACCATACTATTCAGGATGGTTCTGGTTACTATGAAGAACTTGTCGATGATCGACTGAGAAACAGAATCCATAACTATACTGCAAAAATCGATACCAATCACTTTACTGAGAATGTCAAAGAATGCTTATATTTCAAGTAGATAGACAAAAGAAATTGCCCAATTCAACCAGATATTGTGATCAAATAGTTATCTACGAGAACCGATACCGTTGAAAAGCTGTGCCTGATCAAATTTTCAGCATATATAATGAGAGTAGATCAAATTTTCAGCATATATGATGACAGTCCAACAGCTTGCAGTGGTGGGTGGGTGGATAGTGTTTGGGCGGGTGAATTATTACTTTATATATATAATAAATCAATTTGTGGTGTCAACGGATGTTAACACCACTATCATCATTATATATATATAATTTATATATAATTTTATTTTGGGTTTTAGTTTATATATTTTTAATTTTTTATAAAAATGTTATAAATTAAAATTAAAGGATAATATTTATAAAATATTTTGATTTTGAAATGAATTATGATTTTTGGAGAAGTGGTATTGATAAGTCATAGTACTAGCTTATGGTATTGTAACAAAACCTATTTACAAATTAATAATATCCATGGTTAAGAATTTTGTTATATTGTATAAAATTAAATCAAAATAAAATATTTATAAAATATTTTGATTTTGAAATGACTTATGGTTTATGGGCATGTGGTATTGAAAAGTCACGATATTAGCCCATAATATTGTAACAAAACTTAAATTTATATTTAATTTTTAAAAAGACTATCTATATTTTTAATTATAATGTACTAGTCAATTATAAATTTTATTTATTTTATTTAATTTTATTAAAAAAATTAAATATGTAACTTTTAGAAAGATTATATAGCTTTAAATATGTTTGAGAGTATTTATATAAAATTTCGAGAATTCAAATCACTTTAATATTTTATTTTTAAAAAGAGTCGGTCTCATTTAGATAACAATCAAAAATAATAAAATTTTAGGTAAAAATAATCAAAAAAAAATTTAAAATTTATTTTAATATTTTATTTCTAAAAAGAGTGTCTCATTTTGATAACAATAAAAAATAATAAAATTATAGGTAAAAACAATCACAAAAATTATTATTATTATTAAAATTATTGAAAACATTAAATAACAATAAAATTATTATTTATTATTATTAAAAATATTAAATAACAATAAAATTATTATTTATTATTATTAAAAATATTAAATAACAATAAAATTATTAATAACAATAAAGTTTTATTGAAGAATCTTCGGCGAAAATCACATAGAAAAACTTATGTCGACGTGTTTCGAACTATTCAGTGTCTTACAAAATGAAACAATAAAACTAAAACTATTGACAAACAAATACATTTATCTAATATTTTCATATTACTTCAAAATTGGCCATCACAACATAATAAAAATAAAAATAATCTTTACAGACTCCAAAACTAATAATAAAAATTATTAGTTTAATTATTTCGAAATCAAGACAACTTGTTTTACTTCATTGCATTAAATATAAGTATTGGCATATTGAATTTTTTTATCATTTTTAATTTTTTAAATAATTTTTAATATTAGCCATTCTATTTAAAAATCCATAAAATTAATGGTGAATTAAAAAATAAAAATTTAGGTTTAAAAAATTAAAAAATTAATTTTAATTTTTAAAATATTCAATTTAATATTTATTAAAATTTTAATAAACATTATAATTTTTTTTTAATTTACAAATTAATTAAAATCAAATGAATTTAACTAGTAACAGATTACAATTTAACTAGTAAAAAAAAAAAATTATTCGGCCTGGAGTATGCTGCTTGGCTAAGAGCTCGTCTTCTTCGGACGTAAGGAAACAGGTTAACGGCCCAAGACCCAGAGGCATCTGGGAGGAGTGAAACCCTGCTCCCTTACAGACCACCAGCAGGTTATTACAGGTGGCGTGGTTTTCCTTGATAACAGTGATGAGTCAAACCGACATTCGCAAATAGCAGCCAGAGATAAGTGTTCTCACTGTTTGATTTGACCCCTAAATTTGATAGATTTTACCACCTTTGAAAAAAAACAGATTACAATATAACTTTGTCTTTCGCCAAAAAAATCATCACTTCATTCAACTATGCCAAAAACTTGATATCAGATAACGTAAAACTTTGTACTTCTCCAATAAAAATGGATGCTCTAGCACCGATGCTTATCGAATCAAATTCTTCCACGTGACATCCACTACTCTGCAATCCTGACTGTACACGTTAGAAATTAGACTTTTTAAAGAGTGTCGTGTCAAAAAGGGCGGTCGTTCAAATCGTTCACTTCCTAATCTCGATGACTTTTGTGGGAGTTGTAATCAATTTTGTTTTCAAATTCAATGAGATGATGTTTGCCATCTTAATTTATAGTAAGTAATTTTGCAGTAGTTTATTTGTTATATGTTTTGAAAGGTTTTTTTAATTTATTTTATGATTTGATTCGTTTATAAAGTTAAGTTGTGAATTTTTTATAATATAATTTTTTTGGAGTGTTTTAGGGTGTTGAATTTATATATGTAAAATTTCTATAATATGATTGCTTTGGGAATTTTTCAAGATTTTGAATTTATATATGCAGTTGAAAACTATTTTTAAATACTATATCAGCTAAAAAAATATCGTTTGATTATGGTGGAAAACTCCAAAACATATAATATTTAGACAATATCATAGTTTATGGAGATCCATAAACTGCCTTTGCATTAAGATTCACAACCATGGAAATCTGCATTCATATATTAAATTTATTTTATTGTTAGTTTTTTTAACATGTTTCTTTACATCTTAAGAAGATAAGCTCTTAGCAAAATAAAAACATTTTTAAAACAATACTCCACACCAAAAAATATATAATATTAATATTATAACTTAAATTTTTTAATATGTAAATATTTTAAATTATAATTATTAATAACATATATTTCTTTTTATTTTGAATTTGTCATGTTTTTGGGAGATTAAATTTGTTGAGGTGATATTTTTTATTTATAAAATAAAAAAAATATGCTTAAATTTTATTATAAGTATAAAAAGAAGTTTTACAATCTCTTTTAGCTAAGTAAACTGGCACTATATAAATTTATATATGGTTGGTAAACGTCAATAGACATCAAGAACACTTATTTCATGATACATTTCACATTGTCAAGATTAAAACAATTCATAAAAATGAATTAAATTATAACTTTATTTCAAATTATTATTATTGTAATTAATTTTAAAAAGATATTAGTATATGAGTTAAACATATATACATGTTTTAAAAAACACATCATAAACCCATGAGGTGTAGATCACTTGATTTGAGTGGGGTTTAGTCCTTGCCAAGTCTTGGTTTCAAACCTCTTGGAGATGGGTTGTACATTTAATTTTCTTCAATGAGAGATGAACTCTTCTTCCTTTGTTCTAGCATCATGTGCTTCTTCAACTTTATCTTCTACCATAAAGATTACAATGCTTCAATATACCATAAAGATTGCAATGCTTCAAATCTATTACTAGAGGGAGATTGAAGCCCAATGCTTCAAATCTATTACTAGAGGGAGATTGAAGCCTACTGGAATGAGGCCTCTTAGGTAGATGCTTCTTGCGCTTCCTTAAAACGAACTTGAATGCTCCTTGCTCGACATTATTTGGAGAAGACAGACTGAAGAAAGTTGAGACGCTAAAGCTTTAGAATAACATTTTGCATAGTGTCCATAATTGTGGGAATAATTGCATTTACAAGGAACTTGGTCATAATTCGGGGCCTAAAGGTGGGACTAACCCTCGAAATCAAGATGTTTCACTTCTAGTAGTTCTTTTGCAAAATCCATTTCAACACAAATTCTAGCACAAGAGAAGTTATTCTCCTTGGGATTAGAATGTTACAAAGCCAGCTCATAAAAAGATAGAAATATAGATCAACGCCTTCAAAATAAGCCTCTTCAAGGGAGCAACTTCCTTTACATTACACAAATGGACAATTCTTCGATGATACAAATGACAATGCCTCCTTTCTATATATAGGAATCTAAGGGGTCATAAATTAATCAGAGTCGACATAATAATAATAATGTAAGGGCACAACAATAACAATAGTGGGCTTCTATGGGGCACAATAATAACAATATGGAGGCTATATGGGCACAACAATATAATAAGGGGGTTGCACTAATAACAATAGGGGTTACACTAGTAGTATAGGGACCTAACATGCCCCTCTCCTTCAAAAAGTGTTGTCTTCAACGCTTGAGTAGTTTTGGATGCTTTTGTATAAAATTATCATCCATCCATGTGGAATCTTCAGCAGGTAAGTTCTTCCACTTAATGAGATACTCTGAAATTGATCTATTTCGTAGTTGTCGATTTCTCGGTTCTGTGACTGCTTCTGGTTCCAATATGATTTTTCCTTCCTTGTCAAGTTCTGGCAATATTGTTTGAACTGGGATCTTCTCCAACTTTTGAATGAGTTCCCACCCTGCTTCATCATTCTTCCATTCATCCCTTGCTTTGTTTATCGAATTTGGTTGGATAATTATACCAACCTCTAGCATTTCTGCAACCATACGTTCAATTTCACTCCTTTGGGCATATGGATATCTGTAAGGCATGATTTTTGGAGGAACACTTTCTGGAATCAAATGAATAGCATGATCATGATCACGAATAGGTGGGAGGCCTTTGGGAGTCTCAAATACCTTGGAATGATTGTCCAAGACTTTTTGGAGATTTGGAGAAATAGATGATTTCGATGTGGGAACCTATAGCGAACATAATTGTGCAATTACGCCTCTTTGTTCTTTCTTTAGAAGCTTTTTCATTCCGTTAGAGTTGATTATCTTTCCCGGTTTCCCTGTGATACCCCTTAATTCAAATTCCTTTCCTTCTGAAGAAAATTTCATGAAAAGTTCTTGAAAATTAAAAGCTATTGTACTTAAGGATTGTAGCCATTGGACTCCTAGTACAACATCAGCACCACCCATTGGAATGGAAAGCATTGGGCTATTCAATACATATTCTCCCATGGATAGCTTGATATTATGGCACTTTCCAGAGAATTTTATGGTTCCTCCACTTGCAACTATCACTTGACACTCTGGTGCTAGATATAGGAAGCAATTCAATTCCTTGGCTATCTTACAATGAATAAAATTATGGGTATTGCCCGAATCAATCAACACTATTACCTTTTTCTTCTTGGTATGTCCTTCTATCTTGATAGTTTGAGGAGTGGTAATTTTGGCCAATGCATTACAAGATACAGTCAGATTCATTTCTTCTTTCTTTAGGGTTTGTTCATGTTGTATATCCTCTTCTTTTGACGTTTCTTGTTCCTTTTCTTCCTCCTCTTCACAATCTATGTAAATTAATTTCTTCTCAACACACTTATGACCTTTAGTGTATTTTCTATCACAACTGTAACAAAGCCTTTTTTCTCCTTTTTCTTCCAATTGTTGTGGTGTCAACCTTGTAGGTTGTGGAAGGCTAGGGGCAACAACACTTCCATCCTTATAGTTGTGAGTGGTAGGCTTCCATGTTGCCATAATTTTGCTTTCCATTTTTCTTGCCAACCTGAATGCCTTCTCCAATGAATCAAGTTCCCAAAGGCGAATCTCATGTTGGATGTTATCCTTTAAAGTCCCTATGAACACATCAATCTTATGCTCCTCTGGAATATCTTTTACCCTTATATTCAATTTTTGGAAGTCCTCAATGTGCTCCATCATTGAACCCTTTTATTTGAGGTTTATCAATTGGCTAAAAAACGTGTTGCTTTTTGTATCCTCATAATGTGCTATCATTTCTTCCATAAAAATTTCCCAAGTGACAATTTGTTTACAAAAGCAAAGTCATTGATACCATACAAACGGATTTGGTTCCAAATATAAAGTTGCAATGTGTACCTTTTGTGTGTTTTGCACATTATGGAGATCGAAATATTGCTCCATCTGTAGTATCCATGTTGTTATCACTCAGATTTTCCCTTAGAAGTTATCAAAGGAAGGGACACTCTGAGGTAACCACAATCCAATCTTTTAAGTATAGAATCTAGCCAAACTGTACTCAGAGAGGGCTCTCTCTTTATGATTTATCTTTGTTTTGTGAGATATTAGGCTACCTATGAAACCTTGTAGGGGATTTTTGGTTGGATGGTAGAATTCTGGGAACAGATGGATAAACCAAGGCCTTCAAGTCAATGACCTATGGAGTCAATCGAATATTGGCTTAATTGGATCAGATCACTTACCAAAGGGAAAACTCATAGGGCAAGATAGTAAAACGAAAGGCAAATGTCAAGTTCAGGTGGATGAGATGGTTTTAACCAGGGAGAAAGGGCAATGAAGAATATTTTAACCGGGGTCAAGATGAGGAACATAAGAGGCCTATCAACAAAGGGCAATTAAGACTACTTTGTTCAATTGAGCCAAAGGGATAAACTACGAAGTAAGGGAGCATTCAAGAATTCCCTAACTATGATAGTCTAGCAAAAAACATTGAGAAGATAAATAGTTTAAAATAGAGTGCAGTAAAGCAATTTCTGAAAAATCATTACTCATTTATCATTCAGGTTTTATGAAAACACATATGATTATTAATAAACAGAGGAAAAACAATAATAAACAAGAGATATAGAATACTTATTTGATTTTTGTTTGACACAAGTATCCCGTGAACAGTCTTTACTTTATTCCTTGATCCAGCAAGCCATACAAGTCTTGGTACAATAGCACTTCAATCCTAGAAGAAAATGTCTATAGAAATGTCTTTGAATCCACCCCTAATACTTCGAATAAAGAAGTATTTATACAAAATTTACATCAAAATATCTCATAACTAAATGAGATTTATTCTAGGAAAATAAAATATCTATTTACACAAATATAGAGACAGATGGTCTCGAATATAGTGACAGATAATGAACTGATTTTTGTTGTCCCTGTTTTTGTTGAAGGAGCTGGAGGTATGCTCTACGAATCTGCATCTTGTTGTTGTCTTAGTAACTCTGTGTTGGACATCTGATTTGATCTTTTTAACTGATACTCTTTCACTATACACCAGTATTCATCCTTTTTACCAAAATTTATTGTGGTAAATATTTCTATTTACCTCACTGTTTACCATGGTAATTTATAGGATGTCAGTCATGTTGGACCACCAATCATCCTTTGGTATTCTTGTTTTTTTTAGCTTCCTGTAAATTTCATTTGCTTCTGTATATTTTACAAAATTGGGTTGTACTGGGAATAAGTGCTTTACTTCATGTTCAATGAAAAAGAGGTTCTCTAAACCGTCGTACAACACTTTCCCTGTTGGTAATGCCTTGGCTGAAGATGAACTAGCTTGACTGTCAGCCTGCTGATGTAATTTGTTAATGTACTCAATCTGAACCATTAACTTATCATTGATGACTAAAGGACTGGGGAGTCCTTTCATTCTTAAGATGTCAAATTTCTTCATGAACTCATCTATATCTTCCTACATGCTTTGACATCTTCGTTCCAGGCCTTGCATCAGATTCCTTTTGGTCAACACTTTCTTTATTTCAAGGATGGTAGCAGTCCTATCCTCAATGTCTAATTGTTCTAACTGTTGCCTGTTTTTACTGTTCAGAAAATTGATTAATCTGGTAGCTTCCTCAGGTTTCATGCCCAACTCTTCTCTGGTCTTCTTAATTTCTTCAAGAGCAAGCTTTACTAAATCAATCTGTTCAAAAATAATTTGAATTGATGACCAAATATCATTGATGGAATCAATGATATTGGTCCACAATATTTTCCTGATGTCTGTCAAAGGCTTTTCAAATGATAGATCCTTCTCCAATGCTTTAATTTGTTGTGTCATGCTTTTGTTTTTCCTTATTTCTTCTACATAATTCATCTTGGATATATCATATTTCTGCTCCAAAGTAGTGAATTTCTCTTTTACTTTCTGCAGCTCTGTGACTTGGAGTTTCATTTCTTCCATGGACTTAATTAAGTCCTCTGTGCTCTGTGTTGATGTACCTGCCTGTGATGTACCTGTTGTCTCTATGGGTGCAGCTGTTGCCAAAGGAATGTTTGGTGCTAAAACAGTTGCCAGTGTGGAAGGGACTACTGTTGAAACTACTGGCACTACAATTTGAGGCTATGTGGTTGACTCACTCTACCTTGACTACACTGCTTTCTCCAATTCCTGCTCTGTTTCCTTTAGTTTCTCATTTAACTTAAGGACCAAGTCCATAAGTTCTTCTTCATTTTTCTTCTCTATCACTTCAGCAGTCTGAGGGTGAATGAGTGGTGGCAACTTCAACTGTTTTCTAAGTGCAGCTATGTCTTCATTCTTTTTCTTAATTAAGCTTTCTGCTGCCTTAACATCTTTTGGGTCATGACCCAACTCAATTACTAACTCTTCCAATGATTTTATCCTGTTATCTTTTGCCTGTGAGGAGGCTTTCTCCAGCTGCAATTGGGCTGTAGTGTTGCTCAATGAATTTTGCAATCTATGAGCCATCATTGCTTTGCTAGTCAGTGTTGAGTAGACCATCTCACCTGTTTTCTTATGTAGTTCAATCTGATCAATAGAGTGGATTTCTTTGTCCATGACTTCAAAGTCAATTTTGAGATAATCTACCAAGGATTTTGGCTGCAGCACTATGGGCTTTAGGAAACTCATTTGCATTTTTCCCTCTTTGATGTCAAAGGCTGACATCAATTTGGTTTGGTTTAAAGGGGCCATCTTTAAGTACTGAGCATAGGCTTGGGCCTTCAGTTGCTCATTCTTTGTCTTAATTTCTTTAAACTTCCCCTTTATATCTATAATTTTCTCAGAAGAAGACTTGAGAGATGAAACTTCTATGCTCTGTTGTCTTTCTAGCTCTTACCTATGTGAACTTGAGGGTGTCCCACCTGTTGGGAATGTTTGTAAACTATCTGTCCATTCTTTTCTCATACTTTCTGTATTTTCTCTAATGAATTCCTCCTCTGAATATGGATTCATCCTTTGCCTCTGCGGGTATGCTTGGAGGGGTACCTGCTTCCCTGTCTCTTTTTAGATTCTTTTCCTCATTTAGAGGAGTCTGTAGTATTGGAGGATGTCCCCTATTAGTTTGAGCTGGATGTGACTGTGGTGGGTCCAACTCTACAAAGATTTCAGGTTGCTGCTCTGATTTCTCTGGCTGTTCTGATGTAGATGGACCTGTTTCCTGAGTTTTCCTCTGTGAAGGCTCGGCTGTGGGAGCACTGGTTTCCTAGGCTAGCCTTTGGGAAGACTCTGCATGCACTTGTACAAAGGAGTCCAGGTCAAGTCTTTTCTCCAAATCTTTCATCACATTCTCAACTTCAACTTTATCACTATCTTGCTCTATCAATGTCCCTTCCCTCCATTCATTCATATTAGCATATTGTTCTATTTCAGGGATGCTGTGATGGATATAAGGTGATAACTTGTGTTTTATCCTTCTATCACAGATGAAACTGTGAGGATCATAGGCCCAAGCAAAGCTTTTCTTTAAATGCATCCTCCTCTCTATGATTTGTTCTGCTTCTTGCCTTGCTTTTCTGTTGTTGCACACAAATGGGCCTAAGTGGTCTTTGATTCTCAGCTGGGCTTTCTTCTTTGCTTTCATGAAATGGATTTGATCAGAGTTGATTATTTGCCTATAGTACTCCAGGGAAAATAATCTCATGGGGACATACTTGGGCAATTTGTAGGGAGGCAGTTCACACCCATAGACTCTGATCTCAGTATGATTCTGGTATAAGTACCAGTCACCTATCCTATACTACTTTGACAACTGAAGGATTCTTTTGATATCATCACTGATTCTAGGAGGAGAACTTCCTATCAGTATGGTAGTTATAGGATGGACAAACTGATCAATGAAATCTATATATGAATAGGAAGAGGAGGGTGAGAAGTGAAAAATAGAGGTCCAGAAAATGACTGACCTAGGGCTACCTTTTGTATCAAGCTTATGCACAGAGAAAGGGAACTTGTCAGATTGATAGTAAAGGAAGAGGTGATATATGACTGTAGAATACTTAAACACTCTCTCATTTTCTAGCCTCATGAACTGGTCATGGATTTTTTCAGCAATGAATGCAGCATAGTCATATTTGACAGTAGGAGGCTGTCCAGGGGTGAAGATAGACATGAGAACTAGGGTCAATTCATCAACAGACTCACTAGTATTGAAACCTATAATGGTAGCTATCATATTAACGATATTTCGGCCCATCTCAATGAAGAAACATGTCAGATAGGGAGGGGGATCTTTTGGTGGATGATTCTTATCCATGAAGGTATGTCAAATACCGCTGAGTTCAAAATTACACATTTTGGTGGATTTTTCTAGTAATTATCCAATGGAAATGGGGGTGAGGTTCTGCCAGGCTAAAGCTGTAACATTTCATTAATTGAATCAGTAGTTTGGTAAACAAGACTGACTGTTCGGAGGACATTATGGCTCTAAGGTTAGGGTTATAATTGGCCTGACATTGGTGGATGATGTCGGGGAAAATGTGCACAGAAGGGAATATGTACTTTGGGAGATTTGATTCCCAAAGTCCTATGGTATCAGAATTGTTTATGTAATCGTCTCGGCATCGACAATATACTTTTAGGGGGCATTTATCAGGTTCAAGGTCCTTTATTTGGAAGTCTTTATCTGCTAATGGAAGGTAATCCAAGTCTTTATGGGGAGCATTGACTGGAGGTACATTGAGGGCCATGGGGGTTTCCATCCTAGTTCTTGTGTTTTCAGGGATGAAATTGGGATTTCCAATGAAATTGTTGAAAACAGAGGTGTCTGGGAGTTTTAAATTAAGCTTAGCAACTCAAACATACTGAAAATTTTGGGTTTTAAAGAAATTTAGAGGAATTCCAGTATATAACAGGGTTTCCGGGAGAAAGTCTGGTAAATACCTATTTCTGGGCAACTGGTAAGGATGTTCACGTTCGTAGGATGCACACAGTAGACTGGAGCAGTGTTGAAAGGCAATGTTCAAGGTGGTTGACAATTTGGGGACAAACTGGTTGATTTGGACGTACTGCGTACATGCATGGAATTTTTCTGGATAAAGGGCGAAAAATGGATTACCCTTTGCTTTTTATGCAAAGTCAATTTTTTGGCGGGTTTGGCGACAAGGGTAGGTGACGTCAACTTAAGTATGTGACGTTTTGTCATTTGTGGGAAGCGGTAAGCAGGTTTTATCGCACCACTTATGGGAGGTTGGCGGTATTGAGGGGGGGCCGCGAGATTCCACTTATCAACTGACACGTACCATCGGCGCTTTTGGGAAAATCGCTCATATTGCACGTATAATGTCCGACCAAAAGGCCTGCACGATATGAGCGATGGTCGTTGGATCTGGGAGATCTGATCTGATGGTGGTCAGGGATTGGGAAGTCACTGGTGTTTAATGGAGGGGGGCCGACGTTAATTTAAAAACTTTTAATTACATCGGGGGTAATGCGATTGGTCAAAAAGTTATTAATTAATCGTGAGGATTAATTAATCCTTTATTTAGCATGGCGGGGGTCGGGGTTCTTAATTAGTCACGGGTTGACTAATTAATCCCATTTATTCAAACATTATTAAGGTTATTTTGCAACCGGGGGTGGGATATGTAATTTTTTGGGATTTTTAATAATAATACGTGGAAAGGGTAATTCTTTTTCGGGATTTAGATAATAATACTAGTTAGAAGTTAATATGATTATGGAATATGAAGTGCGCTAAGTAAAAATGTTTCCGAAAGCATTTCATCATACAACATTACTTAAGTTATTATGAGGGTTTAGAGATAAAATGTTTCAATTTCCCTAAGTAAAATAGGATTTTACATAGGAAAAGTTTTATAAAGGGAATGAGTGACTTTATTAAGGGGTAATTATTGATGAAGGGGATTTAAGTACTTTAGGCATTCCAAATTATTGGGCTGAAGGTCCAGTCCCTCCAAAAGTCAGGGAAATGCTCTGAGCCCCTCTAACTTGTTTATAGGTACCTTTAGCACTTAGGGGAAATTAGTGAATTTTTATAAAAAAATTGAGTAAGGAAGTTAATTAATTTGACTTTGTTTCCTTGATGTGATGTCTCCAATGTGAGTTGTGCTTTGTCCAAATGATGAAAGCAAAAGATTTAAGCATTAAACTTAACCATTCACCACACATTTATTCTACAATCATCATCTACTTACCCTACCTACTTTATCCTAACATTTTCACTTCTTTATTAAGGTGCACTTAGACTGGCAAACTCTTTTCACACTTTCTTTTCTTTTACATAGTGATATCTATCTAAAACTACACTTATTACATCCAAGGGCTCAGATTAAACTATTGAGCTCCTTTTATTTACTCTACCTATCTACTTATCTGCCAAGATTAAATAGTTTGGTCAGATTTTATTCTCTATCTCTAAGCATGAAATTCAAAACATGGAATAACCAAGATTAAACTATTTGGTTACCATGGATTGTGGCATAAGTAACAAGTTGCACACAATCTTTATTATGCATAAAGTAAATAGTAGTGGCATTTAGACTTGCACACTTTCATGGTCTTTTCTTTTTGTTGGGGTTCATTTTCTTTCATTTTTTGACCTTTTCTTTATTCTTTTTACCCTTTTATTCTTTTTCTAGGGTATACCCTCTTTACATTTTTTAATTTTTTGTTCTTCACAAATATGAAAAACATTTGCAACAAGCAAAGGTATGAACATATTTCAGAGTTAAACCAAGTCAATCATGATATATGACACCTATTGGTATAGGGGCATAACAGTGGCTCCACTTGGGGATGGTTTTCCCTGGTGGAAAGTCAACAATAGTAGATCAATGGCCTTCTGAAAAACTTTGGTTGTGCTCTGCAATCTCCCTCTTTCCTGATGCATTATTGTATGACAGTAATACTTCTGAAGCTTAGGGCCTTCTCTTCGGGCTTCAACTTCACAATTTTACCATCCAATCAACACTGAACATTATAAAGGATATATTATGTACAGTTAGAAATCTAATCAGAGTTAAAAACTGGGATCAAAGTAATGTTTCAACATCCGACCATTAACTAGTCCTCCTTCAAGTTCTGCACCATCTAACTCTTTAAGAAAATATGCATTGTTTCCTCTAAAAGCATATATTATATATGGTCCTTTCCACAAGAAGTCAAACTTCCCATGTTTTCCTTTGTCCTCCCTTCTGGAATCCCATCTTAATACTTTGTCTCCTAGATAGAAATCTTCTGCTTTGGTCCTTCTGTCAAAGATTTTCTTGAGTTTTTCTTGTAGCACTTGTGATCTTTGGTACACCTCCTCCCTGGTTTGCTGCAAATGGATGGTCTAGTTTATCCTTCTCTGTATATCATTTGGTTCCACTTGAGCTTCTTGGAGTATTTTCATGATAGGAACCCCTAAAGATGAGGGAAAAACAGCCTCCATGCCATATACTAGCTCGTAGGGACTGGTTCCAATGGATTTTTTGGTTGTAAGCCTGTCTGCCCACAAAGCATTGATCAATTTTTTGTTCCAAGTTTTCTTATTCTCTTCCAATAGTTTTTTGATAATATTAATTAGACTTTTGTTGGAAGATTCTGCAAGTCCATTCCCTTGAGGATAGTAGGTTATGGAATGACCCAGTGTGATATGATACTTGTTATAGAAATTAATCATTTTCTTTGACCTAAATGCTGCAGCATTATCTGTGATAATTTTTTGGGGGCAACCAAATCTGGATAGAATATTGGCCTCTAGAAATCCTATGATGACAGTTTCTGTGGATTGTCTGGAGGGAATAGCTTCTATCCACTTAGTAAAATAGTCAATTGCAATAAGTATCCATTTATGTTGGCCAGAAGAGGGTGGATGAATTTCCCCAATGAAGTCAAGACCCCATTGTTGAAAAGGTTTCTCGGTGGAAATGGGTTTCAATGGTAAACGTAACAATTTTCTTTTCCCTTCAAATATTTGGCATTTGTGGCAGGAAGTTACAAATTTCTTTACATATGCAAACAAGGTTGGCCAATAAAATCCAGCTCTTAGAATTTTGTCAACAGTTGACTTCCAATAGAGGTGTCCACCACAGTCCCCTGCATGAAATTCTTGGAGAGCCTTATCAGCTTCTTCCTTCAATAAAAAACTTAACAAAATGCCTTCATGATTTTTCCAAAATAAAGAATTATCTAAGATGCAAAATTTTGAAGACTTCATTTTCACAAATCTATTCTTTGTTCTGGACAACCCTGGAGGAGCTTGCAGGATTTGTAACACATAAATAATATAAGCATACCAAGGTGAATTTGAAAAGGCCTAGCTGATCTATGGAGTTGCCATCTCCTGCTCGTTATCTAGCTCTGCAATGAGATTTATGTCTAGGGCTTGGCAATTAGTTTCTGCCATGAGTTTAGCCAATCCCTGACCTTTAATTAGCTTGGTGGGTTTTATCTCTATATCATATTCTAAGATAGTAGCTATCCACTTTCCTCTTTTGCCATCAACTCCATCCTGAGTTAGGATGTCTTTGACTACTGCATTAGGAACGTAAGCTATTACATGAGAATACAAAATATAGACCCTAAAATATTTAAGAGCTTTTACCAATGCAAAAGCTTGTTTCTCCATTATTTTGTATTTTAACGATGCATCTCTAAGAGCTTTACTAAAAAATGCTATGGGTTTTTCACATCCTTGATCATCTTTTTGTAGTAAAACTACAGCTATGGTGTGTTCTGATGCAAAAGAAAAAATGATGAAGTCTCTATCAAACTGTGGGCTTGTGAGGACTAGTGTTCTTGTTAAGGCTATTTTAATTTCTTCAAATGATTGTTTAGCCTCAATTGTCCAATTAATGGTTGAACACTTCTTTAACATGTTATTTAATAATCTAATGAGTTCAACTACGTTAGAGATAAACCTCCTTAAAAAATTAATCTTTCCTAAAAATGCCTATAACTCTTTAACGTTTCTGGGATAGGGAATTTGTAAAATAGCTTCGATCCTGGAGGGGTCAATTCAAATGCCATCCTTAGAAATGATATGACCTAACAATTTTCCTTCCTCCAATCCGAACAAACACCTCTTTGGATTCAAAGAAATACCATATTTTATGCACTTTAAAAAACTTGCCTGAGAAGCTCCAATTGCTGCTGATCTGATTTAGAAAAAACAGTGAGATCGTCAAGATATATAACAAGAAAATCATGAATTTCTTTCGCAAAGGCAATGTCCATTTCTCTTTGAAAAGTTGCTCCTACATTTTTTAGTCCAAAGGGCATTTTAATGTACATGAAGGTACCCCATGGTGTTGTCAATGTTGTTTTCTCTTGGTCATCAAGATGAACTAAGATTTGGATAAAACCTGAAAACCCATCTAAAAGTGAGATTCTAGAAGAGCCAACTACCCTTTGCAATATATGGTCCATTTTGGGTAACGGATAGTTATCTTTCAGAGAGACCTTGTTCACATTTCTTAGGTCAACACATAATCTTATTTCACCTGTTTTTTTTCTAGTAGGTACAAGATTAGATATCCATTCTGAGAATCTAATAGGGGCAATAATCCATGCTTCATACATGCGTTTGATTTCTTTCTCAATTGATGGTAATAGCACAGGGTTAATTCTTCTGAGTTTTAGTTTAAAGGGATTTTGATTTTCTTTCAGAGCAATAGTGTGTTGAATGATAGAGGCATCATAGGATTTCAAATCTTCATAACTCCAGGCAAAGACATCCTGGAATTCCCTCATAAGTTCAACATACTTTAGCTTCTGATCAGGAGGTAAAGATTTTGACAATTTTATCAATTTGGGATTATCCTGTGTTCCTAAGTTATACTCTTCGATGTCTACTTTTAAAGGCTCCATTTTAAGTTTCTTTGGAATGTCATTAGAGTCAAACAAATCTTCTAGAGGAGTCAATCCTTTGGGTAAATGATTGTCCTTTAGGTTGATAACCTCTATTTCTTCTTCAATTATTTCATCTAGGTCCATTTGTTTCAGGTCTTGAATTTCTTTTTGTGTGAATTTGGTTGGGTGAAGCATATTTATTGAATTCTCTTCCGAAATGTTAATTTCTACCTCATTTATTTGATTAGAATTAGTAACTGTATCAACATCTATTTTGAGGTTAGAAAATTCCTCATCTAAAGTTAAAAAATTATTAATCTGCTTATCACTATCAAAAACTTGCCAGTTCTTAAGATTATCAGGGATGGCTAGTTTGTGCCTAATCTCAGCAGTATACTGATGATTAGGTTGAAAAGGTAATTTGCAAGTGCTGGCAAACATGGCCAGCTGTGGGCTTGCATGTTGTGTTTTCTAGGAATAGTTGCAAGCTGGGTTTCCAAAAAAGTGTTGAGGATTTCTATGACTGTTCCTCTGTAATATCCTAGTCTGGGATCCCTAGTTGAGTAAGTTCCTTTAATATGTTTAACTATTAATTATGAATCTCCCATGATGGACACCCTTATAGCTCCTAATCTTTTAACAAGTTTAAGACCTAACAAGAGAGCCTCATATTCTGCCATATTATTGGTGCATCTAAAATTTAATCTGTAGGCATGGCCTTCAGCATGATCATTTTCTAAATTGTACACCCAAACTCCTGCTCCTACTCCTAGTTTATTTACCAAGCCATCAAACTCTAAATGCCAAAGGATTTCATGTTCATAATTTGTATCTGGGGTAGTGGGAACTTGTTTAACCATGGCATTTGGGTTTTCATTGTCATCTGATTTTTCTTTGTTATTTGATATTTCCTGAATATGAACAGTTGATTTTTCTTTTTCAATTTCTTTTGGTTCTGCTGCTAAAACATCTAAAGTATTTGAAGGACTAGCTTCTGCATTGTAAAGAATGAAAGAATCCATATCAGAGTGTACTGAGTAGATGGGGAAATTTTGGGGTTTTTCCTGACTACTTACTACATATTTCATCAATGTTTCTCTGTATAGTTTCTTGGGTTGTCCAAAAACCGATATAGTGGCATATGACATATCCAGTTGAAGAGATCCCTGAAGCTTAGCACCCCAGGATCTTGACAACAGCATGCCATATTTGGGTGGTATATCAGCTACCACTATGTCCATTAATATTGTTTTTGCAGGATATTGAACCAATGAAACACATAAGTCTTTTATCAATCCTAAACATCTCACTTGGCTGGAATCAAAAGAAAACAAATCTTTGTATGGTCTAGTGATGTCTAGGTCTAGATTTTCCATGACAGATTTGGCCATAAGATTGTGAGATGCACCAAAGTCAAACATGGCATTGTGAAGAATCTTATCATGTATGTTTATGCTAACATAGAAGGGAGGAATTCCTCCTTCCAATGGTTTCCCATTCACTTCTGGGAAAAATATTAACTCAGGTTGATCATCATAAAGATTCGCTGAGTCTTCAGTTCCAATAATTTTCAGTGATTTATTGATTTGAGTCCGATAAACATCATGTTTAGCTAATTCAGATAATGGAATAGAAATTTTCAACTTGCCAACTTCTGCTTCCAGATTAAAGGACTTTTCTATTTGGGATCTTGGATTTCGAGTAGCCATGTTTTCTATGTCTTTCTCCTTTTCAGGATTAGATTCATGATTTTTTGATTCTCATAAATCAACCTTTGGAGTTTCTTCCATAGTTTCCTTGGAAGGAAGGGAAGTGGAAGGCTTTTCATTGGTTGGTTGATTATCAGAGACATCTTCAATTATGGGGTCAGGAGGATTAGTGTTTGGTCTAGAAAGAATTTGCAAAGGTTTGGTTACTGTCTTACCTTTTTTGGGCTGATTTGGGACTATTTTCCTGTTTGTTTCAGGGACATCAATTTTCCTACCTCTTAGATTGTATTGCTTGTGCACCTCAAAGACGGTTGAGTCATATCCTTGCCTAAAGTCGAAAGATTCTCCTGATTGGGTTTGGAACTATTTAAGTATGTGGGCCTCTTGATCATCTTGGGATAAGAAAAATTCTTCTTCATCATCAAGCCCCATCAAATTGATTTGAGTATCTTCTTCTGGGCCTTCAAAGTGAGAAGCTTCTGCATAGTTCTCCTAGAAAGGGGGTCTAATGTTTTGATCAGGACCATTCTTTCCAATGTTCTGGTTTTTATTTTTCCTAAAATTAGGATTTCTCCCTACATTAGTTTGTTGGCTATCCCAAGGAGATTTCCTTTCAATTATCTCCACTCTGTCTCCTAGTCTATCCATTCCTTTAATTATGGCATCTAGCTTTTGTTCGAAGGGTGAGCTTTCTTCTTTTAATGGTATCCTCCTTTCACTCCTAGCTTTGGATCTTTTAGAGAGTAGGTTGGCTTCGACGCTTACTGCTATGCTTTGCATATCTTCCAATGTAGGAGGGTTTCGTTCTCTCAGCTGGAAAGCCATATCAAAATCAAATCCATCAGGGAATTTGATTAAGGCTAAGCCAGGTGGAGGCCTAAGATCAAGGGGAATGGCACTATACACACTATTAAATCTAGTGCAATAGTCTTGAACAGTTTCTTGTGGTCCTCTCTTGAGGTTCTCGTATTCAAATAAGATCTGAAGGGGGTCTTTTCTTTTCTCCCATCTGTTCAGGAATTGTTGGTAGAGGGCTCTAAGATTGTCTATACTTTGAGGGGCTAATGCTCTGAACCAAGTTCTAACATCTCCGGTAAGGCTTTGCACAAAAATTCTCATTTGCACATCAGCAGTGTCTATTTCATACATTTCGAAATAATCAGTCATTTTCCTAGTATGTTGTTGGGTTGTATAGGTTCCAGTGCCATCAAAGGATGTGATCTTACTTTGATAGTCAGGAGGCATTGCACCTAGATTAGCTGGCAGCACAAGAGGAGTATATCTGTTAGCCATTGTTGTAGGTAGTGTTGAAACAACGACTGGAGTTGGGGTAACAGTGGATGTTTGAGGTGTGGATGGAGGACTAGGAGTTAAAGTCAACTGCGGAGTGGTTTGAGGTTGAGAGATATGAGGGACGGATGAGGAGCTTGCAGAAAAAGAAGTGACTACAGAAGGATTAGGAGTTCCTTCAGTGGTAAGATCAGATTGAGGTGAGTTCTGCAAATGTCTATCAATTAAGAAATTAGCTCTTTGAACTTCGATTTCTCTGATGAACTCTGGGTCTTGGACTAGGTCTATTAATTCAGAATCAGATGAAGTTCGAAACAAAGAGGTTTCAAAGTACTCATCAAAGGGGAGGTCTTCTAGGAACAGCCACTCAACAGGACAAGATTGAGATCTAAATATGGGTCGAGGGATAATAGAACTTTCTTGTCTTCTAAGAATTTTGGGGATCAAATTGGGGTTCTCGAACACTAGGGGTGGATTAGGGTCAAAATTAGCCCTAGTGTATCGAGTTCTTTCTGAAGCCAGATTTTAGGTCTTTCGTTTTGCAATTTCTTATAAAGACATCAAAATAGCTTCTATGAATTCTTTAAGATGCATGTAATCAAACTTTGTGTTTATTAAAAATTTGTTTTGACTGACGAATTGGTCTTCCCTAGTGGAGTCGCTACTATGTTATCACTCAGATTTTCCCTTAGAAGTTATCAAAAGAAGGGACACTCCGAGGTAACTACAATCCAATCTTTTAAGTACAGAATCTAGCCAATCTGTACTCAGAGAGGGCTCTCTCTTTATGATTGTTTTGTGAAATATTAGGCTAGCTATGAAAGCTTGTAGGGGATTTTTGGTTGAATGGTGGAATTCTGGGAACAGATGGATAGAGCAAGGCCTTCAAGCCATTGGGTTATGGAGTCAATCGAATACTGGCTTAGCTGGATCAGATCACTTACTAAAGGGAAAACTCACAAGGCAAGATAGTAAAACAAAATGCAAATGTCAAGTTCATGTGGATGAGATGGTTTTAATCAGGGAGAAAGGGCAATGAAGAATCCTTTAACGTGGTCAAGATGAGGAACAGAAGAGGCCTATCAACAAAGGGCAATTAAGAATTCTTTGTTCAATTGAGCCAAAGGGATAAACTACGAAGTAAGGGAGCATTCAAGAATTCCCTAACTATGATAGTCTAGCAAAAAACATTGAGAAGATAAATAGTTTAAAATAGAGTGCAGTAAAGCAATTTCTGAAAAATCATTACTCATTTATCATTCAGGTTTTATGAAAACACATATGATTATTAATAAACAGAGGAAAAACAATAATAAACAAGAGATATAGAATACTTATTTGATTTCTGTTTGACACAAGTATCCCGTGAACAGACTTTACTTTATTCCTTGATCCAGCGAGCTATACAAGTCTTGGTATAATAGCACTTCAATCCTAGAAGAAAATGTCTATAGAAATGTCTTTGAATCCACCCCTAATACTTCGAATACAGAAGTATTTATACAAAATTTACATCAAAATATCTCATAACTAAATGAGATTTATTCTAGGAAAAGAAAATATCTATTTACACAAATATAGAGACAGATGGTCTCGAATATAGTGACAGATAATGAACTGATTTTTGTTGTCCCTATTTTTGTTGAAGGAGCTGGAGGTATGCTCTACGAATCTGCATATTGCTGTTGTTTTAGTAACTCTGTGATGGACATCTGATTTGATCTTTTGAACTGATACTCTTTCACCTGTACACCAGTATTCATCCTTTTTACCAAAATTTACTGTGGTAAATATTTCTATTTACCTCACTATTTACCATGGTAATTTATAGGATGTCTGTCATGTTGGACCACCAATCATTGTTTGTTATTCTTGTTTTTGTCAGCTTCCTTTAAATTTCATCTACTTTTGTATATTTTACAAAATTGGGTTGTACTGGGAATAAGTGCTTTACTTCATGTTCAATGAAAAAGAGGTTCTCTAAACCGTCGTACAACACTTTCCCTGTTGGTAATGCCTTGGCTAAAGATGAACTAGCTTGATTTTAGCTCGCTGATGTAATTTGTTAATGTACTCAATCTGAACCATTAATTTATCATTGATGACTAAAGGACTGGGGAGTCCTTTCATTCTCAAGATGTCAAATTTCTTCATGAACTCATCTATATCTTCCTGCATGCTTTGACATCTTCGTTCCAGGCCTTGCATCAGATTCCTTTTGGTCAACACTTTCTTTATTTTGAGGATGGTAGCAGTCCTATCCTTAATGTCTAATTGTTCTAACTGTTGCCTATTTTTACTGTTCAGAAAATTGATTAATCTGGTAGCTTCCTCAAGTTTCATGCCTAGCTCTTCTCTAGTCTTCTTAATTTCTTCAAGAAAAAGCTTTACTAAATCAATCTGTTCAAAAATAATCTGAATTGATGACCAAATATCATTGATGGAATCAATGATATTGGTCCACAATATTTTCTTGATGTTTTTCAAAGGCTTTTCAAATGATAGATCCTTCTCCAATGCTTTAATTTGCTGTGTCATGCTTTTGTTTTTCCTTATTTCTTCTGCATAATTCATCTTGGATATATCATATTTCTGTTCCAAGGTAGTGAATTTCTCTTTTACTTTCTACAGCTTAGTGACTTAGAGTTTCATTTCTTCCATGGATTTAATTAAGTCCTCTGTGCTCTGTGTTGATGTACTTTCCTATGATGTACCTGTTGTCTCTATGGGTGCAGCTGTTGCCAAAGGAATGTTTGGTGCTAAAACAGTTGCCAGTGTGGAAGGGACTACTGTTGAAACTACTGGCACTACAGTTTGAGGCTGTGTGGTCAACTCACTCTGCCTTGACTACACTGCTTTCTCCAATTCCTGCTCTGTTTCCTTTAGTTGCTCGTTTAACTTAAGGACCAAGTCCATAAGTTCTTCTTCATTTTTCTTCTCTAACACTTTAGCAGTTTGAGGGTGAATGAGTGGTGGCAACTTCAATTGTTTCCTAAGTGCAACTATGTCTTCATTCTTTTTCTTAATTAAGCTTTATGTTGCCTTAACATCTTTTGGGTCATGACCCAACTCAATTACTAACTCTTCCAATGATTTTATCCTGTTATCTTTTGCCTGTGAGGAGGCCTTTTCCAGTTGCAAATGGGTTGTAGTGTTGCTCAATGAATTTTGCAATCTATGAGCCATCATTGCTTTGCTGGTCAGTGTTGAGTAGACGATCTCACCTGTTTTCTTGTGTAGTTCAATCTTATCAATGGGGTGGATGTCTTTGGCCATGGCTTCAAAGTCAGCCTTGAGATAATCTGCCAAGGATTTTGGCTGCAGCACTGTGGGCTTTAGGAAACTCATTTGCATTTTGCCCTCTTTGATGTCAAAGGCTGACATCAATCTGGTTTGGTTTGAAGGGGCCATCTTTAAGTACTGAGCAAAGGCTTGGGCCTTCAGTTGCTCATTATTTGTCTTAATTTCTTTAAACTTCCCCTTTATATCTATAATTTTCTCAGAAGAAGACCTAAGAGATGAAACTTCTATGCTCTATTGTCTTTCTAGCTCTTGCCTATGTGAACTTGAGGGTGTCCCACCTGTTGGGAATGTTTGTAAACTATCTGTCCCTTCTTTTCTCATGCTTTCTGTAGTTTCTCCAATGAATTCCTCCTCTGAATATGGATTCATCCTTTCCCTCTTAGCAAAGGGTTGATTTGTGGGTATGCTTGGAGGGGTAGCTGCTTCTCTGTCTCTTTTTAGATTCTTTTCCTCATTTAGAGGAGTCTGTAGTACTGGAGGATTTCCCATACTAGTTTGAGCTGGATGTGACTGTGGTGGGTCCAACTCTACAGAGATTTCAGGCTGCTGCTCTGATTTCTCTTCCTGTTATGATGTAGATGGACCTGTTTACTGAGTTTTCCTCTGTGGAGGCTCGACTGTGGGAGCACTGGTTTCCTAGATTGGCCTTTGGGAAGACTCTGCATGCACCTGTATAAAGGAGTCTAGGTCAAGTCTCTTCTCCAAATCTTTCATCACATTCTCAACTTCAACTTTATCACTATCTTGCTCTATCAATGTCTCTTCCCTCCATTCATTCATATTGGCACACTGTTCTATTTCAGCGATGCTGTGATGGATATAAGGTGATAACTTGTGTTTTATCCTTCTATCACAGATGAAACTGTGAGGATCATAGGCCCAAGCAAAGCTTTTCTTTAAATGCATCCTCCTCTCTATGATTTGTTCTGCTTCTTGCCCTGCTTTTTTGTTGTTGCACACAAATGGGCCTAAGTGGTCTTTGATTCTCAGCTGGGCTTTCTTCTTTTCTTTCATGAAATGGATTTGATCAGAGTTGATTATTTTCTTGTAGTACTCCATGGCAAATAATCTCATGGGGACGTACTTGGGCAATTTGTAGGGAGGCAATTCACACCCATAGACTCTGATCTCAGTATGATTCTGGTATAAGTACTAGTCACCTATCCTATACTGCTTTGACAACTAAAGGATTCTTTTGATATCATCATTGATTCTAGGAGGAGAACTTCCTGTCAGTATGGTAGTTATAGGATGGACAAACTGATCAATGAAATATATATATGAATAGGAAGAGGAGGGTGAGAAGTGAAAAATAGAGGTCCAGAAAATGACTGACCTAGGGCTACCTTTTGTATCAAGCTTATGCACAGAGAAAGGGAACTTGTCAGATTGATAGTAAAGGAAGAGGTGATATATGACTGTAGAATACTTAAACACTCTCTCATTTTCTAGCCTCATGAACTGGTCATGGATTTTTTCAGCAATGAATGCAGCATAGTCATATTTGACAGCAGGAGGTTGTCCAGGGGTGAAGATAGACATGAGAACTAGGGTCAATTCATAAACAAACTCACTAGTATTGAAACCCATAATGGCAGCAATCATATTAACAATATTTCGGTCCATCTCAGTGAAGAAACATGTCAGATGGGGAGGGGGATCTTTTGGTAGATGATTATTACCCATGAAGGTATGGAAAATACGGCTGAGTTCAGAATTAGACATTTTGGTGGATTTTTCTAGTAATTCTCCAATGGAAATGGGAGTGAGGTTCTTGCCGGGCTGAAGCTGTAACATTTTGTTAATTGAATCAGCAATAATGGTAAACAAGACTGACTAGTTGGGGGACATTACGGCTCTGAGGTTAGGGTTATAATTGGCCTGACATTGGTGGATGATGTCGGGAAAATGTGCACAGAAGGGAATATGTACTTTGGGAGATTTGATTCTCAAAGTCCTGTGGTATCAGAATTGTTTATGTAATCGTCTCGTCATCGACAATATACTTTTAGGGGGCACTTGTCAGGTTCAAGTTCCTTTATTTGGAAGTCTTTATCTACTAATGGAAGGTAATCCAAGTCTTTATGAGGAGCATTGACTGGAGGTACATTGAGGGCCACGGGGGTTTCCATCCTGGTTCTTGTGTTTTCAGGGACGAAACTGGGATTTCCAATGAAATTGTTGAAAACAGAGGTGTCTGGGAGTTTTAAATTAAGCTTGGCAACTCAAACATACTGAAAATTTTGGGGTTTAAAGAAATTTAGAGGAATTCCAGTATATAACAAGGTTTCCGGGAGAAAGTCTGGTAAATACCTATTTCTGGGCAACTGGTAAGGATGTTCACTTTCGCAGGATGCACACAGTACACTGGAGCGGCGTTGAAGGGCAACGTTCAATGTGGTTGACAGTTTGGGGACGAATTGGTTTATTTGGACATATTGCGTGCATGCATGGACTTTTTCTGGATAAAGGGCGAAAATGGATTACCCTTTGTTTTTTATGCAAAGTCAATTTTTTGGTGGGTTTGGCGATAAGGGCAAGTGACGTCAACTTAATGATGTGACGTTTTGTCGTTTGTGGGAGGTGGTAAGCGGGTTTTATTGCACCACTTATGTGAGGTTGGCGATATTGAGGGTGGGCCACGCGATTCCACTTATCAACTGACACATAGCATTGGCGGTATTGGGAAAACCGCTCATATCATGCGTATAACGTCCGACCAAAAGGCTCGCGCGATATGAGCGATGGCCGTCGGATCTGGGAGATCCGATCTAACGGTGGTCGGGGATTGGGAAGTGACTGGTGTTTAATGGAGGGGGCCTGACGTTAATTTAAAAACTTTTAATTACATCAGGGGTAATGCGATTGGTCAAAAAGTTATTAATTAATCGTGAGGATTAATTAATCCTTTATTTAGCATGGCGGGGGTCGGGGTTCTTAACTAGTCGCGGGTTGACTAATTAATCCCATTTATTCAAACTTTATTAAGGTTATTTTGCAACCGGGGGCGAGATATGTAATTTTTTGGGTTTTTTAATAATAATACGGGGAAAGGGTAATTTTTTTCGGGATTTAGATAATAATACTAGTTAGAAGTTAATATGATTATGGAATATGAAGTGCGCTAAGTAAAAATGTTTCCGAAAGCAGTTCATCATATAACATTACTTAGGCTATTATAAGGTTTTAGAGATAAAATGTTTGAATTTTCCTAAGTAAAATAGGATTTTACTTAGGAAAAGTTTTATAAAGGGAATGAGTGACTTTATTAAGGGGTAATTGTTGATGAAGGGGATTTAAGTACTTTAGGCATTCCAAATTATTGGGTCGAGGGTCCGATCCCTCCAAAATTTAGGGAAATGCTCTGAGCCCCTCTAACTTGTTTATAGGTACCTTTAGCACTTAGGGGAAATTAGTGAATTTTTAGGAAAAAATGGAGTAAGGAAGTTAATTAATTTGACTTTGTTTCCTTGATGTGTTGTCTCTAATGTGAGTTGTGCTTTTTCCAAGTGATGAAAGAAAAATATTTAAGCATTAAACTTAACCATTCACCACACATTTATTCTACAATCATCATCTACTTACCCTACCTACTTTATCCTGACATTTTCACTTCTTTATTAGGGTGCACTTAGACTGACAAACCCTTTTCACACTTTCTTTTCTTTTACATACTGATATCTATCCAAAACTACACTTATTACATCCAAGGGCTCAGATTAAACTGTTGAGCTCCTTTTATTTACTCTACCTATCTACCTATCTGCCAAGATTAAATAGTTTCGTCAGATTTTATTCTCTATCTCTAAGCATGAAATTCAAAACATGGAATAACCAAGATTAAACTATTTGGTTACCATGGATTGTGGCATAAGTAACAAGTTGCACACAATCTTTATTATGCATAAAGTAAATAGTAGTGGCATTTAGACTTGCACACTTTCATGGTCTTTTCTTTTTGTTGGGGTTCATTTTCTTTCATTTTTTAACCTTTTCTTTATTCTTTTTCTAGGGTATACCCTCTACATTTTTTAATTTTTTGTTCTTCACAAATATGAAAAACATTTGCAACAAGCAAAGGTATGAACATATTTCAGAGTTAAACCAAGTCAATCATGATATATGACACCTATTGGTATAGGGGCATAACAGTGGCTTCACTTGCGGATAACTTGTTTTACTTCATTGCATTAAATATATGGGCATGTGTTTGATCCACTGGGTTCTTTTTGGAGTCGTCTACTAAGGCGGAGGAATTGCCCGGAGGGCCAAAAGTGGCCAGAATCCGGGCAAAAAAATTTCAAAAAATCTTGTAGAGGCAGTGTTTGAATCGTGTTTTTGATGGTGGAAATGGATTCAGCACCATCAAAAACATCTAGGACACCTAAAATTTTGAAGTTTAACAACTTTAACTTGGATTTACAAAAATGCTTGCCGGATTTTCTCTAAATATGACCAGAATTTTCATAACTTTCCAGGCAATTCCTCCAACTAGTTAGACTACGACGTTCTTTTTTGTGTTTGTGTGTGTTTACCACATATTTATTTCACCTGGGTTAACATTATAAAACAACAAACCAGACTTCTATGTCATTTCACGAGAGGCTTATTTTCTAGTCTATAGAGCCATTAATGGGTTGGGCTATATAGGTTAATCATTAGATTTTTACTTGTTTAAATTTAATGGTCGGGTAGGTACAACACCACCTCATTAATGGACCTGGCTGGTTAAACATTGTATTAATGGACCTATAGCCTGTTAAATATTGGTTATCGTCATTTCATGTTTAACTTTCAGACACATAAATTAAAAAAATATCCACTAGGTTTTATTTTTATGTCCATTCATATTTATTATTTATTTCACTCAAAATTATATTATAAAACAATAGATAAACGAGACTCCCATGTCATTTCATGCTTCGCTGATTACATTATAAAACAACAAATAAACAAGACTCTCATGTCATTTCATGCTTACCTTTCACACACCGAGATTAAGGAAATAAACTCCTCCAAATCAAATAATAAAACACAATAATCACCAACAATACATAAGTATTGGCATATTGAATTTTTTTTTTATTTTTTAAATAATTTTTAATATTAACAATTCTATTTAAAAACCTGTAAATTAAAAAATAAAAATTTAGGTTTAAAAAAATTTAACTTTAATTCTTAAAATATTCAATTTAATATTTATTAAAATTTTAATAAACATTATAATTTTTTTTTTAATTTAATATTTATTAAAATTTTAATAAACATTATAATATTTTTTTTTTTTTAAATTTACAAATGAATTTAACTAGTAACAAATTACAATATAACTTTGTCTTTCCCCAAAAAAAAAAAAACATTAAAAAAATCGTCATGTCATTCAAGTATGCCAAAAACTTGATATCAGATAACGTAACACTTTGTACTTCTTCAATAAAAATGGATACGCTTATGCACTGATGCTTATCGAATCAAATTCTTCCACCTGACATCCACTACTCTGCAATCTTGACCGTACACGTTAGAAATAGGGCGGTCATTCAAATCGTTCACTTCCCAATCTCGATGACTTTTGTGGGAGTTGTAATCAATTTTGTTTTCAAATTCAATGAGATGATGTTTGCCACTTTATTTTTAATTTATAGTAATTTTGTAGTGGTTTATTTGTTATATTAATTTTGTAGTGGTTTACTTGTTATATGTTTTGAAAGGTTTTTTTAATTTATTTTATGATTTGATTTGTTTATAAAGTTAAGTTGTGAATTTTTTATAATATAGTTGTTTTGGAGTTTTTTAGGGTGTTGAATTTATATATGTAAACTCTCTACAATATGATTGTTTTGGGAATTTTTCAAGATTTTGAATTTATATATGCAGTTTTGTTATATGTTTTGAAAGGTTTTTTAATTTATTTTATGATTTGATTTGTTTATAAAGTTAAGTTGTGAATTTTTTATAATATAATTTTTTTGGAGTTTTTTAGGGTGTTGAATTTATAGGCGTTGTCTATAATGCGACTTTTTGGAGATTTCGGTGACAGAATCTGGCGGAAGAAATTGAGGTTAAATCTTGATTTGTTGCAGTTAAAATGGTTTTTTAACTGCATATTTGGATTCAGCACCCTGAAAAACCCCTGGGACGTTTTCATTGTGCAGAAACTAGCTATCAAACTTGCGATTCCAATAAATTCCTGCCGGATTTCGACCGGAAAAACCCACCAGAAAAGCTTTCAAAAAGTCGCGTTATAGACAACTGCGAATTTATATATGTAAACTCTCCACAATATGATTGCTTTGGGAATTTTTCAGGATTTTGAATTTATATATGCAGTTGAAAACTATTTTTAAATAATATATCAACTAAAAAAATATCCTTTGATTATGGTGGAAAACTCCAAAACATATAATATTTAGACAATTTCATAGTTTATGGAGATCCATAAACTGCCTTTGCATTAAGATTCACAACTATGGATATCTGCATTTATATATTAATTTTATTTTATTATTAATTTTTTTAACATGTTTCTTTACATCTTTTTTTTTTTGCTAAGTAAGTCTAAACTATTATTCACAGTAAAAGAGTAAAATTACAACAAGCTGAGCATGGTGAACCAACTAGCCTGAGAGTAAGGCCGTTTGAGCCAGACATTGTCCAAAACTGAGAAATTGGACGAGATTTCCCACGCAGGGGATCCAGAAGAACACAAACAACATGCAAACACAACAGAAACTAGAAATTGATCTCGACACAGTAACAGAGACAGACTTTGACACATTGAGCCAAAAAAACCTTTTCAACTGGGCCGCAAAAACCGGTTAAGCAACTGCAAAGCTGGATTACTCATCAGGTGACTCCTCCACGATCCTGCACCAACCCCCTTCATTCAGGTCCTGAGCTTGGGCCGCTGCATTATCTTGCATGTCTGGAGGAGCAGGAGCCATTGGATTAACATTGACAGCGCTGGCCGGCGGAACCATCCCGAGCTGCAAATCGGCAATTGGCCTCGGAGTATTGGGATCACCCACATCCTGTTCATCCTCTGTGAGTGGCATTGGAGCACTGGGATCGCCCTCATCTTGGGCTTCCTCTAGAAAGAGGACAGAGACATGAGCCGTGATCCGAGGGCGATTAAGGGAGCAATTGAAAGTAAAGATAGCAGAGCCAAAGGAGGGCGAATTCGAAGAGCCTGGAGAGCTTGGGTCGAGGAATTGACTGGGCCTCAGAATGCCCTCATTTCCACTTCGAGGTCGAGGATCCTGACTCATGGCGACAGACCCAGAGGACGGGCGTGAAGGGGTGCCCCGTCCTGAGCCTCTGCGGCTGAGCATTCTCTGGCGGGGCCTCGGCATTGCAACAATGTTAAAGTAATCACCACGAACAGCAGGGGAATACCACGCGAAGAGAGCGCGCTGGTTTGCGTTTGTGCGCCCACCACCTCAGGAGAGGGCCGCTGATAAAAACCAGAGCTCGACCCCCACGAAGCCCATGCACCTGCAGAACCCGCAACCATCCAAAACAGTATGAAACACAACAGCATATAGCCATGGCTGAAGCCGGCTAATAAACAGTTCCCACCACCTCGATACTCTCCCGCCATAACTATGATACTCTCCTGCCATAACTATGGCATTCATGGGAGCCGAAGACTGATAGCCATCGTCGCATGCGAATCGGGACGGCATATTAATGCTGGTCTCAGACATTCCTTTACCCTTAATGACACCCACCTGCAGGCGCTCCTCCTCCCACATGGCCTTTTGTCCGATGATCATGGCTGGCAGGTGGCTTCGCTGCTTCGCCCACCCCAGTCCCATCACACTAAATGCAATTCGAATCACCCGCATCCGAGGTGTTTCTTTACATCTTAAGAAGACAAACTCTTAGCAAAATAAAAACATTTTTAGAGCAATACTCCGCACCAAAAAAAAGTATAATATTAATATTATAAATTAAATTTTTTAATATGTAAATTTTTTAAATTATAATTATTAATAACATATATTTCTTTTTATTTTGAATTTCTCATGATTTTGGGAGATTAAATTTGTTGAGGTGATATTTTTTATTTATAAAATAAAAAAATATGCTTAAATTTCATTATAAGTATAAAAAGAAGTTTTACAATCTCTTGTAGCTAAGTAAACTGGCACTATATAAATTTATATATGGTTGGTAAACGTCAATAGACATCAAGAACACTTATTTCATGATACATTTCACATTGTCAAGATTAAAACAATTCATAAAAATGAATTAAATTATAACTTTATTTCAAATTATTATTATTGTAATTAATTTTAATAAGATATTAGTATATGAGTTAAACATATATACATGTTTTAAAAAACACATCATAAACCCATGAGGTGTAGATCACTTGATTTGAGTGGGGTTTAGTCCTTGCCAAGTCTTGGTTTCAAACCTCTTGGAAATGGGTTGTTCATTTAATTTTCTTCAATGAGAGATGAACTCTTCTTCCTTTGTTCTAGCATCATGGGCTTCTTCAACTTTATCTTCTACCGTAAAGATTATAATGCTTCAATCTACCATAAAGATTGCAATGCTTCAAATCTATTACTAGAGGGAGATTGAAGCCTACTGGAATGAGGCCTCTTAGGTAGATGCTTCTTGCACTTCCTTGAAACGAAATTGAATGCTCCTTGCTTGACATTATTTGGAGAAGATAGATAGAAGAAAGTTGAGATGCCAAAGCTTTAGAATAACATTTTGCATAGTGTCCATAATCGTGGGAATAATTGCATTTACAAGGAACTTGGTCATAATTCGGGGCCTAAAGGTGGGATCAACCCTCGAAATCAAGATGGTTCACTTCTAGTAGTTCTTTTGCAAAACCCATTTCAACACAAATTCTAGCACAAGAGAAGTTATTCTCCTTGGGATTAGAATGGTACGAAGCCAGCTCACAGAAAGATAGAAAATATAGATCAACGCCTTCGAAATAAGCCTCTTCGAGGGGGCAACCTCCTTTACATTACACAAATGAACAATTCTTCGATGATACAAATGACAATACCTCCTTTCTATATATAGGAATCTAAGGGGTCATAATATAATCAGAGTCGACATAACAATGATAATGTAAGGGTACAACAATAACAATAGTGGGCTTCTATGGGGCACAATAATAACAATATAGAGGCTACATGGGCACAACAATATAATAAGGGGGCTGCACTAATAACAATAGGGGCTACACTAGTAGTATAGGGACCTAACATACCCCTCTCCTTCAAAAAGTGTTGTTTTCAAAGCTTGAGTAGTTTTGGTTGCTTCTATATAAAATTATCATCCATCCATGTGGAATCTTCAACGGGTAAGTTCTTCCACTTGATGAGATACTCTGAAATTGATCTATTTCGTAGTTGTCGATTTCTCGGTTTTGTGACTGCTTCAGGTTCCAATATGATTTTTCCTTCCTTGTCAAGTTCTGGCAATATTGTTTGAACTGGGATCTTCTACAACTTTTGAATGAGTTCCCACCCTGCTTCGTCATTCTTCCATTCATCCCTTGCTTTGTTTATCGAATTTGGTTGGATAATTATACCAAACTCTAGCATTTCTGCAACCATACGTTCAATTTCACTCCTTTGGGCATATGGATATCTGTAAGGCATGATTTTTGGAGGAACACTTCCTAGAATCAAATGAATAGCATGATTATGATCACGAATATCAAATACCTTGGAATGATTATGCAAGACTTTTTGGAGATTTGGAGAAATAGATGATTTCGATGTGGGAACCTCCAGTGAACATAATTGTGCAATTACGCCTCTTTGTTCTTTCTTTAGAAGCTTTTTCATTCCGTTAGAGTTGATTATCTTTCTCGGTTTCCTTGTGATACCCCTTAATTCAGATTCCTTTCCTTCCGAAGAAAATTTCATGAAAAGTTCTTGAAAATTAAAAGCTATTGTACCCAAGGATTGTAGCCATTGGACTCTTAGTACAACATCAACACCACCCATTGGAATGGAAAGCATTGGGCTATTCAATACATATTCTCCCATGGATAGCTTGATATTATCGCACTTTCCAGAGCATTTTATGGTTCCTCCACTTGCAACCATCTCTTGACACTCTAGTGCTAGATATAGGAAGCAATTCAATTCCTTGGCTACCTTACAATGAATAAAATTATGGGCACTGCCTGAATCAATCAACACTATTACCTTTTTCTTCTTGATATGTCCTTCTATCTTGATAGTTTGAGGAGTGGTAAATTTGGCCAATGCATTACAAGATATACTTGGATCCATTTCTTCTTTCTCTAGGCTTTGTTCCTGTTGTATAGCCTCTTCTTTTGACGTTTCTTGTTCATTTTCTTCCTCCTCTTCACAATCTATGTAAATTAATTTCTTCTCAACACACTTGTGACCTTTAGTGTATTTTGTATCACAACTGTAACAAAGCATTTTTTCTCTTTTTTCTTCCAATTGTTGTGGTGTCAACCTTGTAGGTTGTGGAAGGCTAGGGGCAACAACACTTCCATCTTTATATGTGTGAGTGGTAGGCTTCCTTGTTGCCATAATTTTGCTTTCCATTTTTCTTGCCAACCTGAATGCCTACTCCAATGAATCAGGTTCCCAAAGGCGAATCTCATGTTGGATGCTATCCTTTAAAGTCCCTATGAACACATCAATCTTATGCTCCTCTGGAATATCTTTTATCCTTATATTCAATTTTTGGAAGTCCTCAATGTGCTCCATCATTGAACCCTTTTGTTTGAGGTTTATCAATTGGCTAAAAAACGTATTGCTTTTTGTATCCTCATAATGTGTTATCATTTCTTCCGTAAAAATTTCCCAAGTGACAATTTGTTTACGAGAGCAAAGCCATTGATACCATACAAATGGATTTGGCTCCAAATATAAAGTTGCAATGTGTATCTTTTGTGTGTTCTGCACATTATGGAGATCAAAATATTGCTCCATATGTAGTATCCATGTTACGGGATCCTTGCCATCAAACTTAATCATATTGATCTTTGGAACATGGTGGGTCTTTGTTCCAACATTAAAGTCTATGAAATCATGATTAACATTTCTTTTGTTCTCATCATGAGTTTCCTCTACTACCTTTTTGTCGTAAAGAAGCCTTCCTTGTAGCAACTTTGTCAAACCTTCCTTCAAACCTTCCATGTATTTCTTTGAATCTTCAATGTTGTCATTCTTCAAATCATAATTAACATTTCTTTTGTTCTCATTATGAGTTTCCTCTACTACCTTTTTCACCATTAGGAAGCCTTTCTTGTAGCAACTTTGTCAAACCTTTCTTCAAATATTCCATCTTAGCATCCATGCCATTCATCTTAGCTTCCATGTCATCCATCTTAGTTTCCAAGCCATCCATCTTAACTTGTATGCCATTCATATTAGATTTCACACCATTCATCTTTGCTTCTATTACCCTTTATGAGAGTGAAATTTGTTGCATTTGGTCTCGTAATTTTGATATATCATGTTGCATTTCTTCCTCTTCTTCATGATTCATGCTAGAGCTTTCAAGTGGCTTACTAGGTGTTTCCATTTTCTTTCTTCGGGGCAAAAATTAATTATAATTATGCTTCACTATGCCCTTTGAACTTCAACCTAATTTTTTCAACCCAAACGTATGCAAATTTTTAAAAAGACTACACACTTTTTGTTCACTTTATAGAAGCTCAATATTGAATCTCTTATATCTCTATAATTGCAGATATTTGAGGTCTGAAATTGCTTCCTACGTTAGCCCTCTAAGTCCTCTTTCCAATTCCACGAGTCTGATCAAAATTGGATTCTCCAAGAAAGAGTTATGCCCAATCTCCCAAGATGGCCTGATTATATTGTTTTTTAGTAGAGCAAACTTGTACAACATGCCACGTGTCACTATTTCAACCTTTGGATCTGAAAAAGATACAAAGAAAACTACAGTCCGTCCTCTTTCTATAACTTCTTACGAAATTTCAATCTGATGCTCAGAGAGAAAGGTATGACGCTTTTCCCAAGGTCACCTATTTGGAATATAATTCGGTAGTCTGAAAAAACCCTAACTTCCTCAAATCATATCTCCAAAAATATAGCGAGACAAGATCTGAAATTCAGACCCAAGGTTCAGAACGATTTCAGCTCAAATGGTTTTTTTTAGCTTCTTAAACATCGCAGAAAAATCATTATAGCGAAAATTCCACGATGACTTGTTTGGCGCAGCAAAAACCTAGAATCCAAAGCTCTGTTACCAAATGTTATGAAACCAACTCACAAAAAGATAGAAAAGATAGATCAACGCCTTATAAATAAGACTCTTCGAGGGGGAAACCTCCTTTACATTACACAAATGAACAATTCTTCGATGATACAAATGACAATACCTCTTTTCTATATATACGAGTCTAAGGGTTCATAATATAATCAGAGTCGACATAACAATAATAATGTAAGGGCACAACAATAACAATAGTGGGCTTCTACAGGGCACAATAATAACAATATGGAGACTACATGGGCACAACAATATAATAAGGGGGTTGCACTAATAACAATAGGGGTTACACTACTAGTATAGGGACCTAACATAGAACTAGTAATATATGAGCCCAATTTGTATCCTGTGGTTTTAAAAATACTATAAGCCTAGAAAAGAAGGCAGAGATATAAAAATCTAATCCAAACATACATATAAGAACTTTCTTTGTTGGAACTTAAATCTAGAGTCCAATGGGTGAGAAACATGCACCTAGATCCCATGAAATAAGACACGGAACTGAAGATCATATCCATATCCTCTTTCCTTTCAAAAATAAACACAAAAAAAAATTGTTTCCACAGTAGAAAGTACTAGCAAGTTCATGATCTGTGCAATTGCTAGAAGTCCATTTTAAAACAAAGCAATAACTAGGCCAAAGGCTAGTAAAATTACCAATCAACTCTTTTTCCTTATGGAAATTAATGATCTTCTTTATAGAAGAAGAAAACCCCAAATTAAGAGAAGGAATTGCATCCACCATTTTTACAATTATGCTAGGGAGAGTTACTAGGCCATGGGTCAAAGATCCCTAACCATCCACGACATAGTTGGAAATGCCATCGATTTGTTAAAATCAACAACTCTGGGTTGAGGGAGAAATTTTAATCCTCAGCCACATAGAACCACCTTACTTCAACTAGGAACGACACAACTTCAAAACGCACAAGCACAATGACCAACACTTAATGAATGAACATATCAACAACGAGGGTCCTGCACCAATTCTAAAACCCCGAAGTGTGGAATAACTCTAGATTTACAAACCATCACTGCATTGGGTTACATTCACAGGAATGGAACAAGAAAAAAAATGACAACGAGGATCCCACACAAAGATTGAAACCCCAAACTATAGGAAAAACTACATATTTACAAACCAATGCATTTACAAACCACTACATACTCTACAACTATAGACTGCAAATGATTTGGAGTAAAGTGGCATGGACTAAAAAAATCGTAATTGCACTCTCCCTTGACTTCTTTGCTTCTCTTATTCTATCCAACACACTAAAAACAAAAACCGAGAGTGTTATACATCTATGTTGAACTAAACAAGAGCCACGTCGTGGCATGTCACTGCTATTTATATACATGGATTGTCTGCATATAGTTTTTAGTTTATTTGGTTGAAATGATGTGTGTGAAGATGAAATTATTTGAAATCAAAAAACCTCATTGAAGGACACATCGCCTTGATTGCAACTTTGACTGGAGTAGAGCATAAGCACATTCTACTCTATCTTGAGGTATAAGTGCCTACACATTAATGATATATTTTTTCCTAGTGGCCAGTAGATAATTCAACGAGGAAAATGCCAACTTGCTTATAAATCTCGCACTAGCATAACTTGTTAGGGTTCCAGATTTCTACTATTGAGGGAAAGGTATTTTATTAGTTAATAGATTTTTAGAAATAGTATCAGAATCTTCTATTGTTGCTACTTTTGTAGAGTCTTTAGTAGCAATCACCAAAGGTGTTGAGATTAGTGAAAGAGTCACAAGAAATATGCTATAGTCAAATATGTTATGTAATCAATGAGTTGTCACTCACGAAAGAAACAGCATGTGAAAACATTTCATAAACCCACAGGATGAAGTTATAGACCCACCAACATCTCAAAAGAAAATGATGTGAAGATGGTGTAGACCTCTTTTCAAAACTAATAAGAAGAAGTGAAAGTGACAAAGTCATTGCTTGAGAAAAAAGATACACCATGTGAGGAAAACTAGCACGAGGTTGTCTGCCATGATAACCAACCCAACAATGAACAACAATGACCATGGAGTAAGTTATGCTTAGAATTATTGTGATGATTTGAACAACCAATAAATTTCCCTTAGTTACAACAATTCTTTGACCTTTTACGACTTGATTATGATGCCACATATTTGTTCCCACCACTGCATGTACTGCAAACCCTGGAAAGGAAGCTAAGAAAGCAATTTGTATAAATGAGGAAACAACCCTTTCAATGTTTTGTGAGAGTAGAACCAGATGCAACCATGGTAAGAGGGCCATAAACCATGTTTTCATCTCTAGATTGCTCAAACCCAACCACAATAGCCTTGTGATTGAATCCTTCAATGAGCTCAAAATTTCTATATCCAAGAAGAGAAAAATAAATGTTGCAGCTTAACAAAGGTTAGGGGAAGCATAAAAAATCTAGCCAAGAAAAATATAGTTAGTCGCTCACCATCCATTCTTGTAATATAGTCAAATTCACACTGTTTCAACAATGTAGAGCTAAACTTTGTCAGAAACGATTTTTGATACAACGTCCATCTAGGAACAACAATAAACCATTCTTTTTATTTAAATCAATATAAGCCTAGATGAAAAACCTTTGGAGTTATTGTTTGTAACTGCTAATAAGATAGAATTATCCATTGAAAAATATTTAAAAAATAAGAAACCTCTGTCTAAATGTAGAGATGTATAAAAACAATAATGCATCTCACAAATAAATGCAATTTAAAAAAACAAACAGTCAAATTATTTATATTGCTAATAAATAATAGAAACCAAGACAACCAAGTAGACAAACTAATACTTGAAAAAAACACATGATTCAACAATTAGTAAAAAAAAACATTATTTTTCATCCAGTAGAAATTTGTCAATATTAAATGATGGCCAAAATCACAGCATACATAATCTTTATTCTAATCAGAAATTAAGAATGATATATGATATTTCATATCACCTTGAACCATCCATCGTCATTACTAGCACTAAAAGACATATAAACAAAAGTTTGAATTGTTCAGCATGGCTTCCCCTGACCCATAACACAGTTTGTCCTATGTCTGATAGTTGGCCTAACGAACATTTATCTCCATTCAGGCTTAATCTTGTGGCAGAGGAAATACAATTGATATGTGAACTACATTTTTGCAAAATTTAGGCTCAGGCTTGTAGATTGAAAATTCAACATAATAAGTTATTGTACCCTTGAAAAATGTTAGAAATGTACTTCTACAGAACTATCAAGTCAAAACAAAAGGGAATATGATGTTAAAAAATTATACAAACATGTTTTGATATCAATACTTTTTTTCCTTGTGAGAAATTTGTATGCTTTGCATTAAAAGGATTTCAAGAACGAGATATGGCTTTTTCCATACTTTCTATGAAAAACATGTATCTTTAAATTTCTTATCCGTCACTGAAACCTTTAAAGTAAACACGAAAGACCTGGCTTGATCTTTGGTGTGGACATGCATTTTCAATTACACAGTTTAAGATTCAGATTAAAGCTTCGCAACTTGGCCATGCTGTATCTTTATTCAAATAAAAAGATGTGGCTACAGAATGATACAGTCATGAAAACTGCTTGCAAAATTAAATAAAATAATGAAGAATGGGTTTCATATTCGTCGTGGACTTACATTTACAAATACAAAGATCAAGCTTCTCAACTGAAATGACTATCTATAATTACTGCCTCTTTTAAGCTCAAACTTAACGGCTCGCAGATTAGCCTCTATATACAGTCTAATTTTCTTCGGAGTTTATAAAAAGTTAAAAAACCCAAAACTTTTGAAGAGGCTTAACAAATACTCGATATTTCAAATTTCAGTGAAAGTTGTGCTATTACTTAGTGAATGACATTTCAAATTTCAGTGAAAGTTGTGCTATTACTTAGTGAATGACATTGAAACTTGAATTATGTACTTCGGAGTGAAAACCCTGAGAATTGTCAAAAGTTTTTGTTTTCAAGTTTGGAGGTGGAAAACCTAAGGAATAATGCCTAGCAAGCTTCCACCTCCATTTGGTCGATAACAAGCAACGAGTTACATCTTCGAACTTTTTATAGTCAAAGGAAATGGGTTGTCGAAACCAAGTTACCTGGAAAGCTTGGATCAATTTGGTCCAATATCTTTCAATTTCCAACTTCTAGAGCATTGAATGAAGTATATATTTTCTCAGTAAATTGAAGTTTAAAGAATGTGACATTGTCTGAATGAGCGATGATTCATTGATAGTGGGAAAAAATAGACTTAGGTGGTAGAAGATGAGAAAGTTGCACCCATTACACATGGGTGCACCCGCTTGTCACATCGTCGGGGCGCGCCCGCCCATCGCACATGGGTGCACCTGCTTGTCGCACATCGTCGGGGCGCGCCCGCCCGTCGCACACGACTCGAGTGGGTGCACCTGCTTGTCGCACATCGTCTCGGCGCGCCCGCCCGTCGCACACGACTCGAGTTAGTACGGGTGTCCGTCGCACATGGGTGCGCCCGACTTAACACGGTCGCCTTTAACTGAAGTCGTCCCACCGTCACATAAAAACCAAGCTCTGGCGCCCATCGCACACATGGGCGCACCCAACTCAACTTGTGGACCTGACAAACGCCATGCCGACATAAGCTAATCGTCTCCATTCCGACATAAATTATCCTCGAAAATTAAACCTAAACTTAACTTTGGAGTAGCAGACAAATTTGCAATTTTTTTTATCTCCAATATAAAATAATAGCTCACAAAAGATCTGTGACGCAGGAATATAAAAAACATCTCCCAATATAAAAAAATCATAATTATAAAAAATAATAACAAAATCATGACATTTCATTTTTCATATATTTGATTAAAAAGAATATAAATACGACAATATTGTTTAGGCATTAAAATGGTTCAAACATTTACGTAGAGACTCTACTATATTATGGAGAATAAATTTAAGCGAGGTGCTTGAAGCCATGGCCAACCCACTTGTTTGTACGTTTTGGTTGTGATCCACTAAACCTCTCACACCATGTCAAAGTGGCCTGTTCGGATGCAATTGCTTCTCTTTCTTGAAAAATTTCGATTATCAAAATCAGCGGGTACATTTTACTAATGTGTTTAGTGATACATACATTTTTCAAGGTTTTGTAGAAAAATACATATTAATTTAATATTTTTTAATCATACAATTTTACAGGTTACAACGTTATATTTTTGCTCAATTCATGCCAAGGAAAAAGAGCTCCTAATACTTTTAGGTGTAAAAAGTATAATGTTTGAAAAAAAAATTAAAAGAAAATTCCACAAATTGAGGTGATATAAAATTCAAATTGTATTAATTAATATTTATTTGTTTTTTAGGTATTTGAATGTGTATTTTTTTTATGCTTAACATAATAATGATTAATTTAGAATATATTATTAAATAATTTGTTATTTATTTTGATATTTTGTAAGTGCAAAAATTTGTGGAACCGGTTTGTAAGGTTCATTTGAGGGTAGATTTCAATTTGGTTATTTGGAATCTATAACTTTTCAAAATTAGTTTGAAGTATGAAAGGGTACATTTTGTGCTTAAAACTTTACAATTATAATTATCATCTCATCGAAATTGTTCTAACATTAAAATTTTTCCAACCCTGCAAAGATTGTCAAATTTAAACTTACTTTAATATAATATTAAAAACTAATATAAAAATTTAATATAATAAGAGTTTCTTCATAGTCGCTACTTTATAATCTTTTGCAAGATTAGATTTTTTAACTATGATTGGATTAAGCCTTTATATATATATATATATATATAAACTTTATTTTGGGTTTAAGTTTATATATTTCTATTTTTTTAATAAAAATGTTATAAATTAGAATTAAAGTATAATATTTATAAAATATTTTGATTGTGAAATGAGTTATGGTTTTTAGGTAAGTGATAAGCCATAGTACCGGCCCATGGTATTGTAATAAAGCCTATTTACAAATTAATAATATCCATGGTTAAGAATTTTGTTATATTGTATAAAATTAAATCAAAATTAAATATTTATAAAATATTTTGATTTTGAAATGGCTTATGGTTTATAGGCATGTGGTATTGAAAAGTCATGATATTAACCCATAATATTATAACAAAACTTAAATTTATTTTTATTTTTATTTAGAAATTAATTTTGTGATTTTTAAAAAGACTATATATATTTTTAGTTATAATGTACTAATCAATTATAAATTTTATTTATTTATTTTATTGGAGTGTAAATATCTAATTTTATTTAAAAATTAAATGTATAACTTTTAGAAAGATTATATAGCTTTAAACATGTTTGAGAGTATTTATATAAAATTTCTAAAATTGAAATCACTTTAATATTTTACTTTTAAAAAACGTCTCTCACATTTTGATAACAATAAAAAATAATAAAATTTAAGGTAAAAACAATCACAAAAATTTAAAATTTATTTATATTATTGAGAATTTTAAAATATATTTACATTATTAAAAATTTTAAAATATGTTTATATTAATAAGTTATACAACGAAATAATAAATTTTGACATCCTAAACGACCACGAATCTGACTCTAATCATAGGCCTTTACTTATAACTCTCAATTTTGTCATGCATAGAGTCCCCACAGAAAATAATACTTACAGCCAAAAGAACTTAATATTTGATAGAAATAAAAATGATTAAAAACTAATTTGCTTCCTTTATCTAGTATAGACAACATAGAAGACCTCTATCATAATTTTACTACAACCCTCTCATATTCTATTAACATGTTCTCAATTGAAGTTTCAAATAATAAAAGAAATAGCAAAACCAATCCATGGTATGACAAAGATTGTAAAAGTGCAAGGAGAGCATTTAAGGAAGTTGTTGATGAATCTCTTAAAATGGACAAGATAAAAATATACAAAGTCCTAACTAAAAGGAAAAAGAGGCAGTACATTCGTCAAAGACAGGAGAATCTCTTACACCTCTCTAAGGTTGCTCCTAAGAAAATTTGGAGGCAGATTCTGACTAGGAAGACTAAAGATAATAATAAAATTGCTCTTCACGATTGGAATTCCTATCTTAAAATGCTTTATGAATCTCCAAATGTCATGGATAATTTGGAAACCCTGCTCACAACGAAAGAAGTTTTCTCTTTAGAAGACATTAAGTTTGGGGTTAATCGTCTCGCTAATGGGAAAGCTAAGGACATTGAAGGTTACTAGGTGGAAATCTTAAAAATTGGAGGTCCTATCCTCATCCCCCCACATTCACAAGCTTTTCAATCAAGCAGTCAAGCAAGGGTTCCCTAAACCTTGGACTAAGAGCCTCATTATCCCTATTTTTAAAAGTGGGGATACAAATAACCCCTCTAATTATTGGACAATTATGATCAGCCCTCTCTTAGCCAAGTTATATGGTAGTATTTTGGAAAAGAAGTTAAGTATATGGCTTGAAAGTGAAGGTAAGCGAGCTAAAGGCCAAGCAGGTTTCAGAAGGCATCACTCAATAACAGACCACCTCGTTACGCTTAGGATCATTGCGGAGGAATGTCGTAATGATAAATCCAATTTATTTTGTTGCTTTGTGGACTTTAGAAAGGCTTTCGATACGGTTCCTAGATACAACCTTTGGAATAGATTAAAAGAGCTAAAGGTTCCTCTCGAGTTGAGAGCTGTCGCTATAAGGTTATACGAGAATGTAATTGCCAAGCGAAAGAGCAATGAGGGGTGGTCGAAAGATATTAAGTGTAACATCGGAGTTAAATAAGGTTGCCCCCTCTCCCCTACCTTATTTGGCATTTACATCGATAAGCTTGAAGGCTATTTAGAGGAAGCAAGATGTGATGGCACGATCTTAGCTGGGATAGTCGTCATCCTTCTTCTCTATGCTGACAATCTTGTTCTTTTGGCAAGGTGCCCATCTGATCTTGATAAGCAACTCATGCTTCTTAAGGATTTCTGCTCTACCATGGGTATGATTGTTAACACTGATAAAACAAAAGTTATGATTATCAAATCCAAGAAGGACACTTACGCTAATTTTATGTATGACAATAATAACTTGGAGGAAGTGTATTCTTACAAGTACTTAGGATTTGATATTCATCACAAGCTCAACTGGAACCATAGCATTGAGAAAAGGATTAATGGGGGGTGGAAAGCTTATTTTGGTCTTGAAAATAATTGTAAAAGAACAAACCTCGTAATGTGGGATAAAAAGAAGTTCCTCTTTGAAACTCTAGTCACTCCTGTTATCTTATATGGCTATGAGGTTTGGGGTTGCAGCATCTCCAGAGAATCATGGAGAAAGATTGAGCAAATCCAGAAGCATTTTATAACTTATAACCTGAAAATTAAAAATAATACACCCTATCCTATTCTCCTTATAGAAGTAGGTCTTTCCCCTATTGAGAGCCTAGCTATGATTAGGTTTCTCCTGTACAAGCACAAACTCAATAACATAGACGATCGTAGACTTCCTAAGCTAGCTTTAAATTCCAGCGAAAACCACCTAAGGCTCAATCGGGGGTGGCATAAAGACACAAGGGCCTGGGTAAACTATTGGGAGATCAACGAGAATGATGCATTGCAAAACATAAATAACATTAAAGATATTGTTACTTCTAAGTTCAAAGAAAAAATGTGGTGTAAGAAAGATTTAGCGACTAAAAGAAAATTAAGTTATTATAAGAAGGTCATCAACCCCACCCTAGAAGATCAAAAGTATCTCTCTATTTTAACTAGCTCAAAGAAGAAAATTAATATAGCAAAGATTAGAACGAATTCTCATGAGCTCCATAGTGAAACAGGTCGTTGGGCAGTTCCTAAAACGCCATGGATGGAAAGGATCTGCAATATATGTGAGAATAGGAACATCGAGGATGAAAACCACTTCCTCTTAGAGTGCCTTGCGTACAACCACATTAGATCTCAATTACTGACCTTCCTAGCCTTTTACAATGTCAAAATTATAGTGAGCTCGGGAGACTCTCCAAACTTTTTGAGCATAGGAATAAAATCTTAAATCAAAATAAATAATTTGTTTCTTTAGATCCGACAAACCAATGTTTAGTCTCAATAGATGTTAACCACCACCATCATCATCATCATCAAAAGACTAATAAAAAATTGTTATATTAAAAATATTGTTTAAAACTTTATTTATTATTATTATTAAAATTATTGAAAACATTAAATAACAAGAAACTAGATTATATTCTCAGCTGAGTCAAACTATAAGGGATGAAGAAACAAAATGGAGACTGAAATCAAGGCAACTCTGGTTGCAAGAGGGGGACAAAAACACAGCTTATTTCCAAAAGCAGGCCACGGTTCGAAAGGCCAGAAATACAGTGAGCACAATAAAGGATAATGAAGGGAACAGTTACAACATTCAGGACTCAATAAAGGAAGCAGCCAACAAACACTTTAATAGCCTTCTGACTGAGGATAAAGATGAGGAGGATTATTCAAGCATGCTGCAGCACCTGTCTAAAGGAGTCACACAAGAAATGAACAGCAGTCTTAGAAAAGAAGTAGAAGAAGAAGAAATCCAAGCAGCAATTTGGAGCTTACACCCAGATAAAGCTCCAGGACCTGATGGGTTCCCAATCAGCTTTTATAGAGAATATTGGCAGATGATTAAAAAAGATCTCACAAAGATGATTCGTTGGGTTCTTAAAAAAGGCAAAATGGGGGGATTTACCAACTCCACCTATCTAGCCTTAATCCCAAAAGAGAACAGACCTTCCACTTTTTCAAGATTTCAGCCAATATCTCTATGCAACTCAGCATATAAAATAATTTCAAAAATTCTAGCATCCAGGCTCAAGCCACACCTCCCATTCCTGATCTCAGAAAACCAAGGGGGTTTTCTCCCTAATAGGCACATCACTGACTCTATCCTTCTTATGCAAGAGGCCATCCACTCAAGTTTTAACAGAAAAGAGAAAGGGTTTGTCCTTAAGCTGGATCTCGCCAATGCTTTTGATAGGGTAAGGCATTCCTTCCTGTATGCTGTTCTTCATAAAATGGGATTTGACCCCTCCTTTATCACAATGATCAAAGCTTGTATAACGGATCCCTGGATCTCCCCTTTAATTAATGGGAGACCGTGTGCTGCATTCCAATCTTCTCGTGGCCTTAGACAAGGCTACCCCCTATCACTGGCATCAAGATCGAACAAGGAACAAAGAACATCAATCACTCTCAATTTGCAGATGATACTCTCTTAATAGGAGGAGCTTCCACCACTATTGCAAGGCGCTTTAAGAAGATTTTAGACCAATTCATGGATTACTCAGGTGGGAAGGTTAATCAGATAAAAAGTTGTATATATGGTTGGAACACACCAAATCACACCATCCATAACATTGCAAGTATATTTGGAGTCTCCTGCAAACTAGTCTGGAATCATTTCTCCTATCTAGGGATGCCAGTAAGTATGGGACCGCTGAAAGCTGATACCTGGAACGAAATTCTTGACAAAATAAAGAGAAAAATCCAGCAATGGGGCACCATGTGGCTGAATCCAGCAGGGTGACTAGTTCTTCTAAAATCAGGTATAGTTTCTCTTCCCATATATCGTTTCTTCTTATATCAAGCTCCTGTTGTTTTCCATCAGAAAATGGAAAGAGCTCTCAAGCACTTCCTTTGGCAAGGAGGGAAAACGGATAAAAAAAAATTCAATCTTGTAAGCTGGAAGAACATCATTCAATCTCAGGAAAAAGGAGGATTAGGCATCAGATCACCAAAATTGCTAAATTTAGCACTTGGAGCTAAAATAGTATGGAGGTTGATCACAGGGCCTGCAGCGTGGTGGAAGAAGGTTTTAGAAGCAAAATACCTGAACTGCACAAGGCATCAACTCCTGGAGACTAATATACCCAACACAGATAGTACAAAAATTTGGCAACTGTGCACGAAGGCCATTACCTTTATGTCTCAGAATATCTCAAAGGTCCCAGGAGGGGGGAGCAGCATCAACTTCTCCACAGACAGAATTTTAGGGCAGCATCCCATTGGAACAAACATGGAGGCAATCCCTGCCATAAACTGGCTCAATGGCAAAGGAATAATGCACTTGGCCCAAATATCACAATGGGACAATCATTCTCAAGCATGGACAGGTTGGAATTTCCCGGATCATCCCAGGGAGCTAGACACTAGCCTCACTGTCCTAAAGAATCTCCTACACAGCAAAGCTCCGATCCAAGAAGGCAAGCATGATGGATATCGTTGGGACCCAACTGGAACTCAATACACGGTTAAAGCTGGACACCAATTTCTATGTGATAGCAACTTCCATCAGGAAATATGGAACCAATGGAAACTTGTATGGAGAGCAGAAGCACCCCCCAAAATCAAATTTTTCATTTGGCTGCTCTTGAAAGGAAAAACACTAACAGCGGAAAACTTAAAGAAAAGAGGCATAATGGGGCCATCCAGATGCCCAAACTGCTGTAGATCAGAGGAAACAATCCAGCACCTGTTTATAGAATGTCCGGTGGCTAATGAATGTTGGAGAAAGATGGCCTCAATAGGGGAAGCTTCCTGGGAGCCTCAGGCAACTATTGCAGAAACGATACACAAATGGAGGAAGAACTGTCCATGGAAAGAGAAAAGGAGTAAATTGGTGCAAAGGGTATGGAACACCATTCCTCTAACCCTTTTATGGCGCATTTGGTTGGCAAGAAATGGAAAGGTCTTCCAGGAGAAAGGCTGCAACACCAGGATAATTTGTCACAAGGCAAAAATGTTAGCGGAGGAGACAGTCACAAATCACACCAAAGGCAAGATTGAGGCAACAAATTATAGCATGGAAGAGAGAAACCTGATCAGCTATGTTTTAGAGAATATTGCTAGCGCTCAGGAAACAAACCAAGGAAGAACACAAATGAAAGAAACAAGTAGCGCATGGAAACTGAGGCTAAAGGATGAGGAATTTTCGAATTGGCTGAGAAATTGTAACAGGTTCTACTTATTTTTTGATGGAGCTTCTAAATCGAACCCGGGCCAAGCAGGTGCAGGGGGTCTAATTTGCAACGCAAATGGAGAGAGCATGCTTCACTTCGAATGGGGGCTAGGAGAGATCTCCAACAACAGGGCAGAGGGATTAGCATTATATCAGGGCCTCACACAGCTGCTAAAGTTAGGGATACGAAAGGCAGTGGTATTTGGGGACTCAGCAATAATTATCAGGCTTATGGCGCAGAGACAGAGCACGCCGAATATCCTCCTCCAGCAGATAAACCACCGGAATCAGATCCTCCATGCTTCAATGGAAGAGGTCGAATACTATCACATCCTACGTGGCCTGAACAAGGAGGCTGATAAGTATGCCAACAGGGCATGCGAGCGCTCCAAGGGCAGCCTGAGTTGTAACAACACTGTCTCTCTGCAGCCATTACCATGAACCTACAACAGTTAGTCAACAGCAGGTGTACCACAACTGACAGAACCAATGACATCAGACAAGTAATCAGTGCCGATGACGGAGCAGGTAAGGTAGGCAGGATTTGGATCAGAAATGAGATCAGAACATCGATTCAATGCATGGGAATCAAGAGAAATCCAGCAGAGAATCGTCCTTGCAGAAGGATCCCATTTGCGGTTCAAGATATGCATTTGACCATTCCGTGGACTACTGCGAGCCGTAGACGGGCATCTTCCCGCCCACACAACATGCAAATGGTTTCTATTTATACCTCAGATGGCAGAACTTCTCAATACATTAAGAAAGCCAGTTTCTCCAGGCAACAGAGCATTATCGTTCCCGTTCAGCTCCAATCAGCCCGAGGGAGTTGTTATAGCGCCCAGCAGAATCATAACAACCCTGCGAGAGTCGTGGTTGCAGTCTGCAGTAAGCTAAGAACTCAGAGGTCCCGCGCTAAAGAAGCCAACAACGCAGACAGGGAATTTTCAGTGATAATGGCCCGCTCAGAAGATTGCTTCCACTGCAGAGACCTTCAGGCAGAGTTCGAGGAGTTGAGAGCGCAACAGCGTGCACTGGAGGACCAAGTCCGAAGCTTGGAAACGCGAATGGAAGATCAGTTCAGAGTTCTCAATGAGAAGTATCGGGCAGAGATCAATCTGTTCCTGCACAGAGTCAATTCTCTACATGAACAGTTCAGCAACTTGGCCAACCGGTGCAGCCACGCAGAAGAATCGATAGTAGTCCTCAAGTTCATGATGGACAAAAAGTTCAAGGAAACCCCTTCTTCCTCCAGTGCAAAACAGAATGAGCCGGACCCATACCCGAAGTTTGTCTAAAAAAAAAATAACAATAAAGTTATTAAAAAATGGAATAGAAACAACAGTGAAGCTAAAATTATTGACAAACAAATACATTTATCTCATGTTTTCAGGATCACTTCAAAACTCATCGGGATCACAACATACTAAAAATAAAAATAACCTTCACATGCTGAAAAGTTAATAATAAAAATTATTAATTTAACATAACTTGTTTTACTTCATTGCATTAAATATATGGGCATGTGTTTCATCCACTGGGTTCTCTTCTTTTTTTTTTGCGTGTTTACCACATATTTATTTCATCTTATAAAATAACAAACCAGATTTTATTTATTTTCTAGTTTATAGAGCCATTAATGGGGTTGGGTTGTATAAGTTCACCATTAAATTTTTACTTATTTAAATTTAATGGTCAGTATATACCGCCCCCACTGTATTAATGGGCTGTGGCTTTTTAAATATTGCTCGTCTTTCTCGAGTAAATATAATAACACATAACGTAAAACTATGTACTTCTTCAATTAAAAAAAAACTAAATCTTCACGTCATTCAACTATTCCAAAAAGTTGATATCAGATAACGTAAAACTTTGTACTTCTTCAATAAAAAATGGATACTCTGTCACTGATGCCTGTCGAATCCAATTCTTCCACGTGACATCCACTACTATGCAATCTTGACCGTACACGTTAGAAATTAGACTTTTTAAAGAGTGTCGTGTCAAAAAGGGCGGTCGTTCAAATCGTTCACGTCCCAATCTCGATGACTTTTTTGGGGGGCGTTGTAATCAATTTTGTTTTGAAATTCAGTGAGATGATGTTTGCCATTTTAGTTATAGTAATTTGAATTACTTTATTTGAAAGGGTTTTTAGTTTATTTTATGATTTGATTTGTTTATAAAGTTAAGTTAAGTTGTGAATTTTTTATAATATAATTTTTTGGGAGTTTTTTTAGGTTGTTTAATTTATATATTCAAATTTCCTCAATAAGATTGTTTTGGGAATTTTTGAGGATTTTGAATTTATATGTGTATTTGAAAATTATTTTTAAAATAATATATTAACTAAATTTTTTTCTTTTATTGTGGTGGAAAATTCTATAAATTGTCTTTGCATTAAGATTCACAACTGTGGAAATCTGCATTTATATATTAATTTTTATTTTTTATTTTTAGTAAAAAAAATTAGCATAACTCAGTTGTCAAATCAATGTGGGGATCTGTTAACGTGGACTAACTCATCACCACTATTTGAGAAAAACCACAGCGCCTAAAATTGCCCAGTGGGTTGTCCCTAAGAGGGCACGAGCTGACTCATAACCACCTAGTGGGTGGTGCCAAAGCGGAGGGATCTCTTAACTTGGTCTAACTCATCACCATTATTTGAGAAAAACCACACCACCTAAAATTGCCCAATCGGTTGTCCCTAAGAGGGCATGAGTTGACTCATAACCACCTAGTGGGTGGTCCCAAAGGGGACAAGCTTTCACTTTAGGGTGATCCCAGAGGGACACACTTTCACTCTTGTGGGTCTTTGGTCATTAACATGTTTCTGTACATCTTAAGAAGACAAGCTCTTACAAAATAAAAGCATTTTTAGAGCAATACTCCACACCAAAAAAAAGTATAATACTAATATTGTAAATCAAATTTTTTAATATGTAAATTTTTAAATTATAATTATTAATAACATATATTTCTTTTTATTTTGAATTTGTCATGTTTTTGGGAGATTAACTTTGTTGAGGTGATATTTTTTATTTATAAAATAAAAAATATGCTTAAATTTTATTATAAGTATAAAAAGAAGTTTTACAATTTCTTTTAGCTAAGTAAACTGTCACTATATAAATTTATATATGGTTGGTAAACATCAATAAACATTAAGAACACTTATTTCATGACACATTTCACATTGTGAAGAATTTTTTTTTTCTCGGTAAATCTATTCTATTCTATTATATTATGTACATGAAAGCATTACAATCAAAGAGTCAAGTTGCCCAAGGCCGACTGTGGCTCGTTGGGTTAGCATTTCGCATCTCAGTATTGGCCCTCGCAGGGGCATCATTTCCAGACAGAACATTGTTCTCAAACCAAACAAAAATCGCCCGCGCAGGGGCTTCGTAGCAAAAATCCCACCCTCGCAGGGGCGTTAGAAGACTGACAGCGCCCTTACAAAACCTACTGACATAACCAGAGCGAACAAAGACATGAATATAAACTAGAGAGACACAAACAGAGACATATACCCTATACCCAACCCAGACAAGAATAAAAGACCTGTACCAGACCTAAACAAAAGTGGAGAGTGACAAAGTGTCCCTTTGGACGCTAATCTTCCGGCTTTTCCTCAATGATTCGGCACCACCCGTAGTGTTCGGGGAAGCCGTCCCATTCTTCCCCTGCGTCCCTCTTTGATGTCGACGCCTCCTGCTCCTGAGGTCGTTTGGGAGCCTGTTCAGGTACCTCCGCGGGATCTTTCTCGACTGTTTCCGGCTGTTCTCCTGGGAGCTCCCCCTTGCTGCCCGAACCGCCTTCACCTTCCTGAAAATCCTCAGTGAATAGAACCGAGATGTGTGCATTGATGCGGGAATTGTCCCTCGTGCTGCCCAGAGTGAAGATGGTAGACCCGAACGCTGGAAGAGGGTGCGGTCCAGCACTGGGATTACCCATGTCCATGTATTGACTTGCCTGAATAGGAGTGGCCCCTGCCCTCCTGTGGCAGTAACAACAACAGCAGTGGTGGTGGGATTCCGCACCAGGGTGGCGAGAAGAACCTCCTCGAGCAGATCCCCTTCTACTGAGCAGCCTTTGCCTTGGTCTGACCATATTTGCAGGGATGCCGGTGGCTTGAAGCTGAGCGGCAAATGGAGGTTTTCCCGGATAGAGTCGCCCCCCACCAAAAATAAGTCCTCTCCCCTCAGTTCTGAGACGAAGCTCACCAGAACGGAAACAATAGACAACAGAATATATGAGCTCGCGACTTCCCGTGGCTCCTTGAATGCTGGCTGGTTCAACAAGAACTGTAGCTTGAAAGATAAGATTACCCACGGGAATCTGAGCTGCGTGATCCTCGCTCTGAGCGTGGACCTGCAGCAATCACTCATCCCTCTTAAACCTCTCGACATTCTCTCGAAGCTCGAACTCCTTAACTGCTTTCTGCATCCTCCCCAATTCACCTTACGCAACATTGAATGCTCTGTTATCGCGTCTCCTCTCTTAACTCCTTGGCGGCGGGAGGCCATGAATTTCCCGGATGAACTCGAGGCAGCACATGTCATACATGTGGCTCCTCGCTGCCACTCGTACAAACACCCGCATCCGGGAAAAAGGTAGTGGGCTTGGCCCGGTTTAGACTAACTACTCGCACAACGAGCTACGACCTTGCTCGGGATCGAACACAAGACCGGTCCGTCATGACGAGGCCGACTTTACCACTACGTCGCCTCCACGACCTTACATTGTCAAGATTAAAACAATTCATAAAAATGAATTAAATTATAACTTTATTTCAAATTATTATTATTGTAATTAATTTAAAAAGATATTAGTATATGAGTTAAACATATATACATGTTTTAAAAAGCACATCATAAACCCATGAGGTGTAGATCACTTGATTTGAGTGGGGTTTAGTCCTTGCCAAGTCTTGGTTTCAAACCTCTTGGAGATGGGTTGTACATTTAATTTTCTTCAATGAGAGATGAACTCTTCTTCCTTTGTTCTAGCATCATGGGCTTCTTCAACTTTATCTTCTACCATAAAGATTGCAATGCTTCAATCTACTGTAAAGATTGCAATGCTTCAAATCTATTATTAGAGGGAGATTGAAGCCCAATGCTTCAAATCTATTACTAGAGGGAGATTGAAGCCTACTGGAATGTGACGCAGGGCTAGGCCTGCAATACCCAGAATCTTTCCCTCATTTGTGCATATAAACATACATCTCATCATCTTCCAAATTTTATACCTCAATGCCCGGCAAACTCGCCCACTACTATCTTCATCCTATGATTTAAAATCAGGACCCAACAATCATTACACAAAGAAAACTTATCATCATTCAAACCAAATCAAACATTCAATGCTTCCACAAGCAATCTTAATACTTCTCATTCACATATGGCTTGATTCAAGAATGCGCCCTTACTTTTCTAATTCGACCAGAATTCAAATGCCAAATAACACAATATGGTCACTCTTCTCTCATTCTATGGCAAATCGATCCATATTCAGTTTTCTCAATAATACATGGTCTTCAGTTCAACATCTGAAATCAAATCTTTGACTTGGTAAAAATATACCTGTCCCCTTTAATACTTTCCAAATTTGATTTATTAAACCCAACACATTTGTGCATTTATTTCCAGCTATGGTAAATTACAATATTCAGGTTTTGTTACACATCGAATGTCAACAACAACTGCCACACTTTAATTTACCTTCACATTTCAGAACGCGCCTTAGATTCTGGATCTCAGCATTCGATTTATGAGATTGATATTATTTCAAAAGACCATTAGTTGTAATAAACCATACCTGGGCTATGCAGCTTTAAACCAATTGCATCAATTATCATATTGACTGTAATTTTTCTTTATGATTCCTTCTCCTAACTGCGCCTTGGAACGCCTTTACAGTCCATTCATGCCTTAGAATTCCGCCAATTCTTCTATCTCGAATTATATACCTTGTGTCTTTAATAGGTTACGAACAAATCTGATTATATCACGGATTCTACAACCCGATTTAACCATAAAACTACTGTGACAAACTCATACTTCCGCAATCCAATTTTACTCACAGATCGACTGAATATGAATGTATACCTTTAAGTTCTTTTGTTGTTGCATAGTACCTCCTCTATCTCTGCTAGGATTGCAGTCGCTCCATTCTGTAAAACGTTAACACATTATAAGTATCAGCGCATACAACAGTTCGTTTAGATTTTCAAAAATGATTTCACCATTCCGGAAAATGAATTGCCACAGCCGTGGAATCAATCTCCTCTTGATTGATATTCGAACCAATCCTTTCTCTGAGATGATCGATTTTTCTCCGTCCTCTGTTCAAATGTTGACTTGGGTTCTGTGCCATCCTATTTTGTTCAACGCTGTAAGTCGACCACATCTAAGCCTGCAGCATAGACTTCAATCATAATTTCAATACAACAAACACCCAATTGCTCCAATCGGTTTTTATATGCATCGATTTTTTTCAACAATCAATCCAAATTAATTACTGCAATATCCAACATTCAATGTCATTCAACCAACAACGCCATGCACCCATACCATGACTTGTAACTTCAGGGAAAAGCGTTGTTCTATTTCCATTCTGGTGCTGGCTACAAACTACAGATCGATTTAAAATAGCCATTCAGAAATAAGCTCACACAGTAACAATTGTTATATAAATATCGATCTGTTCATTGCACACTTCCTTTAATCGAGTCTCCCATAGTAGATACTTCAATTCGAGCATATGCATTTAACCAGAATCCACACAACTTTTCTTGTTATTCTTCACAAAATTGGCATATCACTTTTCACAATTCACATACATAATTTACTCCAAAATCTCACTTCAGAAATCGAATATAAAGTTCCTCAATCCATCAATCAAAATATATAATACGGAGCAATATTTCATATAAACAAAATGAGGCTACTTACAAATTTATCTTTGGCCTGATATCCAACACTCATGGCCCTTTACAAATACTGAAGGCTTACAGCCTTGCTGTTCAAGCCTACTCTCAATCTCACAACCTCTCACAATCTCAATGTCTTGTTCTCTCAAAACCCCTTCCTATTTATACAATTTTAAAAAATGGTCTAATTAAATGCTCAATCCCCTTAATATCTCAACAAATCCCTAAATCTCTCAACATCCCTAAAAGATAGATTCTCATCCCTAAAACTTAGAAACTAATTCCAACTTAGGCTCCCTCATTAATTCTAAATAATCTAGAAACTAATTTCTCTCACATTTACAATTTCTCACAAATAATTAATTAATCACTCAAAATAATATTAATATTTACATGAAATTTTAATATTTCTTCAAAACATGAAACCCCCTAGCTTAGGTAAAATACAATGTGTTTTTCGAAGATGATGCTCCTGCATCAGAATGAGTCCTCTTAGGTATCGATTCTTGCATTTCCTTGAAACGAACTTGAATGCTCCTTGCTCGACATTGTTTTGAGAAGATAGATAGAAGAAAGTTGAGACACTAAAGCTTTAGAATAACATTTTGCTAAGTGTCCATAATTGTGGGAATAATTGCATTTACAAGGAACTTGGTCATAATTCGGGGCCTAAAGATGGGACCAACCCTCAAAATCAAGGTGGTTCACTTCTGGTAGTTCTTTTGCAAAATCCATTTTAACACAAATTCTAGCACAAGAGTAGTTATTCTCCTTGGGATGAGAACTAGTAATATATCAACCCAATTTGTCTCTTGTGGTTTTAAAAATACTATAACCCTAGAAAAGAAGGCAGAGATATAAAAATCTAATCCAAACATACATATAAAAAAATTCTTTGTTGGAATTGAAATCTAGAGTCCAATGGGTGAGAAACATGCACTTGGAGCCCATGAAATTAGACACAGAACTGAATACCATATCCATATCCTCTTTCCTTTCAAAAATAAACACAAAAAAATTGTTTCCACAGTAGAAAGTACCAGCAAGTTCATGATATACGCAATTGTTAGAAGTCCATTTTAAAACAAAGCTATAACTAGGCCAAAGGCTAGTAAAATTACCAATCAACCTTTTTTCCCTAAGGATATTAATGACCTTCTTTATAGAAGAGGAAAACCCCAAATTAAGAGAAGGAATTGCATCCACCATTTTTACAATTATGCTAGGGAGAGTTACTAAGCCATGGGGCAAAGAGCCCTAACCATCCACGACATAGTTGGAAATGCCATCGATTTGTTAAAATCAACAACTCTGGGTTGAGGGAGAAATTTTAATCCTCGGCCACATAGAACCACCTTACTTCAACTAGGAACGACACAACTTCAAAACACACAAGCACAATGACCAACACTTAATGAATGAACATATCAACAACAAGGGTCATGCACCAAGTCTAAAACTTCGAAGTGTGGAATAACTCTAGATTTACAAACCATGACTGCATTGGGCTACATTCACAAGAATGGAACAAGCAACAAAATGACAACAAGGACCCCACACAAAGATTGAAACCCCAAACAATAGGAAAAACTACATATTTACAAACCAATGCATTTACAAACCACTACATACTCTACAACAATAAACTGCAAAAGATTTGGTGTAAAGTGGCATGGGCTAACAAAATAGTAATCGCACTCTCCCTTGACTTCTTTATTTCTCTTATTCTATCCAACACACTCAAAAACAAAAACTGAGAGTGTTATACATTTATGTTGAACTAAACACGAGTCACATCATGGCATGTCACTGCTATTTATATATGTGGATTGTGTGCATATAGTTTTTAGTTTATTTGGTTGAAATGATGCATGTGGAGATGAAATTGTTTGAAATAAAAAAACTTCATTGAAGGACACATCACCTTGATTGCAACTTTGACTGGAGTAGAGCATAAACGCATTCGACTCTATCTTGAGATATAAGCGCCTATACATTAATGACATACTTTTTCCTAGTGGCCAGTAGATAATTCAACCAAGAAAATGCCAACTTGCTTATAAATCCTTCACTAGCATAACTTGTTAGGGTTCCAAAGTTCTGCTATTGAGGGAAAGGTATTTTATTAGTTAATCGATTTTTAGCAAGTGTATCAGAATCTTCTATTGTTGCTACTTTTGTAGATCCTTTAGTAGCAATCAAGAAAAGTGTTGAGATTAGTGGAAGAGTCACAAGCAATATGCTATAGTCAAATATGTTATGAAATGAATGGGAATTGTCACTCACAAAAGAAACAACATGTGAAAACATCTCATAAACCCACAAGATGAAGTTATAGACCCACCAACATCTCAAAAGAAAATAATCTGAAGATAGTGCATACCTCTTTTCAAAACTAATAAGAAGAAGTGAATGTGACAAAGTCGTTGCATGAAAACAAAGATACACCATGCGAGGAAAACTAGCACGAGGTTGTCTACCATGATAACCAACCCAATAATGAACAACAATGGCCATGGAGTAAGTTATGGTTAGAATTATTGTGATGATTTGAACAACCAATAAATTTCCCTTAGTTACAACAATTCTTTGACCTTTTACGACTTGTTTATGATGCCACAAATTTGTTCCCGCCATTGCATGTATTGCAAACCTTGGAAAGGAAGCTAAGAAAGTATCTTGTATAGATGAGGAAAGAACCTTTTCAATGTTTTGTGAGAGTAGAACCAGATGCAACCATGGCAAGAGGGCCATAAACCATGTTTTCATCTCTAGATTGCTCAAACCCAACCACGATAGCCTTGTGATTGAATCCTTCAACGAGCTCAAAAATTTTATATACAAGAAGAGAAAAATAAATGTTGTAGCTTAACAAAGGTTAGGGGAAGCATAAAAAAATTGACCAAGAAAACTATAGTCACTCGCTCACCATCCATTCTTGTAATATAGTCAAATTCACACTGTTTCAACAATGTAGAGCTAAACTTTGTCAGAAACGATTTTTGATACAACGTTCATCTAGGAACAACAATAAACCATTCTTTTTATTTAAATCAATATAAGGCTAGATGAAAAACCTTTGGAGTTATTGTTTGTAACTACTAATAAAGATAGAATTATCCATTGAAAACTATTTAAAAAATAAGAAACCTCTGTGTAAATGTAGAGATGTATAAAAAAAATAATGCATCTCACAAATAAATGCAATTTAAAAAAACAAACAGTCAAATTATTTATATTGATGATAAATAATAGAAACCAAGACAACCAAGTAGACAAACTAATACTTGGAAAAAAGCACATGATTCAACAATTAGTAACAAAAAAACATTATTTTTCATCTAGTAGAAATTTGTCAATATTAAATGATGGCCAAAATCACAGCATACATAATCTTTATTCTAATCAGAAATCAAGGATGATATAGGGGAGGGACGCCATTACCTGTGCGCCCTCCCCTCCACCTGGCGGACAAGCACGTGGACGGCACGCGGCGGTGTACGACACGCGTCCAGCTTGGAGAGCCACCTGTTCTGCAGCGTGTCAACCATTAAAACTTCAACTGTCGACCTCCCGCCCGCTCGTTTCCGCCTTTACGCCGCGATGTGTGGTTTGCCTGTGGGTTTTCTGTTCGGGTCCGGTGTTTGTTCGAAGCCCTCCGCCGACGATGGCGCGGGAGGGCTCCATTACCTGCGCATGATGTCCGCCATGGTTGAGCTCATGTCCGCCATTGCTTGCTTGCACGAATCCATGGTTGGAACAGGGTTTCTGTTGTTCTTGTGGTTTTCCGCCTGCAATTGTTGTTCAGTCTGGACCGCCGGTGGTTTAGGGTTTCCTGGGTGGTTGTTTAATTCGCGCTATTTGCTGTTTGGGGAGGAGCCAGTACCAATTTCAGCCAGTTCGAGGTCGAAGGTGGCATTTACAGGTAATTGCAGGTTTTGGTGGTATTTGTGTGGTTTTTTGGGTTTTTTTTTCTCCATTTGCTCATTTGCTAATTTTTCCCACTTGTTGCAGGTGTGGCAGGTCCGGCGAGCGCTGGAGAAGGTCCGCCGAATGTGTGGCGAGCTCTGGACTTATGGCTTCGGCGAGCTCTGGACTTATGGCTTCTATCCGGTAGGATTTTAATCCTACCAGCCATTTTCTGAAGTGTTTTTCAACACCTCACCTGGTTTATTGGAATTTTTGTTAAATTTGGAGACAGGTTTTGGGTTTTGTCAATTAAGCCATGGGATGTTGTTGGGTTTTGAGAAAAGTAATACCTGTATATAAAGATAGAGTGTCTCTTTTTTTTTGTCAAATGTTAACCTGAAAATCTTGAAAAGTTGTTGTACTTCAGAATCTCCAATAAACAGGGCTTGCAGTCTGACCATTTCAGCTGCAAAATTGAGAACAGTTTCCATGTCAGACACCCTAGTAGACATATGACTCAACAAATTGAAACATCCAAGTAATCTGTCTAAAAATGCTTACCGAATATACAACCAACAGACCAGATGTCTACAGGTGTAGAGTAGTGAGTAGCCCCCAGAAGAACTTCAGGAGCCCTGTACCAGAGAGTGACAATCTGCAGCACGAGCCCACTAGTTTGTCAAAGGAGAAAGAACCTTGTCATGATAATGATAAGAAAGATTTCTCCACCCTCAACCCTTTTTTATTCCTTTGTAATATAGAAAGCTATGAAGGTAAGTTTTATGAAGAGGATATATAAAGTTACAAGCAATAACCCACTCAGCACTGTAACTCCCGAAATTGAATCCAAACTTGTTATTGCATTAAATTTTATGCTGTTTGATCGAGAGGTCTAACAAGCTCTGTAAAGGGTTGCTTCTGAAAGGCCAAGCAAAGGGTCAAACCTGGTCTTACGTCCCCACTCTAGAAAGAAAAGGGTTACAAATACGATGTGAATCCTCAGCCTATGACAGTAATCCTATATGTCCAAAAACCCTAAACCTCTTCCCTTATACCTGGAAGTTAAATGGTATACACTATGAAACCTAAACGACCAAAATCAGGAACGACCAAATTTCCTGCTAAACCCAGAAGCAAATGTGGACTATTCCCAAAATATGAATACAGAAAATGTGAGTCTGACATGCTCTGCAAAGGGTTGATCCTAAAAGGCCAAATCGTCCAACAAGAAGTTGAACACCTGAAACCTCTAACCTTAGTGCTAAAAATTAGATATTATTCACCAAGAAACCAGAACCAAACCGTCTCTAAAATCAGCGAGGACAAAATTTCTACAAAAACCAGTAGCAAATGTGGAAAATGCAGTTAAAGCACTCACCTCATGTGTATATTTCTTAATAGGAATTGTAAATGCTCTTCCGAGGCCAAGATCTGCTATTTTTACTACACCTCTTTGCTTATCCACTAGGAGATTGTGAGGCTTCAGGTCCCTGCCATATTATAGGTTGCCTTTCAATATTGGAGTGTGAATAGAGAATGTTTTAATGACATCCTATTCCTCCTTGGATATCCTTTGCATTTATGGGAATTTTCTTGTGTAACCAAATTCCTCCATGATAGGTTTGCAATAGTAACAACCTTACACTCTTTATCATCATCAAAGAGTTTCCAAAACATGGGATAGGCAAGAGGATGGTAATACTGGATTTGAATAAGCGATTGAATGACATGAAAATCTTGGTCTTCACATCCTTCAATTTAAGTGCTTCGGATTTTGAGTTTAGATGTGCCCAAAGAGATTATTTTATGTTCGAACTCATGTAATTTGACAAATCTGGCCCTATTGACTTATCTTTTATTGTTTCAACTGCCTTTCGAGCTTCTGTACCATTCCATATAATTTATTAGTGCTTGCAGTAGCTTGGGTTAGGTTCCTAAAGACTATCTCCCATGTCTGCCTATGCCATTCAATTTTGTCTATCACATGCATTTTGTTCGTTTCCTTGGAACAATTCTTAGCTCAATTATTTTAGAACTATATATGACTACATATTTGATTATATTAAAATCAGATTTGTTGGATTTATTTACTTATTTATGGTTGAGAATTTATTTTCAGCTCTATGTCTTATTATCTCAGTGTTTCAGGTTTTATTCAGCAAATTTAAATAATAATTACTTCAAAAATGAAGAAAATGACTTCAAAGAGTCCACTAGTTCCAATTGTAACTCTTTATGATCTTTGTGGAGTACATATGTTGTGTAGGCTTTAAGTTTAGTTCAGTTTTGAGGGTGCATGCATGGTCCGTTTTTCAAATAGCGTACATCCTTAGGCTGTCCAAGGTGCTTTTATGGGAGTTGTCTATTTCTGGATGAGAGCTTAGTTCTATAGGAGGCACCAACAGATTTGCCTGATGTGTAGTTATCCATGGAGCTAGGGTGTACTAGGTGTTCTGAGTAGGGTTAGGGTTTGACACAGTGAAACCAAGTTCTTATTGCACGTGTTTAGAGACATTATTTTACCTTATTCTGTTATCTGAGAAAGGAAATGTAGGGTGCGCCACTGTGTTGGTTAGTGAGTTTTGGTTTTGAGCTATTGTTGTGTATTAACTTCTTTCTGTATTCAATAGAAGATGGATGTGTTTGAGAGTTAAGATATTTTACAGAAGTATGTGCTTGTAGGTAAGCTTACTTAGATCTAGGTTATTCTTTCAAAGTTGAAAAACTGCTTACAGTGGCCTGCTTTCTATGATCCTTGTTGACTGTAATGAATAATTAGATCTGAAGCATATTGCTACTGTGACTTAATAAATACCATAAGACAATAATAATAAGCCCAAGACCATTGCACATTGACCATAAGAGGCTAATAAAGTCATATGTTTTTCTGTTGGTGACTTTCCAAGTGCTTTTCTAAGGTCTGGTATATGTTTTCTGATATCTGAAATATGCTTTTCGAGATCTGGTGTACTTGTTTCAGTAAGAAGAAATCAATTTTCTAAGGTTTAATATCCATAAGAAATCACTTATCAGTCTTGGGAGCATCATTTTTAAGCTAATGGTGAAGTATTAAGTGATTTGTTTTGTGAAATATTGTTCATCTTTGCAGTGGAAAAAGATGCCCCAAGACATAATATGAATTGACATAACAATTTCAAAAGGGGAATAAGTATCTAAGTTATCATTGTAGCATCTTTTGTGGACTGATATCATTTGTGCTTAGCTCGCAAATAAAACTGCTTTACAACCAACCAAGCTGCTGTTGGCTTTTCAATGTAGTGAATGCATAGAACCATAATGTTGTTAGCATTTCAAAGCAATAAAACAACCTAGGTTGTAAGCCAGAATGTTTCTGTGACAAGAAAAAGACACAATCCATCCAAAATCCACATCATAATGTGGTTACAACCAAAAACATATGACACCCCTATTCTTTATGGCCCTGAGAATCTTGAGTGCCAAAACTCCCCGAGTTACCTTCTTGAGCCAGGTAGGTTGGCCTACCTGTCAAGGGTTGATTAGGAAATGGTTGATTGCTGCCATATGATTGACTCCAATTTGCAGCTTCCAACCATGGAGGTATTGAGTACCCATACCTCACATTTGCACTACTGACCCCTGCATTAAGTGGAGGTGTGTAATGAGCATACATAGAATTGGCACCAACTCTGGTAGGAATAAGGCAAGTGGGTAAACCACATAAATCACTATGCACAAGATGTAAAGGGGCTGAGGCATGCCAAGAGGGACGTTTTTCAAAACTATCTCGATGATGCTTTCGGAGTACACATCCGGAATAAACGCCATCTCTGCAAGATACCATAGGGAGACCTGTCGCCATATTTTCTTTACATAGATTTTGAAGGGAGTGATAGTTTAAGTGACCAAATCACTCAGGAGTAGTCTTTAACGCGACTTTTTGAAAGTCTTTCTGGCGATTTTTTCCGGTGAAAATCCGGCAGTAATTTATTGGAATCCAAGTTTGATAGCTAATTTCTGCACAATGAAACCGTCCCAGGGGTTTTTCAGGATGCTGAATCCGAATATGCAGTTAAAAAACCATTTTAACTGCAACAAATCATGATTTCATCTCAATTTCTTCCGCCGGATTCCGTCACCGGAATCTCAAAAAGTCGCATTATAGACAACTCCAATCACTCATGCCAAAGTTTGCTCACTTCATCATTATGAGCAACAAATACCGAGGGAAGAGTTGATGACCTAAAGTTTTTAAACTTATATAACCTTGTAGAATCATCAACAATGCCAGTAGCTAAAATTTGTTTAGGATCTCTTAGGTCCTTGATTACAACATCCTGAGGTGAAAATCAATGGTTTTACCTTCACTTGAATGAGTTATCTGATATATAGATAGAATGTTGTAGGATAAGGTTGGAACACATAATACATCATTAAATTTACCATTTTCTAGATGAACAGTTCCAGTCCCTACAACACTAAGAGATCTATCATCACCAACACATATATTTTTGGTGTTACAATCATTTAAAGAAGAAAACATGGCTTTGTTTTTGGCCATGTGATAAGAATCTCCAGAATCAATGAGCCACTCATGAGAATGAGAAGAAGAATATACATTTAGTGCGTAACCAGACCGAGATGCTTGACAACCACATGCAGAAAGTGTTATTCCTGAAGATGAAATTGAAGTTGAAGAGCGCTCAAAATGGATGTTATGCTTCTTCATTGTTTCTTCGAAGGATTCCATCTTCTTAAAGCATTTGGATTCTAAGTGGCCATCTAGATTACAAAAGAGGCAATGTCTATTACTCTTCTTCCCTTTGTTTTTATTTGCCTTATAATTTTGTTGAATTGATTTTTCATTTTGACACCGAAATTGCTTAGGACCCTTGTTTGGTTTAGGACCATTCTTTTTATTATACTGCTTCTTAAGATTCTTTGAATTTGGTTGTTCTTGGATGGCTAAGGCTTTCTTAGAATAGTTTCCAAGATTAAGAAGACCAAGATGTAAGAGTTTTTCTTGTTCTCTTATTAAAGAATCACAAAAGACATCAAAAGAGGGGGACTTGTAGTCAAGTCCTTGAGAAATAAAGGCTTCTCTAGTGGAATGGAAGGTGGAAACAAACACAGAGTAGACTGGTCCCAACTTAGTAAGAATGGAATAGATAAGGCTACCATCTTCTTTCTTAACCTTAACACATTCCAAGAGAAGTCTAAGGGTCTTGAACTTGGACAAAAAATGTTTAATGGAAGAAAAATTACTGGGGTCCAACGTAAGCGACACATTTTCTAGTTGATGGGCTCTAATTTCATTTTTAATTCCAAAAACTTTAGTGGGTTATTTCATTTCTTCATTAGGGGTATCAAGTTCTGCAATATGGAATCTAAAGTCTGAAGAAATAGACATCCCTATCAACCCACGTGCTTGATATTGCCTATTTTCCCATTTGGCTGCGTTATCTTCATCATTAGGTTTCGTTTCTTGGCCTGAGGATATTCTTTGAAGACCTTTACTTCTAAGTAAATCCACAATGTAGGACCACCATTGGAAGTAGTTGGTGCTGTCAATAATAACTTGTCATGGAATTTCCATTTTAACAGAAACTGAAGTTGTAGATGCTGAAACTAAGTGTTCCAATGGAAGATCTCGAAAAATTAGGCCAATTAAAAAAAACATCTCTGAAAATGGCTTCCAGATGAAGAAGTTATGGCTTTATGAAGAAACGTTGTTGAAGATGGCGACGAAGTGCGTGAATGATAATGTTATATTTAAAAAAAAATCTCCCCTTTCCAAACTTAATCTAACTAACTCACTTTTTAAATAAATAAGTGAAAGTCATTTTTACAATGGTACTTTACGAGCTACCCACTAAATTGTAACTTAAATAAAAGATAAAGAGACTTTAGAATTATAAGTGACTCACTTTTTATAATGGGTGAGAACACTTTTACATAAAGTAACTTTAAAACATAAGTTACATGTGCTTTTTGAAAAAGTAGCTCAACAAAAAGAAAGATTTGAACTCAAAACCTCTATTCTCATAAAGTAACTTTGGACTAAGTGAGCTAGTTTAAAAGGTTAGTAAGTTTTGGAAAAGAAGAATTTTTTTTTGTTTTGTCTTGTTTTTTTTTTTTTTATGTCACTGAAACTTTGGGGTGCGTGCTTACTTGGAAAAGCCCTTTTTGCCTACAAAACAAAAAATCACACAACCCAACATGGATTTACAAAAATAACCAAACCTTATGGCTTGAAGTTAGATTTTGCCGAAAACTAAATATTTTCCTCAATGTTTCTGATTTTCCGAGATCACACTAAGGCGCGGTGGAAAAGAGCATACACATGAGAAAAATCCTTCCTTTCTGTTTCTGATTTTCCCCGATCGCACAGAGTCGCAGGGCAAAGAGCATACACTGAAATTAAAAGTATAGATCCGGTAATAAAAACAGAGAGATAAATAAACCAAAATAAACAGAGAGATAAATAACTAAAATTGCAAATAAACACTGTATACCTCCAGATCTTAAAAATGACGTAGCTAGGGCTACCGGAAACCTTTTCGTGTGAAACGAAAGGGGTTTCTCACTAGAACAGATGGTCCTAACACAATAGAGCAGTCATGTTAGCCCGAAAGTGGTAAGAAACATTAGATATAGGAAACGATAGTCGGATGAGGTTGTACTGACTTCCTATTTGGATCACCAATGGATGCTGCCCTCAAATAGCTCTGATACCATGTAGGAATTTACAGGGTAAGTTCCTCAGATAGAACACCAAAGGACACCACTCACAAATAGATCACAGATCAATACATCAGTGTTCTTAACGTGGTTAAAATCCTCAAAGAGGGAAACAATCCACGGCCTGAGCCAATGCGGCTACTTCAGGCAATTTATTAATGTAAAAGAAATAATATTTACATAAGCTTCTCTCATGACTGGTCACCTTACAAATGACCCTTCATGCTCTTTAAATAGAGATCATGGACCAATCGGGTGTTAAGCCACTAATCAAGTGCCGGTAATACCGAGGAGAGAATGAACCATTGGATCACTTCATGTCTAGGACCTATCATGACTGTTGGATTGTAAGTTACAAAAGTACATAGTAAAGAAACACACTTGACCTAACTCTAAACTAGACCAAGTTATACTTAAATATTTCCTATGTGTTGGAATATCCTAACATATGAATGCTAAATGTTGGTTATGTGGTAACCTGAGATGGATAGTAGGTAATGGAGACAAAATAATGATTAGATTAGATGCTATCAATGGTATTGGTGGGGAGCACATCCTTTCTCCTCAACTGATCTTAGCGCTGCATCAGTTGGGTTACAACTAGTTTTTGGATTTGAAAAATGCAATTCCTTGGGCACGTGATGCTCTCTCTTAGCCTCATTCATGGGAACTGGGCCTTAATATTGAATTTGAGCCTCAGTGGGAGACATATAGGCTCAAACTTGTTGAGTTTGGCATTCATTTTAGTGACAGATCTGATGCCTTGATATGGGGAGGACACGAAGTTGGAGGCAAATTTTTTGTCAAAGAATTTTATATATACATTGTTTCTTCTTCAACCTCTGGACCCTTCGATTTGTGGACTATTCCCATGTGGAAATGGGATGCACCTTTAAAGATTAAGTTCTTCTCATGGATGACCCTTCACAACAGGATTCTGACTTGGGAGAATCTGATGAAAAGGGCATTTCGAGGCCCAGGCTAGTGCCATCTCTGTCACTCTGCTCCATAAGATGCTTTCCACCTTTTTATTGAATGCTCTTTTGCAAAGTCCATTTGGGTTCATGTGGTAGATTTGTTAAATATATAGTTTGTCGGGGATTGGTCTTCCATTTTGGGTTGCTTAATGTATTGGCCTTCCTGTCATAGGCCCTATCGTTCTCTTTCCTTATATCTATTTTGGGGAATATGGAGATCCAAAAATGCATTCATCTTTGAGGATCGGGTTCCAGATTATCATTATGTCAGTGTCAAGGTTGTCGGTTATTTCCTTGATATCAACCCTTGGTTTCCCACATCTTCTCGGTGCTCAGTCCATCTCTAGGACTTGGGATCCTTTTTCCCAATAGGCTATTTTGATAGGGCCTCTGCTGTTGGGGATTGTGGTTGTGGGTCAGTCATTAAAATTTTCCCCAACAAGACTTACCATTTCTTTTGGAATGGTGGAGTTGGTTCAAGTTGTCAAGAAAAGGTAGTGGTATTGTGGGGGTTACTCCAAAGCGTTGTTTGGTTTGGTATTGACTCCTTGAAGGTGGTTGGAAATTTGTTGTCTATCATTGAGTCGCTGCAAGGGTGAAATGCCCTCCAGGTTCCTCTGTTATTCCATTTGATGGATCATATTTCTGTGCTTCGTTTTTCTTTCTGCGACACTTCTTTTCTCCATATCTACCGGGAGCAGAATATGGAATCGGGTGTTCTGTCTAAAAGAGGGGTTTCCATTTTTCTTGGAAGAATATTTTTCATACTTCTGATTGATGGATCCATCTCACAAGAGGGCTCTTTTGAGTTCTAATTACTAAATGTTTGTGCCTCTGGTTTTTCTCATGGTTTTGGCTTTCAGTAGGCGGAATTTTTGAATGTTGTATGCAGTGTAGCCACTTAGTATTTTCTCTGTAACATCCTTTTGGCTTTGTTCTTGGAGATGTTTTTTGTATGGTATCTTTATCCTATAATTTGGAAATATGTAACTTCTCTTTTTAATATGAAGAAACTCTATTTTTTTTTGCTAAAAAAAGTAGAAACAAATAGATGATATATCTTCATACCTCTCTATCAAGATCTTCATGTACTATTTTTGGAATTGAAGGCTATCCAAAAGCCTAGAAACAAAAAAATGGGACAGGGCATCAACCTTCTGCAACATGGGTATCCTATACACATGGCTATTGTTTGTCCTTGGAATGGCGTAATCCTGCTGGATAGTGATAATTGTCTTGTATCCCTCTACTTCAAACAACAATTGTTCCTCATTTGATTCTAAGGAAACATCATCCAAAGCAACTAAAGTTTGCCAATTTCCTTATATATATTCCTGTAGTTGGCTGTGCGCATCCTGGATACTTCAAAAAATGGGCTTTCTAGCTCCAATTATCTTATCCCACATAGTTTCCAAAACGACCTTTACATGCAAAGACTGTTAGGTCCCCCTATACTACTAGTGTAACCCCTTATTGTTATTAATGCAACCCCATTATTGTATTATTTTTCCCATATAGTCCCCATGTTGTTATTATTATGCCCCATAGAAGCCCAATATTGTTATTGTTGTGCCCCTACAATATTATTGTTATGTAGGCTCTGATTGTATTGGGACCCCTTAGACTCCTATATATAGAAAAGAGGTATTGTCATTTGTATCATCCAAGAATTGTTCATTTGTGTATTGTGAAGGAGGTTGCTCCCTCGAAGAGGCTTATTTTTAAGTCGTTGATATATCTTTTCTATCTTTTTGTGAGCTAGTTTCATAACATATGGTATCAAAGCTTTGGATTCTAGGGTTTCGCTGCTCCAAATAGGCCATCGTGGAATTTTCAATATAATTTTTTATCTACGAAGTTTTAGAAGCTAAAAAAAAACTCATTTGAGACAAAATCATTCTGAACCTCAGGTCCGAATTTTAGATCTTGTCTCGCTATATTTTCGGAGATATGATTTGAGGAAGTTAGGGTTTTTGCAAGCTCCAGAATTCCATCTCAAATAGGTAGTCGTGGAGTTTTCTCTATAAGTGTTTTTCTACGAAGGTTCAAACTCTGAAATTAAACCCCATTTGAGCTGAAATCTTGGTGAAGCTCGGGCCCAAATGTCAGATCTCGTGTCACTATATTTTCAGAGATACGGTCCAAGACATTTAAGGTTTTTGCAGACTCCTGAATTACATTCCAAACAGATGACCTTGGGAAAATCGTCATAACTTTCTCTTTGAGCATCAAATTGAAATTTCGCAAGAATTTATAGAAAGAGGACGAACTGTAATTTTCTTTGTATTTTTTTCAGGTCTGAAAGTCGAACAGTGACACGTGGCAGGTCGTACAAGTTCACTCTCCTGAACTAGTCTATAATCAGGTCATCGTAGGAGATTTGGCATCTCTTTATTGAAGAATCCAATATTGATCATATTGGTGGCATTGGAAAGAGGACGCAGAGGGCTACTAAAGGTCGTAATTTCAGACCTTGGAGATCCGAAATTTTAGAGATACAACAAATTCAAGATTGAGATCTTAAAAGCAAGAAAAATAATGACTCGAATCAAGAAAATAGAAACACCTAGTAAGCAAAATTGGATGGATGATTTGAAGAATGCGATCGAAGCTAAGATAAATAGTTTTATATGTGCCATGGAAGCATATTTGAAGAAAGACATGGAAGGTTTGAAGGAAGGTGGGACAAAGATGCTACAAGAAAGGCCTCTTAATGAAGAAAAGGTAGTAGAGTAAAACTCATGATGAGAAAAAAATAAATGTTAATCATGATTTCATATAATATAACATTGGATTGAAGACCCACCATATTCCAAAGATTGATATGAGGAAGTTTGATGGCAAGGATCCCATAACATGGATACTACAGATGGAGAAATATTTTGATCTACATGATGTGCAACTGTTACAAAAGGTACTTATTTCATATTTATACTTAGAACTGAATCAATTTTTATGGTATAAAGGGATTTGTTCTTGTAAACCACTTGTCACTTGGTCAATTTTCATGGAGGACATGATAGCACATTATGAGGATACAAAGAGCAACACCTTCTTTAGCCAATTGATAAATCTCAAACAAAAGGGTTCAATGGCAAAGCATGTTGAGGACTGCCAAAAATTGAATGTAAGGGTAAATGATATTCCAGAGAAGCAGAGGATTGATGTCTTCACAGGGAATTTAAAGGATAAAATTTGACATGAGGTTCACCTTTGGGAACTTGATTCATTGGAGAAGGCATTTAGGCTGGAAAGAAAAATTGAAAGCAAAATTATGGCAACAAGAAATCTTACCACTCAAAATTATAAAGATGGAAGTGTTATTGCTCCTAGCCTTCCACAACCTACAAGGTTGACACCACAACAATTGGAAGAAAAATGAGAAAACGACATTTGTTACAGTTGTGATAAAAAATACACTAAAGGTCATAAGTGTGTTGAGAATAAATTATTTTACATTGATTGTGAAGAGAAGGAAGAAAAGGATCAAGAAACGTTAAAAGAAGAGGATATACACGAGGAACCAACCTGAGATAAAGAAGAAATGAATCCAACCATATCTTGTAATGCATTGGCAGGAATTACCACTCCTGAAACTCTCAAGATAGAAGGACATATCAAGAAGAAAAAGGATAACCTCACTTTCACGCAAAATTGAATGAAACAATAGGCAGACCAACATCATAGCGAAAGAAGTTTTGATATAGGTGACTGGGTATTTTTATAAATACAATGATACAAACAAATGTCCCTCAAGCAAGCTAAGAAGGATAATAAATTATCACCAAAGTACTATGGTCCTTACAAGGTGCCGCAAAAGATTTTTACTATGGAATACAAATTGGAGCTTCTTGCATCTTCTCAAGTGCACCCAGTTTTCCATGTTTAATGCTTAAAGAAAGTTATAGGTGAGAAGATCCCAGTTCAAACAATATTTCCAAAACTTGACGAGGAAGGAAAAATCATATTAGAACCGGAAGCAGTCACAAAAACAAGAAATCGACAGCTACGAAATCGATCAATTTTAGAGTATCTTATTAATTGGAAAACTTACCCGCTGAAGATTCCATAAGGAGGATGAGAATTTTATGTAGAAGCATCCAAAACAATTCAAGCATTGAGGACAACACTTTTTGAAGGAGAGGGGCATGTTAGGTCCCTATACTACTAGTGTAACCCCTTATTGTTATTAGTGCACCCCTCTTATTGTATTATTGTGCCCATATACTCCCCATGTTGTTATTATTATGCCCCATAGAAGCCCACTATTTTTATTGTTGTGCCCCTACAATATTATTTTTATGTAGGCTTTGATTGTAATGGGACCCCTTAGACTTCTATATATAGAAATGAGGTCTTGTCATTTGTATCATCCAAGAATTGTTTATTTGTGTAATGTAAAGGGGGTTGCCCCCTCGAAGAGGCTGATTTTTAAGTCGTTGATCTATCTTTTCTATCTTTTTGTGAGCTGGTTTCATAACAGAGGCTGTGAAAAAATAATGAAAACGATATTGTTTTTGAATAAATATGATAATCACAAAGAGAATAAGCATTCCAAACAAAATTGAAGAAATAAAACAAAAGTTTGGAGTGAAGATTAAATGGGGAATTTTTCTTACCTTTGAGTTGGGGATCATTGCAAAGGGCTAATGCAAGGGTGTTTTTTCTGCTTCCACCCATCCTTTCAATCCCAACGATATTAACTCCATTCTAGAATAGGATCTGTTTGAAATCAGCCCCAAGGATTAGCTCAATTGGTCAAATAAGTGCCTTGCCGTTCGGGAGGTCAAGGGTCAATTCTCCCCCAAGCCCTTGGGGTTAGGCCTAGCTATTGGCCGCGGGGCTTGATACCCTTGATTAAGCTCAGATATTTCCATGGACGTATCGGCCACCCAGTGACCGTGGGTGTCCGTGAACCACCAGAAAAAGAAAAAAGAAAAAAAAAAGGATCTGTTCAAACATCATTGACAATATTATTCAAACCCACTACAAAGATTGGAATACTCGATATTAACTCCATTCTGGAACAGGATTTGTTTGACATCATTGACAAGTTTATTCAAACCCACTACAAATATTGGCATACTCGGGACTTGGGAGTTGCAGCTGCTGGTGGACTGTTCAGCCATTGTAGTATCATGCAATCCATCAATGGAGCTCTGAAATAGTTGAGTTGTACTCATTTGTTGAAGCATGAGAGAATTGAAACTAGCATTATTAGTGATTTTGGCATTCACACTCTCAATTATATGCCGACCAATTTCTTCAACACGTTCAGATCGTTTGCTAAAACACTTAAAATCCACATTTAGCTTGTGGACATCAAGGATGAGGTTGGCCGGGCCTTGGGTGAACAATAGATCATTGATTCTTTTCTACCTTCAGGAACTGCTTTCAATATCGATACCTTTTGTGTAAGTTAAACTATTCATTCGCTCTATCTTTTTGATGAGATGAAGGCCATCTTGCAGCTGCACTTGAAAGAATTTGAATGGGTGGTTTGTCTGAGGGGTGGGGACATCTAGTGAGAAGAAAGCTTGGATATTTCATCTATGGTAGGCTTGAGCAGTAAGAGCTTTTGCTTGAGCTCCTTGCTGGAAGAGTTTCTGGATGCAATGAGATTCATGACTAGGAAGAACTCGCTTACTGGAGTGTTTTGGTTACTATGAAGAACTCACTTACGATATCAACTGAGGAGCAGGTTCATTCTTGTACCTTGCTGCAAAGATCAATATGCATCATTTGAATGGTGTTAGGACAGTCGATCATAGAAATGGTATTGAGGAGCAGGTTCATTCTTATACCTTGCTGCAAAGACCGATATGCAACATTTGAACGGTGTCAAGATAGTCAGTCATGCAAATAGTACTATTCAAGTAGATTTAATGGGTGACTTCCTAGGCTATAGGCTCATTAATGCGGTTGGGTTGTATATGCTTACTGTTAGATTTATACTTGGTTAAATTTAATGGTCAGGCATACACTACTCTACAATGGTGAATTTGACAGTTATGTATAAACTCAACCGATCACGTCATTTTTTTTAAATATCGGTCATTGAGAGCGGTTCCGCAAACTGTGTTACGAACCTAGGAATCCCGAATAGAGATTTAACTTGATTTGCTAATATCTTTTCAAAATGTGGGGTTCGAAAAGCTTTTTTTTACATATTTAAAAACACTACATGCTAGTTTGATTAGCCCACATTTTGTTACACCTTTTCACTCAAGGCGTGTTGATAAGCACCCCTGAACTCCAAGTCAGTGATAATTTAACACTCCAACTCTATGTCAAACAATCTAGGAGGATGCTTAACCATGCTCTTCTTATGTAGTATCACGCACTTTAAACACTCAAACAATTTATGCAACTTAACTTAATCACAAACATTGGTAAAACATGTAACATATAAAGAATGACAATGGTTGATAGGTTTGTGCGGCATTAAGGTCTGGGTAATACTTAAATAATTACGCTGTAAGCATAATTTATATTGAAATTGGGTCAGTGAACAAAATTTGATTTCAAAAAATTATTCTTTTTCTAATACATCAACCAACAGATAATATGAAAAATATTTAAACAAATTTTTAATTTCAAACCCAAAAATAACTATAATAACTCAAATTGTATGTTTATGTGATTCATAATATAATGAAAAATATTTAAATAAATTTTTAATTTCAAGCCCAAAAATAACCATAATAATTCAAAGTGTATGTTTCTGTGATTCATAATATAATGCTCAAATCTTTCGAAAAAATGTGATTTCTCCACAAAATCTAAACGGAATTATAATAACTATTTAAATATGATTGATTTATCCCCGCCACAAAATCTAAACGGAATTATAATAACTATTTAAATATGATTGATTTATCCCCGCCACAAAATCTAAACGGAATTATAATAACTATTTAAATATGATTGATTTATCCCCGCCATTAAAAGGAGGGTTATCCATTTTTCGATTTCGTCGCTTAGTGGTCAGGTGTCAAATTCAATCTCTATTACAATGTCGGTTTCAATTATACATCGTGGGTGCCTACGTATTTGCTTTGGTTTCCAAGCCTAGTCCATTCCTGATTTCATTTCGATTTGACTACGTTATTAAAGTTGCGTCGGTTACGTTGTTAAAGCTAATTCATTGGTTTTCTGAGCAGTGTGCAATCGTCCATCTGAGTTGACAGAATTTAGGGATTTTTTTATTAATCTAACCCCACCTCTATTCTCTAACTTAATTCACCAACCTATTTCATTATTCATGAGTTTAGATCAGTTGCTCCTCTTTCATTAATTGGCTTATAATTCTAATTTAAGATGCAATTCGATTTCAGCTGCTCTTTCAAGCATTTAAAAATCAAATATCAAAATCGTTTTACCTATTAAATTTTAAAATCAAATATCAATATCAATATCAAGATAATATGCTCCACCCACTATGATTCAGAATCCTGTGATGATAAAGACTACTTGCCTTTCATTCTTGCTTTTATATATATATCAAAATCGTTTTACCTATTAAATTTTAAAATCAAATATCAATATCAATATCAAAATAATATGTTCCACCTACTATGATTCAAAATCATTTGATGATAAATATCAAATATCAAAATAATATGCTCCACCCACTATGATTCAGAATCATGTGATGATAAAGACTACTTGTGTGCTATGTTTCATGCCTTTCATTCTTGCTTATATATATGTGGGGGCATCTAAGTGGGTTTCACCTTGCATCATACACATTAAATTTTGATATTTTCTATTCTAATTTATGTTTTGCAATTTTGTAAATAAATTCAATGTCAAATGATCACATAATCACAATTTAACAAATCAATTTTGTAAATAAATTTAATATCAAATCATCATCTAATCACAATTAAATGTATTCTATATCAACTCTTTATTCACTCGATTAGAAATTATAAGCATCACATGTTGCTAAAATTACAAACATTCTGTCTTATTCCCTAATAATAACTTCACGGCGAGCCAACTTTGAATGAATCAATCTATCACAATTTGAGTTTGAGAAACATCCCCTTAGAAATAAATCACAATTGCCCTTTATTATTATATGGATGGCGTTTCTAAAAATGTTTATAGACAAATATTGATGACTTTTAACATTATATAATATTTTTAGGATTTGAGTTTATAAATGTTGGTTAAAATTTAATTATATATTTATAGTGTGCATCAATCATATTTATTAATGTGGTTGTGGTAGTCATATTGATACAAAATGTTAAATACAATAAAATAAAATACAAAAAAGGAGTGCAACTCATTAGAATGGTTATACTCAATTTGGAAAAGTCAACTTTTTGATTTACTTTATCTTTTTTGAATGACAAATCCGTTGTCACAATCATAAATTTGTCCCATTAGCTTGCATTGTGAACTCATCCTCATTAATCTGTGGTTTTTACAAAATAATTGTCCAGCGTAGCCATAGACCTCAAGTTGATTTCTTCTTTTGTGTCATCCTTTTTCATTACTCGTTTCATTTAGCCCATTCAACTCTAGCCAAATATATGGGCACCTACTCCCTTCTCATGAAGCATAACACCTTTTTTAGTTGAGCCAACCCAACCCATCATTCCACCGTGTGGCTTATTTAAGTCATAACAAGTCCACAACTTGAGAAATTTGTTAGTTATTGGCCCCAACTCATTCGTTGCACAAGAAGGTTGTGTCCATTTCCTTAAACAGACCAATTTAACTAAGTTAGAGTCTTCCATAAATAATTGACACAAAACCCCTTTGATTTGTACATTTGAATCATATACCAAAAGCATTCCTATTCATACCATATAAAATTGGTGCAAAAATACTCCTACTCATACCATATAAAGATAGTTCACCACTCCAACTTTGTTTCCATTAAGCGCACCTTGGCCAACTTGCTCACCAAAATTAATCTCTACACCCATCATAGCCAGTTGGCCACACATGCTCTGTCATCATGCATACAACTTTATACAATGCCTCCCTCGTGACTTTATCTCAAAGAAAAGTAAATATTGATTCGTTGCAGTCTTGATAGTAGACAGAATCATTTTGTATTATTATATATCTTAAGATCAAAATGATTATACTAATTCTAAGAAGTTAGAATTACAACATAGATGTCGTCTGTTGGTCTGCCATTAGGAAGGCCAGACCAATAACATAGACATAAAGCTTTTAAGCTTCCCTTGTTATTCTTAAGTTGTTGATCATGAAGATAAAAGCATGAGCATAACAAACTATTTACATGGAAATAGCTACATGAGTGGATGGACCAAAACATAAAGTAATACAAAATGAAGAGCTTCCTGACCTTTGAGCCTCTTTCACTCATCTTCATAGATGATTTTCTCCCATGCCATAAAATAATTATAATATCCTTGACCTCTTGGCTTCATAATGGCTTCTTGGATAGGGCTGGTGTGTGGGTTGTGTTGTTGATGTACTCCATCGCGACATCCCCTGATACCCTCAGGTTTTGGTTTTGTCGTCGAATAAAACCACAAAGATCGAGGATCTCTCGCTCAGGGGTGGAACATTGAATATTTGCAGTCATAATTAGATGGCATTAATGATGGAGATCTCATCGGGTAGTTGAGGCAGAATGATTTCCAGGGCTCCATTGTTACTTGATGCCTAATAGGATGAGCACAATGGGTTGATCGACGATTGGAAGAGTCAACACTCCTGCATACTTGATGCACGTTTTGCCTCTCCTGGAACCTTGCACTTTGAGCAAAACTCCAATCCATAGCCCTTCTCTTTCCATGGGACCAAGTGCCATGCTCTTGCTCTTTTGGCACTAGATCAATTTGAACGACATTGATTTGAACCATGAGTTTGAAAATGTTGATTTGCACCATGGGATCAATGGCTTGGATAAAGTACACCCCCCTCCCACCTTCTGATGTTAGTGGGTGGGGGGGGGGCATGGGTGGGTGTCCGCACTCACAGATCCACAACATGGTTTCAATAGCTCTAATGAACAGTTGTGATTTGAGCCATGAGATCAACAACTTGGGTGGAATATGGACCCCCCTTGTGATGTCAACATAGGGGAGGGGTCCTGCACTCACATATCCATCGCAGGGTTCCAATAGCGTTAATGAGAAACTAATATTTATACCACAAGATCGATGTCTAGAATTTGATGTGCTCGATCAACCACTAGTATTTGATGTGCTTGATTGACCTATATGATTTGATGTTCTCGATTGACGACACACAAAAATTGTTGGGTTCCACTACTGGCTTCCATCCTTAGGTGGATTTGTTGCAATGATCCTTCTTGTTCCAGTATCATGGTTGGTGCCGCATTAAGTCATTTCATTGTGAGTGTAACACCCTCCTCCCATATTTAACCAAACTAACAAGTCCATCGGGGTAAACATGTGGAAAAGTGTTACTATGATACGATTTAACTCCCCAAGTACAATTAATGAAGTGAAACCAACAAACCAAAACCAAACTAACCTTCCTCAGGAGCTACATGACCCCCAAGGGCTAACCAACCACTCTAGGTGCCCAACCCCTAAATTAACTTGCCTTTTTAATATCCTAAACCCCCAGTCACTCCCATGAAAAGCCCTCCATGTGACTGAAAGCTTCCAGTCACTGCCACAAAAATGCCTCCATGCGACTGCATCCTTTTTAAGGCAATTTTGTGCTAGCGATCGTGAAATCTGAGCCACTTTTTCAGGCTAGGACTCAAGCCTTTTCCCAAAACTTAATGAAATTCTCAAAAATGATAAATAAAAAGAAAACAAAGCCTCTAATGCAAAACTTGAACCAGGAACTGACTAGACTCATCCTAACCATGACAAGCATTTCGTCAAACACATCATAAACATGTAATGTACAAGTCATATAAACAAATTTGAACATAGGGACCCAATACTTACCGGAGATTCTTAAAAAAGGTATGATTCCCTCTCACAATAACTACATTATCATCTATTAGGTCATACATTCATTAACATTTCATTTACTAAACAAAACATGATGAGAGCCATAACCAAAGTCTGTCATAAAACCATGCTTATAACCACCAGAATAACAATGATAGAAAAAACATCAAAGCCACATAATAGCAAGTACATTTACTCATGAAATAAAAGGGAAAAATAACTCTTATTAACATATGCAAAATCCAACCAAGTTAGGGACTTCCACATACCACCTGACCATAGATTAGGCTGAACCAAATCTTTCTTTCAGCCAATCACTCTCATGCCATATTCCAAGTATGAATGTGGGACTCACAACAAAACCAACTAGGGCTCCTCAGGCTTTATCGTGTATCCCGCCATTACTGGTCAAGGGATTCCTAGGCCTAAAACCCTCTTCAATACCACCAGGATTTATCGTGTATCTCACCATTATCGGTCAAGGGATTCCTAGGCCCAAACAATAAACATACACTATAGGATTTATCACAATCCCTCCATATACCGATCACGGGATCACTAGGCCCTAAACAAGTATCAATGCCTCTGAGTCTCTTCACCTAAACTGTGACAAATTTTCTTGTCTCCACCCTCAGGATTTACCGTGTATCCCGCTATTACTGGTCAAGGGATTCCTAGGCCTTTGGGAATTTTCTTGAGACTAACCCACTCAGATTTGAAAATATTCGGCAATCCAACTCAACCAAGTAAAAGAACCCCTTCACACCATGACTATCTAGAAATGGCAAGGTGATCTGAAATGGAGTATATTAGTAATGTTTTTCTAACTCACCATTCATAAGAAAACCCAAGATACTTATCATTTTCTTATCAAGTGCTTAAGGATTCACAATTTTGCTAAATTAACTGATTCCCACGAGAGTTTCTTATGTAAATGTTATAAACAATTTAACATAAAACATATGCTGAACAACAACAAAATAACAACAAAGAACATCAAAATACAACACATAACACAGATATTTGATGAGGAGCTCACCCTTCCTGGGCTACGTCTCGTTGGTCCAACTTCCAATGCTTGGGCCTCTCTATTATGCTCAAAATTACAACAAAAGTGTGTTTACAATGCTCAAATTCCTCTGAAACCTGTCTCAATGAGTTTAGAATACTCAAAAATGGTTATATAGCCTCTTTTTGCATCCAATTTGGATAAGAACTGAAGACGTTATGACTTCTCCTAGTTCTCCCACTACTTGTTCCACAAATTGCTCCAAAACTAGTAGAGACCCCCATTTTCGCTCCAAAATCCGCTAATCGGGCAAATATTTCACCATGACGCAGGCCATAACTTGTCGGCCATATCGCAAATCGCAATCGGCGTAAAATACCAGCAGATGGTCTTGTAAGCAAAGCGACCATTGTGCGATGCGATATCGGTGGACCCAACAGGAACTTAAACTGTGGCTCATAAATGTACCGCGTCTGGGGTCTTATCACCATCAGAACTCATCGCATTTCTCTATCGATTGGATAATCCCTGTATCATATATATATATATATATATATATATATATATATATATCGGCGGGTACTGGGTGCGATATTCGATTGTGATATATCGCATCGCAATCCTGACTGTGTCAAGCGCTGATTCTTAACCCGATCCACCTACAATATGCGAGGGCCAATGGCGGCTTTCCACTTGGTGCCTCCTCATTCGGTGGGACCTTTGCCACATCATCCAAACCTGCCATGTAGACAAGTCAAACTTGAACTTTGACTTGCTCTAACTTATACGTACGAGCTCGGATTTGAGTGCCGTTCACACTGTTGGATTCAGAATGATGAGCTATTTGATCTAAAGCTAAGTTTAAAAAATATCTCACACTTTGATTTTTTTTGCATAAACTTGAGCACCTGATCACTCCTCTCCACTAGAAGCCTTTTGGACCCCAAAAGATTATAATCAGTTATTGAATAGATGAGGGTATTGTTCCCTCACCTTTCCCTCTTCAATCCATTTGGCCTTTGATGGATTTGTACCTTTGAGACCCACTCGAAGATAATCAACATTTCCCCTCTTTGATAACCTTGTTCTTCTGCCAAGTATGGTGTCTTGCTGTAGCTGATCAAGAATTCCGGAGAAAAATCTTCAATTGATAGAATCTTTACACTTTCTCCTTGATCTTCAATCAAAGAAGGCTCATGCAATCTCAAATTTTCAACATTAACAACCGAATAAATTTGCATATATGAAGGCAAATCAAGCTTGAAAGCATTATTACCAATCTTTTCCAGAATTTTAAATGGACCATAATGGATTTGTTTCAACTTTTTACCTTCACCTTGAAGCCTTTCCTCGCTAATGTATATCCAAACTTCATCACCTACTTGAAACTGATGATCCACATGATACTTATCATGCCTTGCTTTATACTTGCCTTGACTCTTTTCTATTTGTTCTTGAACTATTTGGTGAATCAACTAATTTTTCACAATGAATTTCTTTGCTCTGTCTACGTCGTTATGTCCATCTATAGCTACATATTTATCAAAGATGAAATCCAAAGGCGATTTAGGAAAATAACCAATACATGCCTCAAAAAGAAAAGTTAGAGTAGAAGAGTGTTTTTCTCGATTGTAAGCATGTTGAATATAATGTAACTGTTCATCCCACAACTTAGGATGTTTGTTGCAATATCCTCTTAGCAAATGAATAACTATCCTGTTAACCACTTCAGTTTGACCATCTGTTTGCAGATGGAAGGTTGTACTTTTCTTCAACTTGGTGTCCATCAAGTTCCATAAACTTGACCAAAAATTCCCAACAAATCAAGAATCACAATCACTTACAATAGAAGTAGGTAATCCAAAATGAACCCATACATTTTGAAAGAAAAGTTGAGCTGTTTGTTTAGCTGTAATTTGTTTTTTACAAGGCATTAGTATGCACATCTTTTTGAACCTATCCACAACTACGTATAAATAATCATGACCTTTTCTTGATAAAGGAAGACCTCATACAAAAGCCAAAGAAACACTCTCCCATGGACGTGAAGGCACTGGAAGTGGTGTGTACAATCCTAGTTTCCTATTACTAGGTTTACTGATTGCACATAATGAACAACCTCGGATAAAACGTGACACACTTTCAAGCAAACGAGGTGAATAAAAATACCTTTGAATGTTTTCCACTGTTTTACTTACACCGAAATGTCCAACAATAAGAGAAGTGTGCACTTCCCTTGTGAGATTCACTCTCTCTCCCTGTGGAACACAAAGTTTTCCCAAATGATACAACAAATTATCATGTACATGGTAGTCTAATTCCTCATTACTTACATCGAAATGTCCAACAATAAGAGAAGTGTGCACTTCCCTTGTGACATTTACTCTCTCTCCCTGTGGAACACAAATTTTTCCCAAATGATACAACAAATTATCATGTACATGGTAGTCTAATTCCTTAACTTGGTGGCCTTGACTCAAGTTTGAATATACCTCTTGAAAGTCAGCATCATGTGTGTATTGTTCAACATAACTTTCAGGCAAAACATAATTATTCTTGAGTAAAATGGCTACATTAACAACCGGTCTAGAAAGCATATCAACAACTCTGTTATAAATACCTTTCTTATACCTGATTAGCAAGTGGAATTGCTGTAAGAATCCCATCCAACGAAAGTGCCTTGATTGCTGTAATTTTGTCTAAGATTGAAGATATTGCAAAGGTTGATGATCAATGTGAATAATGGTTTCTTTTCCCATCAATTAATGTTTCCATTTCTTCACACTTTTCACCAATGCATAAATCTCTTTGTCATATGTAGGATAGTTAATAACAACACCGTTGAAAATCTCAGAATGAAATGAAATGGGCTTACCATGTTGTAAAAGAACTGCACCCACGGTGTAGTCACTTGCATCTGTTTGTATTTCAAATGATTGTTTCAAATCTGGTAATGCTAAAACTGGGGATGAACTCATCTTTTGTTTTAAAGCATCAAATGCTTTTTGCTATTTTCCTCCCCACTGGAAGACAACCTTCACGCTAGTCAAAGCATGTAGTGGAGCTTCTATGGAAGAGAATTTGGAAAAAAACTTCCTCTAATACTACGCTGCTCCCAGAAAACTCCTTACTTCTGTGATTGATTTGGGTACTGGTCAATTCACAATGACTGAAACTTTAGAGGGGTCAATCTTCAGATCACCTCCTCCAACTATGTGGACCAAATACACTAAGGAAGTTTTCCCGAATTCACATTTAGACATCTTCAGAAATAACTATTCTTTTCTCAAGACATCCAACACTTTCCTGACATGCTTGACATGCTCTTCTCGTGATTCGCTGAATATCAATATATCATCTATATAGACATTTACAAACTCATCAAGGAAGGATCTTAAAATGTCATTCATCACTCTCATGAATGTAGCTGGAGCATTGCAAACACTGAAAAGCATAACTAGCCACTCAAACAATCCTTGTTTGGTTTTAAAAGAAGTCTTCCAAATATCCTCCTCAGTTATTCTAACTTGATGATATCCACTTCTAAGTCTAATTTAGTGAAATATTTTTCATTCTTCAACTGATCTAGTAAATCATCTATTCTGAGAAGTGGGTATCGATTCTTTAGGGTATTTTTGTTCAAAGCTCGATAATCTACACACATGTGCCAGATTCCATCTTTCTTGGGTACCAAAACAATTGGTGAACCACATGGCAAAGTAGAGGGATGAATTACACCTTTATCTAACAATTCTTGGACTTGTTTCTTAATTTCTAAACTTTCCAGAATTAACATTCGATACATACCGATGTTTGGGAGTGGACAGTATTGCTATAGCTGAATTCCCCTTTTTGGTGGAAATCCATTTGGTTCTTGAAACATTCTCCATATTGATTGACCACATCAACCAATTCAGATTTCAGCTTCGCGTCATAGCATGCAAAGGATCCATGCTTCATGTCATTCTTCTGCTTGATCATAAGGAGCACAAGACTCTTGTTGGAATTGACTAGTCGCTTCATTTACCCTGCGCTTTCCAAAAACAGATTAAGTTTCCTACGATGGGTTCTCACAATATACTCCACTCTGTCTTTGAACAAATGATATTTTTTCTCAAATCTATGGAAAATGATTTTCCTGTCATACATATACGGCTTCCCAACACAATTCTAGAAATATCTAGTGGCACCACATCTAATTTAAATTCATCAATGAAATTGGTAGTAATAACAATCCTGAAAACGCATTTCCTTATGACCTGAAGATTGGAATCCTTGGTTATCCAACCCAACTGATATTTATTATGATGAGGCACAGTTTTGACATTCAATTTCTTGACCAAGTCTATAGAAATTAAATCTGCCTGGGATCCATTGTCAAACAACGTATCAATCTTGGCGTGTTTGGAAATAACTCTGATATGGAACAACTCAATTATGTTTTCTTCATTTGAGATGTTGTTGGAGTTATTTTCTGCATTGGTGCTTTCCATGGCTTCCTCTTTGCTTGCTTTTGCCACGACTTTTCCTTTAGTGACTGTGACTGCAATCTTGATTTCATCACCTGATTCAGAACCAAGTCTTGTTGTACAGTAGCGTTGGTCTTCTTTTTCCCTTTATTGTTAAATTTATTCGGTCGTAATTCAGGATGATGCTTCCAGCAATTCGCTTCATCATGACCATCTTTGGAACAATTCTTTCTCATGGGTTTCTCCCCTTCTTTCTTAACAAAAGCATTTTTCCTTTGCTTTCCTTTAAAATTCTTTCCTTTTCCACCACTCTGGAATGGCTTCTTCTTACTTTCTTCTTGTACGTTTTTCCCTCTTTCTTTGAGGTGTGTAGCTTGAACACAGACCTCATCAAGATTCGTGGGATTAAACATAAGAATGGTGTGTCAAAGATAGCTATGCAAATCTCCTATATATTTTAGCAAAGTATCTTTTGCTGTAAGTCTACTCCTAGCATAAGAGCTCTTCTCCTAAACTCTTGAGTATACTCTTGCACATTTTTACCTTTTAACTATCTGAAATTTTTCCAATTCATGATAGTCTTTTGCATATGGGCTAAAGGGTAGAATTATCTTTTTATAGCAGCAATGAAATTAGACCAAGTAATAGAGATATTACCATGTTTTTTGATCTTGTCTTGAGTCCTTGCTTCCCACCAAATGAGTGATGCACCCTCCATTCTCAATGAACCCAACTGAATTTTAATATCATCCTCTTGAAGGTTTTGAATTATATAATAGACCTCCAACTAACAAATCCAATTATCAAGCTTCTATGCATTCACTTCACCATTATACATGGGCAACTCGAATTTAACATCAAAGTTTAAGTAGAGGTGATTTTCCAGCTCCTTTTGAAGAATGATGATGAGTATGAGTAAGGGTTGTATTAGTGGAAGAGCGTGAAGATGCTTGTGAAGAAGACGATGAAGAAGATGGTGGAGAGGGTGGAGGCTTGTCTCCATTCCCATTACCTCCTCCTGAAGAGCCTTCTCCTTTGGGAGTTTTGGAACTTTCTCCTTGCAATCTACTATTCCTCTCTTCATAGAGGACCTTCACCAACTCTGTCATATCAAAGAAATCCTTTTTGAAGGTCTTCACATCTTCTATCATATTTGTAGGTTCTCCTTCATGAGACATGGTCTCTGAAGACTCAACTACAACTTTTGCAACTTGAGGATGTACTGGTGTAGAAGACTTTGGAAACCTTGCTCTTCTTCCACTTGACCCAACTTTAGGGCTTCCAACCAACTTTCCTTCACCTATTTTGAGTTTTAACCTTGTAATCATGACATAAACTTGCAAACAATTAAATCCTTCTTTCACAAAGAAAATCTAGTAAGCAAGAACCAGTGCTCTGATACCAACTTGATCTGAAATAAAGTAGATTAGTAATGCTGTGTGAATTCCCTATTCAGAATAAAACCCAAGATGCTTATCATATGATTATCAAGTGCTTAAGGATTCACAATTTTGCTAAATTAACTGATTCCCATGAGAGTTTCTTATGTAAATGTTATAAACAATTTAACATAAAACATATGTTGAACAACAACAAAATAACAACAAAGAACATCAAAATACAACACACAACACAAATATTTGATGAGGAGTTCACCCCTTCTGGGCTACATCTCCTTGTTCTAGCTTCCAATGCTTGGGCCTCTCTATTATGCTCAAAATTACAACAAAATTGTGTTTATAATGCTCAAATGCCTCTAAAACATGTCTCAATGATATCAGAATACTCAAAAATGGAAATCGAGCCTCTTTTTGCATCCAATTTGGATAAGAACTGAAGAAGTTATGACTTCTCCAAGTTCTCCTACTATTTGTTCTACAAATTGATCCTAAACAGGTAGAGACCCCCATTTTCGCTCCAAAATCCGCTAATCGGGCGAATATTTCACCGCGCTTCAGGCCATAACCTGTCGGTCGTATCAAAAATCGTAATCAGCGTAAAAACTCGATGGATGGTCTTGTAAACAAAGCGACGATTGTGCAATGCAATATCGGTGGACTCGACAGGAACTTAACTATGGTTCATAAATGTATTGTGCCCGAGGCCTTATTGCCATAAGAACTCATCACATTTCGCTATCAACGGATAATCCCTGTATCATATATATATATCGGTAGGTACTGGGTGTGATATGCGATTGCGATATATCGCATTGCAACCCTGATTGTGTCGGGGGTTGATTCTATAACTCCTCCTTTCCTGCGTTTGTGATATATGATATCGCAAATCGCAATCGACACTACGTGGGAGACGATTCTTAACCCGATCCACCTACAACCTGTAATATATGAGGGTCAATGGCAGCCTGCCACTTGGCGCCTCCTCATTCGCTGGGACCTTTACTACATCATCCAATCCTGTCGTGTAGACAAGTCAAACTTGAACTTTCACTTGCTCTAACTTCTGCATATGAGCTCGGATTTGAGTTCTGTTCACACTGTTGGATTCAGAATGACGATCTCTTTGATCTGAAGCTAAGTTTGAAAAAATTCTGACACTTTAATTTTTTGAGCATAAACTTGAGCACTTGATCACAAGGCAAGGTTGAAAACCATTATCACACCTAGCAAATCCCATGCCAATGACAACAAGAGAACCAAATAAACACATGCATTCCAAAACTAGCAAGGAAATCATACATGCAATTTAATACCTGCAAGTAATCTTGTTGTAGCCACTTGAGCCAACTCTTCCTTGCTTGATATTTGCTTCCCTTTGCTTTCTTGTTCTTTATTTACCTTCCTTTCTCCAATTCTAGAGTGCTCCAAGAATTCTCTAAGTGTGCAAGAGTATGAGAGAGTAGAGAGAATAAAGAAAGCTCCAAAACTGAACTAACTAAAGGTTGTGAACTGATCCTCAGAAGCATTGTTTATTAATGACGCCTCTATTTCTTCAATTCCCATTATTTTTCCTTCATTTTGCTCCTCACATGAAACTTGTGACCTTTCACCTCCCTTTTCACCTAATTTCCATTATTTTCATAAATAAAATTCCAATTAATTCCTCTTGCCTTTCCAAAGACTTTGACAATTTCCTTTAGCCATAATAAACCAATTGAACACCCATTAGGATGTTTTTCCCAACATTAAGCTTGGAAGACATGTCCTATGACCTTGGTTTTATTTTTCCTTCTAAACTTTATTACATAGATTTTTAACCCTGGGCAATTACAGACACCAACCCCCCCCACACTTGGGGAACACCGTCCTTAGTGTTTAATGGCACCTTACAACTAGCAAGACCACTAAAAAGAAAAACATACTTCCCATGGAGCTTTTTAACTTAGCTCATTGCAATATTTACATTGAACAACCTATTGAAAAGAAAACCAACATACCCAACATGAAAAACATAACATGAAAACCATACGTCTTATTGGAGCTTTATAACACAAATCACGGTAATATTTACATCCATATATATATATATATATATATATATATATATATATATATATACACACCAAAACTGTTTTACTAAAACGATAAACAAGGAAGAATACATATCCCACATCTTATTAGTCATCTCCCATGTAGCTTCATTGGGCCCAAAGTGCTTCCACTACACTTTAACCTGCTCGATTGCACAGTTATGGAGCATGAGCATATTTCTCTACAAAATGCACTTTGGTTCGAGTTGGAATTCTCCTTCTGGCTCCACCTGCACTACATGCCAATCAATAACATGATCAACATGCTTTACATATATCTTAAGTAATGAGAGATGGAAAACATCATGGACTTTCACCGTTGGAGGCACTGCAAGTCTGTAGGCCACTGGTCCAATCCTCTCAAACATCTCAAAAGGCCCGCAATACTGAGGTGACAACTTATCACATGACCCAATCCTCAAGGAGCTCTTCTTGGGCTCGATGTGCAAGTACACATGCTCTCCAACCTGAAACTAATTAAATTCCATGTATTGATCTGCATAACTCTTATGTTTATCCTATGCCGCCTTTAGATTTTGTTCGATAACCTACATTTCTTGTTCCATCTTTGCCAACATATCCATTCATATCAATAACTTGTTCACTAGATCACTCCAACTGATGGGAGTATTACAACTCTGCCCATAGAGTGCCTCAAATAGACTCATCCTTAGTCCATTTCCAACCTAGTATGGGAAACTCGGAATTAAAACAAATTGTGTCAACTATGTAAGCACTCATATGGAATGGGGGCACAACTCAGGTAGTGACAAATCTGTGCTTTCTATAATCCAATATTTGACTAGCCATTTTATCCGATACGATAGTTTCCCAATCCATGACAAAGGAGTTTATCGCTGCTTCTATCAATGGAACCATCTCAATAGAAAATCTAGCAGAATCAGGGCTTCCAAAGAGTTTACACATCATAGTAGCAGCATAACAATATGGAGATGCTAAGGAGTGCACATAATACATACCAGATGATTCATGTTTGTGCTTGTTAGGAAAGTGTCTCCGTTTCTTGATAGGGTCTGATTCAATGTAATTCTCCTTGGCGGAAGCTTCCAGGAATGATATGTTGTAGTGTCGCTAGGGATATGGCAAGTGATACATTCTCTTGACATCTTCAAGTTTGAAGGATCCAAACATCCTTCCATCAGCTGTGAAGAAAGCTCTGTCCATTATGTTAATGCTCTCGATTACCCATCTTACCATATCATTATATGGTAAAGTATTTGCAGGGGCCGCCATTCGATGGAGGAAAGAGCTGGCCAAATCATTGAGCATGTTTTTTGATTTATTAGTTCCATCAATTGTTGCTTCTTCTTCTATCTCCTTCAGATCTTCATTTTCAAGCAAAGCATATATGCCTTCCCACGAGGTCTTACCAAAGCCTAGACTAGTAGTATCTGAGATTAGCGCTAATTTTCTTTGTCCTTCTTCCACTATAAGGGGAGTATTTGTCTTTCGAGCTCTCTTAGACATCTTGACTGACTGCGTGATTCTGGATTTACACTACAAAATGAGAAAGATGAGCATGATAGGCGAAAAAATTTGAGAGCAGCCAATACAACTACAAACTAAAAGAAGTTATGCGCATTAGATGCAAAAGATCTCATATAGTACATAGTCACAAAGGATGAAATCCTTAAAGGATTGTAACCATAACTGCCTCTTAATGCATTACCGTATCCTCATAACATGAAACTTTAATGCCGAATTAATATATATCGCATCGCAAGTTTTCCAACGGTCCTTTTAGAACAGGTGTCACAACTCTGCGATTAGCAATTGTATTATTTTAATACATGTAGAGCCATCACATATCACAAATTGGGAGCTACAAGCGCTATGTCTGAAAGAATTCCTTGTATTGTTGCGATTGTGATGAGTGATGAGCTGGCACGTAGAGTTGGCGGGTTCCTTTCAAACTTGGCAAATCATGTTTTTCCTTCGTAAATCATGTTTTCCTTTATAATTGATTTAACATTATATCGCGAGTCTTCATAGTATATGCTACTTGTTTCTATTGGGAGCGCGGTATGCGATATGCGATCGCGATAGTTATATCGCATCACAAAGTTTCAATGGAGTGGTTTCAATGTTTTCCTATGGATTGGTGATATGCGATATGCGATAGCCTTATCGCATCGCAAGGTTTCAATGGAGTGCCCTAACTTATTCCTCAGGATTACCGATATGTGAAATGCGATAGTTATATCACATCGCATGTTTATAAATGGATCTTTTCAATTTAAAACTTTGCGATGAGGCATTTGCGATGACTTTGATCGCATCGCAACTTTTCAAACAGATGTTCATTGGTCTTAAGCAATTGCGATTTGCAATGAGTGGTTCCAAACACTCATAAAGCAACTTTTATATGAAAAGTATGGAAAATCTATTTTTACTCAAAAGGTTTTATTGCTTTTTATATCATAAAGGGGACTTATTTCTTATTTAGCATCTTTAGACTAAGATTAAAAATTTGAAATGGGGGGGTTGTTGTATAGCACAATAGTTCCTTAGATAGAACACCAATGGACACCACTCACAAACAGATCACAGATCAATACACCAATATTCTTGACGTGGTTAAAACCCTCAAAGAGGGAAACAGTCCATGGCCTGAGCCAACGCGGCCACTTCAGGAAATTTATTAATGTAAAAGAAAGAAAATTTACATAAGATTCTCTCATGAACGGTCACCTTACAAATGACCCTCCATGCTCTTTAAATAGAGATCATGGACCAATCGGGTGTTAAGCCACGGATCAAGTGTTGGTAATACCGAAGAGAGAATGAACTGTCGGATCACTTCATGTCTAGAACATATCATGACCGTCGGATTGTAAGTTACAAAAGTACATAATAAAGAAACACACTTTACCTAACTCTACACTAGACCAAGTTATACTTAACTATTTCCTATGTGTCGAAATATCCTAACATCCCCCCTTAAGAACAACTTGGGATAGGATTGAAGGATGTACAAATATGACACAATAGGAGAAGGAAGGAGGCATTAGAGCCTATCCCCCCTTAGTGACAACTTTCTGAACTCCAACCATAAATCAAAGTTTAGTAAACTTCGCCTCTGTGAGAGCCTTTGTAAAGATGTCTGCAACTTGATCATCGGTTGAACAATATTGCACTTCAATAACATGGTCATGAATGAGCTTTCTGATGAAGTGCATGTGTAGTTCAATGTGTTTGTTGCGTTGATTTTGGACTGGATCTTTGCATAGTTGAATGACACTTTGATTATCACACCAAAGTGTAGTCGGATGCTGCTGCTGAAAGCCAAACTCTGACAGGATCTAACGAAGCCACATGGCTTCCTTACTAGCTTCTACGACGCCACGATACTCTGCTTCTGCTGAAGAAAGAGAAATGACACTTTGTTTCTTGCAAGCCCATGTAATAGGTCCAGAACCAAGAGTGAAGACATAACCTGTAGTAGACTTTCGATCATTAGGGTCACCAACCCAATCGGAATCAGTGAAACCAACCAATAGAGGAGATGCTTTTGCACTGTAATGAATCCAAAACTGAACTGTACCTTGAACATAACAAAGCATTATTTTAGCTACTTTCCAATGACTTTCATGTGGGTTTTTCATAAACCAAGCAACAAGGCCAACAACAAAGGAAAGGTCAGGACGAGTATGGGTCAAATACAAAAGTTTTCTTATAAGCTGACGGTATAAGGTAGCATCAACTTCAGGGGGGGTACAGGTGACTGAAAATTTGGCTCCAGACTGAAAGGGAGAAGGGGCTGGCTTATAGTCTTCCATGTGAAAATGGTGTAGAATATCACAGGCATACTTGGACTGGGAAAGGGAAATACCTTCCTTGGTTTGCAAGACTTGAAGACCAAGAAAATAATGCAAGTGTCTTAAGTCTATCATTTCAAACTGCTTTTTAAGGCTGGACTTCACATGGTTTATAAGGCTGGGATCACTACCCATAAGGATAAGATCATCAACATAAAGAACAAGAATGATAAGATACTTACCCACTTTCTTGGTGTAGACAATATTGTCAGAATGACACCTAGAAAAGCCAGTATCTAAAAGAAAGCTATCCATTTTGGCATACCAAGCCCGAGGGGCTTGCTTGAGACCATAAAGAGATTTCTTAAGTTGACATACAAGGTTTGAGTCTGTTTGTATAAATCTAGGAGGTTGTTCCATATAGATTTCTTCATGCAAGTCCCCATGCAAGAAGGCGTATTTAACATCCATCTGATGTACTTCCCATTTGAAATATGCAACAAGGGAAAGAACAAGGCAGATAGAGTTCATTTTGGAAATAGGGGAGAAGGTTTTGGTATAGCCAATGCGTTCAACTTGTGAAAAACCCTTGGCAACAAGACGAGATTTATGTTTATCAACTTTTCCATCTGGTACAAACTTTGGTTCTGTAAACCCATTTGCATCTAACAAGTCTTCGTCCCTTTGGAAGAGGAAGAAGATCCCATGTATCATTTTCCAATAATGAACGATATTCTTCATTCATAGGTGCGTCCCAATCTGGATAGCTTGAAGCTTCTGCAAAGGTGTTAGGATCACAATTCACTGAAGCTTGAGCCAGTAAAGAAGAGGCTCTATCGAACTGAGAACGTGTACGTCGCTGATCTGTAGGATCACCTACAAGAGCACCTGCTGCATCCCGAGTAGCAGGGACCCATTTTGGAAGCTGAGGAGCTGAAGGAGGATCCTAAGAAGGTGGGGGAGGATTGTCAGCATCATCTGAAGAAGAAATATTTTCAGAAGTAGAAGGGATAGAGAGAGGTGGCACACTCGTAGGCCAATATATTTTCAACAAACTTTACATCTCTTCTAATGATAATATTTTTAGACTTAGGTGAAAAAAGTATATATCGTTTGACATGTTCAGAATATCCAACAAAAATACATTTTTCACTCTTCACTTCCAAAAACATGAAAGTTACTTACATCTAGCTTAATTGAGCTCCATGCTTCTTCTGTAGTGATATTCTTTAAAACCTTAGTAGGAGTGCGATTTACTATGTAATTTGCACAATTAATTACTTCTGCCCAAAAATTAAGACTATGTCCTTTAGATTGAAGCATACAATTAGCCATTTCCTTTAAGGTGTGATTCTTCCTTTCAGCTACACCATTTTGTTGTGGAGTATATGAAACAATATGTTGCATTTAAATTCCATGCTTAGTGCAAAAGTTGATGAATTTTTTGTTAACATATTCTCCGCCATTATAAGATATTAGCTTAAGAATTTGATGTCCAGATTGTTTTTCAACAAAGGCCTTAAATGCCAAGAACATGTTAAATACTTCACTCTTGAGTTTTAAGAAGTATACCTAAGTGCATTTGGAGAAATCATCAATGAAAGTTAAGAAATACTTGTAGCCAAAGAATGAAACAACTGGAAGTGGACCACATAAATCACTACGCACAAGTTGTAAAGGGGCTGAGGCATGCCAAGAGGCATTTTTTCAAAACTATCTCGATGATGTTTTCTGAGTATACATCCTGAACAAGCACCATCTCTGCAAGATACCATAGGAAGACCTGTTGCCATATTTCTTTTACATAGATTTTGAAGGGAATGATAGTTAAAGTGACCAAATCACTCATGCCAAAGTTTGCTCACTTCATCATTATGAGCAAAAAATACCGAGGGAAGAGTTGATGACCCAAAGTTTTTAAACTTATACAACCATGTAGAATCATCAAAAATGCGAGTAGCTAAAATCTGTTTAGGATCTCTTAGGTCATTGATTACAACATCATGAGGTGAAAATTCAATGGTTTTATCTTCACTTGAATGAGTTATCTGATATATAGATAGAATGTTGCAGGATAAGGTTGGAACACATAATACATCATTAAATTGACCATTGTCTAGATGCACAATTCCAGTCCCTACAAAACTAAGAGATCTATCATCACCAACACATATATTTTTGGTGTTACAATCATTTAAAGAAGAAAACATGGCTTTGTTTTTGGCCATGTGATAAGAAGCTCTAGAATCAATGAGCCACTCATGAGAATGAGAAGAAGAATATACATTTAGTGCATAACCAGACCGAGATGCTTGACAACCACATGCAGAAAGTGTTATTCCTGAAGATGAAGTTGAAGTTGAAGAGTGCTCCAAATGGATGTTATGCTTCTTCATTGCTGCTTCCAAGGCTTCCATCTTCTTAAAGCATTTGGATTCTAAGTGGCCATCTTGATTACAAAAGAGGCAATGTCTATCAGTCTTCTTCCCTTCGTTTTTATTTGCCTTATAATTTTGTTGAATTGATTTTTCATTTTGAGACTGAAATTGCTTAGGACCCTTGTTTGGCTTAGGACCATTCTTTTTAGGATACTGCTTCTTAAAATTCTTTGAATTTGGTTGTTCCTGGACAGCTAAGGCTTTCTTAGAAGAGTTTCCAAGATTAAGAAGACCAAGATGTAAGAGTTTTTCTTGTTCTCTTATTAAAGAATCACAAAAGACATCAAAAGAGGGGGACTTTTAGTCTTGCCCTTGAGAAATAAAGGCTTCTCTAGTGGAATGGAAGGTGGAAACAAACACAGAGTAGGCTGGTCCCAACTTAGTAAGAATGGAATAGATAAGGCTACCATATTCTTTCTTAACCTTAACACCTTCCAAGAGAAGTCTAAGGGTCTTGAACTTGGACAAAAAAATATTCAATGGAAGAAAAATTATTGGGGTCAAGCGTAAGCAACACATTTTCTAGTTGATGGGCTCTAATTTCATTTTTAATTCCAAAAACTTTAGTGAGCTATTTCATTGTTTCATTAGGGGTATTAAGTTTTGCGATATGAAATCTAAGGTCTAGAGAAATAGACATCCCTATCAACCCACGTGCTTGATCTTGCCTATTTTCCCATTTGGCTGCGTTATCTTCATCATTAGGTTTAGTTTCTTGGCCTGAGGATATTCTGTAAAGACTTTTACTTCTAAGTAAATCCACAATGTAGGACCGCCATTGGAAGTAGTTGGTGTTGTCAAGAACAACTTGGCATGGACTTTCCATTTTAATAGAAATTGAAGTTGTAGATGCTGAAGCTAAGTGTTCCAATGGAAAGATATCGAAAAATTAGTTTGATTAAAAAAACAACTCTGAAAATAGCTTTCGGATGAAAAAGTTATGGCTTTATGAAGAAAAGTTGTTGAATATGGCAACAAAGTGCGTGAATGTGCGGAAGTGAATGATAATGTTATATTTAAAAAAAAAAAATCTCCCCCTTTCCAAATTTAATCTAATTAGCTCACTTTATTATTATTTTTTTTTTTTATGTGACTCACTTTTATAAATAAGTGAAAGTCATTTTTACAATGGTACTTTATGAGCTACCCACTAAATTATAACTTAAATAAAAGATAAAGAGACTTTAGAATTATAAGTGGCTCACTTTTTATAATGGGTGAGAACACTTTTACATAAAGTAACTTTAAAACATAAGTTACATGTGCTTTTTGAAAAAGTAGCTCAACGGAAATAAAGATTTGAACTCAAAACCTCTATTCTCATAAAGTAACTTTGGACTAAGTGAGCTAGTTTGAAAGGTTAGTAATTTTTGGAAAAGAGAAAGTTTTTTGTTTTTTTTGTCGGTGAAGCTTTGGGATGCGTGCTTACTTGAAAAATCCCCTTTTGCCTACAAAACAAAAAATCACGCAACCCAACACGGATATACAAAAATAACCAAACCTTATGGCTTGAAGTTAGCTTTTGTCGAAAACTAAATATTTTCCTCAATGTTTCTGATTTTTCGAGATCACACTAAGGCGCGACAGAAAAGAGCATACACATGAGAAAAATCCTTCCTTTCTGTTTCTGATTTGCCCTGATCGCACAGAGTTGTGGGACAAAGAGCATACATTGAAATGAAAGGTATAGATCCGGTAATAAAAAACAGAGAGATAAATAAACCGAAATAAATAGAGAGATAAATAACTAAAATTGCAAATAAAGATTGTATACCTCCAGATCTTAAAAATGACGTAGCTAGGGCTACCAGAAACCTTTTTGTGTGAAACGAAAGGGGTTTCTCACTAGAACAGATGCTCCTAACACAATAGATCAATCCTGTCAGCCCCAAAGTGGTTAGAAACATTAGATATAGGAAACAACAATCGGATGCAGTTGTACCGGCTTCTGATTTGGATCACCAACGAACGCTGCCCTCAAATAGCTCTGATACCATGTAGGAATTTACAGGGTAAGTTCCTCAGATAGAACACCAAAGGACACCACTCACAAACAGATCATAGATCAATACACCAATATTATTAATGTGATTAAAATCGTCAAAGAGGGAAACAATCCATGGCCTGAACCAACGCGTCCACTTCAAGCAATTTATTAATTTAAAAGAAAGAATATTTACATAAGCTTCTGTCATGGACAATCACCTTACAAATGACCCTCCGTGCTCTTTAAATAGAGATCATGGATCAATCAGGTGTTAAGCCACTAATCAACTGTTGGTAATACCAAGGAGAGAATGAACCATTGGATCACTTCATGTCTAGGACATATCGTGACCGTTGGATTGTAAGTTACAAAAGTACATAGTAAAGAAACACACTTTACCTAACTCTACACTAGACCAAGTTATACTTAAATATTTCCTATGTGTCGGAATATCCTAACATATGAATGCTAAATGGTGGTTATGTGGTAACCTGAGATGGATAGTAGGTAATGGCAACAAAATAATGATTAGATTAGATGCTATCAAGGGTATTGGTGGGGAGCACATCCTTTCTCCTCAACTGATCTTAGCACTGCATCGGTTGGGTTACAACTAGTTTTTGGATCTGAAAAATGCAATTCCTTGGGCACGTGATGCTCTCTCTTGGCCTCATTCATGGGAACTGGGCCTTAGTATTTAATTTGAGCCTGAGTGAGAGACACATAGGCTCAAACTTGTTGAGGCTGGTATTCATTTTAGTGACAGATCTAATGCCTTGGTATGGGGAGGACACGAAGTTGGAGGCAACATTTTTGTCAAAGAATTTTATATATACATTGTTTCTTCTTCAACCTCTGTACCCTTTGATTTGTGGACTATTCCCATGTGGAAATGGGATGCATATTTAAAGATTAAGTGCTTCTCATGGATGACACTTCACAACAAGATTCTGACTTGGGAGAATCTGATGAAAAGGGGATTTCGAGGCCCAGGCGAGTGCCATCTCTCTCACTCTGCTCCATAAGATGCTTTCCACCTTTTTATTGAATGCTCTTTTTCAAAGTCCATTTAGGTTCACGTGGTAGATTTGTTAAATATATAGTTTGTCGAGGATTGGTCTTCCATTTTGGGTTGCTTAATGTATTGGCCTTCCTGTCACAGGCCCTATCATTCTCTTCCTTTATATATCTTTTGGGGAATATGAAGATCCCAGAATGCATTCATCTTTGAGGATCGAGTTCCAGATTATCAATATGTCAGTGTCAAGGTTGTCGGTTATTTCCTTGAGATTGGCCCTTGGTTTCCCACATATTCTCAGTGCTCAGTGTAGCTCTAGGACTTGGGATCCTTTTTCCCAATAGGCTATTTTGATAGGGCCTCTACTATTGGGGATTGTGGTTGTGGGTCAGTCATTAAAATTTTCCCCAATAGGACATACCATTTCTTTTGGAATGGTGGAGTTGGTTGAAGTTGTCGGGAAAAAGGTAGTGGTATTGTGGGGGTTACTCCAAAGCATTGTCTGGTTGGGTATTGACTCCTTGAAGGTGGTTGGAAATTCATTGTCTATCATTGAGTGGCTGAAGGGGCGAAATGCCCTCTAGGTTCCTCTGTTATTCCATTGGATGGATCGTATTTCCGTGCTTCGTTCTTCTTTCTATGACATTTATTTTCTCCATATCTACCGAGAGCAGAATATGGAAAATGGTGTTCTGTCTAAAAGAGGGGTTTCACTTTTTCCTGGAAGAATATTTTTCATACTTTTGATTGATGGATCCATCTCACAAGAGGGCTCTTTTGAGTTATGATTACTGAATGTTTGTGCCTCTGGTTTTTCTCATGGTTTTGGCTTTCAGTAGGTGGAATTTTCGAATGTTGTATGCAGTGTAGCCACTTAGTATTTTCTTTGTAACGTCCTTTTGGCTTTGTTCTTGGAGGTGTTTTCTGTATGGTCTCTTTATCCTATAATTTGGAAATATGTAACTTCTCTTTTTAATATGAAGAAACTCTGTTTTTTTCTACTAAAAAAAGTAGAAACAAATAGATGATATCTCTTCATACCTCTCTAACAAGGTCTTCATATACTATTTTTGGAATCGAAGGCTATCCAAAAGCCCAAAAACAAAAAAATAGGATAGGGCATCAACCTTCTGCAACATGGGTATCTTATACACATGGCTTTTGTTTGTCCTTGGAATGGTGTAATCCTGCCGGATAGTGATAATTGTCATTTATCCATCTGTTTCAAACAACAATTGTTCCTCATTTGATCTTGAGGAAACATCATCCAAAGCAACTAAAGTTCATCGATTTCCTTTTAAATTGAGATTTTTTCTGTAGTTGGCTGTGCGCATCCTGGATACTTTGAAAAATGGGCTTTCTAGCTCTAATTATCTTATCCCACATAGTTTCCAAAACGACCTTTACATGTAGAGACGGTTAGGTCCCCCTATAATACTAGTGTACCACCTTATTGTTATTAGTGCAACCCCATTATTATATTATTTTTCCCATATAGTCCCCATGTTGTTATTATTATGCCCCATAGAAGCCCACTATTGTTATTGTTGTGCCCCTACAATATTATTGTTATGTAGGCTCTGATTGCATTGGGACCCCTTAGACTTCTATATATAGAAAAGAGGTCTTGTCATTTGTATCTTTCAATAATTTTTCATTTGTGTAATGTAAAGGAGGTTGCTCCCTCAAAGAGGCTTATTTTTAAGTCGTTGATCTATCTTTTCTATCTTTTTGTGAGCTAGTTTCATAACATTTGGTATCAAAGCTTTGGATTCTAGGGTTTTACTGCTCCAAACAAGCCATCGTGGAATTTTCGATATAATTTTTTCTCTACGAAGTTTTAGAAGCTAAGAAAAAACTCATTTGAGACAAAATCATTCTGAACCTCAGGCCTGCATTTAAGATCTTGTCTCGCTATATTTTCGGAGATATGATTTGAGGAATTTAGGGTTTTTGCAAGCTCCAAAATTCCCTCTCAAACAGGTAATCGTGGAGTTTTCGCTAAAAGTGTTTTTCTACAAAGGTTCAGACTCTGAAATTAAAACCCATTTGAGTTGAAATCTTGGTGAAGCTCGGGCCCGAATGTCAGATCCCATGTCACTATATTTTCGGAGATACGGTCCAAAACATTTAGGGTTTTTGCAGACTCCCAAATTACATTCCAAACATGTGACCTTGGGAAAATTGTCATAACTTTCTCTCTGAGTATCAAATTGAAATTTCACAAGAATTTACAGAAAAAGGATGGATTGTAATTTTCTTTGTATTTTTTCAGGTCCGAATGTCGAAACAGTGACACGTGGCAGGTCCTACAAGTTCGCTCTCTTGAACTAGTCTATAATTAGGTCATTGTAGGAGATTTGGCATCTCTTTATTGAAGAATCCAATATTGATCAAACTGGTGGCATTGGAAAGAGGACGTAGAGGGCTACTGCAGGTCGTAATTTCAGACCTTGGAGATCCGAAATTTTAGAGATATAATAGATTCAAGATTGAGATCCTAAAAGAAAGAAAAATAATGACTTGAATCAAGAAAATAGAAACACCTAGTAAGCAAAATTGGATGGATTATTTGAAGAATGCGATCGAAGCTAAGATAAATAGTTTTATATGTGCCATGGAAGCATATTTGAAGAAAGACATAGAAGGTTTGAAGGAAGGTGGGAGAAAGATGCTACAAGAAAGGCCTCCTAATGACAAAAAGGTAGTAGAGTAAAACTCATGATGAGAAAAAATAAATTTAATCATGATTTCATATAATATAACATTGGATTGAAGACCCACCATATTCCAGAGATCGATATGAGGAAGTTTGATGGCAAGGATCCCATAACATGGATACTACAGACGGATAAATAATTTGATCTACATGATGTGCAACTGTTACAAAAGGTACTTATTGCATATTTATATTTAGAACTAAATCAATTTTTATGGTATAAAGGGATTTGTTCTCGTAAACCACTTGTCACTTGGTCAATTTTCACAGAGAACATGATAGCACATTATGAGGATACAAAGAGCAACACCTTCTTTAGCCAATTGATAAATCTCAAACAAAAGGGTTCAACGGCAGAGCATATTGAGGACTGTCAAAAATTGAATATAAGGGTAAATGATATTCCAGAGAAGAAAAGGATTGATGTCTTCATAGGGAATTTAAAGGATAACATTCAACATGAGGTTCACCTTTGGGAACCTGATTCATTGGAGAAGGCATTTAAGCTGGAAAGAAAAATTGAAAGAAAAATTATGGCAACAAGAAATCTTACCACTCAAAATTATCAAGATGGAAGTGTTATTGCTCATAGCCTTCCACAACCTACAAGGTTGACACCACAAAAAGTGGAAGAAAAATGAGTAAACGACATTTGTTACAATTGTGATAGAAAATACACTAAAGGTCATAAGTGTGTCGAGAAAAAATTATTTTACATTGATTGTGAAGAGGAGGAAGAAAATGATCAACAAATGTTAAAAGAAGAGGATATACACGAGGAACCAACCCCAGATAAAGAAGAAACGAATCCGACCATATCTTGTAATGCATTGGTAGGAATTACCACTCCTTAAACTCTCAAGATAGAAGGACATATCAAGAAGAAAAAGGATAACCTCACTTTCACGCAAAATTGAATGAAACAACAGGCAACGAACATCGTAGCGAAAGAAGTTTTGATATAGGCGACTGAGTATTTTTACAAATACAACCATACAAACAAATGTCCCTCAAGCAAGCTAAGAAGGATAATAAATTATCACCAAAGTACTATGGTCCTTACAAGGTGCTGCAAAAGATTTGTACTATGGAATACAAATTGGAGCTCCCTGCATCTTCCCAAGTGAACCCAGTTTTCCATGTTTCATGCTTAAAGAAGGTTATAGGTGAGAAGATCCCAGTTCAAACAATATTTCCAAAACTTGACAAGGAAGGAAAAATCATATTGGAATTGGAAGTAATCACAAAAACAAGAAATTGATAGCTACGAAATCGATCAATTTTAGAGTATCTCATCAATTGGAAAACTTACTTGCTGAAGATTCCACAGGGACGATGAGAATTTTATACAGAAGCATACAGAACAATTCAAGCATCGAGGACAACACTTTTTGAACGAGAGTGGCATGTTAGGTCCCTATACTACTAGTGTAACCCCTTATTGTTATTAGTGCACCCCCCTTATTGTATTATTGTGCCCATATACTCTCCATGTTGTTTTAATTATGCCCCATAGAAGCCCACTATTTTTATTGTTGTGTCCCTACAATATTATTGTTATGTAGGCTCTGATTGTAATGGGACTCCTTAGACTCCTATATATAGAAATGAGGTCTTGTCATTTGTATCATCCAAGAATTGTTCATTTGTGTAATGTAAAGGGGGTTGCCCCCTCAAAGAGGCTGACTTTTAAGTTGTTGATCTATTTTTTCTATCTTTTTGTGAGATGGTTTCATAACAGAGACTATGAAACAATAATGGAAACTATATTGTTTTGGAATAAATATGATAATCACAAAGAGAATAAGCATTCTAAACAAAATTGAAGAAATAAAACGAAAGTTTGGAGTGGAGATTAAATGGGGATTTTTTCTTACCTTTGAGTTGGGGATCATTGCAAGGGCTAATGCAAGGTTGGTTTTTCCGCTTCCACCCATCCCTTCAATTCCAATGATATTAACTCCATTCTGGAATAAGATCTATTTGACATCAGCCCCAAGGGTTAGCTCAACTGGTCAAATAAGTGCTTCGCTGTTCGGGAGGTCACAGGGTCAATTCTCCCTGAAACCTTTGTGGTTAGGCCTAGCTATTGGCTGCGGGGCTTGATACCCTTGATTAAGCTCAGATATTTCTATGGACGTAGAGGCCACCTAGTGTCTGTGGGTGTCCGTAAACCTCCAAAAAAAAAAAAAAGATCTGTTTGACATCATTGACAATATTATTCAAACCCACTACAAAGATTGGAATACTCGATATTAACTCCATTCTGGAATAGGAATTGTTTGACATGATTGACAATATTATTCAAACCCACCACAAAGATTGCCATACTTGGGATATTAACTCCATTCTGGAACAGGAATTGTTTGACATCATTTACAATATTATTCAAACCCACTACAAAGATTGGCATACTTGGGACTGTGGACATAGTGACCACCCAATGACCGTGGGTGTCCGTAAACCACCAGGAAAAAGAAAAGAAAAATAAAAATAAAAAAAGAAAAAAAGAAAAAGATATGTTTGACATCATTGACAATATTATTCAAACCCGCTACAAAAATTGGAATGCTCGATATTAACTCCATTCTGGAACCGGAATTGTTTGACATCATTGACAATATTATTCAAACCCACTACAAAGATGGGCATACTTGCGAATTGAGAGTTACAATTGTTTGACATCATTGACAATATTATTCAAACCCACTACAAAGATGGGCATACTTGCGAATTGAGAGTTACAACTGTTGGTGGACTATTCAATCATTGTAGTATCATGCAATCCATCAATGGAACTCTAAAATATTTGAGTTGTACTCATTTGTTGAAGCATGAGAGAATTGAAACTGGCATCATCAGTGATTTTGGCATTTACACTATCAATTATATGCCGACCAATTTCTTCAACACGTTCAGATCATTTGCTAAAACACTTAAAATCCACATTTAGATTGTGGACATCAAGGACGAGGTTGGCCGGGCCTTGGGTGAACGATAAATCGTTGATTATTTTCTATCTTCAGGAACTGCTTTCAATATCGATACCTTTTGTGTAAGTTAAACTATTCATTCGCTCTATCTTTTTGACGAGATGAAGGCCATCTTGCAGCTGCGCTTGAAAGGCTTTGAATGGGTGGTTTCTCTGAGGGGCGGGGACATCTAGTGAGAAGAAAGCTTGGACATTTCATCGATGGTAGGCTTGCACAGCAAGAGCTTTTGCTTGAGCTCCTCGCTGGAAGAGTTTCTGGATGCAATGAGATTCATGACTAGGAAGAACTCGCTTACTGGAGTGTTTTGGTTACTAGGAAGAACTCGCTTACGATATCAACTGAGGAGCAGGTTCATTCTTGTACCTTGCTGCAAAGATCGATATGCATCATTTGAACGGTGTCACGACAGTCGGCCATACAAATGGTATTGAGGAGCAGGTTCATTCTTATACCTTGCTGCAAAGATCGATATGCAACATTTGAACAGTGTCAGGACAGTCGGTCATACAAATGGTACTATTCAAGTAGATTTAATTGGCGACTTCCCAGGCTATAGGCTCATTAATGCTGTTGGGTTGTATATGCTTATTGTTAGATTTATACTGGTTTAAATTTAATGGTCAGGCATATATAACCTGACCGCATTAATGGATCTATGGGCCTTGGAAATATCGATTGCCCATGTAATAATCCAATTGGTCTACCAAAAAAGGCAACACTCCAAAATTAAATGTATAAAAGAATTGTAGTTGCTCATTCAGTGTGTAGATGTTTACGAAGGTCAGAAATTTGACCATTTTTTTTTGTTTTTTTGTTTTAAGATGATTTTTTTTTTTCCTTCCAGAAATCTTGATTATAGGAATGTTTGAATTGGTTTTTGATAGCAGAAATGGATTCAACACCATAAAAAATTCTCTAGGCACCCAAAATCCCTGTAACTTAGATTTCCCAAAATTTCTGTTAATTTTAATAAAAATCATGCCGAAATTTTTACTATTTCCCTGGAGAATTTGTAACCTCTGTAATCATATTGTTGAGAGTAATCTACTGTAACTATGAATTCCCACAAAATTTTTGAGAAAACTAAATTATAACTATCAAACGTCAAAATTTTAAGTGCCCAATTGTTTTTGATTCTGTTAAACATGCACTACTCTACAATGGTGAATTTGACAGTTATGTATAAACTCAACGGATCACGTCATTTTTTTTTAAATATCGGTCATCGAGAGCGGTTCTACAAACTGTGTCACGAACCTAGGAATCCCGAATGAAGTTTTATCTTGATTTGCTAATATTTTTTCAATTTTTTTCAAAATGCGGGGTTCAAAAAGATTTGTGTTACATATTTAAAAACAACACATACTAGTTTTATTAGCCCACATTGTGTTACACCTTTTAACTCAATTAGCCCACATTGTGTTACACCTTTTAACTCAAGGCGCGCTGATAAGCACCCACCCTTGAACTCTAAGTCAGTCATATTGTAACACGACAACTCTATGTCAAACAATCTAGGAGGATGCTTAGCCACCCTTGAACTCTAAGTCAGTCATATTGTAACACTCCAACTCTATGTCAAACAATCTAGGAGGATGCTTAGCCATGCTCTTCTTATGTAGTATCATATACTTTAAACACAAACAATTTATGCAACTTAACTTAATCACAAACATTGGTAAAACATGTAACATATAAAGAATGACAATGGTGATAGGTTACTTAAATAATTACGCTGTAAGCGTAGTTTATATTGGAATAGGGTCAGTGAACAAAATTTGATTTCAAAAAATTATTTTTTTCTAATACATCAACGAACGGATAATATGAAAAATAATTAAATAAATTTTTATTTTTAAATTTAAAAATAATTTTAATAATTCAAATTATATGTTTTTATAATTCATAATATAATAAAAATATTTAAACAAATTTTTATTTTCAAACCCAAAAATAACTATAATAATAACTCTCGGTCTGGAGTATGCCGTAAAACTGCTTCTGCTTGGCTAAGAGCTCGTCTTCCTCGGACGTAAGGAAACAGGTTAACGGCCCAAGACCCAGAGGCATCTGGCAGGAGTGAGAGCCTGCTCCCGATTACGGACCACCAGCAGGGTTATGCCAGGTGGCGTGGTTTTCCTATTTAACAGTGATGAGTCAAACCCAGCATTCGCGGATAGTAGCCAGAGATGGCTGTCCTCACTGTTGGTTTGACACCTGAGTTGATAGGTTTTACCACCTTCGGAAAAAAAACTATAATAATAACTCAAATTGTATATTTCCGTGATTCATATTATAATGTTCAGATCTTCCGAAGAAATGTCATTTCTCCAACTGACACTATAATAACTATTTAAATATGATTGATTTATCCCCACCATTAAAAGGAGGGTTATCCATTTTTCGATTTCATCTCTTAATGGTCAGGTGTCAAATTCAATTTCAATTACGGTATCGGTTTCAATTATACATCGTGGGTGGCTACGTATTTGCTTTGGTTTCCAAGCATAGTCCATTCCTGATGTCATTTCGATTTGACTACGTTATTAAAGTTGCGTCGGTTACGTTATTAAAGCTAATTCATTGGTTTTCTGAGCAGTGTGCAATCGTCCATCTGAGCTGACAGAATTTAGGGATTTTTTTATTAATCTAACCCCACCTCTATTCTCTAACTTAATTCACCAACCTATTTCATTATTCATGAGTTTAGATCAGTTGCTCCTCTTTCATTAATTGGCTTATAATTCTAATTTAAGATGCAATTCGATTTCAGCTGCTCTTTCAAGCATTTAAAAATCAAAAATCAAAATCGTTTTACCTATTAAATTTTAAAATCAAATATCAATATCAAGATAATATGCTCCAACCACTGTGATTCAGAATCCTGTGATGATAAAGACTACTGTGTGCTATGTTTCATGTCTTTCATTCTTGATTATATATACGTGTGGGCATCTACGTGGGTTTCACCTTGCATCATACACATTAAATATTGATATTTTCTATTCTAATTTATGTTTTGCAATTTTGTAAATAAATTCAATATATTTTGTAATTTTGTAAATAAATTCAATATCAAATCATTATATAAGCATAATTTAACAAATTTAGAAAAGTAATAAAATACATTAAATGTATCTTATATCAACTCTTTATTCACTTGATTAGAAATTATAAACATCATATGTTATTAAAAATTACAAACATTATGTCTTATTCCCTAATAATAACTTTATAACACAGAGGGATGGTGTTTCTAAAAATGTTTATAACACAGATATTGATGACTTTTAACATTAGATAATATTTTTAGAATTTGAGTTTTTAAGTGTTGGTTAAAATTTAATTATATATTTATAGTGTGCATCAATCACATTTATTAATGTGGTTGTGGTAGTAATATTAATACAAAATGTTTACAAATATATTTAAATATAATAAGGATTCTCAGTTTATTATAATGGTTAAATACAATAAAATAAAATACAAAAAAAGAGCGCAGCTCATTAGAATGGTTATACTCAATTTGGAAAAGTCAACTTTTTGACTTACTTTATCTTTTTTGAACGACAAATCTGTTGTCATAATCATAAATTTGTCCAATTAGCTTGCATTGTGAACTCATCCTCATTAATCTGTGGTTTTTACAAAATAATTGTCCAGCATAGCCATAGACCTCAAGTTGATTTTTTCTTTTGTGTCATCCTTTTTCATTACTCGTTTCATTTAGCTTGCTCAACTCTAGACAAATATATGGGCACCTATTCCCTTCTCATGAAGCATAACACCTTTTTTATTTGAGCCAACCCAACCCATCGATCCACCGTGTGGCTTATTTAAGTCACAACAAGTCCACAACTTGCCAGTTTGTTAGGTATTGGCCCCAACTCATTCGTTGCACAAGAAGGTTGTGTCCATTTCCTTAAACATACCAATTTAACTAAGTTAGAGTCTTCCATAAATAATTGACACAAAACCCCTTTGATTTTTACATTTGAATCATATACCAAAAGAATTCCTATTCATACCATATAAAATTGGTGCAAAAATACTCCTACTCATACCATATAAAAATAGTTCACCACTCCAACTTTGTTTCCATTAAGCGCACCTTGGCCAACTTGCTCTCCAAAATGAATCTCTACACCCATCATAGCCAGTTGGTCACACATGCTCTGCCGTCATGCATACAACTTTATACAATGCCTCCCTCGTGACTTTATCTCAAAGAAAAGTAAATATTGATTCGTTGTAGTCTTGATAATTGACAAAATCATTTTGTATTATTATATATTTTAAGATCAAAATGATTATATTAATTTTAAGAAGTTAGAATTACAACATAGATGTTGTCTGTTGGTCTGCCATTAGGAAGGCCAGACCAATAACATAGACATAAAGCTTTTAAGCTTCCCTTGTTATTCCTAAGTTGTTGATCATGAAGATAAAAGCATGAACATAACAAACTATTTACATGGAAATAGCTACATGAGTGGATGGACCAAAACATAAAGTAATCCAAAATGAAGAGCTTCCCGACCTCTCAGCCTCTTTCACTCATCTTCACATATGATTTTTTCTTATGCCATAAAATAATTATAATATCCTTGACCTCTTGGCTTCATAATGGCTTCTTGGATAGGGCTTGTGTGCAGGCTGTGTTGTTGATGTACTCCATCGCGACATCCCCTGATACCCCAGGTTTTGGTTTTGTCATCGAGGATCTCTCGCTCAGGGGTGGAACCTTGAATATTTGCAGTCATAATTAGATGGCATCGATGATGGAGATCTCATCGGGTAGTTGAGGCAGAATGATTTCAAGGGCTCCATTGTTACTTGATGCCTAATAGGATGAGCACAATGGGTTGATCGGCAATTGGAAGAGTCAACACTGCTGCGGACTTGATGCATGTTCTACCTCTCTTGGAACCTTGCACTTTGAGCAAAACTCCATTCCATAGCCCTTCTCTTTCCATGGGATCAAGTCCCTTGCTCTTGCTCTTTTGGCACTAGATCAATTTGAACGACATTGAATTGAACCATGAGTTTGAAAATGTTGATTTGCACCATGGGATCAATGGTTTGGATAAAGTACAAAACCCCCTTTGTGATGTCAGTGGGTGGGGGGGGCATGGGTGGGTGTCTGCACTCGCAGATCCACAACATGGTTCCAATAGCTCTAATGAACAGTTGTGATTTGAGCCATGAGATCAACAACTTGGGTGGAATGTGGACCCCCCTTGTGATGTCAACAGAGGGGAGGGGTCCTACACTCACATATCCATCGCAAGGTTCCAACAACGTTAATGACAAACTAATATTTGTACCACAAGATCGATGTATAAAATTTGATGTGCTCGATCAAACACTAGTATTTGATGTGCTCGATCGACCTATATGATTTGATGTGCTTGATCAATGGCAAAGATTTGATGTGCTCGATTGACGACACACAAAAATTGTTGGGTTCCACTACTGGCTTCCATCCTTAAGTGGATTTGTTGCAATGATCATTCTTGATTCCAGTACCATGGTTGGTTCCGCATTGAGTCATTTCATTGCGAGTGTAACACCCTCCTCCCATATTTAACCAAACTAATAGGTCCATCGGGGTAAACATGTGGCAAAGTGTTACTACAATACGATTTAACTCCCCAAGTACAATTAAGGAAGTGTTACACAAAAATTCATCACCATGATTATTTGTAGTCAGTATGGGTCTATCATCACTTGTACTGTCCTCCTAAGCAAGTCTCAGACCTCAGCTCTTCAAGTCAAGCTTTGAAAATGAGAGAAAGACATTGAAAATCAACAAAACTCTGGTTCCGCACTTTCTCTCACTGTTGCCTGCGGTCCCGCACCTCCTGTTCACAAAAACTGCGGACCTGCCCGCTCTGTCCCTAAAGGAGTGGGTGTGGACCCCTGTGAAAGTAAAAAAGGCACAAGTTTATTCTAAAAAACTCACTTTGGGTTAATTCTAGATGATTCTAGAAGGAATTTTGATGTGGATTGGTCGCTCTTAGGTGGTTCATGCATCCCAAAAGAGAAGGAGCTAATCCCTTGATGAGAGGAGCTATCCCTTTGAAGGAGGGCTTTATCCCTTTGAAGGAGGACCTAGTAACTTCCCTCCATTGCACTATAAATTAAGGCATTGGGCTGGTTGCTAGGGAGGTTAGAAGCTGAACATTTTTTAGGGTAAATGCTGGTGGAATTGAGACTTCCTAGTTAAGCTTGAGAGGAGAGATCACATACCTTTTTGGCTTCATTGGGAGGAGAGTGAAACTTGTCAAAGTAGAGGAGACTTCTTGTTGGACCCTGGGAAGAGCTTGTACAGCATCAAGGCACAGGTTGTAAAGTTCTTCTTTGATTTGAATTAATACAATCAGATTCATTTTTCTCAACAAATTGTCCTATGTCATTTGTTTCATGAATTCCTTGATCATCATGTTAAGTATGCTTTATGATATTGGCTTTTCAGGTGCTATTTAATTTGTTTGCTTGTTTGTGTTTGCAGATTCGCAACAAGGGAGGTCATTTGGATCAAAGGAGCGAGGCTTCCACAAACTTGCATTGGACCCAAGGTAGGCCTAAACACTTGTTTGCCTTCGTTTATAAATGCATATTTAGAGAAGATAGTTTTTGATTGGCTTGCTTGTCACTAGCTATCGTTAGATTCTAGGAAGGTCTATCTTGTCCGCAAGATCGACTCATTCCGTGTGACAAAATGGCGACTCCGCTGGGGACTTTATTTTTTCCTTGTTTTTACTTTGACCTGAGAAACCTTGTTTTTGTTTCTGCTTTTGGCTTGTTGTGTGTGGAATTGGGTAGATTTAGTAGATCTAGGATTATTTTTTGTTTTTCATAACTTTGGGAGAGGACCGCACCCTCAGCTTGGGACACAGTGCGGACCTATCCACACTTTTTCTTTTAGCACAGAGTGGTACCACACCTGTGTTAACTGTGGGCCTGTGGACCCTGTCAAAATTTTGGAAAACCTAAGATTTTCTCTGATAGTCAGCTTAGTTTTTGTTTAGATGTTATTGTCCCCTGCCCAGACTTGCATATAACTTGTCAGAAGCTTTTCTTAGGTTAATTCCATTGGTGTTAGGGTTTTAGGTGAAATTCCTAGAAGTTTTGATTGTTGGGTTTGGTTTTCAGTTTGGTCTTGTAGTAGCTCTGAGCTTAGAAGCTGCAGAAACCTCAGATCACCTTGGTTTTTACTATCCTTCTTATGAGTCTGACCATTTGTAAAATCTACCTTTGTTGAGAAATCCACCTTGTGTTTTCTCTTTACGAAACGTCGAAAAAGCTTGTGTTAAAAGTTTGGATTTCATTTTTAAAAAAGAAAACAAAAATTGGTTTTTTTTTTTACTGATTTGTGATTCTGGACAAATTAGTCCTTAGTTTGCTTGTAGCTAAGTAAGACATCCTTGAAAAAGACATCTTGTAAGCTTTGACTTCAAATAGATTTTTATAGTTTATAGATCTCAAGATTAGTCATTTCCATAGTTTTGAGTGTTAGCTTTTGCCAAAAAATAAATACCTTCCTCAATGTTTCTGATTTTCTGAGATCACACTAAGGCGCGGCGGAAAAGAGCATACACATGAGAAAAATCCTTACTTTCTGTTTCTGATTTGCCACGATCGCTCAGAGTCGCAGGGCAAAGAGCATACACTGAAATGAAAGGTATAGATTCGGTAATAAAAGACAAAGAGATAAATAAACCGAAATAAACATAGAGATAAATAACTAAAACTGCAAATAAAGAATGTATACCTCCAGATCTTAAAAATGACGTAGCTAGGGCTACTGGAAACCTTTTCGCGTGAAAGGAAAGGGGTTTCTCACTAGAACAGATGCTCCTAACACAATAGATCAGTCTTGTCAGCCCGAAAGTGGTCAGAAACATTAGATATAGGAAAGGACAGTTGGATGCAGTTGTACCGGCTTCCGATTTGGATCACCAATGGATGCTGCCCTCAAATAGCTCTGATACCATGTAGGAATTTACAGGGTAAGTTCCTCAGATAGAACACCAAAGGAGACCACTCACAAATAGATCACAGATCAATACACCAGTATTCTTGACGTGGTTAAAATCCTCAAAGAGGGAAATAATCCATGGCCTCAGCCAACACAGCCACTTCAGGAAATTTATTAATGTAAAAGAAAGAATATTTACATAAGCTTCTCCATGAACAGTCACCTTACAAATGACCCTCCGTGCTCTTTAAATAGAGATCAGGGACCAATCGAGTGTTAAGCTACTAATTAAGCATTGGTAATACCGAGGAGAGAATGAACCATTGGATCACTTAATGTCTAGGACATATTGTGACCGTTGGATTGTAAGTTACAAAAGTACATAGTAAAGAAACACACTTTACCTAACTCTACACTAGACCAAGTTATACTTAAATATTTCCTATGCGTCGGAATATCCTAACATATGAATGCTAAATGTTGGTTATGTGGTAATTTGAGATGGATAGTAGGTAATGGCGACAAAATAATGATTATATTAGATGCTATCAAGGGTATTGGTGCGGAGCACATCGTTTCTCCTCAACTGATATTAGCACTGCATCGGTTGGGTTACAACTAGTTTTTGGATCTGAAAAATGTAATTCCTTGGGCATGTGATGCTTTCTCTTAGCCTCATTCATGGGAATTGGGCCTTAGTATTGAATTTGAGCCTAAATGGGAGACATATAGGCTCAAACTTGTTGAGGCTGGCATTCATTTTAGTGATAGATCTGGTGCCCTGGTATGGGGAGGACATGAAGTTGGAGGCAACATTTTTGTCAAAGAATTTTATATATACATTGTTTCTTCTTCAGCCTCTGGACCCTTCAATTTGTGGACTATTCCCATGTGGAAATGGGATGCACCTTTAAAGATTAAGTGCTTCTCATGTATGACCCTTCACAACAGGATTCTTACTTGGGAGAATCTGATGAAAAGGAGATTTTGAGGCCCAGGCTAGTGCCATCTCTGTCACTCTTCTCCATAAGATTCTTTCCACCTTTTTATTTAATGCTCTTTTGCAAAGGCCATTTGGGTTCACATGGCAGATTTGTTAAATATATATTTTGTTGGGGATTGGTATTCCATTTTGGTTTGCTTAATGTATTGGCCTTCGTGTCACAGGCCCTATCATTCTCTTCCCTTATATATCTTTTGGGGAATATGGAGATCCCAGAATGCATTCATCTTTGAGGATCGGGTTCCAGATTATCATTATGTTAGTGTCAAGGTTGTCAGTTATTTCCTTGAGATCGGCCCTTGATTTCCCACATCTTCTCGGTGGTTATTCCAGCTCTAGGACTTGGGATCCTTTTTCCCAATAGGCTAGTTTGATAGGGCCTCTGCTGTTGGGGATTGTGGTTGTGGGTTAGTCACTAAAATTTGCCCCAACAGGACTTACCATTTCTTTTGGAATGGTGGAGTTGGTTCAAGTTGTTGGGAAAAGGTAGTGGCATTGTGGGGGTTACTCCAAAGCATTGTCTGGTTGGCTATTGACTCCTTGAAGGTGGTTGGCAATTCGTTATCTATCATTGAGTGGCTGCAGGGGTGAAATTCCCTCCAAGTTCCTCTATTATTCCATTGGATGGATCGTATTTCCGTGCTTTGTTCTTCTTTCTACGACATTTCTTTTCTCCATATCTACTAGGAGCAGAATATGGAAGCGGGTGTTCTGTCTAAAAGAGGGGTTTCCCTTTTTCCTGGAAGAATATTCTTCATACTTCTGATTGATGGATCCATCTCACAAGAGGGCTCTTTTGAGTTCTGATTACTGGATGTTTGTTCCTCTGGTTTTTCTCATGGTTTTGGCTTTCAGTAGGCTGAATTTTCAAATGTTGTATGCAGTGTAGCCACTTAGTATTTGCTCTATAACGTCCTTTTGGCTTTGTTCTTGGAGGTGTTTTTTGTATGGTCTCTTTATCCTATAATTTGGAAATATGTAACTTTTCTTTTTAATATGAAGAAACTCCATTTTTTTCTGCTAAAAAAAGTAGAAACAAATAGATGATATATCTTCATACCTCTCTAACAAGATCTTCATGTACTATTTTTGGAATTGAAGGCTATCCAAAAGCCCAGAAACAAAAAAAATGGGACAGGGCATCAACCTTCTGCAACATGGGTATCTTATACACATGGCTATTGTTTGTCCTTGGAATGGTGTAATCCAGCTGGATAGTGATAATTGTCTTGTATCCCTCTGCTTCAAACAACAGTTTTTCCTCATTTGATCTTTAGGAAACATCATCCAAAGCAACTAAAGTTCGCCGATTTCCTTTTAAATTGAGATTTTTTATTTTATTTATTTATTTTTGTAGTTGGCTATGCGCATCCTGGATACTTTGAAAAATGGGCTTTCTAGCTCTAATTATCTTATCCCACATAGTCTCCAAAACGACTTTTACATGCAGAGACTGTTAGGTCCCCCTATACTACTAGTGTAACCCCTTATTGTTATTAGTGGAACCCCATTATTGTATTATTTTGCCCATATATTCCCCATGTCGTTATTATTATGCCCCATAGAAGCCCACTATTGTTATTGTTGTGCCCCTACAATATTATTGTTATGTAGGCTCTGATTGTATTGGGACCCCTTAGACTCCTATATATAGAAAGGAGGTCTTGTCATTTGTATCATCTAAGAATTGTTCATTTGTGTAATGTAAAGAAGGTTTCTCCCTCAAAGAGGCTTATTTTTAAGTAGTTGATCTATCTTTTCTATCTTTTTGTGAGCTAGTTTCATAACATTTGATATCAAAGCTTTGGATTTTAGGGTTTCGCTGCTCCAAACAAGCCATCATGGAATTTTGGATACAATTTTTTCTCTACGAAGTTTCAGAAGCTAAAAAAAAAATCATTTGAGACAAAATCATTGTGAACCTCAGGTCCGAATTGCAGATCTTATCTCGCTATATTTTCAGAGATATGATTTGAGGAAGTTAGGGTTTTTGCAAGCTCTAGAATTCCATCTCAAATAGGTAATCGTGGAGTTTTCGCTATAAGTGTTTTTCTACGCAGGTTCAGACTCTGAAATTAAAACCCATTTGAGCTGAAATCTTGGTGAAGTTCGGGCCTGAATGTTAGATCCCGTGTCACTATATTTTCAGAGATACGATCCAAGACATTTAGGTTTTTTTCAGACTCCCGAATTACATTCCAAATAGGTGACCTTGGGAAAATCGTCATAACTTTCCCTCTAAGCATCAAATTGAAATTTCGCAAGAATTTACAGAAAGAGGACGGACTATAATTTTCTGTATATTTTTTTTCAGGTCCGAAGGTCGAAACAATGACACGTGGCAGGTCATACAAGTTCGCTCTCCTGAACTAGTCTATAATCAAGTCATCATAGGAGATTTGGCATAACTCTTTATTGAAGAATCCAATATTGATCAGACTGGTGGCATTGGAAAGAGGACACAGAGGGCTACCACAGGTCATAATTTTAGACCTTGGAGATCCGAAATTTTAGAGATACAACAGATTCAAGATTGAGATCCTAAAAGCAAGAAAAATAATGACTCGAATCAAGAAAATAGAAACACCTAGTAAGCAAAATTGGATGGATGATTTGAAGAATGCGATCGAAACTAAGATAAATAGTTTTCTATGTGCCATGGAAGCATATTTGAAGAAAGACATGGAAGGTTTAAAGGAAGGTGGGACTAAGATGGTACAAGAAAGGCCTCCTAATGACGAAAAGGTAGTAGAGTAAAACTCACGATGAGAAAAAAATAAATGTTAATCATGATTTCATATAATCTAACATTGGATTGAAGACCCACCATATTCCAAAGATTGATATGAGGAATTTTGATGGCAAGGATCCCATAACATGGATACTACAGGTGGAGAAATATTTTGATCTACATGATGTGCAACTGTTACAAAAGGTACTTGTTGCATATTTATATTTAGAACTGAATCAATTTTTATGGTATAAAAGGATTTTTTTCTCGTAAACCACTTGTCACTTGGTCAATTTTCACGGAGGACATGATAGCACATTATGAGGATACAAAGAGCAACACTTCTTTAGCCAATTGATAAATCTCAAACAAAAGGGTTCAATGGTAGATCATGTTGAGGACTCCAAAATTTGAATATAAGGGTAAATGATATTCCAGAGAAGCAGAGGATTGATGTCTTCATAGGGAATTTAAAGGATAACATTGAAAATGAGGTTCACCTTTGGGAACTTGATTTATTGGAGAAGGCATTTAGGCTAGAAAGAAAATTTGAAAGAAAACTTATGGCAACAAGAAATCTTACCACTCAAAATTATAAAGATGGAAGTGTTATTGCTCCTAGCCTTCCACAACCTACAAGGTTGACACCACAACAATTGGAAGAAAAATGAGAAAACGACATTTGTTATAGTTGTGATAGAAAATACACTAAAGGTCATAAGCGTGGTGAGAAGAAATTATTTTACATTGATTGTGAAGAGGAGGAAGAAAAGGATCAAGAAACATTAAAAGAAGAGGATATACATGAGGAACCAACCCTAGATAAAGAAGAAATGAATCCGACCATATCTTGAAATGCATTGGTAGGAATTACCATTCCTCAAACTCTCAAGATAGAAGGCCATATCAAGAAGAAAAAGGATAACCTCACTTTTGCGCAAAATCGAATGAAACAACAGGCAGACCAACATCGCAGCGAAAGAATTTTTGATATAGGTGACTGAGTTTACAAATACAACCATACAAACAAATGTCCCTCAAGCAAGGTAAGGAGGATAATAAATTATCACCAAAGTACTATGGTCCTTACAAGGTGCTGCAAAAGATGTGTACTATGGAATACAAATTGGAGCTTCCTGCATCTTCCCAAGTGCACCCAGTTTTCCATGTTTCATGCTTAAAGAAGGTTATAGGTGAGAAGATCCCAGTTCAAACAATATTTTCAAAACTTGACGAGAAAGTAATAATCATATTGGAATCAGAAGCAGTCACAAAAACAAGAAATCAACAGCTACGAAATCGATCAATTTTAGAGTATCTCATCAATTGGAAAGCTTACTCGCTGAAGATTCCACAAGGAGGATGATAATTTTATACAGAAGCATCCAGAACAATTCAAGCGTTGAGGACAACACTTTTTGAAGGAGAGGGGCATCTTAGGTCCTTATACTACTAGTGTAACCCCTTATTGTTATTAGTGCACCCCCCTTATTGTATTATTATGCCCATATACTCCCCATGTTGTTATTATTATGCTCCATAGAAGCCCACTATTTTTATTGTTGTGACCTACAATATTATTGTTATGTAGGCTCTGATTGTAATGGGACACCTTAGACTCCTATATATAGGTCTTGTCATTTGTATCATCCAAGAATTGTTAATTTGTGTAATGTAAAGGAGGTTGCCCCCTCGAAGAGGCTGATTTTTAAGTCGTTGATATATCTTTTCTATCTTTTTGTGAGCTGGTTTCATAACAGGGGCTGTGAAACAATAATGAAAACTATATTGTTTTGGAATAAATATGATAAATCACAAAGAGAATAAGCATTCCAAACAAAATTGAAGAAATAAAATGAAAGTTTGGAGTGAAGATTAAATGGGGATTTTTTCTTACCTTTGAGTTGGGGATCATTGCAAAGGGCTAAAGCAAGGGTGGCTTTTCCGCTTCCACCCATCCCTTCAATCCCAACGATATTAACTCCATTTTGGAATAGGATCTATTTGACATCATCCCCAAGGGTTAGCTCAACTAGTCAAATAAGTGCCTCGCCGTTCGGGAGGTCACAGGGTCAATTCTCTCTGAGGCCCTTGGGGTTAGGCCTAGCTATTGGCCACGGGGCTTGATACCCTTGATTAAGCTTAGATATTTCCATGGACGTAGCGGCCACCCAGTGAACGTGGGTGTCTGTGAATCACCAGGAAAAAAAAAGGATCTGTTTGACATCATTGACAATATTGTTCAAACCCACTACAAAGATTGGAATACTCGATATTAACTCCATTATGGAACAGGATTTGTTTAACATCATTGACAATATTAATCAAACCGACTACAAAGATTGGCATACTCGGGACTTGGGAGTTGCGGTTGCTGGTGGACTATTCAGTCATTGTAGTATCATGCAATCCATCAATGGAACTTTGAAATATTTGAGTTGTACTCATTTCTTGAAGCATGAGAGAATTGAAACTGACATCATTAGTGATTTTGGCATTCACACTCTCAATTATATGTCGACCAATTCCTTCAACACGTTCAGATCGTTTACTAAAACACTTAAAATCCACATTTATCTTACAGTGGACAGCAAGGATGAGGTTATTCGGGCCTTGGGTGAACAATAAATCATTGATTCTTTTCTACCTTCAGGAACTGCTTTCAATATCGATACCTTTTGTGTAAGTTAAACTATTTATTCGCTTTATCTTTTTGACGAGATGAAGGCCATCTTGCAGCTGTGCTTGAAAGGCTTTGAATGGGTGGTTTCTCTGAGCTCCTTGCTGGAAGAGTTTTTGGACGCAATGAGATTCATGACTAGGAAGAACTCGCTTACTGGAGTGTTTTGGTTACTATGAATAACTCGGTTACGATATCAACTGAGTAGCAGGTTCATTCTTATACCTTGGTGCAAAGATCGATATGCATCATTTGAACGGTGTCAGGACAGTCGGTCATACAAATGGTATTGAGGAGAAGGTTCATTCTTATACCTTGCTGCAAAGATCGATATGCAACATTTGAATGGTGTCAGGACAGTGGGTCATACAAATGGTACTATTCAAGTAGATTTTATGGGCGACTTCCCAGGCTATAGGCTCATTAATGCGGTTGGGTTGTATATGCTTACTGTTAGATTTATACTTGTTTAAATTTAATGGTCAGGTATATACAACCTGACCGCATTAATGGGTCTATGGGCTTTGGAAATATCGGTTGCCCATGTAATGATCCAATTGGTCTACCAAAAAAGACAACACTCCAAAATTAAATGTATAAAAGAACTGTAGTCGCTCATTCAATGTGTAGATGTCTACGAAGGTCACGAATCTGACCAGAAATATTTTTTTTTGGATGTTTTTTTTTCTTCAATAAATCTTGATCATAGGAATGTTTGAATTGTTTTTTGGATAGCAGAAATGGATTCAACACCATAAAAAACGCTCTGGGCACCCAAAATCCGTGTAACCTAGATTTCCCAAAATTTCTGCTGAATTTTGATAAAAATCATGCCGAAATTTTTACTATTTCCCTGAAGAATTTGTGCCCTCTGTAATCATATTGTCGAGAGTAATATACCGTAGCTACAAATTCCCACAATTTTTTTGAGAAATCTAGATTATAACTATCAAATGTCAAAATTTTAGGTGCCTAATTTTTTTGATTGTGTTAAACATGCACTACTCTACAATGGTGAATTTGACAGTTATGTATAAACTCAACCGATCACGTCATTTTTTTAAATATCGGTCATCGAGAGCGGTTCCGCAAACTGTGTCACGAACCTAAGAATCCCGAATGGAGATTTAACTTGATTTGCTAATATTTTTTTTCAAAATGTGGGATTCGAAAAGCTTTGTGTTACATATTTAAAAACAATACATGCTAGTTTGATTAGCCCACATTTTGTTACACCTTTTCACTCAAGGCGCGCTGATAAGCACCCTTGAACTCTAAGTCATTCATATTTTGACACTCCAACTCTATGTCAAACAATCTAGGAGGATGCTTAGCCATGCTCTTCTTATGTAGTATCACACACTTTAAACACTCAAACAATTTATGCAACTTAACTTAATCACAAACATTGGTAAAACATGTAACATATAAAGAATGACAATGGTTGATAAGTTTGTGCGGCATTAAGGTTTGGGTAATACTTAAATAATTACGCTGTAAGTGTAGTTTATATTGGAATTGGGTTAGTGAACAAAGTTTGATTTCAAAAAATTATTCTTTTTCTAATACATCAACCAACCGATAATATGAAAAATATTTAAACAAATTTTTAATTTCAAACCCAAAAATAACTATAATAATTCAAATTGTATGTTTCTATGGTTCATAATATAATGAAAAATATTTAAACAAATTTTTAATTTCAAACCCAAAAATAACTATAATAACTGAATTTGTATGTTTGTGTGATTCATAATATAATACTCGGATCTTCGGAAGAAATGTGATTTCTCCATAAAATTTAGACGGAACTATAATAACTATTTAAATATGATTGATTTATCACCGCCATTAAAAGGAGGGTTATCCAGTCTCTTAGTGGTTAGGTGTCAAATTCAATTTCTATTACAATGTCGGTTTCAATTATACATCGTGGGTGGCTACGTATTTGCTTTGGTTTCCAAGCCTAGCCCATTCCTGATTTCATTTCGATTTGATTACGTTATTAAAGTTGCGTCGGTTACGTTGTTAAAGCATAACACCTTTTTTATCTGAGCCAACCCAACCCATCATTCCACCGTGTGGCTTATTTAAGTCACAACAAGTCCACAACTTGCCAATTTGTTAGGTATTGGCACCAACTCATTCGTTGCACAAGAAGGTTGTGTCCATTTCCTTAAACATACCAATTTAACTAAGTTAGAGTCTTCCATAAATAATTGACACAAAACCCCTTTGATCTGTACATTTGAATCATATACCAAAAGCATTCCTATTCATGCCATATAAAATTGGTGCAAAAATACTCCTACTCATACCATATAAAAATAGTTCACCACTCCAATTTTGTTTCCATTAAGTGCACCTTGGCCAACTTGCTCACCAAAATGAATCTCTACACCCATCATAGCCAGTTGGCCACACATGCTCTGCAGTCATGCATACAACTTTATACAATGCCTCCCTCATGACTTTATCTCAAAGAAAAGTAAATATTGATTTGTTGCAGTCTTGATAGTAGACAAAATCATTTTGTATTATTATATATTTTAAGATCAAAATGATTATATTAATTCTAAGAAGTTAGGATTACAACATAGATGTTGTCTGTTGGTCTGCCATTAGGAAGGCCAGACCAATAACATAGACATAAAGCTTTTAAGCTTCCCTTGTTATTCCTAAGTTGTTGATCATGAAGATAAAAGCATGAACATAACAAACTATTTACACGGAAATAGCTACATGAGTGGATGGACCAAAACATAAAGTAATTCAAAATGAAGAGCTTCCTGGCCTTTCAGCCTCTTTCACTCATCTTCACAAATGATTTTCTCCTATGCCATAAAATAATTATAATATCCTTGACCTCTTGGCTTCATAATGGCTTCTTGGATAGGGCTTGTGTGCGGGCTATGTTGTTGATGTACTCCATCGCGACATCCCCTGATACCCCCAGGTTTTGGTTTTGTCATCGAGGATCTCTCGCTCAGGGGTGGAACCTTGAATATTTGCAGTCATACTTAGATGGCATCGATGATGGAGATCTCATCGGGTAGTTGAGGCAGAATGATTTCAAGGGCTCCATTGTTACTTGATGCCTAATAGGATGAGCACAATGGGTTGATCGGCAATTGGAAGAGTCAACACTCCTGCAGACTTGATGCACATTCTACCTCTCCTGGAACCTTGCACTCTGAGCAAAACTCCAGTCCATAGCCCTTCTCTTTCCATGGGATCAAGTCCCTTACTCTTACTCTTTTGGCACTAGATCAATTTGAACGACATTGAATTGAACCATGAGTTTGAAAATGTTGATTTGCACCATGGGATCAATGGTTTGGATAAAGTACAACCCCCCCCACCCCCCCCCCCTTGTGATGTCAATGGGTGGGGGGGGCATGGGTGGGTGTCCGCACTCACAGATCCACAACATGGTTCCAATAGCTCTAATGAACAGTTGTGATTTGAGCCATGAGATCAACAACTTGGGTGGAATGTGGACCCCCCTTATGATGTCAACAGAGGGTAGGGGTCCTACACTCACATATCCATCACAGGGTTCCAACAACGTTAATGAGAAACTAATATTTGTACCACAAGATCGATGTCTAAAATTTTATGTGCTCGATCAACCACTAGTATTTGATGTGCTTGATCGACCTATATGATTTGATGTGCTTGATCGATGGCCAAGATTTGATGTGCTCGATTGACGACACACAAAAATTGTTGGGTTCCACTACTGTCTTCCATCCTTAAGTGGATTTGTTGCAATGATCATTCTTGCTTCCAGTAGCATGGTTGGTTCTGCATTGAGTAATTTCATTGCGAGTGTAACACTCTCCTCCCATATTTAACCAAACTAATAGGTCCATCGGGGTAAACATGTGGCAAAGTGTTACTAAGATACGATTTAACTCCCCAAGTACAATTAAGGAAGTGAAAACAACAAACCAAAACCAAACTAACCTTCCTCAGGAGCTACAGGACCCCCAGGGGCTAACCAACCACTCTAGGTGCCCAACCCCTAAATTAACTTGCCTTTTTAATATCCTAAATCCCGAATCACTCCCATGAAAATCCCTCCATGTGACTCAAAGCTTCCAGTCACTCCCACAAAAATTCCTCCATGCGACTGCATCCTTTTTAAGGCAGTTCTGTGCTGGCGACCACGAAATCTGAGCCACTTTTTCAGGCTAGGACTGAAGCCTTTTCCAAAAACTTAATGAAATTATCAGAAATGATAAATAACAAGAAGACAAAGACTCTAATGAAAAACTTGAACCCGGAACTGACTAGACTCATCCTAACCATGACAAGAATTTTGTCAAACACATCATAAACATGTAATGTACAGGTCATATAAACAAATTTGAACATAGGGACCCAATACTTACTCGAGATTCTTAGAAAAGGTATGATTCCCTCTCACAATAACTACACTATCATCTATTAGGTCATACATTCATTAACATTTCATTCACTAAACAAAACATGATGAGAGCCATAACCAAAGTTTGTCATAAAACCATGCTTATAACAACCAAAATAACAATGATAGAAAAAACATCAAAGCCACATAATAGCAAGTACATTTACTCAAGAAATAAAAGGTAAAAATAACTCTTATTAACATATGCAAAATCCAACCAAGTTAGGGACTTCCGCGTACCACCTGACCATAGATTAGCTTGAACCAAATCTATCTTTCAGCCAATCACTCCCATGCCATATTCCAAGCATGAATGTGGGACTCACAACAAAACCAACTAGGGCTCCTGAGGCTTTATCGCATATCCCGCCATTACTGGTAAAGGGATTCCTAGGCCAAAACCCTCTTCAATACCACCAGGATTTATTGTGTATCTCACCATTATCGATCAAGGGATTCCTAGGCCCAAACAATAAACACACACTACAAGATTTATTGCAATCCCTCCATATACTGATCAAGGGATCACTAGGCCCTAAACAAGCATGGATGCCTCTGAGTCTCTTCACCTAAACTGTAACAAATTTTCCTGTCTCCACCCTCAGGATTTATTGTGTATCCCACCATTACTGGTCAAGAGATTCCTAGGCTTTTGGGAATTTTCTTGAGACTAACCCACTCAGTTTCAAAAATATTCGGCAATCCAACTCAACCAAGTAAAAGAACCCCTTGACACCATGACTATCCAGAAATGGAAAGGTGATCTGACATGGAGTAGATTAGTAATGTTGTGCTAACTACCCATTCATAATAAAACCCAAGATGCTTATCATTTTCTTATCAAGTGCTTAAGGATTCACAATTTTGCTAAATTAACCGATTCCCATGAGAGTCTCTTATGTAAATGTTACAAACAATTTAACGTAAAACATATGCTGAACAACAACAAAATAACAGCAAAGAACATCAAAATACAACACAACAACACAAAGATTTGATGAGGAGTTCACCCCTCCTGGGCTACGTCTCCTTGGTTCAACTTCCAATGCTTGGGCCTCTCTATTATGCTCAAAATTACAACAAAAGTGTGTTTACAATGCTCAAATTCCTCTGAAACTTGTCTCAATGAGTTCAAAATACTAAAAAATGGCTATCTAGCCTCTTTTTGCATCTAATTTGGATAAGAACTGAAGAAGTTATGACTTCTCCTAGTTATCCCACTATTTATTCCACAAATTGCTCCAAAACTGGTAGAGACCCCCATTTTCGCTTCAAAATCCACTAACCAGGTGAATATTTCACAGCGTCACAGGCCATAACTTGTCAGTCGTATCGCAAATCGCAATCAACGTAAAATCCCGACGAATGGTCTTGTAAACAAAGCGATGACTGTGCGATGCGATATCGGCGGACCCGACGGGAATTTAAACTGTATATATATATATATATATATATATATATATATCTATATATATATATATATCAATGGGTATTGGTTGCGATATGCGATTGCAATGTATCGCATCGCAACCCTGACTGTGTCGGGGGCCAGTTCTCCCACTATTTATTCCACAAATTGCTCCAAAACCGGTAGAGACCCCCATTTTCGCTCCAAAATCCGCCAACCAAGTGAATATTTCACAGCGTCGCGGGCCATAACCTGTCAGTCGTATCGCAAATCGCAATCAGCATAAAATCCCAACGAATGGTCTTGTAAACAAAGTGATGACTGTGTGATGCGATATCGACGGACCCGACGGGAACTTAAAATGTGGCTCATAAATGTACCGCGTCTGGGGTCTTATCGCCATTGGAACTCATCGCATTTCTCTATCGGTGGATAATCCCTGTATCATATATATATATATATATATATATATATATATATATATATCAATGGGTACTGGGTGCGATATGCGATTGCAATATATCGCATCACAACCTTGACTGTGTCAGGGGCCAGTTCTATAACTCCTCCTCTCATGCATTTGCGATATACGATGTCACAAATCGAAATCGGCACTGCCTGGGAGCCGATTCTTAACCCGATCCACTTGCGATATGTGATATGCGAGGGCCAATGGCGGCTATCCACTTGGTGCCTCCTCATCCGTTGGGACCTTTGCCACGTCATACAAACCTACCATGTAGAGAAGTCAAACTTGAACTTTGACTTTCTCTAACTTTTGCATACGAGCTCAGATTTGAGTGTCGTTCACATTGTTGGATTCAGAATGATGAGCTCTTTGATCTAAAGCTAAGTCTGAAAAAAAATTGACACTTCGATTTTTTGAGCATAAACTTGAGCACCTGATCACTCCTCTCCACTAGAAGCTTTTTGGACCCCAAAAGATTATAATAAGTTATTGAACAGATGAGGCTATTGTTCCCTCACCTTTCCCTCTTCAATCCATTTGGACTTTGATGGATTTGTACCTTTGAGACCCAGTCGAAGATAATCAACATTTCCTCTCTTTGATGACCTCGTTCTTCTGCCAAGTATGGTGTCTTGCTGAATCTCATCAAGAAATTCTGGAGAAAAATATTCAACTGATGGAATCTGTACACTTTCTCCTTGATCTTCAATAAAGGAGGCTCATACAATCTCAAATTTTCAACATTAACAAACGAATAAATTCGCATATATGAAGGCAAATCAAGCTTGAAAGCATTATTACCAATCTTTTCCAGAATCTTAAATGGACCATAATGGATTGGTTTCAGCTTTTTACCTTCACCTTGAAGCCTTTCCTTGCTAATGTATAACCAAACTTCATCACCTACTTGAAACTGATGATCCACACGATACTTATCATGCTTTGCCTTATACTTGCCTTGACTCTTTTCTAGTTGTTCTTGAACTATTTGGTGAATCAACTAAATTTTCTCAATGAATTTCTTTGCTCTATATACATTGTTATGTCCATCTACAGCTACATCTTTATCAAAGATGAAATCCAAAGGCGTTAGGAAAATAACCAATACATGCCTCAAAAGGCAAAGTTAGAGTAGAAGAGTGTTTTTCTCGGTTATAAGCATGTTGAATATAATGCAACTGTTCATCCCACAACTTAGGATGTTTGCTGCAATATCCTCTTAACAAATGAATAACTGTCCTGTTAACCACTTTAGTTTGACCATCTGTTTGCGGATGGAAGGTTGTACTTTTCTTCAACTTGGTGTCCATCAAGTTCCGTAAACTTGACAAAAAATTCCCAACAAATAAAGAATCATGATCACTTACAATAGAAGTAGGTAATCCAAAATGAACCCATACATTTTGAAAGAAAAGTTGAGCTGTTTGTTCAGCGGTAATTTGTTTTTTATAAGGCATTAGTATGCACATCTTTCTGAACCTATACACAACTATGTACAAATAATCATGACATTTTCTTGATAAAGGAATACCTCGTACAAAATCCATAGAAACACTCTCCCATGGGCGTGAAGGCACTGGAAGTGGTGTGTACAATCCTAGTTTCCTATTACTAGGTTCAGTGATTGCACATAATGAACAACCTCCGATAAAATGTGACACACTTTCAAGCAAACGAGGCCAATAAAATACCTTTTAAGGTTTTCCACTGTTTTGCTTACACCGAAATGTCCAACAATAAGAGAAGTGTGCGCTTCCCTTGTGACATTTACTCTCTCTCCCTATGGAACACAAAGTTTTCCCAAATTATACAACAAATTATCATGTACATGGTAGTCTAATTCCTCAACTTGGTGGCCTTGACTCAAGTTTGAATATACCTCTTGAAAGTCAGCATCATGTGCGTATTGTTCAACATAACTTTCAGGTAAAACATAATTATTCTTCAGTAAAATGGCTACATTAACAACTGGTCTAGAAATCATACCAACAACTCTGTTATAAATACCTTTCTTATACCTGATTAGCAAGTGGAATTGCTATAAGAATCCCATCCAACGAAAGAGCCTTGATTGCTGCAATTTTGTCTAAGATTGCAGATATTGCAAAGGTTGATGATCAGTGTGAATAATGGTTTCTTTTCCCATCAAGTAATGCTTCAATTTCTTCACACTTTGCACCAATGAGTAAAGCTCTTTATCATATGTAGGATAGTTAATAACAACACCATTAAGAATATCAAAATGAAATGAAATGGGCTTAACATGTTGTAAAATAACTGCACCCATGGCATAGTCACTTGCATTTGTTTGTATTTCAAATGGTTGTTTCAAATTCGGTAATGCTAAAACTGGGGTTGAACTGATCTTTTGTTTTAAAGCAGCGAATGCCTTTTGCTATTTTCCTCCCCATTGGAAGACAACCTTCACACTGGTCAAAGCGTGTAGTGGAGCTGGTATGGAAGAGAATTTGGCAATGAACTTCCTCCAGTACTGCGCTGCTCCCATAAAACTCCTTTCCTTTGTGACTGATTTTGGTATTGGCCAATTCACAATGATAGAAAATTTAGAGGGGTCAATCTTCAACTCACCTCCTCCAACTCTGTGGCCCAAATACACTAAGGAAGTTTTCCCGAATTCACATTTAGACATCTTCAGAAATAACTGTTGTTTTCTCAAGACATCCAACACATTCCTCACATGCTTGACATGCTCTTCTCGTGATTTGCTGAATATCAATATATCATCTATATAGACAATTACAAACTCATCAAGAAAGGATCTTAAAACATCATTCATCACTCTCATGAATGTAACTGGAGGGTTGCAAACACTTAAAGGCATAACTAGCCACTCAAACAATCCTTGTTTGGTTTTAAAAGAAGTCTTCCAAATATCCTCACAAGCTATTCTAACTTGATGATACCCACTTCTCAAGTCTAATTTAGTGAAATATTTTGTAGTCTTCAACTGATCTAGCAAATCATCTATTCTGGGCAGTGGGTATCAATTCTTTATGGTATTTTTGTTCAAAGCTCGATAATCTACACACATGCGCCAGGTTCCATCTTTCTTGGGTACCAGAACAATTAGTGAACCACATGATGAAGCAGAGGGATGAATTACACCTTTATCTAACAATTCCTGGACTTGTTTCTTAATTTCTAAACTTTCCAGAATTGACATTCGATACATACCGATGTTTGGGAGTGGATAGTCTTGCTATAGTTGAATTTCGTGTTGAATTCCCCTTTTTGGTGGAAATCCATTTGGTTCTTGAAATATGTCTCCATATTGATTGATCACATCAACCAATTCAGATTTCAGCTTTAGGTCATAGCATGCAAAGGACCCATGCTCCGTGTCATTGTTCTACTTGATCATAAGGAGCACAAGACTCTTGTTGGAATTGACTATTCGCTTCATTTACCCTGCACTTTCCAAAGATAGATTAAGCTTCCTATGATGGGCTCTCACAATATACTCCACTCCATCTTTGAACAAATGATATTCGTTCTCAAATCTATGGAAAACGATTTTCTTGTCATACATATATGGGCTTCCCAACACAATTCCAAAAATATCTAGTGCCACCACATCTAATTCGATTTCATCAACGAAATTGGCAGTAATAGCAAACCTGAAAACACATTTCCTTATGACCTAAAGATTGGCATCCTTGGTTATCCAACCCAACAGATATTGTTTATGATGAGGCACGGTTTCCACATTCAATTTCTTGACCAAGTTTGTAGAAATTAAATCTTCCTAGGATCCATTGTCAAACAATGTATCAACCTTAACGTGTTTGGAAATAACTTTGATATGGAACAACTCAATTATGTTTTCTTCATTTGAGATGTTGTTGGAGTTATTTGCTGCGTTGGTGCTTTCCATGGCTTCCTTTTTGCTTGCTTTTGCCACGGCTTTTCCTTTAGTGACTGTGACTGCAATCTTGGTTTCATCACCTTAGTTAGAACCCAAGTCTTGTTGTACAATAGCGTTGGTCTTCTGTTTCCCTTTATTGTTAATTTTATTCGGTCGTAATTCAGGATGAAGCTTCTTGCAATGTGATTCATCATGGCCGTCTTTGGAACAATTCTTTCTCACGGGTTTCTCCCCTTCTTTCTTAACAGAAGCATTTTTCTTCTGCTTTCCTTTAAAATTCTTTCCTTTTCCACCACTCTGGAATGGCTTCTTCTTACCTCCTTCTTGTACATTTTCCCCTCTTTCTTTGAGGTGTGTAGCTTGAACACATACCTCATTAAGATTTGTGGGATTAAACATAAGAATGGTGTGTCGAAGATAGTTATGCAAACCTCCTATATATTTTAGCAAAGTATCTTGTGACTGTAAGTCTACTCCTAGCATAAGAGCTCTTTTCATAAACTCTTGAGTATACTCTTGCACATTTTTACCTTTTAACTGTCTGAAATTTTTCCAATTCATGATAGCTTTTTGCATATGGGCTAAAGGGTAGAATTATCTTTTTATAGAAGCAACGAAATCAGACCAAGTAATAGATATCTTACCATGTTTTTTGATCTCGTCTTGAGTCCTTGATTCCCACCAAATGAGTGATGCACCCTCCATTCTCAATGAATCCAACTGAATTTTAAAATCATCCTCTTGAAGGTTCTGAATTATACGGTAGACCTCCAACTAACGAATCCAATTATCAAGCTTCAATGCATTCACTTCACCATTATACATGGGAAACTTGAATTTAACATCAAAGTTTAAGTAGAGGTGATTTTCCAGCTCCTTTTGAAGAATGATGATGATTATGAGTAAGGGTTGTATTAGTGGAAGAGTGTGAAGATGATTGTGAAGAAGACGATGAAGAAGATGGTGGAGAGGGTGGAGGCTTGTCCCATTCCCATTACCTCCTCCTGAAGAGACTTATCCTTTGGGAGGTTTGGAAATTTCTCCTTGCAATATGCTATTCCTCTCTTCATAGAGGACCTTCACGATCTCTGTCAAATCAAAGAAATCATCTCTGAAGGTCTTCACATCTTCTATCATGTTTGTAGGTTCTCCTTCATGAGACATGGTCTCTAAAGACTCAACTGTAACTTCTGCAACTTGAGGATGTACTGGTGTAGAATACTTTGACAACCTTGCTCTTCTTTCACTTGACCCAACTTCAGGGCTTCCAACCAACTTTCCTTCACCTCTTTTGAGTTTTAACCTTGTAAGCATGACATAAACCTGCAAACAATTAAATCCTTCTTTCACAAAGAAAATCTAGTAAGAAAAAACCAGTGCTCTGATACCAACTTGATCTGAAATGGAGTAGATTAGTAATGCTGTGTAAATTCCCCATTCAAAATAAAACCCAAGATGCTTATCATTTTCTTATCAAGTGCTTAAGGATTCACAATTTTGATAAATTAACTGATTCCCATGAGAGTTTCTTATGTAAATGTTATAAACAATTTAACATAAAACATATGTTGAACAACAACAAAATAACAACAAAGAACATCAAAATACAACACACAACATAGATATTTGATAAGGAGTTCACCCATCTTGGGCTACGTATCCTTAGTCCAGCTTCCAATGCTTGGGCCTCTTTATTATGCTCAAAATTACAACAAAAGTGTCTTTACAATGCTCAAATGCCTCTAAAACATGTCTCAATGATATCAAAATACTCAAAAATGGTAATCTAGCCTCTTTTTACATCCAATTTAGATAAGAACTGAAGAAGTTATGACTTCTCCTAGTTCTCCCACTACTTGTTCCACAAATTGATCCAAAATCGGCAGAGACCCCCATTTTCGCTCCAAAATCTGCTAACTGGGCGAATATTTCACCGCGCTTCGGGCCATAACTTGTCGATCGTATCGCAAATCGCAATCAGCGTAAAAACCCAACGGATGGTCTTGTAAACAAAGCGAAGATTGTGCAATGTGATATTGGTGGATTGGATGGGAACTTAAACTATGGCTCATAAATGTATTGTGTCCAGGGTCTTATCGCCATCAGAACTCATCACATTTTGCTATCGGCGGATAATCCCTGTATCATACATATATATATATATATATATATATATATATATATATATATATGTCAGCAGGTACTGGGTACGATATGCGATTGCGATATATCGCATTGCAACCCAGACTGTGCCGGGGGCCGATTCTATAACTCCTCCTATCCTGTGTTTGTGATATACGATATCACAAATCGCAATCGACACTACGTGGGAGACGATTCTTAACCCGATCCACCTGTGAGATATAATATACTAGGGCCAATGGTGGCCTGCCACTTGGTGCCTCCTCATTCGCTGGGACCTTTTCTACGTCATCCAATCGTGTCATGTAGACAAGTCAAACTTGGACTTTGACTTGCTCTAATTTCTGCATACGAGCTCGGATTTGAGTTCCGTTCACACTGTTGGATTCAAAATGACCATCTCTTCGATTTGAAGCTAAGTTTGAAAAAATTCTGATACTTTGATTTGTTAAGCATAAACTTAAGCACCTGATCACAAGGCAAGGTTGAAAACCACTATCACACCTAGAAAAAACCATGCCAATGACAACAAGAGAACCAAATACACACATGCATGCCAAAACTAGCAAGGAAATCATACATGCAACTTAATACCTACAAGTAATCTTGTTGTAGCCACTTGATCCAACTCTTCCTTGCTTGATATTTGCTTCCCTTTGCTTTCTTGTCCTTCCTTTGCCTTCCTTTCTCCAATGCTAGAGTGCTCCAAGAATTCTCTAAGTGTGCAAGAGTATGAGAGAGTAGAGAGAATAGAGAGAGCTCCAAATTTGAACTAACTAAAGGTTGTGAACTGATCCTCAGAAGAATTTTTTTATTAATGAGACCTCTATTTCTTCAATTCCCATTATTTTTCCTTCATTTTCCTCCTCACATGCAACTCGTGACCTTTTACCTCCCTTTTCACCTAATTTCCATTATTTTCATAAATAAAATGCCAATTAATTCCTCTTGCCTTTCCAAAGACTTTGACAATTTCCTTTAGGCATAATAAACCAAATGAACACCCACTAGGATGTTTTTCCCAACATTAAGCTTGGAAGACATGTCCTATGACCTTGGTTTTATTTTGCCTTTTTAAACTTTATTACATAGATTTTTAACCTTGGGCAATTACAGACCCCCCCCTCCAAGGGGAACATTGTCCTTAGTGTTTAATGGCACCTACAACTAGCAAGACCACTGAAAAGAAAAACATACTTCCCATGGAGTTTTCTAACTTAGCTCATTGCAATATTTACATTGAACACCCTATTGAAAAGAAAACCAACATAACCAACATGAAAAACATAACAACATGATAACCATATGTCTTATTGGAGCTTTATAACACAAATCATGGTAATATTTACATCCATATGCATATATACATATACCAAAACTGTTTTACTAAACCGGTAAACAAGGAAGAATTCATATCCCACATATTATCAGTCATCTCCCCTGTAGCTTCATTGGGCCCAAAGTGCTTCCACTGCACTTTAACTTGCTCGATTGCTTGGTTATGGAGCATGAGTATATTTCTTTACAAAATTCACTTTGGTTCCAGTTGGAATTCCCCTTTTGGCTCCACTTGCACTACATGTCAATCAATAACATGATCAACATGCTTTACATATCTTTTAAGTAATGAGATATGGAAAACATCATGGACTTTCACCATCGGAGGCAGTGCAAGTCTGTAAGCCACTGGTCCAATCCTCTCAAACATCTCAAAAGGCTCGCAATACCGAGTTGACAACTTATCACATGACCCAATCCTCAAGGAGATATTCTTGGGCTTGATGCACAAGTACACATGCTCCCCAACCTGAAACTCATTGAATTCCATGTGTTGATCTGCATAACTCTTATGTTTATCCTGTGCCCTTTAGATTTTGTTAGATAATCTACATTTTCTGTTCTATCTTTGCCAACATATCCAGTCCTATCAACAACTTGTTCACTGGATCACTCCAACTTATGGGAGTATTACAACTCTGCCCATAGAGTGCCTCAAATAGACCCATCGTCAGTGAATCTTGATACCCATTGTTGTAAGAAAACTCAACCAATGGAAGGTACTCTTCCCACTTTCGCTATTGATGCATGACATACATTCTCAACATTTCCTTCAAAATCCTGTTGACCCTCTCTCTGTCCATCTGTCTGCGGATGATAAGTTATGCTGAAGGCCAAATCTATACTTAAACCTGCAAATAACTCCTTCCAAAACTTGGAAGTAAACTTAGCATCCCTACCTGAAACAATCTTCTTCGGTACACCATGCAATCTCAATATATCTCTGATGAAGACCTGTGCTACATCACTAGCTAAATAAGTATACTTCACTGGAATGAAGTGTCTTACCTTTGTCAATCTGTCCACCACAACCATGATAAAATCATGTTGTCTATATGTACTTGGAAAGCCTGTAATGAAATCCATGGAAATGACCTCCCATTTCCACTCTGGAATCATAATCGGTTATAATAGACCACTTGGATGTTTTCACTCTTCTTTTACCTATTGACAATCTAAAAATATAGCCACAAACGTTTCCGCTTCCTTCTTTAAATTCAACCAATAATAGAACATATTCACCGATGTCAATGTCTTTTGATATCCTGGGTGACCTGAATACGACATAGCATGAAATTCTACAAGGATAAGCTTCTTGAGTTCATTGTTGTCTGACATATAGATCTTGTCCCTAAATATGAACAAACCATTTGTTGTGAGACTATAGTCCACATCTTGATCACCTATACTCTTTTGTTGTAACCTGTGCCTAAGCTCCCCGTACCTGTCATCCCGTTGTCCTACTTATAAGATCTAATCCTATAAATTCGACCCATAATAACTCGTCACTGGTATATGATTTACCTATATCCGCTTGCTAAGAGCATCTGCAACCCTGTTCTCTTTTCCCTTAATGTACATGATCTTGAAGTCAAACTCATTGATTGTCGCCAACCATCTAACTTGCATGGCATTTAGATTTGGTTTATCAAACAAGTATCTCAATCCACTATGATCACTCATCAGTACAAACCTCCTACCAAGAAGATAATGCCTCCACATCTTCAATGCATGCATGATCACTGCCAACTCAAGATCATGTGTATGATCGTGAGTAGGTTATACAGTGAGAGGCACAGTGCCATTCATCTTGCAAAGAATTCAACCTTTCATTATAATACTAAACATATACAACTTGGGTATCATTTCATACGATCAATTTCAGATGATGCAAAGTTGAAGCTGGAAAAGATACACACTAGCCAAAATCCAACAGATATGTTGAAAAAGGTTGTAACCATGGAGAAATTGAGCTACTTCTCAGTTTCAGTTGGCCTCAAGAATGATGATGAAGATGAGAAATAGCTAGGTCCAAAGTGGAAGCATTGTTGAGCAAGTGAAGCTTGATGGAGTTGATATAACTAGTCTCCAAGTGGGAGATTGTTGGATGTGGAGCCTGATTATCTTCCTAATTCAACGATCTTGTTTCAACTGCGTTTGGATCCCAATCCTTGAAGAGGGGGTATGGGTGGAGGGGGTGGGGTGTACCCAAACCCCCCCCCTCCCCCCCCCCTCCCCAAACTATTGCTGCTTGGGGGTTCTAGGGGGGGCGAATGCATGTTTGGAGCCCCCTCCCCCTTTAGTGGGGGTTTGGGGGCGGAAACCCTGAAGCTAAAAATATATGAAATATTACCTTGGAAAATATTGTAATCTCATAGTCAATCTAGGTCGTTCATTTGGCGAATGATCTGACGGTAGAATTTATGTTTAATTTAGGTTTTTTTGCCCTAGAAGGCAACCCCTCGATTTATATGAGGGAGTTGTATTGCGGATGCATATTACTATTCTAAGTGATAAAGAGAGAGGAGAATGTGTGAGAGCGAAGTGGAAATTACAACAGATCTGTTGTAAGTTGTATCTCTTCATTTCGTTGGATAATAAAAAAAGATCAGGAATGGTTGTTTCTCCTTGGACGTAGTCCAAATTGAGTGAACCACGTATATCTGTGTCTCTCTTGTTCTATGCATTTCTATATTTGTGTTTCCACAATATTTTGTGTATTTCATTGCTCTGTTAATTAATTTCTAACATATCCCAATAGTTAAACATTTAGCTTCATTACTCATGTCATGTTTTAGCTTCCATTAATAATTTTCCACAACTATTTTCCACAACTATTTAGGAGTAAACCAATATAGAATTTGAAATTAGCCAATGCTATCCACACAATACCTACATGATTTTAAAGACTGGTTTATCTAAGATTACTCTTTATGGTCTCAGATATAAGCGTTATCCAATTTTTTGTATATCAATATGCTTTATCCAATCAGTACCTACATGTTATTAAAGAAGTTACTCTTCTTGTATTTTTGTATATCAATGTATAATAAAATTAAAGATAAAAGATTACATAATATATTAAATCTACCTTAAATGCATTGCGTACTCAGAAACACTTATAAATTATTTATTACAAGTTTATCATATGAATTTCGGATTCATTCTCACAATTAAATGACGATCTTTTAATGAAAATATCATTTAACGTCCTTACAACTATTTTAAATTAAATCTTACATTCTTGGAAATCAAATGAGACTAGGTAAAATCAAAAGAGATAAATTATTGAACCAAATTGCTTATTTATATATTTGATTGAGAATTTGTGTAATAAATTTATTTTTAGTATGTATATTGATGTATATTCTAATTTATTTTAGATTTATAAGAATGAGAAATAATCTTTATAATTAGGGAATTTTTTATTATGAAAAGACCAGGGAAAAGAAAGAAAAATGTGAAATTTTTTTTGCTCAAAAACAAATAAAGATAATACACTTATTTTAATAAAGATAATACACTTATTTTAATAAAGAGTTGAATTTTGTATATACAATTGTTAAATCTACATATTTATAAGTTGTGCAACTTATATTTTCGTTTTCATTTTGATATGTAAAACTCTTTTCTTATTTCAATTAATGTTTTATTAAATATAGTGTCTCTTTTGATATTTTTTAACCCAACATTTATTTGGAAAAATATTCATATTCGTATTCGTATTTTAACATTTAATAAATTTTACAAAAATAATTGTTTAAATTCATTAACCAATTATTCAGTCCTAGTTGTGTGCTCATGCCCTCGTGTGTGATCGCCCACTGACATTGTATGCATATTATGTACTTGGGTTTTAAACTTTATATTAAATATCTTCAATTGGAATGGCATTAAATTGTATCCAAATCATTTTAGTGCATTAAACTATCAATGGGCAGTTAGGGAGAAGTAAAAAACTAGAAGGTAAACTTTATCTGGGCATTACTTTCTTTAATATAATATTAGTTGATAGTATTATTTAATGACCGACTGTAATTATGTGTGGATTTAGAGATAAAATTTGAATTTATTTTCAGGTTAAATATATATATTCATTAAAATTTTTTATTTGGAAAATAAAAATAAAAATATTTTAATTGAAAATACAAATTAAAAATAAATAAATAAAATATTTTTTTTTCACATTAGTATTCAGCAAATAATAATTGAGATTTTAACCACTAATATAATAATAAGTGTATATTGTAATTTTTAATATAATATATATATATATATATATATATATATATATATATATATATATATATATATATATTAATTTTTTTTAATAATAATTTCAAAGTGATAAAAATTTTAGATAAAAATTTATTTTAAAAATAAGAAATTTGGGTGAATCTTACTGGTATCTGATATGCAAATTATGAAATGTTTTGCAATATTTTTTTGTAAAACTATTCGAATTTCTAATAATTTTATATAGCTTGTCAAAAAATTTGATGATTTTTAAGGTAAAATAATTTTATAGTATAAAATTTGGGGACTAATTTTTAGGAAAAATGTAAATTGGTTTTTTCTTTTGGAAAAAACATGGAAAATTAGCTCACTTGTGAATATTACCTCTTAAATATTTTTCTTAATCACAAAATGAAACATTTTTGTGAGAACTGATTATTTTAATTGCAATTTTAAGTTTCAACATGTTGCCAAGATTCATTTTGTGCAAGTTTCGTACAAGCCCAAATAAACTCCACAATGAAAGAGCATTGTATTAATGATAAAATTACTTATTTATACATGTGCAATCTAGGTACAAGACAATTGTGACTCGGTAACCAATTAACTGTAAAAACGGAATGTAAAACTAATTACATATTATACAATAACAATCCCGAAGGATTAGTTAATATTCCCCCCTTAATCTGAAGCTACATCTCACATGCCGAGTAACATTCTGAACTTTAAAAAATTTTCACATCCCAGTGGCTTTGTAAATATGTCTACAATCTGCTCTGAAGTAGGACAATGTGTAATATGAATAAATTTGGCCTCTACATAATGTCGAATCAAGTGATATTTGGTGTTAATATGATTTCTTCGATCATGAAACTTGGGATTCTTGGCCAACTAAATTGCAGAAGAGTTGTCAACGAGTAGTGGAGTTGAAGCCTTTTGTTTCTCCTGCAAGTCTTCAAGTATTTTGCGAAGCCAAATGATTTCTTTTGTAGCTTGAGCTGCTACTACATATTCAACTTCGGTGGTAGAATCAACAGGAACATATTGTCTGTGTGATCTCCAACTGATGGCTGCTAATCCAAGACTCATCAAATAACCAGAAGTAGAGACTCCATTTTCCTTATCTCCATCAAAATCAGAATCTGAATAGCCGGTGAGATGGAAATATGCAACTTTGGAATATTTGATGCCATATGTTCGGGAGCCTTTCAAATACTTGAGCACTCGCTTTTTTGCATTCCAATGACCTTCACATGGCTTATGCATGAACTTGGAAAGTATCTCTACAACAAAAGCTATGTTAGGTCGAGTAGTAGTTAGAAAATTCAAACTTCCAACAAGTTGTTTGTACTTTGTTGGATCTTGAAACAAATTTCCTTCAATAGAAGTAAGCTTCAAATTCTGCTCCATATGAGTAGCGACATGATTACAATCCTGCATCCCAAATCTGTCCAATAGCTATCCAATATACTTTTTCTGAGAAATGAAAATATATTTGGGTTTTTGATCAACTTCAATCCCTAAATAATAATGTAATAAACCCAAATATGTCATGTGAAAAACTTTCAATAATTCTCTTTTAACGGACGCTATATAGTCATCATTGTTTCCTGTGATAATCAAATCATTTACATACACAACCAAATATACAACCGACTTCCAATTTTCTTAACAAAAAGAGTTGCATCATCCAGATCAAATAACGTATAATTCAACTTGAGAAGGTATTTAGTTATTTTTTCATACCATGCACGAGATGCTTGTTTTAGTCCATACAAAGCCTTCACTAACTTACATACCTTTTTCTCTTTGCCTTTGACAACAAAACCTTCTGGATGAAACATATAAACATCCTCCTTCAAATCAGCATTCAAAAAAGTTGTTTTAACATCCATATGGTGTATCTTCCAGCTATTCTGAGCTGCAAGAGAAAACATAGTTCTAATTGTGCCCCATTTTGCTGTAGGAGAAAATGTATCTATGTAGTCAACACCTTCCTTCTGAGCGTAGCCTTTTGCTACAAGTCTTGCCTTGTATTTATCAAGTGAACCATCTGCTTTGTATTTGATATTATACACCCATTTGCAACCAATGGGTTTGACACTTATAGGAGGATCCACTAACCTCCAAGTTTCATTCTTAATAATTGCATCATAGTCCTTTTTCATTACATCCTTCCATTCATCACAATTAGCAGCTTCTTCAAAACAACTAGGTTCGCTAATTGTATAATGATTGAATTCACATTCATGAGAAACATTACCTGAATCACCTTTAGAAGACATTCCTGTTCCAAAATCATCATACTTTCTTGGAAATTTTTGAGCACGTGTAGATCTTTGTAAAGGTTGTTGAAGTGGTTGTGATAGTTGTTCATCCTAAAGTATAGGTTCTTCAGGAACACTTTTTGACCTTGCAGAAACAACACTATCCTCCAAATTTTCTTCAACAATAACATCCTCATCATTCTCATGAGTCAAAGATGGAAAAACCACATACTGATCCAGAATGGGAACCCCCCCTTCAGTATGTGGAACATCATTATCATATTCAAAATAGAACTTTTTAGATGCAAATTTCTCCAAATGAGCTAGTTTCCTATCGACAGTGGAATTATTTTTATTTGATTCAAGGAAAATAACATCTCTGGAAAGAATGAACTTCTTGTTCTCCTCATCATACAACCTGTAAGCTTTGGAAGTAGCAGAATATCCCAAGAAAATACATTTGCGACTCCTAACACCCAACTTGTTGCGCCGATGTTTAGGAATTAATGCATAACATAAAGAACCAAAGACTCTAAAATGTTGAACAACAGGAAGACGATTATACCAAATTTCATAAGGAGAATTATTATTGATGACAAAAGGACAACGACTACGAATATAAGCTGCACAAAGCACTGCTTCTCCCCAATACATCAACTTAACATTATTAAAGAACATCATAGATCTAACCATATTAAGCAAAGTTCTATTCATATGTTCTGTGACGCCATTCTATCGTGGATTAAAAGGTATGGTAGTCTGATGTTTGATTCCATTATCCTTCAAATTTTTTCAAAAACATGAGAAGTATACTTGCCATCGTTATCAGTTCTGAGAATTCCTATATTCTGTTGAGTTTCATTTTTTTTTTTGTAAACTTGGCAGATCCTCTATTTATATTCCTTTTTCAAAAAACTTTTATCAACCATTTGCTCCAGGTGGCTTACCTGCCCGAAGGAAACCAGATAACCACCTGTCAGCATTAAACCCTGTCCAAAACTTAAAGAGGTTTATTGCTATCCATCTAGCATCACAATTTTGACTGTCTATACTGTTGTTCCTGGAACATAATTTAAACTTAAACATGTAAATGCATTTCATCAAAAGAAAAAAGTTTTTGCTATCACACTGGATCTCTGTTTCACTCCTCATCCGAGGATATTACTGGGGCTGGCGCCTTGGCGCTTGATCCTGGCATCTCACTCCTCTGCTCTATTCTCCACTTCAGGTCTTTGAGAGTCTGTTCAATTCTACCCAGGGCCAGATTGTTTCGGTAGGTTTGTATCTCCCTGAGAAGTTCCACCCTAACTGGGTCCTTTTCCTTGTTCTTCTCCTATGCCTCTGCTCCTTCATTTTCCATTTTCTCTCGATGCAGTGTCATAGCCCGTGCCACCACATTTTTCATTACCCAGTACTGTTGGATAGTTTGCCTGAATAGGGAATGTCTTCCCCGAGTGTTCCCCGGGTCCGGCACCATACTTTCCCATTCTTCCATGGGGATATCCCGGTGCTTGATACTGTCGTTTAATTCTCTCTCCCAACTCGCTATCTGGGCTCTAATGTTTGGTGGATTCCCAGCCATGTAGGCATCGATGATTTTCTTCATTTGTTCTCCACCTGGTTTCCTGCCTCTTTTCTTCGTCGTTCCACTTGTGCTTTCTTCCATTTTAGTTACTCTCTGTCCTTTCCTAGGGGCCATTTTGTTCTCTGTCTGGATGTAGCTGTCTTTTTCTTGATGTTCTCTGTTCTGTTCACTGTACTTTTCCGGGTATGTTACTATACCTATCACAAAATCAAAGCATATATCAGAGTTATAATAATGAATCAACGCAATTTCCCAATTGCTCAGTTTCCTTCCCTTTCCTAGATTTACTACCATCGGGTTTTTGGTCTGATGGGGTTTAGAGCTGGTCCTTTTGTTAGCCAAGGCTGGGAATTTTCGTGGGTTTCTTCCCTTTCTACACCCCTGGCATCTATTTGTACCTTGCCCTTCCAAATTAGGCAGCCACAAGGGTTCCTTCCCGGCTGAGGACCGGTTTTGTTTCCCTCTTCCCCAGGATCTCCCAGTCTTGTCTACAGGTTTTCTGAATCCAGTTCTCCTGTTGGCATTATGATTCAAGTGTTGTCCTTGATGGAAACTCACTCAGAGGTTGGTACAGGTGCTCAGAGGTTGGTACAAGTGATGGCAACTTAATCAGAGGACAGATCTTAGTACAGCATGCCAAGAAAGTTCATACACGCAGGTTCGTTAAGCCCAAGTCGCGTATACAAGCAGGTTCACTATATACCAAGTCGCGTATACGCAGGTTCTCTATATATCAAGTCACGTGTACACACTGGTTGGCTTCAGTAAAAGCGCGTGTATGTGGAAAACTTATCTTTGGTCCACGGCGGTTATTCCTTGGAAGTTGTGCCTATGGTTTTGGACCTTGATGTCTCGACGAACGTGTTGATCCCTAGTTTTGAAGCTGATGGTATTGGGTTACTATGGTTTTGGCTCTTGGTATTGAACAAGGCCTAAGGCTATATAAGGAGAAGATCATTAGGCAAGTAGGAGTAAGAATGGTGTGTCTGACGCAGTGAGAAGATCTGGTATCACTGTTTATCTGTTCGGGACGCTTGGCAAGGGTTGGATCTGACAGTGAAGGCATAAGTAATTATTTCTAGATCTGCACGCGGGTTGCCTTTGGAGAAAGCGCGTATACACGCGGTTTTGGTACAGTGAAGTAGCGTATGCATAATAAGATTTGATATTTCAGGTTGTTGTTGATTCTGGTGGTTGTTGCAGAGTTCTGGGCTCTGGTTTGGGTTCTGTGTTCTTGATGACAGGGTTTCAGTGATTCAGTATTGGGTTGTTTAATGAATTATGTTGCAAGTATAAGTTGATGATTGTATTGCAGTAATGTTTGTTTTGTACTCTTGGATCCAGTCTGAAAATTGATGAAACGTGGTCCCTGAAGGAAAGAAGGTTGTAGGGTCAGCACCTACGTACTGGTAAATGGATCGGCTAGTACAAGAGCTGAGGGGGTTGTAGCTCCCTTCCAAAAGTAGTTGGAAAATGAGAGAGGGTTGTAGCCCTCTGCAGGTTGTAGCCTGCGTACTGGTAAAGGACTGCACCAGTACATTGTAAAAGAAGTTTCTTATTAAAGAAGAAAGAGACAAATTGCAGCAGGTGGTTTTCACCCACATTGGGTTTCCACCTTATATCATGGTGTTCATGTGTGTGGCTCTTGTGTGATTTTCTGTTCTGTTATACTGCACCTGTTTACTGTTAATATGCTTAATAATGTTCTGATGCATTTACTGAAGATTAAGCTAACTGAATTATAAGATCTCTGGATATACGCTGGTTGCATTAGACACAGTAGCGTGTACACGCGGGTTCACTTAATTGAAGTAGCGTATATGTTTCTGAGCATCAAATGAAAAAGTTTTTCTGATAATACTGATTCACCCCCCCCTCTCAGTATTATTTCCAACAATTGGTATCAGAGCCGGTCCTTCAGAGGAAGCTTGATCGCTTGAAGGAAAAGATCCATCAGAATGGCTAATCCAGAAAGAGAGGCACACATCAGGCCACCAGTCTTTGACGGGAACAATTTTACTCACTGGAAGATAAGAACCACTGCATATCTACAATCACTTGGAGCAGAAATTTGGGGAATCGTAGAAGGAGGATACAAATTCCCATCAACAACTCTTATAGATCCAGCAGAGAAAAAGCAATATGAGCTCAATGCCAAAGCTGTTACTGTCCTATTGAGTAGTTTGACACAATCAGAATTTATGAAGATCATGCATTTCAAATCAGCTAAGGAAATATGGGACAAAATCGTCACAAGCTACGAAGGAGATGATCAGGTAAAAAGAGCAAAGCTTCAAACTCTCAGAATCCGGTATGAAACTCTTAAGATGCATAGTAATGAAAGCATAGCTAATTATTTCCTGCGTATGGATGAGATTGTGAATTGTATGAGGGATCTGGGTGAAGAATTTGAGGAAGTTGTCTTAGTTGAAAATGTTTTGAGATCTATGTCTGCTAAATTTGATTCTAAAGTATCTGCCATAGAAGAAAAGGAGAACGTGCAGAAAATCACCATGTCACAGCTTCACGGGATCTTAACTGCTTTTGAAATGCGACAAGAGGTACCACCAGAAGCCGCATTCGAAGTGTCAGAGGAAGAAGATGAGGTAAATTTTGTCAAGAATCTTGAACGGGGAACTGGACGGTTCAAAGGTAAGCTACCTTTCAAATGTTTTCTATGTGGTAGAGTTGGTCACTATGCTGCTAGATGCCCTCATAACAAAGGAAAGATATCTGAAGAAGATGGTAGAAGCTATTATACCCATATTACAAGTCCATTCAATGATAGTGAAGATATTAGAAGTCTCATGGCACATGAAAAGAAGAATGCTTCATCCAATAATAGCAAAGATATTAAAAGTCTCATGGCACATGAAAAGAAGAATGCAGAAACTGAAGAAGTTACCAAATTAAATGAACAATTGGAGACAGTAACCAGGGTAAGGGAGAAATTGCAGGATGTAGTAAAGGATCAGAGCATAACTATTCAAAGGCTTGAATCAAAGATCCTCTCTCTAAAAGAAGATCTTAAAAAATCAAGAGAACAGAACAAAGAAGCTCTTGAAGATCAAGAACATGAAGTGATCAAACTAAAGCGACAAGTGGAAGAAGGAAGAAAAGCTGAAGAAGACCTAAGGAATCAGTATCTGATAAAGGAAGAACAACATCAAGTTGAGGTAAATATCTTGAAAGGTAAACTAGAAGAAAAGGATAAGCTTTTACGATTTCAAGATAGTACTAAAGTCTTGGATGATATTCTTAATAGCCAAAGGTCTCCTGCTATCAAAACTGGTCTTGGTTTTCATGAATATGTTGAAGGTGAATCTAGTTCACAAGGTGAGGCAAGAAACTCTAATAAGAAATCTGAAATGCTCAACAAGGAACAACCAAGGAAAGAAATTCCTCAAGGAAGATCCTTTACTCCTAACTATGGACGTGATAGACGATTATTTCCTCCACTGAATAATGTTGAATGTTATGTATGTCATAATCTTGGACATGTTGCAGCCAGATGTAGAAGTAGAATGGTTCAAGAAAGACCATCGCATCCCAGGTATTTCAGAGGATATTGCTTTGCCTGCAATGCATATGGACACAAAGCAATTGATTGTGATAGAAGGAACATGAAAAATGTAAGGTGTTATACATGCAACAACTATGGGCATAAAGCAAGGGAATGCAGGAGTAGATTTCAAAATTCAAAACAAGAGGACCATACATCATCACAGTTCCAGACACTGAAGAAGACAGAGACAGAAAGGTGTGGCATAATTCAGACAGATGACATAACAGACACAGGGGAATCTGAAAGTGATTAAATTAAGTATTCCATCCTGCATACGCTGATATAATGAAGACAAGTCGCGTATATACGCGAGTTACAGGCTGCAAAGTCGCGTATATGAAGAAAGGGCAGCAGAACAGACCCAGGTTCAGTCATGGTTGGCTCAGGCTCAGGGGGAGCAGAACAGACTCAGGAAATGGTTCAGTCATGGTTGGCTCACACTCAGGGGGAGCATATACTTCAAATCATTCATTGTTGGCATTATGGTTAGAAGTTGCCGATGAAACTAAATTATACATCTTGTTGTTTGATCAAAGGAATAGTATTGCAGGCTGATGCTTATGGTACAGATCTGAATGGCTGGTCTTAGAACCTGCATCTTCTCAGGGGGAGCATGGATGGATTGATACAACTTGGCATATACAAAGGGGGAGCCAAATCAGAAACTTCAGCATGTACTCAGCGGGAGTATGGACAGCAGTATGGACAGTAAAAGGTATACCAAAGAAGAGAATATCTTGGTCCGCCCTTTGCCCTTGATGTCAAAGGGGGAGAGTGACTTGGTGTGGTGGTTGCCATCAAGTCCAAAGGGGGAGATTGTTGGCATTATGATTCAAGTGTTGTCCTTGATGGCAACTCACTCAGAGGTTGGTACAGGTGCTCAGAGGTTGGTACAAGTGATGGCAACTTAATCAGAGGACAGATCTTAGTACAACATGCCAAGAAAGTTCATACACGCAGGTTCGTTAAGCCCAAGTCGCGTATACAAGCAGGTTCACTATATACCAAGTCGCGTATACGCAGGTTCTCTATATATCAAGTCGCGTGTACACGCTGGTTGGCTTCAGTAAAAGCGCGTGTATGTGGAAAACTTATCTTTGGTCCACGACGGTTATTCCTTGGAAGTTGTGCCTATGGTTTTGGACCTTGATGTCTCGACGAACGTATTGATCCCTAGTTTTGAAGCTAATGGTATTGGGTTACTATGGTTTTGGATCTTGGTATTGAACAAGGCCTAAGGCTATATAAGGAGAAGATCATTAGGCAAGTAGGAGTAAGAATGGTGTGTCTGACGCAGTGAGAAGATCTGGTATCACTGTTTATCTGTTCGGGACGCTTGGCAAGGGTCGGATCTGACAGCGAAGGCATAAGTAATTATTTCTAGATCTGCACGCGGGTTGCCTTTGGAGAAAGCGCGTATACACGCGGTTTTGGTACAGTGAAGTAGCGTATGCATAATAAGATTTGATATTTCAGGTTGCTGTTGATTCTGGTGGTTGTTGCAGAGTTCTGGGCTCTGGTTTGGGTTCTGTGTTCTTGATGACAGGGTTTCAGTGATTCAGTATTGGGTTGTTTAATGAATTATGATGCAAGTATAAGTTGATGATTGTATTGCAGTAATGTTTGTTTTGTACTCTTGGATCCAGTCTGAAAATTGATGAAACGTGGTCCCTGAAGGAAAGAAGGTTGTAGGGTCAGCACCTACGTATTGGTAAATGGATCGGCTAGTACAAGAGCTGAGGGGGTTGTAGCTCCCTTCCAAAAGTAGTTGGAAAACGAGAGAGGGTTGTAGCCCTCTGCAGGTTGTAGCCTGCGTACTGGTAAAGGACTGCACCAGTACATTGTAAAAGAAGTTTCTTATTAAAGAAGAAAGAGACAAATTGCAGCAGGTGGTTTTCACCCACATTGGGTTTCCACCTTATATCATGGTGTTCATGTGTGTGGCTCTTGTGTGATTTTCTGTTCTGTTATATTGCACCTGTTTACTGTTAATATGCTTAATAATGTTCTGATGCATTTACTGAAGATTAAGCTAACTGAATTATAAGATCTCTGGATATACGCTGGTTGCATTAGACATAGTAGCGTGTACACACGGGTTCACTTAATTGAAGTAGCATATATGTTTCTGAGCATCAAATAAAAAAGTTTTTCTGATAATACTGATTCACCCCCCCCTCTCAGTATTATTTCCAACATCTCCTACCCTCCCCCTATATTGCAGGATTGCCTGGATCCCTCTAAACATTAGGATTTTTCTCTCCCAGGTTGCTTCCCATTTATCTTCTGGATCACTCCCTGTCATTCCTACAGGCCTGGCTAGGGTCATGTTTTTCCTGGGAATGCTACAGGCTTTTAACCCCAGGTGGACCTCTTCCTTCCTGGGTACGAGACCCTTCCTCCCAATTTCCCTGCCCAGGGAATTCAAGTGTTCTGCGGGAATGATTTTGCCCTTGTCGCGGGAAGTTCTGATACCCTTTGATACATTCTTAAGCATTTTCCAACGCAGACTTCCTATTTTCCTACTGAGAATACTTTTGAATTTAGCAGGAGTATGGAACGAGAGGGCAACATACCAACTTGCCGATCTGTTTCATCTTCCTTCGACCACCTGCGTCTTCTCTCTTTTGCCACCTTCCTTCTCGCCAGCTTTCCTCGTCTTCGTTTGCATGCAATTTACTATATTCTTATTTTCGTTGATTTTTATCCCTCTCTTCCTCCTGTCCCTTGTCTTAACCGCCACCTGTCTGGCTTTGTTACCAGCACGGATCCCTTCACTTTCATCTCGAGATGCTGCCCTTCTGTCCTTTCTACCATTGCCTCTCATTAATCCCCACTTTCTCCTGGCTGCTCTTGCCGTGTTACGACTGTCCTTGTTCTGCCACTTGGTGTCATTCTTCTGCCCCCCACCTGCTCTCTGCCCTACCCTCCTCTCTGTCATTCTCATCCGTCACTGCCCCCGTACTCTCGGGAGGTGTACCTTCTCTGCCCTGCTCCATCATCTGCCAGATTGCCTGTCTACTCACTTCATTCCCCGCGTTTGTCCTTTCCCTCGTCTGTCCTCTTCCTTCCCTTTCCTGGCCACTCCTCCCTAGTCGCGCTAGATTTTCTATGGTATTCTTATCTCTTGCTTTGTCTTTTTTGAGAAGTTGCTTCAAGTTTTCCATCTCCTTCGTCTGCATTAGCTCGGCCTCACTTGTATCCAACGACCTTCCTCTATTCCTACAACCCCAATTCGCCAGACTGTCAGCTGGTTCGTTTCCCTTTCTTCTCACATGGGTGGGAAGGATGTAGGCTATCTGTTTTAGTAGTTTGCTTATCTCCTTCACCAACCAGGCAGTTCTCTAGCTACTACTAATTTTTTCCACTGGTGTTCCTTGCTAAAGCTGCTTGACTATGTCCACTACCAGTTTCACGTCTCCTTCTACCTGAAGCTTGTGGTATTCCTCCCGTATGGCAATTTCTAGCCCTCTTTTCAATGCATGAAGCTCTACTTCATTATTTGTTGCATTGCCGCAGTCCATCGCGTAGATCCTGAGTGCCATTCCCTTGTCGTCTCTGAATACTCCACCAATCCCTGCTTCTCCTGAGTTTCCTTTCGTGGCCCCGTCGAAATTCAACTTGATGAACCCCTATTGAGGATTTCTGTAGTGATTGACCTCTTCCACCTCATTATTATGGTGTTTCCTTGCTATCATGTTTGTCATACTAGGCTTTAGTTGCAGTCGTGTCATTATTCTTGTCTCTGTTTGGTCCGTTTTCCAATCCTCCTCGTACCACCTCTCTATGAGGATGGTCTCTCTTATATTCTGGATGATTTGGTTCCATATCCTGTTCTTTGCTCTACCGTCCTCCTTGAAGATCAGGCGGTTCCACTCTTTCTAGATGTTCCACAGAATGAATCCTAAAGATAGATTCCACGCTCTGTTCAGGATTAGATTCTAGTAAGGTTTGTTTCTCCAGTTCTCAATCGTTATTTTCATGCTGTTTATGTCTCTGTCACTGATTTCAAAGAGCTACTGATGTTGTCTCCACAGGTTGCTGCTGACCATGCATTCATTGGTTAGATGTTCCATGGTTTCTTCCTATTCTCGACAGAGGGCGCATCGCGATGGGCCTTGCGTTCCTTTTTTCCTCAACTGGTCCCATGTTAGCGCTCTCCTGTGGCTCAGTATCCAGGTAAAGAATGTCACCTTCGGCCATGTTTTCGTTTTCCATATGCTTTCCCATTTTTTTGTTTCTATGTGTTTGTTGTATCTTGCTTTTAGATAGTATCCCTCTACTATTGTGAACATACCTTTGATTCTGTTTCCCCACCTTAGTGTGTCCATCCCTTCTTTAACCGCTACTTTCCTTGATTCCATTTCCTTTTCATATATTTCCCAGTTAGCTTCTACAGGTGCTTCTTGCCAGTTTTCCTTTTGTTTCCACTTCCTCCAATAGCCATCCGACTCTGGGCTCCAGTAGTTACGTACTATGTCACCCTCTATTTGGATGGTGAACTGGTATATCTCTTGGAGTAGGGGTTGTTGGTTAAGTTTTTCTCTCTGTTGCCATGCCTCTTCCCAGAATTTCGCTTTGTCCCCTTCTCTTACTTCCCAGAAGCTATGCTCACTGATCAATTCCTTATTGGCTCTTGCCAAGTTCCAGATTGTCGAGCCCTTCCTCTCAGTTTGGCTTCTCAACTTTCCTTCTGGGGACCTGGGCATCTCGTATTTTCTCTCCCACAGTTTTTTCCATAGGTCGTCGCCTCCCTGTATCCAACGCCACCACAACTTTGCCCCCATTACCTGGTTTAGGATGTATGGGTCTCTCAGGCCTAGTCCTCCTTCTTTTAGTGATTTACTTAGCCAATTCCAGGATAGCAGCACCCATTTTTTTATCTTACTCGACCCTTGCCATAGGAATTTTTTAAACATATCTACCATTTTCTGGCAGATTGTTTTGGGTGCAGCTTGGCTGGTCAGTTGATAAATCGGTATGGATTGGAGCACCGATTTGAGTAGGATTATGCGGCTCGGGATGTTCAGTGCCCTAAATGTCCAGTTTTGCATTCTCTTTTGCATCTTGCCTATCAGGATTCCCCAATTAGCCACTCGGTTCTATTGGTCATTTAACAAGATGCCTAAGTACTTTGTAGGGAATTTCTCGACTTTGAAATCCATCGTTCTTGCTAGGAAAGCTTGGGAGGAGGCTTGGGTATTGAAGAAATAAATTTCCGATTTTTCTTTACTTCTTTCTGTCCCTGAGGCCTCAGTGAATTCTGTGAAAATTTCCATTATTTGTTTTTCTTCTTTGAGTGTTGCTTGTCCATATAACATAACATCATCAACAAATTGTTGGTGGGTTAGAGGTAGATCATTTCCCCATATTCATAATCCCTTCAGTTGTCCGCTATCCACTTTAGCTTTTATTAGTCTTCGTAGTCCATCTACTGCAAGGATGAACAGGAATGGGGATAACAGGTCTCCCTGCCTGAGTCCTCTGGTTGGATTGAAGGCTTTTGTTGGTGACCCATTTAATAGAACTGACATAACTAGCGTGTTGATCATTGACATTACCCAGTTTACCCACCTGTCCTCAAAGCCGTATGCCTTTAGGATTTGTTGGAGGTATCCCCAACTAAGTCTGTCATACGCTTTAGCTAGGTCTAGTTTTATCAACATCCCTTTGGTTTTTGAATTTTTCAATGAGTGGATTGCTTCTTGTGCTACTACTATGCCATCGATTATCTGTCTGCCTTTGACAAACCCCGTCTGTTCCTGGGATATCAGTTCTGGTAGTATTGGTTTTAGTCTATTCACCATTATAGTGGCTAGGATTTTATATATGACGTTGCAGAGTGCTATCGGCTGGAACCCTTGTGGTTCTTCTGAGTTCTCTGTCTTTGGTATCAGGGCTAGGAAGGTAGAATTTAAGGCCGGGTGCATTCTTTTGGTGCATCAGGACTCTTCTACTGCATTCACTATATCCTGACTCATGAAGTTCCACGTGGCTTGATAGAATTCTGCGGTGAATCCATCCGGCCCAGGTGCTTTATTCTTTGCCATCTTCTTTATTACCTCTTCCACCTCTGCTTTCGTTATGACCCTTAGGAGTGCCAAGTTCTGGTCTCTAGTCACCAATTTGGGGATATGTTGACTGAGTCTTTCAATGTCAACCTCCCTTCTGATATTGGGTTCTGTCAGGATCTCTTTGAAATGTTGTACCATCAAATTCTCCATTTCTGCTTTCTGTATTATCCTATTGCCCTAGTTGTCTTTTAGGGAGAATATTCTGTTTTGCTGTCGATGTTGCAACATTGCCTTATGGAAGAATTTTGTGTTTCTCTCTCCTTCTTTTAGCCATTGGATTCTCGATTTTTGTTTCCATAAGATTTCCTCTTGTTTTCTTCTTTCCTCCAGTTTATTTAGCACCAGTCCTTCTTCTTCTGCCAGTTCTTCACTTCTCCCTTCATCTATGATTTTCTGTTGGATTCTTTTCATCGTTATCTGGAGCGTTTCTTGTTCCTTTTGAATATTTCTGAATTCTTCTCTGTTCCACTTCTTTATCTTTCCTTTTAGATCTTTTAATCTGAGTTGGAGAGTGTGCATTTTATTTCTTCCTTCCATCCTAGTCTCAGTCTCCTCCCACCAGTTCTTCATTTTTTCTATGAAGTTGGGATCTCTCAGCCAAAATGCCTCGAACCTGAAGGGTCTATTCTAGTTCTGCTGGTTCATGGCAATTTCTAATTTGATGGGCCAATGATCTGACCCTAGACATGGGAGAATTGATGCTTCGTAGAAGATATCTTTTCCTATGAAGTGTTCTGTTGCTAGGAATCTGTCTAGCCTTGAGGCTATTTGTCTACTCCCTCCTCGTCGATTGTTCCATGTGTATTTTCCATTTATGGTTGGGATATCGACCATCTTCAGTTCTACCTGAAGGTCCCTGAATCTCTCCATTTCTGGCTCTTCTCTTTGCAGTCCTCCTTTCTTCTCATCTTTTGATGTTGTCATGTTAAAGTCTCCTGCTATCAACCACAACTTTTCTTTATGCAGGTTTCCTAACTGCTGTAGTTGGATGAGGAAGCTTCCTCTTTCCGCTAGTGTATGCGGGCCATATACTACCGATACTAGAAACCATTCTCTATTTCCTATTAACCTGAACTTCCCCGTGAGTATTCTTTTCATACCTATCTAGTAGTCTGCTAAGATTTCTGCAGGGTTCCATAGTATTGCGATGCCTCCCGCGCTGCCTTTCACATCTATGGTCATACATTCATATTTTGGTTTGATTTTGTTTAGGATTTCCTCCATTTTCCTTCCTGAGATTTTTGTTTCCTGTACCAACATTAGTTGGGGTTTTTCTTTTCTTAGCCTATCCACTAAGTGTCTCTGTTTTCCTTTACTATTCAGGCCTCTTATATTCCAGGATGTGATTATCATTGGGGTTCTTGGTTTAACCAATGGAATATCACCGAGAGCGGCACTACTCTTCCAGTGTTCACTAGCATTTCTCCCATGATCTGAATCGATTCCTGTATATTCCTCCTGCCTCTTTTTTTCCCACCTTTTGTTTTGCTTTGCTGGTCTTGAGTATTATCCTGTTGGAGGCCTAGTTGTTCTACCATTTCCAATTTTCCCTGTCCCTGTTTCGCTTGGTACTGTTGGAACGTTTCTCTATAGATCCTTTTTTGCTCTTCTGGAATGAATCTTTCATCTAGGTGTCTCCATTCATCTAGAAGTTTCTGCAATACTTCTTCTTCCGTGCTTAGTTCTTCTCCTCTGCTTGTGTCAATTTCCATTCCTGCGTTGTCCATTTTCTCCCTCGCTTCCTTTTCCTCCTTTTCTGTTGGTTCACTTTGTGCCTTTCTCTTAGTATGTGATTTGCCTTGACTTGTGCTGCTTTCCTTTCCCTTTTCTCCCTGATAATCCATTGTTTGGGCCTCATTATCTTCTTCTTCTTGTAGGATTTCAAAGCTATTTGTATTACTTGGCTGGGTTTGTTTTTCTTTCCTTCCTTCACTGGGGTTCTCTCTTGTATGTCTTCTTTTTCTTTTTACTTCCTGGAACCCTTCCTGGTCTTCTTGATTTTTCCTCTGTTGTTTGTTTCTCCGCTCCTCTTCTTCTATTGTGAGTGGACATTCCTTGAACAGATGTCCATACTCATGACATCTTCTGCATCTGAAAGGTATGTGCTCATAGTCAAGGGTTTGTTGCCATACTTCCTCATGATACTCTAACTCGACTGTATCTGGAATAGGGTCAACTATATTCATATAGACACAAATTCTAGCATATGAGGTGTATCTTCCATTTTTTGTAGTTTCAACTATTTTAACAAAGCTGCCTATTGTATTTCCTATTCCCTCTAAGATTTCTAGATCCCAGAAGTCCATTGGTAATCCGAACAACCTTACCCATACCGGGGCTGCTAAGAATTTTTCCTTGTCTGGGTTATAACATTCCTCCCAGTATCTCATAAATAGTCCCGCATTATAATGGAAGTATGGACCATTTTCAAACACTTTTTCTTTATCTTGCAGGTTCGAGAAAATTACCATAAAGAAGCCTTTTGCTCCCAACTTTAGCTCGATATGGCCTCGGGGTTGCCATTTTTGCTGGATCCATCTGGTGAGGTCCTTTTCTGTCGGCCAAACTCTGATGAATTTGCAGATTAGCGCATGATCTTTCATGTAGCTTCTGTATCACTCCAGTTTGTTCATTGGGATTATGAATCTTGGTTTCTCCACCGCACATGGTAAACACTTGCCTCTGCTGCTTGCCTGCCATCATGCTCCAAGGAAAAGTCCCGTTTTTTTTGTTTCTTCCACCTGGTTGCTGTTGTTGTAGCCTTCCCCTATGCTGCATCTCGATAGGAGGGGATCTCTCCCCTCCTTTCTTCCTCTGTCATTGTTGTTGGTTCTTGTTTTCAGTGTCTGTCGCTTACTGCAGTTTTTGGTTTCTCGCGCTGCCTAACTCATGGCAGCCTGACCATTGGGGTTTTTTCCAACCTATGGTGCACTTAACATTTAGAGTGAACCTATTGAGTTTCATTTTTAATCATCAAATGAAAAATCTTAAAAACTTCAAACACTTGTGACTTATTCTTTAATAAATACACCCAACACATTCTCGAGTAATCATCAATAAATGTCAGCACATCTTTAGTTCCATTGGCAGTTGCAACATGCATAGGTCCACATAAATATGAATGTATAAGACCTAATTTCCATGAAGCTCTAAAAGAAGAACTATGAAAAGGTTGTTTACAATGCTTTCCTAGAATACAAGCATCACGAGGTGTAATATTTCTTGGAAATGTAGGAAGGCCTTTAATACCTTACTTTTTCATAATTCCGATGCTTCCATAATTGATGTGACCAAATTGAGCATGCCAAAACAAGATGGGATACAAGATATCATTTTGCTTTGCAAAAAAAATAGAAATTCCACGAGAATTAGTAGTTGAAGTACCAATTAACTTTAAAAGCGTACCTTCTTCCACACTGTTTATAATAACTGCATGATCAGATGCTCTTCTTATCTTGATGATGCCATTAAATATATGAATAGAATGCCCCTGCTGCTGAATATGGATAAGGGACATCACATTTTGCTGAAACTGTGGAATATAAAGCACATCCTGTAGAACATAATCTGCAAGAATTGGTATCTTCAAACAAATAGACCCAATTCCATATGGTTTAATTTGAGACTTGTTAGCAAAGTAAATAACGCCATCAATATCATCATTGAATGTTTAAAAAAAATCTCGTCTAAATTTCATATGACAAGTGGCTCCTGAATCCAAAATCCAAGTATCTCGCCATGAAGAAAATGCAGTGCTAAAAACATCATTAATATTAAAATTATAGTGAGCAACAATGTAATGTGCATACTCTAATGATTTTCCCTTATCTGGTGGTGGCTAATATTTCTTTTCATTCAATTATTCTCTCCTTTCAATGACTTTCTCCCAAGGGATTTTACAGTTAGTAGCAGTATGACCAATTTTACCACATCTAAAACATTTAATAACTGTTCTATTATTAAAATTCCTTTGTTGTCTATCATTTTGTTGTTTTGTTTGTCTCCTTGATTATTTTTTCCCCGTTTGCCTCTATAATTTCTCCCATCACGACCTCTACTATTATCACCTCTAGAAATTTCAGCATGAGACTTCTGATCCTTTTGTGCAAGGCACAAAGTTTATACATTAGAGTTAGGTGGAACCTCTTTCTTCCCAAAGGCCTTTTCTCTCTCAGCTATTTTACTTACTAGTTTATCAAATGTAATCTATTTTAATTGCCCACTAGCTTAGAGAGATTCCAAATAGTGTGAATAGACAGGGTGAAGGACTTTTATAAAAGTTGTAAGCTGTAGATCTACTTGAATTCCAGTTGCTTCTATATCATGAAAAATGGATTTTATTTCAGAGGCACTCTTCAAAGGATCATTATCCTTCATCTCCAAATTAAACAAATTTAACAACAACTGAATAATTTTGAGTTTTGAGTGTGAATCATATATTTCTTTCAACTTCTTTAAAACTTATAGTTCTTTCAACTTCTTTAAAGCTTTGAATGTAGTATCACAGGAAACGATATACCGTTTTACCTCTTTTGTCATCGATGCAATTATTAATGCATATGCCTTGTTGTCTTTTGTCTCCCAAATTGCACATTTCTTCTCATTATCAAGTGGCTCTGGTGCAATTTATTTTCCATCACTATCCTTCTTGCCTTGGAAAACTTCCCACAAATCGTTAAAAACAAGGAAACTTTTAAGCTTTCTAAACCACTATTGATAATTTTCCTTTCCATTAAGAACAACTCCAACTATGGAAACTGTTGAAGTCATAATTGTTATGCACCCAAATATTCTTCAAATCTTTTCAAATTCAAAATATATGCAATATTTATGAAAAGATATAAATTTGTTTCTCCTCTTGTTTCAAACAAAGTTGGTTTTGTGTTTTAATGGTAAGTTTCAAAAATAGCCTAGCAAAGAGCTAGGTTCACATCTTATTAGCCTCCAAATATTTTATTTTACAAATGGCCTCTTAAAAAAATATGTATTGCACCAAAAAATATACATCATTGCGAGAAAATATATACCCTTCATTTTAAGTATCCTTCATAAATTTATTTGCTGCAATAAATATAAATGCTATCCTTCATAAGTATTACTGTCATTAAACTCCCAAAATATATATATCCTTCATTTTAAGTATCCTTCATAAATTTAATTGCTGCAATAAATATAAATGCTATCCTTCATAAATATTACTGTCATTAAACTCCCAAAATATATATATCCTTCATTTTAAGTATCCTTCAGAATTATTTATTTATTTATTTTGTGTGGTTCACGGACACCTTCGGTCAATGGGTGGCGCTACGTCCACTGGAAAAATTTGGGCTGACGCCCCTCGGCCTACTACAAGAGCTTTTGGGAATTGATCTTGTGACCTCCCATCTGGCGAGGCCCCAACTTGACTGATCGAGCTAACCCTTGGGGCTTATCCTTCAGAAAGTTATTTGCTGTAGTAAATGTAAATACTATCCTTCAGAAATTTTATTGTCATTAAACTCTTGTTTACTGCGGTAAATGAAAATACTATGTAAATGTAAATACTATCCTTTAGAACTTTTACTGTCATTAAACTCATGTTTACTGCAGTAAATGCAAATACTATCTTTCAAAAATTTTACTGTCATTAAACTCTTGTTTACTGCGGTAAATGGAAATACTATCCTTCAGAAATTTTATTGTGATTAAACTCTTGTTTACTCTCGTAAATGAAAATACTATCTTTCAGAAATTTCACTGTATGTAAACACTATCCTTCAGAAATTTTATTGTCATTAAACTCATGTTTACTGCAGTAAATGCAAATACTATCCTTCAAATTTTTTTCCATAATTAAACTCCTGTTTACTGTGGTAAATGCAAATACTATCCTTCAAAAATTTTACTGGGATTGTCGTAAATGAAAATACTATCTTTCAAAAATATCACTGTATGTAAACTCTCGTTTGATGCAGTAAATGCAAATAAAGCTTCCCAAAATTAAAACAACAAGCGACCCTTGATGCATGGGATTGAGACTTGTCGTAAATGCAAATACTACCTTTCAGAAATTTCATTGTAATTAAAATCCTGTTTGATGCAGTAAATGCAAATAAAGTTTCCCAAAATTAAAACAATAAGCGACCCTTGATGCATGAGACTGAGACTTTTAACAAACAATCCAACAATTATTGGTATTCGACTTAATATTGGAAATTTTTATTGAGAACAATAAGAACTCAAAACTCCAACATGTATTCTAACTTCCAAGGATATGTTAAAAACAAATCTTTATACCACTACATTTCTCCAACCATCTTTCATTATGATGGAAAGTTATAAAACTTACAAAGAGTCAATAGTTTGGGTGTCTCACTGAGCTAACCTTTTGCTGAATTCAACTATCCTCAGAGCCTTCATGCTCCGTGTCTCCTTTAGGCCATAGACTTCAAATTCTAACTCAACCCGGGGATCTAATACCATTGTACAAGCCCAAATAAACTCCACAATGAAAAAACACAATGAAAGAACATCATATTAATGATAAAATTACTTATTTATACATGTGCAATTTAGGTAAGAGACAATTGTGTCTTGGTAACTTATTAACCATAAAAACGGAATGTGAAACTAATTACATATTATACAATAACAACCTCGAAGGATTAGTTAACAAGTTTACATTTAAACTTAATCAAGAACATGCAAGTTGGAAAATTTCCCTAAAGTTAATTAAGTTTTTAATTCTAGGCTATGCATTATCCTTATGATGAGTTGGACCAAACTTATATAAGATTGGTGGATTGTTTAGAGATTTAAATTCAAATTTTAGTTATGTATTATGTTGCCATTAGTTATTGTATTAGTGAAGATGTCACAAAGTACGTACTCCACCAATATGCTAAAATATCAATCATATTAAATGCTAAAGCTATAACGATGTCATGAATTTTAATTTATACAAACACTAAATATGTAACTATGAGAGAAAAACAGATGCTTGATTCGAGTTTGTTCAATGTCTAATGTTTATTTGTTTGCAACTCAAAATTGACATTCAACATTTAATTTGTAATTAATCTTACTAATAAGCTTGCAATGTTTTTTTTTTTTTTTTTACAAAGTTAAAAGTAGAGGGAAAGATAAAAATGAATATACATTATGGTGAGTGTTGGAGGCAAACATAATAAAGGAAATGGTATTATGATAGAGTGTTGGAGGCAAAGATAACAAAGGAAATGGCATTATGGCGAATGTTGGATACAAAGACAACTCAAAGGAAAAATGGTATCACAATGAGTGTACGAAATTAAAAAGATGAAGTATGAGGGCTCGACTGCTAAGGCCGCCATCGTGAGCCTGTCGAACTCTCGACCTATGGGAGAGGTACGTTAAATGACTCGACTAACTAAATGGAATACCCATTACAACATCAAGAAGAATCAATCGTTAACACACAAATTCGATTGGGGATCCTCAAAGACAATGTGACTTAGCTTCTTTACAAAGTTTTCATGGTGTATTACATAAAATAGTTGGTAGGATATATATTTAAATATAAACTATGTGATGGATTTATTGTCATGAAAGAGTGTTACATAAAATAGTTGGTACCTACATGCTTATCTAGATGTAAAGATGTCATGGATTTATTGTTGTGGAAGGTACAATGTGGAATGATACATAGTATCAAGAAATAGATAAAAACAAATATTAATATAAATGATTTTATTCTTTATATTCCAAAAGAAAATATTATGTTATGAACCAAATTCATTAAGCATAAGAAGTGAAGACATTGATAAATTATTAAAAGAATGTAAATTATTAAAAAAACATTCTTTTAATAGTATCCTTTATAAATAACAAATAATTAAAAAAATTACATATTTAAAATATATTTTTAATATGAATTTGAATCCTCAAGTTTAGGCTTATGTGATCCATATCTAGATTATATAGATAAAAAAATAATCGGAATCAATCACATCAAGAATATATGCCGACACGTTTCGAACTAACCAGTGTGGTTCATCGTCAGGGTAAGATGAAGAATCAGAGTTCATTAGACCTTGGTTCACTGTTAGGGCAAGACGAAGAATCAGACTCGTGGTTCATCGTCAAGGCAAGATGAACAATCAAACCTTGAAACAGGTTAAATAAGTAGACTAGACATTCCAAAGACTATATAAAAACAACTATTTTTTACAGGGTAAAAAAGAGAAAAAAAATTAATTATTTATTTAAAAAAATTTATAATATTTATTAGTGTATACATCCAATCCATAAACCTTATTATTTTATTAAAAAAATATTATAAACATGGTCATCTATATAATAAAAAATAAATACATAAAAAAAACAATAACCAACCATAAAACATAAATCCAAAATTTATTATAAATTAAATATTATCTATATAATAAAAAATACATATTTAAATATTTAAAAAACGAATAAAATTGAAAAAATATAAAGAACATACATAATCGAATGTGATTATTTTTCCACTGCTTTATATATTCAACTCTTTCAAACACATCGCAATTCAAATAACTGATTACAACAACGTATAAGAGCTTTATATATAACTGATTACAACAACGTACACAATCTTTATATAAAAATTCTCGACTCTTTCAGACTCGTCATAATTTCAAATCAATTGTTACACCAACGTTTAACAATACTTCAGAAAATATATAAATATCATATCATAGCTTATCCTAAATATATTAAAGAAGGATCCTTTAATGAGGAGGAGCGAAGTGAACGCTTGCGACGTGTCGAACCACCTGAACAGACAGCATCCAGGAGTCCCCTAGCTTCCCAATCCTGGTCTGCGACATGATATCTCGACAATGCTCGAACCATTGGCAGTCTATGCGGGGGCCATCAACTTTTGACGCGTCCTTCGGACATGTAGAATGAGGGAGGCGGGAGTCATTTTCAGGGACTAGTTAATCTTATGCTGGTTTACTACGCTGGTCTTGCTTTTTCTTTGTTTGTCTGCTTCAAGCCCAGCTACGCCACCTTCTGTAACTTGACTTCTGAGCTCTGTATTGACACAGCTCACGCTTTTCCTTTGTTTTCTGCTTCGAGCCCAGTTCCGCCACCTTTTGTAACTAGCCTTCAGTGTTTGAAGCTCTGCTTCGCCTCCCTTTCTGTAAACGACTCAAAACTTCTGTAATATCCCTGTTAACTTTTTTATAGCCTTTGCGCCGCTGGCTGGATGGCTGTTGTATGGTTCATTTGGTGCGTTCGTTTGGGGTGTTTCGGCTCTGGCTCCAGGTTAGTGAAAGTTTATCCCTAGTAAAGCTCTGTGTTCTTTAATTATATTTTTATACATCTTTGCCTGTAATGGTTTAAGAATTCAAGGATGTATGATTCTCTGTACTAGCCTTATGTAGTTCTATTGCTGTTAAGCTTTGGATTATGGCTCGAGTGTTAGTGGTGTAGTATTAGTGGTTATAGTCCATATTTCTCGGGGCTTAGATGTAGAAAGCTCAGGATGATTAAATCATTTTTTCTCAGACTCAGGAACTTAATTGTCATATACAAACCTTGCACTGATGTAAGGTTTAAGATAGGCTATTGGTGGTGTATCGTTAAGGTCTACTGCTGCTGTCTGCTCTATGATGAGCCTTCATCATAGCTCTTAGGGTCTTTCCACAGAGGTCCTGGAATCGAATTCCGGCATCTCAGGTCGTGCTGCTACCTGGATTTTCCTTTTCCGATAGCCGATCAGAATAACGTCATTCCTGGGCTGTTCAAATTGGCCCAGGCATTATGGTTGAAGTTAAGTCAGCATAAAATCCCTGTACGTGTCCTTACAACTAAATCCTGGAATATATCCGTTTAGGGATTATGGGTGGCATGGACGTTGCCTTCTGAACACCGCAGCAGAAGGTTCTGTCACGATTTGTACTTGATATCTCTCTTCCTGTGTCCTTTTTCTATCCTCATCTGCTTTGGACATTTATTTCCCTTTGGGTGAGTCAGATTGGGTGGTAGGTTCCAACAGATATCCGGTCCTTTTCTGAGAATTGGATCTTTCCGGATTGTCCTCACTTTTCGAGGATTCCTTTTTGGCGGTGCATGGAGGGGGTCTATGACTCCATCGCCTCGGAAGACCTTGTCAATGCTGCCGTGGACGCTGAACATGCCTGGTCTGCTGCCACTCTGGCAACTTTAGATGACTTGGTGATCAAACCATCTACATCAAGGGATGGCACCAGCTTTAAGGGTATGAATCGCAATTATAATAAGCAGCACAAACCTGCCAAAACCTCCCCTCCTCCCCAGGCGATAAGAATCAAGATTTCTCAGCTTGACGAAAGAATAGACAGCCTGCAGAACAAGGCACTCATAGGGAAATGGCATTTCCCAGAAATGTCTGACATCGACATGAGGAAATGGCTGGCCAGCTTCTGGAAACCAATCATTGGCTATGTTTCGGTAATTTCAAGCCTAATGAGGGAGTGGTATTGTTTCCATTTCTTAAATGCTGCAGACGCTGAAGCCATCCAGAGTCGGCCATGGGTTTTCAAAAGGAGTTTTCTTGCACTGTATAGATGGTACATCGGCTTTAATCCTTTGAAAAACACTCCAGTGAATAATCTTATTTGGGTAAAATGCCCGAACCTTCCCCTGGAACTTTGGTCCAATGAAACCTTGGAGGTGATTGGTAATGCTATAGGTCGTTTTGTCTACGTCGATCCTTGGTGCCTGGGCGAAAAGAACAAACGAATTGCCTGGATTCTTATTCAAAAGCCTTTTAGAGGAGGCTATCCAGACCATATTGAGATTAGCTAGAAGAATCAGATCATTAATCAAAGGCTGGATTTTTGGGGTATACCTTTCAGGTGTGCTGCTCGCAGGAAAACGGGTCATTTAGTTAAAAACTGCCCCAGTGCCAAATTATATGCACTCAGACGGTTCAGGAAAAAGTCATTTGTCAATGGTAGTCCATCCTCTCCCATCTCCCCGTCTTTTCTGCTCCATTGTCCAAGAAGTCCTGAGCCATAACGTGATCATCGTGATCAATCGGTTGTCCCTTCTGTGCGCCCTCAATCCGCCCCTGGTCGTCCGTCATCTGCCAATAGCCCTATTAAAACTGGGCTCCATAGTTCACCCTTTACAGAGCCAAGAGAGGAATGCCCTGTTCCATCGCCGACTCCCATGCTACTGAAGGATTTCATCCCAGACTCTCATCTTGGGCTTTCGAAAGGGGTAGATTTTTCTGTGGGTTCTATTCCCATTCCTATTTCATCCTCGTCGCCGCATCTTGAACGTGCTGGTCCGCACGTAAACAAAGGGAAAAATCAATGTGTTGGGCCTACTCCTTTAAATTCCCCGACATCGTCTCCTGATAATCTTCTTGATAGTGATCTGGATCATTTTCTTAATAGGGAATCTCTCGAACTGGAGCCTCTCACGATTCATAAGCCTGGTCCAAGTGTAATGCCTGTTATAAGCCCGGATTCGGCAAGAAACATCACGGTCCGGAAGAAAAGTAGAGGTGGTAGTAGACACTTTAGAGGGAGAACTATAGTTTCGAATGAAGGTATTAGAAATTTATCTTTGGTTGAGGTGCCTATTCTTGATGTCTCCGAATCACAGCCCCTTAGAGCGAGTATGGCTGCCGAATCATCCAAATGATTCCCATTATTTCCTTGAATATTCGGGGTCTTGGCGTTGATCCTAAATACATAACGCTAAAAAATTTCTTTTTCCATTCCAGGGCTGCAATTATCCTCATACAGGAAACAATGCACAAGAAGGAGGATACTTTTACTTATTTAAGGAAAATGCTTCCCACTTGGTTCATGGTTGCTACAGAGGCTAATGGTTTATCTGGGGGTATGGCTACTCTGTGGGATCCTTCTCGGGTAAAAGCAAAGGCGTATAAATGCTGCGCAGGGATTATAATCGCGGCTTCCATCAGAGGATGTGATTTTCCCATTAATATTCTCAATCTATATGCGCCATATAAATCCCACATTTCATTTTGGAATAGGTTCTTTGCTTCAGACCTGTTTGATATTGACAATCTCCTTATAGCTGGCGATCTGAATGCGGCTTTGAAATCGAATGAGGTATGGGGACAGGGGAAGTTTAATAATGCTATTGCTGATCTCATTAATTCTGAGATGCTCAATAGGAATATGGTGGATATTGATCCTGCTATCATGAAACCGTCCTGGTCAAATGGCAGAGTGGGCAAGGTCTATATAGCAAAAAGACTTGATCGGTTTCTTCTTCATATTAGCCTCATCGATAAAATGGGTATGCCAAGGCTATCTGTGGAAAATGTTATGGTTTCGGATCACAGTACTATCCTTCTAACCTGGCCTCCAAATCTTTTCAGAAAGGGATATTCATTTAAATTTGATAGAGGTCTCCTTCAAGATTCAGCGTTCAATGAATATATTCAAAATGCATGGAAAACGATAAAGGACAGGGATAAACAATTTATCTTCTCTACCTTCAGAGAAAAATTGGCTGAGATAAGGGGATTGGTGAAAAAATGGCAGATACAAAAACTACAGAAGGATAAAATGGACCTACAGAGGATTCAACAAGAGTTGGATTTGGTGTTGGCATCAACGGATTATACCACATGCTCTATTGAGATGAAGTGTCGTATTAGGATTCTGGAGAAGAAGAAACTCAGTCTGCTGCAACAGGAGGAAGCTAGATGGAGGCTCAAAAGCAGAGCTTTATGGATACAGGAAGGAGATAAAAACACCAAGTTTTTCCATAAATATGCAAATGCAAGGAGAGCTAGGAATTTCATATGGAAAATAAAGGACGACAAGGGTGGGTTTGCTGTCTCCCAGGAGGACATTTCAAAGCAGGCTATCTGTTTCTTCAAGAAACAATATTGTAGAAGTAAAGACATTGTTTTTAGCGACATTAGATGGAGCATTGACTTGATGCCAGAAATGTTTGACCAAGAAAAGAATGAAGCTCTGTTTAGACCAGTTTCTGAAAATGAACTTCTTGGAGTTATGAAATCCTTTAAGAGGGACAAATCCCTTGGTCCTGACGGATGGACAATAGATTTTCTGATCCATTTCTTCGACCTCTTCAAAATGGATCTGCTCAGCATGGTGGAAGCATCCAGACTATCGGGCAATATCCACAGCCATACCACTTCCACTCTCATTGCTCTTATTCCTAAGAAGGGAGAGCCCGAATCTTTTCTGGACTTCAGGCCGATTTCCCTATGCAACATAACTTTCAAGATTATTACAAAGATTATAGCAGAAAGAATTAAAGGGACTTTGGCATCCTGTCTCTCTCCTAATCAACATGCTTTTTTAAAAGGCCGTAATATTCTAGATGCCGTCGCCAGTACACAAGAATGCTTACATTCTATGTCTGTGCATAAAACTGATGCTGCTATCATGAAAATCGACCTTCAGAAAGCATATGATGTTCTGGACTGGGGATATATGCAATGTCTCCTGGCAAAAATCGGTCTGAATCCTGGCCCTATTCGATGGATTATGGCTTGTATCGAAAATGTTAACTATGCTGTTTTAGTAAATGGCATTCCCTCTCCATTCTTTCGGGCGGAAAGGGGCCTTCGACAGGGCTGTCCACTGTCGCCTCTCCTATTCATACTGGCCATAAATGCATTGAGCTTGCACATCAACCGCGCGGTGGAGGAAAAAGCTTATGCTCCGGTCAAGATCTGCAAACAAATATATATCTCTCATAATCTGTTTGTAGACGATGTATTGTTATTTGCTATGCTATCTAAAGCATCCTGGATGTGTATAAAGTCTATTCTTGACCGCTTTCAGAGGGCCTCTGGGCTTGCTATCAACAAGGCCAAATCGATCCTGTATCATAATCAAACAGACGAGATCACGACATCATGGATCTCCCAGCTCTTTGGAATCGACTCTAGACCTTTGTCTGAAGGTATCAAGTATCTGGGTTTTCACCTAAAAGCAAAGGCTTATTTAAAAGATGATTGGAGATGGCTTGTTGAAAGATTTTTTAGTAAGATCTCGCTATGGGAATACAGATCTTTATCTTTAAGTGGAAGAGTCGTCCTTAAACAGTCTTGATGCAGATGTCGGTCTACTGGGCACACCTTTATCTACTCCCGGCCAGTATTATCCAGGCTATGAACAAGATTTCTGCCAATTTTATTTGGGGGGCAAAAGCTGAAAGAGGTAAAATCCATCTATCAAAATTGAATCACTTAACTATGCCAAAAAAATTTGGGGGCTGGGGTCTGATGGATGTAAGGATATTTGGAAAAGCTCTCGTTTGCAAATCCTTATGGAGAGGCATCTTTGATTCAAATCCCTGGAGTGCTATTATTCGCCAAAAGTATCAAAAAGGAAGAAGCTTGGAGTTCTGGTTCAGGTTTGGCTCCATTGGAATCAAACAGGGGTCTGCTATCTGGCTAAGTTTCAGGAGAATTGAGAAATACTTCCTTAACAATCTTAAATGGAGGATTTTCTCTAGAAGGAAAATCTTCATCGGCTTCGACTCTTTTGCTGGTTTTAGGGGTATTCTACAGGTTCCAGCTCCTCTTCTTTTTTTCCTTCATAGATCAAGGATTTTTACTTGGAACAGGATTATTGAGGAGTGGAAGGGGCTCTCTCCTTCGCTCAAGACTGCAGCTGATATTGGCCTCCCTCAGGCCTTGTCTCTTCTTTGGGATAACTTTAAGATCACACTTGTTCAAGGAGGCATGAAACAGGCTGAGTCTGATGATCATGTGGTGTAGTCTTTATCTTACTCTCATTCTAGAGCGACTGTAAATGATATCTACTTTGATCTCATCTCCAAAAAAATTATGCCTGCTAGACAGATTTTTCCGGTGTTCTGGTGGAAAATTGGCTGCCCCTCAAAGTGATTATCTTCTCTTGGTTAGTCTTTTACAATAAGAATCTAACTTGGGAAAACTTGAGGAAGCGATCTTGGCACGGTCCCAGCAGATGCGTGTTATGCAAAGCGGAGGAGGAAACAAACTATCATTTGTTCTTCAAATGCACGGTCTCCCAACAAATCTGGTATGAATTAGCTTCTCATTTTTCTTTTCCTCATCTCAATTTCATTTCTGTTAATGTAGCTTTTGCTTGGTGGGGAAGACAAGAAGCTTCCAAGCGCCCAATCCTTCCCATCACAATATGGTGTCTTTGGAAGTGGAGGAATTCAAAAATCTTTGAAGATTCAAATAGTTCCTTCAAATATGTTCTGTTTACTTTCTCAGCACTCTATCTTTCCATCCGAAGATAGGTCGAAGGCTGCAGTATGTCTGGCGCTTAAGTTTTCGTTTTTGTGCCCTGGATTGAGCTCTGCCTGCTTTAGGGGGCTTCCATCCGGATGCTATGGGATCCCCTCTTTGTATTTGTGGTTTCTTTTTGTCTTTTGCCATATCTGTAGCACATTATGACAATGTTGGTGCTAATGGTATTCATCCTTTGATCCTATGTGGTGCTCCATGTTTTTATTTTGTATGCCTCTCAGCTATTTGTCTTCTTATATCTGTTCTCAGATGTGGTCTCTTTTCATGAGATCCATTCCTCTTTCTGTTTTCACAGAACATGATGTATATATTGCCTCAATATAATATATTGCTTTTCTTTCTGAAAAAAAAAAAGAAAAAAAAAAGCTTATCCTAAAGAAATTTCTTGGCTATCTCTTTCTTAAAAGATATATCAACCACCTCAATTCACAAACCAAATTCAAAAACCCAATACCATTTAATAACTACAAACCTAATTCCTATAAATAATTCCAATCTTAGAAGCAATCCTCGCAGATTTTAAGTTTGTACCATTAATGATCAACATAGGTATTGCACTGAAAATATTGGACAGGACAAGAGAATGTCCATGAATATTTTCAATCATTAAGCCAGTCCAAACTAAAGCGTTCTTTGACCACATCCACTGTAAGATTAGGCATGGAAGAGGCTTTGATAGCCAACCACTGTTGTTCGTTGTCTTCATCACAGATTACACGCTTTAAACACCTTAGATTGGCTAATTCTTTAGGCAACATCTTCAGTCCAGAGCACTCATTCATGTCCAACAACTTTAACTTTGACAGCTAATCAAATTCCATGGGAAGGTGCTTCAAAGACATGCACAGTGATATATCAAGAAATGGAAGGAGGAAGCATTGAAAAGCTTGGAGTTGCAGACAATCTCAACAACCTAAGTGACCTTAAATTTCCCAAGTCATCAGGTAACTTTTGGATAACATGGCAATTAGTTACCGACAACCTTTCCAAGGAAGTGAGACTGCATATGTTTCGCGACAATTCTTCCAAATCGTTACAGAGATCAAATTTCATTTCTACAAACTTCAGGAACTTTAAGGCTTGTATATTATAAAATAGATTCATATTTCCCAAGCCCTCACATAGACAGACATATAACTTTTCCAAGCACTCCCACGATCTACAATACTCATAAAGAGGAGGCACAATCAACTTTTGAAGTAAGACAAACTTAAGCTGGGTAATTGAAGAAAACTCTACCATCCCATTAAGTATTGCACGCTTTGTATGGTAATTATATATGATAAGAACCTTAAGCTTTGGCATAGTATGTAAAAATGTTGGAAGACAATATTCTGTTGCAGAAAAGAATGAAGCCAAAGCTTCCAGCTCTGGGAAATATATTTGACACCAATATTGCTCTTCCATTGGACCTATACATCCCAGAAATGTAATAGACAGTATGTTAATTTGATGAAAATGCATATCAATTACATTAATAAATTGGAAACATAGTGAATTGAACTGATAATTATTCAACATCTAAGAAAGAATAGAAATGAAGTGTCAGGAGTTTGACTTGTATGAATTGAAACAAATTGAGCTGTAGATGTTTGATATTTGAGTGTTAGCTAGGAATACCATGTTGGTAAGATGGAGGAGACAAAGCATGAATTCACACATAAAACACGAGTTGCTGCTCTTAGATTGATCACACAAAACATGATTCTTACAACGAACTCGGTGAAGGGAATTTAACTTTTTCAACTAGCAACTCACCAAAAATATTTTGACATGCACACACACTTAACTTAGTTAAATCACACTCTAAATATGGACTGCACTTAACTCTTTATCCATCACTCAACTTGACTCAACGCTCAACACTCAACACTCAGATAACTGACTCTCTAATTTTAGTCAACTCCACATGCGGGAGTAATTACAATTTCTATCACCCCCTTAATTACCAATGTATGACTCAACATAACTCAAACATGACTCAACTTTCCCTGCTATGCTTACAATAGAATTTGACTGAATTACGAATCAAACATGCTTGCTGGTCTATGTCTTAGCTAGTTTTACATGACTCAAGACTTCTTTTTGTTTTTTTTGTTTTTCGCTTCTTCCAAATTTTAAATTCTCGAAATCGCTTCATTCTCTGTTGAACTTTCTTGTTGCTGCAATTTTTCTTCAACTTTTCTTGAATTTGTGCTGAAACACAACCTAATATTGTCTACTACACTTTCCTCTTCAAGTATGCATTCAACCATGGACTTTTGCCACAACCTTGCATCTTCAAACTGTCTTATTTTCTCTTCTTCTTGTGCTTCATATTCTTGACTTTCTTTCAGCCATATTTCTTGATAGCAAAATCTTATCTCTTCTTGACTCCATTGCTAAAAAATGGTTTCAATGCATTCATGTTTGTCTTCAGAAACATCCATATCATTATTTTCATTTCCATCATCAGGTACTGCTGCTTTTTTCCTATAATCTGCACACTCAAGATCATTATTCACCATTTCATTCAATTCTTTTATTCCAGCTGCTGCTTTAAGACTTGCTTTAATTTGTTATATTGGTTTCTGAACCCAATTTGTTGGTAATATGGAGGAGACAAAGCATGAATTCACACATAAAACATGAGCTGCTACTCTTCGATTGATCACACAAAACTTGATTCTTACAATGAACTCAGTGATGGGTATTTAATCTTTTCGACTAGCGACTCGCCTAAAATATCTTGACATGCACACACACTTAACTCAGTTAACTCACACTCTAAATATGGACTGCACTTAACTCTTTATCCATCACTCAACTTGACTCAATGCTCAACACTCAACACTCAGTTAACTGACTCTCTAATTTTAGTCAACTCCACATGCGGGAGTAATTACAATTCCTAACATACCATTCCGTTGTGAGGCATGAAAATATTTTACCATGAATGGCATTATCCCGGCTTTCGAGACGCAAGGCTAAATCACGCATTACATCATGTTGAGAAAAGGAAAGCTCGGAACCACAGCCCAATGAGATGGCTACAATCCCGACACATCAAAACCTTGTATGAACCCAAAAACCACTTGATGCGAAAGGGATTTATCTTACCTTCCATATCTCTAATTTCTATTAGAAATCATGCAAAGAATATAGAGCCTAAACTTGCTCGAGTACTTGTACTTAAGCCTCAACATTTTTTTGAAGTTCATTCTCTATCAAAAAATGTCACAAGAAAATCAAATTAAGTAGAGACACAAATATGAAGAGAGCAACACAATCAACATATTTGTTAAAGTAACAAATTTGAACAAGTTACTCACCCAGGATCGCTTGTGAGATTTAAGAGATTTCAACTTGCAAGTTCTAACAAGACAACAAAAGCGTCTTTCCATTCCATTCCATGGACACGTACCCAAATATCCAATAATGAGTCCACGTTTAATTTTCTACCCTTGGGAAATGATCCCAAGTCCAAAAGCACTCCTTTGATTCACCAAAAGTGCTCCTTTGATTCATTAAGGACATCTATGCTGGTTTCCAAGCAATCAAGAAGCTCCTCTCTGTGATATTCTGATATATGTTTTGCCCTTGAAAGTTTCTTCTTGAAAATTTCCCAAACTAGTTGGGGCTCATTAAGCAAGGAGCTTCCAATCACCTTGAGGGCAAGTGGTAAACCCATACACATTGCTTCAATATACGATGTTAAATTTGAGTTATTCTTCTCCAAAAATCTAAAGTAAAAAAAAAAAAACTGTAATTTTATTACCCCCACTATTATTCTTAATGTTACAATTTTAGACTTGGAAAACCATTCATCCATCAAAGTGGATGGAAAATCTCTCTAAGTTTGAACGTTGTATACTAATTCTTAAATAGGAGGATAGATAGACACATATGAGATAACAAATAGTATGTCTAATTCATACTTGTTTAACAAGATATTGATCTTCTGTTTCTGGAATCGAAGGCTGTCCAAAGACCTAGAAACAAAAAAGGGACAGGGCATCAACCCTCTGCAACATGGGTATGTGATACACATGGATGTTGTTTGTCCTTGGAATGCTGTAATCCTGCCTGGTTGTGATAACTGTCTTGTATCCCTTTGCATCAAACAATAACTATTCGGCATTTGATCTTGACCAAACATAATCCAAAATGACCAAATTTTGTCGATTTCCTTTTAGACTTAGATTTCAATGCAATTGGTTATGCGCATCCTCGATACTCTGAGAATCAGGCCTCTTAGCTCCAATTAGCTTGTCCCACATAGTTTCCAAAAGCGTCTTTACATTTGGAGATTGTGAAACAATAATGAAAACTATATTATTTTGGAATAAATATGCTAAACACAAAAAGAATAAGCACTTCAAGCCTTGAAATAAAGAAAAAAAATGGAAATTTGGAGTGAAGATTGAAAAGGGGGTATTGTTCTTACCTTTGACTTGAAGATTATTGCAAGGGCTAATGCAAGGGTGGTTTTCCTCTTCCACCCATCCCTTCTACCCCAATTATTGCTGGAAAGGAGGAGGAGACAAAGCAAAAATAATTCACACATAAAACACGAGTTGCTGCTCTTCTATTGATCACATAAAGCATGATTCTTACAATGAACCCGGTGAACGGTATTTAATATTTTAAACTAGTGACTCGCCTAGAATATATTGACATGCACACACACTTAACTCAGTTAACTCGCACTCTAAATATGGATTGCACTTAACTCTTTATCCATCACTCGACTTGGTTCAATGCTCAACACTCAACACTCAGTTAACTGGCTCTCTAATTTTAGTTAACTCCACATGCAGGAGTAATTACAATTTCTAACACTCCCCCTTAATTACGACTGTATGACTCATGATGGCTCAACATGACTTAACTATCACAAAAACATGGCTGCTGGTGTATGTCTTAGCTAAGCTTACAATGACTCAAGAATTTTACAATTTTGCATTTTATTTTTCTTTGCTTCTAGATTTTATATCCTCAAAATTGCTTCATTATCTGTTGAACTTTTTTGTTGTAGGCTTTATTCACTTGTTTCCACTGTAATTTTTCTTGGACTTGTCTTGAACTTGTTTTAAAAACCAATTGGATCATGTCTTCTACAACTTCCTCTTCAAATATTCATTCAACTATGGACTAATTCCACAACATTTCATCTTCAAACTGTCTTATTTTCTCTACTTCTTGCGCTTCATATACCTGTCTTTCTTTCTACCATATTTCCAAATAGCAAAATCGTATCTCTACTTGACTCCATTGTTGAAAATTGGTTTCAATACATTCATCTTTGTCTTTCATATCATTTTTTTCACTTCCATCATCAAGTACTGCTGCTTTTTTTGCTTTTCTGTAATATGCACACTCAAGATCAATATTCACCATTTCATTCAATTCTTTTATTCCAGCCGCTGCTTTAAGACTCACATCAATTTGTTCTATTGGTTTCTGAATCCATTCTTCTATGAGCTTCAAATCTGCATCAAATTTATTAACAACCTTGCTTTCAATTTCTTTTCCCATGCTATTCTGAACACCTACATATTCAAAAACAATGTTAAAAACATCTTTAATATGCTCTTCAGTGAGAGCTTCTTGCTCTACATCTGCCTTCTTTTCGACTACATGGAGGTTGTATTCCACTGTTATGCTATTAGTAGATATCCTCATAAAAAACTCTTCAATCACTTTATCCTGTTCTTGATCATCAACTGCTGCTAGATGACATACTGCTTCATAAGCAGTTCCAACTGCTTCATATCTTGCTGCTACAGTGGCTTACCATATTGCCACAATCAATCTCCGTTTCAAAAAGGAAACCACACATAACATCAACATAATATTTATCCACACTATGGTGGGATATCCGAGTATGCATGTGCTCATTGTCAATTTTAACTTCACCAAATCCATCTACTGCAGCTGGATTCATGAATTCACATATAACTTTGTAGTCATCATCCACATGTGTCTCATCACAGTGGGATTCACCATCATCTGTATCATCCAAATTATAGTGGAGTCCTTGAGCATTTATTTTCTCTTTCTCTGTTTCACACATAGAGGCTTCAACTTCTCTCTCTGCAATCTTTGTTGCATATTCTTTAGGTTCTAACCCCATACATAAATTACCTGCATACGATTTCTAAAAACAAAAAATAAACAATGCGAGAGCATAACATATAAAACACATATACACAGAGATTTTTCCATGGATCCCAAAACCGAGACTACCAGCTTGATTTTTCATTATATTCCTTTCAATGTTCCAATACATATTTATACATGCTGAAACATCCAATACCATGGACCGAAAACCATCGCGTCCAAAACCATGTGTGAAAATCATGCACAAAACCATAGGCTAGTTGTGGAAAGAATATAACACAACCCAACATTCTCCCACTTGTTGTTTTCTTTCCACGGGGCGCCACAAGAGAGCTTACTCATTTATGCAACCCTGCAATGCCCATTGTTTCTCTACACCAAAAGAAATTCTCAGAGATCACAAATTTTTTCAATGCATCTGTAGTATTCTTCAAAGTGTCCACCTTTTCCAACAACACCTTTTTGTCTTCTATCATATCCCTCACAAATTGATACTGAACATCAATGTGCTTTGTCTTTGAATGGTAAGCAGGGTTCTTTGCCAAGAAAATTGCACTTTGTCTATCACAGTCTATCCTTTTAGCTTCCTATACTAACCCCATACTTGAACACAATCTTTGCAACCAAAATGCTTCCTTGCTTGCATGAGTGGTTGCCATGTATTCTGCCTCTGTAGTTGATAGTGCTACTACAGATTGTTTCTTACTCATCCAACTGACAACACCTCCAAATAGCTTAAACACATACCCACTTGTAGATCTTCTCTAATCCAGATCTCCAGCCCAATCTGCATTAACAAAGCCATGAATATCCAAAACTCTGTCCAATCCTGGTCTTCCTTGGTAGCACAAACCATAATCACTAGTGCCACGCAAATACCTGAAAAACTGCTTCACTGCTGTCAAGTGCTCCTTCCCTAGTTTTGACATAAACCTGCTCAATACTCCCACTTCATGTGCAATGTATAGTCTAGTACAGACCATTGCATATATCAGGCTACCGACTACACTTGCATATGGAACACGAGACATGTCCTCTTCCTCTTTTTGTGTCTTGGGACACTGTTAGGCATATAACTTTACACTTGCAGGAATATGAACCTTCAAGGTTTACTATCCTGCATATTAAACCTTTGCAGTATTGTCTCGACATACTTTCTTTGGTTTAACCAGAGCTTCCTCTTTTCCCAATCTCTTTTAATTTCCATGCCCAAAATATAGTTTGCAGCACCAAGATATTTCATGTCGAATTTTGAGGACAATTGGGTCTTCAAATCCTGGATAATTTCTTTGTCATTTCGAACCAGCAACATATCATCCACATACAAGACCAGCTAAATAACACGGTCACCAATTAATTTAAAATACACACAGTGATCCGCTTTGCTTCTGGTGAAGCCAAGTCCCTGTATAAATGTATCAAATTTCTGATACCACATCCTTGGTCACTATTTTAACCCATACAAATATTTCTTTAACTTTCATACCAGTTCTTTCTTACCCTTCCTCACAAAACCTTCAAGTTGCTTCATGTAGATCTCCTCTTCCAGATCCTCGTGAAGAAATGTTGTCTTCACATCCATCTGTTCTATCTCAAAATCAAAAGCAATAGCAAAAAATAAAAGCAATCTAATAGAAGCTACCTTGGCAACAGGAGAAAAAATATCACCAAAATCAATTCCCGCCACTTGGGAATAACCTTTTGCTACCAACCGAGATTTGTATTTCTCCACCTTTCCTTCTGCATTTGTCTTCTTCTTGAACACCCATTTGCTTCCAATGGGTTTCCTTCCAGCTGACAACTCCACCAGATCCCAAGCCTCATTTTTGTGCAAAGATGCCATTTCATCAACCATGGCCTCTTTCCAGAGTTTTCCATCCTCTGAATCTATTGCTTCCTTCATAGTTCTGGGATCATCATTAGTAACAGATAAACAAAAATTTGAACATAAAGTAGATGGACTATACCTTTCTGGCTGCTTTCTTCCTCGAACTGATCTTCTGACAACTGGAGTTTGTGGCTCTTCATCTTTTGATTCCTCTTCTACTGTAGAGTCCGATTCTTCTTCCTTTAGCTCAAACTCTATCTTCTCAGGTTCCTATGATGGGATTTCATGTTTAATAACATTTTTCACCTCTCTGAACATCACATCTCGGCTGTACACAACCTTCCTTATTACTGGGTTCCAAAGCTTATAACCCTTTAAACCATCCTTATACTCAATAAATATGCACTTTTCAGATTTACTATCCAAATTTGTTATTTTCTCCTTTGGAACATGTACATATGCATCACATCCAAATACCCTCAGATGTGAAAGAGAGGGTTTCTTACCAGTCCATACCTCTTGTAGAGTCTTATCCTCCAATGCTGATAAAGGTGATCTGTTGACTAGGTAACATGCTGTCTCCATCGCCTCTGTCCAGAATTCCTGTCCTAACCCAGCACCACTGAGCATGCTTCTTGCCTTTTCCATCAACGTCTTGTTCATTCTTTCTGCAACTCCATTTTGCTCAGGTATGTATGGAGTAGTATTCTGTCGTGCCATACCACACTTCTTACAAAATTCTTCAAATTCTTTACTGCAAAACTCTCCACCGTTATCTGTCCTCAACACATTTATCTTCTTCTCTGTCTCGTTTTCCACTAGAGCTTTAAATTCTTTAAACCTGTCAAAGACTTTAGATTTCTTCTTGAGGAAATATATCCATGAATTCCTTGAGAAGTCATCTATAAATGACACATAGTACACAGACTTACCCAGTGATGGAACTTTCACAGGTCCAAACACATCACTGTGCATAGGCTCTAATATCTGTTTCACCCTTTTACCAATAGAGGGGAAACTCACCCGATTCTGCTTCCCATATACACAATTTTCACAGAAATCAAAACCTAGAGAGATATTAGTCATACCTTCTACCATACCTTTACCATGAAGTATTCGAAGGTCCTTCTCTCCAATATGTCCAAGCCTTTGATGTCACAACATGGTCTTATCTCCAGAGACTACTGGATTTTTTTCTCCACTTTCAAGAACCACGGAACTGTTACACCCATCAACAACAGTGCTACCTTGTAGCTTGTATAGAGTTCCAATCCGAATTCCCTACATCAATACCAGTGCTCCCCGAACCATCTTGCAGGTATCCTTCTCGAACACTGTTTTACACCTGCATCATCCAGCTTGCTTACAGAAATTAGATTTTTGGCCAATGCAAGAATATGCAGAACACCTGGAAGTGTTCTAACGCTTCCACCTTGCAACTTCAACTTTACTTTTCTGCGACCAATGATTCTAGACTTCCTATCATCCCCTAGGAAGACATCACCACCATCGTATTTCTCATACTTGCAGAACCACTCTCTATGGGGAGCGAAGTGAAAGGATGCACATGAGTCAATCAACCATGCCTCATGATCTACATGTGTACTTGAAGAAGCCAAGTACACGTCCCCACCTTCATCTAAGGTGGTTTTCGCCTCTGCAGAAGGAGCATCATCGGATCCCTTTGCTTTGTCAGGAGTTTTAGATTTACAGTCCCTTTTGTAGTGTCCTTCCTTTCCGCATTTCCAGCACACCATCTTTACAGGTTTTCCTGGAGATTTAGATCTCCCTCGAGATTTAGATCTCCCACTGGATGACTTATTTTTGTTTCTATTCCAGGACCGTCCTCGTACAGACAAGGCATCACCATTCTGGCTCTCCATATTTTTCTATCTCATCTCCTCCATCAACAAGGATGAGACTATTTCATCAAATTACAAGGCAATTGCATTACTACCTATTGCAATAACCAGACTATCCCATGAATTTGGTAGAGAACACAACAAACTAATGCACTTATCTTCATCCAAAATTTTAATATCAACAGATAATAACTCACTTACCACAGTATTAAATGTGTTCAGATGCTCTATCACCGAGTCTCCATCTTTTGTCCTCAGGTTATATAGCTTTTTTCGTAGGAACAGTTTATTCACCAGAGACTTAGATTGGTATAAAGTCGCTAACTTGTCCCACATAGCCTTCGCTGTAGCTTCCCCCGATACATTCAAAAATACTGAATCTGAGACACACAATTTTGTTGTGCTCTTAGCCTTCTGATCCAACTTCTTCCATTCTCCATCGGACACTCCCGTTGGTTTAATACATGGATCTACCGCGATCCATTGATCTTTATTCCCCAACAGATCCTCCATCTTGAGTTTCTACAACTCAAAACTCTGACCATTAAATTTCTCGATCTCTATCTTTCCACTACTCGCCATCTTCTTTCACCACCAGAATCGATCCTGTAGATTTCCCACTGAACAGGGTCTACCACAGGCCCGAGCGAAACCCCTCAGCAACAAAGGCGTCCCCTTGAAGCCAAAACAGCTCTGATACCAAATGTAGGTTTTAACCTCGTACATAAATTACCTTCATACGAATTCTAAGAAGATAAAATAAACAATGCGAGAGCATAACACATAAAACACATATACACAAAGATTTCCCCTGGATCCCAAAACCGAGACTAGCAGCTTGATTTTTCATTAAATTCCTTTCAATGTTACAATACATATTTATACATGCCGAAGCATCCAATACCATGGACGAAAACCATCACATCCAAAACCATGTGCGAAAATTATGCACAAAACCTTAGGTAGGTCTGCCCAACCTAATATAGGGTCCAAATTTTTTTTCCCTTGGGCGCTGCCTCGGACCCTGTAGAGTGGGGCTACCCACCCCCTTCACACCCCCTGTGACCCCCCTATTTCGTAGTCGGTGCAACGAAGATGGGGCTCCGCCCCCTATAACCCCCCAGTTAACTACATAGGCTAGTCGTGGAAAGAATATAACACAACCCAACATATTCTTTATCCATATGCATGCTTGTATAATGGGTTTCAATTTTATGAATAAATAAAAATGTCATAAACTAATACAAACATGTCCAAATATGGATTGAGGATATTATTCATTAAATACATAAACATTGTTGGAGTATTGGTGAGTGCAAATGGCACAACCATAAATTCTTAATGCCCGTACCTAGTTCTGAAGATTGTCTTGTGGATGTTTTCATCCTTAACTCATGCAGGATGGTACTCATACCTCAAGTCTATTTTCAAAAATATAACAACTTCTCTTAGTTGATTGAACAAGTTGTCAATCCTAGGAAAATGATATTTGTTCTTGACTGTGGCTTTATTTAGTTCTTTATAGTCAATGCACAATCTCATTGTGCCATCCTTTTTCTTCACAAACAATATTGGAGCTCCCAAAGGTGATTTGTTGGGTTTGATGCATCCATTATCCAACATTTTCCTTAATTGCAGTTTAAGTTCCCCTAGCACTAGTGTGTTCATGCAATACAAAGTTTTCGACACTGGTGTCGATCCTCACAATAATTTAATTGCGAAATTGACTTCTCTCCTTGGTGGAAATCCTAGAATCTCCTTAGGAAATACATCCATGAATTCTTTCAAAATTGGGTATTCTTCCAGCATATTCCTATTAATCTCAGGTTTGTTGGTTACTTGGAAATCATATGGCTCAAATGACTTCTAGCTACACCACTTCATCTACAACAGTGATATTTGTTGAATAACAATGAGCTTGTTTACTCCCTACTGTGTTACTCTCTTTCCTTTTTCATTGAGACATTCTATCGATTTATCATAGCAATCAATTTTGGTTTTGTGGCCGGCCAGCCAATCCATGCCAACTAACACATCATAAGAACCCAATAGTAACATATTAAGATCCACTAACGTAGGCATGTCCTTTATTATCACTCAACACAATATCACCATGTCTTCAACTAACCTCTTAGTTCTTGTTGCTAGATAAACTAACCACAACTTTTCATGGGCTATCTTCTATAGGGATTTTTCGTATTCCTCTAAACTTGGGTTTACCCCAAGCTTTCCAATCAACTCGAAACTCAGTCTTATGCTTGGATTGTCCATAGTAGTACCTCATTTTTCGAATGGTGTCCTCTACGGTTTTTGGCTCATCAAATTCCATTATGTCTCTGAATGCCTATGGTAATCCATTGAGATACCTCTAAATCTTTACCTTCTCATCCTTCATGTAGGGCACATACCTCAACAACTCGTTTTTTTTTGTATATTCATCAGCTGTTAACTGCCCTAATTTTTGCTCATAGAATTCAATGACGTTTCTATTATAGTACCTTTCTTATAGGTACTTCTCTCAAAAATTCCTCCTAAACCTTCTCTAGGACATCTCTTTCTCTTTGATGTTCTTGACATTCCTCAGGTATTTCCACCAAATATCAGATTTACCCTTCAAGTTGAAAATGGCTACTCTTGCCTTCATATTATTAGAGTAATCATGTACCCTAAATTATCTTGTCATCTCTAATAACCATGCTTCTGCTTCCTTGGCCTTCTTCACCTGTCCATCAAAAGTAGGAGGCATTACCTTATTAAATTCTTCTAGCATTAAATCTTTCTCCTTCCTTTTTTGGAGGTAACATCTCTTAGTTGCAGTACTAGACAGTTGCTCCTGAATACCTGTTGCTATAGCTCCAAATCTCACTCTTGATATTTGTGATGTTGCATTTACGGCCTAGGGCAACTCCTCCTTCCAGACATGGTCCAAATACTTAAAAAATAGTGTTTTACTCCATGTATGCGACATTTCCCTGAGCTAAATGAGTGTGTATGTGGGTTAGTGTATACCCAACCCGCGTATATGTCTTAAAATACTTAAAAAAATTAAATCTCCTTAATTTCAGGCGAATATCACGGGTTTTACCTGTTGATTACATATTAGTGTTTGTGGCCCCAACTGTTCCCAATGAGTTCCCAACTAAAGAACTACTTTGGGAGAAGTATAAAAATGCTTCAATAGGAAGGCCTTAAGGAGGAGAGAATAGAGAGAATTACTCTGCTGAGATTATCCCTGATCAAGTCTGAAGATCCCTGTGCTTCCAGCACTTCCCCCATCACAGGAAACCCTTGTTTCCTTGAGTTTTTATGTCATTTCACTAGTTGAGATATCCTTGTGTGAGTCATGGAAGGAGCCTTTTGAAGACTTGGGATTGGACAGACTCGGAGGACGATTCCGCTTGGAGCCAGCAAGAGGAAGATTCGGGTGATATCCTTCATTGCTTTGTTTTAGTTATCTGCAATAAAGAAACATTTGTCTTATTCTCGAAATCAATCTTCTGTATGCATATGATGCTATTGTTATGGTTTACATATGAATAATTGTTTCAATGTATAATTAACCATCTTTCAATAAGTTATGAAGTTGATTTCTATATGATACTTTGTCCATATATTGATATGCTTCTTTGAATTGGCTATTTTGCAGGTTCAAAGATCAAGAGAAACTCCAAGAGGCTTTAGACCCTTGCTAGATCTACCCGAACAAAGGACCCCCAGGTGCACCTCTCTTTGCATAGTTTGCTTATTTAAGTATCATGTCTATGTGGAATGCTTGTCTTTTACTGTAGATAACCCCTCGCTTTGCTAGGGTGTTGACCCAAAGCCCTAGGGGACTTAGTCCCTCAACAAAATTGGTGACTCCACTGGGGACAACAATATTGTTGTTCCTAGTTTGGGTTAATTTAAGCCAATCAGGGCTCAGCTATTTGTTTTCTTGCTATAACTGATTTGTCTATTCCTGTAGGAACTCAAGCTTTAAGTATGAGCAGTTTCTTTAGACCTCTTTTTTGTTTTTTCTTGTGAACTATTATATATGCAGTTTTGTCAGGTTACAGTAACATAGCGTATGTACGAAGTTTCTCCATATGAACCCACGTATACGCAGGTTTCTTTGGGCTGAATCACGTATACACGCAACTGTGTATTGACACAGTCGCGTATACCCTAATTTTCCAAGATTTTTTCAAGTCTTTTTGTCTTAGAAGATTTGTTTGCTGGTCTGAGTATTTCCTGAGCAGTCAATTTTTGTTGTCAGTCTTTGGTTTTGCAGCAAGTTTATGGTTTCGAATTCTCTCCTATTGTGGAAAGTTTTGGTCTTGTTTTTCTTTGTTGCAAGTGTCATCATTTGTGTTTGAGCACACGAGATTTCTTTCTGAGAATCTTGGCTGTTCTGGTCTTCTAGAGTAGAAAGATTGGTTTCAATATTTGTGACAAACTTTATCTTTGTGATCTTCTTGCTTTGTGTCAAAACTGCATCTTGTGGCCATTTGCTTTTCTCGCTTTTTGAAAGTTGTTGATTGATGATTTTGAAAGTTGTCTTTCTTGGTCTTTTGATCATTGTCACCAAGCTCTTTTTGCTGCTTTTTGGTCATTCAGGGCATCTTGAAACACCTATTTTGTTGAGTTTTCGCCCATATTGAGTTGATAACTTGCAAAGTGTTTTTGTTGCCTATTTTTTGGTCTTAAAGTATTCAATAGTATTTGGAGCGCTTTTGAAAAGTTATGTTTTTGCTTTTGTGAAAAAGAAAACTTCTTAAAAAAATAAAAAATAAAAAACTTGGTTGTTGCTTTCTTTTGCCTTGTTTTGATTTGGTTTCTTTTTGCGAATGAGAGTGCATTTTGTTTGTCTTAAGATTTGCTTTTAGTGTTTGGACGAAAATTAGCATTAGGAACTTATATTCTATCTGAACATCTAAGGTGGCTAATTAGAAGCGATAAACAATTTGCTTTCATTCTTTGCTTTAGAGTAATCTTAAATTCTTGCATCTTCATTACACCTTGCATTAGGATAGTTTCCATGGTTAAACCATTAGTAATCTTTTTGTGAGTGTGAAGTATGTTGCAAGAAAAGAAAAGAAAAAAGTATTTTGTTTTTTAGGAGTTTCGTAGAACCCACATAGAATTCTCTTTTCATCGAAGGAAAAATGATTGCATTCATGTAGTTACTTTTTCATTGATTCCGATTGAGTCATACACACATCATTAGTTTCACTTCCGTTTTGTCCCTTTGACTTAAAAAGAACAACCTTTAAAATCAAGCGCTAAATAAAATATACTAGAACTTTTTTTATATTGTCAATTTAGACACACCAACAAGTTTTAGGATATTTAGGGCCTTGGATTAGGCGAGTGGAGAGAAAACTCTCCAAGGCCACTCTAAACTGTCAAGCATAGAAGTTTGAATAAAGAGTGCAAATCCAATAGCATTAGGGAGACCGAGAAAGCTTCGGATTTGGGAGTTAAGCACGAGGGTTTTTGAAGATAAGGATGAGAGATACCCCCTCTCTTACTTGTCGGATCTTACCTCACGACTGTTCCGCCCGGCTTCTGATACAAGTTGGTATCTTTAGTTGCATATACTATGGATCTACATAGGTGGTTGCAGAGGGGAATTCCGTGGCACCTGAGGTCGACGTTGTATCACTCTCAGCAGTACTTTTGGAGGGCACCCTTGCGAAGCTCGGGGGCTTGCACCGGCACAGGTTGTTGTTTGGAGGTCAGCGTAACTTCCTCTGATACCTTCGCTGGTAGGCCTAGGCCGTCATTATCCCAGACTATCTTTGGAAGGTCCCTTACTTCACTTTCTTGTATTTTGGTGTCCGGTCCTCATCACCCGGAGCGGAAATACTTGGAAGTTGCTTGATTGGTTGTATCTTTAGGGACTTTATAGTTGAGTACTCTTTGCTCCTTATATATAGTTGGATTTAGGTATTTTTGTCTAGTCACATTTTGGACTTTGTATTCTGAGTGACTAACTTACCACTCTGCCGATCTTGAAAGGCTTTTGGTTGTTCTTTCGGAAGTTGTGGAGTTGCCTCCCCAAGGGCAAAGGTTTTGATTGTGTGTCTATCTTCCTTGAAAAGTCATTTGTACATTCCCATAAGGGAAGGGTCTACAAATAAGTTAGATATGGCCAATATTCCTGTGGAAACCAACCAAGGTACCCTCCCAAAAGGGGATCCTTGTGCTTTTCCTTTCTTTGGAAACGTTGGTACTCCCTTGATGGCCACTTTGAATATTCCTGGATTGAATGTTGGACTACCAGTTTGGTTGTGGTCCACTCTGAATATTCCAGATGTTCTTGAAGCTTCTCAGATGAATGCTTTATTTCAGGGGCATCACATGGATGCTAGTTATTCATTTTCTTTCAAAGAGAAATCTAGGATTCCTCTTTCTCCTCCTTCTTGTAATAAGAAATCTAAAAAGAGGAGAAAGAGGAAGACGAAGAAGAAGAATAATTCTATCCATTCATCATCAACCTCTACAAGTCATGTTGAAGATGAGCCTTCAGCCGCTGCAAGTCATGCTAGGGGCACAAGTCTAGTCATTGCGAGTCATACTAGCAATTCATCATCAACCTCTGCAAGTCATGTTGAAGATGAGCCTTCAGCCGCTACAAGTCATGCTGGGGGCACAAGTCTAGTCACTGCAAGTCATACTAGCAAAGAGTCACCGACCTCTGCAAGTCATGTTCAGGACTCTTCGCAAATCACTGCTAGTCATGTTAGCGGAATGGATGTCGATAAAAAACCTTGACGTAGAAGTTTTAAACCTAAGTTCCCTTGTAAGATATGCAAGGGAGAACATCTTACTCATTTGTGCCCTAGTATTCCAAAGGTACAAAGGATATGGTCCGAGTCTGAAAGTTCTTCTACTCCTGGATCTGATATGGTTTCTCATCAATCCCATAAACCGTTGGTTGATAATGTGGTAGAGCCAGTGCAATCTCTGGCTGATTACACTCCTCTTTTGGGGGGTGAAGTGCCTAACAAAAGAGTCTGTTTGATCTCTAGTACAGATTCTTTTGGTATAGGGGGCATTCCGGTTTCTTTGAATGTTCCCCCTCCAAGTTCTAGGAGTGTCTCCTTTGATTGGGATAATCTTGTCGAGCCTTGTCTTCCTTCCGCTGCACCTTTCCAAATAAAGGTCAAAGTTAATTCCACAAATGTATATCGATGTATGGTGGATGAAGGATCCCATGCAAGTATTATATCCTCTTTGACTTGGAAAGCTTTGGGTTCCCCAAAGTTGTTGACAGCTCAGAGTCAATTGTTAGCTTATGATAGAAGACCTGGTGAATCTATGGGTGTTCTTCCTCAATTGCCTATTACTTTAGGTGGGAAGACTGTCTTAATCGATATGATGGTGGTTGATAGCCCTTTAGACTTTAATATGCTACTTGGGTGTGATTATGTCTATGTTATGAATGCTGTAGTGTCTTCACTCTTTCGAGTGATGTGTTTTCCTAATGAAGGGAATATTGTCACTATTGATCATCTTGCATTTGATAGTTACCACCCTAATTCGACCTTACTGTAGAATACCCCTTAGCTTGTTCCAAGTGTTCAAGTAGACTCTACCCTGCCACAGGTCAATTATGTGGCATTGAATCCTCAATGTTCAATCGCTTCTGAGAAGGATCCTTTGACTTATTATTCTCCTTCTTAGGACTTGGTCCCGACAGTTGACCGAGAGATTCTTCCTATAGGGACATGGGACCATTTAATTCCCTCTTTTGATCCTTGTAGTTCTCATGATTTCTCGGAATTTGATTTGCTGTCACAGGAGGAAGTCTTTGAAGCCATGAGTTTTGACTACCAAAGGAGTCCTTGGCCTGAGCCCTGCAAGGGGTTTGTCTAGAAGAACTACTATGTGTAAGCCGCAAGGTTGCCTGGTTCCCTGTACCATATTGAATATATAAGGAACACATTTTCAAGTTTTGTATTCTATAACACAAGATTTTATCTGAATTTTATATGTGGGATGTATTAACTTCTTGTCTAGTATTCCTATTTATGTTTACAGAACTTGGAAGATTTCTCCTTTGGAAATTTTTATGGTTGATCCGTTCTGACAGGTATTGGTTCTCGAAACTGGCATATAGGTTAGGTTTTCCACCTGCATTGTGCACTTATCAGTTTCCTTTCCCATTTTGGCCTTAGGATCGACCCCACCAAGTTATGGTGTAGAACCTTCTCATTGCTTAGAAGTATCATGACTTGTGTGGTAGAGCCTGCCTTATCATGGGTGCCCTAGTTAGTACCTTGTTGTCACTTGGCACTCATGCTGATTTTTTATCCCTAGGCTCGGAGTCCTCTTTAGTCCGGCCATGACTCATGTGTTGAAGACTCATTCCTCTTTTCTTCTTCGCTTCGTTCTGGCCTTATACCCTAGAGGCTCCTTTGTGTTGAGTTGTACTACTGCATTGCATTTTGACCATTTGCACCTTTTGGCCTTGAGTCGGCTTCACTTGGACTCATGTTTAAGACAAATTTTGACCAAGTCATCTGCAAAATTGAACTTGCAATCCTTTAACTTTTGCAACTTGACACACAAAGACCCATGGAAGGAACACACCTTTGAGTGTCTTTGACCAGTTTTCGCCTCCCTGCATTGAGCATAGGATTGTTCCAATCCCAGGAACTAGATCATCTGCTTCACCGACAATCATTCTTTCCACTATATTATAGCATTCTTTTATTTTTTTTCAAGCTTAATGAAAAAAACAAAAAAATTATATATTCCAAAAAGAGCTGGAACGTGACAATATTTCTATTTATTGTTGGCAGCTAGAGTCATGTTGCTCTTGAAAAAAGCACTTAGACAAAGTGTCTCCTCCATTTGGGTGGGATTTAGCTTGGCTTAGGTATGCCTTAACCTTGTTATCGAGTCAGTCCTCCTCCGATTGGTTATCTCTTCCAATCATATGGAGAGTTTGTTCATGCCTCCTACGTGATGAGCTTATACAAAGTTATCATATGCTGCCACAAAGTCATCATTTGAGTCGTGCTTTTGTTCAAGGGAAGTAAGCCTGAGTCGGCCTCTCTGCGGTGTCTCTTGACTCATTTTTCAATCGGCCATCCCTGATTGTTAGTGTCCTGTCTATCATCACATTAGTTATATTGGTCCTTTACTCGTGCTAGTTTGAGAAGGTCTCCATTGACTTATTGCTGGCGGGTCTTGCCCTTATCAACGACGACACTTTGCTATGAGAATAGGCCTAGAGCTGCACCCTGGCCCTATTTTTATTATTGATAGGTCACCTTGTGCTCAGCATCGATCAGTATCATGGGTCTTTGACTGAGTGGTTTCCCTTGTGTTCGAAGTCAGCTTACATTATCACACATTGGGATTCATGCAATACCTTGGTTTCCATTTGACCCTATTGGTGGATACCTCGCCTCTGTGTCAGCTTTCATTATTGGTTGGTTCAGAGGGTTTCTGTCGTGCACTAGCTACATCTTGTGTGCATCGGAAACATGCTTTGGTTGGGTTACTACATCTTCTTCGTCCGATTCCTTCCACATTATTGGCCTGCGGGTTACACTCGTGCTAAACTGATGAAGGATGCCTTAATGCCTTCCTTCTAGCAGATCTTTCCCCAACGACTATGACTCATTGCTGTGGGGAAAAGGTCTAGAGTCCATTTGGCAGTACCTTGGGGTTTGCAGTCATTAGTGGCAGATCCTTCGCTACTGACAGTGGGAAACCATCATTGTCTCCTGATCGATAGATTCTTCCAGGTGTTTGACTTTAGATCATTTATTCGCACTTGTTAGATTGTACTGGGGTACCTTGACTCTCATTATCATTATCGGTGAGTAGTCTCGCATTTGTTAATGGTATACATCAATGACTGGTAATCAAACAATTTCTCACATGGTCGACTTCAGCTCATTCATTCCCATTGTGTAGAAATGTACCACGACGGTCGGTGAAGACCTCAGGTTGCATCAGCATTCATTGGTTCACTTGACAGTTGCTCCTGTTACTGCTAGTTGATACCATTCCACCTTATATGTTGCAGTCATTCATGGTGACATTCTTATGCTGGCACCCAAGTTTGTAGTGTAGTACCATCTTATTCCATCATGTTCACTTGGTACTATTGGGATCAGTTTTTGACATCAGTGATCAGCTTCATCTTTCAGCTTCATTGATCTTCTTATATGTGATATTCAGACATGTACTTGTTTCGATCGTGATCAGATGATCCATTATGTATTTCCAGTCTCCTATACTTTATACTTAGTGGATCCGCTTGTACTTGATATGCGAACATGCTTTACTTTCTCTGAGCATGGGTATTCCCACCTCAGACGGTGTTTCTTTCTGATCTCATTTTGTGGCTTGGCAAGCTGAAATCTGGTGAAGTCCTTCTCAGTTTTTGATAGGTTTCCTTTCCATGTAATTAATATATTTCGGCCATCATGTACCCCTTCTAACCTCATATATTAGGGGGCATCTGTTATAGCTCCAAATATCACTCTTGATATTTGTGATGCTGCATTTATGGCCTAGGGCAACCCCTCCTTCCAGACTTGGTCCAAACACTTAAAAAAAAGTGTTTTACTCCATGTACGCGATATTTCCTTGAGATAAACGCATGTTTACGCGGGTTAGTGTATACCCAACCCGCGTATATGTCTTAAAACACTTAAAAAAAATTAAATCTCCTTAATTTCGGGCGAAGATCACAGGTTTTACCTGTTGATTACCTATTAGTGTCCGTGGTCCCAACTGTTCCCAATGAGTTCCCAACTAAAGAACTACTTTGGGAGAAGTATAAAATGTTGGCATTTTGGCTCAGGTATGGCGCTATGATACAGGTGTTGTCCTTGATGGCAACTCTCTTTGATGACAGATCTCCGTTCAGTCTACAGAATGAAGAGAAATCTCATATACGCAGGTTAATTAAGTCCAAGTTGCGTATACACGCTGGTTATATGCATACTAAGTCGCGTATACGCAGGAGAGCTATATAATAAGGCGCGTATACACGCAGATTCATGAACAGAAAAGTGCGTATATGTCGGGAAGTTTCCTTTTGGTCCATGGTAGTTAGTCCTCGGTACTTGTGCCCATGTCTTTGGACCAAAGTACCTCGACAGTCGTGTAGATCTCTAGTTTCGCAGTTGATGGTTTTGGATTTCTATGGTTTTGGCTCTTGGTATTGAGCAAGGCCTAAGGCTATATAAGGAGAAGAAGATCATTAGGCAAAATCATCTTTCGAAAAGGCTTGAATATCTGAAAAAGAAAGAGATCTGATATGCAGGTTCTGGGTTGCTTGATCTAAGCCAAGGAGAGATCACATCGGTTGATGGAAGACTAGATCTAAGGATAGATCGGGATCTAATGGTTTGAAATGCACTATCATGATATGGTTGATTATGCGTATTTCTAGATCTGCATATTGTCGCAATGTTATGTTCTGGGTCTAACTGATGTCTGGTACAGCTGCAAATTGAGAAAGTTTATTTTTAGATCTGTACGCAGGTTGGCTTCGGTAAAAGCGCGTGTATACGCGGGTTTTGCTCATTGAAGTAGCGTATATCTTTTGAAGCTTGATTTTGGGTTTACAGTGGGGTCTGACTGTTATTGCAGAGTTCTGTAGTCTGCTCTGTGTTCTGGTAACTGGTGATTGACAGGGTTCAGTGGTTCAGTGATTCAAAGTTTGGTTGTTTTATGCTTCAATGATCTGTTGTGAAAGGTGAATGAATTGTGGTCTTCAGATTGTAATGTTGTGCTTCAGGAATATCCAGTCTGAAAATGTATGAAAGGTGGTACCTGAAGGAAAGAAGATTGTAGGTCAGCACCTACGTACTAGTATCTTGGCTAGTACAAGAGCAAAGGGGGTTGGAGCTCCCTTCCAAGGAAGTTTGGAGAACGAGAGAAGGTTGTAGCCTTCTGCAGGTTGTAGCCTGCGTACTGGTATAAGGCTGCACCAGTACAAAAGATTGTAAACTGAAGTTTCATATTAAAGAAAGATAGAGACAACTTGCAGCAGGTGGTTTTCACCCACATTGGGTTTCCACCTTATATCTTGGTGTTCATGTGTGTGGCTTTTGATCTGTTCTGTTATACTGCACCTGTTTACTGTTAATGTGGTGAATAATGTCCTGATGAACTTAACTGAAGAATAAGCTAACTAAATTATGAGTTTTCTTCTTATACGCTGTTTTATTTAGTCACAGTAGCGTGTACACGCTGGTTCACTTAACTGAAGTAGCGTATATGTTTCTGAGCATTGAAAAAGTTTGATTGATCTGATAATACTGATTCACCCCCCCTCTCAGTATTATTTCCAACAATTGGTATCAGAGCAGGTCCTTCAGAGAAGCTTGATCGCTTGAAGGTAGATCATTCATCATGAGCAACTACGAGAAAGAAGCATCAATCAGGCCACCGATTTTTGATGGGACAAATTTCAATTATTGGAAGGTAAGAGTTACTGCATATCTTCAATCTCTTGGTACAGAAGTTTGGAACATTGTAGAAACAGGCTATGCTTTTCCTTCAGCTACTCCTACAGATCCAGCTGAGAAAAAGCAGTATGAAACAAATGCAAAAGCAGTCAGTACTCTATTAGGAAGTATATCCCAAACAGAATTCATGAAGGTCATGCACTTCAAATCAGCAAAAGAGATATGGGACAAAATGATCACTAGCTATGAAGGAGATGAACAGGTAAAGCAAGCTAAACTTCAAACTCTCAGGATTCAATATGAGACTCTCAAGATGTATAATGATGAAAGTGTGGCTAATTATTTTCTTCGGGTAGATGAGATTGTTAATTGTATGAAAAATTTGGGTGAAGAAATAAAAGAGACTATAGTAGTTCAAAAGATTCTAAGATCATTATCCCCCAAGTTTGAATCTAAAGTATCTGCAATAGAAGAAAAAGAAAATCTCCGTGTTCTCACTATGTCTCAGCTACATGGAATTCTAACTGCTTATGAAATGAGAAAGGGAGGTCCATCAGACAGAAGGGAAGCTGCTTTTAAGGCATCAGGAAAAGAAGATTACTATGAAGCAAGCCATGTTCCAGAAGAAGAGGAAGAAGAATCAAATTTTGTCAGAAATCTTCAAAGGGGTTCTGGAAGGTTCAGAGGTAAGCTACCTTTCAAATGCTTTGCTTGTGGAAGAGTAGGTCATTATGCTGCAAAATGTCCTTATAAGGATAAAGGAAAAGAACCTGCTAGATGGAACAAGAAACAAAGTGCAAATAAGAAAAGCTACTACACCCATGAAGATAGTGATGGCTTATCAAACAGTGATGAAGATGAACAAGGTAATAAATATAAGCTGTTAATGGCATTTGAAGATGATGATTATGAGGATGCTGTAGATGTGGATAATCTCTATAATGAAATTACTAGACTCAAGAGATGCATAGAAGAAAAGAATGTGATCATTGATACTTTGCAATTTCAAATTGATGAAAAGGAAAAACATCTTGAAAAACTAGAAGGTGAAATTGTTGGTCTCAGAAAAGAAATTGAGAAAACAAAAGCTATTAATCTTAAATTTGTCAAAGGATCTGAAACTTTGGATGAGATTATCAATGTGCAGCGGTCTCCTCTAAACAAGACAGGTTTGGGCTATAATGGAGAAACCTCTCAAGCATCCACCTCAAAAAGTTATCTTGATGCAGCAAGAAGAAATGAGCAGAAGAACAATGAAGATAATCAGGTAAAGCAGGGACGAATTACAAACAGAAACTATCAGGGACAATCCTTCTTAAGGGTGAACAAAAGCTACAACCAACCACAGGTAAAATCTTCTCAGTTTGGCTCAAGAATAGATGAAAATAGAAATTACAATCAGTTGGCTGGTAGATTCAATAACCGCAGAAGCTTCTTCAATGGACAATGCTTTTCTTGCCATAACTTTGGTCACAAAGCAGCTCAATGTGTTGCATATAAAACAATCATGACTAGGGAAGCTCAAAAACAAAGAAGTATGACAGGGATTACAAAAAGGACCTATAACAACTTTTCGGTTCTTGAAAATGAAGTTGAATGTTCTATTTGCAATAATTTTGGTCATAAAGACTCTGAATGCAGGAGCAGGTTTCAGGAGAAAAAGGAACAAGCCACGAGCACCAAAACATGGAGAATAAAGGAACCTCAAACAGAAAGATGTGGGATAGCATTTTATGCAGAAGGACAGGAAAATCTATGGTACATTGACAGTGGATGTTCGAAACATATGACAGGTGATAAAGAAAAACTTGAATCTTATTCTACTTTAGAAAAGGGAAAGAAAGTTTCTTTTGGAAATGATACTCCTGCAACTATAAAAGGAAAAGGTATTGCTCCTTTGAAAGAAAAGGTCAAGGCTGGAAATGTTTTATATGTTGATGGATTGAAGCATAATCTACTAAGTGTCAGCCAGATGTGTGATCAAAAAACCGAGGTTATTTTTAGATCGAATGGATGTCTTGTTCGTGATCTTGATACAGGTAAAACAGTTCTCAAAGGCAAAAGAACTCCAAATAATCTGTACATATTTGAAGAAGGACAACAACAATGCTATCTTAGCAAGGATGAAGAGCACTGGTTATGGCATCGAAGGTTGGGACATCTAAGCTTCTCACAAATAAGGAAAGCATGCAAATATCAGGCAGTTCGCGATCTTCCAGATATCAAAATTCCAGACAACACCATATGCAAATCTTGTCAGTTTGGAAAGCAAACCAGAACTAACTTTCCAGAGAAGGAAGGATCAGCTAGCTTGCCTCTTGAGCTAGTCCATACAGATGTATGTGGTCCATTTAGGAAAAGGACACCTCGAGGAGAAGAATATCTGATATTATTCATTGATGATTTCTCAAGGTTTGTTTGGTTAGGGCTTATGAAGCACAAAGATGAAGCATTCGAAAAATTCAAATCCTTCAAAGCATTGGTTGAAAATGAATCAGGACACAAAATTAAGTGCCTCAGATCTGACAGAGGTGGGGAGTTCACCTCAAATGAATTTTTCGATTTCTGCGATGAACATGGGATAAGAAGAGAATTCTCTACAGCTAGAACTCCTCAGCAAAATGGGGTTGTGGAAAGAATGAACAGAACTATCCAACAAATGGCTCGTGCTATGCTCGATGAATCAGGTACTCCTGCAACCTTCTGGGGTGAAGCTGCACATGCTGCTGTTATTATTCTTAACAAAACAAATGTCCGAGTAAACAGCACTCAAACACCTCATGAGCTTTGGAGTGGTAAAACTCCTTCCGTGAAGCACTTCAAAATCTTTGGGAGCAAATGTTATATTAAGAATACTGATGAGCAACTTGGCAAACTTGAACCTAGAGCAGATGAGGGCATTCTTCTTGGTTATTCTCCACATAGCAAAGCATACAAGTGCTACAATAAAAGACTTGGCAGAATTGTTGACAGTATTGATATAGTGGTTGATGAGAAGGGATATATTCCTAGGCAAGTTCATCATGAAGACATTGAAGAAGATGAAGGTTACTCTCAAAGGCGAAATGATGAAGAAGAAGAACCTCAAGAAGAAGAAGAATCTCAAGAAGAACCAGAGGAGCAGACAAGAATAGAAGAGAAGACTCCATCCAGATATGTTCAAAAGAATCATCCAGAAACTCAGATTGTGGGGCAGAAAGAAGCAGGAGTACAAACAAGAAGGACACTTGCAGAAGCTTCAAGCTACTTGGCATTACTCTCCTCCACTGAACCACAAAATGTGAAAGAGGCATGCAAAGATGAATGTTGGGTCAAAGCAATGGATGAAGAACTTGAGCAAATCGAAAAGAACAACACTTGGGAATTAGTTCCTAGACCAAAAGATAAGAATGTAATAGGAACAAAATGGGTCTTCAAGAATAAATTAAATGAAAATGGAGAAGTAATTAGAAACAAGGCCAGACTTGTTTGTAAAGGGTATGCACAGCAAGAAGGAATAGATTTTGAAGAGACCTTTGCTCCTGTGGCAAGACTTGAGGCCATCCGAATGTTCCTTGCTCTCTCAAGCTTTCAAAACTTCAAGGTATTTCAAATGGACGTGAAATCAGCCTTCCTGAATGGAGACTTAGAAGAAGAAGTATATATTGAGCAGCCAGATGGCTTCATTCTTGGGAATGATCCAAACCTTGTATGCAGATTGAAAAAGGCACTCTATGGACTCAAACAAGCTCCAAGGGCTTGGTACTATCGGTTGGACAAATATCTTCACCAACAAGGCTTTTCAAAAGGATCAGCAGATAGCAATCTCTATATAAAAGTTGAAAATAACAAATTGCTAATTCTTGTTGTTTATGTAGATGATATTATTTTTGGCAGCAATGAAGAGACTATGAGTCAAAACTTTGCCTTGGTTATGCAGAAAGAATTCGAAATGTCACTTCTTGGAGAATTGACATATTTTCTTGGATTGCAAATCCAACAAAATGAAGGAGGTATCTTCTTGTCTCAAACCAAATACCTCAAGCAGATCTTGAAGAAGTATGGCATGGAAGAGTCAAAGCCAGTATGTACACCCATGGTTACAGGATGCAGCCTCAGTGCAAATGATGAATCAGCAGCAGTTCACCAACCCACTTATAGATCCATGATTGGGAGTTTGCTTTATTTGACAGGTACTCGACCAGATATTACACATGCAGTAGGAATGGTTGGAAGATTTCAAGCCAACCCAAAGGAAACTCATCTTCAGGCAGTCAAAAGAATCTTCAAATATCTTCAAGGGACCCAAAACTATGGCTTATGGTATCCTAGAAATACAGATCTCACTCTTCATGCTTACACAGATGCAGATTGGGCTGGAAGTGTGGATGATAGGAAAAGCACAAGTGGTGGTGCTTTCTTCATGGGTTCCAGATTAGTATCTTGGTTCAGCAAGAAACAGAGTTCGATTGCCTTATCTACAGCTGAAGCAGAATATGTGGCTGCAGCATCTTGTTGCACACAACTTCTTTGGATGATGCAGACCTTGCAGGACTTTCAAATCACTTGCACTCCACCGTCTCTATCTTATGTGATAATACAAGTGCAATCAGCATTTCAAAGAATCCAGTCATGCACTCAAAGACCAAGCACATACCAATCAAGTACCATTTTCTTCGGGAACAAGTGCTTGAGCAGAAGGTCAAGTTGGAGTATGTTCCTTCTAAGGAACAAGTTGCTGATATTCTCACAAAACCACTGCCCAGGGAAACTTTTGAATATCTCAGACAAAAGCTGGGAGTAGTTGATGCTTCATCCTGCTGTTGAAGTTTGTTTATTCTACAGAAAAGTTGGTATACGCAGGTTACGGAAGGGCTATCCGCGTATATACGCAGGTTACGGAAAAGGAAGTCGCGTGTATGTTGGACGCTTGTTGCAGAAAGTATATCCGCGTACATACGCAGTTTCATGCAGGAGAAAACGCGTATATGAAGTTCTGAACAGCAAGGGCAATCTCTGGAGTTCTGAACAGCAATGGGTATGTCAGAATTCTTCAGGCACAGTTTCAGGGGGTGCAGCAGGCACAGGTTCAGGGGGAGCAGCTTAAAAGTCTCATAAAGCATTGTTGGCATTCAGATGTTTTGGTTGTTGGGTTCAGGAGAAGGAGCTCAGAAAGAAATCCTGGTTGCTGATCTAAAAAGATGTTTCTCAGATGCTGCTGGTGATTTTCATAAGTCTTGGTCTAGATCTGTTGTCTCTATGTCATATCTCTTTTATGATGTCAAGGTCATGTAACGGCCTATGTTGGTTTCCCCACTATGCCTGGGATGAATGATGTAATATAATTGATTGTCTTTGATGTGTCCCCTCTTGGTAGGGAGTATGGATGTATGTATTGAGTCTTTTGGTGATAGGAAGGTCCCTTATGGTGTATAAGTCTTGGTTCTTGTTGAAGAACATCTTTTGCAGATCTTGCCTATAGTCAGGGGGAGCATGTTTCAGCACAGCCAAGCAGAGGTATCAGCATGTTCTCAGGGGGAGCACAACCCTTTGCCCTTGATGACAAAGGGGGAGAATGATTCTAAGGATCTGAAGGTTGCCATCAAGTCCAAAGGGGGAGATTGTTGGCATTTTGGCTCAGGTATGGCGCTATGATACAGGTGTTGTCCTTGATGGCAACTCTCTTTGATGACAGATCTCCGTTCAGTCTACAGAATGAAGAGAAATCTCATATACGCAGGTTAATTAAGTCCAAGTTGCGTATACACGCTGGTTATATGCATACTAAGTCGCGTATACACAGGAGAGCTATATAATAAGGCACGTATACACGCAGATTCATGAACAGAAAAGTGTGTATATGTCGGGAAGTTTCCTTTTGGTCCATGGTAGTTAGTCCTCGGTACTTGTGCCCATGTCTTTGGACCAAAGTACCTCGACAGTCGTGTAGATCTCTAGTTTCGCAGTTGATGGTTTTGGATTTCTATGGTTTTGGCTCTTGGTATTGAGCAAGGCCTAAGGCTATATAAGGAGAAGAAGATCATTAGGCAAAATCATCTTTCGAAAGGCTTGAATATCTGAAAAAGAAAGAGATCTGATATGCAGGTTCTGGGTTGCTTGATCTAAGCCAAGGAGAGATCACATCGGTTGATGGAAGACTAGATCTAAGGATAGATCGGGATCTAATGGTTTGAAATGCACTATCATGATATGGTTGATTATGCGTATTTCTAGATCTGCATATTGTCGCAATGTTATGTTCTGGGTCTAACTGATGTCTGGTACAGCTGCAAATTGAGAAAGTTTATTTTTAGATCTGTACGCAGGTTGGCTTCGGTAAAAGCGCGTGTATACGCGGGTTTTGCTCATTGAAGTAGCGTATATCTTTTGAAGCTTGATTTTGGGTTTACAGTGGGGTCTGACTGTTATTGCAGAGTTCTATAGTCTGCTCTGTGTTCTGGTAACTGGTGATTGACAGGGTTCAGTGGTTCAGTGATTCAAAGTTTGGTTGTTTTATGCTTCAATGATCTGTTGTGAAAGGTGAATGAATTGTGGCCTTCAGATTGTAATGTTGTGCTTCAGGAATATCCAGTCTGAAAATGTATGAAAGGTGGTACCTGAAGGAAAGAAGATTGTAGGTCAGCACCTACGTACTAGTATCTTGGCTAGTACAAGAGCAAAGGGGGTTGGAGCTCCCTTCCAAGGAAGTTTGGAGAACGAGAGAAGGTTGTAGCCTTCTGCAGGTTGTAGCCTGCGTACTGGTATAAGGCTGCACCAGTACAAAAGATTGAAAACTGAAGTTTCATATTAAAGAAAGATAGAGACAACTTGCAGCAGGTGGTTTTCACCCACATTGGGTTTCCACCTTATATCTTGGTGTTCATGTGTGTGGCTCTTGATCTGTTCTGTTATACTGCACCTGTTTACTGTTAATGTGGTGAATAATGTCCTGATGAACTTAACTGAAGAATAAGCTAACTAAATTATGAGTTTTCTTCTTATACGCTGTTTTATTTAGTCACAGTAGCGTGTACACGCTGGTTCACTTAACTGAAGTAGCGTATATGTTTCTGAGCATTGAAAAAGTTTGATTGATCTGATAATACTGATTCACCCCCCCTCTCAGTATTATTTCCAACATAAAAAGGCTTCAATAGGAAGGCCTTAAGGAGGAGAGAAGAGAGAGAATTACTCTGCTGAGATTACCCCTAATCAAGTCTGAAGATCCCTGTGCTTCCAGCACTTCCCCCATCACAGGAAACCCTTGTTTCCTTGAGTTTTGATGTCATTTCACTAGTTGAGATATCCTTGTGTGAGTCATGGAAGGAGCCTTTTGAAGACTTGGGATTGGATGGACCTGGAGGACGATTCCGCTTGGAGCCAACAAGAGGAAGATTCAGGTGATATCCTTCACTACTTTGTTTTAGTTATCTACAATAAAGAAACATCTGTCTTATTCCTGAAATCAATCTTCTGTATGCATATGATGTTATTGTTATGGTTTACATATGAATAATTGTTTCAATGTATAATTATCCATCTTTCAACAAGTTATGAAGCTGATTTCTATATGATACTTTGTCCATATATTGATATGCTTCTTTGAATTGGTTGTTTTGCAGGTTCAAAGATCAAGAGAAACTCAAAGAGGGTTTAGACCCTCGCTAGATCTACCCGAACAAAGGACTCCCAGGTGCACCTCTCTTTGCATAGTTTTCTTATTTAAGTATCATGTCTGTGCGAAATGCTTGTCATTTACTATAGATAACCCCTCGCTCTGCTAGGGTGTTGACCCAAAGCCCTATGGGACTTAGTCCCTCAACACCTGTCCTAACTCATGTTGATTTTCTCTTTACAACTCTAACATGCTCTGTAGTATAATTGGATTTAGTTATGGCTGCTTCTCCTGAGCTCTAACAATATTTTCATTATCATCCTTACAACTTCTCAACTTGACTCTTAAACTTCTAAGAGTATCCATCCAATTAGGGGAATCTTCCTCTCTTGTCTTTCCCACTAACTCCTCTTCATGACCATGTTGAGATGTATCAATGCTCTATTGCACCATTCTATTGCGCATACCTTTTACCTTCTTGAGATTATTTGGCGTATTATTATGTGTTGTTACACGCACATAACTATTAGGAAAACCAAAATATACATAATGTATATACCCATCACCTTGCCTTTTCAGCAATAAGCATGTCGATGAGAGGCTATTTGGAACACCAATTTTCAAGTTAGTGTGCCAGTTAGAAAAATAATAAATAAATCAACAATCTACCATTCTTATGATTTGAAAGTCTTGATATCAATACATGCATGCAATACACAATAATTAATCAAAATGCTACAACCAGTACGTATTTACATACAACAAAAAATCATCTTTAAACATGAGAGAGAGTGTTGATGCCACAATGTAAAGGAGGTTCGAATTTTATCCTATTAGGCCCATTCATTCTAAGTGTTGAAATTGGGTGCTCTGATACCACAATATACCACTTCCTCTCACCCCATTAGGCTTCCCTTCTTAGAATCGAAAAAACATTTATCCATCCTTTGAATTTGAACACTATATACAAGGATGCAATGCATCCAGAAGATAGATAAACAATTAGTGTTTGAAGCAATGAATAGTATTTATAATTCATATCTGTCTAATAAGACCTTCATCTTCTATTTTTGGAATCAAAGGTTATCCAAAATCCTAGAAACAAAAAAGGGATAGGGCATTAGGCTTCTGCAACATCGGTATGTGATACACATGGTTGTTGTTTTTCCTTCGAATGGTGTAATCCTACTTGGTTGATAAGCATCTTGTATCCCTTTACATCAAACAATAACGATTGCACATTTGATTTTGACCAAACATCATCTGAAACGACCAAAGTTTTTCGATTTCCTTTTAACTAAGAATTTTCTGCAGTTGGTTATGTGCATCCTTAATACTTTGATTCAGGCCTTCGAGCACCAATTATATTGTTCCACATAATTTTTAAAAGCGTGTTTACATTTGGAGATCGTGAAATAGTAATGAAAACTATATTATTTTGGAAGAAATATGATAAATGCAAAAAGAATAAGCACTTCAAGCCAAAATGAAGAAATAAAATGGAAATTTGGAGTGAAGATTAAAAGCGAGGATTGTTCTTACCTTTGATTTGAAGATCATTGCAAAGGGCTAATGCAAAGGTGGCTTCACAACTTCCACCCATCCCTTCTACACCAACGATGTTAACCCATGTTGGAATAGGATTTGTTTCACATCATTGACAGGATTATCGAAACCCACTACAAAGCTTGGTATACCCGGGACTTGGGAGTTGCAGCTGTTGGTGGATTGTTCAACCATTGTAGTATCATGCAAACCATCAATGGAGCTCTGAAATAGTTGTGTTTTGTTCATATGTTGAATCATGAAAGAATTGAAAGTAATATCATTAGTGAATTTGACATTCAATTATATGCCCACTCATTTCTTCAACACGTTTAGATCGTTCGCTACAACCCTTGAAATCTACATCTAGCTTGTGGACTTCAAGGATAAGGTTGGCCAGGCCTGGGTGAGAAAAAAAACATTGACATTTTTTTTTCTATCTTTAGGATATGATTTCCATAGTTATACTTTCTGTATAAGTTTAAAGTTGTTCATAAAATTATAAGCCACGGTTTGAAAAGACCTACATAATAAATATTCAATATGATTTTACAATCTATATGCTTTGGATGGTTTGCTATATCATATAGAAATTTACTTCTAAGTCCTATCATCAAGTTTTTTTCTTAGTTTTTATGGAACACAAGCAAAAGCAATACAACCAAAAGCTTGAAAATGTGAAACAATTACACTTTTTCCAGTCCATACATCTTCAGATACCTTATTTTGAACACTAAAAGTTGGTGATCTATTCAATATATATACAAAACATGAAACTGTTTCTAACCAAAAATCTTTTGACAAATTTCTTGCTATAAAAAAACTCCTAATTCACCTTGTCTTGAGGATGAACAACATTAGTTGGTTCGAAACGTCGACCAAATCCTAATGACCTGATTAATCCGAAAGACCTTCATTCTAAAATATGGATCAAAAGAGTCTCAGATCGAACTCCTAACCATGTTCATGATAGTTTTATTCTTTCTTTCTGTGACTCCATTCTATTAGAATGTGGAGTATATCCGGTTCTTGTCTGTTTCTTATTGGATACGTTCATATGACGTCAACCTTATTTTTAACAAAATATAGTAATACTATTTTGATTTGTGAATTTTTCTTCAACATGTTGGTACACGGTAATTGAATTTTTCTTCAACATGTTGGTGTGAATTCCTTGTGAGAAATATGGTGATGATAAGGGTTTTGATGAGTATCCTCCTGCCATATGCATGATGAGTGTGGTTTAGTTCTACCTTTGTGATGTCATAAGCACATAAGATAGCCAATAATACTAAATTTTAATACCAAGAGCTAAAAAAATGGACTAGAGATCCCCACAAGACTTTGAAACTCCAAAAGCCAAACTAAGTTGATAAAATATGAGTGTGTTGATGCTAAAATGCAGAGTTAGACCCATTAATATCCCACATCGATTTTTTTAATCAACTGCTGATAAATTAAAAATATGCGCCATAGGTAAGAGCCACATGCAAGTGGTAATAGAGAGACACATTGTGCTTCTTCTGATTTTAGATGTATCACTGACCACTGACTTGAGCTTCTTCAATGTTGGTGATTAATTAGGGCGTATGGAATAGCCTTCATTGCTCAAACTCTAGTTTCAGACCCTATTATCTCGATCCCAGTTTTAGACTCTCTTGCTACTACTGGGTCAAGTGTACCATGTTATCTTGATCCCTAGTTTTAGACTATGTTGCTACTACTAGGACTATTGTTGAATCCACTACTCTCTTAACTTGCTCAACCTAAGTACCTTCCATACGAGGCAAGCAACCTCCTTCATAAACCCCATAAAATTCATAACTTTCCGTTCAAAAAATTCTTCCAACTCTAAGAACATTATGTGCTTCTATTTTAGCAAAATGACTGATAAAAATGCCTACTTATTGCTAGGTTTTAGCTAAATCCTTGGAGCGCCTCAGTACATATAAGGATATTTTTTTTGTTAGAAAAATTTTACGAGGGCAAAAGAGCTCACTCAGAAATAGGTTGTGGCAAAGTAGGAAAAATCAACTTCAGTTGTGGCAAGGTAAATCTTAGGTTGTGACGAGGATATCACAACCACACAGGGACTTAATTAAAACATAAATGTTACGCACAACAAAACAGAGTAAAACAAAGGAGGTTGTCGTAAATCTACTTGTGAAGGATTAATGTCATAACGCAACTAGCCACACTTTATATTATATGTTAAAACATAAAGAAATACATTCGCGTGATAAATGGAGGTTGCAGCTCCAAGTGAAAACACAACAAACTTACTGCGATTTACACATCGCTAGGTCGTGGAGTAAACTTTTGTAAAACTCAGTAAAACTGGTTTTCACGCGCCCACCAATATTTCCTCAATTTTCTCCTCACTACCTCACAGACTCTCACTCTCTAACTTGCCCAACATTACAAATGACTTTTACATCCATATTTATCTTAACATACAAATTTGACATTAATTACATGACAGAGAAAATATTTAATATGCAACATGGGTGATTTTACATAGTAAATGATTTTCTAAACTTGCAGGTGTTGTGGAGTGTGGGCAATAGTCGCGGAGTAAATGTTTGCCCATATCTATTTACCAAAATTTATTAAATGCCTGAACTCCTTTGCTATGTTGTGAAATGGTTAGGGTTGTACTTCTGCTCTGACTTCAATCCTTTCGCCTGCAAACAAAATTGCAACCATGCAGTGGTTGACTGGGCAAGCATGGTGTTTGTCAGTTTGTTTAAGGCAGTGGTTGGGATTATTATTTCCAACACTCCCCCTTAATCACAACTGCCACCATTGACAATTCCCAAACTGTCTCTGAGATAAGCAAAACTTTCACATGCCAATGGCTTTGTGAAAATATCAGGAAATTGTTCCTGTGACTTCCAGTGCTGCAACACAATTTCATCATTGATAATCAACTCTCTGATAAAATTATATTTAGCATCAATATGCTTGGTACTCTTGTGAAAAACCATTTTTTTTTTACAATGGAATTGTGGGTGTTATGTCACAGAAAATAGATTTCGTTCCCTCTTGGTTGTGGTGAAGATCCCTCAACATCCTTCTCATCCAAACTGCCTGACACGCTGCTGTTGTTGCAGCGACATATTCAGCTTCTGCTGTTGATAGTGACACTATTGGCTACTTCTTGGATGCCCATGAAATGGCTCTGGAACTCGAACGAAAAAAATATCCTGACGTGCTCTTTCTGTCATCGACACTTCCTGCCCAATCACTGTCAGTGTAACCAACCAGCCTGAAATCATCAGTTGCGGTGTACAAAATGCCATACTATTTTGTCCCATTGACATACATTAGAATCCTTTTCGCTGCTTGCCAATGTGTATCCTTGGGTGTCTACATGAACCTCGACACCAAACTCATTGCATACATTATATCTGGCCTAGTGGCAATCAAATACATCAAGCTACCTATCATACTTTTGTATAATGTCGAATTGACATTGCTGCTACAATATTCTTTGATCAAATTCAACCCCATGACAGTTGGAATTGGTGTGGGCTTGCTGTTCTGCATGTTAGACCTCTCCAAAATGTCTGCTACATACTTTTCTTGAGAAATAAAAATGCCATTTTCTATTTGTTTCACTTATATGCCCAAAAAATATCTTATCAACCCCAAGCTAGTCATTTCAAATTCATTCTTCATGACTTGTTTGAAATCAGTGATGATGAAATCATCATTGCCCATAAAAATTAAATCATCTACATATAAGACGACAATAAGAATATTACCATCACTTTCTTTGATGTAGAGAGTGGTTTCACCATCACATTTGTCGAAACCATTGTCCAACAAGTAGGCATCTATCCTATTGTACCATGCACGCGGTGCTTGCTTCATCCCATAAAGAGTTTTCCTCAATCGATACACTTTGTATTCTTTTCCTTATACCTCATAACCAGGTGGTTGCGCAACACACACTTCCTCTTTCAGCACTCCATTCAAGAATGCTAATTTTACGTCAATTTGATACACTTTCCATTTATGTTGTGCGGCAATCACCACAACTGTACACACTGTCTCCTCGTGACTGGCGCGAACATATCCGTATAATCTCTTCCATGCTGCTGCTTGTATCCTTTGACAACTAGCCTTGCTTTGTGCCTTTCAATCTTGCCATCAACATTTCTCTTGGTCTTATAGACCCACTTCACTCCAATGACTTGTTTTCCTTGTGGCAAGTCCACTAACTCCCATGTGTCATTCTTTTCTATTGCTCCTATCTCTTCTGCCATTGCCGCAACCCATTTTTCTTCTTTGACTACATCTTCAAAGTGGATTGGGTCATCTACATGACAAAACAAAGCAAATAATGAATTCAGACCAGCGCTGCTATCAACCTCATCTTGCTCATAAATTTCATTTAAATTTCTGAATTTTGGTCTTCTTGTGCTTGCTGAAGATGGGCTTGACATGTCACTTGGTGTTGCGCTTTGCGGCGTGCTTGGAGAAGCACTTGCTTGACTGTGTGACATTGTCCTATTATTTGTTGATGGTGTTCCTTGCTGCCTGCTTTGTTGCGCTTGAATAGGAGTAGAGGGAGTCACTGTTGAGGAATTGTTTGTTGTTATCAATTCCTCTTTGTCCTCATGTGGTATACATGCTTTCACATTGACTGTCTTCTCTAAACTTCCATCCCATGCTTCCTCTTCTATGAACTGCACATCTCTGTTGATTATGACCTTCTTGGTTAATGGATTGTAGAGTTTGTATGCCTTGGATTCATCACTGTATCCAACAAATATACATTTCTCCCCCTTGTTGTCCAACTTCTTCCTCAACTCATCCGGGACATGTGCATAAGCCACACATCCAAAAACTCTCATGTGAGTGACACTATGCTTTCTTCCACTCCATGCCTCTTCAGGAACTATGTTCTGGACGCTTTTGGTTGGACATCTATTCAAGATATATGTTGCACAAGTGACAACTTCAGCCCAATAATCATTTGGCAAATGCTTTTCCTTCAACATACTCCTTTCCATTTCCATAATGGTCCTATTCTTCCTTTCTGCCACACCATTTTGCTATGGTGTATATCTTGTTGTAAATTGCTTGTGAATTCCATGCTCCCAGCAAAATCAAAGGAAGTCATTTGAGATGTATTCGCCACCTCTGTCAGTCCTGAGTACTTTGATGTAGTGTCTGCTTTTCTTTTCAACAAGAGCCTTGTATTGGCAAGTGCTCAAATACTTCACTCTCTGTTTTAGGAGATAGACCCATGTCTTCCTTGTGTAGTCATCTATGAAGGTCAATACATAGTGGCTGCCACCAATTGATGGTGTCTACATTGGTCCACATAAATCTAAATGGAAAATATCCAAAGGTGCCTTTGCCCTCACTGACTTTTCTACTGGAAATGTCTCTCTATGTTGCATGTCCAAGATACATCCTTCACATAGGTTGTTCAATTTTTCTATGAGTAGTAAACCCTTCACCATGCCTTTTCTATGCCATAACCAATTTTGCCCATATTTATTTACCAAAATTTATTAAATGCCTGAACTCCTCTGCTGTGTTGCGAAATGGTCAGGGCTGTACTTCTGCTCTGACTTCAGTCCTTTTGCCTACAAACAAAATCGCAACCGTGGCAAGCATAGTGTTTGTCAGTTTGTTTAAGGTGGTGGTTGGGATTATTATTTCCAACATTTTTAAGATTGTTTTAGCGAGGAGTGGACTACTAAGTATGAGTCCTAGTTGTGATGTGAGGCCAGGCACAATTTTTTATAGCTCTTCTAACACTGAAGGATAGAGAATGCCCTAAGTGAAGTGGCAATATGAAGTTAAAAAAACTTTCACTTTTAAGGAGAGCCCGACGAAAGTTAGTGTTGAACATGATAACTATGAGTGTTGTGTTGTCAATGGTTTTCAGCTAGAGTGGCTGAGATGGTGGTTTGCCATCTCATTCACGCGGGTCAAGTCTCCAGCGACATGGTTCATCATACTAAGAATGAAAGTATAGGCATTATGGATCCTGATTCCAGTTTCCAGTGGTCTCCAGACGTCTAAGTCTTAAGATGAAGTATGAGTTTCTGATATATGTGGCTTAGTGGTTACTACATATATTTGGACATCCTTATGGCGATCGGATTCCCGGAATATTCAGGAATTAGACTGGCATGGGCCATATCTGTCCAATTCCCACGAAATCAGTAATCAACATAAACTCAATGCATATATTTGGGAAGGTTGCTAGTTACTTATAAAAAACACTGAGTGAGTCTTGTGTTAGTGATGTATTAGTGAGTATACTCAATAAGTCAATGCCGCCTTGTTAAATACGTTGGAGACTAAGTGCAATCAAATTTTCCTTGGGTCAAATTCTGTAATGTACCCTCATCAAATGTCCATGATTGAAGAATGGAGGAAGATAGAGGCAATCATCTTTTCCATGAATAAGAGTGAAGATAGGATGTATTTCCTTAAAATAATTCAATTGCAGCTTGTCACTTTTTGACAGGTGACAATCAATCAAATTGAAGAGGACGCTAACACCAAAGACATGATCTTCCCAACTTATTTCCATGGGTTGTAAACTGTAGCTTCCAACCAAAAATCATCATCGAAGCAGCTTGTACATATCGTTGCCGAATGCACAATATAAGTTGTGCAAAGCTGATAGGAATGATAAACTAATTCATACAATCCTTCTAAGCCAAATTTGATAATATTTACGTAATAATGGGTTTCAGTCTAATATCTATGATATCAATCGATTGGAGTGATGTGTATAATTAGATAAATTCTATATCGTTGTAAATACTTGATTGGAAACCTGAGAACATCAGATAACATCTATATCGATGTAATATGCTGTGATTTAATATGTGTTTATTTATATTTTATACAATGCAACAATTACAATGACTTATATCATTGTTTGAGCGTGGCACATTGGGAATTAATAGCAGCTTCATAGACCTAAAAGAAAAACTAAAACTACCTATGATTAACTCTCTTGTAACTACTAATTATTAGTACAGACCAAGAATTGAGGTTTCGATTTCATATAAAGATATATAAATTCTTCTTGCAGATAACTCAAATTCTATAGTTATGACTATGTTATGGATTTTAATACACAAACACTAAATAAGTAACCAAAACTTAAATGCTAAAGCTATAACCATGTTATGGATTTTAATACACAAACACTAAATATGTAACCAAACCATGTCATGAATTTTAATTTATACAAATACTAAATATGTAAACACGAGAAAAAAATAGATTCTTGATTCCCTAGAGTTTGTTCATTGTGTCTAATGTTTATTATTTGCAATTCAAAATTGGCATTCAATAATTTATTTGTAATTAATTTAATCTTACTAATAAGCTTGCAATGTTATTATTTTGTTTTTTTGAAAAGTCAAAAGTAGAGAGAAAGCTAAAAATGAAAATATATTATGATGAGTGCTTGAGGGCAAAGACCATAAAGGAAATGGTATTATGATAGAGTGTTGGAAGCAAAAATAACAAAGAAAATGGCATTATGGGGGATGTTGGATACAAAGAAACTCAAAAGAAAAATGGCATCATGGTGGGTGTAGGAAATTAAAAATATGAAATATGTAAATGAAATACAATATTTATCTGGTAGTAGATATTTATCTGAGTGTGAACTAGGTAATGGATTTATTGTTGGGGAAGAGTGTTGAATAGTTGGTAGGATATTTATTTAAATCTAAATTATTTGATGGATTTGTTGTTGTGAAAGAGTGTTACATAAAATAGTTGGTACCTAAATGTTTATCTAAATGTAAAGATGTCATAGATTTATTATTGTGAAAGGTACAATGTGAAATGATAACTAGTAATAAGGAATAGATAAAAAGCAATGATAATAGAAATGATTTTATTCTTTATATTCCAAAAACAAATATTAGGTAATAAACCAAATTTATTAATCAATTGAAAATAAAGTAAAAAGTGAAGAGATTGCTAAATTCTTTTAATAATATCTTTTATAAATAACAAATAATTGAAAACTTCAAATTTTTAAAATATATTTTATATTTAAAATATGTTTTTAATATGAATTTGAATCTTATAATATTTATATGAGATATACATCCCATCCATCAATCTTATTCCTTTATAATATATATATATATATATATATATATATATATATATATATATATATTATAAACATTGTCATCTATATAATGAAAAATAACTACATAAAAAAGAAAATCAATAACCAACCATAAAACATAAATCCAAAATTTACTTTAAATTAAATTTTTTATAAAAAGTACATATTTAAATATTTAAAAAACGAATAAACTTGAAAAATGTAAGTATTATTTTTCCCCGGCTTCATGAAAAAATGAAAGAAATGCTCAGTAGTAGAATAAAGTAACTATATATTCATCTCTTTCAAACACATCGTAATTTAAAATAACTGATTACAACAACGTAGAAGAGCTTTATATAACAATTCTCGCTCTTTCAAACTCACCATAATTTCAAATCAATGGTTACACCAACGAATGACAATAGTTCAGAAAATATACAAATACCATATCATAGCTTATCCTAAAGAAATTTCCCACGCTCTCTCTTTCTTAAAAGATATTATATCAACCACCCGTCAATTCACAAGCCCAAATTCTAAAAACCCAAGACCCTAACCTAATTCCTGTAAATAATTCCAATCTTAGAAGCAATCCTCGCAGATTTTCAGTTTGTACATCAATCATCAACATAGGTATTGCACTGAAAATATTGGACAGGGCAAGAGGATGCCCATGAATATTTTCAATCATCAAGTCAGTCCAAACTAAAGCGTTCTTCGACCACATCGACTGTAAGATTAGGCATGGAAGAGGCTTTGATAGCCAACAACTGTCGTCTGGTGTCCTCATCACAAATTACACGTTTTAAACGTTAGAAATATTTCGCGAAGTTAATTTTCGTTTTCGCTGAGGGGAGAGGCAGAGAGTTTTAACTTTCACGATGCGAAACTAGGTTCGCGCATCGCAAGACTATTTTCTAGTGTTGAATTTCGCACAACTGCATAGCTATTTCAGAGACTTATGAATAATATTTGGTCACAACAAAATGAGGAAGTAGGTTTTGGAAGAATATGATAAACTTAGTATTGAATTCTAAAACATGAAATACATTTACATGAGATTGTCGCTCATTCATCAAGTAAAATAAAAATTACAGTGATTTAAACTTACACGCAACACTACACAGTGAAACACAGTGACTGTTGTTTTACGTGCCCACCAAAAATTGCTCCACAATTTTCTCCACAAAGACTTGCACTCTTTTTCTACTTGCTCTCTAACCTCTCCACACCATCTTACTCTTCTACGCTCTCTTCTTCAGAATAAATTTTACATTCATATTTAACTCAACAGACAATTTTTACATTTAATTCATGACAGAGCGAAATTAATTTTGATGTTGTTGTTGAGTGTTATCAGAGTCGCCAGGTGTTCCTGGAGTGTGGGCAAGGTTGTTAAATTAATGCTTGCCCATATTTGTTTATCTAAGTACATAAGTTCTTTAAATGCCTTTTCTGAGTTTCTAAGTGCTTCTCGTCTGGCTTCGATCCTTCTATCTTCACGCTGAGACTCAACCTGCAAAAAGTACATCTGACAGGTATGGTTGCTATCTGACTATTTACTGTGGTGGTTGGGATTATTATTTCCAACACTCCCCCTTAATCACAACTGTCGCCATTGACAATTCCTAAACAGTTTCTGAGATAAACAAAATTTTCTCCTACTAATGGCTTTGTGAAAATATCAGCAAGTTGTTCCTGTGACCTGCAGTGCTGCAACACAATTTCATCATTGTTAATGAACTCTCTAATAAAATGATATTTAGCATCAATATGCTTGGTCCTTTTGTGGAAGACATAATTCTTTGACAATGCAATTGCTGAGGTGTTGTCGCAGAAAATAGTTGTCGCGCCCTCTTGGTCATGACGAAGATCCCTCAACATCCTTCTCATCCAAACTGCCTGACATGTTGCTGTTGTTGCTGCGACATATTCAACTTCTGCTGTTGACAGTGACACTATTGGCTACTTCTTGGAAGCCCATGAAATGGCTCTGTAACCCAAATGAAAAACATATGCTGACGTGTTCTTTCTGTCATCGACACTGCCTGCCCAATCACTGTCAGTGTAACCAACCAGCCTGAAATCACTATTTGCTGTGTACAAAATGCCATACTATTTTGTCCCATTGACATACCTCAGAATCCTTTTCACTGCTTGCCAATGTGTCTCCTTGGGTGTCTCCATGAATATTGACACCAAACTTACTGCATACATTATATCTGGCCTAGTGGCAGTCAAATACATCAAGCTGCCTATCATGCTTTTGTATAATGTCGAATTGACATTGCTGCTACAATCTTCTTTGCTCAACTTCAACTCTATGACAGTTGGAGTTGGTGCGCACTTGCTGTTCTGCATTTTAAACCTCTCCAAAATTTTTGCCACATACTTTGCTTGAGAGATAAAAATGTCATTTTCTGTTTTCTTCACTTCTATGCCCAGAAAATATCCTAGCAATCCCAAGTCAGTGATTTCAAACTCACTCTCATGACTTGCTTAAAATCAACGATGAGGAAATCATCTACATATAAGACAACAATGAGAATCTTACCTTCGCTCTCTTTGATGTAAAGAGTAGGCTCACCATCACATTTGTCGAAACCATTGTCCAACAAGTAAGCATCTATCCTGTTGTACCATGCACACGGTGCTTGCTTCAACCCATAAAGAGATTTCTTCAACCGATATACTTTATCTTCTTGGCCTTCAATTTCATAACCAGGCGGTTGCGCGACATACACTTCCTCTTTCAGCACTCCATTCAAGAATGTTGACTTTACGTCCATCTGATACACTGTCCATTTATGTTGCGCGGTGTTATAGACATTTTTGGGCCCTACAACCCCAAGCATGAAATGTCCATAAATCAAGGGCTCCTAAGTCCCTAAAAGTGTTGTTCTAACCCCTAAAAGAACAAGGTCAACAGATTACAGCTTCTCCCAGAAGTTCTCCATGAAAAACTGCTCAGAATTGGTCAAAACAGGATCATTTCAGCTGCTCCACTAGCTAAGTGCGTTGCATCTCACCTAAATACACTGTGTGGGTGCTTTGCATTTCAAAAATCCCTTCTGTGGGGTGCGATGGGCGAGAAATGACAAATGGCAGTGTCATTCCGCGAGGTGGAGAGGCAATGGAAGCTTCCAGAATCTTCTCTTGTGACACTTGCCTCACTGAATTCGACCAAGGATGAGTAAGAGACCATCAATCTCCAAGTGGAAGCAAGAACTATCAGAGGGAGGACATTAATCAAATCACAAGCTGACTCATCCCCCTTATAGATATCTATATATGGATCCCTCATCCCAGAGATCCAGAGGCTGGAATTTTGCATATTGTAAGGAATTGCTGTTGGTTTCTTGAGACAAACATCAGATTGTTGGGTGATCTAAGCTTTGTTTGAGGTGAAGAGGGGCTTCTTTGCTGGGAGATTGATGTTGGGACAGAACAACTAGTTGTAACTCCTCTTGGCTCTTTTCTTGTTTATCAATAAAAGCTATTCAAGTTTTCCTCCATGCTTTTGTGTTATTGATGCTTGCTACATTTGTATGGTCAATTTACATCTAATCATAGATTGTTTATGATTGTAGATCCATGTCTTTGTATAGTGCTATGCTTCTGTGATCTTACAGGTACTTTGTGAAGCTGGGTGTGCAAGGGAGCAGGTAGCTGAAGGCTATCAAAGAAGAGAGGAATCAAATCAGGAGATTAGCGGAAGACAGAGGTCGGTCTTTCTGTTCCTCTCTATCTATAATTCATAAAGGAAAAACGAAAGTAGCTTTTCTCTGTTTGTTTCTAAGGCAGCTGTCACACCTTAGTGGGATAGAGCAGTTCTATATAGACACTTTTCCCTGTAACAAAATGGCGACTCCGCTGGGGAGATAATTAGTTTGTTTGTTTATCATTCTTTGTTGTCTATTTCATAAACTTACAAGTAGCATTCGAACTGCATTTGCCATAACAAATGCAAAGTAGATAACTGCTACTTCAATCCATCTACTGGATCTGTTTATGATTTAAACAACTGATTCACAAACTATCTGATTGCCCTTGTGATAGCTCTTAGATCCTCCTTAGATCTACCCCTGATTGTTGCATTACTGATTGCTTTTTGCTTGGCCAAAACCCAAGAACTGAACTGCAAACTGTGACTCGGAACCCAAAGAGAGTCTCGTTTCTGGCCCAGTGCAGGTACTGTTCAGAGAATCTGAATTTCAGCACACTTCCCGAGTGGACAAGCTGCGCTGCATTTCAAATTCTCTGTGTTACAGGTGCGCTGATCAGACTAGCTCTGTGCAGTTTTGGCTTCTGTGATTCATTCTTTCCAGTTCTATTCCTGAATTTTGTTGCCTGTGATCAGTGTATGTCTGTTTGAAACCCCAGAGGCTCAGAAAAACTAGGAATCAAGCTCAGAATGTAAAATGGAAACCATGAAATTAAAGAGCTCAGGTTCAACTCCTACCTGGTTCAGACGGCATCGAGAATCGTCCACAGAATCTCCCGAAATCAGCTGATGAAAATCAAAGGGGGAAAGCACCTCCAAAGCTTCAACAAACCAAAGTTCAAATGAAATGGTAAAATGAGAGGTAAAAACACTTTTTCATTACTTTTTACGTAGTTCAAAGTAAAATATTAGTGTTCTAACTCGTTTTCAAGCATATATTGTTCATTTCTGACTAGTTTGATGAAGCATTTGAAAATACAGTACAATCTTTGAAAGAACAAAGCTATTTATGGTAAAGTCAAAAAGAGACCATTCAATCGAGCAGTTTTAGCACATAGTTCAAGCTCGTTAAAAATAAACATAAGCCATGAGCAAATGTTTTCCCCCGCGTTTAAGCTCGTTAAAAAATGAACTATTCCCCGGTAAATAACCATCGTGAATATAGTACTTCAGCCGTTAAAGCCTTGGTCGTGTTTGCACCGTCACCTCCACTTTTGCATTGGCCGATCATTCACCCCCATTTGATTGTTTACCCATTTTGAGGAACAGCTGCGAAGAGTGATTTCACTAGCCATCCTTGTAACACTGTCGTGATTGGAAAATTCCAAACCTTACCTGGAATCAGCTGCTACCCATTTTATCACTCGTTCCTCAAAAGACGAGTCTCCTTTAAGCTATTTTCAACTGACTCATAAAATATGAAAATATTGCCGAGCCATTGGCCTCTCCAACTCGTTAAAGGGACAGGAAGTGCTATCCCTCCTCTAGATTTTAATCTTTTTAGACCTGAGGGATTATTACACAAAAAGATCGAGCGCTTGTTTTGTTCGGCTCGTTAAAAGTATCGAAAATTCATCCCTTCTGTATTGTTTTATACTTTTTCGGACTTAAGAGATTAGATGACGAAAAAGGAATTTTGGAGTTACCTTTACATTCCTTTTCAGACTCTCTAAAATTGAAAAGGACCGAGTTATCTTTGTCGTTAAACTCGTTAAAAATATAATAGCGACAAACTTGTCTATAGACGAGAACGAGTTTCACTATCGCTAGGCTCGTTAAAACATAGCGATGGGTTTTCCCGAAAGGCAAATTATAGAACAAGCATATGTTATCCTCCTCAAGCTTGACAAAAATAAAGAGGTACTGGTCAGCAATGACTGGGGAAAATTGGGAAGAAAACTTGAAGAAACTTTGTTGGTAGCAAGTCACTCTTGAACATGACACTTCCACTCCATGTCCGAGTCGGGTTGGGTTGTTTCATTCACCGGTCACATCACCATGGTCCCATCATACCATCCACATTTGGAGTTAATGCTACCAATCCATCACATCAGTGTCGCTGATATGTTCAAGAGAAGTCATTCAGAGAGTTCACCTGTGTCTCACCCACTACCATACATTTATACTACATTCTTTCATGACCGCCACCCTGAACCTTATATCACCAGATCGTTTTCACCTCCATTAAAATCATTTGTTCCGTTCCGTGTCATTGATGTGGGATTCATTAAGGCCCTCCTGTGACGAATCACTTCTTGTCGACATCAGCTCATTATCTAAGAAGTTGATCTAGGAACACCCCATTCAGTACTTTGAAGCTTGCATGCCTCAACGGCAAGTTTCTCACTTCCGGTGACAGGTTTACATCAATGGCCTTCGACCGAAAGATTTTGTGTGGTGTTCGACGCCAAGTCCTTTATTCACACCACGTGGATTGTACTGCAGTACCTTGAGGGTCATTATCATTATTGGTGATTCCTCTCGCGCTTGTTAACAGTTTACATCATTGGCTGGTAATCAAGCGATGTCTTTCCATGTTCGACTTCAGAACATTTCTCACACGGATCGACTTGTACTTCAAGTGAAGATCGAACGAGATTGAAGACCCCAGATCTAGTTTCATCCATCCGGGCTGCGATATATATTCAGGGAAATAAAGACATCAAATGTACATCATTGCTGCACAGATAATCATCCAATCAAAAGGATGATGGCTCTATCAGAATCATCAGTCTACACTCAGACGATTGTCTGTCCTATGTAGATGAAAATGAATTTATAGAGCTGAGCATGGGAATGCCCGCCTCAGCTAGATCATGAAAATATTATGAAGATAATGTATTGTATTATATCTTATTACAGGTCTCCTCCCAGCATTGAAAGAACTTCGGATCCTCATAATAAAGCATTTCACCCGACATCAAAAGATTAACAACCTCATGCTTTAGTGGGCAACTGTTATAGACATTTTTGGGCCCTACAACCCCAAGCATGAAATGTCCATAAATCAAGGGCTCCTAAGTCCCTAAAAGTGTTGTTCTAACCCCTAAAAGAACAAGGTCAACAGATTACAGCTTCTCCCAGAAGTTCTCCATGAAAAACTGCTCAGAATTGGTCAAAACAGGATCATTTCAGCTGCTCCACTGGCTAAGTGCGTTGCATCTCACTTAAACACACTGTGTGGGTGCGTTTCATTTCAAAAATCCCTTCTGTGGGGTGTGATGGGCGAGAAATGACAAATGGCAGTGTCATTCTGCGAGGTGGGGAGGCAATGGAAGCTTCCAGAATCTTCTCTTGTGACACTTGCCTCACTGAATTCGACCAAGGATGAGTAAGAGACCATCAATCTCCAAGTGGAAGCAAGAACTATCAGAGGGAGGACACTAATCAAATCACAAGCTGACTCATCCCCTTTACAGATATCTATATATAGATCCCTCATCCTACAGATCCAGAGGCTGGAATTTTGCATATTGTAAGGAATTGTTGTTGGTTTCTTGAGACAAACATCAGATTGTTGGGTGATCTAAGCTTTGTTTGAGGTGAAGAGGGGCTTCTTTGCTGGGAGGTTGATGCTGGGTCAGAACAACTAGTTGTAACTCCTCTTGGCTCTTTTCTTGTTTATCAATAAAAGCTATTCAAGTTTTCCTCCATGCTTTTGTGTCATTGATGCTTGCTACATTTGTATGGTCAATTTGCATCTAATCCTAGATTGTTTATGATTGTAGATCCATGTCTTTGTATAGTGCTATGCTTCTGAGATCTTACAGGTACTTTGTGAAGCTGGGCGTGCAAGGGAGCAGGTAGTTGAAGACTATCAAAGAAGAGAGGAATCAAATAAGGAGATTAGCGCAAGACAGAGGTTGGTCTTTCTGTTCCTCTCTATCTATAATTCATAAAGGAAAAACGAAAGTAGCTTTTCTCTGTTTGTTTCTAAGGCAGTTGTCACACCTTAGTGGGATAGAGCAGTTCTATATAGACACTTTTCCCTCTAACACGCGGCAATCGCCACAACTGCGCACACTGTCTCCATCCGCGCGACTGGCTCGAATGTCTCTGCGTAATCTCTTCCATGTTGTTGCTTGTATCCTTTGACAATTAGCCTTGCTTTGTGTCTTTCAATATTTCCCTCAATGTTACTTTTGGTCTTATAGACCCACTTCACTCCAATGACATGTTTTCCTTTCGGAAGGCTCACTAACTCCCATGTGTCATTCATTTCTATTACTTGTATTTCTTCCTCCATTGCCACAACCCATTTTTCTTCTTTGACTGCATCTTCAAAGTGGATTGGGTCATCTACATGACAAAATAATGCAAATAAGGAATTCAGACCTGCGCCACTATCAACTTCATCTTGCTCATAAATTTCATTTAAATTTCTGAATTTTGGCCTTCTTGTGCTTGCTGAAGATGGGCTTGACATGTCACTTGATGTCACACTTCGCAGTGTGCTTGGAGAAGCACTTGCTTGGTTGCGTGAAACTGTCCTATTATTTGTTGATGGCGTTGCTTGCTGTCTGCTTTGCTGCGCTTGAATAGGAGTAGAGGGAGTCACTGTTGAGGAATTACTTGCTGCTATTAATTCCTCTCTGTCCTCATTTGGTATGCATGCTTTGACATTGACTGTCTTTTCTAAACTTCCATCCCATGCTTCCTCTTCTATGAACTGCACATCTCCGCTGATTATGACTTTCTTGGTTGATGGATTGTAGAGTTTGTATGCCTTGGATTCATCACTGTATCCGACAAATATGCATTTCCCCCTCTTGTTGGCCAACTTCTTTCTCAACTCATCCGGGACATGTGCATAAGCCACACATCCAAAAACTTTCATGTGAGTGACATTTTGTTTTCTTCCACTCCATCTCTCTTCGGGAACAATGTTTTGGACACTTTTGGTTGGACGTTTATTCAAGATATATGTTGCATAAGTGACAGCTTCAGCCCAATACTCATTTGGCAAATGCTTTGACTTTTAACATACTCCTTGCCATCTCCATAATGGTCCTATTCTTCCTTTCTGCCACACCATTTTGTTGCGGTGTATATCTTGTTGTAAACTGCTTGTGAATTCCATGCTCCCTGCAAAATTGAAGGAAGTTGTTTGAGATGTATTCTCCACCTTTTTTTGTCCTAAGGACTTTGATGAAATGCCCACTTTGCTTTTCAACAAAAGCCTTGTATTAGCGAAAGCGCTCAAACACTTCGCTTTTCTATTTTAAGATTAAGACCCATGTGTTCCTTGTGTAGTCGTCTATGAATGTCAATACATAGTGACTGCCACCAATTTATGGTGTCTGCATTGGTCCACATAAATTTGAGTGGACAATCTCGAAAGGTGCCTTTGCCCTCACTAACTTTCCTGCTGGAAATGCCTCTCTATGTTGATTTCCCAAGACACATCCTTCACATATGCTGTTTGGTTTTTCTATGAGTGGTAAACCCTTCACCATGCCTTTCTTATGCAGCAAATTCAAACCTCCAAAGTTGAGATGTCCAAATGTCAAGTGCCATAACCAGTTTTCATCTTTTACCTCTGCTTGAAAGTCTACTTGTGCGACAACTGCCTCCTTTCTTCCATCCTCTTGTGAGTTCATTGATAGTTGTGCTTGTGCACCTTCTTTCAAATCTGATCTTATTTTTAGGGGAAACATTCTATTGTCTGTCATCTGAACCTTTGCAATAAACTTTCTGCTTGGAGGCCTATCCAAAATTGTGCACACATCATTTTTGAAGAAGACATTGTAGCCTTTTTCATGAGGTGTCCAATGCTCATGAGATTATGTTTCAGACCGGGGACAAAGTAAACATCAGAGATGTATTTCTTCTCCCCCTTATTTGTTAGGATATTAACTCTTCTTTTTCCCATGACAGAGACTTTGCTATCAGTGCCTAATGTCACTTCAGATTTCACACTTTCATCTAGATCAGAAAACATTTCTATGTTTCCTGACATGTGGTTGCTACACCTTGAATCTAGATACCATATATCACTATGTTTTTCTTGTGCTACATTATAAGCTAAAAACATGTTGTCATGGTTCTGATTTTCTCTTGTGAAATTTACATTTGGTTTGTTACTAATATCATATTGCTTCTTTCTACATTCATTTGCATAATGACCATACTTCTTACAGTGATGACATTGAACTTGATATTCATCATACCTCTGAATTTGTGCTTGATTTTGGCTTGGGCCTTGATATGGATTTTGATTGCTGCCTCTTCCATTTGAGCTTGAAGAGCTGCTTCTTCCACTTCTGTGTGGACTTCTTCCTCTTCCTCTAGCATATGATCTTCCTCTTCCTCGATGTTGACCAAATGATACTTGTGTCTTGAAGGCATGCTCCATTGAGGAGCTTGCTACTCTATTCAGTTTATGCTCATTAGAGATTAGTGATGCATTAAGCTCATCCAATGTGCACTGTGAGAGATCCTTTGTTTCTTCTATGGCCACAACAATGGCCTCAAACCTTGCTGGCAAACTTCTCAAAACTTTCTCAACTATTCTTCTTTCCTCAAGTGTCTCACCATGAGACCTGATTTGAGTAACCAACCCATTAACATGCGTAAAAAATGAGTCTATATTATCAGACTCTTTCATACAAAGTGTTTCAAAATCTCTCCTCAACATTCGCAGCTTCGCTGTCTTGACTTTTGCCATGCCTTGGTACGCTGTCTAGAGGATGTCCCATGCTTGCTTGGACTTCGATGCTGCTGCAACCCTTGGGAAAATACTTTCATGAACTGCTTGAAAGATATAAAACAACGCTTTTGAATCCTTCTTCATGTTGTCCCTTAACACATCTCTTTCTTGTTGAGATAAGGCATTGTATGCTGTTGCATCTGCTGGTTCTTGAAAACCATTCTCCACCAAATCCCAAATGTCTTGAGAAGAAAACATGGCCTTCATTGTAATAACCCAATAATCATAATTTTTGCCATTAAACTGAGGTATTTGTGGATTCTTCAAGCTTGTGTTTGATGTTGCTATTTCTGAGCGTAAAAAAAAACTTTCTACCTACTGATAAATATGTTAAAAAACAATGCGCGCTCAAAAACAATTTTACTGTTAGTAAAAACACTAGTTTTTACACTAACAGAGTTTAACCCGCTCTGATACCATGTTAGAAATATTTCGCAAAGTTAATTTTCGTTTTTGCGGAGGGGAGAGGCAGAGAGTTATAACTTTCATGAAACTACTTTCGCGAGACTAGGTTAGCGCACCACGAGGCTGATTTCGCGGAGCTACCTTCGCGCACTGCGAGACTATTTTCCAGGGTTGAATATTGCACAACCGCACAACTATTTCAGAGACTTATGAATAATATTTGCTCACGACAAAATGAGGAAGTAGGTTTTGGAGCAATACAATAAACTTAGTATTGAATTCTAAAACATGAAATACATTTACATGAGACTGCCACTCATTCATCAAGTAAAATAAAAATTACAGTGATTTAAACTTATGCGCAACACTACACAGTAAAACACAGTAACTGTTGTTTTACGCGCCCACCAAAAATTGCTCCACAATTTTCTCCACAGAGACTTGCGCTCTTTTTCTACTTGCTCTCTAACCTCTCCACATCGTCTTACTCTTCTACGCTCTCTTTTTCAAAATGAATTTTACATTCATATTTAACTCAATAGACAATTTTTACATTTAATTCATGACAGAGCGAAATTAATTTTGATGTTGTTGTTGAGTGTGATCAGAGTCGCACAGGTGTTCCTGGAGTGTGGGCAAGGTTGTTGAATTAATGCTTGCCCATATTTGTTTATCTAAGTACATAAGTTCTTTAAATGCCTTTTCTGAGTTTCTGAGTGGTTCGCGTCTGGCTTCGGTCCTTCTATCTTCACACTGAGACACAACCTACAAAAATGTCTTCAAGCAAAGACACAACCTGCAAAAAGTACATCTAACAAGTATGGTTGTTGTCCGACTGTTTATTGCAGTGGTTGGGATTATTATTTCCAACATTAAACACCTTAGATTGGCTAATTCTTTAGGCAACATCTTCAGTCCAGAGCACTCATTCATTTCCAGTGTCTTTAACTTTGACAGCTAATCAAATTCCATGGGAAGGTCCTTCAAAGACATGCATAGTGATTTATCAAGAAATTCTAGTTGCTGAAGTCTGCAAATGGAAGGAGGAAGCATTGACAAGCTTGGACATGCAGACAATCTCAGCAACCTAAGTGACCTTAAATTTCCCAAGTCATCAGGTAACTTTTGGATAAGATGGAAATTAGTGACAGACACCTTTCCAGGGAAGTTAAACTGCATATGTTTGCTAGCAATTCCTCCAAATCGCTACGGTGATCAAAGTTCATTTCTAAAAACTTCAGGAATTTTAAGGTTTGTACATTATCAAATAGATTCATATTTCCCAAACCCTCACATAGAGAGACAGATCACTTTTCCAAGCACTCCCAGGATCTATAGTACTCGTAAAGAGGAGGCACAATCAACTTCTGAAGTAAGAGAGACTTGAGCTGGGTAACTGAAGAAAAGTTCGCCAGCCCATTAAGTATTGCACGTTTTGTATTGTAATTATATATGATAAGAACCTTAAGCTTTGGCGTAGTATGTAAAAATGTTGGAAGACAGTATTCAGTTGCGGAAAAGAATAAAGTCAAAGCTTCCACGTGAGGGAAATATCTTTTTGACACTAATCTTGCTCTTCCATTGGACCTATACATCCCAGAAATGTAACAGTCAGTATGCTAAGTTAATGAAAATGCGTATCAATTACATTAATAAATGGGAAAATTAGTGAATTGAACTGATAAGCTATGAGTTTATTATAAATATAATCAGAAATGGAAATGAAGTGTCAGGAGTTTGACTCGTATGAATTGAAACAAATTGAGCTGTAGATGTCTGATCTTTGAGTGTTAGCCTGTCTAGGAATACCATTCTCCTTGTGAGGCATGAAAAGTCTTTTACCATGGATGGCATTATCTTGGGTTGCCAGACGCAAGGCTAAATCACGCATTACGTCATGTTGAGAAAATGAAAGCTCGCAACCACAGCCAAATGAGATGGCTAGAATCCTGACACATCAAAACCTTGTATGAACCCAAAAACCACTTGATGCGCAAGGGATTTAGCTTACCTTCCATATTTCTAAATTCTGTTAGAAATCATGCAAAGAATATAGAGCCTGAACTTGCTCGAGTACTTGTACTTAAGCCTCAACATTTCTGTGAAGTTCATTCTATATGAAGAGAGCAGCACGATCAACAGATTTGTTAGAGTAACACATTTGAACAAGTTATTCACCCAGGATCGCTTGTGAGATTTATGAGATTTCTGTTGGGGATTTTTCTGGTAAAATCCCAAAAACAAATAAAACTAAACACAGAGGCAATGCTCTGTTTCCTTCTCTCCACGGGATCCTTTTGTGCACAGGGAAGCTTTAAAAATAATTTCTAGAACAGAGTATTACATACCCAGAAAAAGATTTCTATTCATTAAAATATATGCCTGATACATATTCATCCTCTTTGCTGAGAGGGATTTACCAAAAAGAAACATTTCAACCAACAAAAAGAAAACTATGTCTCCACCTGAGAATTTACTGTGTTGGGTTTACTGCTGTAAAACCCTTTTACATTTACTGGTGTAAAACTATTTTTACACACTGCTGTAAAAAAAACTTTTACATATGCTTCCTCAGAAATGTTATGTGCTCCACTTCGTTTGAACAAAAAAAAAAACTTACATTTCAACCTGGTTATTCTTACGTTGCACTGCTGTGCATTCACATTCACATTGCTGTGTGAAAAACCTATATTCCATTTGCAAGTTGCTCCCCTGTTCTCTTCACTCGCACTGCTGTGCATTCATTTCCTCCTTGCAAAATCAACAAAGGTCAACTCAAAGAAAATATATGCGCACCACCGTTTTTCCATATGCACTGCTATGCAACAACACTTAATTTTTTTTTGCTTCTGCCTCTTTTCAAATGGTCAATACATAATAAAAATTCAATGCTTCTCCCCCTGTTCTTTCCTGCTACCGCAAGCTCATATCACAATGGTCAACACTCCAAAAACGTGAACTCCCTTTTTTTAATATGTATACCATACATAAAAAAAATCACATAACGTGTATATCAAAACAAAATAATACATGCCGTAAAACTTAAGAGTTTTACCAACCCTCTGCAAATGCCATTTAATTCTCAGCATGGCATTTAATTAATTTAGTCCGCGGTCAACCAGAATTCCTTTTACTCCACACAAAGCTTTTAATTACTGGCTCAAATGCAACTTTGGTTGATGGACGGCGGAGGACGAAGAAGCAAATCGGACGGCGGTGGAGGATTTCGGAAGGCCTCTTTATGCTGAACTTTACGTCCCGAAATGTCAGACTTGCTGACGTATGTAGAGGACCACGTGGCTGCATTACATTGTATCGGGCTCGATCATACGGAAACTGCTTGCTGGTCGAAGGCGGTCCGATATGCTGGTGGTTTTTGCTGAGCGGTTTTGTGCTGCCGTCGTTGTCCAACTCTCGGCGTCCGCAACCTGCAGTTGGAATTAATATTCCAACAATTTCGACTTGCAAGTTCTAACAAGACAACAAAAGCGTCTTGCCATTCCATTCCACGGACACGTACCCAAATATCCAATAATGAGTACACGTTGAATTTTCTACACTTGGGGTATGCTCCTAAGTCCAAAAACGCACTCCTTTGATTCATGATCAAGGACATCTATGCTGGTTTCCAAGCAATCAAGAAGCTCCTCTCTGTGATATTGTGATATAGGTTCTGCCCTTGAAAGTTTCTTCTTGGCGTTTTCCCAAACTAGTCGGGGCTCATTACGCAAGGAGCTTCCAATCACCTTGAGGGAAAGTGGTAAACCCATACACATTGCTTCATCCTATAGATATTATACATGTTAAACGTTGACTTATTCTTCTCCAGAAATCTACAGTATTAAAAAAAAATTATGTACTTTTATTACCCCCACTATTATTCTTAATGTTGCAATTTTAGACTTGGAAAACCATTTATCCATGGAAAATCGCTCTCAGTTTGAACACTGTATACTAATCTTTAAATAGGAGGATAGATAGACAAATATGAGATAACAAATAGTATGTCTAATGCATACCTGTTTAACAAGATATTCATCTTCTGTTTCTGGAATCGAAGGCTATCCAAAGGCCCAGAAACATAAAAGGGAGAGGGCATTAGCCCTCTGCAACATGGGTATGTGATACACATGGCTGCTGTTTGTCCTTGGAATGCTGTAATCCTGCCTGATTGTGATAACTATCTTGTATCCCTTTGCATCAAACAATAACTGTTTGGCACTTGATCTCGACCAAACATCATCCAAAACGACCGAAGTTCGTCGATTTCCTTTTAAACTGAGATTTTTCTACAGTTGGTTATGCACATCCTCGATACTCTGAAAATCAGGCCTACCAGCTCCAATTATCTTGTCCCACAGAGTTTCTAAAAGCGCCTTTACATTTGGAGATTGTGAAACAGTAATGAAAACTATATTATTTTGGAAGAAATCTGATAATCACAAAAAGAATAAGCAATTCAAGCCTTGAAATGAAGAAAAAAAAATGGAACTTTGGAGTGAAGATTAAAAGGGGGTATTGTTCTTACTTTGACTTGAAGATCATTGCAAATGGCTAATGCAAGGGTGGTTTTTCCGCTTCCACCCATCCCTTCGACCCCAATGATATTAACTTCATTCTGGAATAGGATTTGTTTGACATCATCGACAGGAATATTCAAACCCACTACAAAGCTAGGTATATCCGGGATTTGGGAGTTGCAGATACTGGTGGATTGGTCATCCATTGTAGTTTCATGAAACCCATCAATGGAGCTATGAAATAGTTGAATTATGCTTATTTGTTGAAGCATGAAGGAATTGAAACTTGCATCACTAGTGAATTTGGCATTCACACTCTCAATTATATGCCGACCCATTTCTTCAACACGTTCAGATCGTTCGCTACAATTCTTGAAATCTACATTTAGCTTGTGGACATCAAGGATAAGGTCGGCCAGGCCTTGGGTGAGCAAAAAATCGTTGACATTCTTTTCTATCTTTAGGATCTGCTTTGCATATCGATAGCTTCTGTATACATTAAAGCTGCTCAGTCACTCTAATTTTTTGACGAGATGAAGACCATATTGGACCTGCATCTGAAAGTCTTTGAATGGGTGGCCTCTTTGCAGTGCGGGGACGTTTACTTGAGAAGAAAGCTTGGAGATTTCATCAATGGCTGGCTTGAGGAGCAAGAGCTTTTGCTTGAGTTCCTTGCTGGAAGATTTGCCGGACACCAAAATATTCAGGATGTTACTGTTTACAATGAACAACTTGTTACTATAAACAACTTGACTGTTGAATTTCAGATACCAATTGAGAAACAAGTTCATACTTCTATCGTATTGCAAAATTCGATACGCAGCTTTTGAGCAGTGGGAGGACTCTCGGCTAAATTGAAGCGTAGACACAAATGACTTTATTCAAGTCGATTAATTGGTCTACCAGAACAGATGACACGCTTAAAAATAAATATGTCAGGCTCCTTTGCCTTTTAAAAGGCAAAGTCTATTTCCAAATCTATTGATCCATTAATACACTCCTTACGGACCTCAGGGCACAGACACTCTGACATCTATTTAATTTTCAGGCAAACACTTTCTGGTTAATAGTGATGGAGATATGCATGATGTGATCATCCATCTCGTTGTTTGTATTGATGCCCATTGAAACGAGCGGCATGTGTATCATGGCATGTCGTGTATCATATGCTATCCATTCCCCATACCATCTGATATTAATTGCCACCAAATTTTGAATTGTATAATGGTGCTCCAGATTGGAATTTTGAATCTCAGAACCCGCGCTGCCATATTTTGTTGAACTTGAAAGAACCTTTGGTCGGTTATAGTTTCTTTGCTCAGCATGAGCTTCCGGACGAGTTCGGTGCTGATCGCGATTGCAGTGGTTCTGGCTATCGTTGCCTCTGCTGGTGAGAAAACTAATTTTAGCGTTGCCATTGGGATATTGGGATTTTGGGTTTATGTATCACATGACAGGCTGTTGCTTTGGAATAGGGAAAAATTTATGCGTCGAAGATCTAGCAAGATGGGTGTTTTTGATGCTGAAAAAAACGAAGTTGAGGCTGCATATTGCAAGCACAGAGAAATTTATCCGTCCTATCAGTCTAATATGTTATCTGCAGCACTGTGTTTTGATGATTATACAAGGGATTCCACCTCCAGCTGCCCATATTTCTCTTCAGATGCGGAATCTCTCTGCAGACAAACTTCATCTATTTCTATTGCTAACATAGAAAGAAATTTACATCATGTGGGTTTTGAAGACAGAGTAGGGAAATGGGCTGTTGGTAGAAAATGCACTCCAGCTTTACATGGAAAATCATCTGTTAGAGATGGGGATTTTCGTTCTACGGAGAAGCCTTTCATCCCTGTAGATTATCAGGCCAATTTTGAATTCAAACTCTGAAGCTCGGAAGGATTCCAAGAAGCCTAAGAAGCCAACTTCTCCAGGCAGGAAGCTCGCAAATTTTCAATTCGTTGTTTATGGCTAGCAGTACCAAGAAGCCGAAGCTTTCATTATCTTTGTCTGTAAGTGACTCCAATTCATATTATTCTTCTGAGAAAAAACCCATCTTTGTTGACTCATCTTCTTCTTCAGTGCAATCTAGGCCATGTTTGAGTAAAACATCCAGAGGATCGAAGAACAGTAGTGGGATGAGTCAAAGATCCGTGACTTTCTATCCAACAAGTGGAACTTTAGATGAGGACACTAACCCCTCTAGGGACAAGTATCTCCATAAGCCGAATCCTGTTAATAATCTACATACATATCCATCTATAGATGCCTACAAGCTTTCACTGCTCAGCAAAGAATTGCAATTTCATATTCTTGAGGAGGACTGGCATGCAGCAGTAGCAAAGGACATAATTACTAAGTATCAAAAAGCAAAGAGCATTTTGGAAGCTATGGTAATTAAGGGTCTTGACAAACAAGACAAAGATGAGGAAGACGATGACGATGTCAGTTGTTCAAGTTCTGACCTGTTTGAGCTAGAGAATTTGGTAGAAATCGACATGAACATGAGCGTGTACCAAAAAGAGTTTCCTGTTTATGAGACTACTGATTTGGAGACCAATAAAGCCATTGTAAGGGGAGTGATTGTTTTATGAAGCAATAGTGCTCTGTAATCCCTAATACAATAATCTTGACATTGGTAACGCAGTGTCTGGTAAAGTTGCAAGTTCTATGAAAATTTCAAATTTGTAGAAACTTGCATGCGTAAATTGCGTAAGCTTTGGTAAATAGAGGTTTTTAGTGACAACCATCGATTATACTCTGCACCCATTATGTATGATACGAATAAACAGCGTCTGCTTGTTGTTACTGGATGCCATTGAGCCATTTTAGCTCATGGAACTTGCCATAATCTTATGGTTGGTCTGGGGGCAGGTTGCTTATTTGTAAACTGACAATTGGTCTAGGGTAGGTTGCTCATGATCTAATTTCTAAGCTGACAGCTAGTCTGAGGGCAAGTTGCTTATTTCTGAGCAGACACTAAAAGTGTTTGGCAGGTGACCGTGAGTTTGGCACAAGTAGACTCAACCATTGTGGTTGTGTAATGGCATACAAGTAATATGAGTTTGGCACAGGTAGACTCAGCCATTGTGGTTGTGTAATGCCATACAAGCAATATATATGCTAGTGTAGTGCAGATACAGATATACAATGCTTCCTGTTTAGATATTCCACACTATATATCTCTGCTTATATAGTCAAATAATCGTTATATAGCTAGGTGCATATTGTTAGCAGGGTTGTCAAGGTTTTAGCATGACCATCTCTGGTCGAGACAGAAAACATAACTGGAAATCCAAGAAATAAAAAGAGCAATGATGTGCACAGTACCACTATATATATAAATAATTATTTATGCTCTTATTATTCATTCTATTTCCCAAATGTCCTTCACAATAATCATCCATAGAATTTGCAATATAGAAAGTGAATACATTCTTATAAATTCCTGGACATCTTATTATTTTTGCAACCGCCAAAAATTTACTAATAAATAACAAGATTGTTGATAAATGAGAGGTTTGAAAACATTAGAACTACTTTTACATTTTAAAATGTAACAAAAAAGGGCTAAAAAATGCTAGGTAAACTATTCCAAAAATCATTAATGGTATGAGTGCAAATGCAAAAGACATTATAGAAACATTATATAAGTCACTATAAACATGGAAATGTTAAAACAAGAAATTAATGCACAAACAAATGTAAAATATTTAGGGTTTTTTATACCATTTGTTTTTTCATTATCATTATCAGTTGTAGTTTGATGAGCCCGTAGAGTGGTGACATAGAGTCATTTTTTTTTATCGGTTGATTGTATTCTAATTTTTTATTATTTTTATATTTTTCAAAGTAGTTTTTTCTTGGTTTGTTTTTCTACGTCATTAAATGTATAATTACGATTATTCAAGATTACTACAAAGTTATCAAAGTCGATCTATTTGAAAGATACTTTTTTTCATTTGGAAAGAGGATGTGCAAAGGTTCTTCTTAAACCTCTTCTTTGTTAGTTTGTGATAGTTTTAATTCTCATTGGTAGGCCATATTCCAAATTTCTGTAGTAGGGATTTTCTTTGGAGGGATCCCTTCTAATGGGGCCATGATTTCATGATTTTCCTTGATTAGTTGAGGGGTTAATTTAGCTAAGAGGTTCTAACTTCTTGTTGTAATCAACAAAGCATTAGATAATTTGCTTAAGAAAGTTTTCTTCTTGATCCTATTTGTCATTTGATTTTTCCGGACTCCATAGACCTAGAAAGACATTGACACTATTCTTTATTTCCCCCATCACCATTTTCCCTTTTTCCATAAAAACCTAAAATATCTATAAAAAAAAAATTACTGAGGCTACCATTAACATGACACTCTTTTAATTAAGCCTTCCTTTAGCACCACCTTTTTCTCTTTTAACTAAGCTTCCCTTGAGTCAAAGGAGAGCTAATCTAAAGTTCTAAAGTGAGAGCAAAAGTTCTTGTGGTGACAATGGGTGATATTCCTAAAAGGTTTATATCATATTATGCATTATGTTTTGGGGCTTTTTCATGCATGTACAAATTGAGAGATAACAAACCTCTTAGAAAAGCTTATATTTTTATTAAGTTTAACAACATGAAAATTAACTCACCTAACATACAAAAATAACATGAATCATAGAAAATGATTTATAATATTGTTAAACTTAATTATATAAAATGAATATCTATATCATTAATAACTTGGAAAAAATATATAATGTTGTTATTTTTAATAACATTAACAAAAGCCAATATTGCTAGATCTAATAACATGGAAATAATGCATATGGTAAGTGTTAAAACTTCAAGTCCATAATATGGACTTTTCAAAATTTCAAGTGTTCAAATTAAGTAGGAAATCATAAATGATGCATAATTAAAATTTTTATTAAATTTATGAAATATTATGTAGACCAAACATATTTAGGCAAAAAAGGTCTAAGGTTAGTTGTAATATATCATGGTCAAGACCAAAAAACATGTATTGAGGGAATTAAGTGAAGCTTGCAAAATCTCAGCGCATTATCGTGCATGTATTTATATGGTATGACTTTGGATGTTAAGATAATTATGTTGTTATGAAGATAAATGTTACGATAATTAAGACATTGAAATTATTGAACTCAATCTTTATTATCCCAGGTCAAAGCTAACCACTAGATATTAAGAAAGAAACATATTTATCTTTGAGCACGTTATACAAAAGTCAACAACATAAGTGCCCTCATACAAGATGATTAAAATGTGTCCCAATAAATGAACATTGAATTGCCTATATTTATCAAAAATGACAAGCCATGCATAAGCCTTCACAAAAATATGAGTTTGAGAAGAACTACTAACCAAGTATATGTATTTTTCTTAAGCATCACTCTGGCATTAAGATAGATGGATATAATTATCTATTTACAAGTTTAGGGTGCATAACACTAATAAATTAGAAATTGTTAATATTTGTGGAAGATGAGGAGACAAGGAGACAAATCTAATCGATGTTGTAAAACTAACAAAATTTTAGTTATATAACGAACATGCACAATATATGAAAACTTCCCTTGTGGTTGATCACTCATTCATTTGATCATGAATTAATTAACTGATCACATAAGCTATGGATTACTATGTAAACTTGTATTAGAACTCTAACAAAGATACATTTCTATGCTTATGAATCAATTATATGAATTAAACTTAATTTATATTGAATATCTAAATAATTATTTCATGGGAGGATAGGAGAATGGCAGGTAGGTTGGATCAAGTTGTGTAACATATGTGAGGTTGAGAAATTATGAGTGTATATTGTAGCAGTTTCAGATTGTTATGGACATTGAATGAGATTGTTTTGGAGTCATTGTCATTGGTAATGTGTATCCTTGTAATAACCTACCTTTGAGCTTTCAAGGACCTTGATTGCATAGTATCAGAGATTGCATGGCTTTTTGGGACTTGAATGAAAAGTGGATTAATCATTCCAAGAGATTTAACAGATAGTTATGAGGTGTCCATGGAATTTTAATCATCAATGTTTCTGAATGGATGATTCTCTAAATGCTAGGTATATGTATCTTTTATCACTTTTATATGAAGACAAGGATTTTAGGAGAATGAGCATGGCTTGTCGATATTAGTATATTATGAGTCTTCCACATTTCTAGGTTGTATGTATTGTTAGAGATTGGGGGTTGAATAATAGACATAGGCTGGCACCCCTTCTAGTCATGTGTCTAGTGCTAGGATGAGTCATCTCACACATCTCTCTGGAATGCTCCTATCCCCGGTACCAGAGATCTTACGTATATTTTTACTACTTCTCGTTGCACTTTACATCCTCTATTTGATTATGGTACTACACTGGTGGACACCGCACAAGAGGCCTCATGTTTTCCTGGAAAGGCATTCGTAATATTTTAATAACCGAGGCGATATTGTATCTGGGGTTCAATAGGACCAAACTAAAATTCTATATCTTTGGAAGAAACGGATTGCATATTTTTATATCTCGCGTTCATTTAAAGACTTAAGTATCATATGCTGTGATAGAAGGTGGAGGTGCTTGGGATGTTTGTGATCTTTCTATTGTTAAATTTTCTCTCGATTACATTCTAAGCCACGTTTGTATTTGCAGTTTCCACTGGAACTTCCTTTCTCAGGTTTTTGATGGTTTGTTCTACTTCTTGTTTACATTTCTTTCTAGTCTTCGTTTGCATGGGGGATTTGTATCTCGAGGGGTACTCTCCTTGTTTTATGAATTATGCACATTACTGCTTATGGTTTGCTGCACTACTCGTACTTGATATCTCTGGTGTGGCGAAATTATGTGGCGGTGATTTCCTGATGATTTTTATTTCTCGGTGGTAATTGAAATCTTTCTGATGCCTGGAGTTCTCTATGATCGTTGGATCATTCTTTCTGATTATGTAAATGAGTGATTTGACTCCACTACAACTTGGGGGTGGTGGAGATGCAGGTGCCCATCGAGGGTCCTTCCTTTTGGCAGTGATCCTAGTTATCATATTCTTCTGATCTACGTTGGTTGGGATTTTTGATCTGGCAGATCCTTCAAGTTGTGTGTATGTCCATTTCCGTTTATAACATTCTATATTCTTTAACTATCCCTCATTCCACCCGGTCTATTTCCAGAAAGTGACGACTTTCTTCTCTGGTCTATTTCTCTTGGTGGGGATTTTGTGCATTTATTTCTGGCATGCGCCATTTTCTGTGGACGTTTGGTTGGCCTGTCTCGAACAGAGGACTCTGATCCCTTTGTAGAAAACCATGTAGATTCACAAGCTCATGCAATGTACTAAAGCATAGGACAAGAATCTACTTCTCATTTCAACCAGCGGAAGGCAATGGATCGATGAAAATAATATGAACAAGAAGAAGATAAATCAATGACACATAACACAAGATGTATCTAGGGAAATCCACTACTCAAAACCCCGCTATATGTATTGCATATATCAGAAATATGAGTGAAGATACAAATCTTGTTCTCACTAGAACAATTCCGCACAAGTATGCTCAACTCTCTCAGCTCACAAGCTAGCTAGCTAATTCTGTAGCTCTCCAAGCCCCTAATCTCTTGCGTAACTCATAGGATGAATAACACACATTTAAAGGGAATTAATGCTTCCAAAACTACGCAATACAACTCTGATACAACTCTAAAGGGATTTTTAGAGAGTTTGATACAACTCTGATTATTGCAGTAAACCACAGTTGGATCCATCTGCTGATCAAATAAACCAACCAAGATCTTCCTCATCCAGATGGTCTCACATGCTGCCTGACTCGCAACCATGTACTCTGCCTCTTCCGAACTAAGTGCAACCGATCTTAGTTTCCTGTTGTACCAAGAAACTGCTGCTGGCCCAATACTCAAGATCCCTCCTGATGTGCTCTTCTTCTCAGATGGAGTCCTTGCCCAATCTACATCAATGAAGCCTTGAAGCTTCACTCCCTCTGCCCGTTTGTACCATAATCCATACTGAGAAGTGCCCCTTAGGTATCTCATCACATGCTTTGCCACATTCCAATACATCCTGGTAGGCCTAACCATCACTTGACTAAGCTAGTTAACTACATAGCACATATCCGGTCATGTGTTCACCAAGTACATGAGTGAACCCACAAGCTTCCTGTAAATAGTAGCTTCCACTACTTCTCCTAAAATAGCATCCTCCTTCCTCTAGTTACTTACTAGAGGAGTCTCCATGGGTTTCCTGCTCTCCATGCGGAATCTCCTGAGTATCTCGTTGGCATTCTTTCCCTAAGACACAAACAACTCCCCATCTTCCTACCATACTTCCATGCCAAGAAAGTAATGCATGAGCCCCATGTCCTTCATCTCAAACTCTCTTCCAAGGTCCTGCTTGCAAGACTTGATCAACTGATCATCACCTGTCAGTAAGAGATCATCAACATAAAGTACAATGATCAACAATTTACCTTCCACCAATATGTGGTACAGGTTCGCATCTGCTTCACTCTTCGTGAATCCCAACTCGATGAAGTAGCTATCTATCCTGGTGTACTAAGCATGGGGTGCTTTCTTCAGCCCATAAAACGCTCTCTTGAGCTGGCATTGGTCAGTCCATCCAAACTAGGATTCAAGAACATGCTGCTGACATAAAACATAACCGCTCAAAAACCTCATCCCTAGCTGAACACTCCTGTAAAAACAATCATGTCTATATTGAAAACTCGAGAGTAGTGGCCAAAAATGATCATTATCACCATAGAAAATTTAGAGAAGCTATAGAAACAAGCAAACACCCGAACAACCTCAACCATGATGAATGATGGAAAATAAGTGATAATTGGATTCTTACATTAACCTTTTGATCCAACCTCCCCCACACCCTCTACTACCATATCCTCTCTCCAGTGGACCTTTCACACTTATTACTAAACCTACTCTCTCTCCTCACCTCAGTCTCTATTAATCACAACATATAATTTAATACAATCATATGTAAAATTAAATTGATTAAAATTATCCAAACTAAAATTTTTATATATTTCTAAATCTAAAAATCTATTAATTCCATCAGGAAATTAGATTAGGTAATAATATCACAAAATTAGATTAAATACTAATATTACAAGAATCTTAACAACATTCTTAATTAAATCCTAAAAATAAATAATTAAATTAAATTAAAATCATTCAATACTTACAATAAAATTGTTAATTATCAATTAATTATTATTACAATACAATCGTATGTAAATTAAAATTGATTAAAATTATCCAAATTAAATTTTTTATATATTTCTAAATCTAAAAATCTATTAATTCCATCAGAAAATTAGATTAAATACTAATATCACAAAATTAGAGTAAATACTAATATTATAAAAATCTTAATAACATTCTTAATTAAATTCTAAAAGTAAATGATAAAATAAAAATAAAAATCATTCAATTATTACAATAAAATTGTTAATTATGTTCCGTATATACATAACTTTCTTATATGTGCACATTTTCGTATACGTGCAATTTCTGTAAATGGAAGTTGTGCATATACTATAGATTCACATATATAAAAGACATCCATATAGAAAAGATATACACATATAAGAAAGTTGTGCATATACGGAAGTTGTGCATATACAAAAGATGCATATATATGTAAGTTATATATACTAAAGTTTCACATACATGGAGGTTATGTATATATACGAAAGTTGCACATATACCTGGAAGATATGTGCATATAGAAAAGTTTCGCATATACAGAAGATATGCGCATATTTTTCGTATATGCGCGATTTCCATATTTGAAAGTTGCACATGTACGGTAGATGCACATACATAAAAGACGTACATATATGGAAGATATTCACATATAAGAAAGTTACGCATATACAGAAGATATACGGAAATATCTTCCGTATATGCACAATTTTTTTATATGGAAGTTGCACATATACGGTTATTACACATATATAAAAGACGTGCATATACGAAAGATATGGACATATAAGAAATTTACGCATATACGGAATATATGTGCATAAACGAAAGTTTCGCATATACGGTAGATGCACATATACAAAAAATAGACATATACGAAAAATATGTGCATATATTACGTATATGCATAGTTTCTGTATATGGAATTTGCGTATATACTGTAGATGCACATACATAAAAGACGTGCATATACGGAAGATATGCACATATAAAAAAGTTATATATATACGGAAGATATGCACATATTTTCCGTATATGCACAATTTCCATATATGCATAATTTTTGTATATGGAATTTGCACATGTACGATGAAGATACATAAACGGCGTGCATATACGGAAGATATGCACATATAAGAAAGTTAGGGATATACCGAAAATATGCGCATATCTTCTGTATCTTCACACGGAAATTGGGCATATACGAAAGATATATGCATATTTTTCATATATACATAACTTTCTTATATGTGCACATTTCCATATATGTGCAATTTCTGTATATGAAAGTTGTGTATATTGTAGATTCATATATATAAAAGACATACATATACGGAATATATACACATATAAGGAAGTTACGCATATATGGAAGATATGTGCATATACAAAAGTTATATATATTAAAGTTCCACATACATAGAGGTTATGTGTATATACGGAAGTTGCACATATACCTCGAACATATGTGCGTATAGAAAAATTTCGCATATACAAAAGATATGCGCATATCTTCCGTATATGCAGAATTTCCATGTATAGAAGTTGCACATGTACAGTAAATGCACATGCATAAAAGATATACATATATGGAAGATATGCTTATATAAGAAAGTTATGCATATACGGAAGATATGCACATATCTTCCGTATATGCACAATTTCCATATATGTGCAATTTTTGTATACGGAAGTTGCGCATATACGGTAGATGCACATGTGCATATCTTTCGTATATGCACAATTTCCATATATGTGCAATTTTTGTATACGGAAGTTACACATATACGGTAGATGCACATATAAAAAAGACGCACATATACGAAGGATATGCGCATATATTGCGTATATGCACAATTTTTGTATATGCGCAAATTCTGTATATGGAATTTGCGCATATATGAAATTTATGTATATACGGAAGAGATATGCATATCTTCCGTATATGCACAATTTCCATATATGCAAAATTTTTGTATATGGAATTTGCGCATATACGATGAAGATACATAAACGACGTGCATATACGGAAAATATGCACATATAAGAAAGTTACGGATATACCGAAGATATGCACATATCTTCCGTATATGCACAATTTTCGTATGCGCAATTTTTGTATATGGAATTTGCGCATATACGATGCAGATACATAAAAGACGTGTATATACGGAAGATATGCACATATAAGAAAGTGACAGATATATAGAAGATATGCGCATATCTTCCGTATATGCACAATTTCCATATATGCACAAAAATGCAGTCTCTATATAGGCGCAACCTCTGTATATACACATCTTCTATATATACGCAACTTCCATATATACGCAACCTCTGTATATACATATCTTTTATATATGCGCAATTTCTGTATATGGAATTTGTGTATATACAGTAGATGCACATACATAAAAGACATGCATATACGGAAGATATGCACATATAAGAAAGTTATGTATATATGGAAGATAGGCATATATCTTCATATATGCACAATTTCCATATATGCACAATTTCTGTATATGGAATTTGCGCATATACAAAATTTATGTATAGACGAAAAATATGCACAATCTTCCGTATATGCACAATTTCTGTATACGGAATTTGCGCATATACGATGAAAATACATAAATGACATGCATATACGGAAGATAAGCACATACAAGAAAGTTAGGGATATACCGAAGATATGCGCATATCTTCTGTATATGCACAATTTTCGTATATGCGCAATTTCTGTATATGAAAATTGCGCATATATGGAAATTATGCATATACGGAAGAAGTGTACATATCTTCCATATATACATAACTTTCTTATATGTGCACATTTCCGCATACGTGCAATTTTTGTATATGTAAGTTTCGCATATACTGTAGATTCACATATATAAAAGACATGCATATACGAAAGATATACACATATAAGAAAGTTACGCATATACGGAAGATATGTGCATATATGGAAGTTGCACATATACAAAAGTTATATATACTAAAGTTTCACATACATGGAGGTTATGTGTATATATAGAAGTTGCACACATACCTGGAAGATATGTGCATATAGAAAAATTTCGCATACACAATTTCCGTATTAAAAATTTTCCATATATGGAAGTTGCACATGTACGGTAGATGCACATACATAAAATATGTACATATATGGAAGATATGCATATATACGAAAGTTACACATATACGGAAGACGTGCATATCTTCCGTATATGCACAATTTCCATATATGGGCAATTTTTGTATACGGAAGTTGCGCATATACGGTAGATGCACATATATAAAATATGTGATCCACATATATAAAATATGTGCATACACGGAAAATATGCACATATAAGAAATTTACGCATATACAGAGGATATGCGCATATACGGACGTTGCGCATATACGGTAGATACACATATACAAAAGATGCACATATCTTATGTGCATATATTGCATATATGCACAATTTCCGTATATGCACAATTTCTGTGTATGGAATTTGCGCATATACGATACAAATACATAAAAGACGTGTATATATGGAAGATATGCACATATAAGAAAGTGATATATATATATAAAAGATATGCGCATATCTTCCGTATATGCACAATTTCCATATATGTACAAAAATGCAATCTCTATATAGGCGCAACCTCTGTATAGTGAATCCCGAAGGTGATGGTGCCTTGTACATATCGGAGGATGTGATTGGCAGCATTCCAGTGTAGCTCATGCGAATCCTGCATTTATTTGGAAACTGACCCTACTGCATATGAGAGATCTGGTTTGGAGTGGGTGAGGTACAATAAGCTCCCCACTAATTGTCGATAGAGAGTGCTATCAACTAATGGAGTGTCACCTCCATCTTCAAGGCGGACCCCAGACAGAAAAGGAGTCGGTGCTGGCTTGTAGTCAGTCATGTGAAATCTCTCGAGGAGCTCACGTGCATACTTAGCCTGAGAGAGTTTGATGCCTTTGGCATCCTGTCTGATCTCAAGACCAAGAAAGAAGTGTAATGGACCCATGTCCGTCATCAAGAACCTATCATGCAAGGCCCTCTTGACTGCAACAATGGCTGAATTCGAGCTGCCGGTGATTAGGAGATCATCCACATACAAAACTAAGATAAGAAGAGAATCATGTGTCATAAGCATGCAAACATTCGAATCAGACTTACATCTTTCGAAGTTTTGTGATAAGAGAAAAGAATCCATCTTCGCATGCCAAGCCCTCGGGGCCTGCTTAAGGCCATAGAGAGATTTCTTCAGTCTGCAGACCAAAGATTAATCCTAAATGAAACCATGTGACTGCTCCATGCAGATCTCCTTTGATAGGTCTCCGTGAAGAAAAGCATTCTTCACATCCATTTGATGGAATCCATCTTTGCTACTGGAGCAAAGGTCTCGTCATAATTAATGCCATGCACTTGTTGGAAGCCTTTGGCTACTAGCCTAGCTTTCTATCTGGTGATTTGCCCATCTACAACACTCTTGGTCCTGTAGACCCATTTGCATGCGACAAGTTTCCTTCCTAAAGGAAAGGGAACCAGATCCCAGGTCTGGTTCTCGAGGAGGGAGTTATACTCCTCCTCCATGGCGAACTCCCAAGAGGGATGCATAGCAGCCTTAGCATAAGACTGCAGATCAGAAGACTGAACCAAATGACAATGCCAGGATAGTGTTGGTTCAGTGGCAACGAGGACAAGAGGAGGCTCAATAAACTCTGAGCTAGTCCTCCGCAGATCAGAATTATCCCCCACAAGACCATTTCTAGCAGTTAGGTGGTCTTGTGCATATATCTCACGCAAGCTCCTTGTTCTCTGATTTATGATAGGGGAAGTTGATTAGTCGCTGGAAGACCAATCTAGGCTTGGATGTGGATCATCATATGCATGCACTGGATTTGTATCTGAAGACTTTGTCACTGCATCTGCATGCTCTACTTCAACATCTACATGTTATGTATCTGCATTTGAGTGTACTAAGTCATCATCTCGAACATGAAGTATATAAAAGGTATCTGCATGCGGCAATTGAGGTGCATGCGAGAGACTTTCCTCAAATTTGACACTTCGCTCAATGATGAGCTTGTCCGTAGAGGAAATCAAGAGTCGGTATCCCTTCACACCATTAGGGTATCCAAAAAAGATGCACTCAATGCTCTGTGGATCAAGAGCTTTCCTCTTTTCAGAGGGGATCTTGGCCCATGCTCGGGAGCCGAAAACATGGAAGTGGGTGACCTCCGGTTTAGTGCCGCTCCAAGCCTCAAAGGGGGTTTGATCCTTGACAGACCTATGAGGAGATCTATTCTGGATGTAGTTAGAACAATTAAGTGCTTCAGCCCATAGCTTATGAGGCAGTGACTTAGCATGCAGCATGCAGGAAGCCATCTCTTTGAGAGATCGGTTCTTTCTCTCAGCAACTTCGTTCTGCTGCGGAGTGTATGGAACTGTGTACTGCAACTATATGCCGGACTCAAGGCAAAAGTTCTAAAGTGCTATGTTAACATATTCCCCCCCACTATCTATACGAAGGGCTTTGATTTTTCTCTCTGACTGTGTCTCAACTAGTGCTTTGAAATCTTCAAAGTGTGCAAAAACTTCAGATTTGTCCCTTAGAAGATACACCCAAGTATACTGTGAGAAATCATCAATAAATGTAAGCACATACCTTGCTTTGTTGACGGAAGGATTAGGAAAAGGCCCCATGAGATCACTGTGGATCAGGTCTAGAGGAGAGGATGCTCTATGAGTCTCGCCGGTGTCAAACGTTTCTCTAGGATGTTTGCCAAGGACACACCCTTCACAAACTCCTTTGGAGAAAGTGATATTTGGCAAGCCTTCCACCATCTCATGCTTGCTTAGCTGCTGCATATACCTGTAATTTAAGTGACCAAACCTCTCGTGCCAAAGCCTACTACTATCGTCAGCATGTGTAAGCAATAAGGAAGATTCAAATTCAATAAATTTAGAAAATGTATACAGTCTGGCTCCATAATTTACCTCACCGGTTGCAATTTTGGAGCTGCTATGTAGGTCATATATGTTCACTGCATCTGGAGTGAATTCCACTCTCTTTCCAGTGCCGGAATGAGTGATCTGATAAACTAAAAGCAGGTTTACTGAAAGTTTTGGAACATGAAGCACATCTTCTAAGCTTCCGTGTAAAAGTTCCACTTTACCTTTTCTAGTGACCTCAATAGGTGAGTCATCTCTCATGAGGATGTGAGGTCCTTTGCATGCATCCAAAGAGGAATAGACTTCCTTTGCAGCAGCCATATGATGTGATGCACCAGAATATATAATCCATGCATCAGGGGAATAATTAATTGCAACCAAAGCATGAAAATTGTTACCTTTCCCATGTGGCGGATCCTTAGTTTTCTTCTTGGCGCCCTGAGGGATGTGGTCCCCAAGGTTGTGCTTCTGAAGGGTTTATGCCATTTGGTCAATTTGTTTCTTCATGCAGGAGGATTCTGGATGGAATCCTCAGTGACAATAGGTGCATTTGTCTCCTTTCTTCCCTTTCTCATTTCTAGAGCCGGAGGAGTCATTGAAGGGCTTGGTGTACCCTTCCTTCTTTGGATGGGAATGTGTTTTTCCCTTGTCTTTTTGCTGCTGATTTTTCTAATTTGAATCAGATCTGTGATTTTTATTGTGGCTGCCATCATGCACAGCAAGTGCTTGCGCTTTTGGAGGTTTGATTTTCCCCATGCCAATGAGTTTATCTTGCTCAAAAGTAAGGGACTCCATGAACTCTTTGAGAGAAGGCATAGTGTAGGATTTACCTGTTGCGAGCCTTAAATGTAGACATAAAGACGGAGTATTCTGGTCCGAGCTTTGACATAATAGAGAGAACTTGGTGACTCTCCTCCTTGGATTTTTCAATTCCACAACCCTTGAGTTGCAGAAATAAATCATTATATTTAGTGAAGAAGTCTTGAATTTTGTCATAGTTTCATAGATCCAATGACAACAACTCCACTTCGAGCATATGTCCTTTCATCTCATCCTATTTCCCATAGAGTTCTTCAACCTTTTTCCAAATCTCATTGGGAGTATTGCAGGCAGATAGATGAAATTGCAACTCTGGGGAGATGCACATGCATATGGATCCGTGGGCCTCATCCATGCGGTTGAGGTACTTGGATTTCTCTATGGCTGAAGTGGGTTCCACTTCTGCAGCCATGGTAATCCTGTACAACCCTTTCTGACGAAGGTATCGAGCCATTTGGTCCTTCCATTCATGATAGTTGTACGATGTTAGGATTGATGCTTTGGGAAACTCCATTTTTCTATCGATCTTCGATCTCCAAGCTGTAATACCTGCAAAATAAAGTACTGGTGCACCTTTTATCTAGCAACCTGTGGGCTCTGATACCATGTAAATGTGTTAGAAAACCTGCACAGATGAATCTAGCTAGTAAAGGTTGAACACACAGCTTTGCAGAGCAAAAACACTAAAAGAAAATTGAAAGAACAAAAAGAATGATTCATTAGAAATAGGTTACAATGCTCATGATATAGCATTACTGGGTGAATATCTTAAAGTAATGCACCATAGTGGTGATCAATGAGAGGACTCAACACCTACAACAAGTTTCGGAGAGAACTAGCCAGTTGCGAAGTGAAAGGAGGAGCAAATCAGGGAGTAAATCACGCAGAAGAACTAGCTAGTTGCGGAGCAAATCATGGAGTAAATCATGCAGAAGAACTAGCCAGTTGCGGAGTTAAAGAAGGAGAAAATCATGGAGTAAATCATGCAGAAAGGATCTTGCATGTAGTCCCATGCTCTAACTAAGTGTCTGCATGTGCCAGTAATGAAGGTCCTAGGTGTGTAGTACCTCCAACAAATGGTTGGCCAGCAAAGGTAATTTCACTGCAATAATTGACGACAAATGATTGGATATTAATCTATGATGGCATCCACTTCACCGTTCAAAAAATTGTTCATCGTAGCTCGGTGGCGCACTGTTTCCATCCCCGAATGTGATGTACTCGACAGTATAATGTAGTCCTTCAATTTCCTTTCCAAATACTTCCACGCAGAATCCAGTAGGGTTTGTTTTTTTTCCTGACTGAAACAAATTCTATGAAGTATCTTTGAACATTTTTGGTTTTGAGATGAAAGTGGGTTATCATGGCAAATCAGAAAATTCAGTGAAGTCTTATTCTTCTTTATTTTTAAAACTAAGTCAGTGGGTTATGTTGGCAGATCAGAAATTCATTGAAGTTTTATTCTTTTCTGGTGAAAAACAAAGGATTGATGGTATACTTATTTTTTTAAGTGGGATGGTGAAATTGGTGTAAGTAGTAAAAAGTCTTTCTTAAGATTACACTAATGAAAGTAGCGATAGTACTTATTCTTCTCTTTTGAAAAACTAAGTCAGTGGGTAATGATGGCAAATCAGAAATACATTGAAGTTTTATTCTTTTCTTTTGAAAAACAAAGGATTGATGATATACTTAATAGCAAAGAGTCTTTCTTAAGATTAGACTAATTAAATTTAGTGATAATACTTGTGAAAGTCATGTGGAAAAAGTGGAGATTAGTTAATCATAAGGTTGATTTTTTTAAGGGACGTTGAATAAAAATTAATTAATATATATATATGATAAGCAAGTCTATTAATCATTACATATTATAAGCAAGTTTATTACATCATTACTTATATTTTATTACATTATTATTACATCATTGATTATTGGATAATTATTTAAGTTTAAGTTTATTAGATTATTATCTCTTAAAAAGTTTATTTTTCCATCATTGTTTTTTTTAATTTATCATAACTTAGTCGTCAAATTAATAATGAGGACAATATCCTCTGGCTGCTATCCGCGAATGTAGGCTGACTCATCACCTTTATTAAAGGAAAATCAAGTCACCTGGAATCCATAAGGGGGTAGGCTTTCACTCCTGCCAAAGCTTTGGTTGTCAAATCAAAAGTGAAGATAGTCAGCTTTGCTGCTATTCGGGAATGCAGGCTAACTCATCACTGTTATTGAAGGAAAACCAAGCCATCTGGAATGACACATTGGGCAAACTTTCACTCCTACCAATACCTCTGAGTCTTGGGCAATTAACATGTTTCCTTACGTATGAGGAAGACTAGCTCTTAGCCAAACAAAAACAGTTTTAGGCATAATCTAGACCCAAATCTTGAAAATTTTATAGTGACACTTGTTTATTTTTAATTAAAAAATTTTAAGTTTTTTTAAAAGAAAAGTTTGTTTCTTTGGAAACTTTTCTCTGAAAATAGTGGTTGGCTTTTACTTTTTGGTGCTTTTTTTCCCAAGGAGCTTTTTCGGAGATTGGAGAATGACTTCCTCTTTTCAGTCTTTCTTAAATGAAAGGTTCTATGTTTGTAGAGACCTTGCATCATCAAGTTATGAGTCCCCTTGCAACGCAGATTTCATTCAACACTTGTTTTTTGCTAATGCTTCTGTGACCAACGAGTCTTTCGCATTTTTCAATGAATTATATTAAATATTGATCACTCCTTTCATACTTGTGCACATGTAAATCAAACTAACTCAAACATTTATACTTTTGCACATGGGTTTAATTATGAGAATATCCTTTTTAATATTTTAATTAATATAATAAATTATCATATTTTAAAATTATTATTTGTTTGTTTTTGTTTTATTTAGACGTCAGGTTGATCCATATAAAAACTAGTTGAGAAATATTATTTAACACATCCATAAGAAAATGATCACTCATTTTAAATTAATGTTTTGTAAATATAAACATGAATATGGATATTGTACATTAAATTAAAAAGTTTAGATCAAAAGTTATATATAAAGAGAATTTTATCTTTTTATAAATAATTGTTTGACAAAATAATGTTAGGAATGATAACAATTTTTAAAATGTAACTATCTCAGTATCGTTCAGACAATTGCGTAACGATAGGAAGTTATGTAATGAAGTTATCATAAGTTATGTAATAAAGTTTTCATATTAAAATGATGTTGCCCAGGTTGATGTATTGTTGGAGAGTCATTTTTTACCTTGAATAATAAGAATTCCAATCCTTTTCCCTGTGGAGGTTTCCTTGACACATTGGGAGGGTTTTACCACATAAAATTCTTGTGTCTATTTGTGTGATTTGTTTCTTACTAATTGTGTATTTTTCTTTTTGATCTAATTAATTTTTACGGACTCTAAATATCAACAAATAATAGGCTTTCTTTAAGAATGAATTTGAATATATTCATTGGCAAGTGAAGCATATAGGTGGTAAAAAAAAATTAAGTTTAACTTTTTGTGCTTGTTGTGATTGCAATAACTTATCAACATTGGCAAGTGAAGCATATAGGTGGTCAAAAAAATTAATTTTAACTTTGTGTGCTTGTTGTGATTTCAATAAATTATCAACCGCCACATCCTTGGCTCGAATCATCAAAATCAATGTCTACGGTTTTTTCTATTATAGAAAATGCCACATTTAAACAGGATGACTCCATACTCCACACTAATGAGGATATTATTGGTATTTCACAAACCCTAGTTGTTAATTACCTGTTCAAGGGTCTAAACCGAATGAATGTGATGTAACATGGAGGTTCATATCTAAGAAGAAAAAATCATGGAGGAAGTATAGGGATTTTAGAAGATTCACTTTGGGTTTCGATCAAAATTGCAAATATAAGGTCAAAGGTGCATCAAAGTTTGAGGGCACATTTCCTCCATGCCTGCAAAGGTTTTTGATCGCCTCTTAATCAATGGAGAACCTTGGATTTATGAAGAAAAACAAAGGGTTGAATGGAAGTTGTAATTTTTAGTACTTTATTACACCAATACAACTATTGTTTCCACCCACTTAATTTTTGGAAGTTAACTATAGGACTCTTTCAGCGAGTTGCATGGTGCAAGACTGCAAGACCAACTATTTTATGGTGCACAACCAACCTCTTGCTAATTCCATGATGCACATCAACACCTTTCCTACGGTGTCGGGTCAAAGTAAATTCAAAAGAAATTTTATCTACAGTGAAACTGTGTATTATCCCTCTTTGTATTTCTTTTTTCTCATCAAAATTAAGTAATTTTAATGTTTATACAAAACTTAATTTCTTTTTCTTATTCTGTGTATGGTTAATTATGTAATTTTCATATTATTTTATGCAAATTTTCACTCTTAACATAAAATTTTGGAGAATAAAAAAATAAAATCTATTTGTGTAAACACAATTTTTTTTTCTAAAAAATTATTTTACATTTTCATATTTATAATTATAAATAATTTTTATATTTATACAAATATATTTTACTATATAATAATTAATTTATTATTATTAATTTTATTGATTATGGAATTTAAAGTACACACTTTTCAATTTAAAAATCCTATCGACCTTTCTTTTTACCTTTTGGGTCAATTGCTAGTAAAGAAAATTATTGGACATTAGTTGTGTCAAAAGGAACACTCCAAAGCCAAATATAAGTGAGATGTGTAATTACTTATGTGTTCAACATGGATTTGACATGTAGTATTTAAAAAATATTAAGAATAAAAAATTATTCCAATGTCATAGACATAATTCAAATATTTCAATATTACTTTATTTAAAATAGTTTATATCAACTATATACATGTGTGTATGTATGTATGCTTATGAGGAAAGAAATTGACCTCCCTCTCGTCTCGAAGGCAAGAGTGACATTTCCATTACAACAATATTCTTCAAGGAATCAAAGCTCAGCATGCCACTATATCAACTATATACATATGTGTATGTATGTATTTTTCTGAGGAATGAAACCGACCTCCCTCTCATCTCAAAGGCAAGAGTGACGTTTCCATTACAACAATATTCTTCAAGGAATCGACCTCCCTCTCATCTCCAAGACAAGAGTGACTATATCAACTATATACATGTGTGTATGTATGTATTTTTCTGAGGAATGAAACCAACCTCCCTCTCATCTCAAAGGCAAGAGTGACGTTTCCATTACAACAATATTCTTCAAGGAATCGACCTCCCTCTCATCTCCAAGACAAGAGTGACGTTTCCATTACAACAATATTCTTCAAAGAATCAAAGCTCAGCATGTCACTAGTGGGGATTTTAACTTGGGTGGGTAAGATGACAATCATTTTAGTCAACCACCTCTCTCTCCCTCTCTTTATATATATAAAAATTCTTATTCATTAGTAGGTGCTTTCTACATTTTAATATGTGGGAGATTTGAAATTCATATAGGGAGACGTACACCTTAATTGAGATATTTCAGTATTATATATATATATCTATATCTATATATATATATATATATATATATATATATATATATATATATATATATATATATATATATATTATATATATATATATATATATATATATATATATATATATATATATATATATCTTAACTCTGAATCTATCATTAGTTAAGAGGGATGAAATCACTCAAAGTTGAAAAAACCATGCAAAATGTTTTAGTTTCAATATATATATATATATATATATATGCTAACTAATAAAAGAAATGGCTCTTTTTTGAACATTTTTCCTGGTCAATTTTGTTGAAAATCCAATACAGATTTTTAAAAACCATAATTTAAAGTTGTTTAATTTGCAAAGATGGAGTGCATCAAGGGGTTTTTCAGGGTGTTGAATCCATTTATGCATTCAAAAGTGTATTGCCAGATTTTATATATATATAGAACCAAGATAGATCGATCTTAAGTCTATTATGTATCATGAAGAATCAAGACCTATAAGATGAAAACATTTACTCAATTATTTATTTTATTTATTTTAACAAAAATATTTTCACTTAAGCTCTTCTCAATGTATTATAAATCCAAAATGAAGATAAAACAATGATATTGTTAAAACTTTATATATATATATATATATAGATAATGAAAAAATAAATGTTGGGTATTTTTAATGGAGAAATACCAAAACCAAATAAAATAACCACTACAGAGACAATGCTCTGTTTACTCTGTCCAGGATCTTTTGACAGAAAACCTCTTAGAAACAAAATGACTCAGATGACACCATTAAACTGACACAAAGCATTTCTATTCAAAAATATATTGCCTCATACATATTCATCCTCTGTTACTAAGAGGGATTTACCACTGTAAAATCTTTTTAACATTCACTGCCTGTGAAAAACAACTTACTGTTGTAATAAAAGTTTACATAAGTTTACTGCTGTAAACAAAATTCACACAGGCTTACAAAAATCGCTCCACCATTTCCTTTATGCACTGCTGTGCAAAACCACACATGGTTTTCGCTATACCTCAGTTTTACGATAGCAAACACTAAAACATTACAACCTGTTCATATATTTTTTTTACACACTGCTGTGCGCAGTCACCACAACACCAAAACTACTACACGTAAAACTTCTTTTTACGACATACATAAAACATATATAAAAAAAAACTATATTAAATACATGCCCATAACGATATTAAATGGGCCTCACCTAAATCTATATAAAACATATATAAAAGATATATGGGACTTATGCCCATTACCAAAATTAAACATATGCCCATGACTAAAATTAACGCCTCCACCTAATATCTACGAAGACACATTAAAAACATTGAATTCCTCCTACGGCGGTCAACCCATAAACCATTTACTCCACGTAAAAATCGATTTGACGTGGGCCTGTGCACTTTCCGGAGATCGACGGTGAAGATTTCGTGCCCAGATCACTTGGCTGATCCAACGAGGTTCGCACACCAACCTCGGGCAAAACAAACGAACTTTACTGTCCGGGGAAAATGGTTTTGGGGGGTTCGTACAAGAGACGCGTGGCGGCAGGTGAGAGTGTTCGGAGGGCTCCAAGGAAAAACAGCCTTTGTCAAAAGGCGGTGCGATATCCCTTCAGCCGGTTTGTGGTTTTGCTGAAAACCACCGCGCGCTGTAAAATTACAAATTTAACACTCCCCTTTAATTTTAACAGCTGCGCGTTCAGTCATTCCCAAACACTTTCTCAAAAATTCGAAACTCTTCTGAACCAGTGGCTTTGTCAAGATGTCTGCTACCTGTTCCTGGGTCCTGCAATGTTCTAGGACAATTTCTCCATTGTTCACTAACTCTCTGATGTAGTGAAACCTTGTGTCGATGTGTTTCGTTCTCTTATGAAACACTGAATTCTTTGACAAGGCAATAGCTGAGCTATTGTCACAAAAGACCACTGTCGCTTTTGCCTGCTCCTGGCCTAAGCTTCTCAACATCCTTCTCATCCAAACTGCTTGACATGCTGCTGCTGTAGCTGCCACATATTCTGCCTCTGCTGTAGACAATGCTACAATGGACTGCTTCTTGGAAGCCCATGAAATGGCTCCTGAACCCATGTTAAAAACATAACCGGAAGTGCTCTTCCGATCATCTACACTTCCAGCCCAATCGCTATCAGTGTATCCAACCAAATCTGAATGTTCTGAGGCATGATATAAAATTCCAAACATTTTAGTGCCTTTGACATACCTCAAAATTCTCTTTGCTGCCTGCCAATGTGTCTCCTTTGGCCTCTCCATGAACCTGGAAATCAAACTAACAGCATACATAATATCAGGCCTAGTTGCTGTTAAATACATAAGGCTGCCCACAATGCTTTTATACAAACTAGGATCAAAATCCTTGTTGCTGTCCTCTCTGCTGAGCTTTAATCCCATCACTGTGGGAGTGATGGCTGCCTTGCATTCTTGCATCTTAAATCTGCCCAAAACTTGATTTACATATCTTGCTTGAGATATAAAAATTCCTTTTTCATTTTGATCTACTTCTATGCCTAAGAAGTATCTCAAGAAACCCATGTCAGTCATTTCAAATTCATTCTTCATGACTGATTTAAAATTCTCAATAAGATAAATATCATTTCCAGTGAAAATAACATCATCTACATATAAGACAACAATTAAAATTTTACCATCCTTTTCCTTGATGTAGACTGTGGGTTCTCCTTCACATTTGTCAAATTCATTCTCCAATAGATATGAATCTATCCTGCTGTACCATGCTCTTGGCGCTTGCTTCAGCCCATAAAGAGCTTTCTTCAATTTGCACACTTTGTGCTCTTCTCCTTTCTTCTCATATCCGAGAGGCTGTTCCACATAGACCTCTTCCATTAACACTCCATTTAGGAATGCTGATTTCACATCCATTTGGTAGACTTTCCATTTGTTTTGAGCTGCTATGGACAGCACTGCTCTCACGGTTTCCATTCTTGCAACCGGTGCGAAAGTCTCCTCATAATCTCTCCCATACTGCTGCTTGTACCCTTTGACAACCAGCCTTGCTTTATGCCTTTCAATCTTGCCTTCAGCATTGCTCTTGGTCTTGTAGACCCATTTCACACCAATGACTTCTTTGCCTTTCGGTAGCTCAACCAAATCCCATGTTTTGTTCCTCTCTATGGCATTCATCTCCTCATCCATAGCTTCTATCCATTTTCTATCTTTAATAGCTTCTTCAAAATGAATAGGATCATCAACATGACAAAACAAGGCAAATAAGGAATTCATTCCTTCTTCATAAATTTCACTTAGATTTCTAAACTTCTTACCTCTTTCACTTGGTGTGCAAGTGCTTGAAGATGCACTTGAATTTCCTCCTTGTGGTGTGCTTGGAGAAGCATTCTCATTGATCCTCAATGGTGTACCTTGCTGTCCTTGTGTTGGTGCTGCTGTTTGGGGATTCATTTCAGCCACCTCCTCTTCATCCTCATCATGAGACAAACAGTTTTTAACATTCACTGTTTTCTCTATGCTTCCATCCCAAGCTTCCTCTTCAATGAATTGAACATCCCTGCTGACAAAGAACTTCTTGGTAGATGGAATGTACAGCCTGTAGGCTTTGGATTCATCACTGTATCCAATGAAGATGCATTTCTCCCCTTTGCTGTCCAACTTCCTCCTTAGTTTATCTGGTATGTGTGCATAGGCCACACACCCAAAAACTCTCATGTGGGTGACTCCTTGCTTTCTCCCACTCCATGCCTCTTCTGGCACTTTGTTCATGACTGCCTTTGTAGGACACCTGTTCAAAATATACACTGCACAATGCACAGCTTCAGCCCAATACTCATTTGGCAAATGCTTTGCCTTCAACATGCTCCTTGCCATCTCCATGATGGTTCTGTTCTTCCTTTCAGCAACTCCATTTTGCTGTGGGGTGTACCGAGTTGTGAACTGTTTATGTATTCCATTTTCTCTACAAAACTTTAGGAATTCATTTGAGATATACTCACCTCCTCTATCAGTTCTCAATACTTTTATGTGCAGCCCGCTTTGGTTCTCCACAAGTGCTTTGAAATTTTGGAATTTCACAAACACTTCACTTTTGTTTTTAAGGAAATATGCCCAAGTCTTCCTTGTAAAATCATCAATGAATGTTAAGAAATATAGGCTGCCAGCTAATGATGGAGCTTGCATTGGTCCACACAAATCTGAGTGGATAATCTCTAAGGGTGCCTTTGCCCTTATGCTTTTCCCTGATGGAAAACTCTCTCTATGTTGTTTGCCCAATATACAGCCTTCACAAAGGCTATCCGGCTTCTCTATCAATGGTAATCCTCTTACCATTCCTTTTCTGCTCAACAAATTTAGACCTCCAAAATTTAGATGCCCGAATCTCAAGTGCCATAACCAATTCTCATCCTTTGGCACGCTTTGGAAGGCCTCTTGGGTGACTGCTGCCATTTCCTTCTTGTTCTTCAAGTCTGCCCTGATCCGGAGAGGGAACATCCTGTTCCTTGTCATCTTCACTTCAGCAATGCATCTTTTGCTGGGTGGTATGTCCATGATGGTGCACACATCATTTACAAAATAAACATTGTAACCCTTTTGGATAAGTTGTCCAACACTCAATAGGTTACATCTCATTCCGGGGACATAGTAGACATCTGCTATGGTTTTCTTTTCTCCTTTCTTTGTAAATATTTTTACCTCCCCTTTTCCCATAACAGACACTTTACTATCAGTTCCTAGTGTGACCTCTGATTTCAAATTCTGATTTAAGGCTGAGAAGAGGGCTACATTCCCTGTCATATGGTTGCTGCAACCTGAGTCTAAAAACCAAATATCTTCACTATGTGTTTCAGCCATGTTACAAGCTAACAGGACATTTTCTTGACTGCTGTTTTCTCTTGTAACATTTGCATTTTGTCTGCTGTTCATATCATGCTGTTTCTTTCTACAATCACTAGCATAATGTCCATACTTTTTGCAATAATAGCATTGAACATTAGATTTATCATACCTTTGTCCTTGAGCCTGATAATGATCTCTTTGTTGGCTGCTGCCTTGACCTTGGTTCTGATTTGGATTGCTGCCTCTTCCTTGTGCATTTGCTGTGCTGTTCCTTCCTCCTCTGTTCTGGCTTCTGCCTCTTCCTCTTTTGCTTCCTTTGCCTTGACCTCTTCCTCTTCCAAAGGACATCTGGGTCTTGAAGGCTTGCTCAAGGGATGAGTTTTCATTCCTACTCAACCTCTGCTCATGAGTTATCAGTGATGCATGTAGCTCATCAACTGAATATATTGAGAGATCCTTTGTCTCTTCAATGGTGGTGACTATGGCATCAAACCTTGAGGGTAAGACCCTCAATATTTTCTCCACTATTCTTCTATCTTCAATTGTTTCTCCATGAGTTCTCATTTGTGTGATTACACCAATCACATGAGTGAAGAATGAGTCAATGTTATCTGACTCCTTCATGTTCAAGTTTTCAAAATCCTTTCTCAGCATTTGCAATTTTGCTGTCTTCACTCTCTCCATGCCTTGATAGGCAGTTTTTAGGGTTTGCCATGCATTGTGTGATGTTGTAGCTGCTGCTATCCTTGGGAATATACTCTGGTCCACTGCTTGATACAACAAGACAATGGCCTTTGCATCCTTCTTCCTATTGAGCTTCAGCTGATCCTTCTCTCCCTGAGTTAATGCATTGAACTCAGTTTCATCTGCTGGTTCCTCAAACCCATATTCTACTAGTTCCCATATATCTTGAGCGATGAACAAAGCTCTCATGGTTATAGACCAGTAGTCATAGTTCTTCCCATTAAAGTGTGGGAGCTGGGTGTTGAACATACCCATGCTTGTGCTTGCCATTCCTTGCATCTTGAACTATGGTTTTAAATCCTTGACTGTGATTTTTTTTTTAAAAAACTGACTGTCTTCAGCAATAACAAGAGAAATGCTTTTGGGGAATACCTGAATCCTTCGCTGTCTGAGTCTTCTAACTGCCTGAGAGGTTTTGCTGCAGCTACAACCTTCTCCCTTCAGCTTCTTTAACTTCTTTAAAGAGCCTGAACCTGCTCTGATACCACTGTTGGGTATTTTTAATGGAGAAATACCAAAACCAAATAAAATAACCACTACAGAGACAATGCTCTGTTTACTCTGTCCAGGATCTTTTGACAGAAAACCTCTTAGAAACAAAATGACTCAGATGACACCATTAAACTGACACAAAGCATTTCTATTCAAAAATATATTGCCTCATACATATTCATCCTCTGTTACTAAGAGGGATTTACCACTGTAAAATCTTTTTAACATTCACTGCCTGTGAAAAACAACTTACTGTTGTAATAAAAGTTTACATAAGTTTACTGCTGTAAACAAAATTCACACAGGCTTACAAAAATCGCTCCACCATTTCCTTTATGCACTGCTGTGCAAAACCACACATGGTTTTCGCTATACCTCAGTTTTACGATAGCAAACACTTAAACATTACAACCTGTTCATATATTTTTTTTACACACTGCTGTGCGCAGTCACCACAACACCAAAACTACTACACGTAAAACTTCTTTTTACGACATACATAAAACATATATAAAAAAAAAACTATATTAAATACATGCCCATAACGATATTAAATGGGCCTCACCTAAATCTATATAAAACATATATAAAAGATATATGGGACTTATGCCCATTACCAAAATTAAACATATGCCCATGACTAAAATTAACGCCTCCACCTAATATCTACGAAGACACATTAAAAACATTGAATTCCTCCTACGGCGGTCAACCCATAAACCTTTTACTCCACGTAAAAATCGATTTGACGTGGGCCTGTGCACTTTCCGGAGATCGACGGTGAAGATTTCGTGCCCAGATCACTTGGCTGATCCAACGAGGTTCGCACACCAACCTCGGGCAAAACAAACGAACTTTACTGTCCGGGGAAAATGGTTTTGGGGGGTTCGTACAAGAGACGCGTGGCGACAGGTGAGAGTGTTCGGAGGGCTCCAAGGAAAAACAGCCTTTGTCAAAAGGCGGTGCGATATCCCTTCAGCCGGTTTGTGGTTTTGCTGAAAACCACCGCGCGCTGTAAAATTACAAATTTAACAATAAACCAGGTAAATAAACTTTTATCTATATAGAAAACAATAAACCACGTAAATAAACTTATTTCACATAAATATCAAAAAAAACATTTATTATTATAAACTTTCCATTACCCAACTCATAATTGAGCTAATTGTTATCCACATTAAACTTACATAGAATAAAATCCCATCTCTTTTTAACATCTAAAACAACACCCTAAAATCAAGTCATAATTAACCTAACAGTTATCCACATTAAACTTACGTTATCCACATTAAACTTACATAGAATAAAATCCCATCTCTTTTTAACATCTAAAACAACACCCTAGATAGAATAAAATCCCATCTCTTTTTAACATCTAAAACAACACCCTAAAATCTATCACCTAAATTCTATTTCATACCTGAATCAAATTTCTAACATGTGATTTTCTCTGGTTGGTTAAACTCCATGTGCTTCGACTAATTCACCACCTCATTCCTAAAAATATATTTCCCATTACCATTTTCAAGGCATTCAACCCACCACTAAACTGAATTAGCTTAACTTTAGCATCATTGATGAGTTTATTCCTAGATTCAGGAAACCTCGATATCTTATTGCTTGTTCCACTAACACTCCAATCCATACCATGAGATCTACAAGTTGAACTACTTTTTCGTAGACATCAACCAATCAAGGTAGAAGCTCATTACCCTTTTATGACAATGAAAACCCAATCTCAAACCATTATCGCTAGAAAGTCCAATTCAAACAGGCTTTGTTAAGTGCCCAAGCTTACATGAATATCCAAGTCGAACAGACTCTGTTAAGTGCTCATGTAAGACTGTTAAGTGCTCAAGCTTACATGAAGAAAAAACAGTGATACAGAAAAACATGTCTGAGATTTATTCCAGACAATTTTAATCTGGAGAACCAACCAACTTGGAAATTTTTAATAGGGAAAACCAACTTCAAAAGCATCGTTAGCATCTTTAGCATTTGACCAATTATACGAAGCTAGCAGCTTCAAACACATTACAATGTACACAATAAGCTACTTAAATAAACTCATTCTGATGGATAAGTTGAATTAACACTAACACAGCTAATATGCAGCCAGTAAATACCCGATGAACGAGGGAGCACTATCCTCATACACCATTTCGAAGGAAAAAAAACACAAAATGAATACATAATCACTGGAAAGACATATGCTACAGTCTTTTGAGTTTCCTCAACTAAAAACAACTAAAGAACCTGAGGACTTTTTTCACCATGGGAAGACGAAGAAGCACAAGGGCAGTGGATGTAAAAGGAACAGCAAGTATCTGTACACCATAGATAAATTACAGCAATTCATCAATTCTTCGACAACGATAAAATATGACCAAAAGTAGAATCTATATGACCAAGTTTCGAAACTGCTCGCACGCATCTCTGGTTGCGGCAACCGCCCTGGATTTGGCGATCCGAAGCTCGACGTCGGCTTTCGGCTTCTCGAATATTCGAGCGTCACGAGAAGCAGCTTCGACACCTGAAAGCTTGGGTTTCTTGGGTTTCGGCCTAACCCTAGAATTTCGCAGAACGCCGGTGGACTGCCATAGCCGACCTACATGATATCTCCATCGCTTTTTCTTGGAACTTAAATTTCGGTTGTTCTGTAACCGCTCGGTGGAATCCTGATAAGGGCTTGCAACAAGTTTTTCATACTGAAGAGGGACGAAGGCTTCATCTTCGCCTAATGAATCGGGCCACTGACCAAGTGACGATGTATTTGAGCAAGTTACGAGCTTTTTGAAAGAACCCCAGGCCTTCGCCCTCAACAGCTTTAACTTCTTTTTCCTCATTCCTGTGATTAAGGGCATTTTTAAATCAGCCGCGGGATATATGTTGCGTCGGGGTTATGTTTTTCATTTTTTTTTCAAAATGTCGGTAACCAATGTCGGTTCGGCAAAATTCCGCTCCGTGTTATATTTTGACTGGTGGATGTTTTAACTTTGTGTAGTTGTTTTTTTCCTAAATGTCGGCAGTTTTGGCGGTCGACAAATTCGGGCTTCCCCATCGCTTCACTTTTTTTAGGAATCGTCGGTGGAGAAACACATGCTCACATCACCTTTGTTTTTAGTTAAAAAACAAATATATACTGTAATCAACCTTAATTGCAGTTAAATTAAGTTCAAATTAGTGTGACATTGGATTGATTGAATTTTAATTTTACTTTGGGAATAGTGTCATTTTTATTATTAGTTTATTTTCCCACTCCTCTTTGTTTTTCATTATGAAATTTGCGTTTTTAAGGGTTAATACTTCATATTATAAATAATATAGCAGCGAATTGTTTGAGGATTCGTTGTATTTTATTGAAATTATTATGCATTTGATAAATTAAAAAAAACCATTTTATCTGGGATGGTTTTTTGAATGATTTTTTTTTTTTTAACAATTTTAGTTTAACTAATAAGAGGCCGGACCCCAAATGGGGTGACACTTTTTGGCAAGCTCCATCGCTTGCCAAAAAGTGCCACCAAGTATGGGAGAGGACCAAATTCATCATATAGTAAGATGGGGTCCCTCCTTGATGGAGCCCCATCACCCCACCTTCCAACCAAACATCCACCAACCCCACCCAACCTTGTTGGGTTATCTTTTTCATCCTCCAACCAGAGTCAACCAGATTAAAATTTAATCTCTGCCCTTCGGCCACCAGAACCTCTGCTTGTGTTCCTGAACCCTCAGCCCCTTCGACCCCCGCTTGCATGGGGCCCCTTCGACCCCACCCTATGCTTCTTTGATTTTTTAGTTTAAATTATTGGCTTCAACCCTACAACACTAGAGCCTTCGGCCTAACACCTGAGCCTTTGGCCTTTATGGGATATTAACCCCTACAAAATTGGGCAAAACCCACCCTACAAGGTTATCTTTTATAAAGCGCCTACCAGCGTCAACAAGATTAAAATTTAATCTCCTCCCTTCAGCCTACCAAATCGAGCGTAGGGTGGGTATAGAAAAAGGAACAAACTTCCCATTACACACTCCTCCACAACCTTATCTGAACGGGTGATGTTAGGGAGCCAAGGGACTGCCTTGCCTTAATGGGAGGTTTACCACATGGTGGTAAACGAACGTGTGGGCCTGGAGGGGACAAACATGACTCTCAACCCCATTTCTGAGGGTGTCCATCATGGTTAGGGCTGATGGAAGGCTTTCCAAGATCAATCGACTCCACAAGCCGTCAAGGAGCATGTGGTTCCATGGGGCTTGCGCATCAACCTAGCCTTGAAGGTTAGGGTAGAAGGAAGTTGGCTTGCCAAGTGATAGATGACTCCACAAGCTCAATGAGGATAATAGCATGTGGGTCCATGGGGCCAGCTCCTCCACCCAACCAATGACCAAGCCACCAACTGTCCCTAGACTGTCTCGCCCGATGGGCATAGCAAGACTCAAACCTACAACCAAAGGCTCTACCATCTAAGCTATACGCCCAATTGATTACGGATGAGCCATCCGATTCTTATACCTAAAGAGTGTCTCTGATGGGTAATGCATTTAAGTAATTTGCATATTATTGTTGAAAGCTAAAGGAGACTCTTTATTGGTATTTGAAGATGTTGATTCATGAGCATGCTTCAAAATACATAGAGATATCTTTGTTTACCAATTGCCTATTTGTAGGGGTTACTGTTTCCCTATTGAGTCCTCATGAGTCTGATGAATAACGACAATCTTATCCTTATTCCCCCAAATCATAACATCATTAACACCCTCATCTTCTTAGTCAAAGATAGAATAAGTCTTGCCCTCCATATGGGGCAGGAAACAAGGTTTATCTATTATGTATTATGATGATTCTTGTTGGGATTTTACTAAGGGAAAGAATTTTATAAATGGCCAATGGGGTAGGACACAAGGTTTATCTATTATATATTATGATGATTCTTGTTGGGATTTTACTAAGGGGAAGAATTCTATAAATGGCCAGTTTGTAGACAGTGTCAACACCGAAATGCATTATTCTCGTAATCCAAAGATTCAATGGGACCAATGGTAATCTTTGATTTTTAAATTTATTTGATTTGGCAGCCCTTTGATGATATCAATTTACACACATATTATGTCATAGGTGTGCAAGCGAAGATGTCCTTGAGAAAGATCTGTGGAAAGGAAATGACCTAAGGAGATTCCAATATCCTGAAAAATTGAATAGTGCCATGGGGGGCAAGTATATTAGGAAGTCGAACCCATATTGGAAGCTTGGTAAAACTATTGCAGAGAGTTGAAATCCAAAAACCAATGGGTTATAAACAAACTTGCTTTACTGAGAACCAAGGCCCATGAATTAGGGTCTTCTGGTAATATCTGATTAAACAAAACACACTATAAAAAATCCTTTTCAGCATAAGATGACATTACACTTCTTGGTCCAGGACAAATGAATCCACTTATAAATATCCTATGAATGATTCCATAAGCCATTGAAGCAACAGATGAGGTCTGCCACAACATAGATCTCAAATAAGTCCTCTAGATTTCAGTGTGAAATTTACAAAGAGGCCATAACCTTTGCTTTGTCCACCTGGAACAACTTAGGAGCTACCTAAGGTTGATGAGAGTTGGGACCTATCCTTAGGGCATCCTTGAAAGACATGGGCTTTGATGTAGAAGATGCCCCTCCACCCCTGGATCCATCATTCAAGCAAGTAACGAGAGAGATAGAGGCATCCTTGTTAATGTCATAATCTCTCAGTACCAATTCCATCTTAAGTTACCTTCCTTTGTAGAGGAGCCTTAATAAACCCACCGAAATTCCTGTTAATTCTTGTATCTTGGTTGCAAGTGTGAGTACAACATCAACTTCATTGACCCTCATGCAGAGGGACTCTCCAAAGAGAGACTTGACAAATATTGGTAATTTTTGGAGATCAATATCCCCAATTCCTTCCTCATTTGGCTGGTGTGTCTTGTCAAACACATCGCATACCTTTTCTCCTTTATCACTCTCGAGGTGAGCTTCTCGTTCTAGCTTTTTGACAAACGTTTTGCAGGAAGTCATCCCTTCAATGGCCACTCTAGGACATTACTTGGCTCCCATATAGACATCACCACTAGGGTTGTACCCATTGACATTCGAGTCATAGCCCACATAGACATCACTACTGGGACGAAAAACCCCCATGCCCTTGGGCTCTCAGCCACTAACGTTGGTATTGTTTTTGAAATTAAGACCCCCAAATGATGCCCTGTTATCCTCAATCATAGACATGTTACTAGACGAAGGTCCAAGAGTGAGGAAGGCGAACACTCCATTCTCTACCCTGCTGTGACACCTCCACTCAAACCTTATGTGACTTTGCTGCTAAGACACAACTAATTAATTTACATTTCATAAATTATATTAATTATTAAAAATGAACAATTGTTTTTTGCTATTTAGAGGAATTTTTAGTTGGACTAGTCTCGTATTTTCGACTCCAACCACTACTACTATGTCAACTCCAATTACTACCACTAGAACCTCTAAATAGGTGCCTATCAATTCCAACTGCTACCACTATAAACACTAGGTAGGTTCCTCTCGATTACAATCGTTTCCACTATAACCTTATATTCTTAAGTATACCCCTTCTGCAGACACATGTGAATTGGGGGATTTGAACCTCGAACCTTGTCACACATAAAACTTCATTTTCAAGGCTCTTTTAAGCCATCCCCAATTCTTGCTGTGAGGTATTAAAAATGATGATTTTTATTTTAATTGAATTTTATAATTCTATAATATACAATACTTAAGTTTTATAATATTTTACTTTTAAATAATGTGTATATAACTTGGATGAGTTTAATGTTTAAAAATGTGTTTTTTTTTTCTTTAAAAAATTATAAATTCAAATTTAAATGAATTAAATAAACAAGATAAATACAAATTTAAGTTATATTCCAAAAACAAGACTATAACATAGTACGAAGGAGTTGTATAATTCCTTTGGTTCTTAACCTAGAGTTAACCATATATTTTAGCTTTAAAAAAAAAAATGTTCTTTAAATAAAATTTCATATCAATTTTAGTTGATATATATATATATGTGTGTATTATAAAACATCCATAAATAATGTGAAGGTCGCAGGTTAAAATCTAGTCATGTTAAGCGGGCTGTGATTCCTAAGTGATTTTGACAACTTAGATGCCCCTAAGTCACGGTTTAAGCATGAAGTCATCTCTGGAGGACGCAGACAACTTAACAAACATAAAAAAGCAAAATTTTATATCAAGTTGAGAAATAAAATTATTATAAGTAAAAGATTCTTTTACTTTCACTTTTTAGGATTAAAAATATATATTATTCTTATGATCAATAAAAATATTTTAATACAAAACTTAAATAAACTATTTCAACATTCATGTTAACTAATATATTTTAATATGAATACACATATATGTATAATTAAAAAAAGGCATAATATATATATATATATATATATATATATATATATATATATATATATATATATATATATATATATATATATATATATATAAACCATAATACAATATTTTAATATTGAAAGAGAAAAAGTAATTAAAATATATAAAAGTTAATCACTTTCTAATAAAAGAGGGGTGTAATTATTAATATAAAACTGATATGTATCATTAAAATAATAATAATAAATTAAATACAAATTATAAATCAAATGTTTTAATATACACTAGGATTTGCACCAGATGTTGCAAAGGAAAGGCCGTAAGGCATAAATTGAAGAACACAAATACAACACAAGAATACTTTGATAAAGAATAAAAATATATTGAACGCTCAAATCAATCCCCCATTAACTGGAACCATTTAGTAGACATATCTTTCAACATTAGGATTATACACAATGATCAAGAAATTTCCCATATACAAACAACACCTTCCACAACAACCTTTTGTCACATCCACATTTTAAAAAATTCCTTGGAACGTGATTGGAATCTCCCATATTGCCTTTTTCATTATGTAGATAAATCTTCCATATTGTTATTTTCATCATGAATATTGTTAGTTCATTGTTGTAAAGTGTTATTGTGTTAAGTTCCAAACTCCATGATAACCTCCAGTCAAAAGAACTATAAATCCATTATACCATACCAGTTATACCAGAGACATCCATATTCTCTTCCAGTTAAAGAAGATAGCTGAACAAACTGTACTTCAACCTTTAAATAGGAATAAGTCATACCAACAAGTGCCGATATCTGGGTGAATGAGTCCCAATGCATGTTCTTCTGATGTGCAACTAATGTAACTGAGCAATACAAGAAGCAGTTCTTAGAAGATTTCCTCCCACACAGACCTTTTTCAGAAATGGAAGATCTAAGATGTCAAACACACAAATCTTGGATAAGAACTAAAATTTTCTCCCTAGTTTGCAGGCTTTCAAAATAACATTTACTTCTACACCACCTTCTTCCAAATTTCAACTAATTCAATGGAGAGTGAACTGCTTGACTCATAACAAAAAGCCAGTAATCCTGGGGGACACAGGTTGCATAGGTCATTTAGAGCAACCCGTCCTGCATGACAGGCAGTTTATTGGATTCCCACTAAAACAATTACTTTCTAAAATTTACTTAGCTGTTTGAAGTAGGCCTATAATTAAGACCCATCGAAATTAATTACTATTCATAATTTCTTCCATGGGCTGTAGAGGGATTGCTAACTAATTAGAGTCATAAAACCTTAATGAAGCAGACAAGACTCCAGATGGTTCATTGAAGCAGACCGTCAGGATATACAACATTTGGAATAGGAATCTTGGAGGAATAAACGTGGTTGTGAATTACAAATCACCATCAGATGGTTAAAAAGGCACTTTGTGATTTTGAATTCTCTTTGTTTTTGTTGCTCTTCTACATGGATGTAATAACGACGTGGGATATTATTAATGGCCATTCGGAATCTATCGGAGTAAAAACTTTTTTATGGTGATTTGGTTGTATATTAGCCATGTAGCATTGGGTAGAAGGTAGACAATTAACAATTTATCTAATATTCTTTTCTTCCCTCCTATAATACTGAAATACCAAACCTGAAATCTAAAGAGAAAACAAAAAAGCAAATACCTTACCCTTTCCAACTGAAACCCTAGTCTAGTCCACTTACTTTTGTAAGCCACTAAACTGAAGATGAATGGTACATGCATACCAATTGAGGTACCCCAAACAATCAGACCTGCCCACTTTTAGCTCAAATTATTTTTGATGTACCTTAAAAATTATTTTTCCCGAGGATGTTAACTTGAATACCATATCCTTCCAGTTAAGTTTCATTTCTCTATGTAATAGAATTTTCATTTGAACCATCACGGGAAAGCTTTGTTAATAAAGTCTGGGCTTCTTTTATTCTACCTGCACTGTGAAGAGTATCAACCAAAATCTTGCATGACTCTGTATCTGGAGCACATCCTTAAGATGTCGATTGATTAAAGGGCTTCAAAGATTCATTAACATTGTCTGACCTACAAAGTGCACTTATAAATACACTACAAATGTCACTATCTACAATGTAATCCTTGTCAAGCAATAAGCTAACAAACATATATGCTTCAGGCACCTGCTGCTTTGAACAAAAGCCATTTATCAAGGTACTACAGGTATTGATCTCAGGAAAGTAATCTTCTTTTAACATTGCACGCAAAAGCTTCAATGCTTGCAACATCTGGCCTTTCTTAGAAAAGCCCTCAATTAGAGTCTTGTATGTTTCAAGATCAGGAACCCCTCTATTTTTCACCACATCATCAAGGACTGTATTGCTTCATGCAACATGTCCTCTTTACAGAGGGCACGCAACACGTGTATAGATAGCAGTATCAGGTGCATTTCCGATTTTGCACATTCCATCCAGAACTATTTTTGCCTTTGAAGCCTTGCTTTCCTTGCACAACCAACCAATAACAGCAGAGCCATTCTCAAGCCCAAGACTAAAACCCTTCTGTGACATCTCATCGAAAATGTGTAGAGCTTTCTCTGCATCTCCCTTTTTGCAGTACCCCATAATCATTGCAGTATAGGTGGTGGCATCTGGTGGATGACCTTTACAAAACATTGTCTTCATAAGCTCCTCGGCTTCTGACATTACAAAGCCCACACAGGACAGTGTTGAAAGCAACAAAATTAGGCATGCAGCCCTTTGTGGGAATTTGATTCAACAGATTTCTAGCCTTATCATCTCCCCTTCCTCACAAAGAGCACTAATTAGTAAATTGTAAGTTCGAATATTTGGCACAATTATTTTTTCAAGCATCTCATCAAAAACCTTGATACCATAATTTACTGTGCCTCTACTGCAATGCCCAGAGACTATACTCCCATAAGCGATGGCATTTCGACACAATTCCTTCTTCGTCATCTCCTTCAATACCTCACAGGCATCTTCAATCTTCCCGTCTACACAGAGACCTTTGATAATGGTACTATAAGTCACGACATCAGCTTTCCCACCGCTGAGCAGTGTTTGAGTCATCATATTCTTGGCCTTCTCAATGTTGCCCGCATTGCAGAGGCCATTGATGACAGCATTGAAGGTCAACACATTGGGCTGACAATCATCCTTTATCATCTGCTCCAAACATCGGCGTCACTGCACATAGTATTGTTGTCCATTAAGTCAAAAAAAAGACACTGCAATTCAATTTACAGGAATGGAGCTATGTCAATGAAATTAAATCCATTAACCTATAGTCAGAGTGATCGAATGCAAAGAGTTCGAAAATAATTTTACTAGAGCCAAATGGTGTGCCCCTGGGCATAAAACTAAAACTGAGATTCCTTTTGTATAAAGATAAGATTGATGACTTAAGGATCCATACCTTCATGTATAAAGTAGGGTGCATCATGGCTGCTCCTGTCATTCTGGGACTTAGAGCCCGAGTGCTTACAAAGAATCATTGTAACTAACTCTGCATAAATGAAGGGCTGCACCATAATAGAAGATCCAAACTCCATGATAACCTCCAGTCAAAAGAAGAACTATAAATCCACTGTACCATACCAGTTATACTAGAGGCATCCATATTCTCTTCTAGTTAAAGAAGATAGTTGAACAAACTGTACTTCAACCTTTAAATAGGAATAAGTCATACCAATAAGTGCCGCTATCTGGGTGAATGAGTCCCAATGCATGTTCTTTTGATGTGCAACTAATGTAACTAAGCAATACAAGAATCAGTTCTTAGAAGATTTCCTCCCACAGAGACTTTGTTCAAAAATGGTAGATCTAAGATGTCAAACACACAAATATTGGATAGGAACTAAAATTTGCTCCCTGGCTTGCAGGCTTTCAAAATAGCATTTACTTCTACACCACCTTCTTCCAAATTTTAGCTAATTCAATGGAGAGTGAACTGCTTGACTCCTAACAAAAAGCCAGTAATCCTGGGGGACACAGGTTGCACAGGTCAGTGAGAGCAACCCGTCCTGCATGACAGGCAGTTTATTGGATTCCCACTAAAACAATTACTTTCTAAAATTTACTTAGTTGTTTGAAGTAGGCCTACAATTAAGACCCATTGAAAGTAATTACCATTCAGAATTTCTTCCACGAGCTGTAGAGGGATTGCTAACTAATTAGAGTCATAAAACCTTAATGAAGCAGACAAGACTCCTTAAAAGAGAAAAAGTAATTAAAATATATAAAAGTTAAACACTTTCTCATAAAAGAAGGGTGTAATTCTTAATATAAAATTGATATGTATCATTAAAATAATAATAATAAATTAAATACAAATTATAAATCAAATGTTTTAATATACAAAATTATATATATAATATTATGGTGTAATTATAAATATATTAATAACTTAAAAAATATTTTAATATAAATAATGTAGTCCATAAATAAATTATTATAATACTCGTGAATAATGAATTATTATAATACTCGTGAATAATGTTGTGTATATATATTATATATATGGTTAATAACAAAATAAAAATTATGTTTATACTATATATAAAGTAATTACAAAAATAATTTTTAATGTTTAAAATATTTCAGATAGTTTAAATTCTATATTTTGATTTTTTCAAAAGTATATAATATTTTTCAATTAATTTAAATTGGCTATTATTTTTTTATAAAATATCATATAATTCAAAATTCAACTTTTTATAAATCAAACAGACAAAAATTTAAATTACATAATCTACACCATCCAAATATCCAAAAATTAGAAAATATTAAATCCACCTTAAACAATATTAATTTTATAAATACCTTAACCACAAATATTTCATATAAGATAACCGTGGATATTTATAAAGGTAGGGCTTTCATCGGGCCATGCCCACGAGTAAATGCATAAGTACATCCTGCCATTGAAGTATCATTTCTGTCACACCTATGATAACATTATAATAATTAAACATTAATTATGAAAATGTACACAATGTCTATAAGATTTAAAAAAAATATTCTGATATTTTTTTATATAGACCAGTAATGTGTTTAAAAGTTTTAATATGAATTAGTAGAAATTTATTTTAATTCTAAATTTATTAGAGGTGTGTAAAAATCAAATTAGACCAGTAATGTGTTTAAAAGTTTTAATATGAATTAGTAGAAATTTATCTTAATTCTAAATTTATTAGAGGTGTGTAAAAATCAAATTTCAAAATTTTTTGAGTTATAATTTTTTTTCAAGTTTTTCATTCTAAAAAAATTATACTTCAAAAAATTTAATATTTTAATGTTTAAAATATATCTATATTGGTTATAAAATTAATTTTATTTAGTTTTATTTTATCCTCCTTGATTATTGAGTGAGGGATGCATCTTATAACTCAGTAAAAGGATATATATAATTCTTTTGATGCTCAACCTGAAATTGATAAATATCCCTTTTAAAATAAAATTAAAATATTTACTAAATAAAAAACAATGTTGACCATAATAAAGAAAAAAATCAAAACATATATTTGGCTAGTTTTAATTAAAAGCATTACAAAAACTTATTAATCTTAATCTTATTTTTGGTTCATTGTGCTCCATGGGTTTGCTTTGTTACCTCTGTTATCATATTTGATATTATAACTCAATATGAAAAAGATTTGTAATTTCTTTTGTGCTCAACATAGAATTGGCATATGGTATGTGTGTATAGAATATAAATTTATATCATCTTTGTATAAGTAAAAGATATAAAATAATTAGGAATGAAAAAATCTTATATTTACACTTTCCAATTATATATTTCTTCATTATTTATAAAATATTTCAATAAAAATATTGAATATAATATTTGAGTATCTATATTAACTAATATACAAAAAAAACCCCAAAAAAAACCAAAAACTTTTTAATGTGGTTCATAATAAAATATTTTGATTTATATTTTAAATAAAACATTCTTCTTTTATTTCTTTTTATATGTATATGAAAGAATATTTGATTTATATATATATATATATATATATATATATATATATATATATATATATATTTCAAGGTGAGTTTGTATATATTATATTAAAAAAGAGTTGTGGTTATTCAAATATTTTATTAATATGTTTTTTTTAAATGAAGTTGTATTTTTTTTAATAGTTATTATGGAGTTGATATATGGTCTCTGTAATTAATAGTTAAGAATATTACTTCAAAGATTGATGCAGGAGCATCCAACACCCTTAGTCAAAGGGAGGAATCCAAAGCGTAGCGAAGAGGAAGATGTGGACCAGGGGAGCAAAACAGGGAAAAATCTGTTTTAAAACAGATTTAAAGATGGAATGGATAAAGTCTCAAGGAGACTTATCAATGTAATCTACCATGTGTTATATGCATGTATGTGAATTAGTTGAGAGATTTGAGGAAGGGATATGATCGGATCCTTCACAGTGATCTGATCCAGTGTTCCTTTAGATAGATATATTCTGCCACCTATGCATGCATTATCAAGCTTTAAGGGCTTTTGTTGGAGGATTGATCAAATCCTTCCGTGATCCGATCCAACACTTCTTATATATAAGAACCTGTGCGTTCAAGAGGGATATAGAGTAGTAGATAGACAAGATGTAGTCGAGAGGAGAATTGCTGCGAAGGCTGAAATGCCTTAGGATTGTAATCGTATTGCATTAATATAATATATGTGTGTTTATGTTGAATTGTGCGCCTGTCTATGTTTCATATATATATGCGTTAATGGTTTCTTTTCCAACTATGTTTCATATGTGTGCGCGAATGGTTTAAATCTCGGTTGCATGCATGTGATCAACCATTGAACACAGTAAGATCGATGGCGATCCAAGATATAGCATTAACTGTTATATATATGAATGTTGTATGTGAACTGGTGTATGGCAGAGGAACTGGCTTTAAAGCACAGATTCCATCAAATCGGTGAGATCAAGCCAAGGAGGAATAGTGATGAGATGAAGTATCGACTACCCAGGGCTGTTGGATCTTATAGATCAACAGCTAGGATCATATCACATCGGCAGAGCCCTTAGGGTGTTATCGTAACTGACCATCATCGCAAAGCGATCAACGATAAAGTGATGGCCTCTAGACCATCGAATCCCAAGTCCAGATCGACGGCTTAGATAGGATCGGTGCATATCAGAAAGGAAGGTACGAGCAGTAATGGAATTGTAAGGGTTGAGACGCCGATAGCGATCATGCGCTGATCGACGATCGGAGTTGTAGGAAGTCAGCATCGAAACAGAACTGTGAGGAAGCGATAAGAAACGGACCTGATAACAAATATAGGTCCGGGTATATAGTTTTGAAATCCAAACAAAGGTTTCGGAGCAGGATTTCTTTGTTATCCCGTGTATCCCCAATATATGTGTTGGCCAGGGTTTTAAGGCTCAAACTCATGTTTGAAAGCTCTCGATAGTAAATAAAGCCCCGATAAGTTATATGGTGTCAGTCCCATGTAAGTCCACGGTTTAAAGGCTTAAAGCTAAAAATACGCTTCCGAAAGGCTTAGTGGGTCATAACCCACAGGCCTCATATCTGATTTGTGAAGGGAAAGGGATTTTGATTAACCCCCAAAATCTCATTTCCATCAAAGATTTTAATAGTCAAATGGATACGAACAAAATCATCATAAATCTATATTAATTCTAGATATATTAAATGTTTAAATTAATTTTAGATATATTAAATGTTTAAAGGATTCAAATCTCTTAAAATAAAAAATTTCTTTTAAAATATAAAACTTGAAAAAATATTTATCTTTTTGAAAAAAGTTAAAATTAATTTATACTAATATATCATTAAAAAAAATTATTCACAACATATATATCTTTATTGCTTCCATAAAAATGGGTAATTTAAAGCTCTTCATCTAAATATCACACTTTCACAAATCTACAGGAATGGCACCAAGTTTCACCAATTGATCAACATGTCTTCCATTTGTCCTCATTATATCTCTATGTATCATTTAGTTAATCCATCGGCAATTCTCATTAGCTGCCATGGTTCAAACTCAATGATAATGAAATAGGTTTTGCACTAAAAAAGATTACAATGTAAGTAGGATCATGTTTGGCATTGTTTACCATGGTAGATTTAAATTATTTTTTATCTGTTTTATTTAACTTTATAATATCTTAATAGTTGTAGCATTCCCTCTCACCCCATTAGACTTCCCACTTAGACTTCCCACACTGATGGAAAATGTTAATTTAACTAATCCAACCTCCAAGATCTCTCTATGGAAGTGGCATTACAAAATTTCCTTCTCCAAAGTTTGTGAAATTAACTTTGGATAACACTATGATATTCAGTTCATCGAGAGATTTATGATGATATCAATTTTTCTACAATCCGGTCTTTGAATTGAAAGTTGCACCCTTTCAAATATTTACCATTTGACTCTTGGTCTCTACCATGTGGAACTGTGGCAACCGTGTGTGGTGCACATGACCCTACCATATCACCCACGACGCATATGTGGAATTTTCACAACCATAGTCATTCACTCGTGGAACTTTTCCACTTTATTTTAACATGAAGGTCCCACAAAAACCAAACCCCTCGAATAATGCAAGGAATTCCTTTTTATTAAACCCTAAGTGACATTCGGTTGCGCACAAAGTTTGTACTTGGAAAATATATTGGATCCTCGAATCCCCATATCCATCTAAATCACTACATCTCCTTGACCATATCCAGACCTAGCCCACGTGGGCTTTGCACATTCACGCCTTGTCGTCATCCTCGAATACCCCGGATTTTCGGATACATATGTCTCTCGTGAAAATATCCACCTTTGTGCCAAACATTTATTAAACGACCCCACTCAAGATTTTGTAAAAAATCTTGCCTATAGGAAAATCTAGCTCCAACCCTTCAAATCACAAATGAGTCCCACCCTAGATTTAATATTTTCCCTTTCTTCCTTGTAATTCATCCAAGTCAATTCAAATTCAATGCACTCACAAAAGTGCACAAGTGTAAATGGTTTGGATATTCAGACTCACATATACTTCTAACACCCTAAAACGTATATCTAGTTTCGATTCAAAATTCCACCGGCGATTTATTCGATTTCAGACACAAGTCTAATGTTTTACAACACTTCGAAAAACAACTTTGAGGATTTCAGGGACTTCACGTTGGATTTACTTAAATCCTAATGTTACTAAAAAACTAACATTCATAGGAATGAAACCATCATTCCATGCTAACATTCCAGGTATTAATCTTGACCACAATACATCATTGCAACTATCAATGTGCTCGCTAACTAACACAGGAACAAGTCAAATTATGGGTATACTACTCTATGACTCAAATGCAACAACATTTCCCACCCTAAATAGGGTATTTCACATTACTATTAGAGTTAATAATAAATCATGTGTTGCAACATAATGAAAATCAACAATCTTAATCAATCAAGCATACATGGCCATGGCAAGCAATGAAATCCATACATTATAACAAATAATTGAACATATCTAGTTTTCATACAAGACCACGTAAATAAATTTGTAGTTTAGGGACACATAAAAAGCACATACTTTGTATGCCCTCCAAAACCATGAGAACATTCGCATAAGCATCTCATTGTAAATAACTAGGAGTAACATATTCCTCCAGTAACAGTGTTGATATATTCATAGTCATAAACATAACAACAACTTGCATTATCCACCGTGCACGTAAGTGTAAGTAAATTCACTTATTTGTATATATTTTAATGAATGACAACTTAGGGAAGGACTTCAACTCTCCACCCAACTATAGGCCAACTCCACTACAATATTTCTTGCAACTGACCACTCTCGAACTGAATTCAGAGTCTGAGGAGTTAAGTGCTCAAGGGATATTCAGACCATTCAAGTTGACAAAATCATATGGTAATCCATAGCACATAGCGTCTCCACTTCACAACCAGAAGTCCAGGGCACACTATGTCTCCACCCACTAAACACTTCAAGGATCCATAGCACACAATGTTCCACTTGCAAGGCCTTGCAGGATTCCAAAACACATAGTATCTCCACATATCAAACACTAAAGGAGTTTAAAGCCCACGATGTCTTCACTTGATTCACACTATAGAAATCCAGATCTCAGAGTGCCTCCACTTGCTCACCCACAAGAATCTAGAGCACACTATGTTTCCACCTGTTAGATTTCATGGGAATCCAAAGTCCACCCTCAGGGTATCCACTTGTGAAAACACCAAAATAAGTCCTAGAGTACATAGTGTCTCCACCTACTAAGGAGAAGTCCAAAGTCCATTGTGACTCCACCTTCTCAATACAGTGTGCTTCTCTTTACACCACGCTCCTCAGCTTGCTTCCAAGCTCTACACATATATTTGGATTTTTCCCCCTTCTCCCTCAAGTTCCTTTGCTTTAATATCACATTGTAAGTCCATTCTTCCAAGAGTGTCCATCTCTTTGAATGCTCTCTTGTGTGTCTTGCTCAACCGATCTTAAAGTGTGTGTGCCTAAGCATATTACATTGCATACCATTGTTGTGTGTATGTAAGCCTCCCCCACATACTAAGCATAATTCATGTTCTCTCCATTGCATGTTGACTTCTACAACTTGTCCTGTGAGATAGGGACTATATGGGCTCATCCTTTTCTCAAGCATTCCATACTTCACTTTTATGTTGGCACTAGAAAATTCCATTAATTCAATAGGGATATAGGTGGTAAAATAAATGTTGTGTCTTGAGTTTGTACACTCAACACTAAAAACTCCTCCTTATACCTTTGAATCTGGGTCCACCCCTCTAGCTAGTCATTATTTACATTTTCACATTATGTACATGAATTACAATTCATAGTGACATTTATAAAGTTTAGAAAAAGTGTTGTCACAGACCCCACCCCCTTAGAGGAACATTTTCCTTGGTGTTCTATACTCAAACACAACATTCAACAATGTTCTATTCCCAAGCAAAAATTCAACAACGAGATTTATATACACAACTCTTTTTATATGCATTTTTTTTTTGAGACAAAGTTCGGTTGCTATATATTAATCTGAAAAAAAGTGGGCAGTTTGCCATACATAAGATGCTTCCTGAGCATTCTGAATCCAAGGAATTACAAAAAAGTTACTTTCCTTGATTCTTACTGTTGTTTTCCTGCCCCTAAGACTGCTTATACTACTGTAGATTCTTACAAACTGAAAGCCCCAAAATTTACATTTACAAACCATGACTAATCTATGTCTATATGACTTATCTTCCTTGCAGTAGACCCTTCTGGGTCCAGGTCTGGTTCGTTCTGCTTTGCACTAGAAGAGGATGTTGCATCTTTGAATTTTTTATCCATCATAAACTTGAGGATGGATATCTTTTCTTCAGCATGGCTGCATCTGTTATTCAAGCTGCTAAACTGTTCATGCAGGGAATGAACTCTATGCAAGAAGAGATTCATCTCAGCCCTGTATTTCTCATGGAGAATTCTACATTTTTCTTCAAGCCTAGCTTCCAGACTGCGCACTTGATCCTCCAGGGCTTGCTATTGTGCACGCACCTCTTCGAATTCTGCTTGTAAATCCCTGCAATGAAAGCACTGCTCTGGACGCTCCATTGGGTCTGGAAAATAATCGTAGGCGCTAATCAGCTTCTTGTCTCGGTGCCTCTGAGGACTTTTCTTACTTCTGGTGAGGGCCTCCGTTCGCGCAGTGGCAGCACCGCTCTTGAAAATGCAGATACCACTTGAGGATATAACCTCTAGCTTGAAGAGACGACCGCGAACAACTTGGAGAGGTGCAGCTGCTATTCCGCTCTTAAAACTATGAATGTAACTTTCTCCTGTGGGAAGATGAGTCTGGACATCAGGGGCATATAAAGGCTTTTTCGGTTTGCTGTGATGGGAGGAAGGTCTGCGCTTCCCAATGTTCCACCGCACCTTCCAACGCATACCTTGGCCAGGATCTATGCTCTGATGGTTAGGACGATTTCCTTCTGCGTGATGCCTGATTCCCATGCTCTGAGTAGATTTCCTAATCTGGATTCTGATACAAGTCCTTTCTACCTTACCTGTACTGTCCCCTGCGCTATTGATTTGCCTGCAGTCATGGATTCTGTTGATTACGTTTCCCCTAACGTTGACTAGCTGCGTAGTTCTCATGGTAAAGGTTGGAAGGATGAGATGTTATTACAACTAAGGTTGCCTTTGGAGCGTTCACAGGCCTTGTTGGCGTACTTGTCAGCATCTTTATTTAGTCCACGTAATATATGGTAATATCGGACCTCCTCCAGCAAGTCGTGAAGGATCTGGTTCCTACAGTTGATTTGCTGCAGTAGGGTGTTTGGCGTGCTCTGCCTTTGCACCATGAGTCTGATGATGATTGCTGAATCGCCGAAGACTACCACCTTCTTAATTACTAACTTGATCAGTTGGGTGAGTCCTTGGAACAAAGCCAATCCTTCTGCCCTGTTATTGGATAGTTCTCCCAGCCCCCATTCGAAATGAAGAATGGTCTCGCCATTGGCATTGCAGATAAGACCCCCTGCACCTGCTAGGCCAGGATTTGATTTTGAGGCGCCGTCAAAGAACATGTAGAACCTATTGCAGTTGCTCAGCCAGAGTGCGAATTCCTCTTCCTTGAGCCTCAGTTTCCAAACACTGTTGTCTCCTTCGATTGTAGATTTCCTTGCCTTGGTGCCTGGATGCTGATTTTGTTTCCTTGTGCATAGTTGATCAAATTTCTTTCTTCAACGCTGTAATTGGTGGTCTCGATCTTGCCTTGAGTGTGGACTATAATTGCTTCCACCGCTAAGTTCTTAGCTTTGTGACACATGACTCTAGTATTGCATCCTTTGTCTTGAAATACCTTTCTGTTTCTTGCCAGCCAGATGCGCCAAATAAGGGTTAAAGGTATAGTATTCCTTATCCTTTGCGTTAATTTGCTCTTCTTTTCTTTCCATGGACAATTTTTCCTCCAATTGTAGACAGTTTCTGCAATGGTTGCCTTTGGTTCACATGTGACTTCCCCAATTGAGGCCATCTGTCTCCAGCAATCATCTACTACCTGGCAATCTATGAACAGGTGTTGTATTATTTCTTCTGCTTGACAGCAGTTTGGGCACCTGGACGGGCCCATAATGCCCCTTTTTTTTAAGTTTTCTGTTGTTAGAATCTTCCCTTTCAGGAGAAGCCAAAAGAAGAATTTTACTTTAGGGGGGGCTTCAGCTCTCCAAACCAATTTCCATTGACTCCATATGGCCTGTGGAAAGGCGTTATCGCAAAGATGTTGATACCCTGCCTTGGCTGTGTATTGAGTTCCCGTGGGGTCCCAGCGATAACCATCTTGCTTGCCTCTTTGGGTCGGAGCTTTACTGTGCAGAAGGTTCTTTAAGGCTACGACACTTGTTTCTAGCTCTCTAGGGTAGTCCGACAGTTTCCAACCTACCCAAGCTTGTGAATGATTTCCCCAATGCGTTATTTGAGCTAAGCACCATATACCTCTGTCATTAAGCCAACTTATGGCAGGAGTTGCCTCTATGTTTGATCCCATAGGGTGTTGTCCTAATATTCTGTCAGTGGAAAAATTAATGCTGCTCCCCCCTCCTGGGACCTTTGATATGTTTTGGGACATAAAAGGTATGACTTTCTTGCAGAGTTTCCAGATTTTTGTGCTGTCTCTATTGGGAATGTTGGTGTCCAAGAGTTGATGCCTTGTGCTGTTCAGATACTTGGCCTCTAGGACCGTCTTCCACCAAGTTGTGGCCCCTGAAATCAGTCTCCAAATTATTTTGGCTCCAAGGGCTAAGTTCAGCAGTTTTGGAGATCTTATTCCAAGCCCTCCTTTCTCTTGAGGCTGAATGACATTCTTCCAGCTAACCAAATTGAACTTTTTTTTCTCCGTTTTCCCTCCTTGCCAGAGAAAGTGTCTAAGAGCTCTTTCCATTTTTTGATGGAAGGCCATTGGAGCTTGGTACAAAGAGAAGCGATAAATGGGCAGAGAGGCCAGACCAGATTTTAGAAGTACAAGGCGTCCTGCTGGGTTCAGCCACATAGAACCCCATTGTTGGATTTTTCTCTTTATTTTGTCAAGGATTTCATTCCATGTATCGGCCTTCAGAGGTCCCATACTCACCGGCATCCCTAGGTATGTGAAGTGGCTCCAGTTTAGCTTGTATGAGACTCCTAGAGTATTTGCAATGCTGTGGATGGTGTGATTTGTTGCGTTCCATCCATAGATGCAACTTTTTACCTGATTAACTTTCCCTCCTGAATAGTCCATGAATTGATCTAGGATTCTTTTGAAGCGCCTTGCAATAGTGGTGGACGCTCCTCCCATCAAGAGGGTATCATCTGCAAATTGGGAGTGATTGATGTTCTTTGTACCTTGCTCAAATTTGATGCCAGTGATTAGACCAATTCTTCGGTTGTAATCCAAGGCTTTGCTAAGAGACTCAGCCATGAGGATAAATAAGTAAGGGGACAGGGGGCAACCCTGTCTAAGGCCTCGAGAGGATTGGAAAGCAGCACAAGGTCTACCATTGATCAGAGGGGAGATCCAAGGATTCGAAATGCAGGCTTTGATCATATTAATGAAGGAGGATTTAAATCCCAATTTATGAAGCACTGCAAACAGAAAGGAGTGTCTAACCCTATCAAAGGCATTGGCAAGATCTAGCTTTAGGACAAATCCTTTCTCCTTTCGGCTTATGCTTCAATGTATGGCCTCTTGCACGAGAAGGATGGAATCAGAGATGTGTCTATTGGGCAGAAAGCCTCCTTGGTTTTCTGAGATCAAAGAGGAGAGATGAGGCTTGAGCTTTGTTGACAGAATTTTTGTAATTATTTTGTATGCTGAATTGCATAAGGATATGGGTCGAAATCTTGAGAAGGCCTGTTTTCTTTTGGAATTAAGGCTAGATGGGTTGAGTTGGTGTATCCCCCCAGTTTGCCTTTCCGAAGAACCCAACATATCATCTTTAGGACATCTTTTTTGATCAACTGCCAGTACTCCCTGTAAAAACTAATTGGAAACCCATGAGGTCCTGGAGCTTTGTCTGGGTGAAGACTCCAGATTGCTTTTTGAACTTCTTCTTCTTCTACTTCTTGCGTGAGCCTGCTGTTCGTTTCTTGGGTGACTTCTTTAGTCATGTATTGAAGTAAGCTTGAGTAGTCCTCCTCACTTTTGTCCTCTGTCAGGAGATTTTTAAAGTGAATGGTGGCTGCTTCTTTCATGGAGTCCTGGGTGTCGTAGTTGTTCCCTTCACTATCGCTAATTCTACTCACAGTGTTCCTGGTCTTTCTAACTGTAGCCTGCTTATGGAAATAAGATGTATTTTTATCTCCCTCGTGCAGCCATAACTGTCTTGACTTTAACCTCCATTTGGTCTCTTCGTCCCTTATTGTTTGTCTCAGCTGGGAATACAGTCTTATCTCATTTTCTTTGGCTTGCTGGGAGAGTCCAACAACTTCAATATTTTGCTGCACTTCCTCAAGATTTTTCTTGATGTCCTTTTTAATCAACTCGGGCTCCTGGTAATTAGTCTTTGCCCAGGTTTTAAGAGCCTGTTTAGTTTGCTTCAATTTTGTTTCCCAGATATATGTCGGGGAGCCTTCCACATGCTGGGTCCAGGCCTGCCACACCGCGTCTCTAGCTGCAGGGATTCGATTCCAGAGGGAACAATATCTGAAAGGAAGAGGTCCAAGCTGGCAATGACTGTGCAAGGTGAGCGTTATTGGATAATGATCCGAGGCGGAGATGTTGAGGATGTTTGACTGGCCGGTAACGAAGGAGGACAGATATGCGATATTAATGAGGAACCGGTCAAGCCTCTCCATGATATTGCCTGCTCCTAGACGCCTATTGCTCCAGGTGTACCTGCGGTTCTTGGGCTTTATATCAACCAAATCTTGCTCCTGCATAATATGCTCAAGTCAGTTTCTGAATGGATCTGGGCTGAAGTTTCCCCCTCTTTTCTCATTGGCATGCAAAACCAGATTTAAATCCCCTGCAAGAATAAGATTGTTGTCTTGGTCTTCTTCTATATTTGTTTCCAAAGTGTTCCAGCACACTTCTTTTTCCCTGTATTGATTCGGTGAATAGATATTGTATATTTTTACAGTCGTTCCATTTTCCTTGCTTTCTAGCTTAACACTGATCTAGTTCTGATGTATTTTGGCAAAGTTGCAGCTCCATTTTCTGTTGTCCCACATTGTTAGGATGCCACCCGAGGCTCCTCTTACTTCACTGGCACAACCGCTGTAATGCTTTTGCTGATTGATGATTTTGTTGATTTCGGATTGATCTTGCTTTGTCTCTTGAATAAGAATGATTTCAGGTTTTTCACTTTGGATTAATTCCTTAAGGGCTGTTATCTTGGAGGGGTGCCCTAATCCCCTACTGTTCCAGGATAGCATTTTCATCATGATTTACCTGTAGCATGGAGAGGTTCTCGCCTCTCTTTGCCTTTGTTATTGTTTTCTTTATCCGAATGTCCAAGAATGAAGGATTCTATAGGAGTCTGAGATCCCATGGCAATATCCTTCTGTGCACTTTCTTCTCTCTGCTGTTTAGCCGATTTTCTGCCAGGTCCGTGTTTTTTGGGTATATCGCTGGGCGCTCCATGATCCTTTGATGAGCTTCTGGTGATCCTAGCGGAGGGGGTGTCAGGGGAGGGCTGAGAGATATGAGGGGGAGAGGGATGAAGATGAGGATCAGATGGGGAAGGATCCTGCTCAGTTTCTTCCTCAGAGAGGGCCGCAAAGGGATTAGAAGAAGGAGGAATGGAAGGATCTGAAGGTCGGGGGGGTGAGGAGGGGTGATGAGGAGGGGGTTGCTGAGAGGACGAAGAAGGGTGCTGGAGGGATGAATGAGGTTGGATGGGTTGCTGGAGGGAAGGCCCAGGGGCTTCAGATTCCGAAGGTTTCAGTGGTGGAGATGATTTTTTTCTTTTAACAGATTCCCATTGCCCTTCTTGCTCTTCTGATCCTACATTTATGATTTTAGTGCATCTATTTGCAAAATGTCCATATTCGTGACATACCTTGCATTTGAAGGGTATCTGTTCGTAGTCCAGCTGCTGAATATGGCACCACTCGTCTACTTTCAGTTTGATTGCTTCCGGTAGTCCACGCCCCAGATCAACTTCAACACAAATCCGCGCACAGGCCTGCATGTTGTCCTTGGGTTCGCTGCGATCTATGTATTTTCCGACCGCGTTTCCTATTGCTTTGACCGAATCATCGCCCCAGCAGTGAAGAGGGAGATGGGGCAGCCTGACCCAGACTGGAACTGCGCTTGGTATGTCTAGCTCTAGATCGAAATCCGGGGTCCATTTGTTGAGATAGAGACCCCTGGAATCCATGAAGTAAGACCCGTTCCTGAAGATTAAGTCCTTGTCTTCCTTAGTTTCAAAGTGAAAGGTAAAATATCCTCTGCCACAGAATCTGATGGATATTTTCCCTTGGGTCTTGTCTGCCCAGTTTCGTTCAACCCACCTTTGCACTATTTTGGGCGAGGGACATAGTCCTGTAAATTGCTCGATTAAGCCTTTCTCTGCTAAGGAGATGGCTGCCATGCGAGGGATAGTTGGAGGCAAATGTACTTCCTGTAAAACATCTAGTTTCTTCACAAACTTGGTTGCAGTTGGCCTTGGCCTTTGCTGTGGTAGAGATTTAATCAGATTGGAGAAAGCTTGTTGCAGTTCCGGATCCCCACCAGGCGGATCCGGAGGATCCATGAGGCTGATCGATCGAGCAGTAGCAGGCGGGTTCGATGGCAGGGTACGATGGCAGGCTCAGGCGCGCGCGCGCGCACAGCAGCAGCAGCGATTATATGCATTTACACAGTAAACAAAATTGGGTAGGATACTCTTATCTGATCACCCATTTCCCAAGTGGCTTCATTTGGTACAAAGTTCTTCCATTGCATCTTGACTTGCTTGATTACTCAATTTTGGAGCATGATCTACCTCTGATCTAGAATGCACATTAGCTTTGGCAGGAATTTCCCCTGGATTTCACTTGTATCACAAACCAATCAATAACATGATTAACATCATGAACATGCCTTTTAAGTAAACAAACATGGGAAATATCATGTGCTTTAACTATGGGTGGAAAGGCTAATTTTTATTCCACTCGCCTGACTCTTTCTAAGATCTGAAATGGTCCACAAAACCTTGGTGGTAAATTAGCACAAGACCCAATTCTTAGTGAATTCTTCCTTCATCTAATGCAGAGCTAAACATGTTACCCCACTTGAAATTTCTTGTGCATTTTATGCTTATCTACATAGATTTTTTTCTTGTCTTGAGCTATTTTCAATTTATGTCTCATAACAATAACTTCACATTCCATTTCCTTCAAAATTTTAGCTTCAAGAAGCACCCTATCCACTTGATCATTCTAGATGATAGGTGTATTGCATTTTTCTCAATACAAAGACTCAAAGGGGCTCATCTTCAATGATTCTTGCTAGCCATTATTGTAAGCAAGTTATACCAATGGTAGAAACTCTTCCCATCTCTTGTGTTGAAGCATAACATACATTCTTAACATGTCTTCCCACACCCTGTTTAACCTTACGGTCTATCCATCCGTTAAAGGATAATACGTTGCACTAAATGCCAAATTTGTTCCAAAACTAGCAAACAATTCTTTCCAAAACTTTGAGGTGAAATTGGCATCCCAATCCGAGATGATATTCTTGGGTACACAATGAAATCTAAATATTTATTTCATGAAAATCCTAGGAAATATTAATTGCCTTGTGGGTAGACTTGACAACTTTAAAATGCATTGTCTTACTTAGCATGTCCACCACCACCATTTTGGCATCATGTTCTTTGGATGTCCTCGATAGTCCTGTAATGAAGTCCATAGAAATGACTTCACAATTCCACAAAGGAATAGGGATAGGTTTCAACAATCCCATTAGATTTATACACTGCAGTTTCACTTTCTCACACTCCAAGCATATGGAAATATACCCGGAAATAACCATTTTCATGCTCAGCCAATAGTACACATTTTTCATAGATGTTATCATATTTTGAGAACCAAGATGACATGAATAAGGTCTTTTATAAAACTCATTAGGGATGAGCTTCTTCAAGTCACTCATGCATGGTATATACCATCTAGCTTTGAACTTCAACAAACCATCATATGTGAAAGAGTAATTATTATTCAATGTTCCTTTTGGCTCCTACTACAAGCATTCCTTCTCTTCCTAGTAATTCTCATTCTGCTACATTGCTCTCTTTGATCATTTCCTTAATATCAACTTCACAAGTATTGATGGTTGCCACATGAGCCACTTATAGCCTCCTGTTAAGAGCACATGCTACCTTGTTTTCCTTGCCTTTGATATATTTTATTTCAAAATCAAATTCTTTGATCAAGGCTAGCCACCTTGTTTGTATTGCATTTAGATTAGGTTGGTCAAATAAATACCTCAACCATCCATGTCTAACATTAAAATAAATTTCGTTCCCAACAAATAGTGCCTCTGCCTTTTTAATGCATTTACTATCATTGTTAAATCCAAATCATGAGTGACATAATTTCACCCATGTTCATTCAACATTCTTTATTCGTAATATACCACCTGCACTTCTGGTAATAGGACTCCACCAATCCCTCCCTTGCATACATATGTGCAAATGACAATTTTTTTTGGGTCTACTATTCTTAATATTAATGCATCCGCGAGTAGATGTTTTAATTGCTCAAAATTAGTTGCACACTCTAGTGTCCATTGGAATTTAACTCCTTTACTCTGCAACACTGTGATTGGATGTCCAATATTTAAGAAACTATAAATAAACCTTTAGTAATATCCATCTAATGCCATAAAGGATATGACTTTTCCACATTCTGAGTAGTAGGTCACTCCATGATGGCTTTGATCTTGTTAGGATCTATTGCTAATCCTTGGAAACAATATGTCCCAAATACTCAACTTGTGATTGAAAGAAATCAAATTTGTTAATCTTGTCATAAATCTTGTGCTCTTTTATAAATTGCGAAACTGCTATCAAATGCTCTTCGTGCTCCTCCTTGGTTCTAAAATAAATCAAAATGTCATAAACTAATACAAACTTGTCCAAATATGGATTGAGGAAATTATTCATTAAACACATAAATGTTGTTGGAGTATTCGTGAGTCCAAATGGTACGACCACAAATTTGTAATGCCCATACCTAGTTCTGAAGATGGTCTTGTGGACGTTTTCATCTTTAATTCATACTGGACAGTACTCATACCTCAAGTCTATTTTTAAAAAATACAACTTCTCTTAGTTGATCGAACAAGTTGTCAATCCTAGGAAAATTATACTTGTTCTTGACTGTGGCTTTATTTAGTTGTTTATAGGCAATGCCCATTCTCATTGTGCCGTCCTTTCTCTTCAAAAACAATATTGGAGCTCCCTAAGGTGATGTGTTGGGTTTGATGCATCCCTTATCCAACATTTTCCTTAATTGCAGTTTTAGTTCCACTAGCACTAGCGTGTTCATGCAATAAAGATTTTTGGACACTGGTGTTGATCCTCGCAATAATTTAATTGAGAAATCAACTTCTCTCCTTGATGGAAATCCTAAAATCTCCTAAGGAAATACATCCACTAATTCTTTCAAAATTGGGTATTCTTCCAACATATCCTTATTAATCTCAAATTCGTTTGGTACTTGGACATCATATTTCTCGAATTCCTTCTAGATGCAACACTTCATCTGCAACAATGATATTTGTTGAACAATAATGAGTTTTTTTCTCCCTACTGTGTTACTCTCTTTCCTTTGTCATTGAGACATTCTATCGATTTATCACAACAATCAATTTTGGTTTTGTGGCCTGCTAGCCAATCCATGTCAGCTAACACACCATAAGAACCCAATAGGAACATATTCAGATCCACTAATGTAGGCATGTCCTTTATTATCACTGGACATAATCTCACCATGTCTTCAACTCGCCTCTTAGTTCTCGTTGCTAGCTAAACTAACCACAACTTTTCATGGGATATCTTCTATAGTGCTTTGTCCTTTTCCTCTAAACTTGGGTTGACCTCTTGCTTTCCAATCAACTCAAAGCTTAGCCTTATGCTTGGATTGTCCATAGTAGTACCTCATTTTTCTGATGGTGTCCTCTAAGGTTTTTGGCTCATCAAATTATATTATGTCTTTGAATGCCTATGGAAATCCAATGAGATACCTCTAGATATTTACCTTCTCATCCTTGATGTAAGGCACATACCTCAGCAACTCGATTTTTTTTTGTATATTCATCAGCTATTAACTGCCCTAATTTTTGCTCATATAATTCTTTAACCTTGTTGTTATAGGCACTTATCTAAAAAATACCTCTCAAACCTTCTCTAGGACATCTCTTTCTCTTTGATGTTCTTGACATTCCTTAGGTATTTCCACCAAATATCAACTTTACCCTTCAAGTTGAAAATGGCTACTCTTGCCTTCATATTCTCAGAGTAATCATGTACCTTGAATTATTTTTTCATCTCTAATAACCATGCTTCTGATTCCTTGGCCTTCTTCATCTGCACATCAAAAGTAGGAGGCATTACCTTATTGAATTCTTCTAGCATTAAATATTTCTCCTTCCTTTTTTGGTGGTAACCTCTTTTAGTTGCATTACTGGATAGTTGTTCCTAACTACCTGTCCTCCTCTTTGGAGTATTTAATGGAGTTCCATCTCTTATTGTATCTTCACTTGACTGCTCTGCACTGCCAGTCATGAATTCATTTCTTCCAAGCCCTGATGGAATCTTCCTATACTTATACTTTCCTAGATAACTAACACCTAGCTCATGTTGATTTTCTCTTTACAAATCTAAAATGTTCTGTAGTATAATTGCATTTACTTATGTTTGCTTCTCCTGGGCTCTAACAATATTTTCATTGTCAACCTTGCAACTTCTTAACTCAACCCTTAAACTTCGATGAGTATCCATCCAGTTAGGGGAACCTTCCTCTCTTGTATTTCCCACTAACTCCTCTTCATGACCATGTTGAGATGTATCAATGTTCTATTGCACCATTCTATTTCTCATACATTTTGTGTTGGCATTATGATTCAAGTGTTGTCCTTGATGGCAACTCACTCAGAGGTTGGTACAGATGCTCAGAAGTTGGTACAGGTAATGGCAACTTAATCAGAAGACAGATCCTAGTACAGCTTACCAAGGAAGTTCATACACGCAGGTTTGTTAAGCCCAAGTCGCGTGTACACGCAGGTTGGCTTCAGAAAAAGCGCGTGTATGTGGAAAAGTACCTTTGGTCCATGGCGGTTAGTCCTTGGAAGTTGTGCCTATGGTTTCGGACCATTGTGTCTCGACGGGCGTGTCGATCCCTAGTTTTGAAGTTGATGGTATTGTGTTTCTATGGTTTTGGCTCCTGGTATTGAACAAGGCCTAAGGCTATATAAGGAGAAGATCACTAGGCAAAGATATGTGTGTGGGTGTCTGACGCAGTGAGAGGATCTGGTATTGCTGGTTATCTGTTCGGGACGCTTGGCAAGGGTCGGATCTGACAGCAAAGGCAGAAGTAATCATTTCTAGATCTGCAAGCGGGTTGCCTTTGGAGAAAGCGCGTATACACGCGGTTTTGGTACAGTGAAGTAGCGTATGCATGATAAGGGTTGATATTTCAGGTTGTTGCTGATTCTGGTGGTTGTTGCAGAGTTCTAGATTCTGGTTTGGGTTCTGTGTTCTTGATGACAGGGTTTCAGTGATTCGGTATTGGGTTGTTTAATGAATTATGATGCAAGTATAAGTTGATGATTGTATTGCGGTAATGTTTGCTTTGTACTCTTGGATCCAGTCTGAAAATTGATGAAACGTGGTCCCTGAAGGTTGTAGGGTCAGCACCTACGTACTAGTAAATGGATCAGCTAGTACAAGAGCTGAGGGAGTTGTAGCTCCCTTCCAGAAGTAGTTGGAAAACGAAAGAGAGGGTTGTAGCCCTCTGCAGGTTGTAGCCTGCATACTGGTAAAGGACTGCACCAGTATATTGTAAAAGAAGTTTCTCATTAAAGAAGAAAGAGACGAATTGCAGCAGGTGGTTTTCACCCACATTGGGTTTCCACCTTATATCATGGTGTTCATGTGTGTGGCTCTTGTGTGATGTTCTGTTCTGTTATACTGCACCTGTTTACTGTTAAATTGCTTAATAATGTTCTGATGCATTTACTGAAGATAAGATTAACTGAATCATAAGATATCTGCATATACGCTAGTTGCTTTAGACACAGTCGCGTGTACACGCGGATTCACTTAACTGAAGTCGCGTATATGTTTCTGAGTATGAAATTGAAAAGGTTTTATTGATCTGATAATACTGATTCACCCCCCCTCTCAGTATTATTTCCAACAATTGGTATCAGAGCAGGTCCTTCAGAGGAAGCTTGATCGCTTGAAGGAAAAGATCCATCAAAATGGCTAATCCAGAAAGAGAGGCACACATCAGGCCACCAGTCTTTGACGGGAACAATTTTACTCACTGGAAGATAAGAACCACTGCATATCTACAGTCTCTTGGAGCAGAAGTTTGGGGACTCGTAGAAGGAGGATACAAATTCCCATCAGCAACTCCTACAGATCCAGCAGAGAAAAAGCAATATGAGCTCAATGCCAAAGTAGTTAATGTCCTATTGAGTACTTTGACTCAATCAGAATTTATGAAGATCATGCATCTCAAATCAGCTAAGGAAATATGGGACAAAATCGTTACAAGCTACGAAGGAGATGATCAGGTAAAAATAGCGAAGCTTCAAACTCTCAGAATCCGGTATGAAACTCTTAAGATGCGAAGTAATGAAAGCGTAGCTAATTATTTCCTGCGTATGGATGAGATTGTGAATTGTATGAGGGATCTGGGTGAAGAATTTGAGGAAGTTGTCTTAGTTCAAAAGGTTTTGAGATCTCTGTCTACTAAATTTGATTCTAAAGTATCTGCCATAGAAGAAAAGGAGAATGTGCGGAAAATTACCATGTCACAGCTTCACGGGATCTTAACTGCTTTTGAAATGCGACAAGAGGTACCACCAGAGGCCGCATTCGAAGTGTCAGAGGAAGAAGATGAGGTAAATTTTGTCAAGAATCTTGAACGGGGAACTGGACGGTTCAAAGATAAGCTGCCTTTCAAATGTTTTCTATGTGGTAGAGTTGGTCACTATGCTGCTAGATGTCCTCATAACAAAGAAAGGATATATGAAGAAGATGGTAGAAGCTATTATTCCCATATTAAAAGTTCATTAAATGATAGTGAAGATATTAGAAGTCTCATGGCGCACAAGAAGAAGAATGCTTCATCCAATAATAGCGAGGATATTAAAAGTCTCATGGCACATGAAGAGAAGAATGCAGAAACTGAAGAAGCTGCCAAATTAAAAGAACTATTGGAAACATAAACCAAGGTAAGGGAAAGATTGCAGGATATAGCAAAAGATCAGAGCACAACTATTCAGAGACTTGAATCAAAGATCCTCTCTCTAAAAGAAGATCTTGAAGATCAAGAACATGAAGTGATCAAACTAAAGCGACAAGTGGAAGAAGGGAGAAAAGTTGAAGAAGACCTAAGGAAGCAGTATCTGAAAAAGGAAGAACAACATCAGGTTGAGGTAAATATCTTGAAAGGTAAACTAGAAGAAAAGGATAAGCTCTTACGATTTCAAGATAGTTCTAAAGTCTTGGATGATATTCTTAATAGTCAAAGATCTCCTGCTATCAAGACTGGTCTTGGTTTTCATGAATATGGTGAAGGTGAATCTAGTTCACAAGGTGAGGCAAGAAACTATAATGAGAAATCTGAAATGCTCAAGGAACAACCAAGGAAAGAAATTCCTCAAGGAAGATCCTTTACTCCTAACTATGGACGTGATAGACGATTATTTCCTCCGCTGAATAATGTTGAATGTTATGTATGTCATAATCTTGGACATGTTGCAGCCAGATGCAGAAGTAGAATGGTTCAAGAAAGATCATCGCATCCCAAGTATTTCAGAGGGTATTGCTTTGCCTGCAATGCATATGGACACAAAGCAATTGATTGTGATAGAAGGAACATGAAAAATATAAGGTGTTATACATGCAACAACTATGGGCATAAAGCAAGGGAATGCAGGAGCAGATTTCAAAATTCAAGACAAGGGGACCATACATCATCACAGTTGCAGGAATTGAAGAAGACAGAGACAGAAAGGTGTGGGACAACTCAGTCAGCTGACATAACAGACACAGGGGAATCTGAAAGTGATGAGATTCAGTATTCCATCCTGCATACGCTGAGATAATGAAGACAAGTCGCGTATATACGCGAGTTACAGGCTGCAAAGTCGCGTATATGGAGAAAGGGCAGCAGAACAGACCCAGGTTCAGTCATGGTTGGCTCAGGCTCAGGGGGAGCAGAACAGACTCAGGAAATGGTTCAGACATGGTTGGCTCACACTCAGGGGGAGAATATTCTTCAAATAATGCATTGTTGGCATTATGGTTAGAAGTTGTTGATAAAGTCTATAAAGCTAAATGATACATCTTACTGTTTAGGAATGGGATTGCAGGCTGATGTCTTTTGGTACAGATCATGATGCTGTTGGTGGCTTTCATAAGTCTTGGTCTAGATATTTCGTCTCTATGTCATGTATCTCTTGTGATATCTCTTTTTATGGTGTCAAGGTCATGTAACAGCCTATGTTGGTTTCCCCACTATGCCTGGGATGAATGATGAATGTATGTTGAGTCTTTTGGTGATAGGAAGGTCTTCTATGATGTATAAGTCCTTGTTCTTCTTGAAGAACATCTTTTGCAGATCTTGCCTACAGTCAAGGGGAGCATGAACAGCACAATTCAGCAAGAGCAGGATGGATAGATTGGTACACTTTGGCATACACAAAGGGGGAGCACAGTTGGAGATTTCAGCAAGTACTCAGGGGGAGTATGGACAGCAGAAGGTATACCAAAGAAGAGAATATCTTGGTCCGCCCTTTGCCCTTGATGTCAAAGGGGGAGAGTGACTTGGTGTAGTGGTTGCCATCAAGTCCAAAGGGGGAGATTGTTGGCATTATGATTCAAGTGTTGTCCTTGATGGCAACTCACTCAGAGGTTGGTACAGATGCTCAGAAGTTGGTACAGGTAATGGCAACTTAATCAGAAGACAGATCCTAGTACAGCTTACCAAGGAAGTTCATACACGCAGGTTTGTTAAGCCCAAGTCGCGTGTACACGCAGGTTGGCTTCAGAAAAAGCGCGTGTATGTGGAAAAGTACCTTTGGTCCATGGCGGTTAGTCCTTGGAAGTTGTGCCTATGGTTTCGGACCATTGTGTCTCGACGGGTGTGTCGATCCCTAGTTTTGAAGTTGATGGTATTGTGTTTCTATGGTTTTGGCTCCTGGTATTGAACAAGGCCTAAGGCTATATAAGGAGAAGATCACTAGGCAAAGATATGTGTGTGGGTGTCTGACGCAGTGAGAGGATCTGGTATTGCTGGTTATCTGTTCGGGACGCTTGGCAAGGGTCGGATCTGACAACAAAGGCAGAAGTAATCATTTCTAGATCTGCACGCGGGTTGCCTTTGGAGAAAGCGCGTATACACGCGGTTTTGGTACAGTGAAGTAGCGTATGCATGATAAGGGTTGATATTTCAGGTTGTTGCTGATTCTGGTGGTTGTTGCAGAGTTCTAGATTCTGGTTTGGGTTCTGTGTTCTTGATGACAGGGTTTCAGTGATTCGGTATTGGGTTGTTTAATGAATTATGATGCAAGTATAAGTTGATGATTGTATTGCGGTAATGTTTGCTTTGTACTCTTGGATCCAGTCTGAAAAATTGATGAAACGTGGTCCCTGAAGGTTGTAGGGTCAGCACCTACGTACTAGTAAATGGATCAGCTAGTACAAGAGCTGAGGGAGTTGTAGCTCCCTTCCAGAAGTAGTTGGAAAACGAAAGAGAGGGTTGTAGCCCTCTGCAGGTTGTAGCCTGCATACTGGTAAAGGACTGCACCAGTATATTGTAAAAGAAGTTTCTCATTAAAGAAGAAAGAGACGAATTGCAGCAGGTGGTTTTCACCCACATTGGGTTTCCACCTTATATCATGGTGTTCATGTGTGTGGCTCTTGTGTGATGTTCTGTTCTGTTATACTGCACCTGTTTACTGTTAAATTGCTTAATAATGTTCTGATGCATTTACTGAAGATAAGATTAACTGAATCATAAGATATCTGCATATACGCTAGTTGCTTTAGACACAGTCGCGTGTACACGCGGATTCACTTAACTGAAGTCGCGTATATGTTTCTGAGTATGAAATTGAAAAGGTTTTATTGATCTGATAATACTGATTCACCCCCCCTCTCAGTATTATTTCCAACATTTTGCCTTCTTGAGATTATTTTGCATCTTATTATGTGTTGTTACACACACATAAGTATTAGGCAAACCAAAATATACATAACGTATGTACCCATCACCTTGGTTCATCGGTGATAAGCATGTTGATGTGAGGTTATTTGGAACACCAATTTTCAAGTTAGTGTGCTAGTTAGAAAACAAAATAATAAATAAAAAATCTACCATTCTTATCATTTCACATTCTTGATATCAATACATGCATGCAATACACAATAATTAATCAAAATGCTACAACCAGTATGCATTTGCATACAAAAAAAAACAATTAGTATGCATTTGCATATAACAAAAAACAACCAGTATTCATTTACATACAACAAAAAATGATCTTTAAACACGATATAGTGTGTTGATGCCACATTGTAGAGGAGATTTAAATTTTATCCTATTAGCCTCATTCAGTCGAGGTGTTGAACTTGGGTGCTTTGATACCACCCTATAATGCTTCCTCTCACCCCATTGGACTTCCCTTTTTAGACTTGAAAAAGCATTTATCTTGTTGGTTCGAGCAGTTAATTGAAGCAAGAAAGAAATGAAACTAATATTGAATGGAAACCAAAAAGAAAAACACACAAGTAAACACAAGATTTTGCATGGTAAAACCTTGACAGTTTGTCAAGGAAACATCCACGAGGCAAGGGATTAGATCTTAATTAAATCAAGAATGATTCTCCACGGTTACATGATCTCGGGCATTAACCATTTTTATAAGAGCCTCTCCTCCGTCACATAACTGTTATTAGTTAGCAATCCCATTACAAAACTAACTGGTAGTAAATAATAAGATTTTACTCTTAATTACATGTCTTGTTGTCACATTTAAACAAACTCCACCTTGACAACAATTTTCCTAATCCCTTGCCCATGCCCATTCATCATCTCTTCTGCAAGCCAAGAGAAGCCAAACACCATTGCAACTTCTCTACTGTAACTAGCTTCGTGAATATGTTTGCACAATTCTCTTGTGTACGGACCTTCTTGAAAGCTACTTTTCCGCCATCGATCACATGTCTCATAAAATGATACCTTACATCAATGTGCTTGTTGTTGTTGTGATAAGTTGGATTTGTTGCCAAGTGAATAGGACTATGACTATCACAAAATACATCCACGCTCTCCCGTGTCTTTCCAATCTCATCAAGTAGACCATTTAACCAGATTGCTTCTTTATTGGCATCTGATGCAACTATATACTCTGCTTCAGTAGTGGAAAACGCAACTATTTCTTGAAGCTTTGACATCCAACTAATTGCTCCACCTGCAAGAGTAAAGACATAACTTGTAGTAGACCTCCTTTTGTCCAAATCACCTACATAATCAACATCCACATATTCACATATTTATTCTTCATTACCATTAAAGATTATGCAATGATCACTTGTACCTCTTAACTACTGAAGCAACCATTTAACTACTCGTTAATGTTATTCACCTGGATTTGCCATGAACCTGCTCAAAACTCCAACTGCATGTGAAATGTTACGTCTTGTAGATACCATCGCATACATTAAGTTTCCTACAACATTTGCATATGGTACATGTGACATATACTGCTTTTCTTCAATAGTACTAGGACTCAAAATCGAAGAAAGCTTAAAATGGGAAGCTAATGGAACATTAACATGTTTCACACTGTTCATAACGAACTTTTCAAGTAATCTTTCCACATACTTCTACTGTGATAACCAAAGCTTGCCATTTTTCTTGTCTCTGTGTATCTCCACGCCCAAGATATGTTTTGTTGCTCCAAGATCCTTCATATCAAACGTCATAGAGAGCTGAGCCTTTAACCTGTTGATCTTTTCCATGCTTTTGCTTGCAATAAGCATATCGTTAACATACAAAACTAAGATAATGAATATGCCATTGAAACTCTTGAAGTATACACAATGATCATAATCATTTCTAATAAAATTATGGCTCACCGTGAAGGAGTCAAACTTCATGTACCATTTCTTGGGAGACTGCCTCAGACACCGCTCACAACCAGATCTCAAATCAATACACCAGTATTTTTGACGTGGTTAAAACCCTCAGAGTGCAAGGAGGGAAACAGTCCACGGCCTGTCCCAACGTGGGTACTACAGGCAATTTATTAATCAAAGAATAGAAATTTACATAAGCTTCTCTCATGCACGGATTACCCGAACAATGACCCTCCATGCGCTTTAAATAGAACTCATGGACCAATCGGGTATCAAGCCACGGATCAAGTGTCGGTAATACCGAGGTGAGAGTGAACCGTCGGATCACTACATATTGTGACCGTCGAATTGTAAGTTACAAAATGTACAACGGTAAAGAAACACACTTTACCTAACTCTAACCTAACTCTATACTAGAACAAGTTGAACTTAACTATATCCTATGTGTCGGAATATCCTAACATCCCCCCTTAAGAACAACTTGGGATAGGATTGAAGGATTTACAAATATGACACAATAGGAGAAGGAAGGAGGCACTAGAGCCTATCCCCCCTTAGTGACAACTTCCTGAACTCCAAGCATATATCGAAGTTTAGTGAACTTCGCCTCTGTGAGAGCCTTTGTGAAGATGTCTGCAACCTGATCATCTGTTGGACAATATTGCACTTCAAGAACATGGTCATGAATGAGCTTTCTGATGAAGTGCATGTGTAGTTCAATGTGTTTGCTGCGCTGATGCTGGACTAGATCTTTGCATAGCTGAATGGCACTTTGATTATCACACCAAAGTGTGGTTGGATGCTGCTGCTCAAAGCCAAACTCTGATAGGATCTGACGAAGCCACAAGGCTTCCTTACTAGCTTCCACGACACCACGATACTCTGCTTCTGCTGACGAAAGAGAAATGGCAGCCTGTTTCTTACAAGCCCATGTAATAGGTCCTGAACCAAGAGTGAAGACATAGCCGACAGTAGACTTCCGATCATCAGGGTCACCAGCCCAATCAGAATCAGTGAAACCAACTAACAGAGGAGCTGCTTTGGCACTGTAATGAATCCCAAACTGTATTGTACCTCGAACATAACGAAGTATTCTTTTAGCTGCTTTCCAATGACTTTCACGGGGGTTTTGCATAAAACGAGCAACAAGGCCAACAGCAAAGGAAAGATCAGGACGAGTATGGGTTAAATACAAGAGTTTTCCGACAAGTTGACGGTATAAGGTATAGCATCAACTTCAGGAGAAGTACAAGAGACTGAAAGTTTGACTCCAGACTGAAAGGGAGAAGGGGCTGGCTTACAGTCTTCCATGTGAAAATGACGAAGAATATCACAAGCATACTTGGACTGGGAAAGGAAAATACCCTCTTGGGATTGCAAGACTTGAAGACCGAGAAAATAGTGTAAGTGTCCTAAGTCTGTCATTTCAAATTTCTTTTTAAGGCTGGACTTCACATGGTTTATAAGGTTGGGATCACTACCAGTAAGAATAAGATCATCAACATAAAGAACAAGGATGATAAGAGAGTTGCCCACTTTCTTGGTGTAGACAGTATTGTCAGAATGACACCTAGAAAAGCCAGATTCTAAAAGAAAGCTATCCATTTTGGCATACCAAGCCCGAGGAGCTTGCTTGAGGCCATAAAGGGATTTCTTAAGTCGACAAACAAGGCTGGAGTCTGTTTGTATGAAGCCAATGGGTTGTTCCATATAGATTTCTTCCTGCAAGTCCCCATGCAAGAAGGCAGATTTAACATCCATTTGATGGACTTCCCATTTTAAAGAGGCAACAAGGGAAAGAACAAGGCGGATAGAGTTCATTTTGGCAACAGGGGAGAAGGTTTCAGTGTAGTCAATGCCTTCGACCTGTGAAAAGCCCTTAGCAACGAGACGAGCTTTATGTTTATCAACTTTCCCATCTGGTCCATACTTGGTTCTGTAAACCCATTTACATCTAACAAGTTTGCGTCCCTTTGGTAGAGGAACAAGATCCCATGTATCATTTGTCATTAATGAATGATATTCTTCATTCATAGCTGCTTCCCAATGTGGATGGCCTGAAGCTTCTGCAAAAGTGTCAGGATCATGATTTACTGGAGCTTGAGCCAGTAAAGAAGAGGCTCTTTCAAACTGAGAACGTGTACGTCCCTGATCTGTAGGATCACCGGCAAGATCACCTGCTGCATCCCGAGTAGCACGGACCCATCTTGGAAGTTGAGGATCCTGAGAAGGTGGGGGAGGATTATCATCCTCGCTTTCATCATCTGAAGAAGAAATGTTTTCAAAAGTAGAAGAGAGAGGAAGAGGTGGCACATCCGCCGGACTAGGCTCGCAGGCCGATTTATTTTCATCAAATTTTACATCTCTTCTAATGATAACATTTTTGGACTTAAATGGAATAAGTCTATAACCTTTTACATCTTCAAAATATCCAACAAAAGTACATTTCTCACTCTTAGGTTCTAAAGCTTTATGCTTTTCATCTGGAATATGGGCCCATGCTTCACTTCCAAACACACGAAAGTGACTTACATCTGGTTTAATGGAACTCCAAGCTTCTTCTGGAGTGATATTCTCTAGAACTTTAGTAGGAGTGCGATTGATTATATAATTTGCACAATTAATTGCTTCGGCCCAAAAACTAAGACTGAGTCCTTTAGATTGCAGCATACAATTAGCCATTTCCTTTAAGGTGCGATTTTTCCTTTCAGCTACACCATTTTGTTGTGGAGTGTATGGAACAGTATGTTGCATTTGAATTCCATTTTCGGTGCAAAAGTTGATGAATGTGTTTTTAACATATTCTCCACCATTATCAGTTCTTAGCTTAAGAATTTGATGTCCAAATTGTTTTTCAACAAATGGTTTGAAGGCCAAAAAAGTGGTAAATACTTCGCTCTTGAGTTTTAAGAAGTATACCCAAGTGCGTCTGGAGAAATCATCAATGAAAGTTAAGAAGTACTTGCAGCCAGAGAATGAAGCAACAGGAAGAGGACCACATAAATCACTGTGCACAAGCTGTAAAGGGGCTGAGGCGTGCCAAGAGGCACGTTTGTCAAAACTGTCCCGATGATGTTTTCCGAGTACACATCCGGAACAAACACCATCTCTGCAAGATACCATAGGAAGACCTGTCACCATATTTTCTTTACATAGATGCTGAAGGGAGCGATAGTTTAAGTGACCAAATCGCTCATGCCAAAGTTTGCTCACTTCATCATTATGAGCAACAAATACTGAGGGAAGATTGGATGACCCAAAGTTGTGAAACTTATACAACCTTTTGGAATCATCAGCAAGACCAGTAGCTAGAATCTGTTTAGGATCTTTTAGATCCTTGATTACAACATCATGAGGTGAAAATTCAACAATTTTACCTTCACCTGAATGAGTTATCTGATAGACAGATAGAAGTTTGCAGGATAAGGTTGGAACACATAATACATCATTAAACTGACCATTGTCTAGATGAACAGTTCCAGTCCCTACAACATTAAGAGATCTATCATCACCAATATATATATTTTTGGTGTTACAATCATTTAAAGAAGAAAACATGGCTTGGTTTTTGGCCATGTGACAAGAGGCTCCAGAATCAATGAGCCACTCATGAGAATGAGAAGAAGAAGAAGAAGATACATTTAATGCATAACCAGACTGAGATGATTGATAATGACATGCAGAAAGTGCCATTCCGGAAGTTGAAGTTGAAGTAGGCTCCACATGGATGTTATGTTTCTTCATTGCGGCTTCCAAGGCTTCCATCTTCTTAAAGCATTTAGATTCTAAGTGGCCATCTCGATTACAAAAGTTACAATGTCTATCAGTCTTCTTCCATTTGTTTTTATTGGTCTTATCATTTTGCTGAAATGATCTTTCATTTTGAGGCTGAGATGGTTTAGGACCATTCTTTTGAGGATATGACTTCTTAGGATTCTTTGAATTTGGTTGCTGCTGGGCGGCTAACGCTTTCGTGGAAGAGTTTCCAAGATTAAGAAGACCAAGGTGTAAGAGTTTTTCTTGTTCTCTTATTAAGGAATCACAAAAGGAGTCAAAGGAAGGGGCCTTGTAGTCTTGTCCTTGACAAATGAAAGCTTCTCTTGTAGAATGGAAAGTGGAAACAAATACAGAGTAGGCTGGTCCCAACTTAGTAAGGATGGAATAAATAAGGTTACCATCGTCTTTCTTAACTTTAACACCTTCCAAGAGATATCTAAGGTTCTTGAATTTGGACAAGAAATCTTCAATGCAAGAAAAATTATTAGGATCCAAAGTAAGCAGCTCATTTTCAAGTTGATGGGCTCTAATTTCATTTTTAATCCCAAAAACTTTAGCAAGTTTTTCTAATGCTTCATGAGGAGTCTCAAGTTCTGCAATGTGGAATCTAAGATCAAGAGAAATAGACATCCCTATCAAACCACGTGCTTGATCTTGTCTATTTTCCCATTTTGCCGCCTTGTCTTCATCTTTTGGTTTCTTCTCTTGGTCTGTGGCTATTCTGAAGAGACCTTTACTTCTAAGTAAATCTTCGATGTAGGCTACCCATTGGAAGTAGTTAGTGCTGTCAAGAATGACTTGGCATGGGCTTTCCATTTTAAAAAAAAACTAAAGCTGAAGATGCTGAAAGTAGGTGTTCCAATGGATAGATCTTGAAAAAATAGGCGTTTTTAAAAAAAACGGCTCTGAAAATGGCTTTCGGATGAAGAAGTTATGGCTTTGTGAAAAATAATTGTTGAAGTTGCCGGCAAAGTGCGCGAATGTGCGGGAATGAAAAAATCCGCCCCCACAAAGTGGAGACATGAACCCAAGACCTCTACTCTCTTAAAATAGCTTTGAACCAATTGATCTATACAAAAAATTTGAGAGAGAGAGAGAGAGAGAGAGAGAGGGGGAGGGGGGGGGCCTTGGTTTGCGTGCTTGCCTTGAGAAACCTCTTTTTCCCTACAAAACACAAAACACAAAACCCAACACGAATATGCAAAGAAAAACGAACCTTGCGGCTCGAAGTTAGCTTTAGCCAAAAAACTAGAAATTTTATAAAAAAAATCTCAAAGTTAGCTTTAGCCGAAAAACTAAATATTTTTCTTAATGTTTCTGATTTTTCGAGATCACACTAAGGTGCAGGGAAAAGAGCATACGCATGAGAAAAATCCTTCCTTTCTGTTTCTGATTTGCCCAGATCGCACAGAGTCGCAGGGCAAAGAGCATACGCAGAAATGAAAGGTATAGATCCGGTTAAAAAAAAAGGCTAAATAAACCGAAACCGAAATAAGCAGAGAGAAAATAACAGTAAACTGCAAAAAAAAACATTGTATACCTCCCGATCTGAAAAATGACGCAGCTAGGGCTACCGGAAACCTTTTCGCATGAAACGAAAGGGGTTCCTCACTGGAACAGATGCTCCGAACGCAACAGAGCAGTCCTCTCGGCCCGAAAGCAGTCAGAAATAGCAGATCTAGGAAACGACAGCCGCATGCAGTTCTACCGGCTTCAGATTTGGATCACCAACGGATGCGGCCCTCAAATAGCTCTGATACCATGTAGGAATTTACAGGGTAAGTTCCACAGAAAGAATACCAAAAGGACACCGCTCACAACCAGATCTCAAATCAATACACCATTATTTTTAACGTGGTTAAAACCCTCAGAGTGCAAGGAGGGAAACAGTCCACGGCCTGTCCCAACGTGGGTACTACAGGCAATTTATTAATCAAAGAATAGAAATTTACATAAGCTTCTCTCATGCACGGATTACCCGAACAATGACCCTCCATGCGCTTTAAATAGAACTCATGGACCAATCGGGTGTCAAGCCACGGATCAAGTGTCGGTAATACCGAGGTGAGAGTGAACCGTCGGATCACTACATATTGTGACCGTCGAATTGTAAGTTACAAAATGTACAACGGTAAAGAAACACACTTTACCTAACTCTAACCTAACTCTATACTAGACCAAGTTGAACTTAACTATATCCTATGTGTCGAAATATCCTAACAACAACCTCTTTCTTATATTTTTGTTGTTTTTAAATTTTTATTTTGTTTTGGGGGTTTTTATCTTCGTTTATCTCCTAATATGAATGGAAATCCTATTCCTAAGTCTTTAGAAGGCAAGTATGGATATATATTTTAGGCAATTATGTCCTCTATAATGGTTTCCAGCACTTAACACTTCAAAATATCTTAGAATATACTAGTGATGACAGTAATACTTGAACAAGAATGAAAGATGTGTTGCTATCTAAAACAAGTAAATAATGAACTATTGGTCATGAAACTATTATCTCAGCTGCTGTCTAAATACAGAAAAATGATCTAAGCTACTGCACTCAAAGAAATCAAAAATTGCAAAGAAAGTAAAACTAAAATCAAATTACATCATTCATAATTCGATTTCTCGCCAATTAGTCTAGTTATGGCTTTCGGAGATAATCGTCAATAACATGAGCAATCTGATATCTAATTGCAGAAAAGTAAAACTAAAATCAAATCACAACATTCATAATCTGATCCCTAGCCAATTAGTCTAGCTATGGATTTCGGAGGTAATCATCAATGACATGAGCAATCTGATATCTAATTGCAGAAAAGTAAAACTAAAATCAAATCACAACATTCATAATCTGATCCCTCGCTAGTTAGTCTAGCTATGGCTTTTAGAGGTAATTGTCAATGACATGAGCAATCTGATTTCTAATTGCAGAAAAGTAAAACTAAAATCAAATCACAACATTCATAATCTGATCCCTCGCTAGTTAGTCTAGCTATGGCTTTCAGAGGTAATCGTCAATGACATGAGCAATCTAATTTCTAATTGCAGAAAAGTAAAACTAAAATCGAATCACAACATTCATAATCTAATCCCTCGCCAGTTAGTCTAGCTATGGCTTTCAGAGGTAATCATCAATGACATGAGCAATCTGATTTCTAAACTAACTAAAAAAGCAAATGAACAAGACTGAAATCAACAAAACAAAACTGGAATTAAAAAAAATAAGAAAAGCAAAGTCAACAGAGAATTAATCCCATGTCACTAGGCATTGTGAAAATTATATGCAAATGCCCGGGCTGCCTACTCTATCTTGAAACATACATGCACTGATCAGTGTTATACAAAGCTGTAAAATCATGGACAGAAGTGAAATGTTAGTACCATGACAATTGAAATATACAAGTGGATAACTATGGAATATATGCAATGGAAATAAGGAAACAATGCATGAAACTTTACAGTAACAATGAAAACGAAACGGGCCCTCTGCACAGCCTCGGTCAACAGGTTATCAGTCCAAAATTATGTTCACGCAATCATGTAAAAAGAGAGTCTTCTCATATATTTCAAAACACGGTTACAACAATAATACTAGTGTCACGACACAGTGAACTTTGAACAGCAATATTACATTCAAAAAAACTAACTCTATGCGTTATAGAAACGCGTTATTTATAACAAAGATTACATGACTGTTTTCTATTAAAAATGCGTGAACAGGGGACACGTAAAAGACAACGTCCATGGATTTAGCATAATGGTTGCCAAGAATATTAAATCTATCAACTGTGGTTGTTAGATTCGCGTCATGGGTCAGTCTACAAGTGGAAACAGACTCCAAAGATTTAGGAATGGCCACGCATCCTTCAGAATCCTTCACGTGTTGGAAAACAGAGTCTGGCTGCCATAGGACTCTTATGTTGGACCACCATTTGACCACCGTTGACCACAACTTTCCTTGATAAATCCGGCTGAACCAATAGGACCTAATCCATGTCCATGTCATTTCTAACTTGCCTAGGTGGCTTGTTTTGCCTGATGACACCTGCAACATAGAGTTTAACAAAAACAACTATGGAAAGTTGAATCAGCTGTGAAAAGTGACTGGATTTTGCAGCTAATGAGCAAAATCTAGTTCAAATAGCAAACAAAAAAACATAGTCAGAAAACCACTTAAATGCTCTTTTAAAATCAATATGCAATGATCTTTGATAGATTATGGAGTGTTGGTGAGGGAAAAAAGTCTGGGAAAATGTGTAGGAGAGGTGTAATTTCAAAGCTCTACATACCTCCACTGTGAAGGTATTGCATGTCCCCATGCAACCAAAATTTTGATCACCCTCCTTTCAGCTCATGTGTTCTAAGACCTCTGCCAATACATCCAGCCTTCTTTTCTTCTTTCTTGGGACCACTACCATCCTCGGCTTCCTCATTAGACCCCTGAACTTGAGGTTGATGAGAGCCCTGTTCAACCTTATGTTATTTTTCTTTAATTTTCTATTTTTCTTTTGCCATAGCCCAAGATGCAACATGGTGTTGTCATGAATAATCTTATCTAATCTGCCCTATTCCTTCAATGTTTCATTTTCTCTTTTGATGTGTCTATTTAAGACATGCAGCTCAAAAACTTCCTGTTTTAGTGATTGGATTTAAGCTTCTTAAGTTGTATTAGGCTGGGCAGATGAAGTGCCTGGATCTGTGGCCGTTTTCAACAAGGACTTTATATAATCATACATTTCTTGCTGGTTTGAGTCTATCTCAGGTGTGGTCTTTCTTTGGCTGACCCAAAAATCCTGTTGAGAAGGACTGATTTCAAAATCTGGCCGAGAAGGACTCATGTCAAAATCTGGCTGAGAAATAGGAGTATGGTGGGGACCACGACCAGGAGGAATTGCTGAAGATTGTTCTGGTGTTTCCCCTCATAAATCAATAAAATGGGGCCCTTTAGTTTGTATTTTTCTCAACTTCCATTTAAGTCTAGAACTTCTCCTCAAATTTTATGGGCTAGTGTATTCTTTCTCCCCATTCTGTTTTTATTTCCCTTTTTTTTTTTGCTACAGTTGACTATTCCTAAAGGTAAACTAGTCTTTGAGACAGTACTTGATGGTCCTCTTCTGGGGAAGGTTCTAGGGTTTGATGGACAACCTCAATATTTCTTTTCCCTTTTGATTTTCTTGGCTTCTTACCCTTAGTCTTTTCCTTCCTACTTTCAGACAATTTTCCTTCCCTGCTAGTTTCTTGCACTATGTTAGTAGGAGTGTCCTGAATTCTATCACTTGTTTTCTTTCTTCTGCTTCTCCTTGATGTGCTGCTTTTAGGGGTTTCTTGTGGAACTTTAAAGAAATTTTTGACCAAAAACTACTCCCATGTGTCCTTCTTTTCTTTTAATTGTTTTTCTATCAAGATTTTCACAAGGTCGTGGTGATACAAGTGGGGTTCTACATCCCCCAGATTCTTTTGGACTGTGGTGGACATTTTCTTCAGGCTATTTAGCAAGAAATAGGTTAATAGTTTGGTTCTCTAGAAATTCATCAGCAACCGGGTGTGATACATGTACATTGACCTGAATCGTCCCTCACAAGTAATGAATTTCTGGATTATTAATAGTAAACTAGCCCATTTTTCTTGTAAAGCAGAGACAGGGATTCCTCTATTAAAGATGGTTACATCCATACCTGGATTTCGTAGGATAACCCTCCATGCTCTCTCGTCAAAGCTCTTATTTTTGAACCATCGTTCTCCCTCCTGTGGGAGTTCGGTTGCAACTACTATGGACGCCTCTGTGACTGTGAATTTAAGGTCTCCCACCTCCGCTTCTACACCGTCAAAGGACCTCGCAAAAGTCTTCGTAACTTCCTTGTTGTAGCCTCTGAATTTCTGAATAAATTGTAACCACCGGGCCTTTCTTAGCCTGATTTTCACTTGTCGATACCCTTCCATAAATTTTGGCCCTTCCAGTTCTACTCTCAACAGAGGACCCATTCTTTCCTCCTATTTTAAATATGTTTGCGTGGGTATTAGATGAACGGAGGTGAGACGGCTGGGTTAGTGGAAAATGGACAGGATTTATGGAGAAAAACCAGTGACTGTAAATGGAAAACAGAGAACAGGTACCGAGAGTGAGTTTATGGAGCAGAGAAGAGGCTTATGTGAACAGGGTAGGAATGCAAATGCGACTTCAATAGCATAGTAGGGGAGTAAAGTGAGCCCGACAAAGTTTTAAACTGAATGTCTACGAAGTAGACGTAAACATGCTCAAGAAATGGCTGCAGAATTTGTGCGGTGGAGAAAATCCGTGATCAAATCAACCACGTCCCATAATTACAGGTGGAGTGTCAAAGTACAGTCGAACACGAGTTAAATCCGAAGGCTTGATCATGAGGCCGTTTGAAAATAAATGCAAGGTTTGTGGAGGAACCATATAAAGGTCGTGGAACGATTATGGAGCTATCAACGCCAATCATTGCATATAATGGAGCCGTGGTTTCAAAACTATATAAAATGTGCTCTAAATGCTATTTGAAATAAATCTTACCCATACCTTGGAATTTTTTCCACTTTTCGTCCATTAACCTTTGATCAGCTGCTCCTTGTTGATGCTCTTAGGTGCCTCATATCTTCAAAATAGGTCCTTGGTCATACTTGCATTTGATTTTCATGATCATTTAACTAACATCTGACTGTCAGTTTTGAAAAATAGAGTGATGGCTGCGGAAACTGGCTTCAGCTGCGGAAATTGACATAGCAATCATATGACTGAATGAAGATGGATAAATAATGACTGAATGAATGAAAATGGTCATAAAAAAAATAAAATTATTAGCGGAATTAAATGAATGAAGTGGAGTGGAATAAAATGAAGTGGAGTGGAGTGAAATGAAGTGGAGTGTCATAAAACTGTGAAAGGAGAGAGAGAGAGAGAGCTTTTTTTTTTTAGAAAATATAGGGCATCAGGAGTTCCTGATTTTCGCCCTGTATTTTCTGTATAAGACTGCCAATCAGTTATTGGTTTTCAGGCTTATACATATTTTATTTATTTATTTATTTATTTGTTTTTTTTTTAAACAAAAAGGAACAAAGGCTAGGCTGGTGGAGAAGAAGGATTCTTCTTCACCAGCCTTATTGTAGAACTATCTTGAAAGATTTTGACAAATTCCTCTTTTGAGAGTGGCTTATGATAGATATTTAATCTGTGGCCATTCACAATAAGAGGACTTTGAAGTTAATCAATGGTTTTGATTCTTACCGCTCCATTGCTAAAAATTTTGTCAATCTCATATGGCCCAAGCCAATGAGTCTGAAATTTTCCTTTGAAATCTTTAAACTTGGAATCAAATAGCAATGCCCAATCTCCTTCTTGAAACTTTTTCTCCTTGATGTATTTTTCATGCCACTTAGCTCTTTGATATTGAACTAGATCAATTCTTAGGATTTCCTCTTGTCTGATCTCATCTAGCTCATTCAACTGCTCCATTCTATGCTTTTGGGCTTCTGATAGATCCATTCCCAACTGAACTGCCTCTTGAAAGTTTTGACTTGGAACTAAATGGGGAGCAGAACTTCCTTCCCATAAACAAGTTCATAGGGAGAATGTCCTGTTGTATTTCTCCATGTAGTTCTGTAGGCCCACAAGGCTTCAAGATACCTTTCTGCCCAATCTCTTTTGTGTATATGAACAGTTTTGGTGGTGATGCCTTCAATAACTTTGTTTGTAGACTTCACTTGACCATTTGCTTGCGGATGGTAAGGAGTATATTTTCTGTGCTTGATTTTGTATTCTTCTATCAGCTTCTCCACCAGGTTGGATGTGAATTGACTTCCCTGATCTGTCACAATTTCTCTTGGAACACCAAAGAGAGTAAAAATATCCTCATAAAGAAAACTAACAACTGAATTCTCAGTAGCAGAAAATAATGCTTTGGCTTCTACCCATTTAGTGACATAATCAGTACATACCAATATATACTTTCTTTGTTTAGATGGTGGGTTGATAGGTCCAATGAAATCTAAAGCCCATTTTTCAAAGGGTTCGATGAGTACCTGTGGTTGCAATGGAATTTCATTTGAAAGGGTAGGTTTCCCTACTCTTTGGCAGCTGTCACACCTTTTGACATATTGTTTTGCATCTTTGAAGAGGGATGACCAATGATATCCTAAAGAGAGGATTTTATAGGCTATAATTTTATTAGTAAAGTGTCTGCCACATGGTTCATCATGACATGATTTGAGGATATCAGGCATTTCATCTTCCATAACACATCTTCTTATCACAAGATCTGGCCCTATTTTAAATAATTCGTTAGAAATCCATGAATATTTTGAACTCTCCTGAATAATCTTTCTTCTTTCACTAGGAAATAAATGTGGAGGTAGTTTCCCTATAACCAAATAGTTAGTTATATCTACATACCAAGGAGTCTTAGTAGTTACTGCAAATAAATATTCATCAAGAAACTTATCCTCTATAGGAGAATCTTCTTTAGTATTCTGAATCCTAGACAAGAAATCAACTACTGTATTTTGTTTCCCTGGTCTATCCAACACAGTAATATTGAATTCATGTAAAAGTAAGAGCCATCTTGTAACTCTTCCGTTAGTCACAGGTTTGTTCATTAGATATCTAATTGCAGAATGATCAGTATGAATAAAAGTTTCATAGCTTGTTATATAGTGTCTAAACTTATTGATTGCATGAACAACAACTAAGAACTCTTTTTCAGTTACAGTATAGTTCAACTCAGTGGGAGTCAAATTTTTACTGGTATAGTAAATGGCATAAGGAGCTAAATATTTTTTACCCAACACAGCTCCTAGAGCTGTATCTGAAGCATCTGTAGAAATATGAAAAGGGAGTTTCCAATTTGGTCCTCTCAAAATACGCGCTTCATATATTCTTGTTTTCAAAGTTTCAAATGTTGATTGATAATTAGGATCCCATTTGAATTCACAGTCTTTTGTAAGTAGTTTGAAGAGTGGAGATGCTATTTTAGTGAAGTTTTCTATAAATCTTCTATACTATCCAGTAAATCCTAGAAAACTTCTAACATCTTTTTGACAATTTGGAATAGGCAATTTGGAGATGACTTCAACTTTTGATCCATCAACTTTAATCCCATCCCCTGAAATATGATGTCCTAAAACAATACCTTCAGTAAACATCATAAAGCATTTTTCATGGCTTAATGAAAGGTTTGTCTCTTTACATCTTATAAGGACTTTTTCCAAATTTTCTAATGCCTCTTCGAACGAATTACCATAAACTGTAAAATCATCCATATAAACCTCTACACAATCATGGATTAGATCAGAAAAAATTCCTAGTATTGCTCTATGGAATGTTGCGGGTACATTACATAATCCAAAAGGAAGCACTCGATAAGCAAAAGTTCCCCATGGATAGGTAAATGTGGTCTTTTCCTGATCCTCAGGTGCTACCTGAATTTGATTATAACCACTAAAACCATCCAGAAATGAAAAGTACTTTTTGCCTGCTAATGTATCTAATACTTGATCGATAAAAGGCAAAGGAAAGTTATCCTTCAAAGTTGCTTTGTTCAATTCCCTGTAATCAATGCATACCCTCCATTTACCATTCTTTTTGGGTACTATAAATAAAGGAGAAACCCATCGGCTATCTGAAATTGGATAAATGAAGTTTACATTGAGTAGTTTTTAGAGCTCTTCTTTCACTATCTCCCTAAGATTTGGATTCATCCTTCTCTGAGGTTGTCTAATTAGTCTACTGTTTTCCTCGATATAGATATGATGGATCAAGTCTTAGGGTCAATACCTTTCATATCAGTATACTCCCATGCAAATGCAGTAGAATGTTTTTGCAAGATTTTGGTTAGCTCTCCCTGTTGTGATTTTTCCAAAAAAAAATTGATATTCAATGTTTTACCTGGAAAAATCTCGATGGTAGAACTACCAAACTCTTCCATAGAGTAAAGGGACATTTGTCTTGATGATAAATACTCAATGTCAGAATCTAACTGAAATTGTGTGTGGTCATATTTTAAAGATGTTCCAAAATTTTCTAATGTGTTCAGAATTTGACTATCTTCACTAATTTCAGAAATGGTAAAGACAGGTTGTATAGTGTCCTCATTATCGACCCATTCATTGTCTCCTACTTCTGTAACTGCTTTTGTTGGAGGATACAAATTGAATTTCTTTGTCGAACTACCATTAGAAATGTACATATCTCCAGATCTACAACTAATGAAAGCATCAGCTATGGCTAGCTAAGGTCTTCCTAAGATAAGTGGATGCTCTCCTAAATTACTCTTGGGAGTCAAAATCATGAAATCTACTGGATATTCCCAAGAATCTAAGGAGACTGAAATATCTTCTAATACACCATCTGGTTTGATTATTGATCTGTCTGCAAGTTGCAGTAAGGTAGGTGTAAAAACAAGATTAGGAAGTTTAAGTTGTTCCATAGTCTGTCTACTCATAATGTTGATAGCAGCCCCTAACTCAATCAAAGTATTTGGAATTTCTACCCCATTTATATGTGTCTTGACAATTGGACTTCCTGGATCTACATATTTCTGCATGGTAATTTTTCCCATCATGATATCTGCAATTTTTCCTACCAGGTGGATTCTTCTTGTATCTCTTGGTTTCCTTCCTAGTCTTTTGAGATTCAAATCCTTTATTGTTTTTGCTAGAATAGGAATCTCTGTAATGGCTTGTAGCAAGGGAATCTTGATACAGACATTCTTTAATTCATCTAGAAAGTCATAGTTAAGCAACAAGATTTGTTTTTCCACCCTTTGTCAATTTGTAATCTTTCAGGGAAAGGAGGTGTGGATGAAGATGCAGGTTTCTCAACTACAGGAGTTGTGGGCGTTGACTCTTTTTCTTTTTCTTTTTGAATGTTTGGGTTCTGAAGAAATGCTTCTTCAGAACCTTTATTGGCTTTAAGAGAATCCTCCTCAGAGGTATCTCGCTCTTGGACATCTATAGAAGGTTTTTCTAAAACTCTACCAGACCTGAGTTGTACATCATTGAGAGGAACAATCATATAGGTAGGAAATTTTTTCCTTCTACCATGTAAGCATTCTGAGGATTTTTGTTATTGGGATTTTGCAATGGCTGGGCTGGTAGTTGATTTGTCTTTCGCTGAAATAGAAGTAAGGGTTGAGAATTTGGATTTTGTTAAGAAGGTTATTGTTGCGGAAATGGTAATGAAAGTTGTGGGTTTTGATTTGGAATTTGTGGATTTTGTTGATTTTGAAAAGATGGAGGATATTAATAAAATTGAGCAAATCTCACATAAGGATTTTGCATCCCTTGTGCCCATGATTGGTATGGATTTTGAGATTGGGGCCAAGGTTGTTGCCAAGAATTCCAATTTGTTGGGAGTTGAAAGTTCATAGGATTGTTAAATCCTTGATTTTGTGGCCCCTGCCATGGTCTTCTTGAAACAAAACAAAGGGATTCTATTGAATTTGGATCTTCCTGAAAGACAGCTTTGAGCCCAGGAATTGAAGGACAATCCTTGGTCTCATGGCTTTCTGAGCAAATCATACATGTCTCTACAAATTTTGCATCCAAGGGACATTCCCTTAAAGCATGTTTCTTTCTACATTTTGGACAAAATATGGTTAAGGCTTTGGCTTCTGCTTTCTGCTTGTTTTGTATTTTAAGGGTGTCTAGTTGTTCACTAAGGCTCCCTATAATATCAGCTTTGAACTCATCAAGCATATTGCCAATCTCTGCCCTACTTACTGATCCAGTTGCAGATTTGTTTGCTCTGATAAGAGAAGGATCTCTAGGCCCTTTTCCAGTTTTAGATTTTCCCCTTGAGAGATGGACACATAGTTCTGCTATGTCATGGAGTGGAAGTCCAGAAATATCTCCCTTCCCCATCGTGTTTAAAATATCTATCCATTTATCTCTAATGGATTTTAATAGAAGGGCTTTCAAGGTTTCCTCATCTAAATTACTCATTTTTTCTCTCTTTAAGTTGTATTGAAATCTTTCAAGTAAATCCTCCAATTTTTCATATTCTTTTTGCATCATCCTGAATACCTCATCCTTATGATTGGTGGGCATACAATAATCCAAGTCTCTATCCAAAAATGTTTGTTTCATATCATTCCAAGTCCTAATAGATTGGGTGACTAATCCCATGAACCATTTCAAATCATCTCCTTTCAATGTTGAAGGAAATAGTTTGAGTTTTTGAGAGTCTTCCATATAGTCATAGGTTCGGCACAAGACTTCAAACTCAAATAGAAATGTTTCAGGATCCTCACTTCGCAACCCATAAAAGTTTGGGAGGATAGATGGTGAAATGTTTTTCATTGTTGTATGGGTCTCCTCATCGGCTATAGGGAATCAAAATGAGTTATCTCCATCCCTATTTCCCCCATTGTTACCTCTACCTCCTCCATTGTTTCCTCCTCCTCTACCTCTACCTCCTCCATTGTTTCCTCCTCCTCTACCTCTACCTCTACCCCCTCCTCCAAATCCATTCACTACTTCCTCTGTCATGATAGTTTCCTCAGAGTTCTCAAAGTTCTCTGGTTCTTCTATTAATGGCGAACGAGGAGGAATTTCTCCCTCTTCTTCTTCAGGGGATTTTACTTCTTTTATTACAATTTGTTCCCCTGTAGAAGTGAAGAAAGGTTCTTCTCCTATGTCAAATTTGATGGATAGTGTGGGAGAGTCTCCTAATTCAGCTGCTGCCCCTTGAATTCCAGGAATCCTAAGGCTGGGAGTGTGAGTCGGAGATGATGGAGGTGTATCTTGTCTATGCCTTGAAGTAGCTGGAGTTGTGAAAATCGAACTTTTGGCCCTAGCTATAAACCTTCCCCTAGAATCTCTTGCTCTATGCATGTCATTTTTTATTTATTTATTTATTTATTTATTTTTTTCTTTAAGTCGGGCTAATAATTCTCTTTCTGATCTTCCAGGTCACACTAGGTGCAAGAAGAGAGCATAATCAAGAAATTATTAAACTAACAACTCTCTTTTCTGATCCTCCAGATCACACTAGGTGCAAGAGGAGAGCATACTTCAAGAAGTTATCAATTTTTCCCTTCTTTTTTTTTTAAGAGATTGGCTACCTAGTTACACTTCCCCGACAACGGCGCCAAAATGTTTGGTCAATTTAGTGTGTCCTAAATTGCTACATTAATTATCAATCCGGGAGTCGTAAACTGATGAAGTGTGGCGCACTATATGTGCAAGACAGCCTCTTTCTTATATTTTTGTCGTTTTTCAATTTTTATTTTGTTTTGGGGGTTTTTATCTTCGTTTATCTCCTAATATGAATGGAAATCCTATTCCTAAGTCTTTAGAAGGCAAGTATGGATATAGATTTTAGGCAATTATGTCCTCTATAATGGTTTCCAGCACTTAACACTTCAGAAGATCTTAGAATATACTAGTGATGACAGTAATACTTGAACAAGAATGAAAGATGTGTTGCTATCTAAAACAAGTAAATAATGAACTATTGGTCATGAAACTATCATCTCTGCTGTTGTCTAAATACAGAAAAGTGATCTAAGCTACTGCACTCAAAGAAATAAAAAATTGCAAAGAAAGTAAAAGTAAAATCAAATTACATCATTCATAATTCGATTTCTCACCAGTTAGTCTAGCTATGGCTTTTGGAGATAATCATCAATAACATGAGAAATCTGATATCTAATTGCAGAAAAGTAAAACTAAAATAAAATCACAACATTCATAATATGATCCCTCGCCAGTTAGTCTAGCTATGGCTTTCGGAGGTAATCATCAATGACATGAGCGATCTGATATTTAATTGCAGAAAAGTAAAACTAAAATCAAATCACAACATTCATAATCTGATCCCTCGCCTGTTAGTCTAGATATGGATTTCGGAGGTAATCGTCAATGACATGAGCAATCTGATTTCTAATTGCAGAAAAGTAAAACTAAAATCAAATCACAACATTCATAATCTGATCCCTCGCTAGTTAGTCTAGCTATGGCTTTTGGAGGTAATCGTCAATGACATGAGCAATTTGATTTCTAATTGCAGAAAAGTAAAACTAAAATCGTATCACAACATTCATAATCTGATCCCTCGCCAGTTAGTCTAGCTATGGCTTTTGGAGGTAATCATCAATGACATGAGCAATCTGATTTCTAAATTAACTAACAAAGAAAATGAATAAGACTGAAATCAACAAAACAAAACTGGAATTAAAAAAACTAAGAAAAGCAAAGTCAGCAGAGAATTAATCCCATGTCACCAGTCATTGTGAAAATTATATGCAGATGCCCGGGCTGCCTACTCTATCCTGAAACATACATGCATTGATCAGTGTTATACAAAGCTATAAAATCATGAACAGAAGTGAAATGTTAGTACCATGACAATTGAAATACACAGGTGGATAACTATGGAATATATGCAATGGAAATAAGGAAACAATGCATGAAACTTTACAGTAACAATGAAAATGAAACCTCAGGGTACAGGGGCCCTCTGCATAGCCTCGGTCAACAGGCTATCAATCCAAAATTATGTTCACGCATTCATGTAAAAATAGAGTCTTCTCATATATTTCAAAACACAGTTACAACAATAAGACTAGTGTCACAACACAGTGAACTTTGAACAGCAATATTCCATTCAAAAAAACTATCTCTATGCGTTATAGAAACAGGTTATTTATAACAAAGGTTACATAACTGTTTTCTTGTAAAACTGTGTGAACAGGGGACACATAAAATACAACGTCCATGGATTTAGCATAATGGTTGCCGAGAATATTAAATCTATCAAATGTGGCTATTATATTTGCGTCATGGGTCAGTCTATAGGTGGCAACAGAGCCCAGAGATTTAGGAACGGCCACACATCCTTCAAAATCCTTCACGTGTTGGAAAACAGAGTCTGGCTGCCGTAGGACTCTTACGTTGGACCATCATTTGACCACCGTTGACCACAGATTCCCTTGATAAATCCGACTGAACCAATAGGACCTGATCCATGTCCAGGTCATTTCTAACTTGCTCATGTGGCTTGTTTTGCCTGATGACACCTACAACATAGAGTTTAACAAAAACAGCTGCCGAAATTGATTGGATTTCGCAGCTAATGAGAAAAATCTAGTTCAAACAGCAAACACAAAAAAATAGTCAAAAAACCACTTAAATGCTCTTTTAAAATCAATATTCAATGATCTCTGATAGCTTATGGAGTGCTGGTGAAGGAAAAAAGTCAGGGAAAATGTGTAGGAGAGGTGTAATTTCAAAGCTCTACACCTGTTCCTGTTCAATTCTTTCAACATTTGATTTTAAAAGAGAAGATTCATCAAATGTTACATCTATATTAATGACTATCTTCCGCGACCTATGATCCCACAACCTGTATCCTTTCACCATAGTCATACCCAACAAAGACATAACATTTCGATTTTGGATCTAATTTTGAATGTTCATTTTTAGGAATAAGAACATAAGCATCACAACCAAATATCCTTAAATGTGAATAATCACAAGACTAGCTTGACCAAACTTCTTCAAGAATTTTACAATTTATTACTATTGAAGGTGATCTGTTAACTAAATAACAAGCAGTGGATACTGCTTCTGCCCACAACTCCTTTTGCAGGTTAGCATTGATGATCATGCTTCTGGCTCTTTCCATAAGAGTCTAATTCATACGTTCAACAACACCATTTGGTTGAGGAGTATAAATAACAGTTTTATGTCTAACAATTCCTTCATCCTTACAGTGTTGTTCAAATTCTAGAGAAGTAAATTCACCACCATTGTCAGTTATTAAACATTTAATTGATTTGCATGTTCTTTTTTCTACCATTTCTTTAAATTGTTTAAAGACATTCAATACATCAACTTTCTTTTTTAACATAAAGACCCAAAATTTTTGGGAGAAATCATCAATAAACGTTAAGAAATATAAAGCACCTCCATAGTATACAACAAGAGATAGTCCCCAAAGATCAAAATGAATATAGTCCAAAATTTCTTTACTATTATGACTTCCATTTTTAAACCTCTGTTTACACTGTTTTCCATACAAACAATGTTTACAGAAATCCAACTTCAAGGATTTCAAATCAGGAAGTAATTTACAGTTCATCAGTACTTGAAGACCTTTCTCGCTCATGTGACCCAATCATTGATGCCATAGGCGAGTACCTTCTTCTTCTTTCTCTAACACAATTGTTGCTTCACTGACCTGAGTACTTCCTTTGAGTATGTAAAGATTTCTAACCTTTTCTTCTTTCATAACAACTAGGGTGCCTTTTGAGACTTTCAACACTCTGAATCCAACACTCCCAAAGAAATCAATTTTTTCTTCAATTCAGGTACATGACTAACACTAGTTAATGTTCTAATTGTGTTATCATACATTTTAATATTGATATTTCCCATCTTAACAGTCCGACATGATACATTATTACCCATAAACACAGAACTACCATTTACAACTTCATATGAAGTAAACCAATTTCTGTGTGGTCTCATATGATGAGAAGCACTAGAGTCTAACAACCAACTTTCAAAATTCTGAGAGACATTACATACATGTAAAGTTTCATCTATCATACATAATTCTTCAGTAGATAAAACTTCATCTATCATACCTGAATCAACTTGTTTTGCTTCCTTCTTTGGATTTTCAAACTCTTTCCGTTTCCAATAGTCTTTCTTGAAGCGTCCAATTTTATTGCAATACCAGCATTTGGCTTTACACTTGCTACCCTTTGATTTAGACCTAGAAGAGCCCCTTGTTTTCTCCCCATGGATTCTGATGCAGAGGTTTCAACATTGGACTTCTTCCTTACTTCTTCAACTAACATAGCTCCCACAACTGAATCAAATTCCAAGGACTCAGTTGTGCTCAAACTGATAGAGGTAACAAAGTGGTCCCATGACTCAGGTAGGGAACACAGCAAGGTGATAGCTTTATCTTCTTCCTGAAATTTAACGTCCATATCCGAAAATTGGCAAATAAGTGTATTAAAAACATTTATATGTTTTGCAACTTTTGTACCCTCCTTCATTCGAAGGCTGTACAATTGTCTTTTTAGATAAATTATGTTGGTTAACGATTTGGTCATATATAAAGTTGTCAGTTTTCCCCACAAACCTACTGCTGAAGTTTCTTCAACTATATTGAAAAGAACTTCATCTGCTAGGCATAACCTGATGGTACTGAGAGCTCGAGCATCCAAGTCCTTCTAGTCCAAATCTGACATGCCAACAGGTTTCTTCTTCACCCCGTCTAATGCTTTGTGCAACTCTTGTTGCACTAGAAAATCCCTAATTTTCAATTTCCATAAAGAAAAGTTGTTATTGCCGGTGAATTTCTCCACCTCGAACTTTGCATTCGTGATTTTAGCCATTTGTTTCTAATTTGCTTCTAAACTGTGCTTCTAGGGTTTATTTCTAAATTTGAATTTCTCCACAATCTTCCTTCAACTAGGGTTTTTTTCTGATTTTCTAAATTTGAATTTCTCCACAATCTGCCTTCAACTAGGGTTTCTTTCTTTTCAACACAAAAAACTAATTTTGTTGCCCCTTTTTTCTTTTAACCCTAATTTATTTTCCATAATTTCTTTTATCTTACTACACAAATTGATTACTTCAAATATATAGGAAACATTTCCAGAAAAAATAATTCAAACCCTATTTCTTTTTTCAAATTCACCAGCGTCTCAACAAAAAATTCTCATTTCTATTGTTTAATAAAAAAATTACCCGGACTCATTTATGCTAATCGAAACTGCACATTTCTTTCTCCCCGACACTTTTCCAGACAGACGGACTGCTGATTCGAATCTCCAACGCTTTTCCAGAAAGATGGATTGTTGATTGAAATTGCACTTTTCTTTCTATCAGACACTTTTCCTGACAGATCAACTCTCGGCGAAAGCTCCTCTCCTTAAAAACAAAATTCTAAGCGGTCTCCTGTCCAAAAAAAATATCCGAGAAGGGCTAGACAAACTCTCTTCCCCTTCTCGGTAGCTGGCAGAACCTCTCGGATCTTCTTTGCGGCTTTGAAAAATATGAAAAACCTGAGCAGGACTCTCTTCCTCTTCTTGCTGGCTGGCAGAACCTCTCAGCTCTTCTTTGCGGCTCTGCAAATACTGACACTGCAGAGAACCCTCCTCGACGACTCTGGATGTTGGGTGTGGAGCCTGATTATCTTCTATAGTACCGGCATATTGGACCCCAGTTCAAAATGGGGCGGCAACGCCGCCCGTAAAATGATCGCTGCCGTGGGGGGTCCAGGGGGGGGCGGCAGCGACTTTATGGAGCCCCCCCTGGCGGGGGGTTTCTGGGGCAGCGCCCCCGAAGCTAAAAACAACTGTAAAATTGTCTTGTAAAAGTATAGTAATTTCTAGTCAATCTGGGCCGTTCATTAGGCCGATGATCTGACGGTAGAACTTATGTTTAGTTTAGGGTTTTTTGCCCTAGAAGGCAACCCCTCTCTTTATATGAGGGCATTCTATTTGAGGCTGTAATAGATGTGTATTCGGTGAGCGAGAAACATAGAGGTGAGACTGTGAGAGAAAACAGAGGATATTACAGCAGTTTTGCTGTAGGTTGTATCTCTTCATTTTGCTGGATAATAGAAAGGAAGGACTGGCTGTTCGGGGTGGACGTAGCCCAAACTGGGTGAACCACGTATATCTGTGTCTCTCTTGTTTTGTGCGTTTTCTGTGTTTATATTTCTGCAATATTTTATGTGTTCCATTGCTCCGTAATATATAATTTTCTAACACTGGATAGGCCAGCAGTGGCACTTCTTTTGGCCGCAGGCTTCAACACACACGAGCTGTCTCCCTTCGGCAGTGAGCAACCATTCGTAAATAGCTGCAGTGCGACTCTTGATCCCTTTCGCTTGTGCAAATCGTTCAATCTAGCGGCAGTTCTTCAATTAAAGCCGCAATGGCATTCTTCAAACAGAGTTCTCGATAGTTTCTTCAACTCTTCAACAACGAACTGAGATTCTTTTTTCCCTGAGGCATCAACCGCATTGTGCTATGATACCACTTGTTGGTTCGAGCAGTTAATTAAAGCAAGAAAGAAATGAAACTAATCTTGAATGAAAACAAAAAATAAAAACACACAAGTAAACACAATATTTTACGTGGTAAAACCTTGACTGTGTGTCAAGGAAACATCCACGAGGCAAGGGATTGGATCTTTATTAAATCAACAATGATTCTCCATGATTACATGATCTCGAACATTCACCCGTTTTATAAGAGCCTCTCCTCTGTTACATAACTACTATTAGTCAGCAATCTCGTTACAAAACTAACTGGTAGTAAATAATAAGATTTTACACTTAATTACATGTCTTGTTGTCACATTTCAACATATCTATCCTCTGAATTTGAACACATATACTAAGATGCAATGCATCAAGAGGAAGATAGATAAGCAATTAGTGTTTCAAGCAATGAATAATATTTCTAATTTATATGTGTCTACTAAGACCTTCATCTTCTATTTTTGGAATCAAAGGTTATCCAAAATCCTAGAAACAAAAAAAAGGATCGGGACATTCATCTTCTATTCTTGGAATCAAACGTTATCCAAAAGCCTAAACAAAAAGGGGACATGACATTAGGCTTCCGCAACATCGGTATGTGATGCACATGGCTGTTGTTTGTCCTTCGAATGGTGTAATCTTCCTTGGTTGTGATAATCATCTTGTATTCCTTTGCATCAAACAATAACGATTGCACATTTGAATTTGACCAAACATCATCAGAAACGACCAAAGTTTCACTATTTCCTATTAACTGAGAATCTTCTGCAGTTGGTTATGCGCATCCTTAATACTTTGATTCAGGCCTTCAAACATCAATTATATTGTCCCACGTAATTTCCAAAATCGTGTTTACATCTGGAGATTATGAACATTAATGAAAAATATATTATTTTGGAAGAAATATGATAAACGCAAAAAGAATAAGCACTTCAAGCCAAAATGAAGAAATAAAATGGAAATTTGGAGTGAAGATTAAAAGCAGGGATTGTTCTTACCTTTCAATTGAAGATCGTTGCAAAGGGCTAATGCAAGGGTGGTTTTGCAACTTCCACCCATCCCTTCTGTGCCAATGATATTAACTCCAAGTTGGAATAGGATTTGTTTGACATCATTGACAGGATTATCCAAACCCACTGCAAAGCTTAGTATACCCAGGACTTGGGAGTTGCAACTGCTGGTGGGCTGTTCAACCATTGTAGTATCATGCAACCCATAAATGGAGCTCTGAAATAAGTGAGGCTTTTTCATTTGTTGAATCATGAAAGAATTGAAAGTAGTATCATTAGTGAATTTGGCATTCACACTCCCAATTATATGCCCACTCATTTCTTCAACATGTTCAGATAGTTCATTACAACCCTTAAAATCTACATCTAGCTTGTGGCCTTCAAGGATAAGGTTGGCCAGGCCTAAGATGAGAAAAAAAATCATTGACATTATTTTCTATCTTTAGGATATGATTTTCATATCTTAGTGCAAAAATCCATACGCAACTTTTGAACAGTGGGAGTATTCTCGGCTAGATCGATGCATCGACACAAATGCCATTATTCAAGTAGATTAATTAGTCTAACAGAACATATGGCACTCTTGAAAGTAGATATCAAAAAGCATTGTCGTGCCTTATCAAATTGTAGGCTCCATTTTAAAGAAATTTAAGAGATCTGAGCATACGATGGTGTCCGACCACGTATTCACCTTCTGCAAACCAAAAAATTTACAAAATGTGCACTACACTACGATAACAATGGTTAAAATTGCAAAAATTGTCTGTTGCGTATAAACTCCAGAGCGTGGGATGCACGGTCATACGTTCGCCCATTATTTATGCGAAATTTCCCATAATCAGAGTCAAAAAAATTTGAATGTTCAGTGTGAAAATTTCATTTCGATATGAGTTTATTCAGAAGAGTTGTATAAATCTATAGTAAGTAAGGATATAATATGAGTATAGAAGGATCAAAATATATTTTTTTAGAAACTTTTTTAGAGTGTAAAATACAATACTGTAATTTTCATTTTAGAGTGTAAAATACAATATGGTAATTTTCATTGTTTAAATTGTATTTTTGAATATTAAATAGAGTATTTTTGAATGCTATATAAAATTAGTTAGTTTACTTAAATTTTTTGTTGAAATATTTTTTTAAAGTATAAGATTTAAACATCTAATTCACACATTTTTTTAAGTTTTAATTACTTTATAAGATAATCATTTGTTTTAAATATAGTCGACATTATTTTTCTATTAAAAACATAAATTTTATTTTTTATTTTTATGTTAAAGGGGCACTAATGGATGGAAAAACTTACACATCCCCCTCGTACTAGGCTGTAGAATGAACCTCTCAATTCAATGACTATAAAAATAGGGCAAACTATAATTTTGAAAATTTTGCATCCACCTAATTCCTAATTCCAATTAATACATTCATATGATGTAAACTTTATTTTTAACAAAATATAGTACTACTATTTTGATTAGTTAGTTTATTTAATTCTTTTATTGAAATATTTTTGAAAAATATAAGATTTAAACATCTAATTCATACATTTTATTTTAAGTTCTAATTACTTTATAGCATAATTTTTTTTTAAATTATAATTGATATTATTTTTCTATTTAAAACGTAATTGAATTTTTTTTAAGGGACATGGATAGAAAAACTTACACAACCTCTCAATTCAATAACTATATAAATAACTAAAACTATCATTTTGAAAATTATGCATCCACCGAATTCCTAATTCCAATGACAAACTTTATTTTTAACAAAATAGAGTACTACTATTTTGATTTGTGAATTTTTCTTCAAACATGTCGGTACTCGGTAATTGAATTTTTCTTCTTGGGAGAAATATGACGATGATAAGGATTGTGATGAGTATCATCGATCTAGATGCATGACGAGTATGGTTTAGTTCTAGCTATGTGATGTCATCAGCACATAAGATAGTCAATAATCCTAAATCTTAATACCAAGAGCTGAAAAAATGGACTAGAGATTCCCCACAAGACTTCAAAACTAGTGTTGATGCTAAAATGCACCGTTAGATCCATTAATATGCCACATAGAGTCTTTTAATCAACTATTGATAAATTAAAAGCATGCACCATAGATAAAAGCCACATGCATGTGGTAATGGAAAGACCCATTGTGCTTCTTCTAATTAGTTGATATCATAATCAGTGTCTTGTTTATCTGTCCATATTTGTCTCAAATCTTGGTTAATCCAATAATGATATCATTTGTGTGTGTAGAGCGGCTACTGCGTGACGGAGAGAGGCTCAAATTTGGGTTGTGACTGCAGATCCCGCTAAAGTGGAAAATGTTAGGATGAGAAGACAGAGAAACCCAAAGGTGAGGGGATTCAAAAGTCATATTTCAAGACACGTAAAATCAGAGAACTGGGCCTTGCCTAGTTTGAAAACTATTGAATGTACACGAGGGGATTTAAAAGTCATATTTTAAGACACGTGAAATCAGAGAACTGGGCCTTTCCTAGTTGGAAAACTACGCTTGGGAGCCCTGCAGAGAGTGAACTGCCTGTGTTGTGAGCAATAAAAATTGGTAAGGGTCGTGGTGTGGAACCCTGCTCACTATTGAACGTTGTTGTAAATTCTTGTGGACTGGAAGATTGCAGTTCCAAACAAAAGGTTTTGAGCCACGTCAATCGTGGGGTCATAGTGTCGTAGTTTAAAGTCGTTATGCCAAGCGGGACTGCTTGTTAGTGCCGCAGTGGAAAGCTCTACATTGTCGTTGAAGTTTAGGAGGATCCACATCCACAAACCAGTACAAGCCGATGTGCCACTATAAATGTGCAATTATGTCCTCTTTGTAGAAATGGAATGGGAAAGTATGATTTCTTTCAATAGCATCAACTTCATTATTCATTACATCTACCTATTCATTTTTCTTTATAACTTCTTCAAAACAATTTGGTTGAAATGGGAAAAATGAAAAATGTACTACATTATCATTATCTGCGCCTGCATAAATATCACTCAATTTTTTTATCTTTTTATTTTTATCATAATTAGAATCACTATTAGATGATGAACTACTTTCGTCTTGAACCTACAACCGTGGAGTTCTTGTTGTAGGTGATTGATTATGACAAAAGTACTTTTCCATTTCATTCCAGGACTTGTCTTCCATAAAGTTAACATCCCACCCTGTCACAAACTTCTTAATAATATGATTGTACAACCTATATGCTTTGGATTGTTCAATATATCTTATAAAAATGTGCTTCTTACTCTTATCATTAAACTTCTTTCTTAGTTTTTCTGGAACATAAGCGAAAGCAATACAACCAAAAACTCAAAATGTGAAACAATTACCTTTTCTCCACTCTATGATTCTTCAGTACCTTACCTTGAACACTAGAAGTTGGTGGTTTATTCAATATGTATACAAAACATGCAACTGTTTCAGCTAAAAAATCTCTAAACAAATTTCTTGCTATAAGCAAACTCCTAGCGTTCATGATAGTCTAATTTTTTCTTTCTGCGACTCCATTATGTTGTGGAGTATATCTGGTGGTTATCTATTTCTTAATGGATATGTTCATATGGCATCAACCTTATTTTTAACAAAATATAGTACTATTTTTATTTGTGAATTTTTCTTCAACATGTCGATACTCGGTAATTGATGTCAGTAATTGAATTTTTCTTCAACATGTTGATACTCAGTAATTGAATTTTTCTTCAACATGCCGGTGTGAATTCCTCATGAGGAATATGGCAATGATAAGGGTTGTGATGGGTATCCTCGATCCATATGCATGATGAGTATGGTTTAGTTCTATCTCTCTGATGTCATAAGCACATAATGAATTCAGACCAGCGTTGCTATCAACCTCATCTTGCTCATAAATTTCATTTAAATTTTTGAATTTTGGTCTTCTTGTGCTCGCTGAAGATGGGCTTGACATGTCGCTTGGTGTTGTGCTTTGCGACATGCTAGGAGAAGCACTTGCTTGACTGTGTGACGTTGTCTTATTATTTGTTGATGGTGTTGCTTTCTGCCTGCTTTGTTGCGCTTGCATAGGAGTAGAGGGAGTCACTATTGAGGAATTGTTTGTTGCTATCAATTCCTCTTTGTCCTCATGTGGTATACATGCTTTCACATTGATTGTCTTCTCAAAACTTCCATCCCATGCTTCCTCTTCTATGAACTGCACATCTATGTTGATTATGACCTTCTTGGTTAATGAATTGTAGAGTTTGTATGCCTTGGATTCATCACTGTATCCAACAAATATACATTCCTCCCCATTGTTGTCCAACTTCTTACTCAACTCATTCGGGACATGTGCTTATGCCACACACCCAAATACTCTCATGTGAGTGACACTATGCTTTCTTCCACTCCATGCCTCTTTAGGAACTATGTCCTAGACACTTTTGGTTGGACATATATTCAAGATACACGCTGCACAAGTGACAACTTCAAACCAATAATCATTTGGCAAATGCTTTGCCTTCAACATACTCCTTGCCATTTCCATAATGGTCCAATTCTTCCTTTCCGCCACACCATTTTGCTGCGGTGTATATCTTGTTGTAAATTGCTTGTGAATTCCATGCCCCCCTGCAAAATCAAAGGAATTCATTTGAAATGTATTCGCCAACTCTGTCAGTCTTGAGGACTTTGATGTAGTGTCCGCTTTTCTTTTCAACAAGAGCCTTGTATTGGTGAAAGCACTCAAATACTTCACTCTCTATTTTAGGAGATAGACCCATGTCTTCCTTGTGTAGTTATCTATGAAGGCCAATACATAGTAGATGCCACCAATTGAAGGTGTCTGCATTGGTCCACATAAATCTGAATGGACAATCTCCAAAGGTGCCTTTGCCCTCACTGACTTTCCTACTAGAAATGTATCTCTATGTTGCATGCCCAAGATACATCCTTCACATAGGTTGTCCGATTTTTCTATGTGTGGTAAACCCTTCACCATGCCTTTTCTATGCAGCAAATTCAAACCTCCAAAGTTGAGATGTCCAAATCTAAAATGCCATAACCAATTTTCATCTTTTGCATCTGCTTGATAATTCACTTGTGTGACAGCTGCCTCTTTTCTTCCATCCTCTTGCGAGTTCATTGATAGTTGTGTTTGTGCACCTCCTTCCTTCAAATCTGATATTATCTTTAGGGGAAACATTCTATTGTTTGTCATCTGAACCTTTGCAATCAACTTTCTACTTGGAAGCCTATCCAAAATTGTGCACACATCATTTTTGAAAAAGTCATTGTAGCCCTTTTGCATGGGTTGTCCAATGCTTATGAGGTTATGCTTCAGACCGGGGACAAAGTAAACATCTGAAATGTACTTCTTCCCCCTTCTTTGTTAAGATATTAACTCTTCCTTTTCCCATGACAAAGACTTTGCTATCAGTCCCTAATGTCACTTCAGATTTCACACTTTCATCTAGATTGGAAAACATTTCTATGTTCCCTGACATGTGGTTGCTACACCTTGAATCTAGATACCATATATGGCTTTGTTTTTCTTGTGCTACATTACAAGCTAAAAAAATGCTATCATGGTTTTGATTTTGTTTTGTGAAATTTACACTTGGTCTGTTACTAATGTCATATTGCTTCTTTCTACATTCATTTGTATAATGACCATACTTCTTACAGTAATGACATTGGACTTGAGATTTATCATACCTCTGAACTTGTGCTTGATTTTGGCTTGGGCCTTGACTTGGATTTTGATTGTTGCCCCTTGCACTTGAGCTTGAAGGGCTACTTCTTCCACCTCTGTGTGGGCTTCTTCCTCTTCCTCTAGGATATGATCTTCCTCTGCCTCTACCTTGACCAAATGAAACTTGTGTCTTGAAGGCATGCTCCAATGAGGAGCTTGTTTCTCTATTCATTCTATGTTCATGAAAAATCAGTGATGTGTGAAGCTCATCCATTGAGAATTGTGAGAGATCCTTTGTCTCTTCTAAGGCCACAACAATGGCATCAAACCTTGCTGGAAAAATTCTCAAAACTTTCTCAACTATTCTTCTTTCTTCAAATGTCTCACCATGAGACCTGATTTGAGTAACCAACCCAATTACATGTGTAAAAAACGAGTCTACATTCTCAGACTCTTTCATACAAAGTGTTTCAAAATCTCTTCTTAACATTTGCAACTTTGTTGTCTTGACTTTTTCCATGCCTTGGTAGGATATCTCGAGGGTGTCCCATGCTTGCTTAGACTTCGTTGCTACTGCAACCCTTGAGAAAATACTTTCATGAACTTCTTGGAAAATATAGAACAGGGCCTTTGAATCTTTTTTCCTGTTGTCCCTTAAAAAATCTCTTTCTGCTTGAGATAAGGCATTGTATGCTGCTGCATATGTTGGTTCTTGAAAACCATTCTCCACTAAATCCCAAATGTCTTGAGACAAAAACAGGGCCTTCATTGTAATAGCCCAATAATCATAATTTTTGCCATTAAACTCAGGGATCTAAGGATTAGTCAAGCTTGTGCTTGATGTTGCCATTTCTGAGTGTGAAAAAAAAAACTTTCTACCTGCTGATAAATATGCTAAAAAACAATCTGCCCTCAAAACAGGTTTAACTACCAGTAAAAACACTTGTTTTTACACTATTAGAAAAATTTTACGAGGGCAAAGGAGCTCAGAGATAGGTTGCGGCAAAGTAGGCAAAGTCAACTTCAGTTGCGACAAGGTAAATCTTAGGTTGCGGCGAGGATATCACAACCACACAGGGACTTAATTAAAACATAAATTTTACGCACAACAAAACATAGTAAAGCAAAGGAGGTTGCCGTTAATCTACTTGCGAAGGATTAATGTCATAACACAAATAGCCACACTTTATAGTATATGTTAAAACATAAAGAAATATATTCGCGTGATAAATGGAGGCTGCAGCTCCAAGTGAAAACACAACAAACTTACTGTGATTTACACATCACTGGGTTGCGGAGTAAACTTTTGTAAAACTCTGTAAAACTAGTTTTCATGCACCCACAAATATTTCCTCCATGATTTTCTCCTCACTACCTCACAGACTCTCTCACTCTCTAACTTGCCCAGCATTACAAATAACTTTTACATCCATATTTATCTTAACATACAAATTTGACATTAATTACATGACAGAAAATATTTAATACGCAACATGGGCGATTTTACATAGTAAATGATTTCTGAATTTACAGGTGTTGTGGAGTGTGGCCAACAATCGCAGAGTAAATTTTTTCCCATATATATTTACCAAAATTTTCTAAATGCCTGAACTCCTCTGTTGTGTTGCGGAATGGTCAAGGCTGTATTTCTGCTCTGACTTGAGTCCTTTCACCTGCAAACAAAATCGCAACTGTGCAGTGGTTTACTCGGCAAGCATGGTGTTTGTCAGTTTGTTTAAGGTGGTGGTTGCAATTATTATTTCCAACATTTTTAAGATTGTTTTGGCGAGGAGTGTACTACTAAATATGAGTCCTAGCTGTGATGTGAGAATCTAAATGCCTAGGGCTAAGAGTACTTGGCTAGGTAATGCTAGGAACAGCCAGGTACAATTTTTTATAGCTCTTCTAACATTGAAGGATAGAAAACAACCTAAGTGAAGTGGCAATATGAATTTCAGCAACCTTTCACTTTTAAGGAGAGCCCAACGAAAGTTAGTGTTGAACATGATAACTATGAGTGTTGTGTTGTCAATGGTTTTCAGCTGGAGTGGTTGAGATGGTGGTTTACCATCTCATTCACTCGGGCCAAGCCTCCAGCGACATGGTCGATCATAGTAGGGATGAAATTATAGGCATTACGGACTTTGGGATCCTCATTCCTGTTTCCAGTGGTCTCCAGACGTCTAAGTCTTAAGATGAAGTATGAGTTTTTGATATATGTGGCTTGCTAGTTACTACATATATTTGGGCATCCTTATGTCGATCAGATTCCCCAAATATTCGGGAATCGGACTAGCATGGGCCATATCCGTCCAATTCCCAGGAAATCAGCAATCAACATAAACTCAAGGAATATATTTGGGAAGATTGCTAGTTACTTATAAAAGAAACACTAAGTGAGTGCTGTGTTAGTGAGTATACTTAATAAGTCAATGCCACCTTGTTAAATACGTTGGATACTAAGTGCATTCAAATTTTCCTTGGCTCAAATTCTGTAATGTACCCTCATCAAACGTCCATGATTGAAGAATGGAGGAAGATTGAGGCAGTCGTCTTTCCATGAATAAGAGTGAAGATAGGACATATTTGCTTAAAATAATTCAATTGCAGTTCGTCACTTTTTGACGAGTGACGAATCAGTCAAATTGAAAAGGACGCTAACACCACAGACGTGATCGTCCCAACTTATTTCCATGGGTTGTAAACTGTAGCTTCCAACCAAAAGCCATCATCGAAGCAACTTGTACGTATCGTTGCCGAATGCACAATATAAGTTGGGCGAAGGTGATAGGAATGAAAAATTGATTCATACAATGTGTATAGTTGAAGTCTCCTTGTAAGCCAAATTTGATAATATTTATGTAACGATGGGTTTCAGTCTAATATCTATGGTATTAATCGATTGGAGTGGTGAGTATAATTAGATAAATTCTATATCGTTGTAAATACTTGATTGGAAACTTGAGAACATCAGAAAACATCTATATCGATGTAATATGCTCTAATTTAATATGTGTTTATTTATATTTTATATAATACAACAATTACGATGTCTTCTATTATTGTTTGAGCATGGCACATTGGGAATTAATAGCAGCTTTATAGACTTAAAAAAATAACTAAAACTATCTATGATTAACGCTCCTGTAACTACTAATTATTGGTACATACCAAGAATTGAGGTTTTGATTTCATATAAAGATATATACTAAACTTTTCTTGCAGATAACTTAAATGTTACAGTTATGAACATGTTATGGATTTTAATACACAAACACTAAATATTTAACCAAAACTGAATTGCTACAACTATACCCATGTTATGGATTTTAATACACAAACACTAAATATGTAACCAAACCATGTCATGAATTTTAATTTATACAAATACTGAATATGTAACCATGAGAAAGAAATAGATTCTTGATTCCCTGGAGTTTGTTCAGTGTGTCTAATGTTTATTGTTTGCAATTCAAAATTGGCATTCAATAATTTATTTATAATTAATCATACTAATAAGCTTGCAATGTTATTATTTTGTTTTTTTACAAAGTCAAAAGTAGAGAGAAAGCTAAAAATGAAATTATATTATGATGAGTGTTTAGGCAAAGACAATAAAGGAAATGGTATTATGATAGAGTGTTCGAAGCAAAAATATCAAAGAAAACAACATTATGAGGAACGTTGGATACAAAGAAAACTCAAAAGAAAAATGGTATCATGGTGAGTGTAGGAAATTAAAAATATGAAATATGTAAACGAAATATAATATTTATTTGGTGATAGATATTTATGTGAGTGTGAACTAGGTAATGGATTAGGTAATGGATTCATGGTGAGTGTAGGAAATTAAAAATATGAAATATGTAAACGAAATATAATATTTATTTGGTGATAGATATTTATGTGAGTGTGAACTAGGTAATGGATTTATTGTTGGGGAAGAGTGTTGAATAGTTGGTAAGATATTTACTATGTGATGGATTGTGTTATATAAAATAGTTGGTATGTAAATGTTTATTTAGATATGAAAATGTCATGGATTTATTGTTGTGAAAGGTACAATGTGGAATGATACATAGTAATAAGGAATAAATAAAAAGCAATGATAATACAAATGAATTTATTCTTTATATTCCAAAGGCAAATATTATGCAATGAACCAAATTTATTCTTTTAATAATATCCTTTATAAATAACAAATAATTAAAAATTTTACATTTTTAAAATATATTTTATATCTAAAAAATATATTTAATATGAATTTGAATCTTATAATATTTATCATGGTATACATCTCATTCATAAATCTTATTCCTTTATATATATATATATATATATATATAAACATTGTCATTTAGGCCAAAGTTTAGTCTGAGTAGACGTTAACCACCACCACCATCATCATCCATGAAAAATAACTACATTAAAAAGAAAATCAATAACCATCCATGAAACATAAATCCAAAATTTACTATAAATTAAAATTTTTAATAAAAATACATATTTAAATATTAAAAAAACAATAAACTTAAAAAAATATAAATATTATTTTTCCCAGCTTTATATATTCATCTCATTCAAACACATCGTAATTTAAAATAACTGATTACAACAATGTAGAAGAGCTTTCTATAATAATTCTCACTCTTTCAAACTCACCATAATTTCAAATCAATGGTTACACCAACGAATGACAATACTTCAGAAAATATACAAATACCATATCATAGCTTATCCTAAAGAAATTCCCCACGCTATCTCTTTCTTAAAAGATATATCAACGACCCGTCAATTCACAAAACCAAATTCTAAAAACCCAAGACCCTAACCTAATTCCTGTAAATAATTCTAATCTCAAAAGCAATCCTCGCAGATTTTCAGTTTGTATATCAATCATCAACATAGGGTATTGCACTGAAAATATTGGACAGGGCAAGAGGATGTCCATGAATATTTTCAATCATCAAGCCAGTCCAAACTAAAGCGTTCTTCGACCACATCCACTGTAAGATTAGGCATGGAAGAGGCTTTGATAGCCAACCACTGTTGTCCGGTGTCCTCATCACAGATTACACGCTTTAAACACCTTAGATTGGCTAATGCTTTAGGCAGCATCTTCAGTCCAGAGCACTCATTCATGTCCAGCATCTTTAACTTTGACAGCTGATCAATTTCCATAGGAAGGTCCTTCAAAGACATGCACAGTGATATATCAAGAAATTCTAGTTGCTGAAGTCTGCAAATGGAAGGAGGAAGCATTGACAAGCTTGGACTTGCAGACAACCTCAGCAACCTAAGTGACCTTAAATTTCCCAAGTCATCAGGTAACTTTTGGATAAGATGGCAATTAGTGACAGACAACCTTTCCAGGGAAATTAAACTGCATATGTTTGCTGGCAATTCCTCCAAATCGCTACAGTGATCAAAGTTCATTTCCACAAACTTCGGGAACTTTAAGGCTTGTACATTACCAAATAGATTCATATTTCCCAAGCCCTCACATAGACAGACAGATAACTTTTCCAAGCACTCCCAGGATCTACTGTACTCGTAAAGAGGAGGCACAATCAACTTCTGAAGTAAGAGAGACTTGAGCTGGGTAGCTGAAGAAAAGCCTGCCAGCCCATTCAGTATTGCACGCTTTGTATTGTAATTATATATGATAAGAACCTTAAGCTTTGGCATATTATGTAAAAATGTTGGAAGACAGTATTCAGTTGCAGAAAAGAATAAAGTTAAAGCTTCCACTTGAGGGAAATTTATTTGACACCAATCTTGCTCTTCCATTGGACCTACACATCCCAGAAATGTAACAGTCAGTATGCTAAGTTGATGAAAATGCGTATAAATTACATTAACAAATTGGAAAATTAGTGAATTAAACTGATAATCTATGAATTTATTATAAATGTAAGCAGAAATAGAAATGAAGTGTCAGGAGTTTGACCTGTATGAATTGAAACAAACTGCGCTGTAGATGTCTGATCTTTGAGCGTTAGCCAATGTCTGGGAATACCATTCTCCTTGTGAGGCATGAAAAGTCTTTTACCATGAATGGCATTATCCTGGGTTGCCAGACGCAAGGCTAAATCACGCATTACGTCATGTTGAGAAAAGGAAAGCTCGCAACCACAGCCAAACGAGATGGCTGGAATCCTGACACATCAAAACTTTGTATGAACCCAAAAACCACTTGATGCGTAAGGGATTTACGCTTACCTTCCATATTTCTAATTTCTGATAGCAATCATGCAAAGAATATATAGCCTGAACTTGCTCGAGTACTTGTACTTAAGCCTCATCATTTTTGTGAAGTTCATTCTATATCAAAGAATGACACAAGCAAATTAAATTAAGTAGAGGCACAAATATGAAGAGAGCAACACAATCAACAGATTTGTTAAAGTAACAAATTTGAACAAGTTACTCACCCGGGATTGCTGGTGAGATTTATGAGATTTCGACTTGAAAGTTCTAACAAGATAACAAAAGCGCCTTGCCATTCCATTCCACGGACGCGTACCCAAATATCCAATAATGAGTCCACGTTGAATTTTCTACCCTTGGGAAATGCTCCCAAGTCCAAAAGGCACTCCTTTGATTCATCATCAAGGACATCTATGCTGGTTTCCAAGCAATCAAGAAGCTCCTCTCTGTGATATTGTGATATAGGTTCTGCCCTTGAAAGTTTCTTCTTCGCGTTTTCCCAAACTGGCAGTGGCTCATTACGCAAGGAGCTTCCAATGACCTTGAGGGCAAGTGGTAAACCCATACACATTGCTTCAACCTATAGATATTATACATGTTAAACGTTGACTTATTCTAAATTATTCAAAAAATTATGTACTTTTATTACCCTCACTATTATTCTTAATGTTGCAATTTTAGACTTGGAAAACCATTTATCCATGGAAAATCTCTCTGTATACTAATTCTTAAATAGGAGGATGGATAGACAAATATGAGATAACAAATAGTATGTCTAATGCATACCTGTTTAACAAGATATTCATCTTCTGTTTCTGGAATCGAAGGCTGTCCAAAGGCCCAGAAACAAAAAAGGGAGAGGGCATCAGTCCTCTGCAACATGGGTATGTGATACACATGGCTGCTGTTTGTCCTTGGAATGCTGTAATCCTGCCTGGATGTGATAACTGTCTTGTATCCCTTTGCATCAAACAATAACTGTTCGGCATTTGATCTCGACCAAACATCATCCAAAACGACCAAAGTTCGTCGATTTCCTTTTAGACTCAGATTTCTCTGCAGTTGGTTATGCGCATCCTCGATACTCTGAAAATCAGGTCTCTCAGCTCCAATTATCTTGTCCCACATAGTTTCCAAAAGCGCCTTTACATTTGGAGATTGTGAAACAGTAATGAAAACTATATTATTTTGGAAGAAATCTGATAAACACAAAAATAATGAGCACTTCAAGCCAAACTGAAGAAACAAAAATGGAAATTTGGAGTGAATATTAAAAGGGGGGGAGTTCTTACCTTTGACTTGAAGATCATTGCAAAGGGCTAATGCAAGGGTGGTTTTGCCGCTTCCACCCATCCCTTCGATCCCAATGATATTAACTTCATTCTGGAATAGGATTTGTTTGACATCATCGACAGGAATATTCAAACCCACTACAAAGCTCGGTATACCCGGGATTTGGGAGTTGCAGATACTGGTGGATTGTTCATCCATTGTAGTATCATGCAACCCATCAATGGAGCTATGAAATAGTTGCATTGTGCTTATTTGTTGAAGCATGAAGGAATTGAAAGTGGCATCACTAGTGAATTTGGCATTCACACTCTCAATTATATGCCGACCCATTTCTTCAACACGTTCAGATCGTTCGCTACAATTCTTGAAATCTACATTTAGCTTGTGGACATCAAGGATAAGGTTGGCCAGGCCTTGGGTGAGCAAAAAATCGTTGACATTCTTTTCTATCTTTAGGATCTGCTTTCCATAGCGATACCTTCTGTATAAATTAAAGCTACTCAGTTGCTCCAATTTTTTGACGAGATGAAGACCATCTTGCAGCTGCGCCTGAAAGTCTTTGAATGGGAGGCCTCTCTGAGGTGCGGGGACGTCTACGTCAGAAGAAAGCTTGGAGATTTCATCAATGGCTGGCTTGAGGAGCAAGAGCTTTTGCTTGAGTTCCTCGCTGGAAGATTTGCCGGACACAAAAGTATTCATGATGGTACTGTTTACAATGAACAACTAGTTACTATAAGCAAATCGACTACTGAATTTCGGATATCAATTAAGAAACAAGTTCATACTTATACCTTACTGCAAAATTCGATACGCAGCTTTAGAGTAGTGCGAGGACTCTCGGCTAGATTGAAGCGTCGACACAAATGACTTCATTCAAGTCGATTAATTGGTCTACCAGAACAGATGACACTCTTAAAAATAAATATGTCAGGCTCCTTTTTAAAGAGGAGCGTGTCGCTCCAGGAGATTGAATGCTGAGAAATTTCACATATGCCACGATTAAGCTTCGGGAAACTGATATGAAGCATCGTTGGCTGCGGACGAAATTCAAAGGATCTGAACATATGACGGTGTCCGACCACGTATTCACCTTTTTCAAATATTTTTTGTTGTACCAAACGTGCACTGCACTGCAATGGCAATGGTTAAAATTTGCGAAAATTGACAATCGCGTATGTAACTCCACAGCGTGGGATACGGAGCTATCAGATCGCCCATTATTTTGGCCGAATTTCACCTGTTTACGTCGAATTTGGTCGGATGTTCAGTGTGAATTTGGTCGGATGTTGCCGCAGAGTGCATAACATTTGGACATTTGTAAGCAAAATATCGACATTGCAGACATCTGTAAGCAGAAAATGAAATTGAAAAAGTTGAGATCAAGGGCCTCTATTCACAACGCGGCGTCATTTTTAAATCAGCCGCGGGTTGCGTGCGGGTTATGTTTTTCATTTTTTATCAAAATGTCAGTAATCAATGTCGGTTCGACAAAATTCCGCTCCGTGTTATGTTTTGATTGGTGGATGTTTTTTCCAAAATGTCGGTGTCGTAAGTTGAGGGCAATTCCGCAATGTCGGCCTCTCGCGTATCTTCTTTTTAAAGAAAAGTGAACTTCGTGTAATTGTTTTTTCTTAAATGTCAGCAGTGCGGTCGACAAATTCAGGCTTCCCCGTCCCTTCACTTTTCTCTTTTGGGAATGGTCGGTGGAGAAACACACGCTCACATCACCTTTGTTTTTAGTTAAAAAACAAATATATACTGTAATCAACTTTAATTGCAGTTAAATTAAGTTCAAATTAGCGTGACACTGGAGTGATTGAATTTTAATTTTACTTTGGAACGGTGTCATTTTTGTTATTAGTTTACTTGCCCACTGCGCTTTGTTTTTCTTTTATTAAATTTGTGTTTTTAAGGGTTAATCCTTCATATTATAAATAATATAGCAGCTAATTGTCTCCAGATTTGTTGTATTTTATTGAAATTATCATAGAGAAAAAACTATTTTATTTGGGATGGTCTTTTTAATGATTCTTTTACTTTTTTTTCACAATTTCGGTTTAACCAATAACAGGTGGGTTGGTTAAAGTAATTTGTAGATGATTGTTGAAAGTTAAAGGAGACTCTTTATTGGTATCAGAAGATGTTGATTCATGAGCATGCTTCAAAATACACAAAGATATATCTTTGTTTACCAATTGCCTATTTGTAGGGGTTACTAGTTCCTTGTTGAGTCCTCATGAGTCTGATGAATAACGACAATCTTATTTGTATTCCCCCAAATCATAACATCATCAACATCCTCATCTTCTTACTCAGAATAGAATAAGTCTCGCCCTCCATTTGGGGCAGGACACAAGGTTTATCTATTATATATTATGATGATTCTTGTTGGGATTTTACTAAGGGAAAGAATTCTATAAATGGCCATATGGGCCATATGGGGCAGGACACAAGGTTTATCTATTACCTATTATGATGATTCTTGTTGGGACTTTATTAAGGGAAAGAATTTTATAAATGGCAAGCTTGTAGACAGTCTCAACACCGAAATGCATTATTCTCGTAATCCAAAGATTCAATGGGACCAATGATAATCTTTGATTTTTAATTTTATTTGATTTGACAGCCCTTTGTTGATATCAATTTCCACACATATTCTGTCATAGGTGTATAAGCCAAGATGTCCTTGAGAAAGATCCGTGGAAAGAAAATGACCTAAGGAGATTCCAATATCCTGAAAAATTGAATGGTGCCATAGTTGGGCAGGCAGATTAAGAATTTGAACCCATATTGGAAGCTTGGTAAAACTATTGCAGAGGGTCGAAATCCAAAAACCAATGGGTTATAAACAAACTTGCTTTACCGAGAACCAAGGCCCACGAATTACGGCTTTCTGGTAATATCTAATTCAACAAAACACACTATAAAAAATCCTTTTGAGCATAAGATGACATTGCACTTCTTGGTGCAAGACGAATGAATCCACTTATAAATATCCTATGAATGAGTCCACAAGCCATTGAAGCATTATATGAGGCCTGCCACAACGTAGATCTCAAATAAGTCCTCCAGATTTGAGTGTGAAATTTCCAAAGAGGGCACAACCTCTGCTTTGTCGACCTGGAACAACCTAGGAGCTAACTGAGGTTGATGAAAGTTGGGACCTGTCCTTAGGGCATCCTTGAAAGACATGGGTTTTGATGTAGAAGATGCCCCTCCACCCCTGGATCCATCATACAGGCAAGTAACAAGAGAGATAGAGACATCCTTCTTAATGTCATAATCTTTGAGTACTAGTTCCATCTTAAGTTACCTTCCTTTGTAGAGGAGCCTTAATGAACCCACCGAAATTCCTGTTAATTCTTGTATCTTGGCTACGAGTGTGAGTACAACATCAGCTTCATTGACCCTCATGTAGAGGGACTCTCCAAAGAGAGACTTGACAAATATTGGTAATTTTTGGAGATCAATATCCCCAATTCCTTCCTCATCTGGCTAGTGTGTCTTGTCAAACACATCGCATACCTTTTCTACTTTATCACTCTCGAGGTGAGCTTCTCGTTCTGGCTTTTTGACAAACATTTTGCAGGAAGTCATCCCTTCAATGGCCACTCTAGGACATCACTTGACTCCCATATGGACATTGTTCACACCTAATCTTCAATGGTTGGGTAAACAGGAACGTGAACAGTCATCAAGAAGATGAACTGATCGGTCCATTTTATGTATATAAACAATAGTTGTCTAATGAAATAATCGGTCAGTTTTCTACTGCCCATTTTGGAGTTACCCTGGCCTGACATGGTATCATAGCGCAGGTCCCAGATTCCTTGTAACTCCCTTATCTCTGTCCTGAGCACTGCTCACTCCTGAGCGCTGCTCACTCCTGAGCGCTACTCTCTCCTGAGCGCTGCTCTGCCCTGAGTGTCATTAATTCTCTGCGCATCAGTTAAACAAAATTTTCCTGCGATCGCTGCCTCTCCACACCATATGCACTGGCTCTGCAACAGATCATTGAGAACGTTGTAGATCCTTCCGTTGAGGAGATTTCAAAGGAAACGTCGACTTACAGCATTTTGTTCTCAGGAACATTCAGGTACATTTCCCATTGTATGGTATCATACTCCTTGAGCTTCCCTATGGCATAATCATCAATAGCATTAGCATCTACCGCCTTCTTGCCCTCACCGGTGACATAATAGATTTTTTTCTGCCCCTCTTTCATCCGGGTTTCTATTGACATATCTCGTCACGCCCCTGAGCCTCAGATTAGAGCCATTGATAGCCTCACGACCTTGATTTCTGAGAGTTTGTTGGGCGCTCCTCCGGTGACCTTTGCAACTCTGAGCAAGGCAAGCTCAGCCTTGAGCTCCTTGAGCCGGCTTAACAACTCTGATTTTTTCTTGTTGCGGAGTTCATGAACCTTAATCCTGGCCTGAAGCGCCATTTCGATTCAAATCTTTTCGCAAGTCCGCTCTATGCCTCGGCTCCTTATCCATGGTGTTATAATTGTAAACACGGATAATCATGTCATCTGCACCAGCTACAACCCATTGTTTGCGTGCTATGAACTTGGCAGACCGCACTGCAAATAAGCACTAGCATTAGATATGTGCTTCACAGACAACTCATATATTCTGCTATGCCAATATGATGTATAGAACATGCTTCTACTGTGCGTACCTGGAAGTTCCGTGACTTCAAAAGACTTTGCCAAAGTCTGCCATAAATAAGATTCAGCTTAAATTAGGTTTATACAGAGAACTTAATTTCTGAAGGTGTGAACACCTCAGGCTGGGGAGGTCTGCATAAGATATTGTATGTGGCTCTATACTTGCAGCAAAAATAATCAAGACGTTTTTTTTACCATGCATTCGTTTGGACACGAAGCTGTGGGGATTGTTGAAGTGATCGTTAAAGCCTTGCCCCCTGTAATGTCATCGTGTATTCGGTTTTAGATGTTGGCTTCGAATTACAGTGATAGGTACTCCTTTCAAATGTTTTGTGCTTTGTTTGTCTTTGGAGTGTTAAAAAGTTGATTCGAATTACAGGGATAGCTACTCCTTTGAAATCTTTTGTGATCTGTGCGTCGCCTTTGAGATTGCGGGGATTATTGAAGTGATATATTAATACAATGAAGTGAAGTGATCCCTTGCGCATTTTTTCAATTGCATAATATATTGATATATTGAAGTGATATATTGAAGTGATCCATTGCGCATTTTTCAAAACATAGTAGTATTGCAGTGATATGTACAATGAAATGCTGATGCTTTTAGCAAATATTAGAGGGATTTGAAGGCTGTAACGTAAGGATTTTTTTAGCAGAAGTAATTTTTTACAGAATGCATTCAATCATCTCTACGGTCGGAATAGTTCTCACTGGCAAGGAGAACTATTCTGAATGGTCTCGGATGGTAAAACACACCCTCATCTACAATGAGTTGTGGAAAGGAGTGTGTGTCGAAGAAGAAGACAAAGACCCTGTGCAGCCTACATCAGATAAAGAACTTGTCATTTGGGAAAACAAGAACAACAAAGCCTATGCATTGATCACAGCATCTGTAAATGAAGAAGTAAGTCGTCATATTTCATCTTATTCCACTGCCTTTGAAGCTTTACAAAAGCTGAAAGAACTCTATGATTCACATTCTGCACTTGAAGTTGTTCAGCTCATGATTAAACTCTTCACTCTTGAACTGAAAAATAATGATCCTCTTGCTCTTGCATCTGAAGTAAAGTCTATAATGCATGATATTAAGTCCACTAAGGTTGAGCTGGATATCCCTCTTATTGCCTTTCTCAAAGCACTCTATCCTACCTACTCCAATTATCTTGAGTCATTACAAGCAAATGGAAATATCAAAGATATAACCTTTGACTCTCTTGTGAAAAAGTTTGCTGAAAGAGAGAAAGCCTTTGGAAAGAAGACAGTCCCTGAATCTTCTGAAGAGACTGTTTGCCTTGCTCATAAAGAAAAGCATCCTACTCAAGATTCTACAAGAGGAAGAGGTGGACGAAGAGGAAGAGGAAGATACTTCAGAGGCAGGGGGGGCAGACATTCTCAAGCAGAAAAAGCAGATTTGCATTGCATTCGCTGCAAACGAAATGGATCACATGATGCTTCTACATGCAAGCTACCATGGGACAAAATTGAGCAGAGAAGAAATCAGCAGAAAGGTAAAACTGATGACACAGACAAAGGTAAAACCCCTGAATCCGCTCACTATATTGAGGCACAATGTAACATTGGAGTAAATGAAGATTTGTTTAATGCTTCACTTGCTTCTTTGAAAAATGATTGGTTGCTTGATTCAGGAGCAACCTGTCATATGACTCATAGGAAAGATTTTTTTGAAGATTTCACTGACAATGTTGATGGAGCAGTATACTTTGCATATCAGTCAAAAATCAAGCCATCAGGGCTTGGCACAATCAGGCTTAAACTGCCTGGTCTTCCAGACTTTCTTCTGGATCATGTTCTATATCTCCCACAGCTCAAGATAAACTTGTTGTCCCTGGTCCACATCCACAGCAAGGTCACTCCATTCATATGTTTGATGGCAAGCTTGAGGTAAGAAAGGCATCTGACCACTCACTTGTCATGAGGGGTATAGAAGAAGAAAGACTTCTTAAACTGCAAGGAACCTCTGCTCATGCACAACATTTCTCATATATTTCTCATCATGAAGAAGGTACACTTCCGTCAAGTTTATTATGGCATGCTAGATTTGGACATTTAAACTATGATAGTCTCCGCTTGTTGAAGAAAAATGGTGTTGCTGGTTTGCCTACCATTCCTAGAAAACATAAGCAATGTGATGCTTGCATTCTAGGAAAGCACAGCAAACAGTCTTTTCATGATTCACATTCAAGAGAACATAGGAAGCTTGAACTCATTCATTCAGATTTATGTGGTCCAATGCATGTTCCTTCTGCAAATGGAAATAAATATATCATGACATTTATTGATGATTACACCAGAATGTGTTGGGTTTATTTATTGAAGAACAAATCTGATGCTTTTCAAACATTCAAGAATTTTCATAAGTGGATTGAAAATGATGCACAATCTCATATTGGGTCTATTCGCACTGATAATGGAAAAGAATATACATCAAATGAATTTGAAAACTATCTTCGCCAACATGGGATCAAACATCAAACAACTGTACCTTATAATCCCCAACAGAATGGTGTAGCAGAAAGAATGAATAGAACAATCTTGAATATGGTACGATCCATGCTTTTCTTCAAAAATGTAAAGATAATGTTTTGGGCTGATGCCGTTCTATGTGCTGCATATATAAAGAATAGATGTCCATCTAGTGCTATAAGAAACAATACTCCTTATGAATTGTGGTATGGACATGTTCCTTCGGTAAAACATCTCAGGATTTTTGGTTCCACCTGTTATGCTTTAATACCAAAGGTACATAGAAACAAACTTGGTGCTAGAAGTCGTAAGTGTATCTTCCTGGGGTATTCAAACACCTCTAAAGCATGTCGTCTCTATGATGAAGTAAATAAAAAGTTTGTTGTATCTAGAGATGTCATTTTTCTTGAATCATCCAAATCTGACAGTGTTGTTGAGCAGCAACTTGATCGCTTGGATAGATTCACAAAAACAAAATCATTTCAAGAGTTTGATAATCAGATTCCACATCTTGAAGGGGGGATTCCTATACTAGATCAACATGTGGAATCTTCTTCTGAAGAACAATCTCCCTTGCATGAAACTCCAACACCGGATGATCCTTTAAGTGATGTAATTGATAGAATTTTGAGACTCAATCTTGATTCAATCCCAACTCAATCAACAGAGAAGCCTAGACCATCTCAGAAAGGTCCCCCAAAGTGGCTGACAAAGACACTTGAAAGTGTTCATCCTGATGAAATTGGAAAAACAGGAACCAGAAATACAAACCGACAAGATGGAGGTGATGTAGATAACTCTAATTCACCTGTTGATATGGATGTTACTTATGATTGTGAATTGAACTTGTCTACAGATTTTGAACCAACTTCCTTCAAAGAAGCTGCTTCTCATGATGAATGGAAAGAAGCGATGCAGAAGGAGTATGATGCCCTCATAAAGAATGGCACTTGGAAGCTGGTTGATCCTCCATTTGGAACCAAACCAATTGGTTGCAAGTGGGTCTACAAGAACAAGTACAAAGTTGATGGCTCACTTGACAAGCACAAAGCTAGGCTTGTGGCAAAAGGTTTTGCACTGAAGGAAGGGGTCGATTATGAGGAAACTTTTTCCCCCACAGCAAAATGGGCCACCATCCGGACACTCTTTGCACTAGCTGCTCAGAACGGTTGGAAAGTCCATCAAATGGATGTAAAAATTGCATTCTTGAATGGAGATCTAAAAGAAAATGTTTTTATGTCCCAGCCTGAAGGATTTGCTGTGAAAGGACATGAACATAAAGTATGCAAACTTGTGAAGTCCTTGTATGGCCTCAAACAAGCACCACGAGCCTGGTATGAAAAACTAACTGAGCATCTTGTGAAACTCAACTTCAAACATTTTGATCTTGATGATGCAACTTTATTTGTCAAGAAAGTTGGCAAAACAGTTGTATATCTTGTGGTATATGTAGATGATCTTTTAATGACAGGGAACAATGAAAGCTATATTGCATCCATAAAGAAAGAATTAGGAAAAAGTTTTGAAATGACTGATTTGGGCTATGTTCATTACTATCTTGGCATTGAAGTAACCCAACATCCAAAATCCATATTTCTTTCTCAAAAGAAATACATTGGAGATTTGTTAAACAGATTTGGGTTGTGACTGCAGATCCCGCTAAAGTGGAAAATGTTATGATGAGAAGACAGAGAAACCCAAAGGTGACACAATTGTCTGTACGTGATTGAATGTACAAACGAGGGGATTCAAAAGTCATATTTCAAGACACGTGAAATCACAGAACTGGGCCTTGCCTAGTTGGAAAACTATTGAATGTACAAACGAGGGGATTTAAAAGTCATATTTTAAGACACGTGAAATCAGAGAACTGGGCCTTTCCTAGTTGGAAAACTACGCTTGGGAGCCCTGCAGAGAGTGAACTGCCTGTGTTGTGAGCAATAAAAATTGGTAAGGGTCGTGGTGTGTAACCCTGCTCACTATTGAACGTTGTTGTAAATTCTTGTGGATTGGAAGATTGCAGTTCCAAACAAAAGGTTTTGAGCCACGTCAATCGTGGGGTCATACTGTCGTAGTTTAAAGTCGTTATGCCAAGCGGGACTACTTGTTAGTGCCGCAGTGGAAAGTTCTACATTGTCGTTGAAGTTTAGGAGGATCCACATCCACAAACCAGTACAAGCCGATGTGCCACTATAAATGTGCAATTATGCCCTCTTTGTAGAAATGGAATGGGAAAGTTTGATTTCTTTCAATAGCATCAACTTCATTATTCATTACATCTACCTATTCATTTTTCTTTATAACTTCTTCAAATTCATTATTCATTACATCTACCTATTCATTTTTCTTTATAACTTCTTCAAAACAATTTGGTTGAAATGGGAAAAATGAAAAATGTACTACATTATCATTATCAGCGCCTGCATAAATATCACTCACTTTTTTTATCTTTTTATTTTTATCATAATTAGTTAGAATCACTATTAGATGATGAACTACTTTCGTCTTGAACCTACAACCGTGGAGTTCTTGTTGTAGGTGCTTGATTATGACAAAAGTACTTTTCCATTTCATTCCATGACTTGTCTTCCATAAAGTTAGCATCCCGCCTTGTGACAAACTTCTTAGTAATATGATTGTACAACCTATATGCTTTGGATTGTTCACTATATCTTATAAAAATGTATTTCTCACTCTTATCATTAAAATTCTTTCTTAATTTTGTTGGAACATAAGCGAAAGCAATACAACCAAAAACTCAAAATCTGAAACAATTACCTTTTCTCCACTCTATGCTTCTTCAGTACCTTACCTTGAACGCTAGAAGTTGGTGATCTATTCAATATGTATACAAAACATGCAATTGTTTTAGCTAAAAAAATCTCTAAACAAATTTCTTGCTATAAGAAAACTCCTAGCATTCATGATAGTTTAATTTTTTCTTTTTGCGACTCCATTATGTTGTGGAGTATATCTGGTGGTTATCTATTTCTTAATGGATATGTTCATATGACATCAACCTTATTTTTAACAAAATATAGTACTATTTTGATTTGTGAATTTTTCTTCAACATGTTGATACTTGGTAATTGATGTCAGTAATTGAAGTTTTATTCAACACGTCGATACTCAGTAATTGAATTTTTCGTCAACATGTCGGTGTGAATTCCTAGTTAGAAATATGGCAATGATAAGGGTTGTGATGGACTAGAGATTCCCCACAAGACATTGAAACTCCAAAGGCCAAACTGAATTGAGAACATATGGGTTTGTTGATGCTAAAATGCAGAGTTAGACCCATTAATATCCCATATCGAATTTTTTAATCAACTGTTAATAATTTAAAAGTATGCACCATAGATAATAGCCATGTACAAGTGGTAATGGAGAGACAAGTTGTGGTTCTTCTGATTTTAGATGTATCACCGACCACTGAATTGAGCTTATTCAATGATGGTGATTAATTAGGGTGTATGGAATAGCCTTCATTGCTCAAACTCTAGTTTTAGACCCTATTGTCTCGATCCCAGTTTTAGACTCTCTTGCTACTACTAGGTCTAGTGTACCATGTTATCTCGATCCCTAGTTTTAGACTATGCTGCTACTACTAGGACTATTATTGGATCCACTACTCTCTTACTCTCTTAACTAGCTCAGCTTAAGTACCTTCCATACTAAGCAAGCAACCTCCTTCATAAACCACATCACTTTCATAGTTTTCTGTTCAAAAAACGCTTCCAACTCTATGAGCATTATGTGCTTCTATTTCAGCAAAATTACGAATAAAACTCCCGACTTATTGTCAGGTTTTAGCTAAATCCTTAGAGCGCCTCAATACATATAAAGATATCTTTTTAAGATTATTTTGTCTAGGAGTGGACTATGAAGTATGAGTCCTAGTTGTGATGTGGGCATCTAAATGCCTAAGGCTGAGAATACTTGGTTGGGTAATCCTAGGGGAGCCCAGGTACAATTTTTTATAGCTCTTCTAACACTGAAGGAGAACAACCTAAGTGAAGTGGAAATATGAAGTTCAAAAACCTTTCACTTTTAAGGAGAGCCTAGTGAAAGTTAGTGTTGAATATGATAAATATCAGTGTTGTGTTTTCAATGGCTCCCAGCTAGAGTGGTTGTGATGGTGGTTTTCCATCCCATCCACCTAGGTCAAGTCTCCAACAACATGGTCCATCATAGTAAGGATGAAAGGATAAGCATCACGTTGGACTCTAGGATCTCGAATCCAGTTTCCATGGATCTCCAAATGTCTTACTCCTAAGATGGAGTATAAGTTTCTGAAATATGTGGCTTGCGAGCTACTGCATATGTTTGGGGTGGTTCCTAGTTACCTATAAAAAAAACACTAAGTGCGTGTTGTGTTAGTTAGAATAATTAATAATTAGATGTCGCCTTGTTAAATAAGTTGGAGACTAAGTGCAATCAACTTTTCCTCGGGTCAAATTCTATAATGTACCCTCATTAAATGTCCATGATTGAAGAATGGAGGAAGATCCAGGCAGTTGTTTTTTCCATGAATAAGAGTCAATATAGGATGTATTTGCTTAAAATAATTCAATTGCAGTTTGTCACTTTTTGACAGGTGAGGAATCAATCAATTTGAAGAGGGCGTTGACACCACAAACAAGATCTTCCCAACTTATTTCCATGGGTTGTAAACGGTAGCTTCCAACCAAAAAACATCATCGTAGCAACTTGTACATATCATTTCCGAATGCACAGTATACGTTGAGCGAAGCTGATAGGAATGAAAACTTAATCCATACAATTTCTATAATTAAAGTTTCCTTGTAAGCTAAATTGGATAATATTTAGTTAACGATGGCTTTTAGACTAATATCTATGGTATCAATTGATTGGAGTGGTGATTATAATTAGATAAATTCTATATCGCTGTAAATACTTGATTGGAAACCTGAGTACATCCAATAACATCTATATCGATGTAATACACTATGATTTAATATGTGTTTATTTATATTTTGTATAATACAACAATTATAATGACCTCTATCATTGTTTGAGTGTGACACATTGGGAATTAATAAAAACTTCATAGACCTACAAAATAACTAAAACTACTTATGATTAACTCTCCTGTAACTAATCATGATTAGTACAGACCAAGAATTGAGGTTTTGATTTCATATAAATATATATACTAAACTCTTCTTGTAGATAACTAACTAAGTTAGAGAATTACTAGTGTGTCATGTATATTATTCGTATCCAAAAGAGAATCCACATTTGTTTCATAACAATGTTGATGTTATTTTTTAAATAGAAATAAATAAATAAATCGTTCGTGATTAACTCAAATAATTAATGTATCATCCATGTATCAATTAGTAACACATGGCGTTAGTCTGAAGCAACCCTTCATTTTTCGGTTCGGCTTGGTACTTTTATGCAATGTCACTACCTATGGAATGAAATAGAGAGAATCATCAACCAATACCATCAGAGGGAGGTAGTGGTTAGTATTAGAATCATGGATTTGTGCAGATGTGGAGAAAAAGGGGATGGGGATGGGGATGTGGAGAAAAGGGATATGTGTGGGAGAAATTTTATTCAAAACACATAATGACTTCATATACTTTTTGTTTCGTACAACTATTTTTACAATTTAATATTTTTTCAAAAAAAATATCACTCTTTTGTTGTTACAATTTTAAGGACTCAGCTATTACTTTTGATTTACAGATAATGGGTTTTCAACCTTGAAATCATTGATTTATCAGTCTTATTTTAATTGTATAGAGAAATATGCGGAGAATAAATGTGATCAGAGAATTGATTTGATTGGTTATGGGGATGGTCATTAACATGAATATGTTGAGAAATCTAAGAGAAATGGATGCTAAGAGCAAGAATGATGAATTTATTGAAAGTTTTTTGGTTGCACATTACGTAGCAAGGAATGAAGTAGGTGTAGCTAGCACCACTCAAAGACTTCACGAAATGAAATGAGGACCATTTATGTTATTCTAAGTCTCCTTGGCTCTATGTCATACCATCTAATAACATATATAGTTGACACCCTCATTTTCCTAAATGGTTTATTCACTTAACCCACATGCTAATCGGTCTCTTGTTGGAAATTGTAATTACTCCCGCATTTAATAATTGGCTAAATTTGGAGAGTCAATTAACTCAGTCAAGTCAAGTGAGTTCGAGTTAAGTCATGTTTTGGAAAAAGTCAAATTTAGAGTGTGTGTGCATGTGAAGTTATTTTGAGTGAGTCATTAGTTGAAAAGCATAAATACCCCATGTTGGGCTTATTGTAATCAAGTCAAGTCAAATCAAGTGTATGTGTAAGCCAAGAGCTGCAAATCTACAGATAGTTGTATGTGAAAATGAATTTTGGTTGATCAATAGAAGAGTTGTAGTTTGTGTTATTGTGTGTGAATTTTGTGTTGTTTCGTGTCTTCCCTCTTTTTCCTTTCCTCCTTTTTTGGATCCATGGATTATGTGAAGTTATTTTGAGTGAGTTGCTAGTTGAAAAGCATAAATGCCCAATGTTGGGTTCATTATAATCAACTCAAGTCAAATCAAGTGTATGTGAAATCAAAGAGCCGCAACCCTTTAGATAGTTGTATGTGAAAATCAAGTTTAGTTGATCAATATAAGAGTTGCAACTCATGTTATTGTGTGTGAAGTTTGTGGTATTTTTAAGTGACTCAACTTGACTCAGCTAATTAACTCTCTAATTTTAGATAACTCTCCATGCAGTAGTAATTAGTTATCTTTAACACTCCCCCTTAATTACGAATGCTAAACTAAGACATAACTCATGACAACTCAAACAAGCCTATTGGTCTAAGTCTCAGCTACACTTACAACACCCAAGATTGCTTTATGAAACTCAAATACATATTTTGTTAATGGATTAGTAAATATATCAGCTAATTGATCACTTTATTTACAAATCCTCAAGTGGACTTCTCTATTTCTCACAAGTTCTCTAATAAAATGATATCGTGTATCAATATGTTTGCTCTTTTGATGAAACACACTATTCCTGGATAGTGCAATGGTTGAGATGTTGTCACAATATATTTTTGTTGATCCTTGTTGTTTCTTCTTGAGTCCATCAAATACTCTTCTTAAACAAAAAGCTTGACATGTTGTTGATGTTGCTGCTACATATTCTGCTTCTACTGATGAAAGTGTCACAATAGGCTACTTCTTAGATGCACATGAAATTGCACCCGAACCAATATCGAACACATAACCAAAAGTTCTCTTCCTATCATCCAAACTTCCTGCAAGATCACTATCTATATATTCAATCAAATCCTTACTATATTTGCTTGCACACATTATGCCAAAATATGTTGTTCGTACCATGTATCTTAGAATTATTTTTCTTTCTCTCCAATGTGAATCTTTTGGAGTCTCCATAAATATAGAAATCAAACTAACTCCTTGCAAAATATATGGTCTTTTAGCTAAGATACATGAGGCTTCCAATCAATCTTTTGAGTAAATTTGGATTGACATCTAATCCTTAATCATCCTTACTTAACTTGGTACCCATTGCAACTGGTGCAGGGGCAGGTTTACAATTTTCCATCCTTAATCTTTTCATCAAATCTCTAGAATGTTTATTTTGATGGATAAAGATTCATTTTTTAGATTGTTCAACTTTTATTCCAAAAACATATCTCATGAGACAAAGATCTATCATTTAAAATTCTTTCTTCATGGTTTCTTTAAATTCATATAATTCAATATCACCAGTATAAAGCATGGCATCCACGTATAAGAAAACAATCAAAATCTGTTGATGCTCATTTACCTTTGTGTACAAGGTAGACTCAATGTTGCTTTTGCAAAATCCATTATTGATCATGTAACTATTAATTCTTCTATACCAAGCTATAGGCGCTTGCTTGAGTCCATAGAACGCTTTCTTCAACCTGTAAACCTTGTCTTCTTTACCTTCAACTTCATAACCTGGAGGCTACTGCACATAGATTTCTTTTTTCTAGAATTCCATTCAAGAAGGTTGATTTCACATCCATCTGATATACTTTCCACTCATTTTGAGCTGTTGTGGCTAAGACTGCTCTTACAGTACCCAATCTAGCTACCAGAGCAAACATTTCTCCAAAATCTATCCCTGGTTGTTGCAAAAATCCTTTTGCTACAAGTCTTTCTTTAAATCTGTCAATTTCACCTTTCTCATTCAACCTTGTTTTGTACACCCACTTCACATTAATGAATTATTTATCCTTTGGCAAATCAATGAAATCCCATGTATCATTCTTTTCAATTGCTTCAATTTCTTTATCCATGGTTTGCACCCAATTTTCATCCTTGATTTCTTCTTCAAACAATGAAGGATTGAAAGAAAACAATGCAAAATTTGAACTAACATCCAAATCATCATAAATAACTTCCAGACTTCTCATTTTTCTCTTATCATTACTTGATTCATCACGTGATTAAATGTTGGGAGAATTCAAATCTATTGATCTGCTTGAAGATCCATGTTGTTTATGAAATCTTGGAGTACTTGATAGCGTGACTATGTTTGGTGTCTTCTCTTGTGATTATAGATGCTCTTTTTTTGCTACATCATTCTCTTCCATTAGTGATGCTCTTTAATCAACTATTTTATCTACAATCCCATTCCATGAAGTGGCGTTCTTACATCAATTGTTTTATCTATAGTCCTATTCAATGACTCTTGTTCCATGAACAACACATCTTTGCTGATTATGGTCTTCTTGGTGATAGGGTTATATAATTTGTAAACTTTTGACTCCTCACTATAACTAGTAAAATGCAATTTTCACTTTTATCATCCATCTTACCTCGTAGCTCCTTAGGCATAGGTGCATAAGCTACACATACAAACACTCTAAGATGAGACACGCTACAACACACTTTTGTCCCTGAAAAATAACTCTGTATCCCTTATGTATCAATTGACCAACATTTATCAAATTATGTTTGAGACTAGAGACATAATATACCTATGAAATTGTTTTCAACTCCCCCCACTTGGTCAGAATCTTAACTAGTTCTTTTCCATCTACATCCACAGTCTTACTAATGGACAACTTTACTACTGTCGTCACACATCGATCTAGGTTTGCTACCAAATTCTTGTTTCATGTCATATGGTTACTACAATCACTCTCTATTACCCACACATTATCAGAAGGTCCATGCATGCTATGGCAAGCTAGGAACATGGAGTTAGTATTTTGTTATGAAACCATCTCACAAAAATATAGAAAAGATAGATCAATGACTTAAAAATCAGCCTCTTCGAGGGGGAAACCTCCTTTACATTACACAAATGAACAATTCTTGGATGATACAAATGACAAGACCTCCTTTCTATATATAGGAGTCTAAGGGGTCATAATATAATCAGATCCAACATAAAAATAATAATGTAAAGGCATAACAATAACAATAGTGGGCTTCTATGGGGCATAATAATAACAATATGGGTACTACATGGGCACAACAATATAATAAGGGGGTTTCACTAATAATAATAAGGGGTTACACTGGTAGTATAGGGACCTAACATGCCCCTCTCCATAAAAAGGTGTTGTCCTCAACGCTTGAGTAGTTCTAGATGCTTCTGTATAAAATTATCATCATTCAATGTGGAATCTTCAGCAGGTAAGTTCTTCCACTTGATGAGATACTCTGAAATTGATCGATTTCATAGCTGTTGATTTCTCAGTTCTATGGATGCTTCAGGTTCCAATATGGTTTTTCCTTCTTGTCAAGTTCTGGAAATATTGTTTGAAATGGGATCTTCTACAACTTTTGAATGAGTTCCCACCCTGCTTCGTCATTCTTCCATTCATCCCTTGCTTCGTTTATCAAATTTGGTTGGATAATTATACCAACCTCTAGCATTTCTGCAACCATATGTTCAATTTCACTCCTTTGGGCATATGGATATATGTAAGGCATGTTGTTTGGAGGAACAGTTCCTGGAATCAAATGAATAGCATGATCATAATCACGAATAGGTGGGAGGCCTTTGGGAGTCTCAAATACCGTGGAATGATTGTCCAAGACTTTTTGGAGATCTCGAGAAATAGATGATTTCGATACAGGAACCTCTAGTGAACATAATTGTGTAATTACACCTCGTTGTTTTTTCTTTAGAAGCTTTGTCATTTCGTTAGAGCATATTATCTTTCCCGGTTTCCCTATGATACCCCTTAATTGAACTTCCTTTCCTTTCGAAGAAAATTTCATGAAAAGTTCTTGCAAATTAAAAGCTATTGTACCCAAGGATTGTATCCATTGGAATCCTAGTACAACATCAGCACCACCCATTGGAATGGAAAGCATTGGGCTATTCAATACATATTCTCCCATGGATAGCTTGATATTATGGCACTTTCCAGAGCAATTTATGGTTCCTCCACTTGCAACCATCACTTGAAACTTTGGTGCTGGATATAGGAAGCAATTCAATTCCTTGGCTATCTTACAATGAATACAATTATGGGTAGTGCCCAAAACAATCAACACTATTACCTTTTTCTTCTTGATATGTCCTTCTATATTGATAGTTTGAGGAGTGGTAATTTTGGCCAATGCATTACAAGATATGGTCGGATTCATTTCTTATTTCTCTAGGTTTTGTTCCTGGTGTATATCCTCCTTTTTTGATGTTTCTTGTTCCTTTTCTTCCTCCTCTTCACAATCTATGTAAATTAATTTCTTCTCAGCACACTTATGACATTATTGTATTTTCTATCACAACTGTAACAAATCCCTTTTGCTCATTTTTCTTCCAATTGTTGTGGTTTCAACCTTGTAGGTTTTGGAAGGCTAGGGGAAACAAAACTTCCATCTTTATAGTTGTGAGTGGTAGGCTTCCTTGTTGCCATAATTTTGCTTTCCATTTTTGTTGCCAACTTGAATGCGTTCTCCAATGAATCAAGTTCCCAAAGGTAAACCTCATGTTGGATGGTATCCTTTAAAGTCCCTATGAACACATCAATCCTATGTTCCTCTGGAATATATTTTACACTTATATTCAATTTTTTGAAGTCCTCAATGTGCTCCATCATTGAACCTTTTTGTTTGAGATTTATCAATTGGCTAAAAAAAGTGTTTCTTTTTGTAGCCTCATAATGTGTTATCATTTCTTCCATAAAAATTGCCCAAGTGAAAATTTCTTTACGAGAGCAAAGTCGTCGATACCATACAGATTGATTTGGTTCCAAATATAAAGTTGTAATGCGTACCTTTTGTGTGTTTTGCACATTATGGAGATCGAAATATTGCTCCATCTGTAGTTTCCATGTTACGAAATCTTTTCCATCAAACTTCCTCATATCGATCTTTGGAATATGGTGGGTCTTCAATCCACCGTTAGAGTCTATGAAATCATTATTAACATTTATTTTGTTCTCATCATGAATTTTCTCTACTACCTTTCCGCCATTAGGAAGCCTTTCTTGTAGCAACTTTCACAAACCTTCCATGTCTTTCCTCAAATCTTCAATGTTGTCATTCTTTGAATCATAATTAACATTTATTTTGTTCTCATTCTGAGTTTTCTCTACTATCTTTTCGCCATTAAGAATTATTTCTTGTAGCAACTTTATCAAACATTCCTTCCAACCTTCCATGTCCTTTCAATCTGTAATGTTGTCTTTAATTCCATCCATATTAGCTTCGACGCCTTTCTTTAAACCATCAATCTTATCTTCCAAGTCTTTCTTTAAACCATCCATCTAAGCTTCTGTTACTTTTTGTGAGAGTGAAATTTGTTGCACTTGGTCTCGTAATTTTGATATATCATGTTGCAATTCTTCCTCTTCTTCATGAGTCATGCTAGAGCTTTTAGGTTGCTTACTAGGTGTTTCCATTTGCTTTATTCAGGGCATCAATTAATGATATTATTCTTCACTATGCCCTTTGAATTACTTCAAACTAATTTTTCAAACCAAACTTATGCAAAATTTTAAAAAACTACACACCTTTTTTCACTTTGTAGGAGCTCGATATTGAATATGAGTTATCTCTAAAATTTCGGATCTCCAAGGTATGAAATTATGAACTGTGGTAGCCCTTTGAGTCCTATTTCCAATGCCACCAGTCTAATCAAAATTGGATTCTCCAAGAAAGCATTATGCATAATCTTCCAAGATGGACTGATTATACACTTTCTGAGTAGAGCGAACTTGTACGAAGTGCCACGTGTCACTGTTTGAACCTTCGGACCTGAAAATCCTGTAAAGAAAACTACCGTACGTTCTATTTCTGTAAATTCTTAAGAAATTTCAATTTGATACTCAAAGAGAAAGTTATGGTGATTTTCCCAAAGTCACCTGTTTGGGATGTAATTCGGGAGCTTGCAAAAACCCTAACTTCCTCACATCATATCTCCAAAAATATAGTGAGACAAGATCTAAAATTCGAACCTGAGGTTCAGAACTACTTTGGCTCAAATGGGTTGTTTTTGTACCTTCTAAAATGCTGCAGAAAAATATTTATAGCGAAAATTCCACGATGACCTGTTTTGGAGCAGTGAAACACTAGAATCCAAAGCTCTAATACCAAATGTTATGAAACCAACGCCCAAAAGGATAGAAAAGAGAGATCAATGACGTAAAAATCAGCCTCTTCGAGGGGGCAACCTCATTTACATTACGCAAATGAGCAATTCTTGGACGATAAAAACAACAAGACCTCCTTTCTATATATAGGAGTCTAAGGGGTCATAATATAATCAGAGCTGACATAACAATAATTATGTAAGGGCACAACAATAGCAATAATGGACTTCTATGGGGCATAATAATAACGATATGGGTACTACATGGGCACAACAATATAAAAAGGGGGTTTCACTAATAACAATAAGGGGTTACGCTAGTAGTATGGGGACCTAACATAATCTTAGTAGTGACATTATCTCTATGCTTTTCTTGGGCAACTATCGTCCTATAATCATAGGCATAGTGATCAAATTCATTACAATAGTAAAATCTCACCTTTGATTTATCAACTCTTTGATTTTTGTTGAAGCTTATGTTGTCACTTCCACTTTCTTGTTCCTGCTCTTCTCTACCATCTCTCTGAGCACCATGTCTTCTACCTCTTGATTTACCTCTGCCTCGACCTTTGTCTCTTGAAATAGACACTAGACTTTTGAAAGCTATTTCTAAAGTGGAATTCTTATTTCTGTCTATCCTTGCCTCATTGGATAGAAGTGATCCTATCATCCCATCAACTGTCAATATTTCCAAAACCTTGGCTTCTTCTATGGCTGCAGCTACAACATCAAATTTTGTAGACAAAGATCCAAGGACCTTCTCAACCATTATTTGATCTTTAATATCGTCACCATAAATTTTTAACTGATTTACGACAGTCATGACCCAATTCACGAATGAATAGATGTTCTCTGTCTCCTTCATCTACAGACTTTCAAAATCTCTCCTAGTATTATGCAACTTAACAATATTGACTTTGGCCAGACCCTTATAACTTGTCGCCAGAGTATCCCATGTTATCTTTGTTGAAGATGTGAACATAATTTTCTGGAACATTGCTCGGTCTACTCCTTGTTGGATAAGTTGCAACACCCGCACATTCTTCTTTTTGTATTTCTTCCATTGTTCCCTCTCTACATTACTGATGGCTCATTTCACTGCTTAGGTTCTGGAAATCCATCCATAACATATTCTGAAACACCATAAACTTTCAATGTAGTCTCCATCTAAATGACCTACACATCATAATTTTTCCATATTAATAGTGAAAACTAAAACTAAAAACTAGATAAAATCATCTTCAAAAATTTCTCTTCCAATAATAATAAAACCCTCCTTATAAAATACTTTATAAACCTTTCAAACTCTTTTTTCAAAAAAACTTTCTTTTTATAAAGCTTTGCAAATCCTTTATAAAGAAACCCTCTATTATTTTTCTTTAACTTTATAAATAAAAATCTTTATCTAAAAGTGCATGAATCAACACGTTATGGAGGCTTTTGATAAATTCAGAACATAACCACTTTCACCTTTTATATAACCAAGGCACCTGGAATTTGAAGGTTTGACTTTGCCTTGTGAAAAGTGTCGTTGAACGCTTTTCGCACTGCTTGCGCACCTCCGGCTCCGACACAGCCCAATTGCGCAGTTTTTGGACTAACAAATGAATTTCGCACCCATTTTTGCATATTTTTTATTTTTTTAACAGTGGGACAATTTTACAACACATTTAAAAAAAAATGTTCTTCACTTGGCCCACTCTGTTGGCTCCACGAATCTGTATTTTCTCATGGTCTCAAGAGTCGTTGCCACCAAGTTTGAGAATTGATAAGGGCCGTAAGCAGCCTAGAGAGTCACTGCTACAATTGGCAGAAGTCACTGCCAGCGAGTTGCACAGGTTTTAAAATAAGAAGAGAGCCGCAGCCCTAGTCATAGAGTCAAGTGGTGCCAAGTAGCAGCTAAAGCCGCTGCCATGTCACTGTGAGTAGTGAGAAAGAGTTAGTTTGAAAAGTTGGCTTGTAAAGGTTACCCCGGCCACACGATTTAATTTGAAAAGTCCGCATATAGAAAAGATGAAGCTTATAAAAGTTTCTCTTAAAGGTTTGAAAATATTGGAAAGTCTTTTTATTATTAAAGGAGTGGGTAAGTTGTTAAAGTTTTAAAACAATTTATTCGAAAGGATCTTTGTTTTAAAAATTAAGTGGCATTTAAAAGAGATCGAAAGGAGGTTATAAAAAAGCTTTATTATAGGTGCATAAAAGTAGATGAAGGTATATCAAAAGTTTACTAAAGTTTTTTTTTATATTAAAAAAAAAACTACATGGAAAGATTTGAAAAGGTAAATAAGGTTTTTTTTAATTGAAAAAGAGGTTTTTTTGTTTTGTTTTTCTTTTAAAGTACATATTGTGAGAAGATTTGAAACGGTAAATAAGGTTTTTATTGAATAAAATTTTATGGTTTTGCACAGTATGTTGGTATATAAAAAATAATTATGGTTTTGTTAAGTATGACAGTTTGTTTTGGGTGAAGATTGTGTCTTATGGGTTGTATATTAAAAACATATTTTTTTCGAGGGTGATATGGAAGATAGTTTTATACAATTGGGAAAGTAGCTATAAGACAGAAGAAATACAATAGTCATGGGTTGCAAAACACAACTGAAGCACAGTAAGAAAAAGAATAGAAAAGAACAAGAAGATATTGTTACCATATTTAGAGAGGTTTAGGTCACAGACGAGGAACTAAGAAGTCAAGAAGAAGACAAAGAAGAAATAGAGGTTGATTGGTGTAGCCCGGATCTGCTACCACCTCCTATGTTTAATGGTAAATATTTTGATCATTGGGTTCTCAATATGTTAACTTTTCTTCGAGGTAAAGAGTTAGTTGAGTATCAGTCTAATAACCGACATGTTGAAGTATGTTATACTTTAGCATTGGATTTTATAAAACAAGAATTGAATGAGAAGTTTTGTGCAAAGTAGCAAAAACTACAACTTCCAAGGAAGCATGGAAGATCTTGGAAGCAGAGTTTGGCACAAAGAAAAGTGACATGCAACAGTAAGACGTGTCACAATTTGTTGAGTTAGCGGCGAATCTGATAGTAGATGAGTAAGGCTCTAAGAAGACAATAGAGCTTGGAGCATCCCACTCAAAGGTGGATGATGGTCATGAAGGCTATAAAATTGAAACTCATTATGCATACATGCATATCGATGAATAAGATGCAATAAAGATTGCAGAAATAGAAGTTGAAGCCTCTGTGTGTGAAGCAGAGCAAGAGCATATAAATTATCAAGGACTCCATTGTAACATGGATGGTGAAGATGATGGTGAATCCCATTATGACGAGACACATGTGGATGGTGATTGCAAAGTGAGATGTAATTGGTGAATCTAATTGCAGCTAATGAGTTTGGAATTTTCAATGAGTACATGCATGCTTTGTATATCCCACTACAAGGTGGATGAACATTATGGTAATGAAATTTGTGAAACAAGGAATGATCGTGGTAATATAATAAGCGCCATGTTTGATGAAGAATTGAAAGTTGAAGTTGCCATTGTAGTAGCAAGTTATGAAGCAATTGGAATTTCTCTTGAAGTTGTGTGTGAACAAGCAACAACTGAGTTTGGCATAGGTAAATCTATCAATAGAGCAGCAAGTTGTTTGGTGGATCCAACAACTTGAATTTGTTGATGTTAAATTTGATGAAGAACCATTAACTGGTGATGAGTGGTTACACATGATGCAACAAAAAGAACATATTGATATGTTGTTAGTTGGTGAGAAAATCCGCCTTACGTTTGGAAGCCAAGTGGAAGATGGCATGTTTGTCACAACAGAGGTTGGTAAAAGGGTAGAAAATGAAAACTATGATGCAATGACAAAACAAAAGAAGGCAGATAAGGAAGGGGTAGAGTAGGAATCTCTCACTGAAGAGCATAATGAAGATATTTTTAACATTGATTTTGAGTGTGCGGGTAAACACGATAGCATTCCAACTAAAAGAGAATATGAAGAATATGATGCAGGAAAGGACATGGATGTCTTTGAAGACAAAGATGAATGCATTGAAAACATTTTTAATGATGTTGTTGGTGTCATCCTTAACGAGGAATTGTGATGGAAAATCTAAATGGAAAGAGGAAGGATCCCATGAAATCACTATAAGTCAAGAAAAGGTGGATCCAAATCTAGATCAGAGATAGTGTGTTGAAAATGTGGGAAGAAAGGACACCTGAAGAAATACTACAAATCTCAGAAAGGAAAAGAAGGAGATGGACATCAAGAGAACAATCATGAAGCGAATGTGATAGGTGATGTGTTGCAATAGGCTTTGATTCCGTCATTAGAAAATATTATTGATGTCTGGGTTGTAGATTCAGGGGCTTCAGTCCATGCTACACCTAGTAGGAAACATTTTCATGACTATGTTCGAGGAGATGTTGGACATGTTCATTTAGGTGATGATAAACCCTGTAAAATCATTGGAATGGGTAAGGTTTTTATAAATCAACAAAACGGAAACCAGTGGCTATTAAAGAAGGTAATGCATGTTCCAGATCTAAAGAAAAATCTAATTTCAATAAGGCAATTGGGAGGTGAAGGTTGTGTAACTACATTTACAGACAAAACCTGGAATGTCACTAAAGGAGCCCTGGTAATAACAAAAGGAGAAAAGGTTGGTACATTATATTTATGCAATGATATTTATAATTATGTTAATGCTTTGACATCCAAAGGAGCAAATACGACACTTTAGAATCATAGACTCAGACACAGTGAGAAGGGGATGCATATCCTTTACTTAAGAAATTTGTTTCCAAGTCTAAAGCATGTTGATTTGGATTTTTGTGAAAATTATGTTTATGGAAAATAGAAGAGAGTCAGATTTATCAGAGTTGGGAAGGAAAAGAAGAGCAAAACATTAGAGCTTGTCCATACAGATGTATGGGGACCTTCTCAAGTATCATCTCTCAGTGACTCTCATTGTTATGTTACTTTTATCGATGATGCAACTAGGAAAATCAATATTTATTATTTTCAAAATAAATCTGATGTATTTGATACTGTCAATAAATGGAAAGATTTGGCTGATAATGAGACAGGAAATAAGTTGAAGTGTCTCAGATCAGATAATGGAGGTGAATACTGTAGAAAATAGTTTGATAACTACTATTCATAGCATGGAATTCACATAGAGAAGACAGTTCTAGGAGCACCACAAGAAAATGAGGTACCAGAAAGGATGAACAGGGCAATCATGGAGCATGAAAGGTGCATAAGATTGCACGTAGGATTGCCTTTACAATTTTTGGCAGATGTTGTAGATACTATTGTTTATACAATAAATATAAGGCCTTTAAGTTACTAGGATGGTGGTATTCTAGAGGAGGCATGGACCAGTAAAAAGGTAAACTAGTCATTTTTAAAGACTTTTGGTTGTGAATACTTTTTCCGCATCATAAAGAAAATAGAACTAAGCTTGAGGAAAAATCAAAGAAATGTACCTTTATTAGATATGGTATAAATTATTTTGGTTATCACTTATGTGATTATGAAAATCAAAAAATCATTAGGAGAAAAAATGCCGTATTCAATGAAAAGGTATTGTATAAGAATCAAATGTATGGAAAGAAATGGAAAAGGGAAAACAAAGAATACACAATGCTTGATGAGATCACAAAAAAATTAAAGGTGCCTGAAAATCAAAATGATCAGTAGCCACAACAACAACAACATGCACCTCAAACACCTGAAACTGGTGTTAGAATATCTACGAGGATAAGTAGACCCCCTGAATGATACTCTCCTTCATTATATTATGTTTTGTTGTTTGATTCTGATGAACTGGAAATATATGAAGAAGAAATGCAAGTAGAAACCAGGAAGATGTGGGCGCAAACCATGGAATAAGAGATGGACTACTTGATGCAGAGCTAGACTTGGGACTTAGTCAAGTTGTTTGCTGGTAAAAAAACATTGCAGAATAAATGGGTTTACAGGTTGAAGGAATAAGATAGAGGTAAATAGAGGTATAAGACTAGACTTGTGGTGAAGGGATTTGCACAAAATAAAGTTATAGAATTTGAGGCAAAATTTTCACCTGTTGTTAAAACGACTTCAATCAGAACTATTTTAAGTCTAGTGACATCAAAAGATTTTCATCTTGAGCATTTAGATGTAAAGGCATCCTTTCTCCATGGGGATTTGGAGGAAGAAATATATATGAAGCAACCACTAGGGCATGAGGTAAAAGGGAAGGAGAAATTAGTGTGCAAATTGAAGAGCTTGTATGGCTTAAAACAGGCTCCAAGGAAGTGGTATCTAAAATTTGACAGGTTTATGTCTGAACAAGGTTATACTAGATATCACTTTGACCATTGTGTTTACTTTGAAAGGAAAAATGATGGTGTGCTATATTATATTGATATTGTATGAAATGCTATGCTTGTTGTAGGGTCTAACATGCAGGAAATAAATGTGCTCAAAGGAAAATTAGAAAATTCATTTGTAATGAAGGATTTGGGTGTTGCAAAACAAATCCTTGGTATGAGAATAACTAGAGATAGGAAAAATCACAAATTAACATTGTCTCGAATTAAGTACATAGAAAAGGTGTTGGAAAGATTTAATATGGAGAATGCAAAACCAATTAGTACACCTTTGGCTAGCCATTTCAAACTAAGTAAGGAGATGTGTCCCAAGACCCAGAAAGAGATGGATTATATGTGTAAAGTTCCATATGCATCAGTTGTTGGAAGCTTAATGTATGCAATGGTCTGCACAATACCTGATATTGCACATGGAATGGGACTTGTAAGCAGGTATAAGAACAATCCGAGAAAATATCATTGGATGGAAGTGAAGTGAATTCCCAGGTATTTGAGAGGTGCCACAAATCAAGCACTATGTTTTGGAGGTTCAAACATTTATCTACAGGAATATTTTGATGCAGATATGGCAGGTGAAAGAGATAACATGAGGAGAACCAGAGGGTATGTGTTTACTATAGGTGGAACAACTGTCAGTTGAGTTTCAAAATTGCAAAACATTATTGCACTTTCGACAATAGAAGTAGAGTATGTTGTTGCTACAGAGGCCAATAAAGAAATGATTTGGTTATAAATATTTATGGATGAGTTGGGCAAGAAGCATAAGGTGAGCATGTTATATGTGATAGCTAAAGTGTCATTCATCTTGAAAATATTTCAGTCTTTCATTTTAAGACTAAACATATATAATTCAGGTATCAGTTCATACGATCATTTTCGGATGATGGGTAGTTGAAACTGAGATACACACTAGCCAGAATCTTGTAGATATGTTGACAAAAATTGTAACCAGGGAGAAATTGAGTTGTTGCTTAGTTTCAATTGACCTTCAAGAATGATGATGAAGATGAAAAACAACCAAGTCCAAAGTTGGAGCATTGTATTGCAAGTGAAGTGGCGATGAAGTTAATGGAATCAGTCTCCAAGTGGGAGATTGTTGGATGTGGAGCTTGATTATCTTCCTAATTCAGAGGTCTTGTTTCAATCACATTTCGGCCACCTCGTTATTGTTGCCTAGAGGGTCTAGTGGGGGCGGCTGCATGTTTGGAGACCCCCCTAGGAGGGGTTTAGAGGCAGTGCCCCCGAAGCTAAAAATAGATGAAAATTTGCCTTGAAAAATATTGTAATTTCATAGTCAATTTGGGTTGTGCATTAGGCGAATGATCTGACGGTAGAAATTATGTGTAATTTAAGGTTTTTTGCCCTAGAAGGAAACCCCTTAGTTTATATGAGGGAATTGTATTACGGATGTGTATTATTATTCTGAGCAAGAAAGAGAGAAGAGACTGTGTGAGAGTGAAAATGAAATTACAATGGATATTTTGTAATTTGTATCTCTTCATTTTGCTAGATAATATAAAAAAAAGATTGATTGTTTCTTCATGGACGTATCCCAAATTTGGTTCATATATATTTGTGTCCCTCTTTTTCTATGCATTTATGTATTTGTGTTTCCACAATGTTTTATTTATTTCATTTCTCTATTAATTAATTTCTAACATATCCACATAATCGAACATTTGACTTCATCACTCCTAACCAAATCATTTTTTGGCTTGCATTAATAGCTTTCCACAACATATCTTAGTTCTTACCTATTTAGGAGTAAACTAATATGCATTTGAAATTAGATACCTACATGATTAAAGTAATAAACTAATATCACCATTTAAATATTATTTTTCAAAAACTAGTAATATTTGTTTTAATAAATTAATTTAAATATTATTTTCAAAAAATAGTCGTTTAATATAGCCGTTACATATTAATATTTTTAATAAATTAATAAACAATATCATTGTTTAAATATTATTTTTCGAAAACTAGTAATATTTGGTTTTAATAAATTAACCTAAATATTATTTTTCAAAAACTAGTCGTTTAATATAGCCGTTACTTTTAATATATTAATAAATTAATATCATAATTTAAATATTATTGTTCAAATATAGTCGTTACTTGAAATTATGTCTCTACATTGCTCTCTATTTAAGCCTTTGTCATGGCCTGCCTCTTCTTCTGGTCCTGATGATGAACCACACGCCAAAAATTTCTCTTATGTAATTTCTACTGAAAACTTTGCTTAATTGATTATGGATCACAAAAACTTGAATATCAAAAATACCTACATGATTTTAAAAACTTGTTTATCTACAATTACTCTTTATGATGATCTCAGATGCATATATGCATTATCCAATCTTTTATATATATGAATATGTTTTATCCTATAAGTACCTACATGCTTTTAAAGAAATTACTCTTCTTATACTTTTGTATATGAATGTGCAATACACATAAAGATAAAAATTGCATAGTATATTAAAACTATATCATATGCTATTATGTACATGAACTGCATTGCGTACTCAAACACTTATAATGTCGGATTAGTTCTTACAATTAAATGACATTGTTTTAATGAAAATATTGTTTCACGTCCTTACAACTATTTTAAATTAAATCTTACGTTCTTGGAAATTAAATCAGTTTGATTAGGAATTTGTGTAATAAATTTATTTTTAGTATGTATGTTGATGTTTATTCTAACTTTTTTTAATTTATAAAAATGAGAAATAATCTTCCTGAACAAGGAAAAAAACCTATGAAAAAGTAGAGAAAGAAAAAGAAAAATATGGGAAAAAATTATTTAAAATAAATAAAAATAATACACATTTAATATCCTAAATTAAATACAAGTACATATATAACCAATTATATACAACAAGATTTTTGTGAATTGGAAAATTAAAATGTGTATCGTCATTATTGTTCAAAAGGAATAGCTATTTGATTTGGAGTATCTAAATATAAATTTGTAACAAAAAGAAAGAGGAGGTTGGATGTATTGGATAGAATATTAAAAGATATTATATGTTATTTGGAAAAATATTCATATTTATATTTGTATTTTAATATTGGAGTTGTCTATAATGCGATTTTTTGGAGATTCTGGTGACGGAATCCGGCGGAAGAAATTGAGGTTAAATCTTGATTTGTTGCAGTTAAAATGGTTTTTTAACTGCATATTGGATTCAGCACCCTTGAGGTTAAATCTTGATTTGTTGCAGTTAAAATGGTTTTTTAACTGCATATTGGATTCAGCACCCTCGAAAACCCCTGGGACGTTTTCATTGTGCAGAAAACTAGCTCTCAAACTTTAATAATTTTTACGAAATTAATTCTTTAAATTCATTAACCAAAAATTCCGCCGAAAAAACTTTCAAAAAGTCACGTTATAAACTATTTCTTTAACATTTAATAATTTTTACGAAATTAATTCTTTAAATTCATTAACCAATATTCACTCCTACGTAGGTGTGCTCACGCGCTATGTGTGTGTGTATTTTAATATTTAGTAATTTTAACGAAAATAATTCTTTAAATTCATTAACCAATTATTCACTCCTAGTTATGTGCGCCCACGCACTCATGTGTGTGCGCCCACTGACAATATATGTGTGCTCACGCACTCGTGTCTGCGCGCCCCTTATATATATATATATATATCATTTGGAATAGCAATCTTATGGTTTGCACTAAAATTATTCGGATACAATTTAATGTCGTTCAATTGAAGATATATATATACACTTAGGGTTTTAAACTTTACTTTACATTAAATATCTTCAATTGAACGACATTAAATTGTATCCGAATAATTTTAGTGCAAACCATAAGATTGCTATTCCAAATGATAGAGACCTTCTATCACGCATTTATCTTTTGTGGTTGATAGAGGAATTTTCCCAATTGTCATAGCCAGTTAGGGAGAAGGTAAACTGTACCTTGACATTAATTTCTGTAATATAATATTATTATTTAAATAATATTAGTTGATAGTATTATTTAATTACATGTAATTATATATGGATTTAGAGATGAAAATTGAATATATATATATATATATATAATATAATAATAATATTTTAATGAAAAAATAAATTAAAAATAAATAAATAAATATAATATATATTTTTTTTATTTAAAATATTAAAATTCAACAAATAATTTTTAAGATTTTAACTATTAATACAATAATAAATGTATTTTGTAATTTTTAATATAATATTTTGTTAAATTATATATACATCAATAATAATTAAAGTATATATTTTTTTATTTTTATAATAATTTAGAAGTGTTAAAAATGATAATATAAAATTTTCACTGTAATAACAAAATGAAAAATTTTTAAGATGAAAATTTATCTTAAAATTAAGAAACCTTGGTTTATTAGTATTTAATATGTAAATTATGAAATGGTTTGCAATATTTTTTGTAAATTTGTTCAAATTTCTAATAATTTTATATAGCTTTTAAAAAAAATTGACGATTTTTAGTGTAAATTTTTTTTAGAGTATAAAATTTGGGGGACTAACTTTTAGGAAAAATGCAAATTGGTTTTTTTTGGAAAAAGCATGGAAAATTAGTCCATCTATGAATATTAACCCTTAAATTTTTCCTTAATCACAAAATGAATTTTTTTTGTGAGAAATGATTATTTTAATAGCAATCTTAAGTTTCATCATGTTGTTAGATCTCAGACTTGTCTAATCCATATTGTACATAAATATCTTTTAGATAAACCACAATGATTGTTTTAATAGCAATTTTAAGTTTCATCATGTTGCTAGATCTTAGACTTTTGTGATCCATATTGTAGATAATTATCTTTCCATTAATCACATCATTAGGCTTTGGTTGGCATTTCGAACCAACTAGTGTGGTTCATCCTCAGGACAAGGTGGAAAAAATCATTCAATCTTCACGAATAAATAGCATGGATGCATCATTGACCAAAGTTAGCCATCGAAAACTAACAGTTAGAGATTAATTAAACATGTAAAAATTCTTAAAATTCTTAAAAATTCTTTAAAAAATAGGTAGTAATTATTTAATATTCTAAATTATATGATACTCTAAACTCTAAAATTAGTTAGAAATTATTTAATATTTTGAATTTAGTTATAAATTAATTGTTAAGAGGTTAAGAATAAGTTAAAAGTATTAGTAGACACAGTTGTCAGGATAATATATAATATATTAAATAATAACAAAGTTATAAGGGTTATAAATATTAATAAAAATACTTGTTATATTTCATCATGTTGTGAAGAACCATTTGGTACAATCTTCTATTTAAACTTAATTAAGAATACGTAAGTTGGAAAATTTCCATGGGATCAATTAAGTTTTTAATTCTAAACTATGCATTATCCTTATGATGAGTTGAACCAAACTTATATAAGATTAGTGCATTAATAAATTATTAAAATAAAACCATTATTTTAAATATTATCCTTTAAATAAATAACATTATTTTAATATATCCTTTATAAATAACAAATTATTAAAAAAATACATGTTTAGAAAATACATATTAAAAAAAAAAGAGTGATTATTTTATAAATAACAAATTATTTAAAAAATACATGTTTAGAAAATACATATTTAAAAAAAAAAAGAGTGATTATTTTTCCACAGCTTTATATATTTAACTCATTCAAATAACCAATTACAACAACGTCTAAGAGCTTTATATAATTATTCTTAACTCTTTCAAACTCATTATAATTTCAAATCAATTGTTACACCAACGTATAACAATACTTCAGAAAATATACAAATATCATATCATAGAGTATCCTAAAGAAATTTCCTGGGGTATCTCTTTCCTAAAAATATATCAACTACCCATCAATCCACAAACCCAAATTCTAAAAACCCAATAACTTTTAATAGCTCCAAACCTAATTCCTGTAAATAATTCCAATCTTAGAAGCAATCCTCGCAGATTTTCAGTTTGTACATCAATCATCAACGTAGGGTATTGCACTGAAAATATTGGACAGGGCAAGAGGATGTCCATGAATATTTTCAATCATCAAGCCAGTCCAAACTAAAGCGTTCTTCGACCACATCCACTGTAAGATTAGGCATGGAAGAGGCTTTGATAGCCAACCACTGTTGTCCGGTGTCCTCGTCACAGATTACACGCTTTAAACACCTTAGATTGGCTAATGCTTTAGGCAGCATCTTCAGTCCAGAGCACTCATTCATGTCCAGCATCTTTAACTTTGACAGCTGATCAATTTCCATAGGAAGGTACTTCAAAGACATGCACAGTGATATATCAAGAAATTCTAGTTGCTGAAGTCTGCAAATGGAAGGAGGAAGCATTGACAAGCTTGGACTTGCAGACAATCTCAGCAACCCAAGTGACCTTAAATTTCCCAAGTCATCAGGTAACTTTTGGATAAGATGGCAATTAGTAACAGACAACCTTTCCAGGGAAATTAAACTGCATATGTCTGCTGGCAATTCCTCCAAATCGCTACAGTGATCAAAGTTCATTTCCACAAACTTCGGGAACTTTAAGGCTTGTACATTACCAAATAGATTCATATTTCCCAAGCCCTCACATAGACAGACAGATAACTTTTCCAAGCACTCCCAGGATCTACTGTACTCGTAAAGAGGAGGCACAATCAACTTCTGAAGTAAGAGAGACTTGAGCTGGGTAACTGAAGAAAAGCCTGCCAGCCCATTCAGTATTGCACGCTTTGTATTGTAATTATATATGATAAGAACCTTAAGCTTTGGCATATTATGTAAAAATGTTGGAAGACAGTATTCAGTTGCAGAGAAGAATAAAGTTAAAGCTTCCACTTGAGGGAAATTTATTTGACACCAATCTTGCTCTTCCATTGGACCTACACATCCCAGAAATGTAACAGTCAGTATGCTAAGTTGATGAAAATGCGTATCAATTACATGAACAAATTGGAAAATTAGTGAATTGAACTGATAATCTATGATTTTATTATAAATGTAAGCAGAAATAGAAATGAAGTGTCAGGAGTTTGACCTGTATGAATTGAAACAAATTGCGCTGTAGATGTCTGATCTTTGAGCGTTAGCCAATGTCTGGGAATACCATTCTCCTTGTGAGGCATGAAAAGTCTTTTACCATGAATGGCATTATCCTGGGTTGCCAGACGCAAGGCTAAATCACGCATTACGTCATGTTGAGAAAAGGAAAGCTCGCAACCACAGCCAAACGAGATGGCTGGAATCCTGACACATCAAAACTTTGTATGAACCCAAAAACCACTTGATGCGTAAGGGATTTACGCTTACCTTCCATATTTCTAATTTCTGATAGCAATCATGCAAAGAATATATAGCCTGATCTTGCTCGAGTACTTGTACTTAAGCCTCATCATTTTTGTGAAGTTCATTCTATATCAAAGAATGACACAAGCAAATTAAATTAAGTAGAGGCACAAATATGAAGAGAGCAACACAATCAACAGATTTGTTAAAGTAACAAATTTGAACAAGTTACTCACCCGGGATGGCTGGTGAGATTTATGAGATTTCGACTTGCAAGTTCTAACAAGACAACAAACGCGCCTTGCCATTCCATTCCACGGACACGTACCCAAATATCCAATAATGAGTCCACGTTGAATTTTCTACCCTTGGGAAATGCTCCCAAGTCCAAAAAGCACTCCTTTGATTCATCATCAAGGACATCTATGCTGGTTTCCAAGCAATCAAGAAGCTCCTCTCTGTGATATTGTGATATAGGTTCTGCCCTTGAAAGTTTCTTCTTCGCGTTTTCCCAAACTGGCAGTGGCTCATTACGCAAGGAGCTTCCAATGACCTTGAGGGCAAGTGGTAAACCCATACACATTGCTTCAACCTATAGATATTATACATGTTAAACGTTGACTTATTCTTCTCCAAAAAACTAAATTATTCAAAAAATTATGTACTTTTATTACCCTCACTATTATTCGCAATTTTAGACTTGGAAAACCATTTATCCATGGAAAATCTCTCTGTATACTAATTCTTAAATAGGAGGATAGATAGACAAATATGAGATAACAAATAGTATGTCTAATGCATACCTCTTTAACAAGATATTCATCTTCTGTTTCTGGAATCGAAGGCTGTCCAAAGGCCCAGAAACAAAAAAGGGAGAGGGCATCAGTCCTCTGCAACATGGGTATGTGATACACATGGCTGCTGTTTGTCCTTGGAATGCTGTAATCCTGCCTGGATGTGATAACTGTCTTGTATCCCTTTGCAACAAACAATAACTGTTCGGCATTTGATCTCGACCAAACATCATCCAAAACGACCAAAGTTTGTCGATTTCCTTTTAGACTCAGATTTCTCTGCAGTTGGTTATGCGCATCCTCGATACTCTGAAAATTAGGCCTCTCAGCTCCAATTATCTTGTCCCACATAGTTTCCAAAAGCGCCTTTACATTTGGAGATTGTGAAACAGTAATGAAAACTATATTATTTTGGAAGAAATCTGATAAACACAAAAAGAATGAGCACTTCAAGCCAAACTGAAGAAACAAAAATGGAAATTTGGAGTGAATATTAAAAGGGGGGGAGTTCTTACCTTTGACTTGAAGATCATTGCAAAGGGCTAATGCAAGGGTGGTTTTGCCGCTTCCACCCATCCCTTCGACCCCAATGATATTAACTTCATTCTGGAATAGGATTTGTTTGACATCATCGACAGGAATATTCAAACCCACTACAAAGCTCGGTATACCCGGGATTTGGGAGTTGCAGATACTGGTGGATTGTTCATCCATTGTAGTATCATGCAACCCATCAATGGAGCTATGAAATAGTTGCATTGTGCTTATTTGTTGAAGCATGAAGGAATTGAAAGTAGCATCACTAGTGAATTTGGAATTCACACTCTCAATTATATGCCGACCCATTTCTTCAACACGTTCAGATCGTTCGCTACAATTCTTGAAATCTACATTTAGCTTGTGGACATCAAGGATAAGGTTGGCCAGGCCTTGGGTGAGCAAAAAATCGTTGACATTCTTTTCTATCTTTAGGATCTGCTTTCCATAGCGATACCTTCTGTATAAATTAAAGCTACTCAGTTGCTCTAATTTTTTGACGAGATGAAGACCATCTTGCAGCTGCGCCTGAAAGTCTTTGAATGGGTGGCCTCTCTGAGGTGCGGGGACGTCTACGTCAGAAGAAAGCTTGGAGATTTCATCAATGGCTGGCTTGAGGAGCAAGAGCTTTTGCTTGAGTTCCTCGCTGGAAGATTTGCCGGACACAACAATATTCATGATGGTACTGTTTACAATGAACAACTAGTTACTACAAGCAAATCGACTACTGAATTTCGGATATCAATTAAGAAACAAGTTCATACTTATACCTTACTGCAAAATTCGATACGCAGCTTTTGAGCAGTGGGAGGACTCTCGGCTAGATTGAAGCGTCGACACAAATGACTTCATTCAAGTCGATTAATTGGTCTACCAGAACAGATGACACTCTTAAAAATAAATATGTCAGGCTCCTTTTTAAAGAGGAGCGACACGCTCCAGGAGATTGAATGCTGAGAAATTTCACATATGCCACGATTAAGCTTCGGGAAACTGATACGAAGCATCGTTGGCTGGGGACGAAATTCAAAGGATCTGAACAGATGCCGGTGTCCGACCACGTATTCACCTTTTTCAAATATTTTTTGTTGTACCAAACGTGTCCGACCACGTATTCACCTTTTTCAAATATTTTTTGTTGTACAAAACGTGCACTGCACTGCAATGGCAATGGTTAAAATTTGCGAAAATTGACAATCGCGTATGTAACTCCAGAGCGTGGGATACGGGGCTATCAGATCGCCCATTATTTTGGCAGAATTTCAACTGTTCACATCGAATTTGGTAGGTTGTTCAGTGTGAAAATTTACTGTGATATAGCAATCTCAACCTGTCATTCGAAAAATCTTGCCTTCCTCGAATTTCTAATTTCAATGAATACGACCATATGACTTCAACCTTATTTTTAATTGAGGTCGGTAATACGACCATATGACCTATGACAGGTCGGTAATTGAGGTCGGTTCGTCAAACTCGGGTAAAAGTTATCTTAAACATGTCGGTAATTGAGGTCGGTTCGTCAAACTCGGCTATGTTTAAAACGCGTGGTCTGAACCGTCCACATTTATTCTAAAAAAAATATTAGTTTTTTCGGGCAGATTTTTAGTTAAATTTAGTAAGAAGTTTTAAAAAATAGGTTAGAATTTTCAAGTGGTGAAATTTGGAGTGTAATAAGTTTTTTCTAATGTTAAATCTATCTGTAATGTTTTTTTTTAACTGAAATGGTTATGGATTTTATTTATTTGAAAGGATCTTGGGTCTTTGCTAGAGTGACCCCTATTACATTGCAGAGTTTTAATTATTGCTAATTATGATCTATTAGATTTTCAGGGCATTTGTACAAAGCTTTCATTGTTTACAATTAGCAGTCCTTTTATAAGAGAGTTGTCTTTGTTTGCCATCTGACAAAGCTTTCATTGTTTACAATTAGCAGTCTTTTCATAAGAGAGTTGCCTTTCCATCTAAGCAGCGTCACTATTTGACTTTCTAAGAATATGATAAAACTTGCACGTGTGAAAGTCTAGGAGAACTCTCTTCAATCTGTCCAGTATTTTGTTGAGGCTGGCATTGCTAAACAGATTCCCAACTTTAGGTTTTTTATTATTATCTCTGAATCTTCGAAAACTTGAAGGTCTTTGGCACCTTTGTCTCTTGCGATATGGCAAGCTTTGAGAAGCCCAAGAATCTCTGCTTAATTGTTGGATTTCTGGCCTAATCCTCAGTTTAAACAGTCTTTTGAAGCCCCATCCGAAGAGTAGATGACCCCCCAGCACTAGCGGTGCCGGGATTACCTTTAGACGCTCCGTCGAAGAAAATTGTGGATAAGTTTTGAGACCGCCACCAAGATTGAAAATTATCATCTTCGTCTCTTATGCACCATTCCTGATTTGCCTTTTGAGGAGAGAGGAGATGCTTGCGCGGGCAAGGCTCTAGCGGGCCTAGCCATCTTTTTTCTTCAGGCAGTAACAAAGGGTCATCTTTGAAATACTGCTGTTGGGCCGCTTCTAGGAGAAAGGATTTAGCTTTTGCAGCAACTTGCAACGAAGAGTGCCTCATCTCTCTGAAAATCAACTGATTTTGAGCAAGCCAAAGCTGCCAACAAACGTATTTAGGGAGAGCTGTCCAAATTTTGCTCCAGAATGATTTGGAAGGGATGTAGTAGGAATAGAGTAGGCTCCATGTGGCATAGAGATCTGCAACAGAGATTTGTGAAGGCAATATAATCTGAAATTCATGTAAAATAATTCCCGATACCTCTTTTGCAAAATTGCACTCCAAGAAAAGGTGCTGGGTTGTTTTGAAATTGTTACTGCATAACACACATATGTGCATTGTGCGGCCCTGCTATATTCCTTTTTTCCAGGTTATCACCAGTTAGGAGTTTATTATGGGCCAGAGTCCAGAAGAAGAAATTCACTTTTGGTAAGGCTAGGGGGGTCTCAGACATTCTTCCGAAAGGCCGGTGTTTGTCTGCTGTTTCTTGAGGCCTGCAATGCTCTATAACCTACAGCTGTGGTGTAGACTTCAGACTGACCCCAACCCCAGCTATATTTCATGGATCTGTTGACAAGCGCTGCTTCCTCCAGCAGATCTTCAAGCAGGGTTTGTTGATGGAATAACCGCGCTGGGACTCCATGAAAATCCGATCCTGCCCAATCTCCACGTTGATCCCAAATTGAAAGGTCGTATATGGTGTTGACTCCTGCTTGCTTCAGCCAATCCTTGAGATCAGTTATGTCCTCATTATCATTCAGAGGTTCTTTTCCCATAATAGTGTCGAGCCACAGGTGGGTGCGTTTGCCGTTGCCAGGGATCCTGTAGACCTGTTTGTTGAAGAACTTGCTGCTTCTGCAGCATAATTTCCACACCTGCGTGTTGTTTACTGTATTTGCGTTCTGGAGGTTGCTGAGGGATTTGTTGGGTCCGTACTTTGTACGCAGCAAGACACTAACCGGATGAGAGGGCTCATGGATCAGCTTCCACAAAATCTTTCCTCCCAGCGCTAGATTGACGAGAGCTGGGTCTCTAATTTGCAGCCCTCCTTCTGCCATTGTTTTTTTCACCACGTCCCAGTTCACCAGATGTATTTTGTTTTCGTTACCCTTACCTCCCTGCCACAAGAAGTCTCTGAGCAGTTTGGAGATTTGCTCCGACACATTTCTTGGTGCTAGGAGAAACGCTGCCTGGAAGATTGGTAGCGCCGACAGCATGGCTTTTATTAAAATTACTTTGCCTCCCTTCGTCAGCCAATAGCCTCCCCACGCTGCAATTTTTGTTTTAATTTTCGAGATTATTTTGCTCCAAAGCGATCTTTTATTGGCTCCTGATATGATGGGAAGGCCCAGGTACTTGAATCTATCCCATGTTGCTTGACCTTTGAATCCGAGGAGAGTGGTTATGCCAGTGAGTTCCCTCTGATCTATATTCCAGCTGAAAACTTCGCTTTTGCTCTCATTGATTAATGCCCCAGAGGCTCTGCAATAACTTCTGAGTACTGTGTCAATGGCTTTGGCAATTCTGATGGAGGCTCCGCCAAGGAGAAGGGAATCGTCAGCAAATAGAGCGTGGTTCAGGGCTTCAGCTCCATGGGAAGGTTTGAGACCCGGAATGTTGTCGTTTAGTCTTTCAGCAGTGAGTTTACGACTGAGGGAATCTGCCATTATGATGTACAGGAATGGGGAGAGAGGGCATCCCTGCCTGATACCTCTCTGGGCTTGGAAGAAATTTGTGGGGCAGCCATTGACTAAAGGGGCAATCCATGGTTTGTCGATGCAAGCTTTAATAAGATTAACGAATTGGGTCGAAAAGCCAAAGGAGAGAAGGACATTGCTGAGGAAAGAGCGATCCACTCTATCGAAGGCATTTGCCATGTCTAATTTAATCAACATACCTTTTTCATTCCGCTGCTTGCTTGAGTGTATGGTCTCCTGAACTTGGATTACATTATCCAGAATATGCCTGCCTTCCACGAAACCACCTTGAGGAGAGGAGATCAGTCTTTTTAACAGGGGCTTGATCCGGTTTGCTAACAGTTTAGCCAGAATTTTATATGAAGCGTTACACAACGAAATGGGCCTGAATCTTGCGAATGTCTCCAGATTGGTGTCTTTGGGGATTAAAGCGAGGTAAGTGGAGTTGGTTCCTCCACCTATCTTGGCTTTTTTCATGAACCAACCTATCATTTTGTGGAGATCAGCTTTGATAAGATGCCAACAAGCTTTGTAGAAATGGATTGTAAATCCATCAGGCCCGGGAGCCTTGTCTGCGTCCATGGACCAGATAACGTTTATGATTTCCTCCTCAGTGATTGGCCTACAGAGAGTTGTGTTTTCTTCAGGGCTGATGAGAGAAGGGATGTTAGCGATGAAGTCAGCGGCTTCCTCATTGTTGTTGTGAGTTCCTTCTCTGTAAAGATTCATAAAGTGGGTTTCGGCGGCAGCTTTGACTTGGTCAAAACCTTTGCAAACATTGCCCTCAACTGTTTTGATTTTTGCTATGTGGTTCCTTGACAATCTCGCTCTATATTGTCGGTGGAAGAAGGAGGTGTTTCGGTCTCTAGCCTTCAGCCACAAACTTCTGGATTTGAGTCTCCAGTATTCTTCTTCCTTTCTGAAAGATTGGTATGTGGATCGTTGGGCTTTTATTTCTTTTTCCAGCAACTCTGTTGTGATATCTTTGCTTTCCATCTCTATTTGCAGAGTCTGCAATGAATGGACTGACTCCTTTCTTTGCTCGGTAGGAGAGGGGGCTGGTCTCTTTATCCAGTTCTTCAGAGCCTGTTTTGTGGCTTTCAACTTTTGCTCCCAGACATAGCTTGGGGATCCCATGAAAGTTTTGGCCCAAGCTACCTTCACTGTCTCTATAAAACCTTCCCTCTCGATCCATAGAGGGCTGAACCGAAACGGAATAGGTCCCAGGTCTTCTTCATCTTCCAAGAGGAGCTGAATAGGCTTATGATCAGAAGCAAGTTTAGGCAGAATTTTAGTGATGATTATCTTTTTGTTCATCATTATGGAGCTTTGTACCATGAATCGGTCTAAACGTGCTGAGATGTGATCTGTTCCCACTCTGTTATTGGACCAAGTGTAAATGCCGCAGACAGGATTGAAGTCCAAAAGATCCCAGTGCTGAAAGAGATTCTCCAACTCATCTAGCATGGGGTCTCTATTGCTTGACCCCCCCCATTCTCTTTTGCTTTCATAATGATGTTGAGATCCCCTGCTATGATGATATTGCTGGGGGATGTCTGCTCTAAAAAGGCGGAGAGAGAGTTCCAGCATTCTCGCTTTTCATAGTAAGAAACTGTGACATAAAGATTGAAAAGGGAAATAGACAACTTACTTGATTTGTGCATCAATTCCGTAAAGATCCAGTGCTGTGTTTCTTGATTATTTTTCAGATGAAAAAGGTCTTCATTCCAGAGAGTTGCCAGCCCTCCAAAAGTTCCCCTTGAGCTAACAACTTTGCCTGTTCTTTTATTCCACTTTGAACTGTTGATCTCTAGAAGGGCTTGGCCTTCTATTTTGGTCTCTTGGAGCATGAGGATATTTGAGGGTTCTTCTTTCATAAGATCCTTAGCTGCTTCTATTTTGGAGGGGTTCCCGAGTCCTCTACAGTTCCAAGAGACGAGATTCATTATTTACTTGAGGGAGTATTGAGGCCTCCCTTGGAAGGCCTTGGTCTAATATTTTGCCCAACAGACATTTCTATTGTAGCTTGACTTCCTTGTATTTTGAGTCTTTCTACGTCCTCCTCCCTCTTTTCTTTACAAGATTTCCTTCCTGCTTTTTTCGTTTGTCTCTCGTAGGTTTCATCCTCCGAGGAACCAGAGCTTTCAACTGGTTTTTTCCTTGCTATTTTTGCATATGAGGGATTGGAGGGACTACCTTGGATGGCCTCGGTCTGAATTGCTTCCCCTTCCTCTTTGTTTGAGGGTGGAGTGTCCACCTGTTCTACATTCTCCTGGGATAGGGTTACTTGATTGTTCTGAGCACTTTTTGTCCCTTTTGGAATTACTTCCGTTTCCTGGTTGGCTTTGGCGCTGCTAGGGCCTCCGTCCATGTTGCATTTTCCTGTGCCTTTTTTTGAGATTGCATTCTTTTGGACTAGAGTCCATTGTTCCTCGTTCTGTTTGTTTACTTGCTCCTCTGCTTTTTTCTTACAGGTCTTTGCAAAGTGTCCATGACCATGGCAATGTCTGCATTTAAAGGGTAGTTGTTCGTAGTTCAACTCCTGGACATGCGTCCACCCAACTACAGTGAGTTTGATAGCTTCCATAACCCCTCTTCTAGGTCCACTTCTACGAAGATACGGGCGCATGAATACTGGTCTTTTCTCGCAGCTTGATCTATATATTTTCCCAATGCATTACTTATGATCTGAAGGGATTTTTGGTTCCAGCAGTGAAGTGGCAAATGGGGGAGCCTAACCCAAACCGGGACAGCAGAGGGGATGTCCTGGGTGGGATCGAAATCAGGAGACCATTTGTTCAGATAAAGACCCTGGGGTCCCATGAAATACGGTCCATTTTTAAAGATTAAGCCTCTATCATCTGGGTTTTCGAAGACAAACACAAAGAAACCCTTACCTACAAAATAACTTTTGACTCCCTCTTTGATCAGGGGCTTCCAGTGCCTTTGGGTCCATTCATCAACCGACTTGGGAGATGGCTAAAGGCCCGTGAAGTGACCTATGAGGCCTCTCTCCGCAAGGTTCAAAGCTACTTCTTCTTCTGGTAGGGCTACCGATGGAATCGTGTCCAGTTTCTTAACGAACTTCTGTTGAGAAGCTGAGGGAGGGCGCTTTGGTCCAGCGGCTACCATTGATCTGAAAGCTAACACCTCCGGAGGCGGCGAAGGAGGGGGATCAGGGTCCCGGTTGGCCTCCAGTGACTGAGGTTGGGCGGACGAAAGGGTGCATTGGCCAGGGGCGCGCTGGTGCAGTCGGTAGTTGCAGAGCAGGAGCGCGCGTGGATAAATCTATTTGTAATGTTACTATGTTAATTGCAATAACAACAATTTAAAATTTTATAATTTAAAAAGTGGAGATTTTTATCATATTTTGAAAAAATTTAATAGAATTTTTTTTGATATCTGTGGAGGTTTAGGATTTTGGATACCTCAAAGTTTTTTATGGTGTTAATAGAAAAACAGAAACATGCACGCATAAAGCAAAAGTTTTATTACACTCCACAAAACTGATTCACATGAATATATCACATTTTTATGGTGTTAATAACATCCAATTGATTCCAAAACAAAAAAATTGATTGTTGAGAAATTATTTCTAACAACTCACCAAAATCTATCTACCATAAAAAAACAAATGTATTAAATTCATTTCCACCCTTAAAAATAATTCAAACTCTAACCAAATTAGATTTTCTAATTTTATTTTTTTTTCCACTGTCGGAACCTCGACAACGCTCCAAAAATGACCTAATCCCAGAAAAAAAATATTTCACTGAGAAATTATTGCCTTAATGCCTGTTTAAAACTCAGAGGCGGAATATTATATACCGCCGCAGAGTGCATGGCACGTCGGTAATTAAATGAAAAATATTAAATGTTGCCGCAGAGTGCATAACATTTGGACATTTGTAAGCAAAATATCAAATGTCATCGACACTGCAGACATCTGTAAGCAAAATGAAATCTGAAATAGTTGAGATTAAGCGCCTCTATCCACAATGCGGCGGCATTTTTAAATCAGCCGTGGATATACGTCGCCTCCGGGTTATGTTTTTCATTTTTTATCAAAAATGTCGGTAATCAATGTCGGTTCGACAAAATTTCGGTCGGTGTTATGTTTTGATTGGTGGATGTTTTTTCCAAAATGTCTGTGTCGTAAGTTGAGGGCATTATCAAATGTTAGGACCCTTTTTAAGGAGAAGCGTGTCTTTCCAGGAGATTGAACGCTGAGAAATTTCACATATGCCACGATTAAGCTTCGGGAAACTGACACGAAGCATCGTCGGCTGCTGACGAAATTCAAAGGATCAGAGCATATGACGGTGTGGGACCACGTATTCAGCTTTTTAAGGGAGAAATCCTCATAAAGCCGAAGCTTACAGATTTTTACAATCAATATGGTCGAACCCAACAGAATTTATGACCGAAGCCAGCAGAATACGGCATAGCCATTACAAATCGCGGAAGCAAGAGGAGCCACAATGAACGCCGCCGCAGGAATCGAACACGACTGAAGTGCGAAAGCCAACCACCCCAACCGTCATATCATGCACGTCATGTGCATGATATATTCAGCTTTTTCAAATATATTTTGTTGTACAAAACGTGCACTGCACTGCAATGGCAATGGTTAAAATTTGAGAAAATTGACTGTCGCGTATGAACCCCGCAGCGTGGGATATGGGGTTATCAGAGATGGCCAATTATTTTCGCTGAATTTCACCTACATCCAAATTTGGTCGGATGTTCAGTGTGAAAATTTACTGTGATATAGCTATTGCAAATTGAAATATATAATTTGAATCCATCTAGCAATTTAAGATGCTAATAACGCAAACTGTCATTCGAAAAATCTTGCATGCATCCAATTTCTAATTTCAATGAATACGACCATATGACGTCAACCTTATTGTTAACAAAATAAAGTACTACTATTTTTTTATATATTTTTGAAGAGGTAAACATAGTCTAAACCATCAACATTTATGCTAAAAAATTATTAGTTTTTTTTTTTAACCAGATTTTATTTGGTTAAATTCTGCGAATTTCAAACAAAAAATACGTTAGAATTGTCGAGTTGTGAATTTATTTGTAATGTTATTAGGTTAATCGTAATAATACAAAATTAAAATTTTATAATCCATAAAATTGAAATTTTCGTGAGATTTTAAAAAAATCTAACAATTTTTTTTTAAATTTATTAAGCTTTAAAATTTTGAGTGTATCTAAGTGAAATCTATTTTCACTGTAAAAACAATTCAAATTCTCTAAAAATTAAATTTTTTAAATATTTTTATGTCAAAATTAAATTTATTAATTATTTTTCATTAAATTTCTTTATCCAAACACAAAACAATTCAGACTCTCGCAAGACAAAACAATTCAAACTCTCCCAAGATTAGATTTCTTAAATATTTTTTTACCAGATTTCCCTATCCAAACTCGTGGACATTGCGGCCAAAAATGCGAAAGTCCAAAAAATTTTATATTACTGAGAAAATTATGGCCACGATGCCTGTTTAAAACTCAAAGGCGGAATATTATATACGGTCGCAGAGTGCATAGCACGTCCGTAATTAAAGGAGAAATATTCAATGCTTCTGCAGTGTGCACAACGTTTGGACATTTGTAAGCATAACATCAAATGCCACCGACAGTGCAGACACCTGTAAGCAAAATATTAAATCTGAAATACTAGAGACTAAAGGGTCTCTATCCACAATGCGGCGGCATTTTTAAATCGGCCACATAACATACGGTGCCTCCACGTTATGTTTTTCAAATTTTCAAAATGTCGGTAATCAATGTCGATTGGACAAAATTCCGCTCCGTGATATATTTTGATTGGTGGATGTTTTTTTTTCCAAAATGTCGGTGTCGGTAATTGACGGCAATTCGACAATCGCGGCCTCTCGCGTGGCTTTTTAAAGAAAAGTAAACTGTGTAGTTTTTTCTTAAATGTCGGCAGTTTCGGCGGTCGACAACTTTTTGTGGAATGGTGGGTGGAGAAACACACGTTCACATGACCTTTTTTAAGTTAAAAAAACAAATATACTTTAATTGCAGTTTTTGTTTTTTTGTTTTTTTTTTTTTTTAAGGAATTTTGGTTCAACTAATAGGAGGGATGGGCCGAAGTAATTCGCAGATTATTGTTGAAAGTTAAAGGAGACTTTTTATTGGTATCACACGATGGATTCATGAGTATGCTTCCAAAAACACAAAGATACATTTTTGTTTACTAATTGCCTATTTGTAGGGGTTATTATTTCCTTGTTGAGTCCTCATGAGTCTGATGAATAACAAAAGTTTTATCCTTATTCCCCCAAATCATAACATCATCAACACCCTCATCTTCTTAGTGAGAGATAAAAGAAGTTTTGCCCTCCATATGGGGCGCGAGACAAGCTTTCCAACTTTTAAATTTGGAAGATCTACTATGACGATTCTTGTTGGGATTTTACTAAGGGAAAGAATTCTATAAATGGCCAGTTTGTAGACAGAGTCAGCGCCAAAATGCAATATTCTCATAATAGAAAGATTCAATGAGACTAATGATAATCTTTGATTTTTAAATTTATTTGATTTGCAATATTCTCATAATAGAAAGATTCAATGAGACTAATGATAATCTTTGATTTTTAAATTTATTTGATTTGGCATCCCTTTGTTGATATCAATTTCCACACATATTATGTCATAGGTGTACAAGCCAAGCTGTCCTCGAGAAGGATATGTGGCAAGAAAATGACCCAAGGAGATTCCAATACCCCAAAAAATTGAATAGTGCCATAAGTGGGCAGGAGACGAACCTAGATTGGAAGCTTGGTAAAACTATTGTAGAGGGTTAAAATCCGAAAACCAATGGGTTATAAATAGACTAGATTTACCTGGAACCAAGACGCACGAGATAGGGCCTTCCGGTTATCTTCTGATTCAACAAAACACAATATAAAAATCCTTTTGAGCAGAGATCACTTCTTGGTCTAGGGTGAATGAATCCACTTATAAATATCCTATGAATGAGGCCATAAGTCATTAAAGCAACAGATGAGGCCCGAGACAGTGTAGATCTCAAAGAAATCCTCCAGATCTGAGTGCGAAACTTCCACAGAGGGTACAACCTTTGATTTATCCACCTAGAACGACCTAGGAGCTACCTGAGGCTGATGAGAGTTGGGACCTATCCTGAGGGAATCCTTGAAAGACATGGGCTTTGATGTAGAAGATGCCCCTACACCCTTGGATCCACAATTCAAGCAAGTAACAAGAGAAATAGAGGCATCCTTCTTAATTTCATAATCTTTGAGTACTAGTTCCATCTTAAGTTTTCTTCCTTTCTAGTGGAGCCCCAATGAACCCACCGAAATTCCCGTCAATTCTTGTATCTTGGCTACGAGTGTGAGTACAACATCAACCTCATTGACCCTTATGCAGAGGGACTCTCCAGAGAGATATATGACAAATATTGGTAATATTTGGAGATCAATATCCCCAATTCCTTCCTCGTTTGACTGGTGCATCTTTTCAAACACACCACATACTTTTTCTCCTTTATCACTCTCCAGGTGAGCTTCTCGTTCTAGCTTTTTGACAAACATTTTGCAGGAACTCATCCCTTCAAAGGCCACTCTAGGCCATCACTCTGCTCCCATATGGACATCACCACTAGGGTTGTACCCATTAACATTCAAACCATAGCCAACAAAGACATCACCACTGGGTGAAAACCCCCCATGCCCTTGGGCTCTCGACCACTAACATCAGTATTGTTTTTGAAATTAGGATACCCAGGCGATGCCCTGTTAATCTTCATCATAGACCTGTTACTGGACGAAGGCCTCAAGAGTGAGGAAGGCGAAAACTCCATTCTCAACCATGTTGTGACACCTCCGCTCAAACCTTATGTGACTTTGTTTCTAAGACACAAATAATTAATTTACATTTCATAAATTATATTTATTATTAAAAATGATCATCCTTTTTTTGGCATTTAGAGGAATTTGCAACTGGATTGGTCTCGTATTTTCAAATCCAACCACTTCTACTAAGTCTACTGCAATCACTACCATTATAACCTCTAAGTGGGTGCCTATCAATTCCAAGTGCTACCACTATAAATTCTAGGCAGGTGCCTCTTGATTACAACCGATGCCACTATAACCTTAGGTGCTTAAGTATACCCCTTCTGCATGTTAGAAAATCAGAAAGGCAAAAATATTTCTTATACTTGATAATTACTTGTGATGTTCTTGATTTCTTATTAGGTTTCTTTATATCTTCTTTCTTTAGTTCATAAAGCAATTACCAAAGCAATAGAACATAAATCAATGGACACCATATATAGGCACATAGCCAAGGAAAAACCACTCTTTAGGGGAAAACCCAGTCAGTAATTTTTCCTTCAATAGTTTTCCTGAGATATTTGAAGACTCTAGACCTTCAAACAAATTTTTCTCTACACCAATTCAACCTTCTTCTTTCTTTGCAGATGATCCTACTTGACCTTGCATCAAGAGCAGCAATAGGAACACTTTCTTGGACCCAACAACCTCAATATTTCTTTAGAGACTTCGATATTCACTAAAAGAGTTCGATCTTCACTTAGAAAATTCAATCTTGGCCCAGTACAACTTCCTGAGGCAGGAGCACCCAATAATAACAACTTCAGCCTATGCTTGATATAGTAGTAGCAACATGTAGCAATTGGCAGTGGCATCAACAAGAGAACTTCAATATTCAAAACTAGGGCATGAGAGATAGAGAAAGAGATGCACCAAAACTTCTATTTTCCTTCCTTCCTTCTCTTAAGCAAAACTCACGCTTATTTTTCCTTCTTCCTTCACTTCACACTTTTTCCCAGCTTCAAAGAGATATTGAACTTGTTTTATTTGATATCCTCTAAATGGAATTCAATCTGCTTCATTTATAGTCTTTAGGTGAGGTCGAATAGCCTTCCTTGAGGCTGACTTGGTATCTTTGATATCTTTGATTTTTAAACTTATTTGATTTGGAATCCCTTTGTTGATATCAATTTACACACATATTATATCAAGGTGTACAAGCCAAGCTGTCCTTGAGAAGGATATGTGGCAAGAAAACGACCCAAAGAGATTCCAATACCCCAAAAAATTGAACTGTGCCATAAGTGGGCAGGAAGATTAGGAAATCGAACCCAGATTGGAAGCTTGGTAAAACTATTGTAGAGGGTTGAAATCAGAAAACCAATGGGTTATAAATAGATTGGATTTACCCAGAAACAAGACGCACGAGTTAGGGCCTTTCGGTAATCTTCCGATTCAACAAAACACAATATAAAAATCCTTTTGAGCAGAAGATAACACTGCAGTTCTTGGTCTAAGGTGAATGAATCCACTTATAAATATCCTATGAATGAGGCCATAAGTCATTGAAGTAACAGATGAGGCCTAAGACAGTGTAGATCTCAAAGAAATCCTCCAGATCTGAGTGCGAAACTTCCACAGAGGGTATAACCTCTAATTTGTCCACCTAGAATGACCTAGGAGCTACCTAAGGCTAATGAGAGTTGGGACCTATCCTGAGGGCATCCTTGAAAGACATGGGATTTGATGTAGAAGATGCCCCTACACCCTTGGATCCACAATTCAGGCAAGTAACAAGAGAAATAGAGGCATCCTTCTTAATTTCATAATCTTTGAGTACTAGTTCCATCTTAAGTTTTCTTCCTTTGTAGTGGAGCCCCAATGAACCCGCTGAAATTCCCATCAATTCTTGTATCTTGGCTGCGAGTGTGGGTACAACATCAACCTCATTGACCCTTATGTAGAGGGACTCTCCAGAGAGATACATGACAAATATTGGTAATATTTGGAGATCAATATCCCCAATTCCTTCCTCGTTTGATTGGTACGTCTTTTCAAACACATCACATACTTTTTCTCCTTTATCACTCTCTACGTGAGCTTCTCGTTTTAGCTTTTTGACAAACATTTTGCAGGAACTCATCCCTTCAAAGGCCACTCTAGGCCATCACTCTGCTCCCATATGGACATCACCACTAGGGTTGTACCCATTAACATTCGAACCATAGCCCACAAAGACATCACCACTGGGATGAAAACCCCCCAATGCCCTTGGGCTCTCGGCCACTAACATCGGTATTGTGTTTGAAATTAGGATACTCAGGCGATGCCCTATTAATCTTCATCATAGACCTGTTACTGGACGAAGGCCTCAAGAGTGAGGAAGGCGAACACTCTATTCTCAACCATGTTGTGACACCTCCGCTCAAACCTTATTTGACTTTGTTTCTAAGACACAAATAATTAATTTACATTTCATAAATTATATTAATTATTAAAAATGATCATCTTTTTTTTGGTATTTAGAGGAATTTGCAATTGGATTGGTCTCGTATTTTCGAATCCAACCACTTCTACTAAGTCTACTGCAATCACTACCATTATAACCTCTAAGTGGGTGCCTATCAATTCCAAGTGCTACCACTATAAACTCTAGGCAGGTGCCTCTTGATTACAACCAATACCACTATAACCTTAGGTGCTTAAGTATACCCTTTCTGCATGTTAGAAAATTAGAAAGGCAAAAATATTTTCTTATACTTGATAATTACTTGTGATGTTCTTGATTTCTTATTAGGTTTCTTTATATCTTCTTTCTTTAGTTCATAAAGCATTTACCAAAGCAATAGCACATAAATCAATGGACACCATATATAGGCACATAGCCAGGGAAAAACCTAAGTTACCAAGTTCGGCCGTATTGGCCCAAAAAATTCAGAAATTTGTCAGTACGATTCGGTTCGCGTTTTAATACGGTAAATTTAATATGGTACGGATTTTTTAGTTTATGGATTCATTTTATGTTAAAAATGCCCAAAGTTTGTGTGTTCTTATTATCTTCCAACCGGTCATCGTTGCCGTTATTAGCAAAGACGCTGAGAAGAGGGCACGGCCCTTCGGAATAGCGTTTGAATCTCCTTTCATCAATTAGCAAGCATGCAATGTAAAATAGATCTAAGCTGAAAAATAATAATTTTTATATTCAATAATGTGATAGAAATTTTTAGTATTAAAAAGTTCAAAGAGAAGGGTAAGTTATATATTAAAAAAATTGTAAAAATTTTAAAATAGTTTTTCTCATTCTTATTTAGATGATAGTTATTAGTAAATTGGATAATAGTGGTTCATTGCCATTATTGGTATGGAATTCGAATTTAATTTAAAGGGTTCAGAGATTAATTTATACATATTTATTATTGAATAAATTTGGATTTGAAGAAGAAAGAGATTGAGATATAAGTTTTTTGATCTGTGTTGATCACTTGAAACTTAATTTTAATATTCAATATCTAATTTTTTATATAAATATCAGGGTTGAATTTTTGTTATTTATATTATTATATTTGACTTACACTTTTTTCAAAAGGTACCACATTATTCAAAGTATCAAGTGAGGAAGATTCATTTCATTTTTTATTTTTTTTTTAAATAAAAAATTGTTAGTCTTTATAAGATGTATATTGTCGAATTTTTCTCGTATTTAATTTTACATTATCGAATTTTTTCCATATCGAATCGAATTCGAATCCGTATTCGAATTCGAATTTGGTAACTATGGGAAAAACCACTCTTTAGGGGAAAACCCAGTCAATATTTTTTCCTTCAATAGTTTTCCTAAGATATTTGAAGACTCTAGACCTTAGCACAAACTTTCCTCTACACCAATTCAACCTTCTTCATCCTTTGCAGATGATCCTAACTTGACCTAGCATCAAGAGCAGCAATAGCAACACTTTCTTGGACCCAACAAACTCAATATTTCTTTAGAGACTTTGATCTTCACTAAAAGAGTTCGATCTTCTCTTAGAAACTTCGATCTTGGCACAATACAACTTCCTGAGGCAGGATCACCCAATAATAACAACTTCAACCTATGCTTAATATAGCAGCAGCCACATGTAGCAATTGGCAGTGGCATCAACAAGAGAACTTCAATATTCAAAACTAGGGCACGAAAGAGAGAGAGAGAGATGCACCAAAACTTCTATTTTCCTTCCTTCCTTCTCTTAGACAAAACTCACGCTTATTTTTCCTTCTTCCTTCACTTCGCACTTTTTCCCAGCTTCAAAGAGATATTGAACTTGTTTGATTTGATATCCTCTAAATGGAATTCAATCTGCTTCATTTATAGTCTTTAGGTGAGGTCGAATAGTCTTCTTGAGGTTGATTTGGTGTGGAGACAACATAATTCATTTTTGACTCAATACTAAACCTTTTTACATGATTCAAAATCCCAAGAAGGGTCTCTTTACAAGTACAACGACTCTATTAACTCAGAATAAATCCTAGAAGTCCTCAATAGGGTTTTTGACCTAAAACATGATGACCCAAGCATGAAATCCATGCTTTAATAAGTCATAATAATAATAATTATTATTATTTTCTTTATTCTTTTGACAAGTAAATTACATGATGACTCAAATACATTAATGAAGGCTGAACCTAGTTACATTTTCCAACACTCCCTCTTAACTAGGGAGGTATTCATCATATACAAGTACAACGAATATCTCAACTATATGAACCATGAAGAATTTTAGGCACCGCAATGTCATGGACTAGATTCCTAACCAAAGAATCTATCCAAGTAGGATTAAGATGGCCTTAAGCTTTCAACCTCTCTAGGTACCATTAGGCCTACTTGCTAACCATCAACCTAGAGATCCAGGTGCGTGTCAGAGCTTAATGATCAACGCCACCTTTCCTACTTTAGGAACTAGACATCAACACAAAGTGTCGGTCTGATGGCTTCCTAGGAAATGCTTCACTCACATAGCCTGAACACCCCTTGATCTATCAAATCAAGGACAATGAATCTCTCCTGATCAAACTGATTTGTAACCAGCTTGCTGGATAAGTTGCAACGCTCGCGCATTCTTCTTTTTGTATTTCTTCCATTGTTCCCTCTTTGCATCACTGATGGCTCATTTAACTGCTTCATCTTTAAGTTCTGGAAATCCATCCATAACATATTCAGAAACATCATGAGCTTTCAATATAGTCTCCATCTAAATAACCTACACATCATAATTCTTCCATATTAATAGTGAAAACTAAGACTAAAAACTAGATAAAATCATCTTCAAAAATTTCTCTTTAAATAATAATAAAAACCTCCTTATAAAAAACTTTATAAACTTTTCAAGCTCTTTTTCCAAAAAAAAAAAAAAAAAAAAAAAAAAAAAAACAAAAACAAAAAACATTTTTTATAAAGCTTTGCAAATCCTTTATAAAATAAACCCTTTATTATTTTATTTTTATAACTTTATAAAAAGCTCTTCATCTATTATAAGTGCATGAATCAACACGTTATAACATAGCCTTTTAAAAAAATCACTTTCGAAACAACAAAACGTACATGGAGCTTTTTATAAATTCAAAACATAACCACTTTCACCTTTTATATGACCAAGGCACTTGGAATTTGAAGGTTTGACTTGGCGCGGTGAAAAATGTTGTTGAACGCTTTTCGCACTGCTTGCACACCTCCGACGCAGCGAAATTGCGCAGTTTTTGCACTAACAAGTGAATTCCGTACCTATTTTGCATGTTTTTAATTTTTTAACAGTGCCACAACTTTACAACACAATTTAAAAAGAGAATTGTTCTTCACTTGGCCCACTCTGTTGGCTCCATGAATCTGTATTTTCTTATGCTGCACAAGTTTCTGATATGGAGGTACTTTTGATATGCAGGGATGAGTATCTGACAAGGTTAGAAGTTTTGTCCAAATAGGAAGCGGAAATAATATAATATATTAAAATTTAATATATATTAAAAATAAAAATAAAATAATTTATTTATTTCCATCTAAAATTTGCTTAAAGAAATCAAATAAAATAATTTATTTATTTCCATCTAAAATTTGCTTAAAGAAATCAAATAAAATAATTTATTTATTTCCATCTAAAATTTGCTTAAAGAAATATGTAAAAGATTGAACTTTAAAATACTGCCAAAAAAATTCAAAATATCAGTTTATCAACAATTTGCCAATCAAATTCCTTCCTAGCAAAGAAACATGCAGAACTCCCAAACTAGAAAAAAAATGTTATTACTCAATTATCAGGCGATTTAATGCAACCTTATATGTTAAGTCACCACTGGTTCAATTCCTTATTTTATTTTTTCTTATCTCTATTATAGTTAGATTATATATATATATATATAAATAGAGATAAGAAAAAATAAAATATATATTAATAATAATTAAAAAATAGTGTTTAAAACCAATATTATTTTAAAGAGAGTGTGTATAATAAAATTATAAATTTTCAAATTAATATATATTTTATACTTAAATAAATATGAAAATTAAATTAAAAAATGTTTTTTTAATAATATTTATGTTTCATAATTTCAACTATTTTTTTCTTTAGTATTCCATCTTTTGTCCATGATCATTCTAGTGGCCAGCGATCTGTTTAAATGCTTTTATATCCATCCACCATCCGTGTATATGAGGAGAATGAATAGTTTTCCAATGACAAAGATCATGATAGGTCAGATGCGTCATCTTCATTTGGATAGAATGACATTCCATAAATGGGTTGTTTTTCTTGGTTCGAGAGCCATATCCAGATCTAAACCAACAACATACCCTTCCCTGTGTACAGTTCCATGAATTGAGGGGTCAAATACACCTAAGTTTGCCTTATTCATTGCAGTGAAGCTCCCAAAACGTCAAAAATTTGTTACATTGAAGCCCCTGAAAAGCTCCAAAATACAAGTTAAAGCTCGCCATTATTTTGGCGCGTTTCCGATCAGCTCAGTGCCCAAGCTCCCAAAAACGGGAGAGCTGTGGGTACGTGCTCTCCAATGGCTGGGAACAGTACCTGTGTAACTATGGTATTTTCTCATTGTCTCCAGTGTCGTTGCCGCCAATTTTGAGAATTGACAAGGGCCGTAAGCAGCCTAGAGAGTCACTGCTACGATTGGCAGAAGTCACTACCAACGAGTTGCAAAGGTTTTTGAGCAGAGTCTTTTTTAAATAAGAAGAGAGCCGTAGCCCTAGTCATAGAGTCAAGTGGTGACAAGTGGCATCTACGGCGGCTGCCACGTCGCTGTCAGGGGGTGAGAAAGAGTAAATTACAGAGCCCTAAAATTTAGTTTGAAAAATTCGCTTGTAAAGGTTACCCCAGCCACACGATTTAATTTGAAAAGTCCGCATATAAAAAGTAAAGCTTATAAAAGTTTCTCTTAAAGGTTTGAAAAATATGGGAAAGTATTTTTAATTAAAGGAGTGGGTAAGTTGTTAAAGTTCTAAAACAATTTATTCGAAAGGGTCTTTGTTTTAAAAATTAAGTGGCATTTAAAAGGGATCGAAAGGAGATTTTAAAAAAGCTTTATTATAGGTGCATAAAAGTACATGAAAGTATATCAAAAGTTTATAAAAGTTTTTTTATATTAAAAAAAACTACATGTTGTGAAAAAGATTTGAAAAGGTAAATAAGGTTTTTATGGAATAAGAGTTTATGATTGGGTTTTATTTTATATTAAAAAAAATTAGATATTGTGAAAAGATTTGAAAAGCTAAATAAGGTTTTTATTGAATAAGAGTTTATGGTTTTGTAAAATATGTTGGTATCCAGCAAAAATTATGGTTTTGTTAAATATGACAATTTGTTTTGGGTGAAGATTGTGTCTTATAGGGTGTATATTAAAAACATATTTCTTCGAGGGTGATATGGAAGATAGTCTTATACAATCAGGAAAGTGACTATAAGATATAATAAAGACAATAGTCATGGGTCGCAAAGCACGACTGAAGCAGAGTAAGAAAATGAATAGAAAAGAAGAGGAAGCGATCGTTGCCATGTTTAGAGAGGTTCAGGTCGTAGCCGTGGAACTAAGAAATCTAGTAGAAGACAAAGAAGAAATCGAGGTTGATTGGTGTAGCTTGGATCTACGACCAGCTCGTATATTTACTGGTAAATATTTTGATCATTGGGTTATCAAAATGCTAACTTTTTTTTGAGGTAAAGAGTTAATTGAGTATTGATCTAATAACCGATATGTTGAAGGGGTCTGGGGGGCGGCTGCATGTTTGGAGACCCCCCTAGGAGGGGTTAAGAGGCAATGCCCCCGAAGCTGAAAATAGATGAAATTTTGCCTTGAAAAATATTGTAATTTTGTAGTCAATTAGTGTTGTGCATTAGGCGGATGATCTGACGATAGAAATTATGTGTAATTTAAGGTTTTTTGCCCTAGAAGGAAACTCCTTAGTTTATATGAGGGAATTGTATTACGGATGTGTATTATTATTCTGAGCAAGAAAGAGAGAAGAGACTGTGTGAGAGCGAAAATGAAATTGCAATGGATATTTTGTAATTTGTATCTCTTCATTTTGCTAGATAATATAAAAAAAGGATTGATTGTTTCTTCAGGGACGTTTCCCAAATTTGGTTCACATATATCTTTGTCCCGCTTTTTCTATGCATTTATGTATTTGTGTTTCCACAATGTTTTATTTATTTCATCTCTATTAATTAATTTCTAACATATCCACATAATCGAACATTTGGCTTCATCACTCCTAACCAAATCACTTTTTGGCTTCCATTAATAGCTTTCCACAACGCATCTTAGTTCTTACCTATTTAGGAGTAAACTAATATGCATTTGAAATTACATACCTGCATGATTAAAGTAATAAACTAATATCACAAATTTAATATTATTTTTCAAAAACTAGTAATATTTGTTTTAATAAATTAATTTAAATATTATTTTCAAAAACTAGTCATTTAATATAGCCGTTACATATTAATATTTTTAATAAATTAATATCATTATTTAAATATTATTTTTCGAAAACTAGTAATATTTGGTTTTAATAAATTAATTTAAATATTATTTTTCAAAAACTAGTCGTTTAATACAGCCTTTACTTTTAATATATTAATAAATTAATATCATAATTTAAATATTATTGTTCAAATATAGTCGTTACTTGAAATTATGTCTCTACATTGCTCTCTATTTAAGCCTTTGCCATGACATGCCTCTTCCTCTGATCCTGATGATGAACCACACACCAAAAATTTCTTTTATGTGATTTCTACTGAAAAACTTTTCTTAATTCATTATGGATCACAGAAACTTGAATACCGAAAATACCTACATGATTTTAAAATACCTACATGATTTTAAAAACTTGTTTATCTACGATTACTCTTTATGATCTCAGATATATATGCATTATCCAATCTTTTATATATATAAATATGTTTTATCCTATAAGTAAAGAAATTACTAAGAAATTACTCTTCTTATACTTTTGTATATGAATGTGCAATACACGTAAAGATAAAAAATTGCATAGTATATTAAAACTATATCATATATTATTATGTACATGAACTGCATTGCGTACTCAAACACTTATAATGTCGGATTAATTCTCACAATTAAATGACAGTGTTTTAATGAAAATATTGTTTCACATCCTTACAACTATTTTAAATTAAATCTTACGTTCTTGGAAATTAAATCAGTTTGATTAGGAATTTGTGTAAAAAATTTATTTTTAATATGTATGTTGATGTTTATTCTAATTTTTTTTAATCTTCATAACAAAAAAACGTATAAAAAAGTAGAGAAAGAAAAAGAAAATATAGAAAAAAATTATTTAAAATAAATAAAAATAATACACATTTAATATCCTGAATTAAATACAACTACATATATAACCAATTATATACAACAAGAATTTTTGTGAATTGGAAAATTAAAATGTGTATCGTCATTATTGTTCAAAAGGAATAGCTATTTGATTTGGAGCATCCAAATATAAATTTGTAACAAAACGAAAGACGAGGTTGGATATATTGGATAGAATACTAAAAGATATTATATGTTATTTGGAAAAATATTCATATTTATATTTGTATTTTAATATTTAATAATTTTTACAAAATTAATTCTTTATATTCATTAACCAATTATTCACTCCTAGTTATGTGTGCTCACGCGCTCATGTGTGTGCGCGCGCGCGCTGACATTGTATAAAAGAAAGAGGAGGTTTGAATGTATTGGATAGAATATTAAAAAATATCATATGTTATTTGGAAAAATATTCATATTTATATTGTATTTTAATATTTAATAATTTTAACGAAATTAATTCTCACTCATGTGTGTGCGCCCACTGACAATAAATTTGTGCTCACGCACTCGTGTCTGCGCGCCCCCCATATATATATACTTTGGGTTTTAAACTTTATATTAAATGTCTTCAATTGAATGACATTAAATTGTATCCTAATAATTTTAGTGCAAACCAAAAGATTGCTATTCCAAATGATAGAAACCCTTCTATCACGCATTTCTCCTTTGTTGTTGATAAAGGAATTTTCCTAATTGTCATAGGCACTTAGGGAGAAGGTAAACTCTACCTGGACATTAATTTTTTTAATATAATATTATTATTTGAATAATATTAGTGGATAGTATTATTTAATTACATGTAATTATATATGGATATAGAGATGAAATTTGAATAGATATATTTATTTTCAAGTTATATATATATATATATTAATGGAAAGAATAAATTAAAATTTGTTTTTTTACAAAGTCAAAAGTAGAGAGAAAGCTAAAAATGAAATTATATTATGATGAGTGTTTAGGCAAAGACAATAAAGGAAATGGTATTATGATAGAGTGTTCGAAGCAAAAATATCAAAGAAAACAACATTATGGGGAACGTTGGATATAAAGAAAACTCAAGAAAAATGGTATTATGGTGAGTGTAGGAAATTAAAAATATGAAATATGTAAACGAAATACAATATTTATTTGGTGATAGATATTTATCTGAGTGTGAACTAGGTAATGGATTTGGTATTATGGTGAGTGTAGGAAATTAAAAATATGAAATATGTAAACGAAATACAATATTTATTTGGTGATAGATATTTATGTGAGTGTGAACTAGGTAATGGATTTATTGTTGGGGAAGAGTGTTGAATAGTTGGTAAGATATTTACTAGGTGATGGATTGTGTTATATAAAATAGTTGGTTTGTAAATGTTTATCTAGATATGAAAATGTCATGGATTTATTGTTGTGAAAGGTACAATGTGAAATGATACATAGTAATAAGGAATAAATAAAAAGCAATGATAATACAAATGATTTTATTCTTTATATTCCAAAGGCAAATATTATGCAATGAACCAAATTCATTAATCAGCTGAACATAAAATAAAAAGTGAAGACATTGCTAAATTCTTTTAATAATATCTTTTATAAATAACAAATAATTAAAGATTTTACATTTTTAAAATATATTTTATATCTAAAAAATATATTTAATATGAATTTGAATCTTATAATATTTATCATGGTATACATCCCATTCATAAATCTTATTCCTTTCTAAAAAAATAAAAAAAAAATATTATAAACATTGTCATTTAGACCAAAGTTTGGTCTGAGTCCACGTTAACCACGACCATCATCATCATCATCCATGAAAAATAACTACATAAAAAAGAAAATCAATAACCAACCATAAAACATAAATCCAAAATTTACTCTAAATTAAAATTTTTAATAAAAATACATATTTAAATATTTAAAAAACAAATAAACTTAAAAATATAAATATTATTTTTCCCCAGCTTTACATATTCATCTCATTCAAACACATCGTAATTTAAAATAACTGATTACAACAACGTAGAAGAGCTTTATATAATAATTCTCACTCTCTCAAACTCTCCATAATTTCAAATCAATGGTTACACCAACGAATGACAATACTTCAGAAAATATACAAATCCATATCATAGCTTTATCCTAAAGAAATTCCCCACTCTATCTCTTTCTTAAAATATATATCAACCACCCGTCAATTCACAAACCCAAATTCTAGAAACCCAAGACCCTAACCTAATTCCTGTAAATAATTCCAATCTTAGAAGCAATCCTCGCAGATTTTCAGTTTGTACATCAATCATCAACCTAGGGTATTGCACTGAAAATATTGGACAGGGCAAGAGGATGTCCAAGAATATTTTCAATCTTCAAGCCAGTCCAAACTAAAGCGTTCTTCGACCACATCCACTGTAAGATTAGGCATGGAAGAGGCTTTGATAGCCAACCACTGTTGTCCGGTGTCCTCATCACAGATTACACGCTTTAAACACCTTAGATTGGCTAATGCTTTAGGCAGCATCTTCAGTCCAGAGCACTCATTCATGTCCAGCATCTTTAACTTTGACAGCTGATCAATTTCCATAGGAAGGTCCTTCAAAGACATGCACAGTGATATATCAAGAAATTCTAGTTGCTGAAGTCTGCAAATGGAAGGAGGAAGCATTGACAAGCTTGGACTTGCAGACAATCTCAGCAACCTAAGTGACCTTAAATTTCCCAAGTCATCAGGTAACTTTTGGATAAGATGGCAATTAGTGACAGACAACCTTTCCAGGGAAATTAAACTGCATATGTTTGCTGGCAATTCCTCCAAATCGCTACAGTGATCAAAGTTCATTTCCACAAACTTCGGGAACTTTAAGGCTTGTACATTACCAAATAGATTCATATTTCCCAAGCCCTCACATAGACAGACAGATAACTTTTCCAAGCACTCCCAGGATCTACTGTACTCGTAAAGAGGAGGCACAATCAACTTCTGAAGTAAGAGAGACTTGAGCTGGGTAACTGAAGAAAAGCCTGCCAGCCCATTCAGTATTGCACGCTTTGTATTGTAATTATATATGATAAGAACCTTAAGCTTTGGCATATTATGTAAAAATGTTGGAAGACAGTATTCAGTTGCAGAAAAGAATAAAGTTAAAGCTTCCACTTGAGGGAAATTTATTTGACACCAATCTTGCTCTTCCATTGGACCTACACATCCCAGAAATGTAACAGTCAGTATGCTAAGTTGATGAAAATGCGTATCAATTACATTAACAAATTGGAAAATTAGTGAATTGAACTGATAATCTATGATTTTATTATAAATGTAAGCAGAAATAGAAATGAAGTGTCAGGAGTTTGACCTGTATGAATTGAAACAAATTGCGCTGTAGATGTCTGATCTTTGAGCGTTAGCCAATGTCTGGGAATACCATTCTCCTTGTGAGGCATGAAAAGTCTTTTACCATGAATGGCATTATCCTGGGTTGCCAGACGCAAGGCTAAATCACGCATTACGTCATGTTGAGAAAAGGAAAGCTCGCAACCACAGCCAAACGAGATGGCTGGAATCCTGACACATCAAAACTTTGTATGAACCCAAAAACCACTTGATGCGTAAGGGATTTACGCTTACCTTCCATATTTCTAATTTCTGATAGCAATCATGCAAAGAATATATAGCCTGAACTTGCTCGAGTACTTGTACTTAAGCCTCATCATTTTTGTGAAGTTCATTCTATATCAAAGAATGACACAAGCAAATTAAATTAAGTAGAGGCACAAATATGAAGAGAGCAACACAATCAACAGATTTGTTAAAGTAACAAATTTGAACAAGTTACTCACCCGGGATTGCTGGTGAGATTTATGAGATTTCGACTTGAAAGTTCTAACAAGATAACAAAAGCGCCTTGCCATTCCATTCCACGGACGCGTACCCAAATATCCAATAATGAGTCCACGTTGAATTTTCTACCCTTGGGAAATGCTCCCAAGTCCAAAAAGCACTCCCTTGATTCATCATCAAGGACATCTATGCTGGTTTCCAAGCAATCAAGAAGCTCCTCTCTGTGATATTGTGATATAGGTTCTGCCCTTGAAAGTTTCTTCTTCGCGTTTTCCCAAACTGGCGGTGGCTCATTACGCAAGGAGCTTCCAATGACCTTGAGGGCAAGTGGTAAACCCATACACATTGCTTCAACCTATAGATATTATACATGTGAAACGTTGACTTATTCTTCTCCAAAAAACTAAATTATTCAAAAAATTATGTACTTTTATTACCCTCACTATTATTCTTAATGTTGCAATTTTAGACTTGGAAAACCATTTATCCATGGAAAATCTCTCTGTATACTAATACATAATAGGAGGATAGATAGACAAATATGAGACAACAAATAGTATGTCTAATGCATACCTGTTTAACAAGATATTCATCTTCTGTTTCTGGAATCGAAGGCTGTCCAAAGGCCCAGAAACAAAAAAGGGAGAGGGCATCAGTCCTCTGCAACATGGGTATGTGATACACATGGCTGCTGTTTGTCCTTGGAATGCTGTAATCCTGCCTGGTTGTGATAACTGTCTTGTATCCCTTTGCATCAAACAATAACTGTTCGGCATTTGATCTCGACCAAACATCATCCAAAACGACCAAAGTTCGTCGATTTCCTTTTAGACTCAGATTTCTCTGCAGTTGGTTATGCGCATCCTCGATACTCTGAAAATCAGGCCTCTCAGCTCCAATTATCTTGTCCCACATGGTTTCCAAAAGCGCCTTTACATTTGGAGATTGTGAAACAGTAATGAAAACTATATTATTTTGGAAGAAATCTGATAAACACAAAAAGAATGAGCACTTCAAGCCAAACTGAAGAAACAAAAATGGAAATTTGGAGTCAATATTAAAAGGGGGGGAGTTCTTACCTTTGACTTGAAGATCATTGCAAAGGGCTAATGCAAGGGTGGTTTTGCCGCTTCCACCCATCCCTTCGACCCCAATGATATTAACTTCATTCTGGAATAGGATTTGTTTGACATCATCGACAGGAGTATTCAAACCCACTACAAAGCTCGGTATACCCGGGATTTGGGAGTTGCAGATACTGGTGGATTGTTCATCCATTGTAGTATCATGCAACCCATCAATGGAGCTATGAAATAGTTGCATTGTGCTTATTTGTTGAAGCATGAAGGAATTGAAAGTGGCATCACTAGTGAATTTGGCATTCACACTCTCAATTATATGCCGACCCATTTCTTCAACACGTTCAGATCGTTCGCTACAATTCTTGAAATCTACATTTAGCTTGTGGACATCAAGGATAAGGTTGGCCAGGCCTTGGGTGAGCAAAAAATCGTTGACATTCTTTTCTATCTTTAGGATCTGCTTTCCATAGCGATACCTTCTGTATAAATTAAAGCTACTCAGTTGCTCTAATTTTTTGACGAGATGAAGACCATCTTGCAGCTGCGCCTGAAAGTCTTTGAATGGGTGGCCTCTCTGAGGTGCGGGGACGTCTACGTCAGAAGAAAGCTTGGAGATTTCATCAATGGCTGGCTTGAGGAGCAAGAGCTTTTGCTTGAGTTCCTCGCTGGAAGATTTGCCGGACACAAAAGTATTCATGATGGTACTGTTTACAATGAACAACTAGGTACTATAAGCAAATCGACTACTGATTTTCGGATATCAATTAAGAAACAAGTTCATACTTATACCTTACTGCAAAATTCGATACGCAGCTTTAGAGCAGTGGGAGGACTCTCGGCTAGATTGAAGCGTCGACACAAATGACTTTATTCAAGTCGATTAATTGGTCTACCAGAACAGATGACAATCTTGAAAATAAATATGTCAGGCTCCTTTTTAAAGAGGAGCGTGTCGCTCCAGGAGATTGAATGCTGAGAAATTTCACATATGCCACAATTAAGCTTCGGGAAACTGATACGAAGCATCGTTGGCTGCAGACGAAATTCAAAGGATCTGAACATATGACGGTGTCCGACCACGTATTCACCTTTTTCAAATATTTTTTGTTGTAACAAACGTGCACTGCACTGCAATGGCAATGGTTAAAATTTGCGAAAATTGACAATCTCGTATGTAACTCCACAGCGTGGGATACGGAGCTATCAGATCGCCCATTATTTTGGCCGGATTTCACCTGTTCACGTCGAATTGGGTCGGATGTTCAGTGTGAATTTGGTCGGATGTTGCCGCAGAGTGCATAACATTTGGACATTTGTAAGCAAAATATCAAATGCAATCGACATTGCAGACATCTGTAAGCAGAAAATGAAATCTGAAATAGTTGAGATTAAGGGCCTCTATTCACAACGCGGCGGCATTTTTAAATCAGCCGCGGGTTGCGTGCGGGTTATGTTTTTCATTTTTATCAAAATGTCGGTAATCAATGTCGGTTCGACAAATTTCCGTTCCGTGTTATGTTTTGATTAGTGGATGTTTTTTCCAAAATGTCGGTGTCGTAAATTGAGGGCAATTCCACAATGTCGGCCTCTCGCGTGTCTTCCTTTTAAAGAAAAGTAAACTTTGTGTAATTGTTTTTTCTTAAATGTCGGCAGTGCGGTCGACAAATTCGGGCTTCCTCGTCCCTTCACTTTTCTCTTTTGGGAATGGTCGGTGGAGAAACACACGCTCGCATCACCTTTGTTTTTAGTTAAAAAAGCAAATATATACTGTAATCAACTTTAATTGCAGTTAAATTAAGTTCAAATTAGCGTGACAATGGAGTGATTGAATTTTAATTTTACTTTGGAACAGTGTCATTTTTATTATTAATTTATCCGCCCACTCCTCTTTGTTTTTCTTTTATGAAATTTGTGTTTTGAAGGGTTAATCCTTCATATTATAAATAGTATAGCAGCTAATTGTCTGAGGATTTGTTGTATTTTATTGAAATTATCATATATGTGATAAATTAGAAAAAACTATTTTATTTGGGAATGATTTTTTTTCTTTTTTTTCACAATTTTGGTTTAACCAATAAGAGGTGGGTTGGTTAAAGTAATTTGTAGATTATTGTTGAAAGTTAAAGGAGACTCTTTATTGGTATCAGAAGATGTTGATTCATGAGCATGCTTCAAAATACACAAAGATATATCTTTGTTTACCAATTGCTTATTTGTAGGGGTTACTAGTTCTTTGTTGAGTCCTCATGAGTCTGATGAATAACGACAATATTATTTGTATTCCCCCAAATCATAACATCATCAACACCCTCATCTTCTTAGTGAGGAATAGAATAAGTCTCGCCCTCCATATGGGGCAAGACACAAGGTTTATCTATTATATATTATGATGATTCTTGTTGGGATTTTACTAAGGGAAAGAATTCTATAAATGGCCATATGGGGCAGGACACAAGGTTTATCTATTATCTATTATGATGATTCTTGTTGGGACTTTATTAAGGGAAAGAATTCTATAAATGGCAAGCTTGTAGACAGTCTCAACACCAAAATGCATTATTCTTGTAATCCAAAGATTCAATGGGACCAATGATAATCTTTGATTTTTAAATTTATTTGATTTGACAGCCCTTTGTTGATATCAATTTCCACACATATTATGTCATAGGTGTACAAGCCAAGATGTACTTGAGAAAGATTCGTGGAAAGAAAATGATCTAAGGAGATTCCAATATCCTGAGAAATTGAATGGTGCCATAAGTGGGCAGGCAGATTAAGAAGTCGAACCCATATTGGAAGCTTGATAAAACTATTGCAGAGGGTCGAAATCCAAAAACCAATGGGTTATAAACAAACTTGCTTTACCGAGAACCAAGGCCCATGAATTACGACTTTCTGGTAATATCTAATTCAACAAAACACACTATAAAAAATCCTTTTGAGCATAAGATGACATTGCACTTCTTGGTCCAAGATGAATGAATCCACTTATAAATATCCTATGAATGATTCCATAAGCCATTGAAGCATCATATGAGGCTTGCCACAACGTAGATCCAAATAAGTCCTCCAAATTTGAGCGTGAAATTTCCAAAGAGGGCACAACCTCTCTTTGTCCACTTGGAACAACCTAGGAGCTAACTGAGGTTGATGAAATTTGGGACCTGTCCTTAGGGCATCCTTGAAAGACATGGTTTTTGATGTAGAAGATGCCCCTCCACCCGTGGATCCATCATTCAGGCAAGTAACAAGAGAGATAGAGACATCCTTCTTAATGTCATAATCTTTGAGTACTAGTTCCATCTTAAGTTACCTTCCTTTGTAGAGGAGCCTTAATGAACCCATAGAAATTCCTGTCAATTCTTGTATCTTGGCTACGAGTGCGAGTACAACATCAGCTTCATTGACCCTCATGTAGAGGGACTCTCCAAAGAGAGACTTGACAAATATTGGTAATTTTTGGAGATCAATATCCCCAATTCCTTCCTCATCTGGCGATGTGTCTTGTCAAACACATTGCATACCTTTTCTACTTTATCACTCTCGAGGTGAGCTTCTCATTCTGGCTTTTTGACAAACATTTTGCAGGAAGTCATCCCTTCAATGGCCACTCTAGGACATCACTTGACTCCCATATGGACATCACCACTAGGGTTGTACCCATTAACATTCGAGCCATAGCCCACATAGACATCACCATTGGGACGAAAAACCCCATGCCCTTAGGCTCTCAGCCACTATCATCAGTATTGTTTTTGAAATTAAGATCCCCAAATGATGCACTGTTAATCTCCATCATAGACATGTTACTGGACGAAGGCCTCAAGAGTGAGGAAGGCGAACACTCTGTTCTTGACCCTATTGTGACACCTCCACTCAAACCTTATGTGACTCTGCTGCCAAGACACAACCAATTAATTTACATTTCATAAATTATATTAATTATTAAAAATGAACAATTGTTTTTGGTATTTAGAGGAATTTTCAATTGGACTGGTCTCGTATTTTTGACTCCAACCACTACTACTATGTCAACTCCAATCACTACCACTATAACCTTATATTCTTAAGTATACCCATTCTGCAGACACAGGGGAATTGGGGGATTTGAACCTCAAACCTTGTCACACATAAAACTTCACTTTCAAGGCTCTTTTAAGCCATCCCCAATTCTTGCAGTGAGATACTAAAAATTATCATTTTTATTTTAGTTGAATTTTGTAATTCTATAATATACAATACTTAAGTTTTATAATATTTTACTTTAAAATAATGTGCATATAAGATGAGTTTAATGTTTAAAAATGTGTTTTTTTTCTTTAAAAAGTTATAAATTCAAATTTAAAGGAATTAAATAAACAAAATAAATTCAAATTTAAGTTATATTCCAAACAAGACTATAGCATAGCACGAAGGAGTGGTATAATTCCTTTGGTTCTTAATCTAGAGTTAACCACATATTTTAGTTTTAAATAAAAATAAAATGTAATATCATTTTAGTTTATTTATATATGTGTGTATTATAAAACATCTATAAATAAATGTGTATTTTTATGTTAAGTGACATAATTTTATATCGTTCATGGGTTTAGAATAGACGATGATGAGGTGTATTGTTAAGTCACTCCGTGATGTGAAGGTCACCCATTAAAAACTCCATGCGCAAAAAATCTAGTCATGTTAAGCCGGGTGCGATCCCTAAGTGATTTTGATAGCTTAAATGCCCTTAAGTAAAAAATTTATATCAAGTTGAGAAATAAAATTATTACAACTAAAAAATTCTTTCACGGTCACTTTTTAAGACTAAAAATATATATTATTCTTATGATCAATAAAAATATTTTAGTATAAAACTTAAATAAAGTGTTTCAACATTCATGTTAACTAATATATTTAATATGAATACACATATATATATACCATAATAAAATATTTTAATATTGAAAGAGAAAAGGTAATTAAAAAATATAAAAGTTAATTACTTTCTAATAAGAGAGAGGTGTAATTCTTACTATAAAATTGATATGTATCATTAAAATAATAATAATGAATTAAATACAAATCATAAATCAAATGTTTTAATATACAAAACTATATAATATTATGGTGTAATTATAAATATATTAATAACAAAAAAAATATTTTAATATAAATAATGTGGTCCATAAATAAATTATTATAATATTTATGAATAATGTTGTGTATATATATTATGTATAGTTAATAACAAAATAAAAATTATGTTTATATTATATAAAATAATTGCAAAAATATATATATATATATATATAAATATATATAAAATAGTTTAAATTCTACCTTTTGATTTTTTAAGAATATATAATACATTTTCAATTAATTTAAATGGGCGATTATCTTCTTGTAATTATAAAATTCAAAATTCAAATTTTTATAAATCAAAACAACAAAAAATTAAATTAGCCATCCAAATATCCAAAAATTTGAAAATATTAAATCCACCTCAAAAAAATATTAATTTTATAAATACCTTAACCACAAATATTTCATATAAGATAACCGTGGATATTTATAAAGGTAGGGTTTTCATCGGGCCATGCCCACGAGTAAATGCATCAGTACATCCTGCCATTGAATTATCATTTCTGTCACACCTATGATAATATTATAATAATTAAACATTAATTATGAAAATGTAAATATGGTTTTGCAGATTTTGTATGAAGACTGTATACAATGTCTATAAGATTTAAAAAAATATTCTGATATTTTTTTTATATAGACCAGTAATGTGTTTAAAAGTTTTAATATGAATTAGGATAAATTTATCTTTATTGTAAATTTATTAAAGATTGTAAAAATCAAATTTCAATTTTTGTGAGGTATATATTTTTTTTCGAGTTTTTTATTCTAAAAATATTTGTACTTCAAAAAAATTCGATATTTTAATGTTTATTATATTTATTTTTATATTGGTTATGAAACCAATTTTATTTAGTTTTATTTTATCTTCTTTGATTATTGAGTCACGGATGCATTTTATAACCTAGTAAAAGGGATATATATAATTTTTTTGCTACTCAACCTGAAATTGATAAATATCTCTTTTAAAATAAAATTAAAATATTCACTAAATAAAAAACAATGTTGTCCATAACAAAAAGTCAAAATACATATTCGGCTAGTTTTAATTAAAAAGAATTACTAAAGCTTATTAATCTTAATCTTATTTTTGGTTCATTGTGCTCCATGGGTTTGTTTTGTTAGCTTCGCTATCTTATTTGATATTATAACTCAATATGAAAAAGATTTGCAACTCCTTTTGTGCTCAACATAGAATTGACATATGGTGTGTGTATAGAATATAAATTTATATCATCTTTATATAAGTAAAAAGATATAAAGTAATTGGAAATGAAAAAAATCTTATATCTACACTTTCCAATTATATATTTCTTCATTATTTATAAAATATTTCAATAAAAATATTGAATATAATATTTGAGTATCTATATTAACTAATATATAAAAAATGCAAAAAAAAAACCCAAAAACTTTTTAATGTGGCTCATAATAAAATATTTTGATTTATATTTTAAATAAAACATTTTTCTTTTATTTCTCTCTTTATATGTATATGAAAGAATATATATATATATTCAAGGTGAGTTTGTATATATTATATTAAAAAAAGAGTTGTGGTTATTTAAATATTTTATGAATATATTTTTTTAAATGAAGATGTAATTTTTTATAGTTATTATGGAGTTGATATAGGGTCTCTATAATTAATAGTTAAGAATATTAATTCAAAGATTTTAATAGTCAAATGGATACGAATAAAATCATCATAAATCTATATTAATTCTAGATATATTAAATGTTTAAAGGGATCAAATCTCTTAAAATAAAAATTTCTTTTAAAATATAAAATTTGAAAAAATATTTATCTTTTTGAAAAAAGTTAAAATTAATTTATACTAATATATCATAAAAAAAAAATTGTTCACAACATATATATCTGTATTGCTTCCATAAAAATGGGTAATTTAAAGCTCTTCATCTAAATGTCACACTTTCACAAATCTACAAGAATGGCACCAGGTTTCACCAATTGATGAACATGTCTTCCATTTGTTCTCATTATATCTCTATGTATCATTTAGTTAATCCATTTGCAATGCTCATTAGATGCCATGGTTCAAACTCAATGAGTTTTGCACTAAAAAAGATTACAATGTAAGTAGGATCATGTTTGGCACTGTTTACCATGGTAGATTTAAAATCTTTTTTATCTATTTTATTTAGCTTTATAATATCTTAATAATTGTAGCATTCCCTCCCACCTCCTTAGACTTCCCACACTGATGGAAAGTGTTAATTTAACTAATCCAACCTCCAATATCTCTCTATGGAAGTGGCATTACAAAATTTCCTTCTCCAAAGTTTGTGAAATTAACTTTGGATAACACTATCATATTTAGTTCATTAAGAGCTTTACGATGATATCAATTTTGCTACAATCTGATCTTTGAATTGAAAGTTATGCCCTTTCAAATATTTACCATTTGAATCTTGGTCTCTACCATGTGGAAACTGTGGCAACCATGTATGGTGCACATGACCCTACCATATCACCCATGACGCTTATGTGGAATTTTCACAACCATAGTCATTCACCCGTGACACTTTTCCACTTTATTTCAACATGAAGGTCCCACAAAGCCCGAACCCCTCGAATAATGAAAGGAATTCCTTTTTATTAAACCCTAAGTGACATTAGATTACGCACGAAGTTTGTACTTGGAAAATCTCCTGGATCCTCAAATCCCCATATCCATCTAAAACACTACATCTCCTCGACCATATTTAGACGTAGCCCACGTCAGGGGCTTTGCACATTCGTGCCTTGTCCTCATCCTCGGATACCCCATATTCTCAAATACATATCTCTCTTGTGACGATATCCAAATTTGCGCCAAACATTTATTAAACGACCCCACTCCAGATTTTGTACAAAAACTTGCCTATATGAAAATCTAGCTCCAAGCCTTCAAATCGCAAATGGGTCCCACCCTAGATTTAATCTTTTCCCTTTCTTCCTTGTAATTCATCCAGGTCAATTCAAATTCGATGCACTCACAAAAGTGCACAAGTGTAAATGGTTTGGATATTCAGACACCCACATAATTCTGCCACCCAAAAAAGTATATCTGGTTTGGATTCAAAAGTCACCTGAGATTTATTCTATTTCAGACACAAGTCTGATGCTTTACAACACTTCAAAAAACAACTCTAAGGATTTCAAGGACTTCACGTTGGATTTACTTAAAGCCTAATGTTACTAAAAAAGCTAACATTTGTAGGAATGAAACCATCATTCCATGCTAAAATTCCAGGTATTAATCTTGACCACAATACATCATTGCAACTATCGATTATCTCGCTAACTAGCACAGGAACAAGTCAAATTATGGTTATTCTACTCTATGACTCAAATGCAACTACATTTCCCGCCATAAATAGGGTATTTCACATTACTATTAGAGTTAATAATAAATCATGTGTTGCAACATAATGAAAATCAACAATCTTAATCAGTTAAGCATACATGGCCATGGAAAGCAATGAAATCCATACATTATAACAAATAATTGAACATATCCAGTATTCATACAAGACCATGTAAATAAATTTGTAGTTTAGGGACACATAAAAAACACATACTTTGTATGCCCTCCAAAACCATGAGAACATTCACATAAGCATCTCATTGTAAATAACTAAGAGTAACATATTCCTCAAGTAACAATGTTGATATATTCATAGTCATAAACATAACAACATCTTGCATTATCCACCGTGAACGTAAGTACAAGTAAATTCACTTATCTGTATAGCTTTTAATGAAAGACAACTTAGGGAAGGACTTCAACTCTCCACCCAACTATAGGCCAGCTACACTACAATATTTATTGCAAAGAACCACTCTCGAGCTAAATTCAGAGTCTGAGGATTTAAGTGCTCAAGGGATATTCAGACCATTCTAGTTAACCAAATCATATGGTAATCCATAGCACATAGCGTCTCCATTTTACAGCTAGAAGTTCAGAGCACATTATGTCTCCACCCACTAAACACTTCAAGGATCCATAGCAAATAACGTTCCACTTGCAAGGCGTTGCAGGATTCCAAAACACATAGTGTCTCCACATATCAAACACTAAAGGAGTTTAAAGCTCACGATGTCTCCACTTAATTCACACTACAGAAATCCAGATCTTAGAGTGCCTCCAATTGCTCACCCACAAGAATCTAGAGCACACTATGTTTCCACCTGTTAGATTTCATGGGAATCCAAAGTCCACCCTCAGTGTATCCACTTGTGAAAACACCAAAATAAGTCCTAAAGTACATAGTGTCTCCACCTACTAAGAAGAAGTCCAGAGTCCATTGTGACTCCACCTTCTCAATACAGTGTGCTTCTCTTTACATCATGCTCCTCAGCTTGCTTCCAAGCTCTACACATACATTTGGATTTTTTTCCCCTTCTCCAACAAGTTCCCTTGCTCTAATATCACATTGTAAGTCCATGCTTCTGAGAGTGTTCATCTCTTTGAATGCTCTCTTGTGTGTCTTGCACAACTGTGCTTGAAGTGTGTGTGTCTAAGCATATTACATTTCATACCACTGTTATGTGTATGTAAGCCTCCCCCACATACTAAGCATAATTCATGTTCTCTCCATTGCATGTTGACTTCTACAACTTGTCTTGTGAGATAGGGACTATATGGGCTCATCCTTTTCTCAAGAATTCCATACTTCACTTTTATGTTGGCACTAGAAATATCTATTAATTCAATAGGGAGATAGGTGGTAAGATAAATGTTATGTCTTGGGTTTGTACACTCAACACTAACAACTCCTCCTTAGACCTTTGAATCTGTGTCCACCCCTCTAGCTAGTCATTATTTACATTTTCACATTATATACATGAATTACAATTCATAGTGACATTTATAAGGGGTAGAAAAAGGGTTGTCACAGACCCCACCCCCTTAGAGGAACATTTTCCTTAGTGTTCTATACTCGAACACAACATTCAACAATGTTCTATTCCCAAGCAAAAATTCAACAACGAGATTTATATACACAACTCTTTTTATATGCATTTACACAGTAAACAAAATTGGGTAGGATACCCTTATCTAATCACCCATTTCCCAAGTGGCTTCATTTGGTACAACGTTCTTCCACTGCCCCTTGACTTGCTTGATTACTAAATTTTGGAGCATGATCTACCTTCGATCTAGAATGCACATTAGCTCTGGCAGGAATTTTCCCCTGGATTTCACTTGTATCACAAACCAATCAATAACATGATTAACATTATGAACATGCTTTTTAAGTAAAGAAACATGGGAAATATCATGTGATATAACTGTGGGTGGAAAGGATAATTTTTATTCCACTCGCCCCACTCTTTTCTAAGATCTGAAATGGTCCAAAACACCTTAGTGCTAAATTAGCACAAGACCCAATTCTTAGTGAATTCTTCCTTCATCTAATGCAGAGGTAAACATGTTACCCCACTGTTGAAGCCCCTAAAATTGTTGCTTCAACATGGGGGAAAACCACCCGGTCCGGACCTTGGTTGGCAGATCCTTTTCCATTTGGAGTAGTGGCTCTAACTGGGGATAATGATACCAGTTTCCCAATCTATTTAATGCTTGTGCTAATGGGGTGATATGTGAGGTTTTAAAGTAATGGCTAAGCTAAAATTAATCTAATCTTAACTAACAATCACATGCATTTTATCATAATTTAAGAACTAACTAATTATAAATATATCCGAGATTTACCTGAGATTTAAATTGATGTATACAATCTACAATAATATCTTAAAGCAATTGGTAATAAAGATCATTCAATTGTGATGAGAAGTGAATCCATTTTAACAATAATCATTTCGTATAAAAAGTTAGCCGAAACGATTGTGAAAGATATATCGCATAAGGAATTATTCATATATTCAGCATAAAATATAGATCATCATACAGAAGTGCAATAATGGTAATCAAGATTCAGACTTTCATACATAAACAATTCGAGAAGAAATCATTGCTTAATACATAAGTAAAAAGGATTACGAGATAAAAGTACCATTTATAATATGTCCTACTCATGTGTTTCAGCAATATTGATCTATCTTCAGTCCATTCAACACCATCTAAGAGTACAAAAGCGCAATTTCAGTAGAAGATGCTAAATCAGATAGAAAATAAATCATATTCCATTAATTTCACCAGAACTTCCTGAAAGGGACAAAAGTGCATGTTTTGAAGATTGTTTTTTATAAAATTCTGGACCCCTCTCTAAATGCATGAGAGGGGATTAAATACTAAAACTATAAAACTAAAAATAGATTATTACAAAAATAGTTGAGGAGGTTTAAACGACCTGCCTCAATTTGTGCAAAAATAAAATCAAAATGGAAATAAACGAGGTGACTAACTATCTTGCGTTTGATCCTTTAGATCGCAAATATCCATCATGGGCTTGAGCTGTGTTAGTTGGCCGACTTCAACTTTCAACTGTCCAGCGAATACGATATCGGTCAGTGCTGGCGCCATTTTCTCCGTAGAAGTAGTTAGGCATCGTAGGGTCATCCATTGGCTGTGAGGCTTTACTAAGTGTTGCCAATATGCCTCCCAGTTTAACCTGGTCGTTTGCCTTATCACTTCAGCTTTTTCTGCCGCTACATGTTTCCATTGTTGTTCAAGTTGTTTCGCATTAGGGAGGAAACCCATAATGGACTCTACCACAAGGTTGGCACTATGTAAATTCTCATTGATGTTTTCTATGACACTATTTGTTGCTGCCACCGTGTCTTTTGTTGCCTTTTCTGCTTCTTTAAGCCAAGAAAACCAACTTGCAAATAGGATTTCCTTATGCGATTCTTCTAGCTTGGGCAGGTCAGCCTTTCTCCCATCTTTTGTATCTTGCTAGGTGATAAAATTAGAGACCTTTTTAAATATCTCATCGTATTCAAGTCTCGTTTCCACGACTTGACTTGTCAGTTTATCGCTTATTTCACAATAAGATCTCCATTGTGAAATCTTCTAGCAGAATAATTCTTTCTGGTGTATCAGCTGGGAGTTAAGACCAAGTGCTTCAGTAACAAACTAATCAATTTTTGGATCGTCTTTGTGTAGATTAGTTATTGCTTGCATCTGTGCTTCCTTCTTGGCTAAGCTGGCTTGATGTTTTATTTGCATCTATTCAAATACCTGTTGAAGCTTGGCCAATTGTATCTCTTCCTGTTGGTCGGATTTTACTTGATGTAATTGTTGCTCAAGCAACGTTGTTTTATCTTCATTTTCTCTAAGCAACATTTGCATTTATGTTGCTTTGTCCATAGTCGTTGTAGCATAAGAACCTGCAAACTGCGAGAGTCTAGTAAGGTTGGCGGATAGGTAAACGGGTGATTATTTCCATAGAACATCCATTGGTTCATTTTCAGGGGCAGTAGCAATTGTACAGTCCAATTTCCTTTTCTTTCTTTGTCTTTTCACCATGACCTTATCTTGTGGGCTATAGAACACATCTAGAGGGGGAATTTCTTTAATTCTCAAAAATATTTCGGAAGTGGAGGTAGCAGGGATGTGCTCTATCTCTTGTGTATTTGCAGTCTCTTCCACTATAATTCCAAACTTGTTTTCTGTTGTGGAGTTTGCAACTCTAGCGCATGTTCCTATGTGTTGAGACTTTTATTAAAATTATCCCACTCTTCCTCTAAATCGATTACCAGGGATTTTATTGGCTGTGTAGAGGTAGTATGGATTTCAGCCTGCTTGCTAGCTGAAGTTTCTTCAGCTATCTTCTATGTAGATTGGGCTATACCCTTTAATAAATCCATGCTTCTACTTTTTCCATTTTTCAATGACTGTTGTGATTCCCTAGTAGATTTCTCTTGAGATTCTACTCTAGAATCGGTCTTGGAATTTTCTTTGGATTCCCCTTCTATAGTCACACTAGGAGTAGGCTCCCTTATTGGTTCAATCAATAATTGGTCCAATGGGACCTTTGCTAACCTCCTTTCTCTATAACTGTAAAAAATTTCGAGATCTTCACGGTCAAAAAGTAGTTGTGCCATATGCTTCACTTCTGTGAAGGTGTTTTTCTACAAAAAGATATCATCAAAGGCATCTGCCTCATTGTTGAATACTTTTATTTTCACCAGAGTGGTGAAATTTTCGATAGTGCTGAATGGGTCATATTGCCTTCAAGGGAATTTAGGTAATCACAAAGATAGCATGTTCTCTGCTTCTTTGAATGCATGCCCTAGTTCATGTAATGCAAATGCTCCACATTGTACAGGGAATGTAAGCCAGATGGCTTTCTTTGAATCCTTCAATGTTTTATTCATTCCTCCCTCACTAGCTGTTTGATAGGCTATCTCTCTAGCCATCAATTTATCTGGAACATAGTATGGGAGGACATGAGGGGAGGTGATGCTGCCAAAAACCCTAATATATGTAAATTTTTCTTCCCCAAACCATCTGGCCACTGGGAGGATGTCTATTTCAGCTTCTTGGGAAAACTTGGGGGCATCTCGATTATAAAGGCGCTTGTGAATAGGGAGCATAACTCCATGACAAACCTTGAAAAGATGTGGTTGAAAACTGGATTCCCACATGTCCTTGTGGTATATGTGAATGGGAAGTGGATTTCGAACAATCCATTTCCATCCCATGATAGGGAATTTCAAACTAAAACAAATTGCGTCCATGACATAAGCACTCATAAAAAATGGAGGGTAAACCCTCAAAGCAACACTTCTTTTCTTTCTATACTCGATAATTGTTTTTTCTAAATTGTTAGACAAAATTTGTACCCAATTCATTATAGTTGCGTTAATAGTTGCATCTATTAACGACAACCATTCTGGGGAGAACTTAGTACTATCAGGTTTGCCAAATAGTCTACATAACATAGCCACTACAAAACTATGAGGGGGACAAACAGACGAAGTAGTGTACATACCGATTTTTTCTTTTTTGATTTTTTCCTCATTATTCAATCAGGTCCGGGTGCAGTCTGCTCGGTTGTCGTTCTCTTTGGAAAAATTCTCCACGAATTGTATGTTGTAGATGACTTGTGGCTCTGGAAGGTGGTACATAAGCCGTAGGTTGTCTAAGGTAAAAGATCCCATAACCCTTTGGCTTCTTGTCTTGAATTCTTTGTCTGAGATGTCGGATTCATCAATAACCCATTTAACCATGTCGGTATACGGGATTATCTTCGACCGCGCGGCCATGTGGTGCAAAAATGAGCATGTCGTCTCTAGCATGGAAGTGTTTGAGGAATCACGTCCATCAACTGTAATTTTTGTTTCCATAATCCTTGGGTGCTCCCTCTCTGTTGCATGTAGTATCCGTAAACAGAGGAGTCATTTCTGACTTCTCAGAGGCGACTGCCTTGCTTTTCTTCACCATTGTTCTCAACGCTTTGCTCTCCGGACTCTTCCTGAAAGTGAAGAACAACAACTATTGGATACACAAAGATGAACGTAAAACGAAATAATGTAGATAGCTTGTAAAGGTGATAAAAGGAGCTTTATTTGAACGCACGTAAGAATATATCATATCACGCTAAATTTCTTTTCACACATAAATGCAGTTATCTCTTACTAAATGCCCACTAATGATTCGTTATCCCTTAGATTTAATGTTCATAAATGTTTGCATCGTAAAATGGGAAGAAAGCTTCCAGGGTGACGAGCATTTGAACTGCAATGATAGCGATTGTGCGATTTGCGAAACAATATCGCAATGTGCCTTTCCGCCTTTCTTACCTCCCGATGTGTTTCTATGAGATGTGAGATGCGATTCGTTCGTTAGTTGTTCCAAAACGTAGCTAATTGCCAGGTCTATCCTATGTAAAAGACCATTTTTACTGAGTGGCGGACCTAAAACATTTTCTTATGATATTTAAGGAGTGGGTCTAGGTCTTAATCGCATTTCGTAATATCAACTGGTCGTAAGTACATTGTGTTTGTTTAAACGCCCGAAATGCGATGCGAGAAGAGTTACAACGCCATCGCAGTTTCGTATCTTGCATGTTTCACAATAACCTTTTTAAAGCGGGAACTCTATGAATGGTGATATGCAATGCGAGAATTAAGCCTAAAAACTTAAGGACTTAATTTATGTCGATTCCCATGATAGTTTCGAGCATACTTAATCAATTTTCTTGATTTTGGATGGTTCAGAAAGGTCTTTTGGTGGGTTTAAATCATGCTATATGTGTGAAGGTAAGTTTCTAGTAGTTTTTCTAAAAAAAAGGGTTTTGATTATTATATTTTCTTTATTCCAAAAAATAAAATAGATTCCTAAATGCTAAGTTTTGTTTTTTGGATAGCTTTTTTTTTAAGGGTCCCCATTTATTAACATAATATTAACTACTATCATTAATAAATAGGGGGTTGTTGAATACCACAACAATTGGTGATTCACTTGGAAGGACCAGTTATCTCTGAGAGTTTTCTGAAATTTCTAAAACTTTCAAAATAAAGATAGTTTTGAAAAATAAAATAGTTACATGGAATATAAGGTAAGAAATACTGCTCTTTATTAATAAAACAACATCTACTTAACTATCGTTCTTTTTTATTATTCTTTTCTCATAAAAAGTTACTTTGTCTACATCAATCTTTACTTGGTTTTTTCAAGATAAAAGCAAGAAGTCTCTCCTCAGATCAGTTTTCTGTATACTCAATTGTCGTAGGTAGAGCCTCCGCTGCCAGTAGGTGTTCATAGCCTCGACAGGGTTACCTTTTAACCATCAATGATCCAGTATCCCACTTAAATCAGAATGCAATTTTAAAGATAAGCTCGTAAGTGTACTTATTGCTTTCTTTCTTTTCTGAAGTAATTCATTGTTGCTTCAGCTCTTCATTTTTTGTACCCAAATATCCAAATATCCAATAATGAGTCCACGTTGAATTTTCTACCCTTGGGAAATGCTCCCAAGTCCAAAAAGCACTCCTTTGATTCATCATCAAGGACATCTATGCTGGTTTCCAAGCAATCAAGAAGCTCCTCTCTGTGATATTGTGATATAGGTTCTGCCCTTGAAAGTTTCTTCTTCGCGTTTTCCCAAACTGGCAGTGGCTCATTACGCAAGGAGCTTCCAATGACCTTGAGGGCAAGTGGTAAACCCATACACATTGCTTCAACCTATAGATATTATACATGTTAAACGTTGACTTATTCTTCTCCAAAAAACTAAATTATTCAAAAAATTATGTACTTTTATTACCCTCACTATTATTCGCAATTTTAGACTTGGAAAACCATTTATCCATGGAAAATCTCTCTGTATACTAATTCTTAAATAGGAGGATAGATAGACAAATATGAGATAACAAATAGTATGTCTAATGCATACCTCTTTAACAAGATATTCATCTTCTGTTTCTGGAATCGAAGGCTGTCCAAAGGCCCAGAAACAAAAAAGGGAGAGGGCATCAGTCCTCTGCAACATGGGTATGTGATACACATGGCTGCTGTTTGTCCTTGGAATGCTGTAATCCTGCCTGGATGTGATAACTGTCTTGTATCCCTTTGCAACAAACAATAACTGTTCGGCATTTGATCTCGACCAAACATCATCCAAAACGACCAAAGTTTGTCGATTTCCTTTTAGACTCAGATTTCTCTGCAGTTGGTTATGCGCATCCTCGATACTCTGAAAATTAGGCCTCTCAGCTCCAATTATCTTGTCCCACATAGTTTCCAAAAGCGCCTTTACATTTGGAGATTGTGAAACAGTAATGAAAACTATATTATTTTGGAAGAAATCTGATAAACACAAAAAGAATGAGCACTTCAAGCCAAACTGAAGAAACAAAAATGGAAATTTGGAGTGAATATTAAAAGGGGGGGAGTTCTTACCTTTGACTTGAAGATCATTGCAAAGGGCTAATGCAAGGGTGGTTTTGCCGCTTCCACCCATCCCTTCGACCCCAATGATATTAACTTCATTCTGGAATAGGATTTGTTTGACATCATCGACAGGAATATTCAAACCCACTACAAAGCTCGGTATACCCGGATTTGGGAGTTGCAGATACTGGTGGATTGTTCATCCATTGTAGTATCATGCAACCCATCAATGGAGCTATGAAATAGTTGCATTGTGCTTATTTGTTGAAGCATGAAGGAATTGAAAGTAGCATCACTAGTGAATTTGGAATTCACACTCTCAATTATATGCCGACCCATTTCTTCAACACGTTCAGATCGTTCGCTACAATTCTTGAAATCTACATTTAGCTTGTGGACATCAAGGATAAGGTTGGCCAGGCCTTGGGTGAGCAAAAAATCGTTGACATTCTTTTCTATCTTTAGGATCTGCTTTCCATAGCGATACCTTCTGTATAAATTAAAGCTACTCAGTTGCTCTAATTTTTTGACGAGATGAAGACCATCTTGCAGCTGCGCCTGAAAGTCTTTGAATGGGTGGCCTCTCTGAGGTGCGGGGACGTCTACGTCAGAAGAAAGCTTGGAGATTTCATCAATGGCTGGCTTGAGGAGCAAGAGCTTTTGCTTGAGTTCCTCGCTGGAAGATTTGCCGGACACAACAATATTCATGATGGTACTGTTTACAATGAACAACTAGTTACTACAAGCAAATCGACTACTGAATTTCGGATATCAATTAAGAAACAAGTTCATACTTATACCTTACTGCAAAATTCGATACGCAGCTTTTGAGCAGTGGGAGGACTCTCGGCTAGATTGAAGCGTCGACACAAATGACTTCATTCAAGTCGATTAATTGGTCTACCAGAACAGATGACACTCTTAAAAATAAATATGTCAGGCTCCTTTTTAAAGAGGAGCGTGTCGCTCCAGGAGATTGAATGCTGAGAAATTTCACATATGCCACGATTAAGCTTCGGGAAACTGATACGAAGCATCGTTGGCTGCGGACGAAATTCAAAGGATCTGAACATATGCCGGTGTCCGACCACGTATTCACCTTTTTCAAATATTTTTTGTTGTACCAAACGTGTCCGACCACGTATTCACCTTTTTCAAATATTTTTTGTTGTACAAAACGTGCACTGCACTGCAATGGCAATGGTTAAAATTTGCGAAAATTGACAATCGCGTATGTAACTCCACATCGTGGGATACGGGGCTATCAGATCGCCCATTATTTTGGCAGAATTTCAACTGTTCACATCGAATTTGGTAGGTTGTTCAGTGTGAAAATTTACTGTGATATAGCAATCTCAACCTGTCATTCGAAAAATCTTGCCTTCCTCGAATTTCTAATTTCAATGAATACGACCATATGACTTCAACCTTATTTTTAATTGAGGTCGGTAATACGACCATATGACCCTATGACAGGTCGGTAATTGAGGTCGGTTCGTCAAACTCGGGTAAAAGTTATCTTAAACATGTCGGTAATTGAGGTCGGTTCGTCAAACTCGGCTATGTTTAAAACGCGTGGTCTGAACCGTCCACATTTATTCTAAAAAAAATATTAGTTTTTTCGGGCAGATTTTTAGTTAAATTTAGTAAGAAGTTTTAAAAAATAGGTTAGAATTTTCAAGTGGTGAAATTTGGAGTGTAATAAGTTTTTTCTAATGTTAAATCTATCTGTAATGTTTTTTTTTAACTGAAATGGTTATGTTTTTTTTTAACTGAAATGGTTATGGATTTTATTTATTTGAAAGGATCTTGGGTCTTTGCTAGAGTGACCCCTATTACATTGCAGAGTTCTAATTGTTGCTAATTATGATCTATTTGATTTTCAGGGCATTTGTACAAAGCTTTCATTGTTTACAATTAGCAGTCCTTTTATAAGAGAGTTGCCTTTGTTTGCCATCTGACAAAGCTTTCATTGTTTACATTGTTTACAATTAGCAGTCTTTTCATAAGAGAGTTGCCTTTGTTTGCCATCTAAGCAGCGTCACTATTTGACTTTCTAAGAATATGATAAAACTTGCACGTGTCAAAGTCTAGGAGAACTCTCTTCAATCTGTCCAGTATTTTGTTGAGGCTGGCATTGCTAAACAGTATTCCCAACTTTAGGTTTTTTATTATTATCTCTGAATCTCCGAAAACTTGAAGGTCTTTGGCACCTTTGTCTCTTGCAATATGGCAAGCTTTGAGAAGCCCAAGAATCTCTGCTTGATTGTTGGATTTCTGGCCTAATCCCCAGCTGAAACAGTCTTTTGAAGCCCCATCCGGAGAGTAGATGACCCCCCAGCACCAGCGGCGCCGGGATTACCTTTAGACGCTCCGTCGAAGAAAATTGTGGATAAGTTTTGAGACCGCCACCAAGATTGAAAATTATCATCTTTGTCTCTTATGCGCCATTCCTGATTTACCTTTTGAGGAGAGAGGAGATGCTTATGCGGGGAAGGCTCTAGCAGGCCTAGCCATCTTTTTTCTTCAGGGAGTAACAAAGGGTCATCTTTGAAATACTGCTGTTGGGCCGCTTCTAAGAGAAAGGATTTAGCTTTTGCAGCAACTTGCAATGAAGAGTGCCTCATCTCTCTGAAAATCAACTGATTTTGAGCCAGCCAAAGCTGCCAACAAACGTATTTAGGGAGAGTTGTCCAAATTTTGCTCCATAATGATTTGGAAGGGATGCGCTAGGAATAGAGTAAGCTCCATGTGGGATAGAGATCTGCAACAGAGATTTGTGAAGGCAATATAATCTGAAATTCATGTAAAATAATTCCCCATACCTCTTTTGCAAAATTGCACTCCAAGAAAAGGTGCTGGGTTGTTTCGAAATTGTTACTGCATAACACACATCTGTGCGGCCCTGCTATATTCCTTTTTTCCAGGTTATCACCAGTTAGGAGTTTATTATGGGCCAGAGTCCAGAAGAAGAAATTCACTTTTGGTAAGGCTAGGGGGTCCCAGACATTCTTCCAAAAGGCCGGTGTTTGTTTGCTGTTTCTTGAGGCCTGCAATGCTCTATAACCTGCAGTTGTGGTGTAGACTTCAGACTGACCCCAACCCCAGCTATATTTCATGGATCTGTTGACAGGCGTTGCTTCCTCCAGCAGATCTTCAAGCAGGGTTTGTTGATGGAATAACCGCGCTGGGACTCCATGAAAATCCCATCCTGCCCAATCTCCACGCTGATCCCAAATTGAAAGGTCGTATATGGTGTTGACTCCTGCTTGCTTCAGCCAGTCCCTGAGATCAGCTATGTCCTCATTATTATTCAGAGGTTCTTTCCCCATAATACTGTCGAGCCACAGGTGGGTGCGTTTGTTGTTGCCAGGGATCCTGTAGACCTGTTTGTTGAAGAACTTGCTGCTTTTGCAGCATAATTTCCACACCTGCGTGTTGTTTACTGTATATGCGTTCTGGAGGTTGTTGAGGGATTTGTTGGGTCCGTAATTTGTACGCAGCAAGACACTAACCGGATGAGAGGGCTCATGGATCAACTTCCACAAAATCTTTCCTCCCAGCGCTAGATTGACGAGAGCTGGGTCTCTAATTTGCAGCCCTCCTTCTGCCATTGTTTTTTTCACCACATCCCAATTCACCAGATGTATTTTGTTTTTGTTACCCTTACCTCCCTGCCACAAGAAGTCTCTGAGCAGTTTGGAGATTTGTTCTGACACATTTCTTGGTGCTAGGAGAAACGCTGCCTGGAAAATTGGTAGCGCCAACAGCATGGCTTTTATTAAAATTACTTTGCCTCCCTTCATCAGCCAATAGCCTCCCCACGCTGCAATTTTTGTTTTAATTTTCGAGATTATTTCGCTCCAAAGCGATCTTTTATTGGCTCCTGATATGATGGGAAGGCCCAGGTACTTGAATCTATCCCATGTTGCTTGACCTTTGAATCCGAGGAGAGTGGTTATGCCAGTGAGTTCCCTCTGATCTATATTCCAGCCAAAAACTTCGCTTTTGCTCTCATTGATTAATGCCCCAAAGGCTCTGCAATAACTTATGAGTACTGTGTCAATGGCTTTGGCAATTCTGATGGAGGCTCCACCAAGGAGAAGGGAATCGTCAGCAAATAGAACGTGGTTTAGGGCTTCAGCTCCATGGGAAGGTTTGAGACCCAGAATGTTGTCATTTAGTCTTTCAGCAATGAGTTTACGACTGAGGGAATCTGCCATTATGATGTACAGGAATGGGGAGAGAGGGCATCCCTGCCTGATACCTCTCTGGGCTTGGAAGAAATTTGTGGGGCGACCGTTGACTAAAGGGGCAATCCATGGTTTGTCGATGCAAGCTTTAATAAGATTAACGAATTGGGTCGAAAATCCAAAGGAGAGAAGGACATTGATGAGGAAAGAGCGATCCACTCTATCAAAGGCATTTTCCATGTCTAATTTAATCAACATACCTTTTTCATTCCGCTGCTTGCTTGAGTGCATGGTCTCCTGAACTTGGATTACATTATCCAGAATATGCCTACCTTCCACGAAACCATCTTGAGGAGAGGAGATCAGTCTTTTTAACAGGGGCTTGATCCGGTTTGATAACAGTTTAGCCAGAATTTTATATGAAGCATTACACAACGAAATGGGCCTGAATCTTGCGAATGTCTCCGGATTGGTGTCTTTGGGGATTAAAGCGAGGTAAGTGGAGTTGGTTCTTCCACCTATCTTGGCATTTTTCATGAACCAACCTATCATTTTGTGGAGATCAGCTTTGATAAGATGCCAACAAGCTTTGTAGAAATGGATTGTAAATCCATCAAGCCCGAGAGCCTTGTCTGCGTCCATGGACCAGATAACGTTTATGATTTCCTCCTCAGTGATTGGCCTACAGAGAGTTGTGTTTTCTTCAAGGCTGATGAGAGAAGGGATGTTAGCGATGAAGTCAGCGGCTTCCTCATTGTTGTTGTGAGTTCCTTCTCTGTAAAGATTCCTAAAGTGGGTTTCGGCGGCAGCTTTGACTTGGTTAAAGCCTTTGCAAACATTTCCCTCAACTGTTTTGATTTTTGCTATGTGGTTCCTTGACAATCTCGCTCTATATTGTCGGTGGAAGAAGGAGGTGTTTCGGTCTCTAGCCTTCAGCCACAAACTTCTGGATTTGAGTCTCCAGTATTCTTTTTCCATTCTGAAAGATTGGTGTGTGGATCGTTGGGCTTTTATTTCTTTTTCTAGCAACTCTGTTGTGATATCTTTGCTTTCCATCTCTATTTGCAGAGCCTGCAATGAATCGACTGACTCCTTTCTTTGCTCGGTAGGAGAGGAGGCTGGTCTCTTTATCCAGTTCTTCAGAGCCTGTTTTGTGGCTTTCAACTTTTGCTCCCAGACATAGCTTGGGGATCCCATGAAAGTTTTGGCCCAAGCTGCCTTCACTGTCTCTATAAAACCTTCCCTCTCGATCCATAGAGGGCTGAACCGAAACGGAATAGGTCCTAGGTCTTCTTCATCTTCCAAGAGTAGATGAATAGGCTTATGATCAGAAGCAAGTTTAGGCAAAATTTTAGTGATGATTATCTTTCTGTTCATCATTATGGAGCTTTGTACCATGAATCGGTCTAAACGTGCTGAGATGTGATCTGTTCCCACTCTGTTATTGGACCAAGTGTAAATGCCGCAGACAGGATTGAAGTCCAAAAGATCCCAGTGCTGAAAGAGCTCCTCCACCTCATCTAGCATGGGGTCTCTATTGCTTGACCCCCCCCTTCTCTTTTGCTTTCATAATGATGTTGAGATCCCCTACTATGATGATATTGTTGGGGGATGTCTACTCTAAAAAGGCGGAGAGAGAGTTCCAGCATTCTCGCTTTTCATAGTAAGAAACTGTGACATAAAGATTGAAAAGGGAAATAGACAACTTACTTGATTTGTGCATCAATTCCGTAAAGATCCAGTGCTGTGTTTCTTGATTATTTTTTAGATGAAAAACGTCTTCATTCCAGAGAGTTGCCAACCCTCCAAAAGTTCCCCTTGAGCTGACAACTTTGCCTGTTCTTTTATTCCACTTTGAACTGTTGATCTCTAGAAGGGCTTGGCCTTCTATTTTGGTCTCTTGGAGCATGAGGATATTTGAGGGTTCTGCTTTCATAAGATCCTTAGATGCTTCTATTTTGGAGGGGTTCCCGAGTCCTCTACAGTTCCAAGAGACGAGATTCATTATTTACTTGAGGGAGTATTGAGGCCTCCCTTGGAAGGCCTTGGTCTGATATTTCGCCCAACAGACGTTTCTATTGTAGCTTGACTTCCTTGTATTTTGAGTCTTTCTACCTCCTCCTCCCTCTTTTCTTTACAGGATTTCCTTCCTGCTTTTTTCGTTTGTCTCTCGTAGGTTTCATCCTCCGAGCAACCAGAGCTTTCAACTGGTTTTTTCTTTGCTATTTTTGCATATGAGGGATTGGAGGGACTGCTTTGGATGGCCTCGGTCTGAATTGCTTCCCCTTCCTCTTTGTTTGAGGGTGGAGTGTCCACCTGTTCTACATTCTCCTGGGATAGGGTTACTTGATTGTTCTGAGCACTTTTTGTCCCTTTTGGAATTACTTCCGTTTCTTGGTTGGCTTTGGCGCTGCTAGGGCCTCCGTCCATGTTGCCTTTTCCTGTGCCTTTTTTGAGATTTCATTCTTTTGGACTAGAGTCCATTGTTCCCCATTCTGTTTGTCTACTTGCTCCTCTGCTTTTTTTTTACAATTCTTTGCAAAGTGTCCATGACCGTGGCAATGTCTGCATTTAAAGGGTAGTTGTTCGTAGTCCAACTCCTGGACATGCGTCCACCCAGCTACAGTGAGTTTGATAGCTTCCGGTAACCCCTCTTCTAGGTCCACTTCTACGCAGATACGGGCGCATGAATACTGGTCTTTTCTCGCAGCTTGATCTATATATTTTCCCAATGCATTACCTATGATCTGAAGGGATTTTTGGTTCCAGCAGTGAAGTGGCAAATGGGGGAGCCTAACCCAGACCGGGACAGCAGAGGGGATGTCCTGGGTGGGATCGAAATCAGGAGACCATTTGTTCAGATAAAGACCCTGGGGTCCCATGAAATACGGTCCATTTCTAAAGATTAAGCCTCTGTCATCTGGGTTTTCGAAGACAAACACAAAGAAACCCTTACCTACAAAATAACTTTTGACTCCCTCTTTGATCAGGGGCTTCCAGTTCCTTTGGGTCCATTCATCAACTGACTTGGGAGATGGCCAGAGGCCCGTGAACTGACCTATGAGGCCTCTCTCCGCAAGGTTCAAAGCTACTTCTTCTTCTGGTAGGGCTACTGATGGAATCGTGTCCAGTTTCTTAACGAACTTCTGTTGAGACGCTGAGGGAGGGCGCTTTGGTCCAACGGCTACCATTGATATGAAAGCTAACACCTTCGGAGGCGGCGAAGGAGGGGGATCAGGGTCCCCGCTGGCCTCTAGTGACTGAGGCTGGGCGGACGAAAGGATGCATTGGCCAGGGGCGCGCTGGTGCAGTCAGTAGTTGCAGAGCAGGAGCGCGCGTGGATAAATCTATTTGTAATGTTACTATGTTAATTGCAATAACAACAATTTAAAATTTTATAATTTAAAAAGTGGAAATTTTTATCATATTTTGAAAAAATTTAGTAGAATTTTTTTTGATATCCCTAGAGTTTTAGGATTTTGGATACCTCAAAATTTTTTATGGTGTTAATAGAAAAACAGAGACATGCACGCATAAAGCAAAAGTTTTATTACACTCCATAAAACTGACTCACATGAATATATCACATTTTTACGGTGTTAATAACATCCAATTGGTTCCAAAACAAAAGAATTGATTGTTGAGAAATTATTTCAACAATTCAACAAAATCTATCTACCATAAAAAAAACAAATGTATTAAATTCATTTCCACCATTAAAAACAATTCAAACTCTAACCAAATTAGATTTTCTAATTTTATTTTTTTTCCACTGTCGGAACCTCGACAACGCTCCAAAAATGACCTAATCCCAGGAAAAAATATTTTACTGAGAAATTATTGCCTTAATGCCTGTTTAAAACTCAGAGGCGGAATATTATATACCGCCGCAGAGTGCATGGCACGTCGGTAATTAAATGAAAAATATTAAATGTTGCCGCAGAGTGCATAACATTTGGACATTTGTAAGCAAAATATCAAATGTCATCGACACTGCAGACATCTGTAAGCAAAATGAAATCTGAAATAGTTGAGATTAAGCGCCTCTATCCACAATGCGGCGGCATTTTTAAATCAGCCGCGGATATACGTCGCCTCCGGGTTATGTTTTTCATTTTTTATCAAAATGTCGGTAATCAATGTCGGTTCGACTAAATTCCGCGCGGTGTTATGTTTTGATTGGTGGATGTTTTTTCCAAAATGTCGGTGTCGTAAGTGGAGGGCATTATCAAATGTTAGGACCCTTTTTAAGGAGAAGCGTGTCTTTCCAGGAGATTGAACGCTGAGAAATTTCACATATGCCACGATTAAGCTTCGGGAAACTGAAACGAAGTATCATCGGCTGCTGACGAAATTCAAAGGATCAGAGCATATGACAATGTCCGACCACGTATTCAGCTTTTTCAAATATTTTTTGTTGTACAAAACGTGCACTGCACTGCAATGGCAATGGTTAAAATTTGAGAAAATTGACTGTCGCGTATGAACCCCACAGCGTGGGATATGGGGCTATCAGAGACCGCCAATTATTTTCGCTGAATTTCACCTACATCCAAATTTGGTCGGATGTTCAGTGTGAAAATTTACTGTGATATAGCAATTGCAAATTGACATATATAATTTGAATCCATCCAGCAATTTAAGATGCTAATAACGCAAACTGTCATTCGAAAAATCTTGCATGCATCCAATTTCTAATTTCAATGAATACGACCATACGACGTCAACCTTATTGTTAACAAAATAAAGTACTACTATTTTTTTCTATTTTTTTAAAGAGGTCGGCTATGTTGAAAAAGCGTAGTCTAAATCATCAACATTTATGTTGAAAAAAATATTACTAGCATTTGTATCAGATGTTGCAAAAGAAACGCCGTAAGACATAACTATGGGTCTTAATGGAATATTTTTTTTATGAATCATTATTTGCCCATAGATTTTGGGGGTCATAGGACGACGAGGGATCAATTTTTTTTTATAAGAGGATTGAGAATAAGAAGAGAAATCACAGTTTTTTATATGCCATGGCACTTATTGCACCCAAATTTAGGAGTTAAAAAACTTCATATCGTTGAAAAAATTCTACTTCAAAATCAAATGCATTGTCTGTGATTATGCATCCAATTTCTAATTTCAATGAATACGACCATATGACGTCAACCTTATTGTTAACAAAATAAAGTACTACTATTTTTTTCTATTTTTTTAAAGAGGTCGGCTATGTTGAAAAAGCGTAGTCTAAACCATCAACATTTAAATTAGGCAAATTTTGGAAAAAAAGGGTTAGAATTGTCCAGTTGTGAATTTATTTGTAATGTTATTTGGTTAATTGTAATAATAAAAAATTAAAATTTCATAATCCAGAAAATTGAAATTTTCACGAGATTTTAAAAAAATCTAACAACTTTTTTTAAATTTATTAAACTCTAAACTTTTGAGTGTATCTAAGTGAAATCTATTTCCACTCTAAAAACAATTCAAGAAAATTTATTAAACTTTAAGACTTTGAATGTATCTAAGTGAAATCTATTTCCACTCTAAAAATAATTCAAATTTTCTAGAAATTAGTTTTTTTAAATAATTTCTATCTCAAAATTAGATTTCTTAAATATATTTTCATTAAATTTCTTTATCCAAACACAAAACAATTCAAACTCTCCCGAGACAAAACAATTCAAACTCTCCTAAGATTACATTTCTTAAATATATTTTTTACGAGATTTCCCTAGCCAAACTCGTGGACATGGAGGCCAAAAATGACAAAATTCCCAAAAAAAAATTATATTACTGAGAAAATTATGGCCTCGATGCCGCAGAGTGCATAGCACGTCCGTAATTAAAGGAGAAATATTCAATGCTTCTGCACTGTGCATAATGTTTGGACATTTGTACAGCTTTTTGGGACCCCATGTGTTTGCCATATGATGTATATCCAGAACTTTTATGAATATAATACAGCTTTTTTTCTTCTGGAAAAAAAAGTTTGGACATTTGTAAGTATAATATCAAATGCCACCGACAGTGCATACACCTGTAAGCAAAATATTAAATCTGAAATACTAGAGACTAAAGGGTCTCTATCCACAATGCGGCGGCATTTTTAAATCAGCCACATAACATACCGTGCCTCCACGTTATGTTTTTCAAAATGTCGGTAATCGATGTCGGTTCGACAAAATTCCGCTCCTTGATATATTTTGATTGGTGGATGCTTTTTTTTTCCAAAATGTCGGTGTCGGTAATCGAGGGCAATTCGACAATCGCGGCCTCTCGCGTGTCTTCTTTTTAAAGAAAAGTAAACTGTGTAGTTTTTCTTAAATGTCGGCAGTTTCGGCGGTCGACAACTTTTTGAGGAATGGTCGGTGGAGAAACACACACTCACATTACCTTTTTTAAGTTAAAAAAACAAATATACTTTAATCGATTTTTTTTTTTTAATAAGAATTTTGGTTCAATTAATAAGAAGGGATTGGCCAAAGTAATTCGCAGATTATTGTTGAAAGTTAAAGGAGACTCTTTATTGGTATCATAAGATGTTGATTCATGAGCATGCTTCCAAAAACACAAAGATATATCTTTGTTTACCAATTGTCTATTTGTAGGGGTTACTATTTCCCTGTTGAGTCCTCATGAGTATGATGAATAATAGTCTTATCCTTATTCCCCCAAATCATAACATCATCAACACCCTCATCTTCTTAGTGAGAGATAAAAGAAGTTTTGCCCTCCATATGGGGCGGGAGACAAACTTTCCAACTTTTAAATTTGGAAGATCTATCATGACGATCCTTGTTGGGATTTTACTAAGGGAAAGAATTCTATAAATGGCCAGTTTGTAGATAGACTCAACACCGAAATGCAAAATTTTCATAATGCAAAGATTCAATGAGACCAATGATAATCTTTGATTTTTAAACTCATTTGATTTTGCATCCCTTTTTTGATATCAATTTCCATACATATTATATCATAGGTGTACAAGCCAAGCTGTCCTTGAGAAGGATATGTGGCAAGAAAATGACCCAAGGAGATTCCAATACCTCAAAAAATTGAATAGTGCCGTAAGTGGGCAGGAAGATTAGGAAATCGAACACAGATTGGAAGCTTGGTAAAACTATTGTAGAGGGTTGAAATTCGAAAACCAATGGGTTATAAACAGATTGGATCTACCCAGAACCAAGACGCACGAGTTAGGGCCTTTCGGTAATCTTCTGATTCAACAAAACATAATATAAAAATCCTTTTGAGCAGAAGATAACATTGCACTTCTTGGTCTAGGGTGAATGAATCCACTTATAAATATCCTATGAATGAGGCCATAAGTCATTGAAGCAACAGATGAGCCGTGAGACAGTGTAGATCTCAAAGAAATCCTCCAGATCTGAGTACGAAACTTCCACAGAGGGTATAACCTCTAATTTGTCCACCTAGAATGACTTAGGAGCTACCTGAGGCTAATGAGAGTTGGGACCTATCCTGAGGGCATCCTTGAAAAACATGGGCTTTGATGTAGAAGATGCCCCTACACCCCTGGATCCACAATTCAGGCAAGTAACAAGAGAAATAGAGGCATCCTTCTTAATTTCATAATCTTTGAGTACTAGTTCCATCTTAAGTTTTCTTCCGTTGTAGTGGAGCCCCAATGAACCCGCTGAAATTCCCATCAATTCTTGTATCTTGGCTGCGAGTGTGAGTACAACATCAACCTCATTGACCCTTATGCAGAGGGACTCTCCAGAGAGATACATGACAAATATTGGTAATATTTGGAGATCAATATCCCCAATTCCTTCCTCGTTTGACTGGTGCGTCTTTTCAAACACATCACGTACTTTTTCTCCTTTATCACTCTATAGGTGAGCTTCTCGTTCTAGCTTTTTGACAAACATTTTACAGGAAATCATCCCTTCAAAGGCCACTCTAGGCCATCACTCTGCTCCCATATGGACATCACCACTAGGGTTGTACCCATTAACATTCGAACCATAGCCCACAAAGACATCACCACTGGGATGAAAACCCCCCATGCCCTTGGGCTCTCGGCCACTCACATCGGTATTGTTTTTGAAATTAGGATACCCAGGCGATGCCCTATTAATCTTCATTATAGACCTGTTATTGGACGAAGGCCTCAAGAGTGAGGAAGGCGAACACTCTATTCTCAACCATGTTGTGACACCTCCACTCAAACCTTATTTGACTTTGTTTCTAAGACACAAATAATTAATTTACATTTCATAAATTATATAAATTATTAAAAATGATCATCTTTTTTTTTTGTATTTAGAGAAATTTGCAATTGGATTGGTTTCGTATTTTCGAATCCAACCACTTCTACTAAGTCTACTGCAATCACTACCACTATAACCTCTAAGTGGGTGCCTATCAATTCCAAGTGCTACCACTATAAACTCTAGGCAGGTGCCTCTTGATTACAACCGATGCCACTATAACCTTAGGTGCTTAAGTATACCCCTTCTGCATGTTAGAAAATTAGAAAGGCAAAAATATTTTCTTATACTTGATAATTACTTGTGATGTTCTTGATTTCTTATTAGGTTTCTTTATATCTTCTTTCTTTAGTTCATAAAGCAATTACCAAAGCAATAGCACATAAATCAATGGACACCATATATAGGCACATAGCCAGGGAAAAACCACTCTTTAGGGGAAAACCCAGTCCATATTTTTTCCTTCAATAGTTTTCTTGAGATATTTGAAGACTCTAGACCTTAGCACAAACTTTCCTCTACACCAATTCAACCTTCTTCATCCTTTACAGATGATCCTACTTGACCTAGCATCAAGAGCAGCAATAACAACACTTTCTTGGACCCAACAAACTCAATATTTATTTAGAGAGTTCGATCTTCACTAAAAGAGTTCGATCTTCACTTAGAAACTTCGATCTTGGCACAATACAACTTCCTGATGCAGGATTACCCAATAATAACAACTTCAACCTATGCTTGATATAGCAGTAGCCACATGTAGCAATTGGCAGTGGCATCAACAAGAGAACTTCAATATTCAAAACTAGGGCACGAGGGAGAGAGAGAGAGAGAGAGATGCACCAAAACTTCTATTTTCCTTCCTTTCTTCTCTTAGACAAAGCTCACGCTTATTTTTCCTTCTTCCTTCACTTCACACTTTTTCCCAGCTTCAAAGAGATATTGAACTTGTTTTATTTGATATCCTCCAAATGGAATTCAATCTTCTTCATTTATAGTCTTTAGGTGAGGTCGAATAGCCTTCCTTGAGGTTGATTTGGTGTGGAGACAACATAATTCATTTTTGACTCAATACTAAGCCTTTTTACATGATTCAAAATCCCAAGAAGGGTCTCTTTACAAGTACAATGACTCTATTAACTCAGAATAAATCCTAGAAGTCCTCAATAGGGTTTTTGACCTAAAACATGATGACCTAAGCATGAAACCCATGCTTTAATAAGTCATAATAATAATAATAATAATAATTTTCTTTATTCTTTTGACAAGTAAATTACATGATGACTCAAATACATTAATGAAGGTTGAACCTAGTTACATTTTCCAACACTCCCTCTTAACTAGGGAGGTATTCATCATATACAAGTACAATGAATATCTCAACTATATGAACCATGAAGAATTTTAGGCACCGCAATGTCATGGACTAGATTCTTGACCAAAGAATCTATCCAAGTGGGACTAAGATGGCCTCAAGCTTTCAACGTCTCTAGGTACCATTAGGCCTACTTGCTAACCATCAACCTAGAGATCCAGGTGCGTGTCAAAGCTTTATGATCAATGCCACCTTTCCTACTTTAGGAACTAGACATCAACACAAAGTGTCGGTCTGATGGCTTCCTAGGAAATGCTTCACTCACATAGCCTGAACACCCCTTGATCTATCAAATCAATGACAATGAATCTCTCCTGATCAAACTGATTGGTAACCAGCTTGTTGGATAAGTTGCAACGCTCGCGCATTCTTCTTTTTGTATTTCTTCCATTGTTCCCTCTCTGCATCACTAATGGCTCATTTAACTGCTTCATCTTTAAGTTCTGGAAATCCATCCATAACATATTCCCAAACATCATGAGCTTTCAATATAGTCTCCATCTAAATAACTACACATCATAATTCTTCCATATTAATAATGAAAACTAAGACCAGAAACTAGATAAAATCATCTTCAAAAATTTCTCTTCAAATAATATTAAAACCCTCTTTATAAAAAACTTTATAAACTTTTCAAGCTCTTTTTCCAAAAAACATTTTTTTATAAAGCTTTCCAAATGCTTTATAAAATAAAATAAAGCCTTTATTATTTTATTTTTATAACTTTATAAAAAGCTCTTTATCTATAAGTGCATGAATCAACACGTTATAACATAACCTTTTAAAAAAATCACTTCCCAAAAAACAAAACGTATATGGAGCTTTTGATAAATTCAAAACATAACCACTTTCACCTTTTATATGACCAAGGCACTTGGAATTTGAAGGTTTGACTTGGCGCGGTGAAAAATGTCGTTGAACGCTTTTCGCACTGCTTGCACACCTCCGACGCAGCCAAATTGCGCAGTTTTTGCACACCACTTTCACCTTTTATATGACCAAGGCACTTGGAATTTGAAGGTTTGACTTGGCGCGGTGAAAAATGTCGTTGAACGCTTTTCGCACTGATTGCACACCTCCGACGCAGCCAAATTGCGCAGTTTTTGCACTAACAAGTGAATTCCGTACCTATTTTGCATGTTTTTAATTTTTTTAACAGTGCCACAACTTTACAACACAATTTAAAAAGAGAATTGTTCTTCACTTGGCCCACTCTGTTGGCTCCATGAATCTGTATTTTCTTATGTTACACAAGTTTCTGATATGGAGGTACTTTTGATATGCGGTGATCAATGTCTGATAAGGCTAGAAGTTTTGCTCAAATTGGAAGCGGAAATAATATAATATATTAAAATTTAATATATATTAAAAATAAAAATAAAATAATTTATTTATTTCTATCTAAAACTTGCTAATGAAATTCTATCTTGCAAAGAAATATGTAAAAGATTGAACTTTAAAATACTACAAAAAAAAATCAAAATATCAGTCTATCAACAATTTGCCAATCAAATTCCTTCATAGCAAAGAAGCATGCATAACTCCCAAACTAGAAAAAAAATGTTATTACTCAATTATTAGGCGATTTAATGCAACCTTATATGTTAAGTCACTACTGGTTCAATTCCTTATTTTATTTTTTCTCATCTCTATTATAGTTAGATTATATATATATATATATAAAATAGAGATAAGAAAAAATAAAATATATATTAATAATAATTAAAAAATAGTGTTTAAAACCAATATTATTTTAAAGAGAGTGTGTATAATAAAATTATAAATTTCCAAATTAATATATATTTTATACTTAAATAAATATGAAAATTAAATTAAAAAATGTTTTTTAATAATATTTATGTTTCATAATTTCAACTTTTTTTTCTTTAGTATTCCATCTTTTGTCATGGTCATTCTAGTGGCCAACAATCTGTTTAAATGCTTTTATATCCATCCACCATCCGTGTATATGAGGAGAATGAATAGTTTTCCAATGACAAAGATCATGATAGGTCAGATGCCTTATCTTCATTTGGATAGAATGGCATTCCATAAATGGGTTGTTTCTCTTGGTTCCAGAGCCATATCCAGATCTAAACCAACAACATACCCTTCCCTTTGTACAGTTCCATGAGTTGCAGGGTCAAATACACCTAAGTTTGCATTATTCATTGCAGTGAAGCGCCAAAAACGTCAAAAATTTGTTACATTGAAGCCCCTAAAAAGCTCCAAAGTACCGGTTAAAGCTCGCCATTGTTTTGGCGCGTTCCCGATCAGCACAGCGCCCAAGGTCCCGAGAACGGGAGAGCTCTGGGTACGTGCTCTCCAATGGTCGGGAACAGTACCTGTGTAACTATGGTATTTTCTCATTGTCTCCAGTGTTATTGCCACCAATTTTGAGAATTGACAAGGGCCGTAAGCAGCCTAGAGAGTCACTGCTATGATTGGCAGAAGTCACTACCAGCGAGTTGCACAGGTTTTTGAGCAGAGTATTTTTTAAATAAGAAGAGAGCCGTAGCCCTAGTCATAGAGTCAAGTGGTGACAAGTAGCATCTACAGCGGCTGCCACGTCACTGTCAGTAGTGAGAAAGAGTAAACTAGCAATTGTCCCAAAAGGTACAAAGAGAGGCCGATAGGATTATTAAATTGGAATTGTTGAATTTCTCTAGAAGAGATGTTGGTTCAAGCCTTGTGGAAAACCTTGTTTTCTTGGACTGGGTCATTGCGCAATTACTTTTCTTTAGATGTTTTGTTTATATCTATATTACACAAAACACATTGAATGTCTTCTTTGATTTTAGAGTAAGTTAAAATAATAAAAGCAAAGCAAATCAAGAGCAACAGGAAAACACAAGTAGGAATAACACTTCCAGCAACCATAGCGCAAAAAGAGGCCGAAATCCACATTTGATGGACATAAGTTTTCCCCTTTTATATATTTATATTGGGAAGAAGATATCTACACATTTTGCAAAACCTACCATGTATGCCTTAAAAGTGTGTATTTTGCTTGATACTTTGCTCTAAAATTATATATCTATAAATTCACAAACATTCTTGCACTGAAAATTTATTGATTATGACCCTGTTCACCTTCTTCACAAACCAAACAACCCCCTGCAAGTTATGGACAGCCATGTTCACAGTTTTTTATCGACTTACCAGAAATGTAAACCAACACAAATTTTTGTTTGTGAAAATAATTGTATATTGTATATATAGCTATCTCGAACATGTAGTAATTAAATAACTAATGTAGCCAGTGTCATGGGTTTCTTGCTATTGTGCTTTCTATCTCTTCACATTCCATATAACTGTTTGTCTTTCTGTTCAGGGAAGTCACAGGCCACAAGTACTGAATAGTTGATCACAGCCACAACATTTTTCCTTACATTGATAAACCACTTCCAAGCAAACTTCAAATTCAATTTGGGTAATGCAAAATAGAACTGGAAAACACGTTGTTTTCTTTCAAACGTACAACTACTGAAAAAACAATTTAAAAAAGGTAGAGACAAAATCTTAAAATTATCAGAATTAAAACTATAATTATAAACAATGATTTTTAGATCTTTAGCCTTCAATCAAAATCATCACCTCTGGATGAGTAAAAAGAGAATATACTTGATGTGAATCACATTGAATAAAAGAATAACACAGTAGATATCACTGAATGTAACGCTATCATGAAATGGGTGGTACAATAGGCATACAAAGTTTCTGAAACGAGAACTATCACATATACATAATGCCAGCTCCATGTTACATAATAGGAATCCAGCTACTGTTTTCTGATAGTAGACAGGTATAATGCACCAGATAGCTCACAATATAGGTTGATAGAACCTCTGCTGGCCCACCTTTTGAGCTGCTATTGATATTGTACAGCTTATTAAATCTGAAATAGAGTAAAAGATATAGGAGACAAAACAGACTGGGAATGTGAGTCCTTTATACTGGAAGAGAAAAAAAGAAAAGAGCAGCATGTAAATGCAGAAGAACATAAAGAAAACCACAAGAATTTCTGATTCAACATGTATTTCTTGGGGTCCAGATTCATTCACATGTTTTTAAAAATGCTGACATGCTTAAACCAAAAAAGGAAGAGAACTTGAGAATTTCAAATGCTGTCCTAGCTGTTTTAGATATATTTTCTACAATAAAAAGGAAAAATCATGAATACATTGGCCTGGAAGGCTTACATTGCAAGTGTGATAATACATGAATGGAGCCCCATCTTGATTTACAATGTTCTCTATCCTCAACACTTCACAAGAATCTGTTATAAATGTCCATTAACTAAGATTCCATTGCTCTGGATGGTTGTTTAATAAAAGACTAACCTCACAAGAATCTGTTATAATTTATAAATGTCCATTAACTAAGATTCCATTGCTCTGGATGGTTGTTTAATAAAAGACTAACCAACTGCCTTGCCTCTAACAAAGACTTTTTTGGATCTGTTGCACCTTGAAGCTCATCCAAGCCACTGTCATGAAATTGAGTATCTGCAAAAGATTCTAGCAGTTTCAAATCAACCTCAATTCCCATAACAACATTTGTATTGAACCGCTTAACGTTATCACTGAGAAATGTGGCTACAATGCAATCTGATATGTGCTTCAGAACACCCCTAATCACATTATCCAAAACCTGCGAAGGTAAGTCTTCAAAAAGATTTCAGTAAAGAGACTTCACAAGGTCCTTTGAGGCTTTCTCTTGACTCATGAAACTTCGCAAGAACCCGGACTATCAAAGATCCACAACAGGTATGGGGTTGAACTTACTAAATTTTAAGTTTGTTTTTGGTCAAGCATGTATCTCTTGAATGAAATCTTCATGGCATGCGCTTTGAAACAAATCAAGTTATTCATGACGAAGAAGAACTGATATAATTCCCCTGTGTAAGAGAATGAGGACTACATTGCAAAGATCAACTTAAAGAGAAACCACAATGGAATTTGGTAAACAATATTTATAGCCATATGTATTTTTCACAACTTTGTTGTCTCCCAGGTCCCAAATCCAAGAAAATCTCAGCTCCTTTTATCATTCTTCCCACCCAGAGCATTTGCAAGGCACTGTATCATTCTTCCACTTTGATCCGCATTTATAACAAAACTCGCAACCACATCTGAAACAACACCAACCACCATATGTTTCAGTTCTCCTTGTGGTTTAAATAACCAAGCAATGCCTCTTAGTTTTCCAGTATTGAACAACAAATTTCAATGACAGATTCACCAGAGGCGAGGGAAAGATATTAGATAAGTAGTTTTCAAATACCAGGTTTGCCTAAGCTAGATACATTTGAAGAAACATCTTTGTTAAGCCATTGACAATTAGTATGTAGCTTTGCTTTTCAATTGGAAATACTTAGGCATCCATGTGCACACAGTAAAGATATCATAACCTACAGCTAGGATTAGAAAATCTAATTTTCAGATTGGAACCAATTATCTTTATCAAAGACAAATAGGGTATTATAAAAAAAAAAAAAAATAGTCAACAAAAATGCATTTTACCGGTTCACTGACCTGCAAATCATGTTACAGCATTCAGACGTTTTTTCAACAATTTGTCCACATTTTCCACACAGTCGCCAAGCTTTTTTTTTGGCGAGCTATAAGAGCAACAAATCATCTTTGTCCCTCTCGGAAAAAGACAGTTTCTCCAGGTCAGAGCAATCCAAACCCACATGCCATGGCACACCACATTGAGCACAAAACGACCTTCTGCATTCAGGGCATTCCAACTCTTTAATAATAACAACAGCTGGCTCAGTTGAGCTTCCTACTTCAGGCACATCCTTCAACAAGAGTGCCAAGCAATCCTTGACTTACGGATCATGTCAAACAAAGCATTTTCAGAAAGAATAGTTATCCTGCAACAGATCAGCCCAATGAGAAACCAAATACCTAAATGGAAATGCATCACAAGTGGTATCCACAGAAGAATAGTAAAAAATCTAATTGATTACAAACCCCAGTTCTTTTGCTTTCTGAGATTTGCGACCCCCAATATCTTCATCAACCAACAAATAGCTCTGGATAGGGCATATATGAAAACAGAAAGGTTTCAAAACATTGTTGCTCAAAAAAATATCCAATTATGATAGGGAACTATAAAGAAATTAATTGTTAATTACTTATGACATAAATCGGGGAAAATACAAAAATGAAAAAAAAAAAGTGCAATGTTAGGAAATCTATAACAACCGTTTTCTTGCTGACAGATCCAGTGACGCGCCCTCCGTGACTCTTAATCAGATCTTCTGCCTCCTCCCTCTCTAAGCTGTGCATTAACATGAAAATTCATAATCTCAAGATAGATATTAAAAAGCTTTCTAAACTTTGGGAATTTGAAAATGAGGATTTAAAAACAATAGAACAGTAAATTAACAGTCATAACTTGAGAAAAAAAACCTGTCAAGGATCCCAGTAATCACAAAGGTCAAACCAGGCGATAAAGGGCAATTTCAAGTGATAAAAAATCCAAACTCAAATGATGTTTTAGGCAATAATTTATTTTCTATTTTGGATATGCTTTGATTTTGAGGGGTGCAAATTGACGTAGGAAAAGTTGAAGTCATGTTGGAGTGACCTAATCCCATTAATGTTTTGGATTTAAAGGGTTATTTAGGGGTATAAACATTTTGAGGAAGCTAAGTTATTGTCCTTTTAATCAGCTTAGTGCACACTGTAAAGGAAGGGTAGCCAAGTGGTTGACAGAAAACCAGGCCTTTTCTAATCAAGAAATTAAGAGACTAATCATAACAAGCACCTCTCTAGTCTGTACACATTCCATCTTAAAGATAAAATCAAGAGTTCCATGGAGCACATCTCTCATGAAAATTTAAGCAAGCATCTGCTTCGATTGCATTTTAGCAACTCCATGTATGCATTGTTAATCGACTCGGCTTGAGGTCATGGAATTCTCAAATCATTTTATGAAAACATTACTATGACAAATACTGTTTTAAATATTTGTTGGAGTGGCATACTGCTACTAATGCTTTGGATCTTAAGAGTTGTCGAGGGGTATAAACATTTTTGAGAGAGCTGGGTCATTGTCCTCTTTATCAGCTTTCTGCATTCTGTAGAGGAGGGGTAGTCAAGTGGTTGACACAAGACCACAGAAGGTCTTGGATCAACTATTGTTATTGTCATGGATAATTCAACTGATGTAGTAGATGCAATAGTTCATCTTTCCTTTGTTATGGGATGGATTTGCAAGAATATGGAAAAACTGAAGGTATACAATACTAAACTTAGATCAAACCTGTGCCTAAAATTTCATAATTGTGCCTAAATTTTCAGACATGTAACATTTGTTGTGCTCGAACTTGTGGAAGAGGATTTGTGACCTGTAAACTCTTGGACATGAGGCATATGTCTTGTGTGCAAAAATGCCTAGTAGCTCGAACTTCTAACAGTATCTCAGACCTATGTACAATGAAGACTTGTAACTGAAGCAAAAGTTTTTGAACTGTCACATATCTTTGTGACATTAAGTACTTTTGCATAGATTTTTGACATATGGCAAAGGATCTACAACAATCTCGGGCCTGTGAGAAGACAAGTTTAAAACAGTATGTGCACAACAGTTCAGACCTACTTATTTTTTAGAAGACATAGTTCATATCTGTGCAGAGATTCTCAGAACTGTGACTTAAATCAAACCTGTGCCTAAAATTTCAGAATTGTGCCTAAATTTTCAGACATGTAACATTTGTTGTGCTCCGACTTGTGGAAGAGAATTTGTGACCTGTAAACTCTTGGACATGAGGCATATGTCTTGTGTGCAAAAATGCCTAGTAGCTCGAACTTCTGACAGTATCTCAGACCTATGTACAATGAAGACTTGTAACTGAAGCAAGAGTTTTTGAATTGTCACATATCTTTGTGACATTAAGTACTTTTGCATAGATTTTTGACCTATGGCAAAGGATCTACAACAATCTCGGGCCTGTGAGAAGACAAGTTTAAAACAGTATGTGGACAACAGTTTAGACCTACTTATTTTTTAGAAGACATAGTTCATATCTGTGCAAAGATTCTCAGACCTGTGACTTAGATCAAACCTGTGCCTAAAATTTCAGAATTGTCCCTAAATTTTCAGACATGTAAAAATGCCAACAGTCCTGAAGATATACAGAGCCATGTCAAAGAATTCAGAGAAACATTGCAGTTGTTTGAGGGGATGCATCCTTTTCAAAATTACACTATCCATGCTCAGTACCGAAAGCATTCACCTAGAGTCTTATTAAAATATCCAAACCAAATTCTTTGGTTGAGAAAGGATCCAACCGGAAATCAAAGGAAGTTCAAATAAAGGGTGGATCTATGGAAAATGACAGCAGGAAGGATTCAGATTATACTGTCACGAATTGTTATTGTCTCCTTGTTGAACCGGTTGAGTTAAGAAATATGGAAATTGAATCAACGACTCTTGTATTTGCCACAAGGTGGAACGAATTGCCATAGGATATATTCTATTGGCTTCCTGTGCAATTTGTGTATATCGAATTGTGTGCCAGCAATGGAACAACCTACTTCCCGCAAACTATTTCATAACTTGGTTTTGTGAGGCGTCTATCACGAGGCAGCCATATTTGGCAGTATAAGTCAGAGATCTCCTCTTATCAAAATGGATTTTGTTTTGAAGGATAATCATGCTGAATGAAGGAAAAGGAGAAAGCAGAGGACAACCATGTAAAAAAAATTCATAAGCCTATCATTAATGAAGTCCAGCAAATCCCTAGGAAGCAAAACAGGACTGAGAGAGATGATATGGCAAGGAAAGGGAAACAAAGTAGTTGAAGAAGGACCTGACCTGGAAGAAATGATGTTGTGCAGATGTATTCTAAACACAGCTCCGGCTCATGATTTCCAGCTCCGTTCGTGAGATTGTCAAACCAGGCTCCTCTGTCAGTTTGAACACTGCTATACTTTGTGAGATTGTCAAACAGGGTTGTCTGTTTGTTGATGAAGTTTGATCCAAGAAGGCTACCGGTAAGGTCATGGAAGCACGGAATAAGCACATCTTAATTGGTCGTCAACCGCAGAACAGGGTTTCCAAAGCACAAATTTGTTGATCGTGCATCGCAGAACAGGGGTTTCAAGCCACGAATGTGTGTGCACCGCAAAACAGGGTTTTCAAAGCACGAATTTGTTGATCGTGCACCACATAACTGGGTTTTGGAGAGAGTTGAGCAATAATGCCACCCAACAATAATGCTACCAAATGGACGGATATGGTGGAAGAAATCAGGAAGTTCTCGGAAATCGCTGAGAATAAACAGAAATTGCACGACACATATGAACAATTTCCCTGTTGTATGCCCGCCGAATGTGGATGCTAGGTGTCAACCTTAGAAAGAAAAGGACGACGAAAGTCTCACTCAAAGGAAGGCCTATCGGCCTAATTACAGAGCCCTAAAATTTAGTTTGAAAAATTCACTTGTAAAGGTTACCCAGCCACACGATTTAATTTGAAAAGTTCGCATATAAAAAGTAAAGCTTATAAAAGTTTCTCTTAAAGGTTTGAAAAATATGGGAAAGTATTTTTAATTAAAGGAGTGCGTAAGTTGTTAAAGTTCTAAAACAATTTATTCGAAAGGGTCTTTGTTTTAAAAGTTAAGTGGCATTTAAAAGGGATCGAAAGGAGATTTTAAAACAGCTTTAGTATAGGTGCATAAAAGTACATGAAAGTATATCAAAAGTTTATTAAAGTTTTTTTATATTAAAAAAACTACATGTTGTGAAAAAGATTTGAAAAGGTAAATAAGGTTTTTATGGAATAAGATTTTATGATTGGTTTTTATTTTATATTAAAAAAAATTATATATTGTGAAAAGATTTGAAAAGCTAAATAAGGTTTTTTTGTTGAATAAGAGTTTATGGTTTTGTAAAATATGTTGGTATCTAAAAAAAATAATTATGATTTTGTTAAGTATGACAATTTGTTTTGGGTGAAGATTGTGTCTTATGGGGTGTATATTAAAAACATATTTTTCCGAGGGTGATATGGAAGATAGTCTTATACAATCAGGAAAGTGACTATAAGATATAATGAAGAGAATAGTCATGGGTCGCAAAGCACGACTGAAGCAGAGTAAGAAAAAGAATAGAAAAGAACATGAAGGGATCGTTGCCATGTTTAGAGAGGTTCAGGTCGTAGCCGTGGAACTAAGAAGTCTAGTAGAAGACAAAGAAGAAATCGAGGTTGATTGGTGTAGCCCGGATCTGCGACCAGCTCGTTTATTTACTGGTAAATATTTTGATCATTGGGTTATCAAAATGCTAACTTTTCTTTGAGGTAAAGAGTTAATTGAGTATTAATCTAGTAACCGATATGTTGAAGTATGTTATGCTTTAGCATTGGCTTTTATAAAACAAGGATTGAATGAGAATTTTTATGCAAGGTAGCAAAAGCTACAACTTCCAAGGAAGCATGGAAGATCTTGGAAGTAGAGTTTGGCACAAAGAAAAGTGGCATGCAACAGTAAGATGTGTCACAATTTGTTGAGTCAACGACATATCTGAGAGTAGATGAGCAAGACTTTGAGAAGACAACAGAGCTTAGAGAATCCCACTCAAAGGTGGATGATGGTCATGAAGACCATAAAATTGAAAGAATAAGATGCAATAAAGATTGCAGAAAGAGAAGTTGAAGCCTCTGTGTGTGAAGCAGAGCAAGAGCATATAAATGCTCAAGGACTCCATTGCAACATGGATGGTGAAGATGATGGTGAATCTCACTATGACGAGACACATGTGGATGATGATTGCAAAGTAAGATGTGAATTGGTGAATCTAACCTCAACTAGTGGGTTTGGAATTGTCAATGAGTAGATGCATGCTTGGATATCCCACCACAAGGTGGATGAACATTATGGTAATGAAGTTTGTGAAACAAAGATTGATCGTGGTAATATAATAAGCACCATATTTGATGAAGAATTGAAGGTTGAAGCTACCATTTTAGTAGAAACTTATGAAGCAATTGGAATTGCTCATGAAGTTGTGTGTGAACAAGTAACAACTGAGTTTGGCATAGGTAAAGCTATCAATAGAGTAGCAAGTAGTTTGGTGGATCCAACAACTGGAAGTTGTTGATGTTAAATTTGATGAAGAGCCATTAACTAGTGATGAGTGTTTGCACATGATGCAACAGAAAGGACATATTGATATGTTGTTATTTGGTGAGAAAATCCCCTTTACGTTTGGAAGCCAAGTGGAAGACGACACATTTGTCCCAGCAGAGGATAGTAAAAGGGTAGAAAATGAAAATTATGATGTAATGAAAGAACAAAAGAAGGCAAAGAAGGAAGGGGTAGAGCAGGAAGCTCTCACTGAAGAGCATAATGAAGATATTTTTAACATCGATTTTGAGTGTGCAAATAAACATGATAACAATCCAGCTAAAAGAGAATATGAAGAATAAGATGCAGGAAAGGACATGGATGTCTTTGAAGACAAAGATGAATGCATTTGAAAACATTTTTGATGATGTTGATGGTGCCATCCTTAGTGAGGAAATGTGACAGAAAATATAAATGGAAAGAGGAAAGATCCCAAGAAATCACAGTTAGTCAAGAAAAGGTAGATCCAAATCTAGATCATAGATAGTGTGTTGGAAATGTGGGAAGAAATGACACCTGAAGAAAGACTGCAAATCTCACAAAGGAAAAGATGGAGATGGATAGCAAGAGAACAATCATGAAACAAATGTGATAGGTGATGTGTTGCAATAGGCTTTGATTATTTCATTAGAAAATATTATTGATGCCTGGGTGGTAGATTCAAGGGCTTCAGTCCATGTTACACCTAATATGAAACATTTTCATAACTATGTTCGAGGAGATTTTGGACATGTTCGTTTTGTTGATGATAAAACCCTTAAAATCATTGGAATGGGTAAGGTTTTTATAAAGCAACAAAATGGAAACCAATGGCTATTAAAGGAGGTAATGCATATTCTAGATCTAGAGAAAAATCTTATTTCAATAGGGCAGTTGGGAGGTGAAGGTTGTGTAACTACATTTACAGACAAAACCTGGAATGCCACTAAGGAGCCCTAGTAATAACAAAAGGAGAAAATGTTGGTACATTATATTTATGCAATGGTATTTATAATTATGTTAATGATTTGACCTCCACAAGAGTAGATACGACACTATGGAATCATATACTCAAGTACATGAGTGAGAAGGGGATGCATATCCTTCACTCAAGAAATTTATTTCCAGGTCTAAAGCATATTGATTTGGATTTCTGTGAAAATTTTGTTTATGGAAAACAAAAGAGAGTCAGATTTATCAGAGTTGGGAAGGAAAAGAAGAGCGAAAAATTAGAGCTTGTCCATACAGATATATGTGGACCTGCTCAGGTATCATCTCTCAGTGACTCTCATTATTATGTTACTTTTATTGATGATGCAACTAGGAAAACCAATATTTATTACATTCAAAATAAATTCGATGTATCTGATACTTTCAAGAAATGGAAAGCTTTGGTTGATAATGAGACATGAAATAAGTTGAAGTGTCTCAGATCAGACAATGGAGGTGAATACTGCAGCAAAGAGTTTGATAACTACTATTCATAGCATGGAATTCACATAGAGAAAACAGTTCCAGGAACGCCACGAGAAAATGATGTATAAAAAAGGATGAACGGGTAAATCATGGAGCGTGAAAGGTGCATAAGATTGCATGTAGGATTTCCCCTACAATTTTGGGCAGATGTTGTAGATACTATTGTTTATCGGATAAACATAAGGCCTTTAAGTTACTAGCATGGTGGTATTCCAGAGGAGGCATGGACAAGTAAAAAGGTAAACTAGTCATTTTTAAAGACGTTGGGTTGTGAATACTTTGTCCACATCAATAAAGAAAATAGAACAAAGCTTGAGGAAAAATCAAAGAAATGTACCTTTATTAGATATGGTGTAAATTTTTTTGGTTATCGCTTATGTGATTATGAAAATAAAAAAATCATTAGGAGCGAAGATGTCATATTCAATGAAAAGGTCTTGTATAAGGATGAGATGTAGGGAAAGAAATGAGAAAATGAAAACAAAGAATACACAATGCTTGATGAGATCACAAAAAAAGTAAAGGTGCCTGAAAGTCAAAATGATCAGTAGCCACAACAACAACATGCACCTTAATCACCTGAAACTAGTGTTAGAATATCTACCAGGATAAGTAGACCCCATGAATGATGCTCTCCTTCATTATATTACGTATTGTTGACTGATTTTGATGAACTGGAAAGATATCAAGAAGCAATGCATATAAAAACCAGGAAGAAATGGGAGCAAGCCATGGAATAAGAGATGGACTTCTTGATGCAGAGCTAGACATGGGACGTAGTCAAGTGGCATGTTGGTAAAAAAACATTGCAGAATAAATGGTTTTACAGATTGAAAGAATAAGATGGAGGTAAATTGAGGTAAAAGGCTAGACTTGTGGTGAAGGGATTTGCACAAAAGAATGGTATAGACTTTGATGCAAATTTTTCTCCTATTGTTAGAATGACTTCAATCAGAACTATTTTAATTCTAGTGGCAACAAAAGATTTGCATCTTGAGCTTTTAGATGTAAAGACATCCTTTCTCCATGGGGATTTGGAGGAAGAAGTATATATGCAACAAACACAAGGGTATGAGGTCAAAGGAAAGGAGAAATTAGTGTGCAAATTGAAGAAGAGCTTGTATGGCTTAAAATAGACTCCAAGGAAGTGGTATCTAAAATTTGACAAGTTTACGTCTGAACAAGGTTATACTACATGTCACTTTGACCATTGTGTTTACTTTGAAAGGAAAAATGATGGTGTGTTATATTATATTGATATTGTATGTAAATGACATGGTTGTTTCAGGGTCTAACATGCAGGAAATAAAAGTGCTCAAAGGAAAATTAGAAAATTCATTTGTAATGAAGGATTTGGGTGTTGCAAAACAAATCCTTGGTATGAGAATAACTAGAGACACGAAAAATCAGAAATTAACTTTGTCTCGGAATGAGTACATAGAAAAGGTGTTGGAAATATTTAATATGCAAAATGCAAAACCAGTCAGTACACCTTTGGCTAGCCATTTCAAGCTAAGTAAGGAGATGTGTCCCAAGACCCAGAAAGATATGGATTATATGTGTAAAGTTCCATATGCATTAGTTGTTGGAAGCATTAATGTATGCAATGGTCTGCATAAGACCTGATATTGCACATGTAATGGGAGTTGTAAGTGGGTATATGAACAATTTGAGAAAAGATCATTGGATGGAAGTGAAGTGGATTCTCAGGTATTTGATTGGTACCACAAATCAAACATTATGTTTTGGAGGTTCAAACATTGCTCTGCAGAGATATTTTGATGTAGATTCGGCAGGTGAAAGAGATAACAAGAGGAGCACCACAGAGTATGTGTTTACTATAGGTGGAACAACTGTCAGTTGAGTTTCAAAATTGCAAAACATTATTTCACTTTCAACAACGGAAGTAGAGTATGTTGTTGCTACAGAGGCTAATAAAGAAATGATTTGGTTACAAAGATTTATGGATGAGTTGCGCAAGAAGCAGAAGATACACATGTTATATAGTGACAACTAGAGTGTCATTCATTTTGCAAAGAATTCAGTCTTCATTCTAAGACTAAACATATATAACTTAGGTATCATTTCATACGATCATTTTTGGCTGATGGATAGTTGAAGCTGGAAAAGATATACACTAACTAGAATCCTACAGATATGTTGATAAAGGTTGTAACTAGGGAAAAATTGAGTTGTTGCCTAGTTTCGATTGACCTTCAAGAATGGTGATAAAGATGAGAAACAACCAAGTCCAAAGTTGAAGCATTGTCCAACAAGTGAAGTGGCGATGGAGTTAATATAATCAGTCTCCAAGTGGAAGATTGTTTGATGTGGAGCCTGATTCTCTTCCTGATTTAGAGGTCTTGTTTCAGCCACGTTTTGATCCTTTCCCCCCTTTATTGTTGTCTAGGGGGGGGCAACTGCATGTTTGGAGACCCCCCCAGGAGGGGTTCAAAGCTAGTGCCCCTTAAGCTAAAAATAGATGAAAATTTGCCTTAAAAAATATTATAATTTCGTAGTCAATTTGGGTTGTTCATTAGGCAAATGATATGAAGGTAGAAGTTATGTTTAATTTAAGATTTTTCTCCCTAAAAGGAAACCCCTTGGTTTATATGAGGGAATTGTATTGCATATATGTATTATTATTTAGAGCAAGAAAGAGAGAGGAGATTGTGTGAGAGCGAAGAGAAATTTACAACGGATATGTTCTAATTTGGATCTCTTCATTTTGCTAAATAATATAAAAGAAGAATTATTTGTTTCTCCATAAACGTATCCCAAATTTAGTTCACATATATATGCATTTCTCTTTTTATATGTATTTATATATTTGTATTTCCTCAATATTTTGTTTATTTCATTTCTCTGTTAATTAATTTCTAACCTATCCACATATTCGAACATTCGACTTCATCACTAATAACCAAATCATGTTTTGACTTCCATTAATAACTTTCCACAACATATCTTCGTTCTTTCGTGTTTAGGAGTAAACCAATATGGCATTTGAAATTAGGGCGTGTTATCCCATCAATACCTACATGATTTTAAAAACTTGTTTATCTACAATTACTCTTTATGGTCTGAGATATATGCATTATCCAATCTTTTGTATATGAATATGTTTTATCCAATGAGTACCTACATGCTTTTAAAGAAATTACTCTTCTAATGTCGGATTAATTCTCACAATTAAATGACGGTCTTTTAATGAAAATATTGTTTCACGTCATTACAACTATTTTAAATTAAATATTACGTTCTTGGAAATTAAATCAGTTTGATTAGGAATTTATGTAATAAAATTATTTTTAACCTATATGTTGATGTTTATGGTAATTTTTTTTAGATTTATAGAAAATGAGAAATAATTAAAAAAACTATAAAAAGATAATAAATAAAGATAATACACCTTCAATATCTTAAATTAAATACAACTATATGTATAACTAATTGATGATGATGGTTAATGTCCGTTGAGACCAAACATTGGTCTATCGGACCTAAAGAAACAAATTATTTATTTCGATTTAAGATTTTATTCCTATGCTCAAAAAGCTTGGAGAGAAGCTTCTCGAGGTCACTATAATTTTGAAATTGTAAAAGGCTAGGAAGGTCAATATTGTAACAAAGATTGTGAAACTGAGATCTAATGTGGTTGTATGCGGGGCACTCTAAGAGGAAGTGGTTTTCATCCTCGATGTTCCTATTCTCACATATATGGTAGATCATTTCCATACATGGCGTTTTAGGAACTGCCAAACGACCTGTTTCACTATGGAGCTCATGAGAATTCTTTCTAATCTTTGCTATATTAATTTTCTTCTTTGAGCTAGTTAAAATAGAGAGATAATTTTGATCTTCTAGGGTGGGATTGATGACTTTCTTATAATAACTTAATTTTCTTTTAGCCACTAAATCTTTCTCACACCACATTTTTCTTTGAACTTAGAAGTAACAATATCTTTAATGTTATTTATGTTTTGCAATGCATCATTCTCGTTGATCTCCCAATAGTTTAACCAGGCCCTTGTGTCTTTATGCCACCCTCGATTGAGCCTTAGGTGGTTTTGGCTGGAATTTAAAGCTAGCTTAGGAAGTCTACGATCGTCTATGTTATTGAGTTTGTGCTTGTACAGCAGAAACCTAATCACAGCTAGGCTCTTAATAGGGGAAAGACCTGCTTCTATAAGGAGAATAGGATAGGGTGTATTACTTTTAATTTTCAGGTTATAAGTTATAAAACGCTTCTGGAATTTTCAGGTTATAAGTTATAAAACGCTTCTAGATTTGCTCAATCTTTCTCCATGATTCTTTGGAGACGCTGCAACCCCAAACCTCACAACCATATAAGATAACATGAGTGACTAAAGTTTCAAAGAGGAACTTCTTTTTATCCCACATTATGAGGTTTGCTGTTTTACAATTATTTTCAAGACCAAAATAAGCTTTCCACCCCCGTTAATCCTTTTCTCAATGCTATGGTTCCAGTTGAGCTTGTGATGAATATCAATTCCTAGGTACTTGTAAGAATACACTTCCTCCAAGTTATTATTGTCATACATAAAATTAGCGTAAGTGTCCTTCTTGGATTTGATAATCATAACTTTTGTTTTGTTAGTGTTAACAATCATACCCATGGTAGAGCAGAAATCCTTAAGAACCCTGAGTTGCTTATAAGGATCAGATGGGAACCTTGCGAAAAGAACAATATCGTCTGCACAAAGAAGAAGGATGACGACTATCCTAGCTAAGATCGTGCCATCACATTCTACTTCCTCTAAATAGCCTTCGAGCTTATCGATGTAAATGCCAAATAGGGTAGGGGAGAGGGGGCAGCCTTGTTTAACTCCGATGTTACACTTAATGTCTTTCGACCACCCCTCATTGCTCTTTAGTTTGGCAATTACATTCTCGTATAAACTTATAGTGGTAGCTCTCAACTCGAGAGGAACCTTTAGCTCTTCTAATATATTCCAAAGGTTGTATCTAGGAACTGTATTGAAAGCTTTTCTAAAGTCCACAAAACAACAAAATAAATTGGATTTATCATTACGACATTCCTCCGCAATTATATACGACAAGAATTTTGTAAATTGGAAAATTAAAATGTGTATCGTCATTATTGTTCAAAAGGAATAACCATTTAATTTGGCATATCTAAATATAAATTTGTAACAAGAAGTTTAACAAAAAGAAAGAGGAAGTTGGATGTAATGGATAGAATATTAAAAGATATTATATGGTATTTGGAAAAATATTCATATTCATACTTGTATTTAACATTTAATAATTTTTACAAAAATAATTCTTTAAATTCATGAACCAATTATTCACTCCTAGTTATGTGTACTCACGCGCTTATGTTTGTGGCCCCGCTAACAAATGTATAAAAGAAAGAGGAGGTTAAAAAATATAATATTTATATTTGGAAAAATATTCGTATTTGTATTTTAACATTTAATATTTTTTACGAAATTAATTCTTTAAATTCATTAACCAATTCTTCACTCCTAGTTATGTGAGTTATGTGTGCTCACGCACTCATGTGTGTGCGCGCCCACTGACAACATGTGTGTTCACGCACTCGTGTCTGCGCATCCCCAAATATATATTTGGGTCTTAAACTTTATATTAAATATCTTTGATTGAATGATATTAAATTGGGAGTTGTCTTTAGTGCAAATGGAATCCGGCAGAAAAAATTGAGGTTAAATTTTGATTTATATTATTTAAAATGGTTTTTAACTACATATTTGGATTCAGCACCCTGAAAAACCCCTAGGACGTTTTGATTGTGCAAAAATTAACTATCAAACTTGTGATTTCAATAAATTGCTGCCGGACTTTGATCGGAAAAACTCACGGGAAAAGCTTCCAAAAAGTTTCTTTAAAGACAACTCCCTTAAAAAACCATTTTAAATAATATAAATCAAGATTTAACCTCAATTTTTTCCGGTGGATTCCGTCACTAGAATCTCCAAAAAATCGCACTAAAGACAACTCCAAATAAAAATAGTACTATTTTTTATTTATTTTTAACAGGTCAGTAATTGAGGTCGGTTGGTCAAACTCGTTTAAAAGTTATTTTAAACATGTAGGTAATTGAGGTCGTTTCGTCAAACTCAGCTATGTTTAAAACGCGTGGTCTAAACCGTCCACATTTATTCTAAAAAAATATTAGTTTTTTGGGGCAGATTTTAGTTAAATTTAGTAAGAAGTTTTAAAAAATGGGTTAGAATATTCTAAGTGGTGAAATTTGGAGTGTAATAAGTTTTTTTCCATGTTAAATCTATTTGTAATGTTACTATGTTAATTGCAATAATAAAAATTTAAAATTTTATAATTTAAAAAATGGAGATTCGTATCACATTTTGAAAAAATTTAATAGAATTTTTTTGATATCTGTTAGGATTTTAGATACCTCAAAGTTTTTGATGGTTTTAGTAGAAATACAGATACATGTACACATAAAGGAAAAGTTTTATTACACTCCACAAAACTGATTCACATGGATACATCACATTTTTATGGTGCTAATAACATCCAATTGATTCCAAAACAAAAAAATTAATCATTGAGAAATTATTTCAACAATTCAACAAAATCTACCTACTATGAAAAAACAAATATATTGAATTCATTTCCACCATAAAAACAATACAAACTTTAACCAAATTAAATTTAAATTATTATTTTTAACTGGATTTCACTGTCGGACCCTCGACAACGCTCCAAAAATGACCAAATGCCAAATATATATATATATATATATATATATATTTATATTTTACTGAAATTATTGCCTTAATGCCTTTTTAAAACTTAGAGGCGGAATATTATATACCGCCGCAGAGTGCATACCACGTCGGTTATGAAATGAAAAATATTAAATGTTGCCGCAGAGTGCATAACGTTTGGACATTTGTAAGCAAATTACTAAATGCCACCGACAGTGCAGACATCTGTAAGCAAAAAATGAAATCTGAAATAGTTGAGGCAACGTATATCCCGCGGTGGCATTTTCAAATCAGCCGCGGATATACGTCGCCTCCGGGTTATGTCTTTCATTTTTTTTCAAAATGTCGGTAATCAATGTCGGTTCGACAAAATTCCGCTCCGTGTTATATTTTACTTAGTGGATATTTTTCCCAAAATGTCAGTGTAGTTAATTGAGGGCAATTCGACAATCTCGGCGTCTCGCGTGTCTTCTTTCTGAAAAAATAAACTTTGTCCAGTTGTTTTTTCATAAATGTCGGCAATTTTAGGGTTTCACGTCACTTCAATTTTTTTAGGAATGGTCAGTGGAGAAACACACGCTCACATTATTTTTTTTAGTTGAAAAACCAAATATATTGTTGAATTTAGGCTTCTGTGATCCATATTAAGTGTTATGAGACAAGTATTTCGGCGTAAATCACATGATAGAGCATTTGTTGACGCGTTTCGAACCAACCAGTGTGGTTCATCGTCAGGACAAGTTGAAGAATCAGATCTAGCTTGCATATTAAATAGTCAGAGTAGAACATCCAACGACTATATTTCTTGACCAGGTAACGGCTATATTGACCAACGGCTAACTTTGACCGGGAAACGGTTAGTTGGACTGGATTAGGGGCATGACCTTTATTTAATTAAGTAAATTCAATACAGAGCAATATCTTCATGCCAATTCTCATCATTTCCCGACTCAAAAGTTGGGCGTTCTCAACACTCTCGCTACTCGTGCCATAAGGGTCTCTGATAATAAAAGTTTCAAGAAAGAGAAATCCCATCTCCTTAATGTCTTTGTCGAGAACGGTTATAGCAGATTCCTAGGTCAAAAGGCTTTTCTCAAAGCCTCCAAGAATTCGATTGTTAAAAAAGAGCCTAAAGAACGAATCCAAGGGGTCCATCTTCCCTATGTTCAAGGGACAACTCATAAGATTGCAAGGATTCTTAAGAAACATAATGTTCCCTCAACCTTTAGACCTCTTAACACCCTTCGTAAATCCCTCCATTCAGTTAAGGATCCTATCGATCCTAAGGACATGAAGGGTGTTTATATTATTCCTTGTTCCTGTGGGATCCCTTATATCGGTGACATTGGGCGTTCCATTAATCAAAGGATTAGTGAGCACGCAGCTGATATGAGGCATAGGTGAACCAAGTCTTCCGCTCTAGCAAAGCATGTAGAGAAGACCAATCATCATGTCTGTATTGAAGATGCCAATGTTATTGCTAGAATTTCGTAGTTCCATCACCGAAAATTTAGGGAAGCCATCAAAATTGAGAGGAGACCTAATAATCTCAATAGGGAGGATGGTTGGAAAATCAGTAGTTGCTAGGTCCCTACCCTCACCTCTTAGTCGTTTCCTCCCTGTCCTGCCCCTCTCTTATTAGCTTCTTCTTTATTTCCCCCTTGATTTCCTCTAACCTCTTTGACCCTCTTCTAGGTTATTTTAAGATATTTATTAGGATTTGAAGGTTATAAGTACACGACTTTATTAATTAAATATTATTATGATAACACTATTATATTGTTAATAACAATACAATAAATCCTTTCAAAACTCTAATTAATAACCCCTAAATAGATTATTAATTAATTCTTTCTAACCCCTAAAATTTCTCTAATATTTTTAATAACTTTTATAAATAACTATTAATTTAAAATTAATTTATTTTTTATTTTTATTAATTTATTTTAATATATATTTAGAATTATAAGTTTATAAAATAGTCCCTTTTAAAAAAAATAAACTATTTAATAAGAATATAACAAACTGTCTATATTTATATTTAACAACCTTTATAACTAACGATTTATTACTCTAATATTTATAACCTTTTTAACTAACTATTAATTTAAATTAATTTATTTTATTATATATTTATAATTATAAGTTTATAAAATAGTTCCTTTAACTTTTATTTTAATAAGAATATAACTAACTATCAGTTTAATAATCAATTGAATTTACTTAATTAAATAAAGGTCATGCCCCTAATACAGTCCAACTAACCGTTTCCCAGTCAAAGTTAGTCGTTGGTCAATATAGCCGTTACCTGATCAAGAAATATAGTCGTTGGATGTTCTGCTCTGACTATTTAATATGCAAGCTAGATCTGATTCTTCAACTTGTCCTAATGATGAACAACACTGGTTGGTTCGAAATGCGTCGACAAATGTTCTATCATGTGATTTAAGCCGAAATACTTGTCTCATAACAAATATATTGTAATCAACTTTAATTGCAAGTTGAATTAAGTTCAATTTAGTGTGACACTGGATTGATTGAATTTTGATTTTATTTTGGGAATTGTGTCATTTTTATTATTAGTTTATTTGCCCGCTCCTCTTTGTTGGTCTTTTATGAAATTTGTGTTTTTTGGGTTAATACTTCATATTATAAATAATATAATAATTAATTATTTGAGGATTTGTTGTATTTTATTGAAATTATCATGGATTTGATCAATCAGGAAAAAAAATTATTCTATTTGAGATGGTTTTTTTAATTTTATTTTTATTTTTAATAATTTTGGTTCAATTAGCAAGAGGTGGGTTGACTAAAGTAATTTGCATATTATTGTTGAAAGTTAAAGGAGACTTTTTATTGGTATCAGAAGATGTTGATTCATGAGCATGCTTCAAAATACACAAAGATACATCTTTGTTTACCAATTGCCTATTTGTAGCGGTTACTAGTTCCATGTTGAGTCCTCAGGATTCTGATGAATAACAACAGTCTTGTCCTTATTCCCCAAAATCATAACATCATCAACACCCTCATCTTCTTAGTCAGAGATAGAAGAAGCCTTGCCCTCCATATGGGGCAGGACAAGGTTTATCTATTATCTATTATGAGGATTCTTGTTGGGATTTTACTAAGGGAAATAATTCTATAAATGGCCAGTTTATAGACACACTCAACACTGAAATGCATTATTCTTGTAATCCAAAGATTCAATGGGACCAATGATAGTCTTTGATTTTTAAATTTATTTGATTTGGCAGCCCTTTGTTGATATCAATTTCCACACATATTATGTCATAGGTATACAAGCCAAGCTGTCCTTGAGAAAGATCCGTGGAAAGAAAACGACCCAAGGAGATTCCAATATCCTAAAAAACTGAATAGTGCCATAGGTGGGCAGGCAGATTAGGAAGTCGAACCCATATTGGAAGCTTGGTAAAACTATTGCAGAGGGTCGAAATCCAAAAACCAATGGGTTATAAACAAACTTGCTTTACCGAGAACCAAGGCCCACGAATTAGGGTCTTCTGGTAATATCTGATTCAACAAAACACACTATAAAAAATCATTTTGAGCATAAGATGACATTGCACTTCTTGGTCCAAGACGAATGAATCCACTTATAAATATCCTATGAATGAGTCCATAAGCCATTGAAGCATCAGATGAGGCCTGCCACAACGCAGATCTCAAATAAGTCCTCCAGATTTGAGTGTGAAATTTCCAAAGAGGGCACAACCTCTGCTTTATCCACCTGGAACAACCTAGGAGCTAACTAAGGTTGATGAAAGTTGGGACCTGTCCTTAGGGCATCCTTGAAAGACATGGGTTTTGATGTAGAAGATGCCCCTCCACCCCTGGATCCATCATTCAGGCAAGTAACAAGAGAGATAGAGACATCCTTCTTAATTTCAAAATCTTTGAGTACTAGTTCCATCTTAAGTTACCTTCCTTTGTAGAGGAGCCTTAATGAACCCAACGAAATTCCTGTCAATTCTTGTATCTTGGCTTCGAGTGTGAGTACAAAATCAACTTCATTGACCCTCATGTAGAGGGACTCTCCAAAGAGATACTTGAAAAATATTGGTAATTTTTGGAGATCAATATCCCCAATTCCTTCCTCATCTGGCTGGTGTGTCTTGTCAAACACATCGCATACCTTTTCTACTTTATCACTCTTGAGGTGAGCTTCTCGTTCTAGCTTTTTGACAAACATTTTGCAGGAAGTCATCCCTTCAATGGATACTCTAGGACATCACTTGACTCCCATATGGACATCACCACTAGGGTTGTACCCATTAACATTCGAGCCATAGCCCACATAGACATCACCACTGGGACAAAAAACCCCATGCCCTTGGGCTCTCAACCACTATCATCAATATTGTTTTTGAAATTAAGATCCCCAAATGATGCCTTGTTAATCTCCATCACAAACATGTTACTGGATGAAGGCCTCAAGAGTGAGGAAGGCGAACACTCCGTTCTTGACCCTATTGTGACACCTCCACTCAAACCTTATGTGACTCTGCCACTAAGACACAACCAATTAATTTACATTTCATAAATTATATTAATTATTAAAAATGAACAATTTTTTTTTGGTATTTAGAGGAATTTTCAATTGGATTGGTCTCGTATTTTTGACTCCAACCACTACTACTATGTCAACTCCAATCACTACTGCTATAACCTCTAAATAGGTGCCTATTGATTCCAATTGCTACCACTATAAACTCTAGGCAGGTACCTCTCAATTACAATCGTTTCCACTATAACCTTGTATTCTTAAGTATACCTCTTCCGCAAACACAAGGGAATTGAGGGATTTGAACCTCAAACCTTGTCACACATAAAACTTCATTTTCAAGACTATTTTAAACCATCCTCAATTCTTATAGTGAGATATTAAAAATGATCATTTTTATTTTAGTTGAATTATATAATTCTATAATATACCATACTTAAGTTTTATAATATTTTAAATTATTTTAATTTAAAATAATGTGCATATAAGATGAGTTTAATGTTTAAAAATGTTCTTTTTGTCTTTAAAACATTATAAATTCAAATTTAAAGGAATTAAATAAACAAAATAAATTCAAATTTAAGTTATATTCCAAAAACAATACTATAGCATAGCACGAAGTTCCTTTGGTTTTTAACCTAGAGTTAACCACATATTTTAGTTTTAAATAAAAATAAAATGTTCTTTAAATGAAATGCAATATCATTTTAGTTTATTTATATATATGTATTATAAAACATTTATAAATAAATGTGTATTTCTATGTTAAGTGACATAATTTTATATTGTTTATGGGTTTAGAATAGACGATAATGAGGTGTATTGTTAAGTCACTATGTGATGTGAAGGTCACCCGTTAAAAACTTCGTGGTCAAAAAATCTAGTCATGTTAAGCCAGGGGCGATCCCTAAGTGATTTTGACAGCTTAAATGCCCCTAAGTCAAAAATTTATATCAAATTGAAAAATAAAATTATCACAACTAAAAAATTCTTTTATTGTCACTTTTTAGGACTAAAAATATATATTATTCTTATGATCAATAAAAATATTTTAATACAAAACTTAAATAAAGTGTTTCAACATTCACGTTAACTAATATATTTTAATATGAATACACATAAAAAAGAATATATATATATATACACTATAATAAAATATTTTAATATTGAAAGAGAAAAAATAATTAAAAAATATAAAAGTTAATTACTTTCTAATAAGAGAGAGGTATAATGCTAATTCTTAATATAAAATTGATAATTATCATTAAAATAATAATAATGAATTAAATACAAATCATAAATCAAATATTTTAATATACAAAATTATATAATATTATGGTGTAATTATAAATATATTAATAACTAAAAAATATTTTAATATAAATAATGTGATCCATAAATAAATTATTATAATATTTATAAATAATGTTGTATATATTTATTATATATAGTTAATAACAAAATAAAAATTATGTTTATATTATATAAAATAATTAAAAAATAATTTTTATATTTAAAATAGTTTAAATTCTACCTTTTGATCTTTTAAGAGTATATAATACATTTTCAATTAATTTAAATTGGGGATTATCTTCTCGTAATTATAAAATTCAAAATTCAAATTTTTATAAATCAAAACAACAAAAAATTAAATTAGCCATCCAAATATCCAAAAATTTGAAAATATTAAATCCACCTTAAAAAATATTAATTGTATAAATACCTTAACCACAAATATTTCATATAAGATAACCGTGGATATTTATAAAGGTAGGGTTTTCATCGGGCCATGCCCACGAGTAAATGCATAAGCACATCCTGCCCTTGAATTATCATTTCTGTCACACCTATGATAATGTTATAATAATTAAACATTAATTATGAAAATGTATATATGGTTTTGCAGATTTTGTATGAAGACTGTATACAATGTCTATAAGATTTAAAAAAATATTCTTATTTCTTTTTAATATAGACCAGTAATGTGTTTAATATGAATCAGTATAATTTATCTTAATTTTAAATTTATTAAAGGTTGCAAAAATCAAATTTCAATTTTTTTTGAGGTATTTATTCTAAAAGTATTTGTACTTCAAAAAAATTCGATATTTTAATGTTTATTATATTTATTTTTAAGATAAATCTATATTGGTTATACTAATTTTATTTAGTTTTATTTTATCTTCCTTGCTTATTGAGTCAGGGATGCATTTTATAACCTAGTAAAAGGGATATATATATATATATATATATATATATTTTGCTGCCCAACCTGAAATTTATAAATATCTCTTTTAAAATAAAATTAAAATATTCACTAAATAAAAAACAATGTTGCTCAAAATAAAAAATCAAAATACATATTTGGCTAGTTTTAATTAAAAGAATTACAAAAGCTTATTAATCTTAATCTTATTTTTGGTTCATTGTGCTCCGTGGGTTTGCTTTGTTAGCTTTGCTATCTTTTTTGATATTATAACTCAATATAAAAAAGATTTGCAATTCCTTTTGTGCTCAACATAGAATTCACATATGGTGTGTGTATAGAATATAAATTTATATCATCTTTATATAAGTAAAAAGATATAAAGTAATTGGAAATGAAAAAATCTTATATTTACACTCGCCAATTATATATTTCTTCATTATTTATAAAATATTTCAATAAAAATATTAAATATAATATTTGAGTATCTATATTAACTAATATATAAAAAAAGCAAAAAAAAAACAAAAAAACTTTTTAATGTGGCTCATAATAAAATATTTCGATTTATATTTTAAATAAAACATTTTTCTCTTATTTCTCTCTTTATATGTATATGAAAGAATATATATATATATATATAGGGGTGAGTTTGTATATATTATATTAAAAAAAGAGTTGTGGTTATTTAAATATTTTATTAATATATATTTTTTAAATGAAGGTGTATTTTTTTATAGTTATTATGGAGTTGATATATGGTCTCTATAATTAATAGTTAAGGATATTACTTCAAAGATTTTAATAGTTAAATGGATATGAATACAATCATCATAAATTTATATTAATTCTAGACATGTTAAATGTTTAAATTAATTCTAGATATATTAAATGTTTAAAGAGATCAAATCTCTTATAATAAAAATTTCTTTTAAAATATAAAACTTGAAAAAATGTTTATCCTTTTGAAAAAAGTTAAAATTAATTTATACTAATATATCATAGAAAAAAAAAATATTCACAACATATATATCTTTATTGCTTCCATAAAAATGAGTAATTTAAAGCTCTTCATCTAAATGTCACACTTTCACAAATCTACAAGAATGGCACCAGGTTTCACCAATTGATGAACATGTCTTCCATTTGTCCTTATTATATCTCTATGTATCATTTAGTTAATCCATTTGCAATGCTCATTAGATGCCATGGTTCAAACTCAATGATAATGAAATAGGTTTTGCACTAAAAAAGATTACAATGTAAGTAGGATCATGTTTGGCATTGTTGACCACGGTAGATTTTTATTATTTTTTATCTATTTTATTTAACTTTATAATATCTTAATGATTGTAGAATTCCCTCCCATCTCCTTAGACTTCCCACACTGATGGAAAGTGTTAATTTAACTAATCCAACCTCCAAGATCTCTCTATGGAAGTGGCATTACAAAATTTCCTTCTCCAAAGTTTGTGAAATTAACTTTGGATAACACTATCATATTCAGTTCATCGAGAGCTTTATGATGATATCAATTTTGCTACAATCAGGTCTTTGAATTGAAAGTTGTTCCCTTTCAAATATTTACCATTTGAATCTTGGTCTCTACCATGTGGAAACTGTGGCAACCATGTATGGTGCACATGACCCTACCATATCACCCATGACACTTATGTGGAATTTTCACAACCATAGTCATTCACCCGTGACACTTTTCCACTTTATTTTAACATGAAGGTCCCACAAAGCCTGAACCCCTCAAATAATGAAAGGAATTCCTTTTTATTAAACCCTAAGTGACATTCGATTGCACACGAAGTTTGTACTTGGAAAATCTCCTAGATTCTCAAATCCCCATATCCATCTAAATCACTACATCTCCTCAACCATATTCAGACCTAGCCCACGTCAGGGGCTTTGCACATTCGCGCCTTGTCCTCATCCTCGGATACCCCAGATTCTCGGATACATATGTCTCTTGTGACGATATTCAACTTTGCGCCAAACATTTATTAAACGACCCCACTCCAGATTTTGTACAAAAACTTGCCTACATGAAAATCTAGCTCCAATCCTTCAAATCACAAATGGGTCCCACCCTAGATTTAATCTTTTCCCTTTCTTCCTTGTAATTCATCCAGGTCAATTCAAATTCGATGCACTCACAAAAGTGCACAAGTGTAAATGGTTTGGATATTCAAACTACCGCATAATTCTGCCACCCAAAAAAGTATATCTGGTTTGGATTCAAAATCTCACTGGAGATTTATTCGATTTCAGACACAAGTCTGATGCTTTACAACACTTCAAAAACAACTCTGAGGATTTCAGGGACTTCACATTGGATTTACTTAAAGCCTAATGTTACTAAAAAATCTAACATTCATAGGAATGAAACCATCATTCCATGCTAACATTATAGGTATTAATCTTGACCACAATACATCATTGCAACTATCGATGTGCTCGCTAATTGGCATAGGAACAAGTCAAATTATGGTTATGCTACTCTATGACTCAAATGCAACTACATTCCCCCCCTAAATAGGGTATTTCACATTAATATTAGAGTTAATAATAAATCATGTGTTGCAACATAATGAAAATCAACAATCTTAATAAGTTAAGCATACATGGCCATGGAAAGCAATGAAATCCATACATTATAACAAATAATTGAACATATCCAGTATTCATACAACACCATGTAAATAAATTTGTAGTTTAGGGACACATAAAAAACACATACTTTGTATGCCCTCCAAAACCATGAGAACATTCACATAAGCATCTCATTGTAAATAAATAGGAGTAATATATTCCTCCAGTAACAGTGTTGATATATTCATAGTCATAAACATAACAACATCTTGCATTATCCACCATGCACGTAAGTATAAGTAAATTCACTTATCTATATATATTTTAATGAATGAAAACTTAGGGAAGGACTTCAACTTTCCACCCAACTATAGGTCAGCTACACTACAATATTTCTTGCAACAGACCACTCTTGAGCTGAATTCAGAGTATGAGGAGTTAAGTACTGAAGGGATATTTAGACCATTCTAGTTAACCAAATCATATGGTAATCCATAGTGCATAGCGTCTCCACTTCACAACCAAAAGTCCAGAGCACACTATGTCTCCACCCACTAAACACTTCAAGGATCCATAGCACACAATGTTCCACTTGCAAGGCCTTGCAGGATTCAAAAACACATAGTGTCTCCACATATCAAACACTAAAGGAGTTTAAAGCCCCCGATGTCTCCACTTGATTCACACTATAGAAATCCAGATCTTAGAGTGCCTCCACTTGCTCACCCACAAGAATATAGAGCACACTATGTTTCCACCTATTATATTTCACAGGAATCCAAAGTCCACCCTAAGGGTATTCACTTGTGAAAAAACCAAAACAAGTCCTAGAGTACATAGTGTCTCCACCTACTAAAAAGAAGTACAGAGTCCATTGTGACTCCACCTTCTCAATACAGTGTGCTTCTCTTTACACCACGCTCCTCAGCTTGCTTTCAAGCTCTACGCATATATTTGGATTTTTTCCCCTTCTCCAACAAGTTCCTTTGCTCTAATATCACATTGTAAGTCCATGCTTCTGAGAGTGTTCATCTCTTTGAATGCTCTCTTGTGTGTCTTCCACAACCGTGCTTAAAGTGTGTGTGTCTAAGCATATTACATTTCATACCACTATTGTGTGTATGTAAGCCTCCCCCACATACTAAGCATAATTCATGTTCTCTCCATTGCATGTTGACTTCTACAACTTGTCTTGTGAGATAGGGACTATATGGGCTCATCCTTTTCTCAAGCATTCCATACTTCACTTTTATGTTGGCACTAGAAATATCCATTAATTCAATAGGGAGATAGGTGGTAAAATAAATGTTATGTCTTGGGTTTGTACACTCAACACTAACAACTCCTCCTTAGACCTTTGAATCTGTGTCCACCCCTCTAGCTAGTCATTATTTACATTTTCACATTATATACAAAAATTACATTTCATAGTGACAGTTATAAGGGGTAGAAAAGGGGTTGTCACATACCCCAATCCCTTAGAGGAACATTTTCCTTGGTGTTCTATACTCGAACACAACATTCAACAATGTTCTATTCCCAAGCAAAAATTCAACAACGAGATTTATATACACAACTCTTTTTATATACATTTACACAGTAAACAAAATTGGGTAGGATACCCTTATTTGATCACCCATTTCCCAAGTGGCTTCATTTGGTACAAAGTTCTTCCATTGTCCCTTGACTTGCTTGATTACTCAATTTTGGAGCATGATCTACCTTCGATCTAGAATGCACATTAGCTCTGGCAGGAATTTTCCCCTGGATTTTACTTGTATCACAAACCAATCAATACCATGATTAACAATATGAACATGCTTTTTATGTAAAGAAACATGGGAAATATCATGTGCTTTAATTGTGGGTGGAAAGGCTAATTTGTATTCCACTCGCCCCGCTCTTTTCTAAGATCTAAAATGGTCCAAAACACCTTAGTGCTAAATTAGCACAAGACCCAATTCTTAGTGAATTATTCCTTCATCTAATGCAGAGGTAAAAATGTTACCCCACTGTTGAAGCCCCTAAAATCGTTGCTTCAACATGTGGGAAAACCACCCGGTTCGGACCTTGGTTGGCAGATACTTTTCCATTTGGAGTAGTGGCTCCGACTGGGGATAATGATACTAGTTTCCCAATCTATTTAATGCTTGTGCTAATGGGGTGATATGTGAGGTTTTAAAGTAATGTCTAAGATAAAATTAATCTAATATTAACTAACAATCACATGCATTTTATCATAATTTAAGCACTAACTAATTAGAAATATACCCAAGATAAAAATTGATGTATATGATCTACCATAATATCTAAAAGCAATTGGTAATAAAGATCATTCAATTGCGATGAGAAGTGAATCTGTTTTAACAATAATCATTTCGTATAAAAAGTTAGCCGAAACGATTGTGAAAGATATATCGCATAAAGAATTATTCATATATTCAGCTTAAAATATAGATCATCATCACACAGAAGCGCAATAATGGAAATCAAGATTCAAACTTTCATACATAAACAATTCGAGAAGAAATCATTTCTTAATACATAAGTAAAAAGGATTATGAGATAAAAGTACCATTTATAATACGTCCTACTCATGTGTTTCAACAATATTGATCTATCTTCAATCCATTCAACACCATCTAAGAGTACAAAAGTGCAATTTCAGTAGAAGATGCTAAATCAGAGAGAAAATAAATCACGTTCCATTAATTTCACCAAAACTTCCTGAAAGGGACAAAAGTGCATGTTTTGAAGACTGTTTCTGATAAAATTCTGGACCCCTCTCTAAATGCATGAGAGGGGTTTAAATACTAAAACTATAAAACTAAAAATAGATTATTACAAAAATAGTTGAGGAGGTTTAAATGACCTGCCTCAATTTGTGCAAAAATAAAATCAAAATGGAAATAAACAAGGTGACTAACTATCCTGCATTTGATCCTTCAGATCGCAAATATCCATCATGGGCTTGAGCTGTGTTGGTTGGCCGACTTCAACTTTCAACTGTCTAGCGAATACGACATCGGTCAGTGCTGGTGCCATTTTCTCCATATAAGTAGTTAGGCATCGCAGGGTCATCCATTGGCTATGAGGCTTTACTAAGTTTTGCCATTATGCTTCCCAGCTTAACCTGGTCATTTGCCTTCTCACTTCAGCTTTTTCTGCCGCTACCTGTTTCCATTGTTGTTCAATTTGTTTCACATTAGGGAGGAAACCCATAATGGACTCTGCCACAAGGTTGGCATTATGTAAATTCTCATTGATGTTTTCTATGACACTATTCGTTGCTGTCGCCACGTCTGCTGTTGCCTTTCCTACTTCTTTAAGCCAAGAAAACCAGCTTGCAAATACGATTTCCTTATGTGATTCTTCTAGCTTGGGCAGGTCAACCTTTCTCCCATATTTTGTATCTTTCTAGGCGATAAAATCAGAGACCTTTATCATCGTATTCAAGTCTCATTTCCACGACTTGACTTGTCAGTTTATCGCTTGTTTCGTAATAAGATTTCCATTGTGAAATCTTCTGGTAGAATAATTCTTTCTGGTGTATCAACTGGGAGTTAAGACCAAGTAATTCAGTAACAAACTGATCAATTTTTGGATCGTCTTTGTGTAGATCAATTATTGCTTGCATCTGTGCTTCCTTCTCGACTAAGCTGGTTCGATGTTCTATTTGCATCTGTTCAAATACATGTTGAAGCTTAGCCAATTGTATCTCTTCCTGTTCGTTGGATTTTACTTGATGTAATTGTTGCTTAAGCGACGTTGATTTATCTTCCTTTTCTCTAAGCAACATTTGTATTTATGTTGCTTTGTCCATAGTCACTATAGCATAAGCACCTGCAAACTGCGAGAGTCTAGTAAGGTTGGCAAATGGGTAAACAGGTGAGTCTTTCCATAGAACATCCATTGGTTCATTTTCGGGGGTAGTAGCAGCTGTAGAGTCGAATTTCCTTTTCTTTATTTGTCTTTTCACCACGACCTTATCCTTTGGGTTATAGAACACATCTAGAGGGGGAATTTCTTTAATTCTCAAAATTATTTCGGAAGTGGAGGTAGCAGGGATGTGCTCTATCTCTTGTGTATTTGCAGTCTCTTCCACTGTAATTTCCAGAGTTGTTTTCTGTTGTGGAGTTTGCAACTCTGACGCCTGTTCCTCTGTGTTGAGACTTTTATTAAAATTATCCCACTCTTCCTCTAAATCGATTAACAAGGGTTTTATTGGCTGTGCAGAGGTAGTAGGGATTTCAGCCTACTTGCTAGCTGAAGTTTCTTTAGCTATCTTCTATGTAGATTGAGTTGTATCCTTTACTGAATCCATGCTTCTACTTTTTCCATTTTGCGATGACTGTTGTGATTCCCTAGTAGATTTCTCTTGAGATTCTGCTCTAGAATCGGTCTTGGAATTTTCTTTGGAGTCACCTTCTATAGTCACACTAGGAGTAGGCTCCCTTATTGGTTCAATCAATAATTGGTCCAATGGGACCTTTGCTAACCTCCTTTCTCCGTAACTGTAAAAAATTTCCACATCTTCATGGTCAAAAAGTAGTTGTGTCATATGCTTCACTTCTGTGAAGGTGTTTTTCTACAAAAAGATATCATCAAAGGCGTCTGCCTCATTGCTGAATACTTTTATTTTCACTAGAGTGGTGAAATTTTCGATAGTGTTGAATGGGTCATATTGCCTTCCAGGGAATTTAGGTAATCACAGAGATAGCATGTTCTCTGATTCTTTGAATGCATGCCCTAGGTCATGTAATGCAAATGCTCCACTCTGTACAGGGAATGTAGGCCAGATGTCTTTCTTTGAATCCTTCAATGTCTTGTTCATTCCTCCCTCACTAGTTGTTTGATAGGCTATCTCTCTAGCCATCAATTTATCTGGAACATAGTATGGGAGGACATGGGGGGAGGTGATGCTGCCAAAAACCCTAATATATGTAAATGTTTCCTCCCCAAACCATCTGGCCACTAGGAGGATGCCTATTTCAGCTTCTTGGGAAAACCTGGGGGCATCTCGATTATAAACTTTATAATCGAGATGCCCACAATGTAAACTTTGAAATGGGAACTGATACTGTTACCCGTTTCATAGAGATAGCAAAAAAGTGACCTGATTTTGAAAAGGGGTGATGCAGAACGAACATGTTTTTTTTAGAGCATAGCTTTTGGAAGGAATGTCATGGGAAGGATAGTTTTATGTACATTACGTTTTAGAATGGTGGTGATTTTCATGCTGATTTTGAAAAGTGAGTATTTTGCATCACCCCCTTTTTTTAAAAGACCTGGTTTTTGGCTTTAAAGTTTCTAATGTATAAAATGTAAATAATTATTTTGTAAATTTGATCATTTTTGAAGTGGTCGTTTTCTTCACATTTTCTTGTTTTTATTTTAATTTTAACTTTTTTTTAATGAGGTTTTTATTGTTTTGCATTTTTAAATTAGAAGATCGATATTTAAAATTTTCGATATTCTACATATTTATACATCCTTAATTAATTTTTCAATCCACATGAAATAATTGTTTCTAAAAAACAATATTTTTTAACAATGGACATAAAAATAACCATTTTTAACATAAATATAACTAAAAAACTACACGTTTTGATAATTTTTTGCTAGAATTGACATGTCAAAATCACAATTTTTATATGATAATTTTAACTAAAAATGGTTAAATAATAGCTTTTTTTATGAATTTCATGTCAAAAAAATAATAATAATCACTTTTTTTTTTTCAAAAAATAATGATTAACTTAAAAATCAATGCGAAAATCACATATTACAAATATTGAACGGATAACAACCCTAATTGAATGTTTATTCTTCTCATAAAATGTCAAAGTCAAGACATTGCAAAGCTTGATTTACAAGCATAACTTAAATTTAATCAACAATGTCACGTAATCCAAACTCTTTGTCCTCTAGAGTTTCATCATTGTCTTCTTCCACAATATTTTCTGCTTCCTTTTACTCATTTTCCTCTTCTAATGGATCTTTGATGTTTGCAAATCTCCCAATGTATGTCTTTCCAAACATTCCATGTAATGGTGGTTGGGGTTCCTTTGCCTTTTTTGCCACACGTGATTCACTAAAGTCCCATTTCTTCAACCCAATTTCTTGCATTGCATCTGGAAGAAATTGAAGAACATTAATTCTTTGTTGAATGAAATTGCACTGTAGTGGATCTTTTTCAATTGCAATGCAATTTCTTCCTTTTTGAAGGCAACATGCTAGTGTTGTACCTAATTATCAAGCACAAAAGAAATAATGAACTAAATTTGTACAATGACATATTAATTAAAAAATAACATATTGAAATTCAATTCCATATAATAAAACTTATCTGAGCCAGAAAATAAATCCAGAACCCAATCTCCTTCATTTGAACAAATGTCTATAAGATAGTTAAACAATAATTGTGGTTTTTGATAAATGTTAACTATCTCTCCTTTTGCTTCTTTGTCTTCATATGTTAGTTTTCTCACAACAACATCATAAGTCAGTATTTGGCTATGACTCTTTCTGTCTACCCGACTAAAAATCATAGACATATGGCTATCATCTTTTGCTCAACTGTCAATATGAATGAACTCAAAATCATTTATAAATTGTCGATCTTCATTGTTAAGAAGATTTGACTTTTGCCTGTAACATAAAATAGTAAAAGTTCAATTAACTTGTACATAAATGAATTTTTCAACATTAATCAAATATACATTTTAAACGTCTTACCATGTAAGCTGCATCCTTGAATTTTTTTTCCCCTTGAAGCTTGACAATATCATTGCCAATTGTGTGTCTGAATGAAATGTCACAAATCTCCATAATGGTGATGAAGTGACTTCTACAAATCCCGCAACCACTTTACTAAGAGCTTGATAAGTATAAGGGTCACTATCATAGTCAATGTTTGGAATATTGAAACCATGGGGAATATCTGCAATGACCACCTGCCATCACCCACACGCGCCCCACCCGCTCATTCGCCCCCTCACCTGCCCTCACCCACCCCCTCACCCGCCCTCGCCCCCCACTCCCCTCACTCGCCCCCTCACCCGCCCACTTGCCAACCCCCTCACACACCCACCCACCCCCTCACCTGCTCTTGCCCTTGCCCTCGCCCACCACTTCACCCGCTCACCCGCCCTCGCCCACGCCCACACCCGCCCAACCCTCTCAACCACCCTCGCCCACACCATCACCCTCCCTCGCCCACGTCCTTACCCGCACCACCCCCTCACCTTCCCTCGCCCACATCCTCGCCCATCGCACCCCCTCACATGCCCTCACCCGCCCCACCCCCTCACCTGCCCTTGCCCATGCCCATACCCACCCTATCCCCTCACCCACCCATGCCCACGGCTGCGGCGCGCCACCTCGGTGGCCCGCCCACCCGCCGGGCCGGTGGTTGGGCGATTCCGGGAATCGCCCAACGACCAGCCGGGCGGGCAGGCGGGCCATCGGCGTGGCGCCAGCCCAGACCGCGCCACCCCGACGGCCTGCCCGCCTGCCCGGCTGGTGGCTGGGTGATTCTTGGAATCACCCAGCCACTAGCTGCCCGCCCGGCTGGTGGCTAGGTGATTCCGGGAATCACCCAGCCACCAGCCACCCGCCTGGCTGGTGGCTGGGTGATTCCGTGGCTGCCCGACTGGTGGCTGGGTGATTCCCGGAATAACCAAGCCATCAGTCGGGCGGTCGGTGATTCCCGGAATAACCCAGCCACCAGCCGAGCAGCCGCCTGGTGGCTGAGTGATCCCATGAATCAACCAGCCACCAGCCGCCCACCCGGCTGGTGGCTAGGTGATTCCGGGAATCACCCAGCCACCAGGCAGCCGCCCAGCTGGTGGCTAGGTGATTCCCGAAATCACCCAACCACCGCCCGGCTGGTGGCAGGGTGATTCTGAGAATCACCCAGCCACCAAGCGGCCAACCAGCTGGTGGCTGGGTGATTCCGGGAATCACCTAGCAACCAGCCGAGTAGTCGCTTGGTGGTTGGGTGATTCCGGGAATCACCTAGCCTGCGGCTGCCTGGTGGTTGGGTGATTCCCGGAATCACCCAGCCACCAGCCGCCCAGGCCGCGCCACCCCGGCGGCCTGCCCGCCCGCTCGGCTGGTGGCGCCCGGCTGGTGGCTGGGTGACTCTCGGAATCACCCGGCCACCAGCCGGCGGCTGGTGGCTGGGTGATTCCCGGAATCATCCAGCCACTAGGCGGCCGCCCGGCTGGTGGCCGGGTGATTCCGAGAGTCACCCAGCCACCAGCCGGCCGCCCGACTGGTGGCTGGGTGATCCTGGGAATCACCCAGCCACCAGGCGACCGCCTCGCTGATGGCTGGGTGATTCCCGGAATCACCCAGCCACCAGGCGGCCACAGCTGGGTGATTCCAGGAATCACCCAGCCACCGCCCACCTGGTGGCTGGGTGATTCTCGGAATCACCTAGCCACCAGGCGACCGCCCGAGTGGTGGCTAGGTGATTCCAGGTGGCTGGGTGATTCTAGGAATCACCCAGCCACCAGCCGGCCAGGCCGCGCCACCTCGGCAGCCCGCCCGCCCGCCCGCCCGGTTGGTGGCTGGGTGATTCTCGGAATCATCCAGCCACCAGCCAACCGCTTGGCTGGTGGCTTGGTGATTCCCGGAATCACCTAGCCACCAGGGCACCAGGCGGCCGCCCATCTGGTGGCTGGGTGGCCGCCTGATGGCTGGGTGATTCCCGGAATCACCCAGCCTGCGGCTGGTGGCTGGGTGATTCTGGGAGTCACCCAGCCTGCGGCTGCCTGGTGGCTGGCTAATTCCCGGAATCACCCAGCCATCGCCCGCCTGGTGGCTGGGTGATTCCCAGAATCACCCAGCCACTGCCCGCCTGGTGGCTGGGTGATTCCGGCAATCACCCAGCCACCCCGGCGGCCCACCCGCCCACCGGCTAGTTGTTGGGTGATTCCCGGAATCACCCAGCCACCAGCCCCCTGCCCGGCGGGAATCACCCAGCAGGGCGCCCGCCCGGTGGCTGGGTGATTCCCGCCGGGTGGGTAGGCCGCAGGGGTGGCACGGCCTGGGCTGGGCCACCTCGCCCGCCCGCCCAGCTGGTGGCTTGGCGATTCCGGGAATCGCCTAGCCAACAGCCGGGCAGGCGGTTGGTGGCGGCTAGCGGGTGGGCGATTCCCGGAATTGCCCAGCCACCAGCCAGGAGGGCAGGCGGGCCACCGGGGTGGCACCAGCTTAGGCCGCGCCACCCCAGCGGTCCGCCCGCCCGCCCGGCTGTGGCTAGGTGATTCCGGGAATCACCCAGCTAGTAGCCGCCCGCTTGGCTGGTGGCTGGGTGATTCTAGGAATCACCTAACCACCAGGCGGCCGCCCAGCTGGTGGCTGGGTGATTCCTAGAATCACCCAGCCACTAGCCGGGCGCGCCACCAGCCGCCCACTCGACTGGTGGCTGGGTGATTCCCACATTCTGGGCGCCCGGCTGGTGGCTGGGTGATTTCGGGAATCACCCAGCCACTAGCCGGATGGGCGAGCGCGCGCGGCTGTTGGCTGGGTGATTCTTGAAATCGCCCAGCCACCAACCGGGTGGGTAGGCGGGCCGCCGGGGTGGCACGAATCACCCAGCCACCAGCCGGGCGGGTGGGTGGGCCGCCAGGGTGGCGCGGCCTGGGCTGGTGCCACCGTGGTGGCCCACCCGCCCGCCCGGCTGGTGGCTGGGCTATTCCGGAAATCGCCCAGCCACCAGCCGCTTGCTTGGCTGGTGGCTGAGCGATTCCTGGAATCACCCAGCCACCACCCGGTTAGGCGGGCAGGGTGGCGCGACCTGGGCTGGCGCCACCCCGGTGGCCTGCCTACCCGCTGGGGTGGCGCGGCCTAGGCTGGCGCTACCCCGACGACCCACCTACCTGCCCGCCTAGCTGGTGGCTGGGCGATTCATGGAATTGCCCAGCCACCAGCCGCGCCACCCCGGCGGCCTGCCTGCCTGCCTAGCTAGTGGCTAGGCGATTCCCGGAATTGCCCAGCCACCAGTCGGGTGGGCAGGCTGGCCGCCGGTGTGGCACGGCCTGTGCCGGTGCCACCCTGTCGGCTCACCCACCTGCCCAGCTGGTGGCTGAGCGATTCCCTGAATCATTTTTCTTTTGTATCTAGCATGTTATGGTTGAAAACATGTTGAATTTATACTTTGGAAAGAAAAATGATATCCTACCAAAAACATTAATGTGTTTTTTTCTTCATAAACAACTTTGTTTGGCACATAAAAATTTGGTTTTACTAGCATTTTTTAAAAAGTTTGAAAATTGACCCTAAAAAAAAAATCATTGTTCTAGTATCATCACTTTCATTTTGAAGCTATATTTTGCACGAAAATTTCATAGTAAATTTCGTAGTCACTGCCATTTTTAAAACATGTTCAAAATTGACCCCTAAAAAATAAAATCATCGTTCCAGTATACACACTTTTCATTTTTAGCACTGTTTTTGATGTTTTTTGGCCAGAGTTCACATTTTGAGTTTATAGTTCCCGTTTCAAAGTTTACATTGTTAAAGGCGCTTGTGAATAGGGAACATAACTCCACGACAAACCTTGAAAAAATGTGGTTGAAAATTGGATTCCCACATGTTCTTGTGGTATATGTGAATGGGAAATGGATTTTGAACAGTCCATTTCCATCCCATGATAGGGAATTCCGAACTAAAACAAATTGCGTCCATGACATAGGCGCTCATAAAAAATGGAGGGTAAACCCTCGAAGCAACACTTTTTTCTTTCTATACTCGATAATTGTTTTTGCTAAATTGTTAGACAAAATTTGTGCCCAATTCATTATAGTTGTGTTAACAGTTGCATCTATTAATGACAACCATTCTGGGAAGAACTTAGTACTATCGGGTTTGCCAAATAGTCTACATAACATAGACGTTGCAAAACTATGAGGGGGACAAATAGACGAAGTAGTGTACATACCTTTTTTTCATTCTTGAATTTTTCCTCATTATTCAACTAGGTCCAGGTGCAGTTTGCTCGGTCGTCATTCTCTTTGGAAAAATTCTCCATGAACTGCCTATTGTAGATGACTTGTGGCTCTGGAAGGTGGTACATAAGCCATAGGTTATCTGGGGTAAAAGATCTCATAACCCCTTGGCTTCTTGTCTTGAATTCTCTGTTTGAGATGTTGGCTTCATCAATAACCCATTTAACCATGTCGGTATAAGGTATTATCCTCGACCGCGCAGCCACGCGGTGCAAAAATGAGCATGCCGTCTCTAACATGGAAGTGCTTGAGGAATCACGTCCATCAACTGTAATTTTTGTTTCCATAATACTCAGTTTCTCCTCCTCCAGTATATTATACATATCCTCCCATGTAGAGGTTCCTTCTTTTCTGTTGCATGTAGTATCCGTAAACAGAGGAGTCATTTATGACTTCTCAGAGGCGACTGCCTTGCTTTTCTTCACCATTGTTCTCAACACTTTGCTCTCCATACTCTTTCTGAAAGTGAAGAACAACAACTATCGGATACACAAAGATGAACGTAAAACGAAATAATGTAGATAGCTTGTAAAGGTGATAAAAGGAGCTTTATTTGAATGCATGTAAGAATATATCATATCATGCTAAATTTCTTTTCACACATAAATGCAGTTATCTCTTACTAAATGCCCACTAATGATTCGTTATCCCTTATATTTAATGTTCATAAATGTTTGCATCGTAAAACGGGAAGAAAGATTCTAGGGTGACAAGCCTTTGAACTGCGATGATAACAATTGTGTGATTTGCGAAGCAATATAGCAAATCGCAATATCGCAATATGCCTTTTTGCCTTTCCGCCTTTCTTACCTCCCGATGTGTTTCTACGAGATGTGAGATGTGAGCCGTTCGTTAGTTGTTCCAAAACATAACTAATTGCCAGGTCTATCCTATGTAAAAGACCCTTTTTACTGAGTGGCGGACCTAAAACATTTGCTTATGATATTTAAGGAGTGGGTCTAGTTATTAATCACATTTCACAATATCGACTGGTGGTAAGTACACTGTGTTCGTTTAAACGCCAGAAATGCGATGCGAGAAGAGTTACAACACCACTGTAGTTTCATATCTTGCACGTTTCACAATGACCTTTTTAAAGCGGGCACTTTATGAATGGTGATATGCAATGCGAGAATTAAGCCTAAAAGCTTAAGGACTTAATTTATGTCGGTTCCTATGATAGTTTTGAGCATAGAGTCCTTACTTAATCAATTTTCTTGATTTTGGATGGTTAAGAAAGGTCTTTTGGTGGGTTTAAATCATGCTATATGTTATCACTGAAAATTCTGTTGTCAAAAAATTTTTAGCCTAGCTTAAAGACAGGGTGTTTTCGCAGCGCATGAATTCTTTTTTAGCAGTTTCGCAGCGCTGCCTGTTTAGGTGATTTCGTAGCATGCTACGAAATTGGGATTTGTTCAAGTTTTCAGTGGAGGCCCAAATCCTAACATGCCTATTGTACAGAGTTTTGCTTCCCTCCAGAAATGCAGATGAGAGTAGTGACAGCGTTTTCAAGGAAGAAGTGCATTAAGCTCGTTTGTAGCAATACAGATTTGCTCAGTGCTCTCCCTAAGGCTAATACCTTGAAGATCCTTTCCTGGGACAATCGCTTTTCTCAAGTCAATGAAGTCCTTCTGATCCCAATTCAGGTTAATTATGTTGGAAAAGTAGAGCAAACGATAATATCATCAGTGCAGACAACGACGCAGAGGAAATGGGGGAGCCGAGCAGCAGTAGCGGTAGTGGGAGTGGTAATGGTGGTTCTGCCACCGGCACGACAGCAGATTCATATATTGGCAGTCTCATCAGCTTGACATCAAAGAGCGAAATACGTTATGAGGGCATTCTTTACACCATCGACACCCAAAACTCCAACATTGCTCTGCAAGACGTGCGGTCCTGTGGGATAGAAGGACGAAAGAAAGATGGTCCACAAATTCCTCCTAGTGACAAAGTTTATGATTATATCATTTTTCGTGGAAGTGATATAAAGGACTTGCAAGTGAAATCCTCTCCACCAGCTCAAACAACTTCTCAGATACACAGTGACCCAGCAATAATCTCCCTTCAGTCAACGTACTCCCAGCCATCTCAAGCATCTAATGCATTTGGTGCTGCGAGTGGGTCCTTACCAGATCTTGGTTCTCATAGTGCACATTCTGGTGTACCCTCATCACCATTTCGAGGCGGTGCTCCATTGTTTCAAGCTACAAGGAGCTTAGGATCATGGGGTTCCTCACCTGTTCCCCCAGGTGCAAATGGAACAGGTTTGCAATGCCAATGTACTGGCAGGGATATTATGGGTCTGCAACTGGGCTTCCTCATGTACAGCAGCAACCAGTAAACCTCGATCTGTGACAGGATCAACTTCTTCCCTCCAGTCTATATCTCAAACTGTTTCAGTGTCTACTTCATTAAGTTTGTCAACTTCAGCACCATCTACTCTAGTGACTCCAGGTCGACAATTACTGCAACCTGGAGGGTTTGTGTCTTCATTGAAAAGCTAATCGTCAACGCAGGAACCTAAAGTCGCAGAAAATTCAAATTTGCTATCTCAACCTGTGATTCCAGCAGCACCCGATTCACAGCCTCAGAGAGTGTCAACTCAGCTATTGTTGCCACTTCCAACAACGTCAAGTCAACTAAGAACATCTCAACAGGCTCCGCATGCATCAACAAAATTTACAGAAGATTTTGATTTTACAGCCATGAATGAGAAGTTTAAAAAAGGATTAAGTATGGGGCCATCTTGGAAAAAGTGAATTAAAGGATAAGGATGAGAAAACAGAGAGAAAAACATCATCAGATCTTTGTATTGAGGAGCGAATGAAAATAGCCCTTGATGGCATTATAATTGCAAGTGTGGATCCATGCCCACGTAATGTTGAACTTGGTCAAAACATTAAAATTGCTCTCGATTTTTATGTGCAGTAGCATGGAGAATGCGCGTAAACTGTTTGACAATATCAGCTTTAGAATTTTCTCTTATGGAATGCAGTGATTAAATGCCAAGTGTCAAGTGGTTTTTATAAGGATTTGATTGCCACAAGGCCGCCATTATTAGTGACACCGGGATAGAGATGTGGCATAAGAGCTGGAATTATGTTAACTGGTGTCGTTAAAAGATGAGTGCGCATTGAATAAAAACAAAAGAAGGATGGCGCAATTCCTACGAAAAATACTATCAATTCAGGGTTTCTTGATCTGAACACTCCAAATAATCTTTGTTTGGCATTAATTTTTCAAATGATCTTCATAATCAAATGTCGATGACAGAGAGGAAAAATCGCTGCCGTAGAGACAAGGAAGTAGATGGCAGAGCTCGAAATAGACAAGTTTCCTCAGTCAAGGTGGACTGTATTAATTTGATGTTGTCTTCTACAAACGTTGTAACCGTGCCGGTTACATGCTCCAGCTGTTGGCTTAGAGAAGGAGGATTGTCATATAATTTCTGGCGCTCACTTAAAAGCCACGGTTCAAGAAAATAGAATTAGCAGAAGATGTGACATTGGGAAGCTCGAGATCCATCAGGTGTTTTGTCACCTTACCAATTTAACAGAAGAGTCCCAGGCCTCGATGATATCTCATTAAAGATAACTCATTGTTGAGAGCTACCAGATGGCTTTGTCGATCAAACCTGGTTTTTCACAGTCTCTTAATAATCTTGGTGTGGTCTACACTGTCTAGGGTAAAATGGATGCTGTTGCAAGCATGATTGAAAAGGCTATAATGGAAAATCCTACATATACAGAAGCTTATAATAATCTAGGGATTTTGCACCGGGAGTAGCAGAGATAGTTGTGAATATGTCGGGGTTTCTCATACCCGGTTTTCTGCATTTGGGAGCTTCCAGATTCAGCGAGATTGTAGGTGGGTATATGTACCTTGGCACAGCGTTCACAAGTAAGCCATTGTTTTAACGTTCTAGGATGGGTTCCTACGTTTGTAGCATTGTTTGAAAATGGGGTTTATAGCATTGATAGAAAGGGTTTCCTTGATGCGGTTTAAATTCAGTGGGATTTCAATTGATCTCTTATATGCAAGGCCTTATTTTGTATTTTTCAAATGGTGAACCGTGAAGCCTAGAAAACAACAGATATTCAATTTTGTGAGGGGTTTAGAGGAAGACTGTGTTTTTTTTAAATCACACAGCAGTTTCGTAGCGCGCTACGAAACTGCTGTAGGTGATGATTTTAAATGCAGAGCAGCTATGTTGGTGAGATGATTGAGAAACTTGAAAGAGAGACACATGTCTATCAGTATAGCCTACAGCACATCCAAGATGTGGCAGTCCGCTCTATTTTGGTCAATTAAAGATAAAAGGTAAGCTCTTTTGGATTCGAACATGGTGAGGCAAATCAAAGACCGACAAACAGGAACAGATTCCTATATTTCAGGGTGATGGAAAACATGTTATATTAAGGGCCAACAAGCAATTGCAGACACCTGTTCATGTTCACAAAGCATCCAGATCATAAAGCATATGGTGTTATGCGTGGTTATTAAAGGTATTAAAGAACTTGGAGTGTGCTCTTTAAATGGTAAAGAAAAGTGGAAGACAGGGACCATGAAAATAGGGTGTTCAGGTTTGCCAATTTATGAGTTATCTATACAGCTAGCACCCGAGGGTCAGCTCGTTCAGTGAATGTTCCTCAACATGTCTCAGCCACAACTGAAGGAGGACAACTGTCAATAATCAAGGAGGGAATCATGCATACGAGGGGATAAAGTTAGAGTTTCAATGTGATTAGAACTCTATGTAATTACAGTTCAATACCTTAGGCATTTAATAAGTCTGTTTTAAAGTAGATAAGGTTAATTAATGATAGGCCATCGAGCTCTCCCCTCATGCTTGAGGAGGAGACTCGAAGTAGTGAAGTTGGTTTTCCTATATATAGTGAAAACTCTGATGTAACAAGGGTTGGAGTTTTATAAAAAAAACAGAGTTTTCATATTGGCTTTTGTAAAAAAGACTTTGACAGTAATACAAGCAGTACTTTTTCTTCCCAAGATTCATCATGTGTTAAAATGCTCAGAATATATGTGGTCTTATCTTTTTCCTTTAGATTTTACAGCTCCATAGATGTGCAATCACTCTGAATTCACCTAGTGCTCAGACTTCCTGTGCATATTTATGAGTTGTCTTTATCCTTTCTGTTTTACAGCTCAATAGACATGCAATCACTCTGAATTCACCTAGTGCTCAGACTTCCTGTGTATGTTTATGAGTGGAGGTTCTGTTTGAGAAATGTTCTGAGTGTTTAAACATAATATGCCTTGGCTTCCATGATTGAGTAGTTAATAGTTTACTGCAGAGGTGTTTGACTCCATGAGCCCAATGGAAGAAGTGTTATTTTATTGTTCCAACCAGCTTATTTTCATGTACTGTTTGAAGAGTTAGCCATCTTTTCTTGTTATTAATGCATATCAAAATCTGTGAGAGAGCCCTCTCTGACTAAGGAGGCTAAGCCTTAGTCTAAAGCCTGGTTTGAAATAGTTACATGAGATCTTGCTAAGTAGCAGCCCTTAGTACACGATTTTGTGATAACATTTTGGTGCGTCTGCCGGGAGCCTGAAGATTATTCTTTCCCGAAATCGTGAAGCTGAACTTCTGAAGGTAGCAGGAGCTTAGAAGGTTTTCGAGGTTGCAAAACTACCTTGGCGACTCCATTGTTGAAGAATTCGAAAGTCATACATTCATGGTGATTCCACTGGAGGTATGAAGGACCCAGAAGCTGCCATTCTTTGTTCAAGGTATGCATTCATAGATTTCTCAGGAATTCGTGGTTTCCCAAATCATTTTCCCAAGGATGCATATTTTCTAAGGAATGGTCCCAAATTTAATGGAAAAGATTTGAGTTTAACTCTGAAGCATATCTCAGATTTCTGTCATTTTGCTGTGCTTCTTAGGGTTAAACATGAAGATGTTTGTATAAGATTATTCTATGATTCACTTCAAGGGAAGTGCAAACAGTGGGTTGAATGCTTTCCTGCCAAGTCCATTAAGTCATTTCAAGACCTTTGGCTCATGTTTTTGGAGGAATGGATAGATAGGTCAGAGTTGGTGGCAGACTCTCCCTCAGTTGAAGGTTTCAAACAATGGAATGATGATCATAGTAAAGAAGAAACAAATGAATCTTTTTCTTTGTCATTATCCTCATATCTAAAATCCTTTGACTGCAAGTCAGAGGATAAGATGAAATTTTTTGATGAATTTGCCAAAGACATTGAGAAAGAAATTGAAGGTTTAGAAGGACAAATTCAGGCATACAGTTTTCATGATCATGATCATTATTCTCAGAAGTTTTCTATGGCAGAACGCAAGGAGACTATGCTGGTTCCTTTCTCTTTCACGATTGAGGAACTGAACACTGTGGTTGAAGATCAGTTTGCACAGCTGGAAAGTTACAAGGAAAAACAAGCTGATCATGTATTCTGGGATCCTGTAGCTGATTACATGGAAGAGTTTTATTCTCCAGTATTTCAGTTTTTCAAAGAAGATCAGAGACAATTTCAGTGGCAGCGGTCATCACACTATCATATTGGCTCTGAACTCCGATGCAGTCAAAGAAGTCAAATATCAGATAAAACAGAGGATTGGTTACATTGGAAATTTCATATTGATTGAGCAGAAAGAAGTTGAAATGGTTAGGGTAGGTAGGTAGAGGTAAATGCAAATAAGCTCAAGGTTAACTGAGCATTTTTTTTAGTAGATGTAGCTTTCTTTCTCCTACAGTCATGCTTGTCAAGCAAATTTCTGTTTGTCATAAACGGATAAGGCACTGGACCTGCGAGTTCTTAGTGTACCACAAGGGCACACTATCCCAAGTGGAGCCACTGTTATCACTGAAAATTCTGTTGTCAAAAATTTTTTAGCCTAGCTTAAAGACAGGGTGTTTTCGCAGCGCATGAATTCTTTTTTAGCAGTTTCGCAGCGCTGCCTGTTTAGGTGATTTCGTAGCATGCTACGAAATTGGGATTTGTTCAAGTTTTCAGTGGAGGCCCAAATCCTAACATGCCTATTGTACAGAGTTTTGCTTCCCTCCAGAAATGCAGATGAGAGCAGTGACAGCGTTTTCAAGGAAGAAGTGCATTAAGCTCGTTTGTAGCAATACAGATTTGCTCAGTGCTCTCCCTAAGGCTAATACCTTGAAGATCCTTTCCTGGGACAATCGCTTTTCTCAAGTCAATGAAGTCCTTCTGATCCCAATTCAGGTTAATTATGTTGGAAAAGTAGAGCAAACGATAATATCATCAGTGCAGACAACGACGCAGAGGAAATGGGGGAGCCGAGCAGCAGTAGCGGTAGTGGGAATGGTAATGGTGGTTCTGCCACCGGCACGACAGCAGATTCATATATTGGCAGTCTCATCAGCTTGACATCAAAGAGCGAAATACGTTATGAGGGCATTCTTTACACCATCGACACCCAAAACTCCAACATTGCTCTGCAAGACGTGCGGTCCTTTGGGACAGAAGGACGAAAGAAAGATGGTCCACAAATTCCTCCTAGTGACAAAGTTTATGATTATATCATTTTTCGTGGAAGTGATATAAAGGACTTGCAAGTGAAATCCTCTCCACCAGCTCAAACAACTTCTCAGATACACAGTGACCCAGCAATAATCTCCCTTCAGTCACGATACTCCCAGCCATCTCAAGCATCTAATGCATTTGGTGCTGCGAGTGGGTCCTTACCAGATCTTGGTTCTCATAGTGCACATTCTGGTGTACCCTCATCACCATTTCGAGGTGGTGCTCCATTGTTTCAAGCTACAAGGAGCTTAGGATCATGGGGTTCCTCACCTGTTCCCCCAGGTGCAAATGGAACAAGTTTGCAATGCCAATGTACTGGCAGGGATATTATGGGTCTGCAACTAGTTTCCTCATGTACAGCAGCAACCAGTAAACCTCGATCTGTGACAGGATCAACTTCTTCCCTCCAGTCTATATCTCAAACTGTTTCAGTGTCTACTTCATTAAGTCTGTCAACTTCAGCACCACCTACTCTAGTGACTCCAGGACAACTACTGCAACCTGGAGGGTCTGTGTCTTCATTGAAAAGCCAATCGTCAACGCAGGAACCTAAAGTCACAGAAAATTCAAATTTGCTATCTCAACCTGTGATTCCAGCAGCACCCGATTCACAGCCTCAGAGAGTGTCAACTCAGCTATTGTTGCCACTTCCAACAACGTCAAGTCAACTAAGAACATCTCAACAGGCTCCGCATGCATCAACAAAATTTACAGAAGATTTTGATTTTACAGCCATGAATGAGAAGTTTAAAAAAGGATGAAGTATGGGGCCATCTTGGAAAAAGTGAATTAAAGGATAAGGATGAGAAAACAGAGAGAAAAACATCATCAGATCTTTGTATTGAGGAGCGGATGAAAATAGCCCTTGATGGCATTATAATTGCAAGTGTGGATCCATGCCCACGTAATGTTGAACTTGGTCAAAACATTAAAATTGCTCTCGATTTTTATGTGCAGTAGCATGGAGAATGCGCGTAAACTGTTTGACAATATCAGCTTTAGAATTTTCTCTTATGGAATGCAGTGATTAAATGCCAAGTGTCAAGTGGTTTTTATAAGGATTTGATTGCCACAAGGCCGCCATTATTAGTGACACCGGGATAGAGATGTGGCATAAGAGCTGGAATTATGTTAACTGGTGTCGTTAAAAGATGAGTGCGCATTGAATAAAAACAAAAGAAGGATGGCGCAATTCCTACGAAAGATACTATCAATTCAGGGTTTCTTGATCTGAACACTCCAAATAATCTTTGTTTGGCATTAATTTTTCAAATGATCTTCATAATCAAATGTCGATGACAGAGAGGAAAAATCGCTGCCGTAGAGACAAGGAAGCAAATGGCAGAGCTCGAAATAGACAAGTTTCCTCAGTCAAGGTGGACTGTATTAATTTGATGTTGTCTTCTACAAATGTTGTAACCGTGCCGGTTACATGCTCCAGCTGTTAGCTTAGAGAAGGAGGATTGTCATATAATTTCTGGCGCTCACTTAAAAGCCACGGTTCAAGAAAATAGCATTAGCAGAAGATGTGACATTGGGAAGCTCGAGATCCATCAGGTGTTTTGTCACCTTACCAATTTAACAGAAGAGTCCCAGGCCTCGATGATATCTCATTAAAGATAACTCATTGTTGAGAGCTACCAGATGGCTTTGTCGATCAAACCTGGTTTTTCACAGTCTCTTAATAATCTTGGTGTGGTCTACACTGTCTAGGGTAAAATGGATACTGTTGCAAGCATGATTGAAAAGGCTATAATGGAAAATCCTGCATATACAGAAGCTTATAATAATCTAGGGATTTTGCACCGGGAGTAGCAGAGATAGTTGTGAATATGTCGGGGTTTCTCATACCCGGTTTTCTGCATTTGGGAGCTTCCAGATTCAGCGAGATTGTAGGTGGGTATATGTACCTTGGCACAACGTTCACAAGTAAGCCATTGTTTTAACGTTCTAGGATGGGTTCCTACGTTTGTAGCATTGTTTGAAAATGGGGTTTATAGCATTGATAGAAAGGGTTTCCTTGATGCGGTTTAAATTCAGTGGGATTTCAATTGATCTCTTATATGCAAGGCCTTATTTTGTATTTTTCAAATGGTGAACCGTGAAGCCTAGAAAACAACAGATATTCAATTTTGTGAGGGGTTTAGAGGAAGACTGTGTTTTTTAAATCACACAGCAGTTTCGTAGCGCGCTACGAAACTGCTGTAGGTGATGATTTTAAACGCAGAGCAGCTATGTTGGTGAGATGATTGAGAAACTTGAAAGAGAGACACATGTCTATCAGTATAGCCTACAGCACATCCAAGATGTGGCAGTCCGCTCTATTTTGGTCGATTAAAGATAAAAGGTAAGCTCTTTTGGATTCGAACATGGTGAGGCAAATCAAAGACCGACAAATAGGAACAGTTTCCTATATTTCAGGGTGATGGAAAACATGTTATATTAAGGGCCAACAAGCAACTGCAGACACCTGTTCAGTTCACAAAGCATCCAGATCATAAAGCATATGGTGTTATGCGTGGTTATTAAAGGTATTAAAGAACTTGGAGTGTGCTCTTTAAATGGTAAAGAAAAGTGGAAGACAGGGACCATGAAAATAGGGTGTTCAGGTTTGCCAATTTATGAGTTATCTATACAGCTAGCACCCGAGGGTCAGCTCGTTCAGTGAATGTTCCTCAACATGTCTCAGCCACAACTGAAGGAGGACAGCTGTCAATAATCAAGGAGGGAATCATGCATACGAGGGGATAAAGTTAGAGTTTCAATGTGATTAGAACTCTATGTAATTACAGTTCAATACCTTAGGCATTTAATAAGTCTGTTTTAAAGTAGATAAGGTTAATTAATGATAGGCCATCGAGCTCTCCCCTCATGCTTGAGGAGGAGACTCGAAGTAGTGAAGTTGGTTTTCCTATATATAGTGAAAACTCTAATGTAACAAGGGTTGGAGTTTTATAAAAAAAACAGAGTTTTCATATTGGCTTTTGTAAAAAAGACTTTGACAGTAATACAAGCAGTACTTTTTCTTCCCAAGATTCATCATGTGTTAAAATGCTCAGAATATATGTGGTCTTATCTTTTTCCTTTAGATTTTACAGCTCCATAGATGTGCAATCACTCTGAATTCACCTAGTGCTCAGACTTCCTGTGCATATTTATGAATTGTCTTTATCCTTTCTGTTTTACAGCTCAATAGACATGCAATCACTCTGAATTCACCTAGTGCTCAGACTTCCTGTGTATGTTTATGAGTGGAGGTTCTGTTTGAGAAATGTTCTGAGTGTTTAAACATAATATGCCTTGGCTTCCATGATTGAGTAGTTAATAGTTTACTGCAGAGGTGTTTGACTCCATGAGCCCAATGGAAGAAGTGTTATTTTATTGTTCCAACCAGCTTATTTTCATGTACTGTTTGAAGAGTTAGCCATCTTTTCTTGTTATTAATGCATATCAAAATCTGTGAGAGAGCCCTCTCTGACTAAGGAGGCTAAGCCTTAGTCTAAAGCCTGGTTTGAAATAGTTACATGAGATCTTGCTAAGTAGCAGCCCTTAGTACACGATTTTGTGATAACACTATATGTGTGAAGGTAAGTTTCTAGTAGTTTTTCTAAAAAAAAAGGTTTTGATTATTATTTTTTCTTTATTCCAAAAATAAAAGAAATTCATAAATGCTAAGTTTTATTTTTTGGATAGATTTTTTTTTAAGAGTCCCCATTTATTAACCTAATATTAACTACTATCATTAATAAATGGGGGGTTGTTAAATACCACAACAATTGGCGATTCACTTGGAAGAACCAGTTATCTCTGAGAGTTTTTTGAAATTTCTAAAACTTCCAAAATAAAGATAGTTTTGAAAATAAAATAGTTACATGGAATATAAGGTAAGAAATACTGCTCTTTATTAATAAAACAACATCTACTTAACTATTGTTCTTTTTTATTATTCTTTTCTCATAAAAAGTTACTTTGTCTTCATCAATCTTTACTTGGTTTTTGCAAGATAAAAGCAAGAAGTCTCTCCTCAAATCAGTTTTTGGTATGCTCAATTGTCGTAGGTAGAGCCTCTGCTGCCAGTAGGCGTTCATAGCCTCGACAGGGTTACCTTTTAACCATCAATGATCCAGTATCCCATTTAAATCAGAATGCAATTTTAAAGATAATCTCGTAAGTGTACTTATTGCTTTCTTTCTTTTCTGAAGTAATTCATTATTGCTTCAGCTCTTCATTTTTTGTTTCTTAAAGGACAATGTCTTGGTTTGGTGACCAATATTGACAATGCAATTGACTTGATTTGTAACTTAACTGAAGAAGCTGGCTCGTGATGAGATCTCTTGTCTTTTGATTAATATAATTTTAAGCCATTACCCTATTTTCATATGCAGTGTTGGTAATGTCAGTTAGTTATAATCTTGTGATCATGGTAAGCTGGCTCTTGATGAAACCTCTTATCCTTTAAGTATATTTTATAATTACACTCTAAAAATGGAAGATGATTAAGTGGAGAGAATCATTGGTTCTTTAAGAATTTCTGGACGACAATTGTAGAGTTTTAAAGATGCCTTTCTGGAGAGGGACTTTGCTTTGTTATAGATACTTTTCTAGACTGATGTAAAGGAGAAGTTTCTTTCTTAAAGCTAAGTTTCATCAAAAATTCGATAATTGAGGCAGAAAATAGGCAGTTTAAGAGCAATAGAACTTAACTGTATATTTCATATGTGAAGATTACTTTCATAAAAATATTTACTTATACAAGCGAAAAGTCAAAATTAAAAAGAGACTATTCTTTGTAAAACCAAAAATAAATGCTTTTCAATTGGTATTATTCTTTCTAAAAGAAAATTTTAACTAAAGGCAATAATATACAGTGAACAGAAGAGACCATCTTCTATGGAAAGTATTTCTTTAGAACTTGTCCATTAACAGGTAGAGATTCTCTCTTACCTGATAAATCTTGTAGCAAAAAAGTTGATGGGCCTAATTGTTCCACAATCTGAAATGGGCCAAGCCACATTTGTTGGAACTTGGTATGCTTACCTCTCTCTTCATGGGCTTTGTTCCATTTTAGTACTAGGTCTCTGAGTTGAAAAGACTTTGAAGTTACATAATTTGAATCAAAGGAGGCTTTAACTAACTGCTGATGATGTGCATGCGTGGTCCTGGTATTTTCCCTTTCCTCTTCAAGCTTAAGAATTTGTAATTGTCTAATTTGCATAGATGAGGAAGGAGTTTCTTCAATGAATTGAACTAATGCTAAGGAGGGAATAGCTACATTTGTTGGTAAGACTGCTTCTTTCCCATAGACCAAATTAAAAGGATAAGTGCCAATGGAGGCTTTCTGAGTTATTCGATCTGCCCGCAGAGAAAACACTAAAGACTTATGCTAGTTCTTTTGGTCTTGGTCAGCAGTTCGTTTAATAATCCTGATGAGATTTTTATTTTTGGATTCAGTTAATCCATTTCCTCGCAGATAGTAATTGGCCGAATACTTAAGCTTAAAACCTCTGTTAAAAGAAATTCTATCATAGCATTTCCTGAAAAATAAGATGCCTTATGGTAAGCCAAACCTAGTAATGATAAATTGATTTATAAATTCAATAATATTTCCTGAATTGACTACCTTCAGTGGAATTACTTCTACCCATTTGGTGAAATAATCAGTGGCTGTAAGGATGTATCTATGCCGCTTAGAAGAATGAGGAATGATCTCACCTATTACATCCAATCCTCATTGTTCAAATGGTTGTCAATGTTGGCTGGCTGTAATGGTAGTGTGGATTTTTTTCTGTCTTCCAGCAGCTGTTGGACAAATCTTACACCTCCTTACATAACTGTGTGGATATTTGAACAACGTTAGCCAGTAATAGCTGGCATGTAGGATTTTATGTGCTGTAGTATCACTTCCAAAGCGACCACCAACTAGTCCATTGTGAAGTTCCTGCAACACCTTCTCTGCCTCAGATTTTTCAAGACATCTAAGTAAAACAGAATCATATTTTTTTCTAAATAGCACGTCCTTGACAATTTGATATTTCCTAGCTTTTAATCTCAAGGCTCTTTTCTTTGTATAATTTAATTGGGTTGGTGCATATCCGTTTTTCAAGTAAAATATGATATCAGCATACCTTGATTCTGTGTCGTTGAGGCTTACCTCATAAATTTGTACATCATCACCTGAATGTTGTAATTCTAGTAGATTCGATGCTCTTGCCAACATTCTGCAAAAACCTTGACCTTTAACAATTTTAGTTGGTTTAATTTCTATGTCATATTCCTGCAGGGTTGTCACCCAAATTGCTCTCTTTTCTCCTACGTCCCTTTGTATTAAAATATTCCTCATTGCTAAGAATGGTACTATGACTTTAGTGTGGGTTTTGAAGAGAAAAGATCTGAAGTGTTTTATATATTTAAAAACAACAAAAGCTTGTTTTTCAACATCTGAGTAATTTAATTCAGCTCCTTGCAAATTGGAGTTAAAGAAAGAGATTGGGGCTTTAGCTTTATCTTTATTCACTTGTGTTAATATGGCTGCATATGATTTCTCGGAAGCGAAAGTATATAGAATGAAATGATTGGAAAAATTTGGGGTTGCTAAAGATGGGGCATTTATAATTGCTTGTTTTATTAAGCTAAAAGCTTCATGTTCCGAAAGTCCCATTTTTAACAGAATTTTTCTTTATCATAGATTGAAGAGGTAAAAAAATTCTTGAGAAGTCAGGGACAAATCTTTTAACAAAATTTATTTGACCCAGGAAAGATTGCATTGATTTTTTGTTATGGGGTAAGGGTATTTCATAAATTTTTCTAATTCTGTTAGGGTTAATATGAATTCCTGCTTTGGACACAATGAATCCAAAGAACTTTCCTTCAAGTAATGTGAAAACAGACTTCTTGTTCAAAGAAATTCCATACCTTTGGCAATGTTCAAATATTTGTTTTAAATCTCTTAGATGATTACTATGTTTTTTTGGAGTACACTGTTATATCATCCAAGTAGATCACTACTGATTTGTTTACTAAACCCTTGAAGGCTATATCCATAACTCTCTGAAAAGTGGCACCGACATTGATCAGTCCAAATGGCATCTTCTGATAAGCATAAGTGCCCCACTTTGTCATGAATGTAGTTTTCAGCTGGTCATCTGGGTGTACTAAGATTTGATTATAACTTGAGAATCCATCCAAGAAAGACATTAATTCTGAGCCTGCTACTGATTGCAAAATTTGTTCCATAGGGGTAAATGGGAAGTTTTCCTTTTAGCAAGCTTTATTAAGGTTGCGGAAATCTATACATATCCAAATACTCCATTCTTTTTTTCTGACTAAGACAATATTGGAAACCCACCGGGAGTGTCTGATAGGAAAAATAATTTTAGCTTTCAGCAATTTATTCAACTCAGATTTAATTTGACTTTCTAATTATGATGGATCTTCCTCAATTTCCTAGAAAATGCCTAAGCCCTTTCAACTATCAGGGGCAGGTGGGTATAGGAATATTGTCATTACTATATGCATAAAAAAACAATTTGATCAACAACGGAAATATGGTGAAGGGAGCAGATTTCAGAGAATGAATCAGTGTTTTCATTGGCATGTTCAAGGAACATACATGGAATAGAGTGGACACTTGCAAGGATATTCCTTATTAGCTTAAATTAGCTAATTAATAATTTAGAGGGGTTACCTTTGGAATGATAAGTACAGTGATTGCAACGGATCTACTTTACTGACATAAAAAGGAAGATACCAAAATGGAGTGGAGCTGAACATTAAAAGTATGGAAATATAACAGATTGTTAGCAAGAAATTCACTGCAATGGATTTCATTATATTCAATTTACACTACAACAAAAAAGGAAATTTACGCCAGATTTAGCACCAGATTTTAGTGTATTTTTCTCTCCATTGGGATGAGCAGCTTGGCGCTAAATCTGGCTCTATTGTACAATTTTTAAAGCATCCTCTTCTGCACCAAATTTTGCATCATTATTTTATGCCAAATTTTGCATCCTATTTTGCAACATATTTTGCACTAAGATTTGTATTTGGTTTTACAACAGGTTTTACTTCTAGTTTTGTGCCATTTTTTGCATCATTTTTTGCTCCCTGTTTTGTGCCATTCTTTTCTTCTATTTTTGTGTCATAATTTGCGTCGAGTTTTACACCATCTTTTGCATCTAATTTAGTGCCTTTTTTTTGCATTGATTTTGTGCCAGTTTTTGCATCTAGTCTTATGCCATTTTTTGCTTCTAATTTTGTACTTATTTTTACATCTATTTTTGCACCAATTTTTCTGCCTTTTTTCACATCATTTTTTGCATCTAATTTTGCACCATATGTTGAATCTGATTTAGTGCAAAATTTTTCATCCATTTTTGCACCATTTTTTTCATCCACTTTTTCGTTTCATTTGTCTCCCTTTTTTGCATCCTATTTGCAGCTAATTTTGCATCATTTGTTGCATCCAATTTATCATCATTTTTAACAACATTTCTTGCATCCAATTTTGCATCCTTTTGAGCATCTAAAATTTCACCCTATGTTGGACCATGTGTTGCGTCCACCTTTGAATCCCATTTTGTGTCTAATGTTACGTTCAATTTTGAGCCATTTTTTCGTCTACTTTTGCATTTGTTTTTGCACCAAGTTTTGAATCATTTGTTGCACCTCATTTTGCATCCAATGTTGCATCCAAATTTGATCCATTTTTATGCCCATTTTCGCACCATTTTTTCTACATTTGTGTCCAATTTTTCACCATTTTTTATGTCCAATTTTGCATCCTTTTTGGTGTCTAGTTTTGCATCCTTTTTGGCATCCAAATTTGCATCATTTTTTCTGCCACATTTTGTGTCCACATTTGTATCCCATTTTGCACCTAGATTTTAGTTTGAATTTTCATCTAGTTATGCATCATTTTTGGCATCCTTAGTTTCACCCTTTTTTAGTCCCATTTTGCTTCTTGTTTTGTGTCTTTTCTTACATCCTTTGTGCACCCAATTTTGCATCCTAATTTTACACCATTCTTTGCATCCTCATTTTGGTGTCCATTTTTGCATCCTTGTTTGCGCCCAATTTGGTATCTTTTTGTATGCCCTATTTTGTTCCCTTCTTTGTGTCTAGTTTTGCACCCTTTTTAATTCTACTTTAAAACCCTTTTTGTCTCATTGTTTGCATCTTGTTTTGATGGCTAGTTTAACATCCAATTCTACTCCCAATGTTGCATCGATGGTTACATCCACTTTTGGCTTCTTTTTTAGAGTTTTACTTTTACTTCCATTTTACTAATTTTATTACATAGTGAAATATATTACAGTTTCTAAATATCATTTTGTTGTAGGATTTAATGCACAGTTAGATGAACATAAAACCCTTTCAGTTTATCCCAGAAACCTAAGATAGACTGATTAAGAGAAAGATTGTTCTAAGGCTCAGGATTCTTAGTAGATCAAGATGTAGAGTATAGATTAAGAAAAGAAGAATGAATTCATGTGAGTCCTTGCATGCAGGTCTTGTTGGAGTTTTTAGTGTAGCTGGGAAGTGGTCCTAGATAGCTCCAAATCTTGGTCCTACACACAAGATAGAGAACAAAGAAAACTTCACAACATAATATCTTGATAATTGAAACTATCATAAACCAAAATATTACTGAATAAATAAATATAAACCAAAATGCCATACATTCATTAGTTAAATAGGATAAGTAAAGAAAGAATAGTAGCATATGGAAGGAAGAACAACTAATCTATATTAATAAAGGAGTTGGAGGAAAATTACAACAATCAGATGCAGTTGCAACAACACCTCCCCCAACTCCTATCTCCAAAACCATCCCTCTCAAGATAGATCTCAGCAGTGTGACAATACACGAATTCCCATCATTTCCTCAATGGCCAAGCCTCCAATATATAGGAAAGTGAAGGCTATGAAGATTTTCCAAATTTCTCATTAGTTCAATTTTGGCAAAAGATTTTGGGTGAATAATGTTTCCTCATATAAAAATGGCATTTTCCACTTTTTAGATGCTTTTGTGCTTAGGAAAAAGCTTCCCCATGCTTTATGGCTCTTTCCCACTTTTGTATGCTTTTATAAAAATCTAAATATGAGGATAAAGAAATCACATTCCACCATATGAGTTTCTGAAAGTGAACAAGAGTGTCAAATTCTAGTTAACTTGAGCTTTTTTCCTCGCATTAGAGGAATTTTCATTTTAAAATGTTAACATTGAATTTCCATGTCATAATGTGTAAGCCAATCAAAATACTTTAAAATTTAAAAGACATACAACTGTGACTAGGCAGTGGATTTTTTTTTAATAATAAAACTTACCTAACTTAACTGTGAATGGTGCCCAAGTGACCCAAAACTATATTAAATATTAAAAATAAAATTAATATCTTAATCTATAAAAGTTAGAATATCAAGAATATTTTTAATGAAGGGTAAATCATGGCGTGTTAAATAAATTAATTTAAATGTAAAATATAAATATATGGTTATTTTGATAAAAGTGCATTTATTTGAGTAACTTAAATTTATATTTTAAATTTTCCTTTTAAATTTAAATTTTCTTAAATCTTGTGTTAATAAATTAATTTCAATATAAAATACATGTAAACGATTATTTTTTATAAAAGTGACATTTATTTGTGTAATTTAAATTTAAATTTAAATTTCCTTTAAATTTTGAATTTGTTTTTTTAATTTAAATTTACTTTTTTAATTTAAATTTTATTAAATCTTGTGCTAATATATTAATTTAAATATAAAATACATATACAATTATTTTGATAAATGTGACATTTATTTGGGTAATTTTAGTAAAAGAATAATAAAAATGATATATTAAAAAATTGTCTACATGGCATTATTTTATTAGTTTCTTAATTTTTTCATAGGTGGTTATTTTTTGAGTTGAAAATTCCTCTAATGTGAGAATTTTGGTAACAAAATTTAGATGAAGGGGACAACTTATTATAGACTAGGATACCATGGTCCTCATGGTACATAACTTGTATTATAGGCTTATATATTTTAGGAGAAATGGGTATTTCAACCAATAGCATAGTATTCTCCTCCAAGATGATCAGGTGGTATTTTCATGTATAACACATTTAAGAACATATCACAATTCAAATTCATAACTTAGTATTTCTAAACAAATTTAGGGGTAATTGACAACATTCATAAAAATATAACAGTATCCTCATATATAACAATTCTCCATCAAAAAATCATTAACAGTTTTCAATATACATATATTACTACTAAATCAACATTTATAGCAGATATCATTATTCCAAGGTAAATTCACAACATTACATCCAAAAATAGTAATATCATCATACATAATCATTCTCCATAAAAAAGCATTGACAGGTTTCAACACATATATAAAGTAACAAGATAATACTAATAATATCCTCATCATCTTTAATCAAATCAACTAAGATTCAAATGTGTGATTATCATATCAAAATATTTCATGAACACCATTATTCTAAGGTAAATTCACAACATCCATCAAAAGAGAGTAATCTCATCATACATAATAATTCTCCATCAAAATAATGTTGATAATTTTCAATATATACATAAAATAACAAGATAAAAATGATAATATCATCATCATATTTAATCAAATCAACTAAAATTCAATGTAAGATTACCAAATAAAAATGTTTCATAGATATCATTATGCTAAGGTAAATTCACAACATCCATAAAAAAATAGGAATCTCATCATACACGATACTTCTTCATAAAACAAATTGTAAACAATTTTCAACATATTCATAAGGTAACAAGATAGTACCGATAGTATCATCATCATTATTCAAATAAACTAAAATTCAAATGTATGATTACCATATTAAGACATCCAACTAAATATAAAAAATAATGCATGGCTAGCTAGCACCACGAAAATCATAGTCAATCTCATCCTCATGATCATTTCCATGATCATCATCCTGACCATCCTGATAATATCATCCACATAATCATCACCAATGCCATTTCCATCCTCATCATTATCATCTCTGATATACGATGTAATCTAAACATAGTCTATATCATCATCTTCTTGGTCATTACCTATAGCATTCTAGAAAAAAAATCAATATTACATGTTAGTACTAATTCTATAGCAAAATGCATATTTTTATTACAATGCTAACAATAAAATGAGATAGGACATAATAGCATTTAATAGTACTAAAAATAAAATGAAAATATGGCTTAAGATATATTGGAGATCCAACTAATATTACACTTGTAATTCCATTAAGTAGTAGAAGCATTTTTATTCCATATGAATTAGGTACCCAATTGTTCTTCATATTATATTGTGAATGTTTCTTATGATTTCCATGCAAAATTGGTAAATTAATATATTTAATTGAAGCTTTATTTCAAATTACAATTGTAATTTAGATTAGAAATAGAAGAAATTTTAACAAAAAATGAATTCACATGAAAAAGTAAATTGTTTTTAATGAAAAATAAGTCGCATACAATATGAATGTCACATGAAATATTGAGTTGTTTTTAATGCATGTACTTTTCTCTATAATAAGATGGATCCGTCGTTCGAGAACAAATGCTCACAAATAATTACTGCATTTTATCCATTATCACACTCAATCCATTATACCTAGTGACGACAATGATTCCATTCAAATTGCTTTGAACTCCCTAAATATAATGTAAAAGAGAAAACTCCACGACCACGACCATGAACGCAACCCCCTCCTTTGCCTCGTCCACCATCAAAGACAATGAACTTGGAGTTATGACCACGATAGCAACCCCTCCCTTGCTTTGTGTCCACCATTAGAGGCATTGAACTTGGAATTAAGAGTACTCATGTTTTCTTTGCTCTAATTAATCTCCAAGGAATCAAAACTTGATCAATATATCAAGGACTCCATCAAGGAATAGATATATCATAAGAGAAGCTCAATAGGCTTTGCCAAAAGAGTTTGAAATAACACTTATCTCTGTTTTATGAAATAACTCGAGCGACTGGAATGAATGGTGGGAAACACTTACCAAGGAAAGGAATATTTTTGGTCCGTCCTTATTTCTATTATTATTTTTGCTTCTTAGAATGGAGGGAAGTGTTTAAAAAATTCTAAAAAATATTTTAAATTATATATATATATATATTCTTAAGTTTAGTTTTTTTTTTTTTTTTTTTAATATATATTTAGTTTAGTATTTTTTTTATTTTCTAAAAAAATATATTTAGTTTCTGGTTTTTTTTATAACAAAAAATATATTTTCTTTTTATAAAAATGGATTTTAAACATCCATTCATGCTAAATTTGTGATTTTATGATATAAGTTTAAATTATATATAAAAAGTAACTTAATGCCATGCGTTGCGTCACTGAGATGGGTATTATACATCTCTTCCTTGCTAAGTTATAGAATGTGCTTGGGTTTTCTTAATGCAATAAAATTAATTCTTCTCTTCATTATATCTTGAGATGTTCAACTTGCACTAATAAAACAATAAGGTTAAAATAGTTTTGCCTTTGTCCTTTGTAGATTTCTTTCCCCATTAATCCTTGCCTTAATAGATTAATTGTCTTATGGTGGCCTTGAGTGGTCACTCCCATTAGTTGCATGCTTTTTAGTTTTATGTTAGTGACATTTCTTAGGATTGATAACATGTTATTTAATTTATGAAAATGTGTTATTTTTCATATTATTGTTAAATATTAATATTAAATACGTTGGTTTTGAACATGGTTTAGCAAAAAGTTCCCAAAAAGTTTATAGATTGTAATTTATAGTGTAATGCTTCATTGCTTGATGAAATTGTTTTGAATATTCTTTTTTGAGATTCATTGATTGATGAAATTTTTATGGATATTTTTTTTAGTATATTAACTTGTATGTGATAAAGTCAAAAGTCACATATTTTTGAGATTTTCTTTGGTTAATTTCCCTTAAGGCTTTCAAGTTCACCATTCAGTCCCAGGTTAAGGAAATATAGGAGTCATGAATTGGCATTGTCCAATAACTTAAATCTTGGAACATGTTTTTTTTAGTCACAATATACTTCCTTTCTGTGTAAATTCTCCATGAAAATAGTCTCATGGAACATGGGGGACCTCAATAGTAAAGGAAAACAAATACTCCTAAAATAAAAATGGTACGCAAAGCACCCATCAATAATGTTGATATAAGAAATAAAAATATTAAGTGAGGTTCTATCTCATATAATTAGAAAATGGGGGAGGAATTTCCAAGTAGTAGTGATTGATGATTAGATATACTTGGGTGGAATGGCTATTATTTGGAATGATCAGGACATCAAGGTTACCAATATGTTTACCTCTTTTCACATTATGACAATATAATTTTAGTTAATTGACATTTAGGACTACTACCATGTATCCAATGTCTATGACTCCAATATCACAAATGGAAAACCTCTATTTCTCAATTCTATTTCTAGCACAAGTAATTTATACTCCCCATCTATGTGGATTATCGAGAGTGACTTCAATATTATCAAGTGTCTCGAGGAAAAGAAAGGATGAATCACAATGTTTACCAAGAGATTTTGTAAGATATACCATCAAGGCCCTAAATTAGTATCCATTAAAGTTCTCAAGCAATGAGTCTCCAACCCACACATGTGGATCAATGAGATGTAATACATGTGTGTGTGGTGACTAACTTAATACATTGTTCTAATAACTCCACAAACTGAAGTATTTCATTCTGTCACATGATTGACCGTAGTGTGACATAAGTAAACCAAGAGTAGACATGAAACCCTTAGGCAAGAAAAATTCCCTAGATCCTCAATTAGGTTCTTAAATAATGAAGTGAAAATGAAATGGGAAAAGAGGACTTCATGATTTAACCATCACAAACATATGATCAAGTGTGACTAAGAGTGTATATATTCATATGTTTTCCAAAGAGGGTGTGAATACATGAGTTACCATTCATTGGGCCTTATTTTTCTTTCTTTTGATTTTTCTTATATATAGGACTTAGGGAATAAGGTTTTCATAAGTTTTGAACAACTCATAGATATAATATTTACATAAATTTTCACTTTAACCTTAGAGTTTAGACTTAGATAAATCATTATAGTGTATCTTTAATGATTTTGGCTTTCACTTTTTGATTTTCTTTCATCACAAATGACAAAAGGGGAAATATTTTGCCACAAATCTATGAATTCTCAATCATAAAGGCGCCATGCGATGAAAACAAATTAATGATGTTATTCACTATGAAAATGATGGGTATTCTTGAGAAACGCTTATGCTTGTGGATGTCTCCTCCCTGGTTGAGAGGGAGTGAGCATTGACACCATATTATCCATTTGTCATGTACTATGGCCGAGACTAACAGTCATAAGCCTACTAAAGACACCAAAAGGGAGAATGGTGGATTAGATAAACATCTGGGACCAATATTCTTTGAGAATTTGTGCTTTGACTAGGACTAACCACCATAAGTCAAGTACATTAATACAAGATAAGAATAGTCATGAGGATCGAAATTTCCTGGTGTCAAATATTATGACAGTGGATTAGGAAATGATCATGCAAGGACATGCCTGATGAACATCCTAGTGCAGTAAGTGTCTAAAGAGGTAGTGGTGTCCAAATTTATGCCTGCCAACATTGTGCTATGATCTACAGGAGAGATATAACTTGTTAGTCAAGGCCTTTCTATTTTGACAATGTTGGCTATGATGATGTAAATCATCGTTGATGCTTATCAATCCAAATCCCTTCTTATATGAATATTTCAACTTGAGAGTACATTTTTGTCTCATTATGAATATCTCCCTAGTCTAGAGGGAGTGTCATCATCTTCATTATAATCATCATCACCACCATCAATCTCATCATTGCATTATCGTCATAATCACCATTCATGTCGTCATCATCATCATCATGATTATGGACATTTTCGTCAATTTTTCATAATTATAGGCGTCGTAAGAAATATCATCAACCCAAAAAATATTACGAGTGCTCAAAAAGGGTTGTTAGGACACATGATATATGCAAGAGAAATGACAACTTTATTTTTTAGAGATGATCAATGATCATCATCATAATTACCATTATCATCATCCCCATCATCATAATTAATGTAATTTCTATCATCATTGTTGTCAAGTTCGTCATGAACATCATAATCATCATTCATGCCATTATTGTTGTTGATTATGACCAAGATGAAAATAATGATAATGATGATCAAATGATGATGACTTGGAAGATGACTCTAAAGATAATGATTATGATTATGACCATGACAACATTTAAAAATTGGGAAGATTGTCCAAGGTCATTAGCATCGCCATCATCATTTTCATTATAACCCCCATCATCTCTATCATCATTTTTATTATCATAATAATCACAATTCATGTCATCATCATTGTCATAATTATTGACATTGTCATCAGTTGTTCATAATTGTTAATGTCATAAGAAATATCATTAATGAAAAAAAAAATGTGTTGGAAAATGGATGCAAAAGTTAAAAAAAAAGGGGGGGCAACAATAGACGTAAAATTGGATGAAGAGTGGACACAACATAAGTAGATGCAAAACAAGAGAGAAAAATTGACACAAAAGTGGATGAAAAAGTATATGCAATAGTTGATGCAAACTTGGACACAAAATAGGATGCAAACATGGAAGAAAACATGGGTGTAATAGTAGGCATAAAAATTAGCATGAATTGTTGTGAAATAAATGGGGATACAACAATGAACAAAAAAAAAGAAAAAAAGACACAAACTTGGATGCAAAAAGGAGGAAAATTTGGATTAAAAAATGGATGTAAACATGGACCAAACATGGGTGCAATAGTGGACACAAAATTAGATTCAAAATTGGATGCATTAGAAGTGGATGTAGAAGTAGATGCAAAATGGGATGCAAAAAACATAAAAATTATTTGATGCAAACTTGGACACAAAAGAGGATGCAAATGTGGATGCAAAATTGGAAGAAAATGTGGGTTTCAATGATAGGCACAAGATATGGGACAACAAAAGTGGAGGAGAAAGTGGATGTAATAAAAAACACAAAAAAAAGATTCAAACTTGGATGCAAGATAAGATGCAATAAGGGATGCAAACATGGGTGAAATAGCAGAAACAAAAATTGATGAAAAATATGGATGTAATGGAAGTAGATGCAAAAGAATATACAAAATGAGATGCAAAACCCAACACAAAAGTGGATGCAAAAATAGATGCAATATTTTGATGCAAAAGTGGATGCAAAATTGGAAGCAAACGTGGGTACAACAGTAAGTACAAAACATGGTACAAATAGTGTCACAGCAAAAGTGGATGTAATGATAGATGCAAAAAAAAGAAGCAAATGAAGATGAAAAATAAGATGCAAAAAGAGATGCAAAAGTGGACGTAAACATGGGTGCAACAATGGATGAAAAATATGATGCAAAAGTTGATGCAACAAGATTCGATGCAAAAGTAGATGCAATATGAGACACAAAACATGATGCAAATCTTGATGCAAAGGGGATGCAAAAAATGATGTAAAATGGATGCAAAAAATTATTTAAAAAATGATGCAAAAGAGGATGCAAGAGATGATGAAAAATTTGATGCAAGTGTAGGCGCAAAAAGTGGATGCAATAAATGATACAAAATTTGGTGAAACAAAATTAGGTGCCAAACTTGATGCAAAACATGGTGCAAAGGATGGCACAAAACTTGGCAGAAAACCTGGTGTAAAACTTGGCGTAAAACCTATTGCAAAACCTATTACAATACCTGGTGCTAAACTTGGTGTAAGACTTAGTGAAAAACTCAGTGCAAACTTCGCATCAATTTTTGCACCATATTTGATAAATGGACACAAATAACACAAAAAATGGGCTCTAGACGCAAAAAAGGAAGAAAAAAGGGACGCTAATCACAGGGTTTTGTTTTAGTGTTACTATGAAATGCTAGAACTGTTTCCTCAAGACCGTGGAAACTGCCACAATATTGAATAATACTTCTCTCGTGCTTCCAAAGCATCATTTCATGTAATATTAGTATTTTTTCGAGTGTCGAAAGCAGGTTTCAATTCAAAATCGCAAAGTGTCATCATTATCTTCCTTTCGTTTTGAAGAGAGAATCGTTAGTACTGTCGCTTTCAAAAGATAATTCAGATTTGTACTTAGCATTCTTTTTGTCATTCACACATTAAGAAGGCTGAAAACAAATACATGCATGTGCATTTGCATTTAGACTTCTTGTTGATTTTGATTTAGGACAGTGCATCTAATGTGTTCTCTCTGCTCTAATGTTGAAAGAATCTCATTTCTCTTTCTTTAGTAGCTAGGATTTTCATTGCAAAAAGAATATTAAACAATTGTTTATCATCTTAGATTACATTTTAGGAATTGCATATCTACATCATGTGGTGAACCTGAAAGGAAAACTTCTTAAGAAAGATCAACTATAAAATAAATTCAATGAACATAAAAATGCTTTGGAATAACGCACAACATTTAGAAGTCTAGGCTAGAGACGTATTCCGGCGTCGTAAAGCCTGGTAACTATCACTTTCATTGTAGGTTGGGTGATTCCTCCTCTTTGAGGTGACAAGTGTGACTACAGACTTGTGCTCCCATGTACCGTCAAGTATATATTGGGAGACCATAATAGGCTATATCCTTTATCCTTAGGAAGTCGTGTCTGCTGCCCTATCGATCACAATGCACTGAACCCAACATTTGGGAAGATTGACTGCCGTACCGTAAAAAGTATTCTGCAGTTTTACGATTGGTTTGGTAATCCCTCTGTTTAGATTTCCAGAGTAGTCTCTTTCATTCCTTTTTAGACTCCTTAAAGGAAAAGGTCCATCTGAGCACTTGTCACTTCAGGGTCATTAAAAAACGAAAGCGACTAGAGTCGTCTTTAGCTTTTTGTCGACTCTTAAAAATTGAAAAAGCAAGTTGTGTCAAAATGTCTAAAATTTATTTTAATCAGAATAACGTCACTGTTCCCTCGTTGGTCTTAGGTTGAGAAAAATGGAGTCCACCAACCAAGGATTTCCCCTTGGGGGAAATCCTAGTCCTTTCTCCTCTTGGGGAGATGTTGGTGCACCTCATATGGCCACATTGTCCCTCCCAAGATTGACAATCGGCTTGCACATATGGCTCTTCTTGACCTTTGTCGTTCAAACCCCTACGATTCCTGAGAAATCAAGTCAGCAACTAGATGATACTAGAATCACCCCCCAACCTTCTGCTTCACTTGTTTCTCCCTCCCCTCCTTCCTCTTCGCTTGGTGAAGTTGGTAAAGCTAAAAACCAAGTAACTGAGAAGAAGAAGAAAGGGAAGGAGAAGGAGAAGAAGAAGAAGGAGCCAAAGGCGAAAAGGGGCAACCGTGCATCGTCTAGTGAAAATCCACACACTGCACCGTCCAGACCTAAATCTCCATGTGTCATTTGCAAAGGAGACCACTATCATCGAGATTGTCCTTGCATCCCTCAGATCTTAAGGGATTGGTCTCCTCGTTTGCACAATCCGGTGTCGTCAACCTCTGACGATCATGTTGAGAGTACACTGTCAACTAGTGAAAACGAAGTCTCTGGACAGAAGGGAAAATGTAAATTCCCTTGTAAATTGTGTGAAGGCAATCATGCCATCCACCGTTGTCCCTTCCTGGATGAAGCTAAAAGAGTCTTGGATGACCGTCCTGCTTTACCACTACGGCTTCTTCCTAGGTACAAGAAACTCTTGCCAAATCCATCGCTAGTTGAAAATCTAACTGACACGCCTTTGTGGTTAGTAAAAACATCTATCATTGAAGATAAACCCTTTGAGTCCACACCAGACGAAAGTCAAAAGCTCAAGGTGGCGGTCGACCCGGTCTTGTCTCCGGAAGGTCCGTCTTCAGATGATACAGTCACCGAAGAGAACGAGAACGACACCATTCAAATTATTTTCATAAACATAGACTCTAATGAACATGGGGACAATCTACCCGTTCCTTTACCGCAGGAACGAAGTTCATCAAAGTCATATCAGGCCGTCTATTCGGTCACACCTCCAAGAAACCTAGTCGTTTCCTTCGATTCAAATCTACTAGGCAGACCCCATCTACCATCTAATGTACCATTCTGAATCATTGTACAAGCTTACAGAATGGTCATGGTTGGTACTATCATAGATGAAGGGGCTTCTGTGAGTATCCTTCCTCGACTGCTTGGAAAGCGCTTGGTTCGCCATCGCTTATGCCTGAGATGAGAAATCTGACAGGCTTCGACAAAGGAACCAGTTGACCGTTATGGATCCTTCCAAATGTGCCTATAACTTTGAGAAGGAAAACTATTTATTTGAACATAATGGTAGTCCAAGGACCTTTAAATTATAATCTGCTCCTTGGGCGCAACTATATTTATAGCATGGGAGCCATTGTCTCCTCACTCTTTCGAGTAATGTGTTTCCCGCATGAAGGCAGAATGGTCCATCTCGTAGACCAGCTTTCGTTCCCCGGCTAACACATCGCTAATAGTCAAATACCATCCCTAAATGGTCTTTTCATGCAAGGAATGTCTCATCAATCTCTAGCCCATCCACCTGAAGAACGTGAGTAATTCGGAGGTCGTGACTGAAACCCAGGGGGCATGCACCCTGGTCTACTTCAGCAGGAAAGCTTTGGGTATAGAGTAGGTTTCCGCGAAGGATATGTGACTGGTCCGACACCTGTCTACATAGGAAAATGGGATTAGACTGGATAAGATACCTCCGTTAGAAGGTAGGCCTTTCCTGATAGAACAATTGTTTTGTCTGCAAATTGAAGGGTAACCTAGAAACTCTACTTCACTATACCTAGGGGCATGCAAAATTTTTGCATTCAAGTGAAGAGCGACCATTTATTTTCTTAGTTTGTAGACTCTCAAACCCTTTAAACTCGTAGGATTGGTCATTCCTAGCTTGCATAAAAAAGGATACAGAGCAAAGCTTCAAAAGGTGCAAGCTCCATAAAAATGGAATCTATCGATGGGATGTCCTTATTATATGACTGGCATGAGCAGTTTTTATGTGAAGTTCAAGCTTGTTAAAAATTAAACCTAAGCAATGAGCAAACTTTCCCCCAGAGTTCAAGCTCATTAAAAAATGAACTGATCTTTGGTAAATAACCATTGTGAATGCATTATCATTAGCTTTCTTGAGCCTTGGTCATGTTCTCATCATCACCTCCACTCTGTTTTAGCCGACATACGCCTCCATTTGAGTGTTTACCTTTTTGAGGAACAGTTGCGACGAGTGATTCTGTTAGCCATCCTTGTGACACTGCCATGATTGGAAAATTCCAAACCTTACCTGGAGTTAGCTCCTACCCAAAAATATCACACGTTCCTAAAAAAACGAGTCTCCTTTAAGCTCTTTTTGTCTGACTCGTAAAATATGAAAACATTGCCAAGCAATTGGCCTCTCCATCTCGTTAAAGTTATCAGGAGTGTTATCCCTCCTCTATATTTTAATCTTTTTGGACCCGAGGGATTATTACATAAAAAGATCGAGCGCTTGTCTTGTTCGGCTCGTTAAAACTATCAAAAATTCATCCCTTTCGTATTGTTTTATACTTTTTCAAACTTAAGGGATTGTATGATGAAAAAGATTATTGGAGTTTCCTTTACGTCCCTTTTTAGACTCTCTAAAATTGAAAAGGACCGAGTTATCTTTGTCGTTAAACTCGTTAAAACCAATAGCGACAAACTTGTCATGTAGACAAGAACGAGTTTCACTGTTGCTAGGCTCGTTAAAACATAGCGACGGGTTTACCCGAAGGGAAAATTATAGAACAAGCATGTGTTATCATCCTCAAGCTTGATAAAAATAAAGAGGTACTGGTCAGCAATGACTGGGGAAAAATTGGGAAGAAAACTTGAAGAAACTTTATTGGTAGCAAAGTCGCTCTTGAACATGACACTTTCACTCCATGTCTGAGTTGGGTTGGGTTACTCCATTCACCGGTCATGTTCAAATATTCCAAGAGGAACTTGTGCAATTATCAACACTTGGTTTTCTATATATTCCCTCTCTTTATGTGAATATTTAATTTATTCTAGTCGATGATACCCTGATGGAAAATATGCTCCTTTCAAAGAGAGTCATGGTGAAATCACGATGCTTACACTCTTAACTAGTACCACATACTCTAATCGATTTTGTATTTTCAGTTAACCCTTGTCAACTTAGTCAACTAGAGTAAGGAAAGGGGGGGGGGGGGGGGACTTTAACAAGTATGTCAGAGGTATATATAAATATCTTGTTGGCTTAGGGGGTCCTGACCCAAGTTGAGAGTTAGTTGCACCAACCAACAAATCCCTACACTACTGGCCCTTTCGGCAATAACCCATGTAGCGTAGGCTCTAATCTCACTCAAAGCAGTATGGAGGGATGCAAGAACCAAGTTTCTACACCCATAGACACGTCTGATGTCTTTTAGCGCCTTAGATCTTCCTTCACGCAAATCGATAAGCCCTTAGGGATCGATACTACAACTCTACTAAAACAACCTTCAGACCTCCACAAAGGTCTATGATCAGTCTTTGCGGACTCTTAACAGTTGATTTACCCACTTACATGCATTAGAGAACAATCCTAAATTAGTGTTCGCTAGATCTACTTAATTTATTTAGTAAACATAACATAATTCGTCACTGTCTTCGCGAAAGTACTTAACATGCCTTGCGTACATTTACTAAGACTTATTCAGGAGAATCGTGCATCATTAGATCAATATTTCATAAACACAATATTCATCCACAACATATATTGTAAACATAATAAAATAGAGATAGACAGATATACACAATATTTCTTTAGTAACTTTCTTTATTTATCTTCAATTCAACTTTACAGACTCCAAACTACCCTGCGCGCTCAGCCGCAAGGATCTGCGCACTTAGCTGCAGACTCTACCTAGGCCTTTGCACACTCAACTATAGATCCTTTCTTATCCTATCTGACCCACTTCTTTGTGCTATCACTTTCCTCTTACAGACCCCTTTCATCCAGTATTATGCCTTAGACTCTCTAAGACATAGCTAGTTATATCTATTTACATACAATCCCATGGTCCGTGGACCATGGGTGGGTCTCAAAAGCAACTCAACTTTTAAATAATCAAGGGGCTAAAACCCCTTTGACTCCTAATAATATACGTGCTCTGCATCCATAAATCACAGAGACTTTATATTACTTACAAAAAATACATCAAAATTTGGGTTATTTTAACCCCAAAACTGAATCGAGGGACCCCATCCAATAGGCCCCCAACACGAAAATTGTGACTCGCCCTCGAGTCACCCAGCTGACATTGTGATCTTGTTGTGAAGACCCCCCAACTCCACCTGAATTACTGCAACCTCGTGAGTGCTCTACATAGCTGCCTGCTTGACCTCCTCGACTAACTTATTTGTAGCTAGTCCTTCTGCAGCCAACCTCATTGTCTGTTGCATCGGTTGTAAGCCTTTAAGCTTGTCTTGGATGGTGGTCATTACTTGATAAGCCTCTCCCAACCATCGCTGCAACCTACCCTTAAGAAAGGCCTCCTTCTTCTGTGCTTCTTCCACCTGCACGAGGAGCTGCTTGCCCTCCTGTAATTTAGCTAGGCGTTGCGCTGGTGCGATGGAGTGCATCGTTGCCCTAACTTCATCGTACTTGTGCTTTAGTTCCCTGACCTCTATATTAAGTGTCTACAGGTTAGGATATTCCTACAAATTTGTGACCAACTCCATAGCTTGCTCAAATAAGGTTGTTCAGTCTACAACGATGGAATCTAGAGTGGTCATTCCTTCCTTGATCACGGCTCTGCGCTGCTCCCAGACCTCCGATGGAGTCGTGGGATGCAACTTTAATTGTAGCTCAGTGATTTTCATGTTGAGTTCAAATTGAACTTGGTTAACTTCAGCTTTGGCTTCGCGCACACCAGCAACTAATTTTCTAATCTTCTCTTATGGTTATGCATTGTTAGGGATATGAAGCTTAGGAATCATCCTGCATGCCTCAACAACTGTTGACTCCAATCGTGAACTATGCACCTGAAGCATCTCCTTCTCCTACAAAACCTGCATCTTTTCAGCGAACAATTGTTGATTATTAACTTTGATTTCACTGACAGCACTGAGTGCTCTCTGTTCCCTGGTGGGAAGCTCTTCCATGAATCCCTGTAGTAATGTGTGCAATGAACCCAGTGAGATCGCGGCAAGGTTCAAGCCCATACTTGGGGATTTTTTCAAGGAGGGTGCGTTTTTCCTCAGTATCAGTGCAAACTGAACCTACAGGCAAGGGGAAGACTCGCACATCATGTGGCCATGGAACCATCTTTGCAACTGTTCTTTTACCCCATGCCAAACTGCCTTGTGCGCCGCTCACCTTCTTGACATCTTCTTGGATCTCAATTGCTTGTTGCTACAACTCTCAGAGATACTTCTATAGTCCTCCCAAATTCTGCACGTACTGTTGTTCAAACTGCTATAGTACTTCTATTGCAGTGTCCCTAATTTTATCACCAATCTCATCCAGATCGCTTTCTGTGAGTACCATGGGATCAACTTGGGTTTTCTGATCTTTCTGCTTCTTCCTCGGTCTAGCTTGTTGCTCTAGTTCATGCCTTTTTAGAATGAAGGGAGTGCACTGCCCTTCCTTGCCTCCATTGCCTTGTCTTGTAATCTCTTCTGTTTCTATTTCTGACGAAGGTGACTTGTCACCTTTCTGCGTCTTGCACTGCTCCTGCTCTACCTTCTCCTTGGCAGCGTGTTCCTTCTCAACGCGAGCCTTCTCTGCAATATCCTTCTTTTTCTATGCATCCAGGTTATGTGCAGCCTACTTAGTTGCCTCCTTCCTTTTCTTCACGGCAGCACTCTTCGCACTCGTGCTTGGCCCAACAGCTAGATCTGAAGGGACGTGCCACTCTACTAGCCATCATGCCACTGCCTCCTACACATCGGTCTTCGTCACCAAATATGGCAAGTCATCCCACTTCTGTGCTGGATCCTTCTGTTCCTGGATATACACCCTATGGAAGTTAGCCTTGAAGGTTGTGTAGGATGACAACTGAGTTTACAAGGTTGGGGACAACCTTGGATGATGGTTAATTTCAATGCTGAGACTTGATTCCATCAAGACCCAATTTTTTTTGTTCTTTGTGATTTGTGTGGGGTCCTTTGTAGCCCATAAGGAGGCGAACTATGCTGCCTCCGGCAATCCTTCATCCAGTAGAGGAAACTGGCTATCCTACGGCATATCCCATGCAACTAACACAATAGACAATAGTAACCAAGCATAATGAAATGGATTGGTTTCATCATGGGCCTCATCGCAATTTTCCAGGAACTCTTGACAGAGATACTTGGACCAGTTGAATTGCACACCCTTCACAGATTATGCAAATAGGGACACTACAGGCACCAAAACTTCATCAGCACATCACTTCCTCATCACCTTTCCTGCCAATATCTGTGCATCTAATTGAACTGCAGGGTTGGAGATAGATAGAATTGAGTACCTACAAAACTTCTTTACTAGTTTGTAATCTTTCTTCATTCACTCTACAAGCTCCTTCTCTCTCGCCTTTCCACTCCTTGGCTGGGTTTAGACCTTCATATGGCAGGTTTGTAATCCTGTGAATGAGCATATCTATGATGGGAATGGGCCCTCCTAGCCATAGGCACCCATCGTGCACCAATGTAAGCAGTTAGCATATGCAAATTGTATTAATGAGGGTGCGGTGGTAATGTGGTACCCATAGCAAGTTGAGCAATCCTGATTGCTTGACACCAAGCCAATTCATTAGACATTTCAAAAAATACAATATGGAATAGCTTAACCATCAATCTACTCAATAAGTCATCCTTGACAATCAATAAAAAAACAACACTAAAAAATGCCAAAACTCTTTCTGCGACAAATCAACTCTCAGCACACTGCATCAAATCAACTCTCAAATCCACTGATCCTTTACATGCCCGATACCATAGACTTTATGAGAGTTTTGATATCCTTACACTTAGTCATTGGAGGATCTCCCTCAAGTCTCAGGGATTCAATGTGGCATTCCCACCATGTAATGGTATGGCCCTATAATTTTAGACATGCAAATGAATTTTTATGTTATTCTTCTATGTGTTGAACACTAAAATGAACCTCTAAATATTGTAACCAGTGATTTCACTTCAAAGCGTCAATCTCACCTTGATATGACTTGATGTTAACCTTCGATTCCATCTTGAACAAGGACTATGAATGCTTCACGACACTTGAACTAAATTTTTCCTTTTTAGGTTCTTTCTTACGCTCCCTCTTTGGTTCTTCTCGATCCCTTAATCTCCCATCTAATATAACCTTTCCATTATAACCTCTATATTATTCGAATAGCTTGAGCTTATTTGTTAGGGCCACCATGAAGATGTTCAAATCAGTGTTTTTATTTGTGACTTGCGCTCCTAGCCGTGCAAACATTTCCTTTGTTAGATCTTGAAGGTTATTAATAGATTCATTAGCCATGGCTGAGGTTTTATAACTTTCAGCTTAATCAAGAATAGATCTCCATATGAATGCTCATAATATGCCCAAAGAAACCTGATCTAATACCAATATTATCCATTGTAGAACTTCCATTTAGAAATTACAAAACATTAATTTCGAGACATTACTTTGGTATTTGACAACAGTAGCTATGAATTTATATACTTTAATACATTATCATTGTAAATTTGTATTTGAGGTTGTGATTGGGTCTCTTGATTTATTTATGAGAGTAATTTATAATGATTTGTCTTCTAAGGACAAAAAGCTATTAATAAAGGCTCTAATTTTTTTTTGTTTTTTAGTTGTAATGAGCCAAGTGAATGTATAAAAGAAAAAATTAATGTTTTTTTTTTTATAAAAACTTACTTTAATTTAAAGCATATTTCTAATCATTATGTCAATCTTCCCCTAGTAAAATTAACTCCTACTCACTTGAATTTTGTTAATAAACATTTTTTATTGATTTTATATTTCATTCTAAATTAGTATAAAAATTGAAAAAAATAAAAATAAAATAAATATTAAATATATCTACATAATTTTATCCTGGTAAATATTAATTTAATTAAATATTTTTTAAATTTTATAATCTTTATGTTAACATTATAAATTGTCATTTTTTTGGATAGATATTATAATACTTATTGTATTGTCAATTTAAACGGGATATTATAATAAACCTTATTTTTATTGATTTTATATTCATTTTAAATTAGTAAAAAAATTATAAAAATAGAAATAAAACAAATATTAAATATAATTATATATTTTAGTTTTTAAAATATTAATTTAATTAAATATTTTATAATTTTTATATTAACATTAAATAGGGTCAATTTTTAAAGAGACGTATTATAATAGTTGTCGTATTGTCGATTTAAACTAGATATTGATGATGATGATTAACGTCCACTAAGACCATTGTGGTCTATCGGACTTCAAGAAAAGAGAGTCTAAATGTCATTCTTCAAAATCGTGTTTTTGTGATCAAAGAGTGGGGAAAGAAGCATTACAAGATCACTATAGTTGGGTTGGATTAATAAGTCAAGAAGATTAGACGTGTGATTGACGATAGGAAATTGAGAGCGGACATGGGCAAGAGTCAAGCAGTCTAAAAGGAAGTGTTTTTCATCTCCTTCCTTCTTAATATCACAAATATGACAAATTATATCGTCCCAAAGAATCTTGGGAGTAGACCACTCCCCGGTCTCACTCCGAAGCTCATGAGAGTTAGTTTTGATCCTAGTGATGTTCATTTTCTTCTTAGTGCTAGTCAACATAGAGAGGTAGTTCTGGTTATTGAGGGTGGGGTTAATCACCTCCTTATAGTACCTTAGCTTCCTTTTACCCTCCATCTCCTTAGCATCCCACATCTTGTCCTTAGCACTTGAGGTAATAATATCTTTAATATTTTCCTTGCTTCCCATGATGATATTGTCCTCAAGTAGATTTTCTTTAAAAGGAATATGACTTTTGCATGCAGGAAAAATATCACTATTGTGTTGGAGTTCCTTGAAAAAAGATATGCATTTGGTTTCTTGGAAAAGAAACATGTGTGTGTGCTTATGTATATATTTATTTTGCTATTCTTTTGAAATAATTCTTGCATGTGAATCTTTCGAGTAGAAGACATGAATACATATCATATCTTGAAAGGGAAATAAGTTGAATTAGTTTTCTCTTGAAAAACATACTTTTGCAAAAGAGCATGTATTGAATATTAAGCTTTCCCTTGGAGAAGAACATGTAGCTGTATGCTAGTGTCATAGCTATTATGTCAATTCCTTTTGGAAGTATAATACCTATAATGATAGTTCCCTTGGATAAGGTTATGGTTCCATGCTAAAATAATAGCTATTATGGGAAATATTATGTATTCACATAGTGTATTTCTATGCAAGAATAATAGTCGTAGTGCTAATTCCTTGCAAAGGGGTATATGTTTAATTTTGATAGATTCCTTGGGGAAGAGATATGTATTGCATGTATAAGGAATACTCAAATTGTGATAGGATTCCTGAAAAGAAAGATTTTCTTTACATGCACGAAAATAGAACTATTGTGTTAGATCTTTTAAAGAGAAACATGAATTTGTAGAACTATTGTGTTAGATCTTTTAAACAGAAACATGGATTTGTGTGCAGAAAAGAATAATTATTATGTTAGATCCTGGAAAGGAAAACAAGTAATTACATGCAATAAATGCACTATATTTCCTTTGTAAAATACATATATCTGCATGCAAGAAATAATGACTAACACATTAGTTTTCTTTTAGAACAACGCATGTCTTTGTGCATACAATAGACTTCGTAAATAGCTATATCTTGGGAAGTATGGTTTTCGAAAAGGGAATTGCATTTGCATACACGATAATGATGTTTATCATGTTACCTTTCCCTTAGAAGGGGGCATGTATTTTTATATATTATAATAATATATGTTGTATTGGAAAGATTACTCAGTTACATGCATAAAGAAGAAGCTAAGGTACTAGCTCTCTTCGAATAAGTTTTTATCACTTTCCACGTCCCTCTCATACTCTATTTAGCATTAAAAAATATAATTTAAACAACTAAAAATAACATTGTATTTTGCACTCTAAAGAAGCTTGCATGTGAAGAAATTTGATTCCTTTCAGCTCATGTTAGATCCATACTTAATCCCTCTTAGCTCATGTTAGATCCATACTTAAGATGGATCTATGTTGGTTATATTCACATTACACATGGTCAATTTTTAAAGAAAGATATTATAATAGTCGTTATATTGTTAATTTAAATGAAATATTATAATAGTAAGTGTAAATTGTTTTTATTTATTTATTTTTAAACAGTGGCAAAAATAATCCTCACAGAGGAAAATGAAAGTCAAAGGATGCTCCTAGAAGTAGTCTCATTACATAGATCTCTTCATTATGAATCTAACATAATTTGAATGGGCGAAAACGGACTTCAGATGAAGAAGATATTGTAAAAAGAAATTTGCCCATTGTCCTTTGAGGAGGCAATTTCTTATAAAAGGGACTTAGAGGCTCCTTAAGGAAATTGCATCAGAGAAGAGCCAAGAAGTGTGTTTGAACCTTGGGTCGTTGCAACTTGTGATTGCAATTAAAGAAATCTGCAATCGGGTGATCGGTGGAGCAAAGCGCCAAACCCCTACGCCAATGCAGCTTTGATATGCGATCGTCGATATCGGTGATCAACGATCGGCAATCGGCGATTGAGATCGTGACAATACAAAGGAATGTTTATATATGTGATTGCAAAATGCGATACATCGACAAAGCGATTTTCATATCGGCGATTAGACGATTGGGCGATCAAAGGAGCAGAGACATAGACCCATGCCAATGCGATATGCGATGTGCGATATCGGCGATCGGAGCAGTCGGAGATCGGAGATCAGGGAATGCAAAGGACTGGGAAGCACCAGATCCATGCAATGTGTGATTGAAATATGCGATCAAGGCATGGACCCAATAAGGTTATGGACACGATTTCATAATATTTGAAATTCGACCTTTGCGGATTTTCTTTGTATTTCCTGTGTATTTGGGTTTTTGGCCTACGCAAAGCGATTGCGATATGCGATAAGAACCGGACCCGAAAGGGATTATAAGTGCGATTGCATATTATTTGAAGTCCAGATGAGTCGTTTCGCTCATGTTTTCCTATGTAAATCTGAATACCTCTATGTATTGGAAATATGGTCATTTTCGGGAATTTGCCCAAGAGAAAGGCCGCCTGTGTATTTTCTTTGTAACTATCCCTATTCTAAAATCATTGTGCCATGCTGTAAGTGGGCATTTTGTAACAAATGCATTTTTAAACAATTATGCGTTTGTAACAGGAATGCGTTATACCCAGAGCCACAGAGCCAGATGGTCAGACGCAAAGCCATAGAGCCAGAGAGCCAGAGGGCTAGTCGAAGAGACAGGGAGCAGAGGAGCCGTAGAGCTACAAAGGAATGATTGCACAGAGATGAATGGCAGAGGAGCCACAAATTCGAAGGATTCTTCAAAGGCTAGAGAGCCAAGTGAAGAAGTTAAGCCTCCCTTTAGAAGTTTCCTTGAGAGGGCAAGTTTCCCTTTAGGGATCTCACAGATGGGAAAAGAGCCACAACGCAAAGAGCACAATTGACAGGATTCACTTGGAGGCTGAGTGAAGCACTAATAACACAAAGAGTGAGAGCCAAGAGCTATAATGAGAACCAGAGCCGAGAGCCAGAGCTAGAGCCAGAGCCAGAGCAGAGAGCCAGAGCTAGAGCCAATGCCAGAGCTAGAGCCAGAGCCAAGAGCCAGAGCCAAGAGCTGAGAGCCAGAGAGCGAAATAGCCAGGGATAAAAATGGTTTTCTATGTCCATTGGTATGCAGCTGTAAACCCTTGGAGTTGAGCATGGAACTTGTAAAAGAAACATTACCATAATCCCAAAGAGTCTAATCGAGTTGATTAGAGCTCAAGGAGATGTAGCCCAAGAGGTTTTGGTGAACTCCATATTATATTGCTGTTATGTGTGATTGCTTATTGCTGCATTGCATTTGTTGTTATATGTTTTATATCAGTTCAAGAAAATAAACTTAAAGCACTTAACAGTGAAAGGCAAACATAAGCATACACCTATTTCAAGTACCCTTAATTCCGCAAATTTATCAATCATAAGCGTAGATCTTGGAAATTGTTTAATCTTTGGAGTGGGAGAGGTTCTTGTAAGTTACAAAGAAGCCTTTAGTGCCCCATTTCAGATTACGTGGTATCAGAGCTTGGAAATATCACTACCTTAGGTCAGGTAGTTATATCAAAGCAAAGTTATACCAGAGCAGGTTGTATCATGATGCAGGTGGTACCAGATCAGAATGCTTGATTGACAGAGCATTCTATATGTTTATTTGACTTGAAAGGTGTTTAAACAGTCAAGGATTGATTGTTTGATTGTTTGTAAACTGACTGTTGTTTCAGTTTGCAAAGGTTTAGGAAAGCTACTGATAGCTAAGTCCAGGAGAGGACAAGAAGGAGGAAGGACTGAAGGCATTCTTCTTATCCCAAAGGACCTCAAAGCAATCCTTGAAGCACAAGAGGTTTGTTGCAAAAGGTTGCTTGAATAACCTCTTTGTTAATCTCGTTTTAAGTTCTTTTAATGATGACTTCTACAAGTGAGTCCTCAAATTCCTCCTTCATCATAAGATTCTGTGGTAAAGACATGAAGCAAGACTTGTTCACCATGATGGATATGGTGAGAGAAATGTATGATGATGGAAGGAAGAGCATCATACTACGAGAGTAGTTGAATTCCATGAAGGAAGAGAAGAAGTTTCTTTCTGAAAAATTGCAGGAAATGGAGAGCCAACTTCATATTGCAACTATGAACCTGGAAAGGATGCATGAGTTGGAGACACAACTCGTTGTTGCCAAAGAAGCCTTATTCAAGTATCAGCTTGACGAAGAGGAAAACAATTCCAGTTTGTCTTCAAATTCCTCTAAGAATGTTTATGTTGATTCTTTTGAAAAACATACTAGAGGCATAGGTTCCAAGTTAATGTCCAAGATGGGCTATGAAGGAAAAGGCTTGGGCAAACATGCACAAGGTATTGTTGAGCCAATAACGGTTGAGGAAAGGCTTAAGTATTTGGGTCTTGGATATGGACAGTATTATGGAGAAAGTTCCAACCCTGTCATGAAGACAATTGAAATAGTTCCAAGAAGGAGTTTCGTTGCAGGTCTTCTACCTCAAGAGTGTAAAGATTGTATTTTTTGGGAATGCAATAGTTTGAAACATACTTTGCAAGACAAAGGTGTTCATAAGCATGCACTTGAACCAGAGAGTTATGGAAACTCTGAAACCATTGAAGAGTTTGATGGTGTTCCAAAGGGAGCTACTTCTTCATTCAATTCACCTCCTCATGAAGGTAATAAAGGTGAAAAGGAAGGGTATAAATCTGGTTCTAATCATCTTCCTCTTGGTTATGTAAAGCATGATAAATTTCCACATAGGCAATGGAAAAGAATTGCATGCTTCTTTTGTGGTTTGGATAACCATAGTGTTTCTAGATGTTGGAAGAGAATGGCCACATACAAGTAACTTTTGAAGGAAAAGAAGCAAGAAGCCAAAGGTCCACTGGACAAGGCAAATCATGCTGACAAGAAGATGCACATGTGTTGCACTTCTTGCCATAAGCAAGGACACATTGCTGAAAAGTGTTGGATTTTGAATCCAACAATGCTTCCACGAAACTTGAAGAAGGTGGAAAGAAAGAATGGAAGGAATGGAAAGGAAGATTCCATAAATGATGTGTTTCAGGATAATTCACATGTTGCTATTGATGTGCAGACAAAGGAAGGACCTTTGAAATGGATTGGTTAGAAATGGTTAGATTTCTTATCTAATTAAAGTTGCATATATTTTGATGTGAAAAGAAATGTATCACATTTATTTTCATTTCTTTGCTAATAAAATGCAAGTTGCAGGGTTTTACCAAAAAGGTGAATGGAAAGGTTGAGTAGGAGGTTCTCTTTATTGCTACAACATTATATTCATTCCAGCTTAGAAAGTACAATGTACTTAAGCAAAAATTTGAAGGTGAAATGCATGCATAAGCGTGATATGCATGAACACAAGGATGTTGATGATTTCCTTGTATTTGAACATGTATGTGTGATTAACTTGAAGATTTAATTACTTTGTTGTAAACATGCATGTAATGTAATGTCAACTTGGAAAAGGTTGATTTGGTCTCCAAGATGGAGATAATGAAGAAGTGTTTCATCTCTGAAAAAGAATCCTAAAGTTCTTTTTTCTACATGCTTGACTTGAAGGGTCAATTTTTTTAAGGGCATGTTTTGTTGGCTTGTTATCTAGTCAATCATTTGTATGCAGATATAAAGACATGGAGGTAGTTCACAAGATGTGAAATCTATTTCTTTTGTTGAAGCAGGAGTTTAGGCCATCTAGTTTTGTCTGTAATTCTATTGTTCTTGACAAGATGTCAATAGAACATTTTTTAAACAGATAAAAATGTAATTTTTTGTGAAGAAGATGTAACTTCAAATTTGTTTGAGCCAACTTGGATCAATGATCCAAGAAGAGAGGTTCAAACTACCTTCTGTAAACCTTCTCAGTAGGAGTTCTGCATGAAATCAAGGAGGACAATCTTAATAGGAGGAAGAAAGTTCTTTCCAGGAGAACAAGCACATCCAGGAAGGAAGTGTTCAAAGGCTTTGGATTAGAGGCACTATGCAAGGCAAGTGTATGGAGGCTGAAAGAAGAGGGTGGCATACTCTCATCTACTGTTTAGATCAATATATCAGTGTTTTGGAGTCCAAAAGTTTTTTTAGAGGGAAGGCATGATCCAAAATGGATCTAACATAGACTCTTAAGTCTAAAAATATTCCTCATAGAGGAAAATGAAAGTCAAAGTATACTCATGGAAGTAGTCTCATTACATAGATCTCTTCATTCTAAATCTAACGCAATTTGAATGGGAGAAAACGGACTTCAGATGAAAAAGATATTGTAAAAAGAAATTTTCCCATTGTCCTTTGAAAATGAGGCAATTTCTTATAAAAGGGACTTAAAGGCTCCTTAAGAAAATCACATCGGAGAAGAGCCAAGTTGTGTGTTTGGACCTTGGGCCATTGCAACTTGCGACTGTGATTAAAGTAATCGGTGATCAGGCGATCGGTGGAGCAAAGCACCAGACCCCTGCACCAATGCAGTTGTGATATGCGATCATCGATATCAGCGATCGGGATCATGACAATACAAAGGGCCATTTATATATGCAATTGCAACATGTGATACGCTGAAAAAGTGATTATGATGTCGGCAATCGAGCGATCAGGCGATCAGAGGAGCAGAGACATAGACCCACGTCGATGCGATATGCGATATCAGCGATCGAAGCAGTCAGAGATCAGAGATTGGGGAATGCAAAGGATTGGGAAGCACCAGATCCATGCGAAGTGCGATTGCAATATGTGATCAAGGCGTGAACCCGATAAGGTTATGGATGCGATTTCATAATATTTGAAATTTGGCCTTTGCGGATTTTCTTTGTATTTCCCGTGTTTTTGGGTTTTTGGCCTACGCAATGCGATTGCAATATGTGATAAGGAGCCGGACCCGAAAGGGATTATAAGTGTGATTGCATATCATTTGAAGTCCAGATAAGTCGTTTTGCTCATGTTTTCCTATGTAAATCTGAATACCTCTATGTATTGGAAATATGGTCGTTTTTGGGAATTTGCCAAAAAGAAAGGCCACCTATGTATATTTTCTTTTAACTTTCCCTGTTCTAAAATCATTATGCCACGCTGTAAGCGGGCATTTTGTAACAAATGATACATTTTGAAACAATGATGTGTTTGTCACAGGAATGTGTTATACACAGAGCCACAAAGCTAGATGCCCAGACACATAGCCAAGGAGCCAAAGAGCCAGAGGGCCAATCGAAGAGACAAGGAGCGGAGGAGCCACAAAGGAATGATTGCACAGAGAGGAACGGCAAAGGAGCCATAGAGTCGAAGGATTCTTCAAAGGCCAGAGAGCCAAGCGAAGAAGTTAAGCCTCCCTTTAGAATTTTCCATGATAGAGCATGTTTCCCTTCAGGGAGCTCACAGCTGGGCAAAGAGCCACAATGCAAAGAGCACAATTGACAGGGTTCGCTTGGAGGCTGAGAGAAACACTGATAACACAAAGAGCGAGAGCCAAGAACCAGAGCTAAGATGATCCAGGGGGATATTGGTGGCCACCTGCCAAGTCCACCTGGACCCCCACCATTGTTTCTCTCAGCATTTTCAGTTTCCTTAATTGTAGCACAACTTACTATTTTTAGCAGTTTTTCGGGTCCTAAACTTCTGGAGCCGTTTTGAGGCCCTAAACGACGTTTTTTGGGAAATCTGGGGGAAACATGGGTCCATGGACCGATGTTGCCCTTCCCAAAGTGATAGTGCTCAGATAGATGTTTCTAACGAGCTATTGTACGCGTCAAACGGAGATCGTATGCCAAAGTTACAACCTCGGGAAGTTGATGTACCAATTTACCCAAACGAGGCCCACAGTTTGGTGTTTCATCTCCTAGGGTTAGGTTTTGGAATGTTAAGCGTTTTCCATTGTTTCTCAACAATAAATGGGCCTTCGAGCCTCATTGTAACACAGTTCAGAGGCATGTAGCCACCACATCTCTTCTCAGAGATAAGCTACCATTGCCCTAGCTGGTTTATTTCCATTTCTGGTTGTAAGCATATTTCAGTATTTTCCATTAATGAAATGAAGTATTATTTCCACTGCATCTTTGTGTATATGGTTATCTCTATAGTTTGTTGCATTCCTGTTTAAATCCGGATCAGTGGTATCAGGGCGGTTTGCTTTTTCTCTGTTTTTCTTTGCATGTCCCCAACAAGGTCGGGATATAAGGAGTTAGGGTTTGAACCGGTCGAACCTTTGCAAGACCAGCCTCGCAAATCCCGACGGCCTCCCATGGCGGATAAGAAGAAAGACGATGGGGCAGGAGATCCCATCAAAATCTTGCTCAAAGAAGCCCTCGAGCGACAACGGAACGCGATGATGGACAGCTTTGCCCAGATCCTTCAGCGGCTACCCAGAAGCGACGCATCGGCTTCCAGCAGCTACTCTGGAAACGCCACGCCCTTTAAGGTACAAGTTAATTTTGAAATCCCCATATTCGAGGGTAAGATAGACACAGATGCTGTAGATAAATGGTTAAATCTGCTAGAGGGTTATTTTTCTGTTCATGAATTTTCGAGTCGGGAAAAGATTGTTTTCGCTCTTCTCAAAGCAGCCCCCACGTCAAGGACTGGTGGGAAACCTACTGCGAGTAGAAGGATGAAATAACTGGCTCACTATTTTCAGCCGCACCCACTTGGAATTCATTCTGGGATGCCATCAAGGAGCAGTACTACCCTGTCGGAAGCTATGAGGATGAATACATAAAGTGGACCACGCTGCGGCAGGGAAGGGACCAAGACGTGCCGGAGTTCACCAATCTTTTCCATACCCTTCGCACAAAGTTGAGTATCAAGGATTCGGAGCAACATTTGATACTCAAATACCGTGGCTGCCTGCACAAGTACATCCAAGAAGAAATACAATTCCTGAACATCTCCTCGCTCGGCACAACATACCGATATGCCGTCAAGGTTGAGAAAAAGTTTAAACAAAAGAAGCGAGACTTTGGATCTGCGAATCCAAAGCAGGGCAAAGGTGCCCGTAAACCACAAAACAAAGGACAAAGCCAAGGCGGGACAGCCCAAGACAACCCACCGAAGCTGCAAGCAAAGAACAGTGCCGCGAAGCCGAAAAAGGACACTGGAAAATGGTGTGAGTTCCATAAGAGCTCCACTCACAACACAAGTGAGTGTCGGGCCAAGCAGTCACTGGTGGCTGAGCTAAAGGTTTCAGAATCAGATGCATGTTCCGACTCTGAGTCAGAACCCGATAAGGGGAATGACAAAGGGAAGCAGATCATTGATGCGGATCCCAATGCCACTGTTGCTACCGCCAAGATCCAGAAAAATGAACCCGAAGATCCAGAGGAGGAGGATCGTCTCTTCCACTCCCAGATGTGGGTAAAGGGCTCCCCGACACAGTTCATTGTTGATAGTGGGAGTCAAAAGAACCTCATTTCGGCAGAGGTCATGAAGCGGTTGGGCTTACCGACCACAGCACATCCACAACCATACACCATTGGGTGGCTTCACCAAAGACGAGATCTTCGCGTGAGCCAGCAGTGTCGTCTTTCATACAACATCAAGCCCTTCACGGATGAGGTATGGTGTGACATTGCTCCCCTTGAAGTTTGTGATGTATTATTAGGACAGCCATACTTGTGGAAGTGACATGCTGTGTATGAATCAAGGCCCCGTGCTGTTATTATTACATTGGGAAATAAGTTGTACAAGATACCAGAGGTAGCACCACCTACCGCCATCTCTTTGATTACTGTAAGACAATGCAGTAAGATCATTTCCAAAACTAGGAAATTTGTTTTCCTGATGATACGCCCTCAAAGAAAGAAGAAGACGGTGGTCGCGGCCTCTAGACGGGGTCCCTCTGCACGACAACTACAGATGGACAAGGTTGTGGAGGAGTACGAGGACATCTTCACCTCCCCTGCAGGGGTTCCTCTGCACTGTCAGGTCAAGCACTCCATCGATCTGACCCCAGGTGTGCCGCTACCCAATGGACCAATTTATCGGCACTCCATTCTGGAGAACAATGAAATCAAGAGGCAGATTCAAGAGCTCCTACAGAAAGGTCACATCCGTCCGAGTTCATCACCTTGTGGGAGCCCGATCGTGTTGGTACAGAAGAAGGATGGGACGTGGAGACTCTGTATTGACTATCGGGCGCTGAACAAGATCACTGTCCATAATAGGTGCCCGATCTCGCGAATTGATGACCTCCTGGACCAACTAAAGGGGGCAAAATATTTCAGCAAGATTGATCTGAAGTCAGGATATCACTAGGTACCAATCGAACCCTCTGATGTGTGGAAGACTGCCTTCAAATCCAAGGAGGGCCTTTTCGAATGGTTGGTTATGCCTTTCGGATTGACGAATGCTCCTGCAACCTTCATGAGGCTAATGGATGACATCTTGCGGCCATTCACCAACTCCTTTGTAGTAGTATACTTGGATGACATTCTGATCTTCAGCCAGAGTTGGGAAGAGCACCTCCACCACATCCGACAGGTTCTCCAAACATTGCGGCAACACAAGCTATGTGCCAATTTGGAGAAATGCACTTTTGGCATGACCCAGGTTCAGTATCTGGGATACATCATTGATGAACAGGGGTGCATGTCGATCCAGCCAAGATCCAAGTCATTTGGGATTGGCCATCTCCAACCACTCTAACAGAGCTCCGCAGCTTTCTAGGTCTTGCCAACTTCTACCGCAGGTTCGTGTTGGGGTTTTCTCATATTACTTGACCCTTGAGTCAAGTCACCAAGGAAGGGGCGAAAGAAAAATTCTTTTGGTTTGAATCTCAACAGAAGGCATTCATGGAGTTGAAGGATCGCCTATGCATGGCACCAGTGCTCGCGTTACCAGATTTACAACAACCATTTGAGGTCGAGACAGATGCCTCTGACTATGCTATTGGGGCAGTCCTTACTCAACATGGACATCCAGTGGCATATCACAGTGAAACACTTTCAGACACAGTCCGGAAGTACCCCACTTATGATAAAGAGATGTATTCCATTGTACAGGCCTGCCGAAAATGGAAGCATTACATTTTGGGGAAGGAAACGGTCATCCACACAAACCACCGGCCCCTGCAGTTCATACAGACCCAAGGGAAATTGCAAAATGATCGCCATCAGAAGTGGTCTACATACCTGCAACAGTTCCACTTGAATATCAAGTATAAGAAGGGCAGCACCAATAACGTTGCAGATTGCGTCAGTGGACCACCGATCATGGCGTTAACCACCATGCTCAACTCTTGTGGGCACGAGACTTCTGATTGGCCACTTCTCTAAAAAAGCGACCCAGAATTCGGCCACACATACCAGACACTCTTGGAGGGTCGGCATGTTCCAGATTTTCACCTCCAGGATGCCTTGTTATGCCACCTGGGTCACCTTTGTGTTCCTTCAAGCGAGCGTGCCAAGATGATTTGGGAAGCACACTACAGTCGGACTGCTGGGCATTTCGGGGTCGAGAAAACAGTGGCAGTACTGCAAAACTATTTCTATTGGCCGAATCTTCGACATGATGTTGGGAAGTACATCAGATCATGTACTGCCTGTGCCATTGCCAAACCGATCATTAAGAAGCACGGCCTCTATACCCCGTTGCCTACCCCTAGTCGACCTTGGGAATCCATCTCCATGGATTACATGTCAGGCCTTCCTTCCACTAAGCATGGAAATGACTGTGTTTTTGTGGTCATCGACAGGTTCTCGAAGATGGCCATTATGGCGGCCTGCAAGAAGAATATCACAGCAGAAGCCACTGCTAAACTCTTCTTTGAACAAGTGTGGGTGCACTTTGGGATCCCATAGTCTATCATCTCAGATCGGGACAGTCGGTTTCTCAGCACATTTTGGTCCAGTCTTTGGTCAATGCTGGACACCAAACTCACGAAGTCCACAACCTTCCATCCTCAAACTGATGGCCAGACATAGGTTGTCAATAGGATGATTGTGCACATTCTGCGCATGTATAACTCAAAGCATCCATGCACATGGGACGAGAGCCTCCCCTATGTTCAGCACAGCTACAACCGAGCTCTTCACAGCTCCACTGGCCATAGCCCTTTTCAGGTGGGTTTGGGATTCCAGCCACTATGCCCCATTGATGTGGCCATGCCACTTGCAGCTACTCACATAAATTCAGCTCATATCCAGTCCGAAACAGATAAGGCCACCAGCGTCATTGAGCGCATCCAACATATTCGCCAGTAGGTCCATGACATTCTGGAGAAATCAAATGCCAAGTACAAGCAGTGACATGATCAACATCGGGTGCCACACAAGTTTCAGGTGGGCGACAAAGTCTGGTTGCATTTGCAAAAGGAACGCCTTATTGGAGCCTATCGGAAACTGAGACCACTCCGATATGGTCCTTACACCATTACTAAGGCTATGGGATACAATGCATTTGAGCTCAGCATTCCCCCATTCCTTGGCCTACACCCAATGTTCAATGTGGATCGCCTTCGGCCATACTTTCCACCACTGCTAGACACATCCGACATTGCAGAACAGCTCACACCCACAGAATTAAATCCAGATTGCATGGAACAAGATGCAACTGATCGGATCATGGACACACAGATCAAGAACACTCGCCAACAAAATATCCAACTATATCGAGTTGTCAAAGCAGGCCAACTCCTTCAGCAGGGCAAGTGGCTCACCAGGGAACAAGTTCAGCAAAAGTTTCCTCATCTCATGGAGGAACTCAACGCAATGGGGACCATTGCTTCCTAAGGGGGGAGGAATGATCCAGGGGGATATTGGTGGCCACCTGCCAAGTCCACCTAGACCCCCACCATTGTTTCTCTCAGCATTTTCAGTTTCCTTAATTGTAGCACAACTTACTATTTTTAGCAGTTTTTCGGGTCCTGAACTTCTGGAGCCGTTTTGAGGTCCTAAACGACGTTTTTTTGGAAATCTGGGGACAACATGAGTCCATGGACTGATGTTGCCCTTCCCAAAGTGGTAGTGCTCGGATAGATCTTTCTAACGAGCTATTGTACGTGTCAAACGGAGATCGTATGCCAAAGTTACGACCCCGAGAAGTTGATGTACCAATTTACCCAAACGGGGCCCACAATTTGGCGTTTCATCTCCTAGGGTTAGGTTTTGGAATGTTAAGGGTTTTCCATTGTTTCTCAACAATAAATAGGCCTTCGAGCCTCATTGTAACACAGTTCAGAGGCATGTAGCCACCACATCTCTTCTCAGAGATAAGCTACCATCGCCCTAGCTGGTTTATTTCCATTTCTGGTTGTAAGCATATTTCAGTATTTTCCATTAATGAAATGAAGTATTATTTCCGCTGCATCTTTGTGTATATGGTTATCTCTGTAATTTGTTACGTTCCTGTTTAAATCCGGATCATGAGAGCTAGAGCCAGAGCCATAGCCAGAGTTGAGAGCGAGAGCGAGAACCAGCACTAGAGTGAGTAGCAAAGCCGAGAGCTAGAGCCAAGAGCTGAGAGCCAAAGAGCCAAACAGCCGGGGATAAAAATGGTATTCCTGTGGATTTGAGTGTGGAACTTGTAAAAGAAGCATTACCATAATCCCAAAGAGTCTAATCGATTTGATTAGAGCTCAAGGAGACATAGCCCAGGAGGTTTCGGTGAACTCCATATTATATTGTTGTTATGTGTGATTTCTTATTGCTGCATTCCATTTTTTGTTATATGTTTTATATCAGTTCAAACAAATAAACTTAAAGCACTTAATATTTAAAGGAAAACATAAGCATACACCTATTTCAAGCACCCTTAATTCCACAAATTTATCATTCATAAGCATAGATCTTGAAAGTTGTTTAAGTTTTGGAGAAGGAGAGGTTCTTGTAAGTTACAAAGAAGCCTTTAGTGCCCCATTTCAGATCATATTGCCTATTATCTACACATGCAGGCTGACTAGGCACCATTATTCAAGGAAAACCAAGCCACTTGGAATGACCACATGATGGTCCATAAGAGAGTAGGGTTTAAACTATTTCTTTACCTCCAAGAAAAAAACCTCTTAATCAAGAAAAAGCAATTTTAAGACATATAATTGTGTAAATTGTTAACAACCCACACTTTATTAGTTAATGTCTTAAAAAAATATTATAAACATTTTTTAAGCCTGGATTTAAATTTTAGTGATAGAAAAATAGAGTAGATCATTATCTTGCACAAGTAAATATGGCTATATAAAAAAGGTAAAGACATTAACAATTTACAAAGATAGTATCTAAATAGACATTTTAGGAAACAACCCGATATAATAGTGCCACCCTGCCTCTCATAATGAACAAATGTTTTCCATCGAATGAGAACAGCTAATTCTTTTGAAGGGATGCCGCTATCGAAATTCCTCCCACTTATGTGATTGGGATGAAACGGGAGAGGAAGTGATATGAAGAATGGGGAAGGCTCCGTTCCTTATACTAGGGTAGGCCTGGGACTTCTGCAATTTCAAGTTCCATGGAGGTTTCGCTCTCTTTGGCCACTTCCTTTTGCTTAGTTTGTTTTCTTGGCACCCAATTACCTACCTATATGCCGTTAACATATAAATTCACAATCAATATATAAATTTCAAAAAGAAAGTTGCAATTTTATATCAATGTATTTTCTACCTTTCATATATTAAATAGCATTTTTCATTAAAAAAATTCACATATTAAATTAAATTACAAATTTCGTTGGAACAAATCTTATAATCAAACGTGAAAATAATGATTAAAAATGATATTCACGATACAAAAATTTTGAAAATATACAAGAAGATGTATATAGGTATTATAAATGGTTTTTCGGCCTGGAGTATGCCGTAAAACTGCTTCTGCTTGGCTAAGAGCTCGTCTTCCTCGGACGTAAGGAAACATGTTAACGGCCCAAGACCCAGAGGCATCTGGCAGGAGTGAAAGTCTGCTCCCTTACGGACCACCAGCGGGTTATTACAGGTGGCATGGTTTTCCTTGATAACAGTGATGAGTCAAACCGACATTCGCGGATAGCAGCCAGAGATGGCTGTCCTCACTGTTGGTTTGACCCCTGAGTTTGATAGGTTTTGCCACCTTCGAAGAGGTATTATAAATGGTTTTTTAATCAAATGTTCAAAAGACAGATTAATTTTATTTCATATAGTTTTTAGTAAGTTCATTATTTTTTATTTTACTTTTATTAAAAATATAAAAATGTTTTTTAATTATAAATAAATTAAATTTCAACATCTTAGAATAATACATAAAGAATATATATTAACAAAATATTATTTAATAATTGAAAATAATGTTAATAAATTAATTGATTGGATTGAAGATTGTGGTTATAAATTTTTTTATAAAAAAACAAATCATTACTTAAAAATATAAATAGTTTGTTAATATTTCCATAATATATTTACTATTATAAGAATATTAACATCATGGATATATGATATAAATCAAATTAAATGTAAAGTAGTAAATCACATAACATTGTATTACAAGAGAATATAATTTTTATATTGGAAATTATCATAAATAGATATAAACATAACAAAATTTGATAAAGAAGATGATGACAATACTAGAATATCTACGCATTGAAATTTTTACAAACTAAATGTAGAAGAACTTTGGGCATTTGATGCACATGCATCATTTCTTGGTACATTTATATTGCTAAGCAAATTGGACATGCTTTTTCTTAATCTCTTAGAAGCAACTGCATTTGCCCCCAAATCATCTCTAAGGTTCTTCAACACCATTACCACATCTCTCATAGTTGGTCGGTCATTAGGTGAATCACTTGAACAAAGCAAACCAACATGTAGCAAAGAAAGTAGGCATTCGTGTAGAGCATTTTCTTCAAATTCATTTTCATCCACTTCACTAAAAAGATAATGGTCAATTACCTCCTTGACTTTGTTTGGAAATGCTAGCTTCGCCCACTTGTGCAAGTTTAAGTCTCCGGAGAACATGTCACTAGTTGGTCGATTTCTAGTAAGCATTTCTAATAACAAAATGCCATCATTGTAAATATCTCCTTTGGTAGAAACTGTCTCACCCAATCCATACTCTGCATTGAAGACAATCTTCATCAAATTTATTAAACCAACACATACAAATATTGTTGATTATTAAAGACAAGTAAAGTTAACATTGTAAAATGTCATACCTAGAGCAATGTAGCCTATGGATCCTTTCATAAAAGATGTTGAAGTAAGTGAATTTGTGAAATTTGCATCAATTAATTTTGCAATACCAAAGTCTGTTACATTGCCTATCATATCTTCATCCAAAAGTACATTGCTAGGTTTTAAATCACAATGCACTACTTGCACAAAAGAATCATGATGAATGTATTCCATGGCATGGGCCACATCTATGGCAATGTCCAATCGTGTTTCTAGTCCCATTTCACATACATCTTCACCATTGTTGTCATCTCTATTATGATACAATTGCTTCTCCAAGCTTCCATTAGACATAAATTGGAACACTAATCCTTTGAAATGAGAGTTGGAACATGAGGTGATGATTCTCACCAGATTCCGATGTCGAACCTTTTGCAATACACCAAATTCTGCTTTAAAATTCTTTTCAACATTGTCATCTTGCAACTGGAAGACTTTCACAACAACAATTGTGCCATCACTCAAAATTCCTTTATAAACTAAACCAAAATTCCCTGCTCCTAGCAAATTGGCCTCAGCAATTCCATTAGTTGCTATGTGAAGCTCTTGATATGAGATCCTTGGGTGCTCTAACCATTGTATAATGGCTGGTGAGGAAACAAAGTTTTGTATACACAGATTCCCTTTCCAAAGGTATCCCAAAAGTAGACAACATAATATAAAAGCAATAACTCCACTTACTAGGAATACTACCCTTTTTACAAATGCAAAATGACCTCTTGGAGTTTGACATGTAGGCAATTGGAATTCTTGTGGTCCACAAAGACTAGGATTTCCAATTAAGGAGATGATAATTGTTTGATTTTCCGAAAAAGAGCCTTTTGGTATTTCCCCTATGAGATTGTTAAAAGACAAATTCAAATACTGAAGCATCTTCAACTTATTGAGAGTAACTGGCATTGTCCCTGATAAGGAGTTGGAAGAGAGATCCAGCTGCATGAGACTCTATAAATTTCCAATTGGATATGGAATAAAGCCTTTTAAGGAATTTTGAGATAAATTCAATGACAGTAGTTCACTGCAGCTTCATGTTCAGCAGGAATGACTCATGTCAACTGATTGGCAGAAATGTCTATAGCTTGAGCCATTGCAATTTTACCAATCTCCTTGGGCAAAGAACCTTCTAGTAAATTTCAAGACAAATTCAAATAGAACTGTAAATTAGAAATTTTAGCAATTTCATGTGGTATATTTCCAGTGAGTCTATTGTAAGACAAGTCCAGCAACTCCAAATTTATACAATCTCCTAAGTTGGAAGGTATGCTTTCGGATAACTTGTTGTGATGAAGATGGAGTATTCTTAGTTGTTTAAGGAAAGGAAAGGGAATTGGGAATATTTCCAGAGAGTACGTTATTGCTGATGTCTAAGAGACCAAGGTGTTGTAATTGTTCAAAGCCATCAAGAATGTTTCCATCTAATATATTGTTGCTCAATTGCATTCTTTCTAATTTTTCAAGGTTTCCTAAATGTGGAATGGTGTCATTTAAAATATTTGTAGCTAAATTTAGAGAGGATATGCTACTAAGATTGGCAATGTGCGGAGGGATGTTTCCTTTTATTTTATTTTTTGACAATGCCAACATAGACAAATTGGTAGAAAGTTTTCCTATGGCAAGGGGCAAGACACCACTTAGTTTATTGTTGTAGAGAAGTAATTTTTCCAAGTGAGAACAATTGGTAAGATTTACAAGAAAAGGCATGTTTGAAGTGTTGCCACTATCAAGCTAATTGGATTGTAAGCCTAGTAGTTTAAGAAGCGATAATCTACCCAACTCTATTGGCACTCTCCCACTCAACTTGTTAAAACTTAGATCCAATTCGGTAATTTTTGAACAATTTCCGATGGAATTTTGCATGTTTCCACTTAGCTGATTTCTCCATAAAGCAAGTTTACTCAACTTGAACATATTTAACAATGAAGCAGGAATGGTGCTCGACAATTGATTCTCATACATGGAAAGGATTTGCAAATTAGAGAGCAGCCCCAATTCTTGAGGAATGTTGCCTTTGAGTTTGTTTGTGCAGAATTGCAAATCTACCATAGAGGACATATTTGACAAAGAATTGGGAATCATCCCTGACAGGTCATTTTCATACAGGTAAAGTTTTCGGAGATTGGTGAGAAGGCCCAACTCTTTTGGAATGCGGCCAATGAGTTTGTTTGTAGCTATTTGCAAATCAACCAAAGAGGAAAGATTTGACAATGAAGTGGGTAGGGTGGATGACAATTCAGTTTCAAATAAATAAAGTATTTGAAAATTAGTCAACAAGCCTAATTCTTTTGAATGCTACCAGTCAATTTATTTGTGCAAATGAATAGACCAATCAAAGTAGAGATATTTGAGAGAGAAGAGGGAATGTTTCCTAAAAATTCATTGGTATGAAGTAAAAATCCTTTCAATCTAGTGAGAAGACCCAATTGGGGTGGAATAGCACCTGTGAGATTGTTCACTGACAAGTCTAACATAATCAATGCTGAAAGATTTCCTAAGGAAGAGGGAACGGTACCTGTGAGACTGTTTCCTCCCAAGTAAAGATATTGCAAATGTGGGAGAGAACCCAACTCTCAAGAGATATTTTCGTTCAGATTGTTGAACAAAAGCGCCAAGGAAACCAAATTTCTGCAGCCGTTGAGTTGACTTGGGATATTTCCTTCCAAGTCATTGTAGTCGAGCCAGAGCTTCCTCAAACAAAAGAGACATTCCAATTGAGGTGGAATATCACCATGGAGTGCATTTCTGAGAGATCGAGTGAGCGGAGAAAGGACAATTGCCAAGGCAAGGGGAGATGGACCCAGCCAGATCCATGGAGCTAAGGTTGAGGGCCACCAATCTGTGTGGATGACGGCGGCTACAGGTAATCGAAGTCCAATTGCACAATTGGTTGGCATGACTCCAATCGGCAATGCAGTGATGGGGATCACTGGTGATTAGCTTCTTGAATGCTAACAGTGGTACCCGATCATCGTGAAATGAGTGAGGAGACGAGGAGGAAGAAAAAGTGAAGGATAGAAACAGAATAGCAAAAATAAAAATGAGACATGGCATGGTGATTGAAATGGAAAAAAATTAAAATGTAATAGCAGGGAGGGAGAGGGGAAATGTGGCAATGGAGAGAGAGCAGGGTGGGGTTTGTTTTTCACAGAAACAGATAGTTTCCAAATAGGGAGCCGAGCAAATCAATAATGGGAAGCCAAGATGCAGGGGAGATTTGTGGTTTTAGGTGGGGCTTTGTAGAGGTATTTATACAGCGAAAAAGTAAAGGTGAGAGGGCTGAATTGTCACATCTTCGTTGGGGGGACGGAAGAGGTGTATTCATTTCAATCGCGTACACACACCAATCATGAGAAAACTACAACCAAACTCATTGTTCAACATCTTCCTTTGAAACCCTAATAAATTAGTCAATTAATGAACGACAAATGTTTTGGAGAATAAATTAGTCAATTAATGAATGTTTTAGAGAATTAATTAGTCAATTAATGAACGACGAATGTTTTGGAGAATTGATTAGTCAATTAACGAATGATGAACATTTTGGAGAATTAATGAATGACAACAAATAACTTAAACGTTAATGTCAGGGTTTTGGAAACAAAAAAGTAAATTTCTGAGTGGCATAATTTTTGGATATGAAATCTGATTGATGCGTTTCTTGCGCTATTGGAAAGGTATTTGTGTGTAGAATAAGATGAAAAGTTGCAGCACAAAAGCAGAAAATTTTTACCCCCACTTGTATCGAAAAACATCAATAAATAATACCACTTGTATGAACTACACTATTTCTACTTGGAATTCTAATACAAAAAAAACGAATATAATATCGAAAAACATTGCACTTGTATGAACTACACTATTTCTACTTGGCATTCTAATACTAGAAAAACAAATATAATATCGAAAAACGTATAGCTATACAACAATTAAATGTAACAAATATATAACGAATACAATATCCAAAATCACATAGCTATTACCAATTAAATGTAATAAATATATACAATAAGAGAGGAGGAAACCTTCTTCACCTAATTGCACTTAATAATATTTAACACGTTTTTACATTCAGTCGGCTAACATATAAATATATTTTAGAAATGATTTAACTCATTATCTTGAGTCATATTGTTGGGTCCCTACAATACTAGTGATTACCCCATTACTATTGTAGTTATACCCCTTATTAATATTCTTGTGCCCCTATTACCCCCATATTGTTACTACTGTGCCCCATAGAATCCCTCTATTATTATTTTTGTGGCTTTATATTATTATTGTTAGGTCGGCTGGATTATATTGTGACTCCTTAGACTCCTATATATAGAAAGGAGGTTTTGTCATTTAAATCATCCAAGAATTGTTCATTTATGTAATGTAAAGGAGGTTGCCCCCTCGAAGAGGCTGAATTCTAAGGCATTGATCTATCTTTTCTATCTTTTCTTGAGCTGGTTGCATAACATTTGGTATCAGAGCTTTGGATTCTAGGGTTTCGCTGCTCCAAACAGGTCATCGTGGCATTTTCACTATAACTTTTTTTCTGTGATGTTTCAAAAGTCGCAAAAATACCCCAGTCGAGAAGACATCGCGCTGAACTTTGGGTCCGAATTTTAGAGCTTTTCGCGCTATTTTTGCAGAGTTATGATCTGAGGAAGTTGGTCTTTTCGCAGACTCCTGAATTACATTCCAAACAGGTGACCTGGGGAAAATCGTCATAACTTTCTCTCTGGGGATCAGATTGAAATTTCATAAGAAGGTACAGAAAGAGGACAAACTGTAGTTTCGTGTATGCATTTTTCAGATCCAAAGGTCAAAATAGTGACTCGTGGTACATCGTACAAGTTCGCTCTACTGAACTAGTCTATAATCAAGTCACTGTGGGAGATTTCGCATAACTCTTCCTTGGAGAATCCAATTTGGGTCAGACTTGTGGCATTGGAAAGAGGACACAGAGGGCTACTATAGCTCACAAATTCAGAACTAGATGATTGGAAGGTACAGAGATACATCAGAGGCAATATCGAGCTCCTACAAAGTGAGAAAAGGTGTGTAGATTTTCTTAAATTTTTGCTTAAGCTTGGTTTGAAAATTTATTTTGAAGGAATTCAAAGGGCATAGTAGAGCATTATTATCGGTAACTGATGCCCCGAAAGAAAATGCAAACACCTAGTAAGCAACCTGAAAGCTCTAGCATGACTCATGAAGAAGAGGAAGAAATGCAACATGATATATCAAAATTACAAGACCAAGTGCAACAACTGTCCCTTACACAAAAAGGAACAGAATCTAAGATGGATGGTTTAAAGAAAGGTGTAGAAGCTAAGATGGACTGTTTAAAGAAAGGCGTCAAAGCTAAGATGATTGGCATGGAAGCTAAAATGGATGATTTGAAGACAGATTTGAAGACAAACATGGACGAATTGAAGATAAATATGAATAAGTTGCTACAAGAAATGGGCACTAAGGGTGAAAGGGTACTAAAGGAAACTCATGATGAGAATAAAAAAATTGTTAATCATGATTCCATAGACGCTAATGTTGGATCAAAGACTCACCATATTCCAAAAATAGATATGAGGAAGTTTGATGGCAAGGATCCTGCCACATGGATATTACAGATGGAGCAATTCTTCGATCTCAATAATGTGCAAAACACACAAAAGGTACGTATGGCAACTTTATATTTGGAACCAAATCAGTTTGTATGGTATCAATGGCTTTGCTCTCATAAACAATTTATCACTTGGGCAATTTTTACAGAAGAAATGGTAGCACATTATGAGGATACAAAAAGCAACACTTTTTTTAGCCAATTGATAAGTCTCAAACAAAAGGGTTCAATAATGGAGCACATTGAGGAGTTCCAAAAATTGAACATAAGGGTAAAAGATATTCCAGAGGAGCATAGGATTGATGTGTTCATAGGGTCTTTAAAGGATAATATCCAACATGATGTTCGCCTTTGGGAACCTGATTCATTAGAGAAGGCATTCAGGTCAGCAAGAAAAATGGAAAGCAAAAATTATGGCAACCAGGAAGCATACCACTCACAACTATAAAGACGGAAGTGTTGTTGCCCCTAGTCTTCCACAACCTATAAGGTTGACACCACAACAATTGGAAGAAAAAAGAGCAAAAGGGCTTTGTTACAGTTGTGATAGCAAATACATTAAAGGTCATAAGTTTGCTGAGAAGAAATTTTTCTACATAGATTGTGAAGAGGAAGAAGAAAAGGAGCAAGAAAGGTCAAAAGAAGAGGATATACTCCAGGAACAAAGCCTAGATGAAGAACAAATAAATCCGACCATATCTTGTAATGCATTGGCGGGAATTACCACTCCTCAAACCATCAAGATAGAAGGAAAAATCAAGAAGAAAAAGGTAATAGTTTTGATTGATTCAGTTTTGATTGATTCAGGAAGCACCCACAATTTTATTCATTGTAAGGTAGCAAAAGAATTGAATTGCTTCCTATATCCAGCACTAGAGTGTCAAGTGATGATTACAAATGGAGGAACAATAAATTGCTCTAGAAAGTGCCATAATATCAAGCTATCCATAGGAGAATATGTATTGACTAGCCCAATGCTTTCTATTCCAATGGGAGGTGCTGATGTTGTACTAGGAGTCCAATGGCTACAATCCCTGGGTACAATAGCCTTTAATTTTCAAGAACTTTTCATGAAATTTTCCGCGGAAGGAAAGGAAGTTGAATTAAGAGGTATTGCAGGGAAACTATGAAAGATAATCAGCTCTAATGGTATGACAAAGCTTCTTAAAAAGGAGCAAAGAGGTGTAATTGCACAATTATGCTCGCTAGATGTTTCCACATCGTAATCATCTATTTCTCCAGATCTCCAAAAAGTCCTGGACAATCATTCCAAGGTATTTGAGACTCCCAAAGGTCTCCCACATATGCGTGATCATGATCATGCTATTCATTTGATTCCAGGAAGTGTTCCTCCAAACATCAGGCCGTACAGATATCCTTATGTCCAAAAGAGTGAAATTGAACGTATGGTTGCAGAAATGCTCGAGGCTGGTATAATTCAACAGAGTCAAAGTTCTTTCTCTGCTCCAGTTGTATTGGTGCACAAGAAGGATGGATCATGGCGCATGTGTCCGGATTATACGGATCTCAACAAGCTCACTATTAAAGATAAGTTCCCCATTCCTGTCATTGATGAATTACCGGATGAATTGCATGGATCAATTTACTTCACCAAATTGGATCTTCGTTCAGGATATCATCAAATCAGAATGAAGATTGAAGACATTCTGAAAACAGCATTTAGAACTCATGAGGGTCATTATGAATTTTTGGTCATGCCTTTTGGCCTTACCAATGCACCTTCAACATTTCAAGGTTTGATGAATTCAATTTTCAAACCATTCCTTAGAAAATTTGTGTTAGTACTTTTTGATGATATACTAATCTACAGCAAGTCTTGGAAGGATCATGTTGAACATGTTGATAGGGTGCTACAACTATTGAAAGAGAAACAATTATATGCAAAAAGATCCAAATGTTTCTTTGGAGTCCAGGAAGTGGAATATTTGGGTCATATTGTATCTCATGAAGGAGTTAAGGTAGACCCTAGCAAAATTAAATCCATTAAGGAATGGAAAATCCCCACATCCATAAAGCATCTGCGAGGATTTCTCGGGTTGACAGGGCATTATCGAAAGTTTGTTAAGAATTATGGGAGAATAGCATCTCCTCTAACAACATTATTGAAGAAAGATGCATTTTCATGGACTCCGGAAGCAACAAAGGCCTTTGAACATCTTAAAGAGGCAATGTGCCAAGCACTGGTTTTAGCTACACCGAACTTCACAAAAACCTTTATTGTGGAATGTGATGCTTCAGGAAATGGAATTGGTGCTGTTCTAATGCAAGATGAAAGACCGATTGCTTTTGAAAGTCGTCCAATCAAGGGAAATTTTTTACGCAAAGCTATTTATGAGAAGGAAATGTTGGCAATACTACATGCACTTAAGAAATGGTGACCCTACCTAATGGGAAGACACTTCAAGGTAAAAACGGATCATGATAGCCTTAAATACTTTTAGAACAAATATTATCCTTTGAAGAGCAACAAAAGTGGGTCACAAAGATGTTGGGTTCTGACTTTGAAATCATCTACAAAAAAGGGAAGCAAAATGTGGTGGCAGATGCACTCTCAAGAAAGGATGAGGATGTGGAAGCATTGTTGTGCGCCATTTCTATTATCCAACAAGATTGGATAAACGAATCAAGGAAGGAATGGAAGAATGACGAAGAAGTGTGGGCACTTATTCAAAAGTTACAACAAGATTCCAGCACGTCTGATACATTTAGCTGGCAAAATGATTCGTTATGGTACAAAGATCGCTTATACCTTTGTAAGAATTCCTAGCTAAAACAAAAGATTCTTATGGAATTGCACACTTCTCCCTTAGGAGGGCACTCAGGATTTTTAAAAACTTACCACAGGGTTAAGAAGAAATTTTTTTGGGATGGCCTTAAATCAGATATTCAAAATTTTGTGGTGGAATGTTTGGTTTGCCAACAAAATAAAGTTGAAACAATTAAGACACCAGGTCTATTACAACCTTTATCCATTCCAAGCCAACATTGGGAGGAGGTTTCAATGGATTTTATCACAGGTTTACCCAAGTTTGAGGGAAAGAGTGTCATCATGGTGGTAGTTGACAGACTTACCAAGTATGCACACTTTTGTGCATTATCACATCCATTTAAAGCCAATACAGTTTCTACTGCATTGCTGGAAACAATTCAAAAGCTACATGGAAAGCCAAAGATTATTGTAAGTGACAAAGATCCAATTTTCACTGGAAATTTTTGGACAGAATTATTTTCTTGTCTTGGTACTCAGTTAGCTCATAGCTCATCTTATCATCCTCAATCTGATGGGCAAACTGAAATAGTAAACAAATGTTTGGAAGGATATCTTCGTTGCTTTGTATCTGATAAACAGACACAATGGGTCAAATGGTTGCCTCTGGCTGAATGGTGGTATAACACTTCCTTCCATACAGCAACAAAAATGACCCCATTTATGGCACTTTATGGGTATCAACCACCATCCATCACATCATATTTAAGAGAAAATTCTAAGGTTCAGGCAGTGGAACATCACATCGAACATCAACGACAAGTCCTCCAACTCTTAAAGGATAACCTCGTGTTGGCACAGAATAGAATGAAACAACAGGCAGATCAACATCGCAGTGAAAGAAGTTTTGATGTAGGTGATTGGGTATTCCTACGGCTACAACCATATAAGCAAATGTCCCTCAAGCAAGCTAAGAAGGATAATAAATTATCACCAAAGTATTATGGTCCGTACAAGGTGTTGCAAAAGATTGGTACTATGGCATACAAATTGGAGCTTCCTGCAGCTTCTCGATTGCACCCAGTTTTCCATGTTTCATGTTTAAAGAAGGTTATAGACGACAAGCTCCCAGTTCAAACAATATTGCCAGAACTTGACGAGGAAGGAAAAATTATATTGGAACCGGAAGCAGTCATAGAAACAAGAACTCGACAACTACGAAATCGTTCAATTTCAGAGTATCTTATCAAGTGGAAGAACTTATCCACTGAAGGTTCCACATGGGAGGATGAGAATTTTATGCAAAAGTATCCAGAACTACTCAAGCGTTGAGGACAACACTTTTTTGAAGGAGAGGGGCATGTTGGGTCCCTATAATATTAGTGATTACCCCATTACTATTGTAGTTATACCCGTTATTAATATTGTTGTGCCCCTATTACCCCCATATTATTACTACTGTGCCCCATAGAATCCCTCTATTATTATTTTTGTGGCTTTATATTATTATTGTTAGGTCGGCTAGATTATATTGTGACTCCTTAGACTCCTATATATAGAAAGGAGGTTTTGTCATTTGAATCATCCAAGAATTGTTCATTTATCTAATGTAAAGGAGGTTGCCCCCTCGAAGAGGCTGAATTCTAAGGCGTTGATCTATCTTTTCTATATTTTCTTGAGCTGGTTGCATAACACATATTTTTTTTATTTTTTATTTTAATTCTAATTATTAATAAATGTATTACTATATAATATTTCTGTTATTTAATTTATAGATGAAATATATATTTTTTATTGGAATGTGGTAAAATAATTTCAAGAAAGAATGTAATTTTTTGTTATTTAAAATATATTTTTGAATGTATAAATGGATTGAACACCTTGAAAAGTCTTTAAAGCACTCAAATTCTATAGATGAGACAACCTAAATTCAACTTTTTAAAAATCTATGCAATTTGACTGCTAAGTCTATGAAGGCATACATACTCTACCCCCCTCTAGCTTTGAACTTGTGACCTCTTACGAGGAAACACATGCTCTTAACCATTAGGCCCACTCAAGCTGTATAAGCTATAGTTGACTATGATTTACTAAAGTCAAACATTGTCAATCTTAGTTAACCATGGTCAACTTAATCAGTCATAATCAAAGTTTTAAAATGTTAATAATAATATTAATTTGAGATTGAAGGATTTGGTGAGAAGAGAAATCTAGATCTTGTTTTTCTAGAATACTTACATTGAAGTTTTTTGATGTTTCGAGCTTGAGCCATCGAGTGTGGGTCTTTTCCCTTTTTATATTTTATTCTTCCTTTTCATATTAATTTTGTTTTAAATTATTTAATTATTTGGTCTTAGTTTGTTATTTTTTATTATTTAATAATTATTTATCTATATATTTTTTAGCATTCATGACTTTTTGATTTCTTTTTTAATCTCATTAATTATTGGCACGTTTGATTATTATGACCTTGTAGTTTTCAAATTACCTAAAGTTTCTTTTTCCCCGCATTTCTACCATGTTTCTCTCTATGTTATCAATCATATTTCAAATATTTGTCCTTAGGATGGGCCACACTTAATGGGCAGAAATGTGGCCCAAAAAAACTTCAATGTGAGTATTGCAAAGATCAAAATAATATTAATATTAATAAGATTGTATATCTTAGCATTTCGTGAATTCTTAGAATTGTTGACATTATCACTATACCGTGATATGCTGAATGTGAAATAAGTAAGATAAAATCTTGAAATTGTTGACTTCATCAAACTTTTTGTTTTCTAAGGAAATTTCCAAAAAGATATGCTCCTCATTTTCCAAAGAGATTTTTAGAGTTGATGACTTCATCCGTGTCGTTTAGAATAGGGTTGTCTATTTTATACCTATAATTTTAAAAGTAAATTGTGTATGATGTTTTTAGTATAAATTAGATTATAAAATATTTTGTATAGTTTATTTTTACATAATTCTTTTTCTATAATAAATAATTTTTACAATAATTTTTTTTTTATAAAATATTAATTATATATATTTTAAGGCTAAATTTTTTATTGGATAGGAAAAAGCCAATTTATCCTTAATAGGATCATGCGAGGCTTACACGACTTTCCCCTTCAACTCTCTTGTTAAAATAAAATCTTAACCTGGCTGCAGCTAAACCCATAATTGAACTCTTAACCTAGCTGCAACTAAACCCAAACAAACTCACTAACCTATACCTAATGCATTAAAATATCAAATATTTCTACACCTAATGCATTAAAATATCAAATATTTACGTTACTAAAGCGAAAAACTAAAACTCATTTCCAAACGAAAATTTCTTAAAATTGTTGACTTTACTATTTTAATTTTTGCCGTGTGAAATAGGAGCATTACGAAACGAAAAAACCGCTACTCGTCTTCAACGAAAATTTCCCTAAAGTTGTTGACTTCACTATTTTTATGTGTTGCCGTGTGAAATATAAGCGTTAAAAAATGGAAAAATTGCTACTCGTTTTCGAAGGGATTTATATGAGTGATACGATGAGCGTGAGAGACGAAAGTAAAAATCTTAGCATTGCCGATTTCATCATTATTTTCGTCTTTGCCGTGTGAAATATGAAAGGGAAAATGGCTAGTCAAGTCCACAGAAATTTGCGGGAATGGGATGCATGTGAAATACCGTAGGAAAAAATTCTTAAAATGGTTGACTTTGTCATCATTATCTTATTAAAAAAATATTTATATTCATTAAAATGTTAGGAAATAAATTTTGTCTTTAAGGAATTTTACAAATTTTTAAAAGTCACAATTTTAGATTGTTTAATTTGCAAAAATCAAGTGTTTATGGATTTTTTAGGGTGATAAATGTGTATAAGCAATTTTACTAGCTTAACCTTTTTAAATTTAAGTGGAAATCTATTAAGTGGCATCATTCTATCATTAAGAAACCTTTTACAATTAAAAGATTGGATTAGGAAAAAATAAATTAGAATGAAGCATCCCAATGACGTTGAACAATTACAACTACTTGGTCTCTTTGACATCAACAAAAACATTCTTTCTACAAAGATTCATAATTCCCTTGCACCACTTTAACATATAAGAAGACTTATCCTTCATCATAACCAGTTATAAGGAGGCATTCCTTCCAGCTTAGGAGATTGTATGAATTTGGAATTGCTCGACTTGTCTCATGATATGCTCACTGGAAACATACCACAAGACATGTTTGAACTTTCTAATCTACAACTATATTTGAATTTGTCATGGAATTTCTTAGAAGGCTCCTTGCCCATGGTGATTCGTAAATTGCAATGGCTCAAGCTATAGACATTTCTACCAAATGTTTAACTGAGATCATGCCACCTATACTTAGAACATGTAGTGAACTACAATAATTGAATTCATCTACAAATTCCTTTAAATGATCAATTCCACCTATACTTAGAACATGTAGTGAACTACAATAATTGAATTCATCTACAAATTCCTTTAAATGATCAATTCCATATTTACTTGGAAATTTACAAATCCTTATGAGCCTAGATCTATCTTCCAACTACTTGGAAATTTACAAATCCTTATGAGCCTAGATCTATCTTCCAACTCCTTGTTGATCGCAATTCTAGTGACACTCAAGAACTTGAGAATGCCTCAGCATTTGAATGTGTCTTTCAACAATCTCACAGGAGAAATTCGAAAAGGAGTTCACTTTGCAAATCAGACAATTGTGGTGTCCTTCATTAGAAATCATGGACCACAAATATTTGAATTACCTACATGTCCAACACCAAGAAACAATTTTGCATATGGGAAAAAAGTATTACTACTAAGTGATGGAGTTATTGCTTTTATACTATGTTGTCTACTTTTGGGATTCATTTGGAGATGGTATATGCATATGGGAAAATTTGACTTCTCACGAGCCATTTTTCAAAAGTTGGAGCATTGAAGGATCTCATAACAAGATCTTCACATATCAACCAATGGATTTTCCGAGACCAACTTGTTGGGAACAAGCAGTCTTGGATTTGTTTATAAAGGAATATTTTGTGATGGAACACTTGTTGCTATGAAATTTCTACAATTAGAAAATTACCAAGTTGACAAGAGTTTTAAAATCAAATGTAGTGTCTTGCAAAAGGTTCAACACCAAAATCTAGTGAGAATCATAACCTCCTGTTCCAACCACTATTTCAAAGGTTTAGCATTTCAATTTATGCATAATGGAAGCCTAGAGAAACATTTATGTCCTGATAAAGATGACAATTGTAATGTCCCTTAATAATAAATAATAAATAATACTATATAATATTAAAATACAAGAAAATAAATAATAAACAATAAATAAAAGAATAGTAATAGTAAATAAAATAATAAATAACAATACTAAAGCTCTAAATAAATATAAAAAGAAATAAAACAAGAAAGTAGTAAAAATCGGTAAAGCTATCAAAAAGTAAAAACAAAAGAAATAAAACAAGAAAGCAATAAAGTTGCATGTAGACACATGGAGTGTGTGCATGTGGTTCCCCTTCCAATGTTTGCTCTATTTAATAGATGTGAGGAAGATGAGAGGCATTTCATCATTCCATCATTCCAAGATTCTATCATTCATTCTCTTGGGACAATAATGTTCTAAGACAAAGGATTCCCTGGCAGTAATACATTGATTGAGGGCTCGGGGGTGGCAATTTGTAGCAAGACTTTGTGCAATTGAGCCTACGGTTGGGTGGAGAGTTGTCCCCAAAACCTTGTTGCAGTTAGCAGACTTCAACTGAAATCACAAGTAAGTGTCTCTACTCATAGTTTTGAACTTTGATGTTAATTAGTTAATAATTGCATGTTGATTTGGTGCATTCATTAGTTCCTCATTGGTTTTCTCATGCATTATTGTGCCATTTTATAGACAACAGATTGATATTTGCATTAGTATTGGAATGAGCCTCCTTTCTTATTTCTTCTTTGGTTTGGATACCAGCCTTTTCCTCTATGGTTCTCTGCTCTCATTAGAATCTAATTGCATGGTAAAACTACTGATAGAAATCTCATTTTCTTCAGTTGTTTGTGCTTGCATCCTCTTACCATTTTCTAAATGTTGTTTCATAAGATGAACAATGCTATAATCGACTACAACAGTTAAAGGTGTGACAGTGCTTCACTAATCTAAAATTTTATTAATCCAAGTTGTTGCTCACATAGCTTTGTGGACAACTTGTTTATCTCTAGCTACTTGCACTTGTACACTTTATATTCCATTACAACCATATAACAACGCGAAATTATAAATGAGTCACATGATTAAAGGTATATAGTTTTGTTGTAACTCATTGATTCATTGGAAAAGTTTTTTTGTAATCTTGTAATCTTGGATAGCAAGTTATTCAATACTCTTCATCTACATTGTCTCATAAGAACATTTTCATTGCATTTCAGTGTTGCATTTTCTGGTTGAATAATTGGTTTAATATTAAATACTCATTTATTTCAGTCATAGTCAAAAGATACCCACTTAGAATATCTTAGAAATTTCCACAAAGAAATCTGAGTTTACTTGTTGGTTCACTGTGGTATTATAACAATTGGTAGACAGTATATTGTAGGTGTTTCTCTTCCAAATTGTGATTAAAATAACATGCACAGTACTAAGCATACACAAAAGAGATATTCCAAAATAGCTGATATACACCTTGCATTAAATTTAAAAGTGCACACACCACTGAAAGTATACAGTCTAGTAATAGTATGATTTCTGAGGTTCGAAATGATGATTGCTTATCAAATTTATCTAAATTTCCATTGATGGATTGCTTACTTAGCTAAGATAGATACTTTTATGGAGCATCTAAAAGCATGTTTTATTGTTTAAACTTTATGATACATCTAAATCATACACTATGATTTCAGTTTAGTTTAATTAACTGTTATGATGTTGAGTATAATGTTACATGAGGTTTCATGATTCAAGGTTAATTGCATATATTGGATAAAGTTGTCTAAGGAGAAATGGAAAGGAGAAACTTGCAAATTTTCTAATGATGATAACTAATGTGATTATGGCCAACTTGGATCAGATAAGTTGTGTGCATGACAACATCTATAATAGTTTTTCCCTCTAATGGGAGAGCCACATTGTAAAGTTTTCCATAGGTGACTAACTATGAATTATGGATAACAAGATGTATGATCAGGCAAGTTTATTATGTTGATGTCTTAAAACAAGAAATGATAAACGGATTACACTTGGTAGCCATCTTAATGAATTTATTTATCGGGTATTACCCAAGTTAGGGAATAGTAACAACATTTCCAAAGTATATTAATGCTATGCTTTTAAGAGAGGAGGAAAAGAAACCACATTGACTGGAGGTGAGAAATTAATGTCAATTTAATAAAATAGAATGAAGTGAAGAAGTTTCCATTTTTGAAGCTAGTAGACATGGAATATTAGAAAATTAAGACTAGGAACTATATATATATATATATATATATATATATATATATATATATATCAGGTAGGAGGAAATGAAGGGATGTTCTATCAAGAAGAAAGTTCTTTTAAGGGTATTGATGAGTGGACCGAGAAACATGATTGGTAATGGTCATAGTGATGATCTACATATTTTAATAGTTGAAGTATAGAAGGAATGTTGCTAGAAATTTTATAAAGATACCTTGAGAGGGATTGTGTACATATTGACAAATGAAGTGAGAGTCAATTAATAGAGGTTGTACTTGACTGATTTGCAGTCATTATTTCATGAGTGGGACTTCACATAAAGAAACTTATTAAGTTTTGTTCCCATAGCGTTAAAAGAGGTTGTTTCCACAAAACACCACACATTTAAATTTTTCATGGACAATGATGGTAGTAGTGTTTCCAACTATTTCAAAATCCAAAATAAAGATACTATTTAATGAGCAAGAATCTCTTGTCCAACTTGAAGAAGGGTGAATTTATGATAAAGCAATCAAGTGGTATTGAGATAGGAACTTGATGAGATAAGAAAATATTTTTGTAGATGAAAATGATAATTGTTAAGTGATGTATGTATAAGTCAACATGGATCAACAAACCCTCATGCAAGTAAATTGAGCATGATATAAAATTAAATCATGATGACCTAGTGTTTTTATGCAATTGCATATAGTGGTATTGGAATTGGCAAGCCAAAGGGTAAATGGATGTAAAACCAAGGGATTTTAATATTGAGATAGATGATTTAAATAATGATTGTATGACTAGTAATATCTTAACAATGAATTTCACCAAAATTTCCTTGGGGAAGGAAGAATATATGATGAGAGATTAGGACTCAAGATGATGAGGCTCATGTGAAATTTAATGATGTACTTAGATGATTATACCTATGGTGTAAATGGTCAACTTTCTAGTTGGAAGAAGTATTTAAAAAGTAATTGGTATCTTGATGAAAACATAACACTAGTAACACTGATGAGATAACATAGATCCTAGATGGATGTTGATTAATCTTAGTTCATAGTTGAATGTCTGTAAAGTAAATGAAATTAATTTTTCTGATGAATCATGATAAGAATGCTTATAGAGTATTATTCTATATTTGATAAGTATTGAGATGTTTCTCATATTGATGATATGATGGTATAAGGGTAATCATGCACATGTGGTTCATATTTATATAGTTGTTAAAATAGTGATGATGTATCCTTAGGATGATGATGATATGCATAGGTATTATGATGTTACGTCAAGGTATATTGAAATATTCATTTACTACGTGATGATAGGTATTTAATGTTAAATACTCATGATGGATATGATATGCATAATGTGGCATAGGAATTATGATGCTATAATATGAGGTTTATTGACATGTGATTAGTCATGATATGTCTTTGATGCAAATATGTTGATGTTATAACTTATGAGGGTATTTCATAAGGTGAAGCATGTGATAGTTGCATACAAATTTATGACATGCATGAGCATGCAGTTCGTTATTATTCATAATGTTGCAATTAACAATGATGATGTTCTCAGATGACATGCAAGACTTGGCATGTGGATTATTTTCTATGATACTATGATAGTATGGCTAATGCAATGGTTGCACGTTGAGGTGTGATGATTCATAGTACTCCACAAATGGGCCAAGAGGGCCAGTTTATTTGATGATCTCGTGCAAGCCCATACACACGAAGGAGAATAAGTAACACGATATGGGCTGGGGACAAACTCAATAAACACTACATATGCCAGTGGTTCCTTTGTCTTGTGTAGCTCTTGATGGATAACTCTTGAAAGGCTATGGGACCATCTTGAGGAGGCCAAGTGCCTGATGTTCTAGGCTAGGTGCTTGTTATTGGATTGGGATGCCGAAGTTTGGTGGGGGTGTAAGGACTTCGATGCTTGGGGTTGTGCGCCTTAGTAGTTGTGGAGGGAGTGGGCCAGCCTTGCAAGATGCCTGGAGTCATTGAGTACCGTACCGGATGCCTAGCTTGGGGCAGATGAGGTCTGAGTCAGGCGCGAGCCTTGGACTAGGATACAGACTAGGGAGGCTTATCCCTGGTTCCAAAAGTGGGAAAAATGACAGAGATTCCTTGAGATTTCCCAGGTGTTGTGAAACTTTTGATGCCTGCTGGTTATACTAGTTCAACAGAGGGTGTAGGGAAAACATGAAGTAATAAATAACTATATGTTATGTCCCTTAATAATAAATAATAAATAATATAATATAATATTAAAATACAAGAAAATAAATAATAAACAATAAATAAAAGAATAGTAATAGTAAATAAATAATAAATAATAATAAAATAATAAATAACAATACTAAAGCTCTAAATAAATATAAAAAGAAATAAAACAAGAAAGCAGTAAAAATCAGTAAAGCTATCAAAAAGTAAAAACAAAAGAAATAAAACAAGAAAGAAATAAAGTTGCATGTAGACATATGGAGTGTGTGCATGTGGTTCCCCTTCCAATGTTTGCTCTATTTAATGGATGGTGAGAAAGATGAGAGGCATTCCATCATTCCATGATTCCCTCATTCATTCTCTTGGGATAATAGTGTTCTAAGACAAAGGATTCCCTGGAAGTAGTACGTTGATTGAGGGCTTGGGGGTGGCCAGTTATAGCAAGACTTTGCTTAATTAAGCCTACGGTTGGGTGGAGAGTCGTCCCCAAAACCTTGTTGTAGTTAGCATACTTCAACTAGAATCACAGGGAAGTGTCTCTACTCATAGTTTTGAACTTTGATGTTAATTAGTTAATAATTTCATGTTGATTATAAATTACTTGATTAATCTAAATAATTAAAGGTTTATTTTGGGGTTGTTGCAACAACAATGGCGAGGATATGTGTGAATTGGGACTAAGAAAAAGGTTATACATTCTCATAGATGTGGCTCATGCCATAGAATATCTTCATCATTATTCTTATGTGCAATCAGTGTATTGTGATATAAATCCTAGCAATGTATTTTTGGATAAAGACATGATAGGCCATGTAATAGATTTTGGCATTCAAGGTTAATTGGTGCAACCTCTAGTGATTCGCTTACTTCAACACTTGAAATTTTTCACGAGCTATATTGCTCTAGGTTGGGATTTTTAACAAATTCAATTTACTTTTGTTTCCTCATTAACAATTTTATATAGTCTAGTGGAGTAAAATCTCATGAAGGTTATGTTTAATGCACAGTATGGATGGGGTCGGGCAATTTCCACAAAAGGAGATGTTTATAGGTACAACATTTTATTATTAGATATGCTTACTAGAAAGAAACCAGCTAGTGACATGTTTGTTAATGACTGAAATTTGCACCAGTGGGTGAATTTGGCATTTCCAAACAATGTGAATGAGGTAATTGACAACAATATTTTTAGTCGGCTGGCTAGAGATGAATTTTATGAAAATATTGTACACAAATTGTCTACTTTATTTTTCTATGGATTGGTTTTCTTTGTTCGAAAGATTCACCTACTGAAATACCAACTATGAGAGATGTGGTAATGATGTTGGAGACTCCCAAAGCAGATTTGTTGTAGAATGTAGATTGTTCTTGGAGATTAAGAAAAAACAGGTATGATTTTCTTGGCAATACAAATGTACCGAGGAATGATGCCTTTGCATCAATGATCATTGTTCTTTTACATTTTAGTTTGTTAATATTGGAACAAAAAAATGTTCTCACCTTTCCTATTATTATTACAATAGGCAAAAAGAATAAATTACTTCTCGTTATTCAAGAAGATATACATTATTGCGTTACAATATCTACACTACAACCCTACATCATTAAGTGTGCTTACTGATATTAGACTTCATATTAAACCTAGAATGTGTGAAAATTGATTGATCCCATTTATTTTACCATCATGGAACCTAATTAAGACTCTGCCATAGCCAACTACATTGAGAGTAGAGTCATCATCAAAATATACCTTCCCACCATCATATTTCTCATACATTGAATACCAATACCATTGGGAAGTCATATGGAAGGAAGCTACAATGTCTACCAATCATGTATTGTGGCTTGCATGGGTTTCGAAAGCTACAACAAATTCATTTCCATCATTTTCTTGAGATGATCTTCTAGACTCATTGTCAAATTCATTCTTTTATTTTTTATTGTACTTCTTCTCTGCCTTGTAGTCCCTTTTCCAATGTCTGACCTTACTATAGTTCCAATTGTTTCCTTGGACATTCCAACACGGAGAGATGATTTTAGATATGAACGATAATATTTCAGTTTTCTTCAGCATTCTAGCATTTAACCTTTTATGAAACAGTGAGTATTATTTCCCCTTTACTTATTGTTTACTAGCATGGTTCATTTGTGTCTAATTTCCATGTTCTTGTGTACGGATGTAGACATCATCATGATCACCATGTGCTAATATTTATTGGTACCATTATAATTATCTCACTTTGACTTCTTGCATCCATCATGCTTCACTATGTGCCATGGTTGAAAGTCCTTGGGGTGATCTATTAAGTCCAGAATATATTACGGGTATGGAAGATCAACCATCATAGTAATATCCCTGCTAATCACATGGACCATCTAGCTAGTTGAAATTGATGTGTGTCTATTGCAATTGATTTTTTTCCACCAAGTTCATATAGGGTCAACCCACACGTGTGCCAAAAATTGATATATGATTGTATTTGTTGCTCCCATTTGCTGCATAACAGGTAGCATTGATTTCCAGGTAGGTTAAGTGTTTAGTGCTAGTAAGGCATCAAAGAGTCATCCTGTGCCCATGGTTATATGGTGGAGTGTCTAGTCATGTCAAGCTACTTGCCGGTTTGATTTATTAGTTATGAAAACATGGTGTTTGACCTGTGGAAGGTGGTCTCCACAAGGAGATTGGATTCTAGCAGTCAATCATTTTTCTTTCCTTGATGATGCAAGGTTCTACATTGTGTAGACAATACATTAGCTTAATGAATATACTCCCCGGGTTTGATTTTGTACAATATGTTGCATGCTAACCAATTTTACAAGATTGTCAAATATGTCCACTACTCAGTGAGTTCACTCAGCTCAACTCCAAAACAATCCAACTCTTCTTAGTTTAGCAAAACTCAATTAAATCTTGTCAAAGTCACCAGAATTCAACAAGTTTGACTGATCTTACGCAATTTACTCAGCAAGTTTGACTGTGTTCAACCAACATTTACCTATTTTAAGTTGTTTTTGAGTTTTAAAATTTCTTGAAATTAACCTCAATTGTGGATGTACTGAAAATGTATTGTTCCTCGTCAATATAATTCTAAGCAATCCCTTCCACTTCCACTGGTATTATGGTACTCTTATGTATAAGAAGGTAACTCATGTTAGCCTTGAGTTTTCACAATTCGATTATGTTGGACATAATCTTCTGGGATTTCTACCCTATAAATAAAATTGTAAATAAATAAAGTAGGAGAATGCAAAGATGAAGGGACCCTTTGAAAATGAAACAAAGGGTTGCACCATTGTATATATCTGATTGCAAATTAATGAAAAGACCATCATGGAGTTACCTATCCTGGCCTGATAGATTCAAACTCTTGCTCTTTGGCTTTGCCCAGTCATTTCCTTAGTCCAGGTCAGGTGACTGATGGTAACCCCAAAATGTGTTGTGCTTTAGGTCTGCAGTAAAAATCTTCTAATAATATAGTTTTCTAGGTAGTGGCAATAAATCAAACTACAAGAATCATTAGATATTTGATAAACCATGTTTGGCCGCACCTATGTGAAAGTGACAACAATGAAAAGAAGCCTTCCTGTTAGGAAATAAAGCCACAGCCACTGCATAGGAAACAAAAGACTTGCTCAAATATTTTGGTAGAATATTTTGTCTACTTTTAATCATATCCATCAAGTAGGGCATTATCCTCCTCAATAGTTTTTGGATTTGATAAAAGAAAACATGCAATTTAGAATATTTTCAAAACTAATCCGGTCTGGCCTCATCCCTGCCCTCAGCATTCAGACAAAATAACCAAGTGCCTTCTCCCCGTCCCCAGTGTTTGCATATCCTGCCTCATTGACTTGCTTACATAAAATTGATAGTTCGACAGCGTGATGGATTTTCCTTGACCCATGGAAAAGAGAAGTTATATATAAAACACGTAGATGATAAGATTTTTCAAATCAACAGACTAGACCAATTGACATGGCTTTAGATCTTGCTTGAAGGGAAAGCGTTGTAAATAATCAAGTTACCTAATTCCAAATGTTAGTTTTAGACCCCCGACGGATCATTTGCCTACGAATCCCTCCACACAATTAATTATTGAAGTAGTTTCTAGCTTCCGAGATTCAATGATTTTATTACAGAGTTGTTATGTCGAACAGTTTGGTACCTCAGTGTCATAATGTTCATCATCATCACCAGCAGGACCAACAACAGGGCATGGGAGCCTGTGTTGAGGTTAGACAGTGTGCTAGGATAAATTGAAGGGTTTAGAAGGGACAAAATTGTTGGGAATTGGATAATCCAACGCTCCATGTTAATGGTGATGTAGAAGGATAATTCAACGCTCCCTGTGTGTTTCGTGGCATATGTTTAACACTAGCGATGTGTCCGTTTACTAACATCTGCGGGTTTTGGTGTAACGACAATCGTTCTCCAACAAGTGGTATCGGAGCCAAAAGTCTCAAGATCGAAACACACATGGCTTGCGTTGGGGGGAGGGGGCGATTGTTGGGAATTTGATAATCCAACGCTCCCTGTTAATGGCGGTGTACAAGGATAATTTAACGCTTCCTGTGTGTTTCGTGGCATATGCTGAACACTAGCGATGTCTCTGTTTACTAACCTCTGCGGGTTTTGGTGTAACGACAATCGTGACTCCAACAAGAATTGTTTTAATGATGGAAGTCGTGAAGCTGAGACAATGATAGCAATCCACTATGAATTAAGCAAAAGAGTAAGACCCTGTTCCTTGATCATACATGCACACAACGAAAAAGGCCAGAAAAATGAACGAGATGAATGAACCTGCCTCTGTTTGTCGCCTGGTGATGGGGAGCTTGGTTTGCTGCCTGTCTATCGCCTGGTGATGAGTCAATGGTGGTGAGCTGCAGAGCGCGAGATGGAGTTTCTGCGCAGAGGCAATTGGTGAGCTGCAGAGCGGGGATGGAGTTTCAGCGCCAAGTCGAGCAGGTGAAGGGCACTGCAGAGCGCGCGGTTTGGTCCAAATTCAAAAGGAAAGGATCATAGAATCTGACGGACTCCGAAAATCTGTCAGACAAGATCCCATCGGCAATTAATGTGGAACGGTGGCGGAGAGTGGCGAAGCTGGCGAAAAGCAGCTGAGGGCGGAGGAATTGTTTATAGTTGGAGCTGGACATTTTTCTGGATAACGACGGAAACCGGGCAATTCCTCTGCGTTCTTAGAATACTCCTTTTTGAAAAGCATTGCCGCAACTTATCAAATGTTAGGACCCTTTTCAAGGAGAAGCGTGTCGCTCCAGGAGATTGATTGCTGAGAAATTTCACATATGCCACGATTAAGCTTCGGGAAACTGACACGAAGCATCGTCGGCTGCTGACGAAATTCAAAGGATCAGAGCATATGACGGTGTCCGACCACGTATTTATCTTTTTCAAATATATTTTGTTGTACAAAACGTGCACTGCAATGGCAATGGTTAAAATTTGAGAAAATTGACTGTCGCGTATGAACCCCACAGCGTGGGATATGGGGCTATCAGAGATGGCCAATTATTTTCGCTGAATTTCACCTACATCCAAATTTGGTAATTCAAATTCTCTTAAAATTAAATTTCTTAAATATTTTTATCTCAAAATTAGATTTCTTAAATATTTTTATCCAAACACAAAACAATTCAAACTCTCCCACGACAAAACAATTCAAACTCTCCCATGATTAGATTTCCTGAATATTTTTTTACCAGATTTCCCTATCCAAACTCGTGGACATTGCGGCCAAAAATGACAAAATTCCAAAAAAAAATTAGGTTACTGAGAAAATTATGGCCTCGATGCCTGTTTAAAACTCAGAGGCGGAATATTATATACGGCCGCAGAGTGCATAGCACGTCCGTAACTAAAGGAGAAATATTCAATGCTTCTGCAGTGTGCATAGCGTTTGGACATTTGTAAGCATAATATCAAATGCCACCGACAGTGCAGACACCTGTAAGCAAAATATTAAATCTGAAATACTAGAGACTAAAGGGTCTCTATCCACAATGCGGCGGCATTTTTAAATCAGCCACATAACATACGGTGCCTCCACGTTATGTTTTTCAATTTTTTCAAAATGTCGGTAATCAATGTCGTTTCGACTAAATTCCGCTCCGTGATATATTTTTATGGTGGATGCTTGTTTTTTCCAAAATGTCGGTGGTCAATTCGACAATCTCGGCCTCTGCGTGTATTCTTTTTAAAGAAAAGTAAACTGTGTGGTTATTTTCTTAAATGTCGGCAGTTTCGGCGGTCGACAACTTTTTGAGGAATGGTCGGTGGAGAAACACACGCTCACATTACCTTTTTTTAGTTAAAAAAACAAATATGCTGTAATCTACTTTAATTGCAGTTAAATTAAAGATCAAATTAGTGACACTGGATTGATTGAATTTTGATTTTATTTTGGGAATAGTGTAATTTTTATTATTAGCTTATTTGCCAACCTCTCTTTGTTTTTCTTTTGTGAAATTTGTGTTCTTTTTGGGTTAATACTTCGTATTATAAATAATATAGCAGCTATTATTCGAGAATTTGTTGCATTTTATTGAAATTATCATGGATTTGAAAACTAGAAAAAACCACTCTATTTGGGATGGTTTTTTAATGAATTTTTTTGTTTTTTTGTTTTTTCTAGGAATTTTGGTTTAATTAATAGGAGGCGGGTTGGTCAAAGTAATTTGTAGATTATTGTTGAAAGCTAAAGGAGACTCCTTATTGGTATCAGAAGATGCTGATTCATGAGCATGCTTCCAAAAACACAAAGATACATCTTTGTTTACTAATTGCCTATTTGTAGGGGTTACTATTTCCCTATTGAGTCCTCATGAGTATGATGAATAACAACAGTCTTATCCTTATTCCCCCAAATCATAACATCATCAACAACCTCATCTTCTTAGTGAGAGATAAAAGAAGTTTCGCCCTCCATATGGGGCCGGAGATAAGCTTTCCAACTTTTAAATTTGGAAGATCTATTATGACAATTCTTGTTGGGATTTTACTAAGGGAAAGAATTCTATAAATGGCTAGTTTGTAGACAGACTCAGCACCGAAATGCAATATTCTTATAATCCAAAGATTCAATGAGACCAATGATAATATTTGATTTTTAAATTTATTTGATTTGGCATCCCTTTGTTGGTATCAATTTTCACACATATTATGTCATAGGTGTACAAGCCAAGCTGTCCTCGAGAAGGATATGTGGCAAGAAAACAACCCAAGGAGATTCCAATACTCCAAAAAATTGAATAGTGCCATAAGTGAGCAAGAAGATTAGGAAATCGAACCCAGATTGGAAGCTTGGTAAAACTATTGTAGAGGGTTGAAATCCGAAAACCAATGGGTTATAAACAAACTGGATTTACCCAGAACCAAGACCCACGAGTTAGGGCCTTCCGGTAATCTTCTGATTCAACAAAACACACTATAGAAATCCTTTTGAGCAGAAGATAACATTGCACTTCTTGGTCTAGGGTGAATGAATCCACTTATAAATATCCTATGAATGAGGCCATAAGTCATTGAAGCAACATATGAGGCCTGAGACAATGTAGATCTCAAAGAAATCCTCCAGATCTGAGTGCGAAACATCCACAAAGGGTATAACCTCTGATTTGTCCACCTAGAATGACCTAGGAGCTACCAGAGGCTGATGAGAGTTGGGACCTATCCTGAGGGCATCCTTGAAAGACATGGGCTTTGATGTAGAAGATGCCCCTACACCCCTGGATCCACAATTCAGGAAAGTAACAAGAGAAATAGAGACATCCTTCTTAATGTCATAATATTTGAGTACTAGTTCCATCTTAAGTTTTCTTCCTTTGTAGTGGAGCCCCAATGAACCCACCAAAATTCCCATCAATTCTTGTATGTTGGCTGTGAGTGTGAGTACAACATTAACCTCATTGACCCTCATGCAGAGGGACTCTCCAAAGAGATACATGACAAATATTGGTAATATTTGGAGATCAATATCCCCAATTCCTTCCTCGTTTGACTGGTGCGTCTTTTCAAACACATCACATACTTTTTCTCCTTTATCACTCTCCAGGTGAGCTTCTCGTTCTAGCTTTTTGACAAAAATTTTGCAGGAACTCATCCCTTCAAAGGCCACTTTAGGCTATCACGCTGCTCCCATATGGACATCACCACTAGGGTTGTACCCATTAACATTCGAACCATAGCCCACAAAGACATCACCACTGGGATGAAAACCCCCCATGCCCTTGGGCTCTCGGTCACTAACATCGATATTGTTTTTGAAATTAGGATACCCAGGCAATGCCCTGTTAATCTTCATCATAGACCTGTTATTGGACGAAGGCCTCGAGAGTGAGGAAGGCAAACACTCCATTCTCAACCATGTTGTGACACCTCCGCTCAAACCTTATGTGACTTTGTTTCTAAGACAAAAATAATTAATTTACATTTCATAAATTATATTAATTATTAAAAATGATCATCTTTTTTTTTGGTATTTAGAGGAATTTGCAACTAGAGTGGTCTCGTATTTTCGAATCCAACCACTTCTACTAAGTCGACTGCAATCACTACCACTATAACCTCTAAGTGGGTGCCTATCAATTCCAAGTGCTACCACTATAAACTCTAGGTAGGTGCCTCTTGATTACAATCGATGCACTATAACCTCAGGTCCTTAAGTATACTCCTTCTGCATGTTAGAAAATCAGAAAGGCATAAATATTTTCTTATACTTGATAATTACTTGTGATGTTCTTTATTTCTTATTAGGTTTCTTTATATCTTCTTTCTTTAGTTCATAAAGCAATTACCAAAGCAATAGCACATAAATCAATGGACACAATATATAGGCACATAGCCAGGGAGAAACCACTCTTTAGGGGAAAACCCAGTCAGTAATTCTTCCTTCTATAGTTTTCCTGAGATATTCGAAGACTCTAGACCTTCACACAAACTTTCCTCTACGCCAATTCAACCTTCTTTTTCCTTTGCAGATGATCCTACTTGACCTAGCATCAAGAGCAGCAATAACAACACTTTCTTGGACCCAACAACCTCAATATTTCTTTAGAGACTTCAATCTTCACTAAAAGAGTTTGGTCTTCACTTAGAAACTTCGATCTTGGCCCAATGCAACTTCCTGAGGCAGGAGCACCCAATAATAACAACTTCGACCTATGCTTGATATAGCAGCAGCAACATGTAGCAGTTGGCAGTGGCATCAACAAGAGAACTTCAATATTCAAAACTAGGGCAAGAGAGAGAGAGAGAGAGAGAGAGAGAGAGAGAGAGAGAGAGAGAGAGATGCACCAAAACTTCTGTTTTCCTTCCTTCCTTCTCTTAGACAAAACTCACGCTTATTTTTCCTTCTTCCTTCACTTCACACTTTTTCCCAGCTTCAAAGAGATATTGAACTTGTTTGATTTGATATCCTCCAAATGGAATTCAATCTGCTTCATTTATAGTCTTTAGGTGAGGTCGAATAGCCTTCCTTGAGGCTAACTTGGTGTGGAGACAACATAATTCATTTTTGACTCAATACTAAACCTTTTTAAATGATTCGAAAGCCCAAGAAGGGTCTCTTTACAAGTACAATGACTCTATTAACTCAGAATAAATCCTAGAAGTCCTCAATAGGGACTTTGACCTAAAACATGATGACCCAAGCATGAAACCCATGCTTTAATAAGTCATAATAATAATAATAATAATAACTATTTTCTTTATTCTTTTGACAAGTAAATTACATGATGACTCAAATACATTAATGAAGACCGAACCTAGTTACATTTTCCAACACTCGCTCTTAACTAGGGAATTATTCATCACATATGAGTACAACGAATATCTCAACTATATGAACCATGAAGAATTTTAGGCACCGCAGTGTCATGGACTAGATTCCTGACCAAAGAAATCTTTCCAAGTGGGACTAAGATGGCCTCAAGCTTTCAACCTCTCTAGGTACCATTAGGCTTACTTGCTAACCATCAACCCAGAGATCCAGGTGCATGTGAGGGCTTAATGACCAACGCCACCTTTCCTACTTCAGGAACTAGACATTAACACAAAGTGTCGGTTTGATGTCTTCCTAGGAATTGCTTCACTCACATAACCTGAAAACTCCTTGATCTGTCAAATCAAGGACAATGAATCTCTCCCGATAAAACTGATCCATGACCAGCATGCTATCAAAACCTTCGAGCAATTTACCTGTACAAACACAATCCCAATCAATAATATTCATTCTCATGTTCATAAACAAATAGAAACCTTTTGGGTCTTTCAGATAATTTATGTTTCTTCTCATTACAGTAGGACTATCAACCGAATCTTTGACAGAAGATTCCTCAATCATACACTTTCCTTTCCTACTTCACATGTAGCAACATATCCCTCAAAATGAATTCTCCAATCTAAACTATGTTATGCCCTCCCTCTCAATCGGGGATATATCCAGGCTCCCTCTTAACCCATGCAGATCAACTTATTCTTTTCGATATCAGAGAATATTTCGTGACTTTCATTCATCTCATAGGATTTATCATTACCATTACCATTAGCATCATGTTTATCTCATCAAATTTACTTTTACAAACATCTTCACCATTTTTAAGATGATGTACCTGCACAACTTAGATAGCAAGTACAAACAAAAATATAGAAGCATGAAGTTAGCCATATCAATATCTGATAATAGCGGAAGCATTAGAATTTACAAAAATAATTAATAAGAGATAACACTTCAACATCTCCCTAGGTTTCTGTTACAAACCCTAAATCACATTCACAACTCATCAAGATATTATATCTAGGGTTTCAATATTCTTTTAATGATATGACACAATCTTTCATATAAAAAACCCTAGAAACAAATTATATTAATGCATCTAACAATTTTCAAAATTCATATGTTAGATTCCTCACTAGGATTTCATACATATCCTAGATTTTATGCATGAGCTCTAACAATCAAAACCAATCATAGCTTAATAATCATCATGACTAGCATCTACTAGGGTTTTATGTAAACCCTAGATTTTCATCTATGAATTCTCAACAATTACTATATAGATTCATAGAGTCCACATTGTCATATCACAAATGCTAGAGTATTTAGCTACTTGATCCGGGTCTGAATGTGACAAATGACCCTTCCAAGACCTTTTACTTTCGTGATGTGTTAAGTTGCATTTTTAAAAGAACATAAACGAATACATGTGCATGTTGCAAAGAACAGGAACATGACAATCATCAACACATGTAAACATAAGCTGTTGATAACGAAGTTCATCTAGGAGGGACTACGTCTCTGGGCCCCAGTGTCAAGATGGTGTAGGCCGCTACATTAAGTGCTGTCAATAGTGATGATGTACATAAGAGGTGATGTCGCTATCATATAAGGAAAATTCCCTCAAGCAGGAGTGGCTCCAAGAGATGTTCCACTATAGGAACTCTCAGTCAAAAAGGACTCCTATCAGTATGACACAAACTCATGCATGATGATAATGAACATCCCGCCAACATGGCACAAAGGGGATTTCAATGCACAAGATACATGGCGACAACATGAGTATCCTATCAACATAATGACAAAGAGATCTTAAACAAAACATGACGAATTGTGACAACAAGTACATCTCACAAATGATTCCACATCACATCAAGCAGGAATCATGAAAACAAGAAAGAAACAAGATCCCACATCAAACATCAAACATCAAACAGGGATCAGTGCAGCACAATGCATCGCAAAAAGAAGTATACGAACACACTGCATATACCTCACATCCAGGGGTCAACTGAAGAAGAGGATGTCAAACTATTGAAGCTGGTCGCACGTCGAATCTTGTGGCATCCAATCTCATGGAAATGGTTGCTCGCACATGAACGCTGACACCTGCACTCCACTTAGAAAAGTGGCTGAAAAATGAAATGAGAAAATGGAAAATTTGAACACACCATCAGATTTGTGGCATCTAATAGTACAAAATTGACTGTCAAATTTCTGAATTATGAGAAAGTGAGAATCTAGGGCTCAAGGAATCTTTTAGATTCCCCTAGATTCCTCAAAGATTCCCTCCTCCGGGTCCTCTACAAATCAGCTGCTCAGATCAGGAAACTGACTGTGGCATCAGATTCGTGTCACCGAGAGGTGTAGGATCGACATAAAATTTGTCCAATTTGGACACTGCAAAAATTTCACCCTCCTAGAAATTTCGCTCAGTCATGGTTCCGCCTGCATTAAAAAATTAATTAAAAATTCTGTGTCTCAGTTTCTGTGCTCGCTCCTGGTTCCTCCATGCTGCCCTCTGCACCGATGAAATGTTGGGTTTATATCATTTTCGGGCAAAGGTATCAATGAAATCCGTTTGGTGGATTGGTTAGAATTTTGCATTAGGTGGAAGAGGTCGGGTGGTCAAACCCCGCCCCCTCCATGTTTTAACATTTTTTTTTAATAGAAATCCGCATGTATTTAAATGGGGGGTCTGGTCCACATTGGGCGGCCCGCACCATACCTCCCGCAATTAAAAATGGCGCATTTAAATCTTTTGGGGGGCGCATTTATTATGGGTTGGTGTTCACCGTGGTTCATGGGGCTGCCTTGTGGGGACGGACCCACGTGGTCCCAGTGGGTTCAATCCCCCGCTGGCCCCACATTAAATTATGTGGCATACAGTTAGTGTATGTGGGCTAAAGAGTCGTGGGGTGTGGGGGTGGTGGCCCACCACCTCCCCTTTTTTTATATATATTTTTAATGTTTAATAATAATAAGGCAATTTTGAAAATCCAGATTTTTGACCAAAGGAGTCATTTTAACGAGCTGAAAATTTTGCTCAGAATCTGGCTAGAGTTGGCCAGATTGCATCCACCAGAAAAAGTCCAATTTGTGTCTCCATTAACCCTGCGCAGTGAGCAAAAGTCAACTGAACTTTGACTGCCTGTATCTCCTTCACTCGGACTCGGATTGATGAACCGTTCACACCACCGCGATCGTGACGACGAGACCTTTAACATTAACTTAGTTTGAGAATAATCCAAAAACTTTGATTTTTGACCCTTCCTGAGTCCTGGACTTCTGCATGTGTCTGGAGCCACCTGGATCAATCCTCCCCATTGAGGAGCTTCTGGTCCTCCGAAAGCATGAAAAATAACCTGGAACTTCTTTGTACCTTATGTGCATCACAAGCGTTCTGAAAGGCCTCGCTTCCATCTCCTTCACCTTTGTTCTTCGAAGCCTTAAGCGATGAGCCGACACCTGCAACCTGTAGTACATTGTTTTGAAAATTACTTGATTGACTTACATGACCAACTAATGACCCAAGCATCCCATACATGCCATGAGTTTATAACACATACTCGGTGGTTAAGTTTACATCAAGATGGACACAATACCTTAGCTATGAAAACAAGGCCAACATATCAGCGTTGCTTCAACAAGTGACAGAAAACACATCATCAATGCAACAAATGATTTACAAAATAAGGCCAAACACTATTTTTTCTTTGACAAGTGATGGAGACACGACATCACTTTCACAGTTTATCATGCAACTAATATTAAGACCAGACATCATTGTTGTTGAATAAGTGATGGAAACACATGATCACTTTTACATTTTAAAATGCAACAAATGATTTACAAAAGCACGACCATGATAAGATAACATATCTAGAAACCATTTTTCACAGATGTGGTGGTTTTGCTTGCCGAACAATTGTTTCACTTGGTTCATGCATCGACACTTTGTATTTCACCCGCTGCTCTGGATGAAGCCTCCAACAAGTGGCTCTTTGATGGCCACCTTTGTCGCAATGATTGCAATACATCTTCTTCCTCCAAATCTGTTTAACATGTTTCTTTACTTGCTATTGAGAGGGTATTTCATGACTCATCCTTTTCTGTGCTGCCATTCTTTTCCAACACTTAGAAAATGTATGGTTATGTAATCCACAAAAGGTACATGTTTTCGATGCCATGTTTTATGCTCATAATTAAGAACATGATTATAATCGAAATGAACATTCGAATGTCGAGAGTGGTTATATCTTTCCTTGCTGTCTCTGGTGCAAGTATGGTGATGTGAGCTTGCCTTAGATCTTTCCCTGTAATGGGCACTGCCATGGGATGATGGGAATGTGTTCCCATCATTTTATTTCCTCGACGATGTCCCGAAAGAATCTGACACCTTCGAGCATTCTCCCTCGGTGTATATCAAGCCTGCAAATTGGGATCTCGACACATCCTCCAATGGTTGAGTTATTCCTTGGTTATTAACACCAAGTTCTTTCTCCTCCTCATGCTTTGTCCTGGTAAGGAGCCTCATGTTTTTCCCTATAATTGGGATCTCCTAATCTCCAACAGAAATCACACTATGTGAAGATGGAACTGAAAGAAAATCAACATCTTTTACCTCCTTTGTCGATTTGGAAAGAACTGATGAGGGCTTCTCATTATCTGTTGTTGGTGGTTCGCTAGCTATCTTGGCGCATTCCCCAACTTCCTTTCTAAAATACCTAAGTCCTACCTGATGGGGTAATTCTTCCACTTTAATGGGGTTAACAATGCCTTGGCCATTAACGCCCAAGCCTTTTCCTTCATCCCCCATTTTCTTCAACAGTTTGGAGCCAATTCATTTTCAAAAACACCGAAATCATCATCAGGAAACATACATGTATTCAGAGAATTTCTTTTTACCTCACATGGGTCACGTTGCAGCTTTTCCAAGGCCTTGTCCTTAGCTTGCAGCTGTCGTAGCAAACTTTGTTTCTCCTCTTTCTCTTCTTGTAGACGCATCTTCAATTCAACGTTTTCTGTTTGAAGACTTTGGTTGTTGTGCTTCAGCTCTTCCAGGGCCTCTTCCGTGGCTTCCAACTGAAGCTACAATTGCTCCTTTTCCTTTGTCTCTTTCTGTAGAGTTTCATACATTATTTCCACTCTTTTGGAAATTTTAAGCATGGTCTCGTACATCGCTTTTTCATCCTTTGTCGCTGCACGTTCGATTGTTCACGCTTGCAATTCACATCCACGCAAAGACCGCTCTAATACCACTTGATCCGGGTCCAGGTGTGACAAAGGACCCTTCCAACACCTTTTACTTTCATGATGTGTTAAATTTCATTTTAAAAGAACATAAATGAATACATGTGCATGCTACAAAGAAGAGGAACATGACAATCATCAACACACGAAAACATAATCTGTTGATAATGGAGTTTTTCCAGGAGGGACTATGTCTCCGGGCCTCAGTGTCAAGATGGTGTAGGCCGCTACATTAAGTGCTATCAATAGTGATGATGTACATAAGAGGTGATGTCACTATCATACAAGGAAAATGCCCTCACGCAGGAGTGGCTCCAAGAGACGTTCCGCTATAGGAACTCTCAGTTAAAAAGGACTCCTATTAGTATGACACAAACTCATGCATGATGATAATGAACATCCTGCCAACATGGCACAAAAGGGATTTCAATGCACAACATACATGGCGACAACATGAGTATACCATCAACATAACGATAAAGGGATCTAAAAAAACACATGATGAATGGTGAAAACAAGTACATCCCACGATTGATTCTACATCACATCAAGTAAGAATAATGAAAACAAGAAAGAAACAAGATCCCACATCAAAAATCAAATAGGGATCAGGCACAATGCATCGCAAAAAGAAGTATATGAACACACAACATATACCTCACATCCAGTGGCCATCTAAAGAAGAGGATGTCAAACTACTGAAGCTAGTCGCACATCGAATCTTGTGGCGTCGAATCTCATGGAAATGGCTACTCGCACATGAACGCTGACACCTGCACTCCACTTAGAAAAGTGGCCAAAAAATGAAATAGTAAAATGGAAAATCTGAACACACCATTAGATTTGTGGCATCGAATAGTACCAAATTGACTGTCAAATTTCTGAATTCTGAGAAAGTGAGAATCTGGGGCTCAAGGAATCTTTTAGATTCCCCTTAGATTCCTCAAAGATTGCCTCCTCCGGGTCCTCTGCAAATCAACTACTCAGATTAGGAAATTAATTGTGCCATCGAGTTTGTGTCACCAAGAGGTGTAGGATAGACATAAAATTTATCCAATTTGGACACTGCAAAAATTTCACCCTCCTGGAAATTTCGCTTAGTCATGGTTCCACATGCATTAAAAAATTAATTAAAAATTCCGTGTCTCGGTTTTCGTGCCCACTCTTGGTTCCACCTGCATTAAAAAATTAATTAAAAATTCTACGTCTCAGTTTCTGTGCTCGCTCTTGGTTCCTCCATGCTGCCCTCTGCATTGATGAAATGCTGGGTTTATATCATTTTTCAAGCGAAGGTATCAATGAAATCAGTTTGGTGGATTGGTTAGAATACCACATTAGGTGGAGGAGGTCGGGTGGTCAAACCTTGTCCCCTCCATGTTTTAGCATTTTTTTGTTTTAACAGAAATCTGCATGTATTTAAATGGGGGGTCGGGTCCGCATTGGGCGGCTCGCCCCATACCTCCCGCAATTAAAAATGACGCATTTAAATGTTTTGTGGGGCGCATTTATTATGGGTTGGTGTTCACTGTGGTTCATGGGGCTACCCAGTGGAGGCCGATCCATGTGGGCCGGGTGGGTTCAATCCCCCCGGCCCCGCATTAAATTATGTGGCTTATGGTTAGTGTATGTGGGCTGGAGAGTCGTGGGGTGGTGGGCGTGGTGGCCCACCGCGTCCCCTTTTTTATATATTTTTTAATGTTTAATAATAATAAGGAAATTTTGAAAATCCATATTTTTGCCCTAAGGAGTCATTTTAACGAGGCAAAAATTTTGGTTGGAATCTGGCTGGAGTTGGCCAGATTCCATCCTTCGAAAAAAGTCCAAATTGTATCTCCATTAACCCTGCCGAGTTAGCAAAAGACAACCGAACTTTCACTGCCTCTAACTCCTTCATCCGGACTCGGATTAATGAACCGTTCACACCACCGTGATCACGAAGATGAGATATTTAACATGAATATGGTTCGAGCATAATCTAAACACTTTTATTTTTTACCCTTCTTGAGTCCTCTTGGACTTTTGCATGTGTCTGGAGCCACCTGGATCACTACTACTAGGATTTAGCTACAAAACCCTAGATTTAACAAACAACATCATGCTAGAACATCAAACTTCGACTAAGGCTTGTTTCCAAACCCTAGGACTTATGACCATCAATAATTAGGTTAACATCCATATTTAGGAATTCATCTCCATGCATAAGTAGATCATGTGTCAGGCAATATTAATACATTAGACATATACAGTCCTAAATCAAGCTAGGGTTTTGACCAAATGAACACATACCTAGTGTTTCATTTCTAGGACTTTAAATACATAACAAGGGATTTTCTTATAGACACAACGAAGCCCTAAAGATCTAGGGTTATACAACATAGTAGAGCAAACCCTACTATACCAAAATTTCAAAGGTTTGAGATTTCAGACAACATCATTCAACCCTAACAAGTTAGGTTTTCATGATCATACTCAAATCCCAAACATGACATCATCAAAAAAAACTTCAAATAACATTTCCCAATAACCCTAAGCAGTTTTCGGGTTTCAAATGTTAACATTATCATACCCTTAGGTTAGGGTTTTCTAGAGAACCTATCTAGGGTTCTATAAAATCACTTAAGAATATGAGGGTATATTTATCAAGTGATGAATTACCCAAAAAAGGAATCATTATGATTCAATGTAGCTAGACATAACACTGTTAGTAATAGATTATCAAATAAATAAACATTTATTATAAAAAATCAATGTTTTTGTGGTTTAAGGCATACCTTTGTTCCTTGACAAACCTTGTCTTGGGAGGCCCTCTTCTATACTCCTTTAGGATATAGCAGATGTTTTCCTAAACAAAACAATAGAGGGAGAATGGTGATTAGTATTTAATATAATCAAAACTTAAACAAGTGAATGAAACTAGAAATTGAAAGGAAATGAGATATTTATCTTTGGGAGATGTTGGGGGCTCCTTCCAAATCTTGAGGGACACGTATAAACTTATAAAAATAAAAGAAAATTCCTTTTCAAAAAATATGTTAAAACCTATCAATTTAAAACATCAAAAATACAAAATAGAATATCTAAGACTAGAAGCAAAAGACTTAGTAGTGTAAGTCCCTTATATCACATTCTTCAAGTTTTACTTTCTTTATATCTTCTTCTTCGACAACATTGTCTTGATCTCTTTCTCTCTTGTTATTTCTTGGATTTTCGAGACAGTCACTCCTATAGTGACCCTTCTTATGACATTGATAAAATTCTACTTTGGACATGTCTACCTTCCTCTTCGGTCCTTTTGATTTCTTGAAGTTTCCTTTGTGTTGAGAAGTGTAGGCATTTGAAACTCCTTCAGAATTGGCACCTAGTGAGGTCATTAATTCTTCTTGACTGCAAATAGTCTATATTTCTTCAAAAATGGGAGCTTCCTTCCAACTTTTAAGCCTTGCAAAAAATGCACCCCAAGTAGGCAACAATCCTAATAGAGTAGTGATCACAAGTTCTTTGTTTGGAACAATTTCATCAATGGCCAAATGTCATCTCTGATTCTTGTTATCTTCATAAAGGAGTCCAATGTGTCTTGTTTAGTCATATTTGTGGTCCTTAGTTTATTATTCAAGCTTGCTACTTGACCAATTTTCTTCTTTAGTCATATTTGTGGTCCTTACTTCATTATTCAAACTTGCTACTTGACCAGTTTTCTTAATAGCGAATAACTTTGACAAGGCATGATACATTTATTGAGCATGATTAATGTTGGCTATAAATGGGACAAGGTTGTCCTTTATTCCTTCAACCATTAGAGTCCTGGCCACTAATTCTAATTCTCTAAACTTCACTTTATCAACATCATTGTAATCATCTATAAACCTCTTTACTTTTGGTTTGACCAAGTCTAGTACCTTGTTCTTTTCAAGGATGAGGTCAATCCTCTTCTTCCAACACTTGTAGTTTGAGGCTCCTTCAAGTTTATCCTCTCCCTTGATTGTGTTAGACATATTCTTGAAGATAATAGACTTCTTCCCTTTAAAAATCATTTTGAATGATTCCTTGAGCAAGTGCTTGAGACTTCATTTTTCTTCTTTCTTCACCAAAGCTATGATACCATGTTAGAAAATCTGAAAGGCTTACTTATGATGTTCTTTATTTGTTATTAGGTTTCTGTATATCTCCTTTCTTTAGGTCATTAAGAAATTACCAAAGCAATAACACATAAATCAATGGACACCAGATATAGGCACATAGCTAGGGAAAAACCCCTCTTTAGGGGAAAACCCAGTCAGTAATTCTTCCTTCAATAGTTTTCCTGAGATATTCCAAGACTCTAGACCTTGACACAAACTTTCCTCCACCCAAAGTTAGCCTTCTTCTTCCTTTGCAGATGATCCTACTTGACCTGGCATCAACAACAACAATAACAACACTTTCTTGGACCCAACAACTTCGATATTGCTTTGGAGACTTTGATCTTCACTAAAATACTTTGATCTTCACTTAGAAAGTTCGATCTTTGCCCAATACAACTTCCTGAGGCAAGAGAACCCAATAATAACAACTTCGACCTATGCTTGATCTAGCAACAACAACATGCAACAAATGGTCGCGACGTCAATAAGAGAACTTTGATCTTCCAAACTAGGGCACGAGAGAGAGAGAGAGAGAGAGAGAGAGAGAGAGAGAGAGAGAGAGAGAGAGAGAGAGAGAGAGAGATGCACCAAAACTTTGATTTTTCTTCCTTCCTTCTCCTAGAAAAAACTCACACTTCTTTTTCCTTCTTCCTTCACTTCACATTTTTTCCCAACTTCAAAGAGACATCGAACTTTTTTTAGTTGATGTCCTTCAAATGGAATTCGAACTGCTTCATTTATAGTCTTTAGGTGAGGTCGAATAGCCTTCCTTAAGGCCGACTTGATCATCTTAAGGCTGACTTGGTGTGGAGATGACATAATTCATTTTTGACTCAACACTAAACATTTTTACATGATTCAAAAGCCCAAGAAGGGTCTCTCTAAAAGCAAAATGATTCTATTAACTCAGAATAAATCCTAGAAGTCCTCAATGGAGACTTTGGCCTAAAACATGATGACCCAAGCATGAAACCCACACTTTAATAAGTCATAATAATAATAATAATAATTGTTTTCTTTATTCTTTTGACAAGTACATTACATGACTCAAATACATTAATGAAGACCAAACCTAGTTACATTTTCCAACACCACAGACACAGGTGAATTGGGGGATTTGAACCTCAAACATTGTCACACATAACACTTCATTTTCAAGGCTCATTTTTAAGTTCATCCCCAATTGAGCTTCTGTCATGTATTAAAACGATCATTTTTATTTTAACCGAATTTTATTATTCTATTATATACAACAATTAAGTTTTATAAAATTTTACTTTTAAATAATGTGTATATAACTTAATGAGTTTAATGCTTAAAAATGTGTTATTTCTCCTTAAAAAATTATAAATTCAAATTTAAAAAGAAAACATTTAATTAATTAAATAAAATAAATAGAAATTTAAAAGCTATATTCCAAAAACAAGGCTACAACATAGTATGAAAGAGTTGTATAATTCCTTTGGTTCTTAACCTAGTGTTAATGACATATTTTTGTTTTAAATAAAAAATTATATCAATTTTAGTTATATATATATATATATATATATATATATATATATATATATATATAGATATATATATATATATATAGCAGTTGTCTATAATGCGACTTTTTGGAAGCTTTTCTGGTGGGTTTTTCTGGTCAAAATCCGGCAGCAATTTATTGGAATCGCAAGTTTGATAGCTAGTTTCTGCACAATCAAAGCGTCCGAGGGATTTTTCAGGGTGCTGAATCCAAATATGCAGTTAAAAAACCATTTTAAATAATACAAATCAAGATTTAACCTCAATTTTTTCTGTTGGATTCCGTCACCGGAATCTCCAAAAAATCGCATTATAGACAACTCCTATATATATATATATATATATATATATATATATATATATATATATATATATATATAACATCCATAAATAAATGTGTATTTCTATGTTAAGTGACATAATTTTACATAGATCATGGGGTTTAGAATAGATTATGATGAGGTATATTGTTAAGTCACTCTGTAAAGTTACCAGTTCTAAATTCCATGGGCAAAGATCCAATCATGTTAATGGCTAGTGTGGCCCAGGGCTATTGCGATCCCTAAGTGATTTTGATAGCTTAGATGCCCCCGGGTCATGATTTCTCAAGTAAAGGTTAAGCATGTAGTCATATTTGGAGGATACAAACAACTTGACAAAAAATAAATTATATCAAGTTGAGAGATAAAATTATTACAACTAAAAAATGATTTTACTTTCACTTTTTGGAACTTAAAATATATATTATTCTTATGATCAATAAAAATAATTTAATATAGAACTTAAATAAACAATTTCAACATTCAGGTTAACTAATATATTTTAATATGAATACATTATATATATATATATATAATATTGAAAAAGAAAAAATAATTAAAAAATATAAAATTCAATGGATTTCTAATAAAAGAGATTGTAATTCTTAATATAAAATTGATATGTATCAATTAAATAATAATAATAATAATAGATTCAATACAAATTATAAATAAAATATTTTAATATACAAAATTATATAATATTATGATGTAATTATAAATATATTAATAACTAAGAAAATATTTTAATATAAATAATGTGGTCCATAAATAAACTATTCTAATATTCATGAATAATGTTGTGTATACATTTCATGAATAATGTTGTGTATATATATATATTATATATATGGTTAATAACAAAATAAAAATTATGTTTAGTTTATATAAAGTAATTGAAAAAATAATTTTTTATGGTTAAAATATTTCAAATTGTTTAAATTCTACATTTTGGTCATTTTTAAGAATGTGTAATACATTTTCAATTAATTTAATTACTGAATACCTTGTTGTGAAACACTATGTAAACTATGAAATTCAAAATTCAAATTTCTATAAATCAAACCAACAAAAATTTAAATTACATCATCTACGCAATTTAAATACCCAAAAAAATTGAAAATATTAAATTCATTTTAAACCATATTAATTTTATATCTTAACCACAAATATTTCACATTAAGATAACAGTGGATATTTATATTTACCTTTGTGACAGGGTTTTCATTGGGCCATGCCCACGAGCAAATGCATAAGTACATCTTGCCATTGAAGTATTATTTCTGTCACACATGTGATAATATTAATAATTAAATATTAATTATGAAAATGTATATGGTTTTGTAGATTTTGTATGGAAACTGTATACAATATCAATAAGACTAAGAAAAAAAATCTGATATTTTTTTTTATAGAGAAGTAATGTGTTTAAAAGTTTTAATATGAATTAGAAGAAATTTATCTTAATTATAAATTTATTAAGGTTGAAAAGATCAAATCTTAATTTTTTTGAGGTGTAATTTCTTTTCATTTTTCTCATTTAAAAAAAATTCTACTTCAAGAGATTTGATCCATCTTAAGGCTTACTAGATCCATTCTTAAGATAAATCTATATTGGTTATAAAACCAATTTTACTTAGTTTTATTTTATCCTCTTTGATTATTGAGTGAAGGATGCATATATATATAAATCTTTTGGTGCTCAACTTGAAATTGATAAGTATCCCTTTTAAAATAAAATTTAAATATTCACTAAATAAAAAACAATGTTGCCCATAATAAAAAACAAAAACACATATTTTGCTAGTTTTAGTTAAAAACATTACAAAAGCTTATTAATCTTATTCTTATTTTTGGTTCATTGTGCTCCATGGGTTTGCTTTGTTAGCTTTGCCATCTTATTTGATATTATAACTCAATATGAAAAAAATATGCAATTCTTTTTATGCTCAACATAGAGTTGACATATGGTATGTGTGTATATAGAATATAAATTTATATCATCTTTGTATGGGTAAAATATATAAAGTAATTGGAAATGAAAAAATCTTATATTTTCACTCTCCAATTATATAGTTCTTCATTATTTATAAAATATTTTAATGAAAATATTGAATAAAATATTTAAGTGTCCATATTAATTAATATATAAAGAAAGTAAAAAGGAAAAAACAAAAAACCTTTTAATGTGACTCATAATAAAATATTTTGATTTCTATTTTAAATACAACATTTTTCTTTATTTTCTCTCTTTATATATATTTATGTATATATGCATATGAAAGAATATTTGCAAACCATTTAAATTTATATCTATGTGTGTGTGAGAGTGTGTGAGAGGGAGAGAGAGAGAGTTTGTATATATTATATTAAAAAAGAGTTGTGGTGATTCAAATATTTTATTAATATGTTTTTTTTTAAAATGAAGTCGTAATTCTTTTATAGTTATTACGGAGTTGATACATTATGTGTATCTAATAGTCAAGAACATATACTTCAAAGATTTTAATAGTCAAAGGCTTACACACAAAATCATCATAAATCCATATTAATTCTAGGTATATCAAATGTCTAAAGGGATCAAGTTTCTTAAGATACACATTTCTTTTAAAATAGAAAACTTGAAAAAATATTTATCCCTTTGAAAAATGTTAAAATGAATTTACACTGATCTATCATCAAAATAAAAATTATTCACAACATATGTATCTTCATTCCTTCCATAAAAATGGGTAATTTAAAGCTTTGCATCTAAATATCACATTTTCACAAATCTACAAGAATGACACCAAGTTTCACCAATTGATCAACATGTCTTCCATTTGTCCTCATTATGTCTCTATGTATCATTTAGTTAATCCATTTGCAGTGCTCATTAGATTCCATCGTTCGAACACAATGATAATGCAATCAGTTTTGCACTAAAAAAAATTACAATGTAAGTAGGATCATGCTTGGCACAGTTTGCGATGGTAGATCTAAATTATTTTTTATTTGTTTTATTTAACTTTATAATATCTTAATAATTGTAGAATTCCCTACCACCCCCTTAGACTTCCCACGGTGATGGAAAGTGTTACTTTTGACTAATCCAACCTCCAAGGTCCCTTTATGGAGGTGGAATTGCAAAATTTCCTTCTCCAAAGTTTGTGAAATTAACTTTGGATAACAGTATCACATTCAGTTCATCGAGAGATTTTTGATAATATCAATTTTACTGCAATCTGATCTTTGAATTAAAAGTTATGCCCTTTTAAATATTTACCATTTGACTCTTGGTCTCTACCATGTGGCAACTTTTTGTGGTGCACATGACCCTACCATATCACCCATGACGCTTATGTTGAATTTTCACAACCATAGTCATTCACTTGTGGCACTTTTCCACTTTATCTTAACATGCAGGTCCCACAAAACCCAAACCTCTCGCACAATGCAAGGAATTCATTTTTATTTAGCCCTAAGTGACATTTGGTTGCACACAAAGTTTGCACTTGGAAAACCTCCAAGATCCTCGAATCCCCAGACCCATCTAAATCATTGCGTCTCCTCGACCATATTCAAACCTAACCCACATCAAGGGATATACACATTCACACCTTATCCTCATCCTCGGATATCCCAGATTCTTGGATACTTATGTCTCTCACGACAAAATTCGAATTTGCACCAAACATTTATTAAATGGCCCAGCTCTAGATTTTGTACAAAATCCCGCCTACAAGAAAATCTAGCTCTAAGTCTTCAAATCACAAACTGTTACCACCCCAGATTTAACATTTTCCCTTTCAAAAGTGCACAAGTCTAAATGTTTTGGATATTCGAACTGCTAGATACATCTTCCACCCTAAAAAGTATATCTGATTCAGATTCAAAATCTCACCGAAGATTTATTCGATTTAAGACACAAGTCTGACACTTTACAACACTTAGACAAAGAACTATGAGGATTTCAGGGACTTCATGTTGTATTTCCTTGAAGCCTTGTGTTACTAAAAACACTAACATTCACAGGAATGAAACAATCGTTCCATGCTAACATTCCAGGTATTAACCTGACCACAATACATCATTGCAACTATCGATGTGCTCACTACCTGTTGGGCCTTCAAAATGTCTTCACAATGACATTCACTTTCACCTTTATCGCCACCATTTCACTCACATTCACAACTCCATAACCATATAACCTTTCATTAGCCACCATTTTCATAAATATATGGGTTAGGATCCTTATTTCCAAAGTTATTTATTTTATGTGTTTAAAGTGAATTTATGATTAAAAACTGGGAAATTAACATGGTTTCATGTATCTATATATGTGGCTTGAGTTTCATGACATGTGTAGGTCACTTGGAAGCTTCCAAGGCACCCTTATGTGGCCTCCAATGCTCAAATTCGAATTCCATTCAAAGGAGATTTGGATAAAGCTCAAAGAAGGATATGTGTCCTATTTGGATTGTAACTCTATGAGGTGTCTCATCATTTCTTATTTGGATTAGAACTCTATGAGACACTTAGGGGATATGTGTCTCATTATGAGCTATTTGGTTGTAACTATATGAGATTTTAGTGGATCCTCATTAAATAGGGTAGCTTCTTATGTTTTTGTATAAATAGGAGAGCCTTCTCCTTTGAAAGACATGTGTAAAGTTGGAGAAATTCTCATGTTTTTAATAGAGAATTTGGAGCTTATACTTGGAGATTTGAAGATTTAGTTTTGCTTGCATATGGAGCTTCTTCACTTGCCATCCTCATACACCATTGGAATGGCCATCTAATGATTGTGAGATTTAATTGCTTTTATAGATTAAAGTTTATTTGCTTTCTTAGTATTAGTTTTAGAATGACTGTGTAATCTTTGCTTTTCTAAAAACTTTTCAATAGCGAAGATTTATGTATTTTCTAATTGGATTAAGTTTGAGGCAATGACTCATAGTTATTTAGTTTCCTTTCATGTTTTGTTATTTACTTTCTTAGATTAAACCATCAATTCATTGTATAATTGAATAAAGGATCAGGCCAAGAAGGTGACTTCAAATTGGGTGATTGAATGTTCAACCTATGCAACCATTGAGCTTTACTTTTTCGTGCTTTTATATTTGCTTTTAAGATCGTCATTTAATAACATTAACTGATATTCCTAAAGATCATTCTAAGAAATTGATTTAATCATATTTCAAGATTGAATGGTTGAATATTTGATGCATGCAATTACTGAGTTAATTTCTGCACACTTGCTTTTCTAGGACATTAGAAGTTAAAGTATAAATAGTTGCTTACACATCATCTCAAGAAGGTAACACTTCATAATTGAATGCTGGAGTAACTAAGCATGCATTAGTTGTTTTTGATTTCACAAGTTAGTTCAATTTCATTTTCATTATTTGATTTCATAGATTAGATGAATTGGTTTTCGTTATTTTGTAGTTAGATTGATCTAAACTGAAAGACAATTTCTAGCACATACAATGCATGAATGCTTCACAAGTTTACGAAACCCCCGTGTTGACAAATTGAATGACAGGCAATCACTTTGCCCCAACATTTTTGCGCCATTGCCAAGGAAGTTTGCATAGGAACTAACTTTCAGTTTAGAGTGTATTTTATTTGTTTTTGTTTTTACTAACCATTTATGGACAAAGGATCTAGAATGTAGCCCAAAGATTACATTGAGGAATGGTATCAATAAGCGGTTACACCACAATATTCATCAATTCTTCAAGAGATCCTTGCGGCAAATCTAAAGGTTAAAACGATTTCTCATGTCCTCATGCGCAATCAAGTACATTTCACAAATTTGGATATGAACATTTTAGAAAGTTTAATCCGTAAACGACTCCATTGGAAATATTCATATACTTGAAAAAACAAAAAAAAAAAAAAAGAAAGAAAGAAAGAAAGAAAGAAAAAAAGAAGAAGAAAAAAGACTAACTTTCAAGTAGGGTAAACTAGGAACTAAAATCAAGCTTGATTGCATTTTTTTTTAACCTCACAAAAATATTTTCAATAAAAAATCATGTTAGATTTTCTAAAAAAAAAAAAAAAACAAAAAACAAAACAAAACAATTAAAAAATAAATAAAAATAATAATAAAACAACAAACAAAAATCAATTAAAAAAAAAGACATAAAATAATTAAACAAAAACAAATAAATCAAATTTAACATAAACGAATTGCATGAATTAAAAAGGAAAAGAAAAACTAAATAATTTAAAAAAAAACCAAACACAAATATTAAAAAACAAAACTTTGAAAAATAAAAAAATCTAATGCATAAAAGCCACAATCCCACCCATTGCATGATATAATCAAAGCGAGCACAACACAAATTTGAATGAGGTCGTTGAGGGTTTGAATGGACGCCCAGAAAAAATAAGAAACAACCAATGGCAATCTCCAATTCCAGTTTTTGCTGCGGCCTTAATAGAAAACCTGCACATAAAATTTATGGCTCAAATCCTTTATTCCAGTTTGAGCTTTGGCCTCGAAACAAACCTGCAAGAACATTTAAAAAATCAAATGTGCAAATTGTAGAATTCAACAGATCGAATTGCATGGACCGTTGTGTTTATTAGGGAAAATAAGATGAGTCCAATTGAAATAAAAACTCTTGCGTGGCTTTCAAATAATGTATGCGTTTTTATAGTTGCGGCATCCAATTTACGTGGCAGAAATTTCGAAACAAATCGCCCACCAAATTTTCCATTCACCGATTCATCTCATTTGTTCAAATCAAAGTGGTTGTGTTTTCCATTTATTTTGGAACCTTTTAATGTTCAATCATTATGTTTCATTATTATTGGTTATACATGCCGTGGAAAATGAAGGAGCGAGAGAAGGTAGTGTATGTTGGGAGGATTCAGTGTGTTCTCCTTCATTCAATTTATTTCATAGTTAATACTCTGACCACAACCAAAATATCACAATCCCGGATATGGAGCTATAACTCGGGTTTACTGAATCTAGCAATCAATTGAGGACTTGCAAGATCTTCCACATCGAAACCTCCCAACATCAAAAGCTGAAAAATCTGCATACACATTGTAGCATGGGCCACGTAATTAGAAGTGATCTGATGTTCTGGCCTCTGTGTGATTTCATTACGTATAGATATGTTCTGGTGCATCTTCAGCCCTTTGTAAGAAATTCATTTGCATTCATCTGGACTGTGTATCTTACGTATATGGCAAGCTTGAAAAAATTAATATTGAGGAACAATTAGCTTCTTGAATGCCATTTGGTCTAGAACCTGGTTCAGAAAGATCGAAAATTGTTGCTGAAGCCTTTCACTGGAGATTTACTAGGAACATAATCAATAGAGTTTTTCTTCAACTATTTGAACGAGAAGCAATGGTGTACTATTAGAAGCTCTATTTATTCCTCAAGGTCGGGCAGGTCTTGATAGTTAAAACTTCATATGCAATTTTGTTACTTGCTTCAAATTTTTGCATTCAAAGATTTTGGAAATATCGTGCCCAATTCAAAAATTTTACTGTTAATTCTATCAAGGAATCAATTTCCTTCAGTCCTCATAATCAATTTAGAAACAATTAATTTTTGTTACTTGAAGCAGAGGAAATGCGTAGCAACTTAAAAACATCAATTTTAAAATGAAATTTCTAGCCAAATGAAAACGAATTTCGGAAAACTGAGACATAGGTTTTTTTCATAATAGTTCAAATTAAGTAACCAAGAAACGACTTCTTCAATTTCGTAACCGTTTGAGACAAATATGAGATTCTTCGGGACCCTGTTTCGCTGACTGCGTGAGGAAAAAGGATTTCTATTTAATACACAGTGAACTGTTTGAACATGACATGGGTGTTCAAAATGTGCATGCATTTCCTCCTTTCTCTTAAGCCTTAGATTTTTTTCATTGGCTTTACATTCACTCTTGCTTGCTTGTCCCAAGGAGGACTTCCTAACAATTTTCTCTTCATTCAAATATGTTGATCAAGAAACTCTTCACCAACTTTATTTGTAGATGATAGCTTCCATACATGGGAATATACAGGATGAATTTGAATTTGTCTGCAAAGAGACTCAGGTGATGATTGCACTGGGCACTATAGAGCAGCTAATTGAAAATCAGAACTTGGATGTTTTGCACGAAGAGAAGGGCACTGAAGCATACAAAACTTCAGTAAATGATTTCAAACAAGTGTTGACAAAGATGAATGTTTAAATTGAGTGAATTGTAGTCAGTTTTAATGCTCAAAACTTCCAATCTTGGAACAGATGGGCAAATTTCTCATCGATTATTAAACTGAAGGTCTGTTTCATACTTCTTTTTTTTCTCTTTGCAAAAAAAAAAAATGCTAATTTTTCTGAAAGAGGCATTGCAATTATCACTAGATTTTAGCTCCAGTAAACCACAACATTGTTTCTTTCTCTTTGAATTCATTCTTGGTTATTTACTGACTTGGGTCGTTTGTTCAGGATTTTAGCTACAAAAACTGTGCAGATTCTGCAGCTGAACAACGATTCTGCAGTTGAATAGCGATTCTGCAGCTAATCGACAATTCTGCAACTGAATGGCGATTCTGCAGCTAAATAAAGATTCTGCAAATGAACACCGATTCTATAGTTGAATGGCGATTTTGCAGCTAATCGAAAATCCTACAGCTGAACAGTGATTCTGCAACTAATAGACAATTCTGCAGCTATGCATTTAACTCAATGATTTATTTTTAGAACAATGCATTCTAACCAGAAATTCATGATCAACATACCATCTCATCTGCTTACATCATCTTTCACTATAGTATCATATTCCCATACCACATTTTACATGACAATTTTCACTATTTCAGAAAAATTTCAAAACAGTCTAACTTTCTCATACGACATCGGAATTCGATGATTCAAGTGTCGTTGGAAAAATCTTGAAGAGATCTACAAAATGAGGAAGCTATTTATCAGATTTTGAAACAATAAATAATGAAGAAATTGATGAAAAGAAACAATAGGTAACTTGAGGCACTACTTTCAACACAGGTATAAACTCTTTTGGTTTTCTTCAATGAACTTATTTAATAGTACTGATTCTTTTTTTTTTCTTCTTCTTCTTCTTCTTCCTTTTTATTATTATTATTATTATTTAAATGACATTAACAGAGAAATTGATCACCTCTCTATTTTCGATAACCTTACAATCCATTAGAGAAGAAGTACTAGCTTTTGCAGGTTCTAGGAGGAAGAAAAGATGAATGTAAGCAAATAGTGTCTCTCAAAGACCACATTTATTTCACAAGAAAATGATCAGAGCAGCAACAGAGATGAAACATCAATGCATGAGCACATGCTAATGCATATCAGATCCAACAGTTGCAAGCCTTTCAGATGCCAGTGTTTCCATTGCATCCATACTCCTTTAGTCAATAAAACCTTCATCTCATTTCCTTTGCAGTCGCATTGCATTTCACTTAGTCAGTCAATAAAAATTCTCATCTCATTTTCCTTCACTGCTCATTTTTATTCATAGAAACTATATTTTCCTGCCTTGCTTTCACTAACTCATAACCCATTTTCATAAAGACATTCAACTCGCTTACATGCTGATTTGTCCTTTTACTTTCCATTCACTTGTCATTTTCCTTTCCATTAAATAAACCTTGATCCACTGCAAAATTTTCCATTCATAGTCCTTCAAAATCATTATTTCATGCTCGCGTTAGATGATGGAGGATTCCTTAAGGCCTTCCTTCTAACAAGCCTTGGCCTATCGACATCAACACATTATCTAGGTCCAAGGCTAGATTCCTCATTTGTACCTTGAGGCTTGTATGCCTTAATGACAGGCTCTCTCGCCAACAATCATGGGAATACATCAATGTCCCTTGATCGTTGGATCTTGCTAGTGGCTCGACATCAACTCATTTATTCACCCTTTGCAAGATGTACTTAGATACCTTGGCACTCGTTGACATTAATGGCGAGTTTGCCTCGCATTGGTTAACGACACTCATCAATGGTCGGTAATCCAATGACCTCTCTTCATGCTCGACTCATACACATTTATTTGCATGACTAGAGTTGTACCATCGGTTTTATAGCGATTGAAGACTATATCATTTCAGCATTTTGCAGCAGATACAACAGATTTAGTAGTAGAAATAAAGAATCCACTTCACAACCACTTCCACCATTTATGCAACCAAGAAGCAGATGAATTCTACATTTCATTCCATGATCCAGAGGCAGCCACACCCTTCAATTTCTATAACTCATGCACATTGAAGGTAAGTGAAGGTATGTGGTTTATAATTTTTAGTCATGCAATTCCTTAAAATACTAAAATTGTAACTTTGGGAAATTCCTCACTTCCTCTTTCACATTGTCATATATTCAGTTGGGGGGAAGGGACATCATTTCATATTCATATATCATACACCATCACATATTTTCATTTCATCCTAACATACTTGTCATAATCAATTATGATTGCATTATGGTTCAAAAAGTTATATGATTTGCAAATAATGCCTAAATTATGAGCACACTATATGGCTGGTTTTAAAGATGCATTCTTAAATATGTTCAATGAATCTTGCACCAATAAAAAGAAACAAGGTATTGAAACACAAGAACCAATACCAATTAGAATTTGGTTGAAAAACAAGAACCAACCAAACATGTTGCAAGTCAATGTATGACAATGAATACTCTGAAAAAATAAATAAAATTGTCAAATGCAAAGTTTAAGGACATATGATATAAGCCAAGCTCATTCAAAAGGAAAGACGTTGCGAGAAAATCAAAGGAATTAATGCAATATTTGCATGAGGACATGCAATTACTCTAGTTGGGGGTATGTTGGGCCTCCAAAATGTCTTCAAAATGACATTCACTTTCACCTTTATCGCCACCATTTCACTCACATGTCACAACTCCATAACCTTATAACCTTTCATTAGCCACCATTTTCAAAAATATATGGGTTAGGATCCTTATTTACCAAAGTTATTTATTTTATGTGTTTAAAGTGAATTTATGATTAAAAACTAGGAAATTAACATGGTTTTATGTATCTATAAATGTGGCTTGAGTTTCATGACATGTGTAGGTCATTTGGAAGCTTCCAAGACACCCTTATGTGGCCTCCAATGCTCAAATTCGAATTCCCTTCAAAGGATATTTGGATAAAGATCAAAGAAGGATATGTGTCCTATTTGGATTGTAACTCTATGAGGTGTCTCATCATTTCTTATTTGGATTAGAACTCTATGAGACACTTAGGGGATAAGTGTCTTATTATGAGCTATTTGATTGTAACTATATGAGATTTTAGTTGATCCTCATTAAATAGGGTAGCTTCTTATGTTTTTGTATAAATAGGAGAGCCTTCTCCTTTGAAAGGCATGTGTAAAGTTGGAGAAATACTCATGTTTTTAATAGAGAATTTGGAGCTTATACTTGGAGATTTGAAGATTTAGTTTTGCTTGCATATGGAGCTTCTTCGCTTGCCATCCTCATACACCATTGGAATGGCCATCTAATGATTGTGAGATTTAATTTCTTTTATATATTAAAGTTTATTTGCTTTCTTAGTATTAGTTTTAGAATGACTGTGTAATCTTTGCTTTTCTAAAAACATTTCAATAGGGAATATTTATGTATTTTCTAATTGGATTAAGTTTGACGCAAGGGCTCATAGTTATTTAGTTTCCTTTCATGTTTTGTTATTTACTTTCTTAGATTATACCATCAATTCATTGTATAATTGAATAAAGGATCAAGCCAAGAAGGTGACTTCAAATTTGGTGATTGAATGTTCAACCTATGTAATTATTGATCTTTACTTTTTCGTGCTTTAATATTTGCTTTTAAGATCCTCATTTAATTGCATTAACTGATATTCCTAAAGATCATTCTAAGAAATTGATTTAATCATATTTCAAGATTGAATAGTTGAATATTTGATACATGCAATTACTGAGTTATTTTCTGCACACTTTACTTGCTTTTCTAGGACATTAGAAGTTAAAGTATAAATAGTTGCTTAAACATCATCCAAGAAGGTAACACTTCATAATTGAATGCTGGAGTAACTAAACATGCATTAGTTGTTTTTGATTTCACAGGTTAGTTCAATTTCATTTTCATTATTTGATTTCATAGATTATATGAATTGGTTTTCGTTATTTTGTAGTTAGATTGATCTAAACTGAAAGACAATTTCTAGCACATACAGTGCACGCATGCTTCACAAGTTTAAGAAACCCGCAGGTTGACAAATTAAATGATAGGCAATCACTTTGCCCCAACACTAACTAGCACAAGAACAAGTCAAATTATGGTTATACTACTTTGTGACTCAAATGCAACATAATAACATTTCCCACCCTAAATAGGGTATTCCACATTACTATTAGAGCTACTAATAAATCATGCGTTGCAACATAAATAGAATCAACAATATTATTTATTCAAGCATAAATGGCCATGGAAAACAATGAAATCCATACATTGTAATAACTAATTGAACATATCTAGTATTCATACAAGGCCATGTAAATAAATTTGTAGTTCAGGGACAGATAAAAAACGCATGATTTGTATGCCCTCCAAAACCATGAGAACATTTACATAAGAATCTCATTGTAAATAACCAGGATTAACATATTCCTCCAGTAACAGTGCTGATATATTCATAGTCATAAATATAACAACATCTTGCATTATCCATTATGCACATAAGTATACGTAAATTCACTTATCTGTATAGCCTTGAATGAATGGAAACTTAGGGAGGGACTTCAACTCTCCACCCAACTATAGGTCAAATATACCATAATATTTATTGTAGTAGAGCACCCCTGAGTTGAATTCAGAGTCTGAGAAGTTAAGTGCTCAAGGTATATTCAGAGTAGTCTAGTTAAACAAATCATATGGGGATCCATAGCATATAACGTCTCCACTTGGCAACAAGAAGTCCAAAGCACACTATGTCTCCACACACTAAACACTTCAAGGATCCATAGCGCACAATGTTCCACAATACACAGGGTATCCACCTATCAAACACTAAAGGACTCCAAATCCCACGGTTTCTCCACTCGATTCACATTATAGAAATCCAGAGCTCAGAGTGCCTCCACTTGCTCACCCACAAGATTCCATAACACACCATGTTTCCACCTGTTAGATTTCATGGGAATCCAAAGTCCATCCTCAGGGTATCCACTTGTGAAAAAAACAAAAGAAGTCCTAGAGTACATAGTGTCTCCACCTACTAAGAAGATGTCCAGAGTCTATTGTGACTCCACCTTCTCAACACAATATGCTTCTCTTTACACCAGACTCCTTAGCTTGCTTCCGAGCTCTGCACATACATTTTGATTTTTCCCCTTCTCCAACAATTTCCCTTGCTCTAATATCATATTGTAATTCCATGCTTATGAGAGTATTCAAATCTTTGAATGCTCTCTCATGTGTCTTTAAAACCCATGATTAAAGTGTGCGTGTCTAAGCGTATTGCGCTGCATACCACTGTTGTGTGTATGTAATATTCCCCCACATACTCTGCATAATTCCCTTTCGCTCCATTGCATGTTGACTTCTACAACTTGTTCTGTAAGATAGGGACTATATGGGCTCATCCTTTGCTCAAGCATCGCATACTTCACTTTTATGTTGGCACTAGAAAATTCCATTAGTTCAATAGGGAGATAGATGGTAAAATAAATGTAGTGGCTTGGGTTTACACTCAACACTAATAACTCCTTCTTATACCTTTGAATATGTGTCTACCCCTCTAGCTAGTCATTATTTACATTTTCACATTATGTACATGAATTACAATTCATACTGACATTTATAAGGGGTAGAAAAAGGGTCGTCATAGATCCCACCCCCTTAGAGGAACATTGTCCTTGGTGTTTTATACCCGAAAACAACATTCAACAATGTTCTATTCCCAAGCATAAATTCAACAACAAGATTTATATACACAGCTCTTTTTATATGCATTTACACTGTAAATAAAATTGGGTAGGAACCCTTATCTGATAACCCATTTCCCAAGTGGCTTCATGTGGTCCAAAGTGCTTATGTTGCCCCTTAACTTGCTTGATTACTCAATTTTGGAGCACGATCTGCCTCCGATCTAGAATGCACATTAGCTCTGGCAGGAATTCTTCCCTGGATTGAACTTGTATCACATACCAATCAATAACATGATTAGCATCATAAACATACTTTTTAAGCAAAGAAACATGGGAAATATCACGTGCTTTAATTGTGGGTGGAAAGGATAATTTGTATGCCACCGACCCCACTCTTTCTAAGATCTCAAATGGTCCACAAAACCTTGGTGCTAACTTAGCACAAGACCCAATTCTTAGTGAATTATTCCTTCATCTAATGCATAGGTAAACATGTTAACCCACTTGAAATTTCTTATGCATTTTATGATTATCTACATAGTTTTTTTCCTTGTCTTGAGATATTTTCAATTTCTGTCTCATAACAATAACTTCATGTTCCATTTCCTTCAAAATTTTAGGTTCAAGAAGCACCCTATCCACTGGATCATTCTAGATTATAGGTACATATTACATTTTTTTCCATACAAAGCCTCGAAGGGGCTCATATTCAATGAATCTTGGTAGCCATTATTGTAAGAAACTTCTACCAATGGTATAAACTCTTCCCATCTCTTGCGTTGATACATGACATAAATTCTTAACTTGTCTCCCACACCATATTTAACCTTATGGTCTATCCATCCGTTTAAGGATAATACGTTGCACTAAATGGAAAATTTGTTCCAAAACTAGCAAACAACTCTTTCCAAAACTTTGAGGTGAACTTGGCATCCCAATCCGAGATGATATTCTTGTGTACAACATGCAATCTAAATATTTATTTCATGAAAATCCTAGGAAATATCAACTGCATTGTAGGTAGACTTAATAACTTTAAAATTTGTTGTCTTACTTAGCATTTCCACCACCACCATTATGGCATCATGTTCTTTGGATGTCCTTGGTAGTCCTATAATGAAGTCCATAGAAATGAATTCACACTTCCACATAGGAATAGGGATTGGTTTCAACAATCCCATTATATATATACACTCCAATTTCACTTGTTGACACTCCAAGAATCTGGAAATATACCCGGCAATAACCCCTTTCATGCTCATCCAATAGTACATCTTTTTCATAGATGTTATCATATTTTGATAACCAAGATGACATGAATAAGATCTTTTATGAAACAGTTCGTTAGAGATTAGCTTCTTCAAGTCACTCATGCAAGGTATATACCATATACCTTTGAACTTCAACAAACCATCATCTATGAAAGAGTAATTATTATTCAATGTTCCTTTAAATATTGGTAATATGCGACCCGTCCTTCTGGCAATAGGACTCCACCAATCCCTTCCTTGCATACATCTATGCAAACCACAAAATATTTTTATGGGTATACTATTCTTAATATCGATGTATCCATGAGTAGATGTTTTAATTGCTCAAAATTGGTTGCACACTCTAGTGTCCATTGGAATTTAACTCCTTTTCACTGCAACATTGTGATTGGATGTCCAATATTTAAGAAATTCTGAATGAACCTTTAGTAATATCCATTTAATCCCATAAAGGAAATGACTTTTCCACATTTTGAGTAGTATGCCGCTCCATGATGGCTTTGATATTCTTAGGATCTACTGCTACTCCTTCCTTCGAAACAATGTCCCAAGTACTCAACTTGTGATTGAAAGAAATCAAATTTGTTAATTTTGGCATAAATCTTGTGCTCTTTTAGCAATTGCAAAATTGTTATCAAATGCTCTTCATGCTCCTCCTTGGTTCTAGAATAAATCAAAATGTCATAAACTAATACAAACTTGTCCAAATATGGATTGAGGATATTAGTCATTAAACACATAAACGTTGTTGGAGTATTGGTGAGTCCAAATGGCACAACCACAAATTCGTAATGCCCATGCCTAGTTTTGAAGATTGTGTTGTGGATTTTTTCATCCTTAATTCATACTAGATGATACTCATACCTCAAGTCTATTTTCAAAGATACAACAACTTCTCTTAGTTTATCGAACAAGTTTTCAATCTTAGGAAAATGATACTTGTTCTTGATTGTGGCTTTATTCGGTTGTTTATAGTCAATGCACAATCTCATTATGCCGTCCTTTTTCTTCACAAACAGTAGTGGAGCTCCTCAAGGTGATGTGTTTGGTCTGATGCATCCCTTATCCAACATTTTCCTTAATTTCATTTTTAGTTCCATTAGCACTAGTGTGTTCATGCAATACATAGCTTTCGACACTAGTGTTGATCATCGCAATAATTTAATTGAGAAATCAACTTCTCTCCTTGGTGGAAATCCTGGAATCTCATCAGGAAATACATCCATGAATTCTTTCAAAATTGGGTATTATTCCATCATATCCCTATTAATCTTAGATTCGTTGGTTACTTGGACATCATATGGATCTAATGTCTTCTAGCTACACCACTTCATCTACAACAGTGATCTTTTTTAAATAATAATGAGCTTGTTTACTCCCTATTATGTTACTTTCTTTCCTTTATCGTTGAGAAATTCTATCAATTTATCATAGCAATTAATTTTGGTTTTGTGGCTTGCTAGGCAATCCATGCCAACTAACACATCATAAGAACCCAATAGTAATATATTCATATCCACTAATGTAGGCATGTCCTTTATTATCTCTGGACACAATCTCACCATGTCTTCAACTCACCTCTTAGTTATTGTTTCTAGATAAACTAACCACAAATTTTCATGGGCTATCTTCTATAGTGCTTTGTCATTTTCCTCTAAACTTTAGTTTACCCCTTGCTTTCCAATCAACTTTAGTAGTACCTCATTTTTCAGATGGTGTCCTCTAAGGTTTTTGGCTCATCAAATTCTATTATGTCTTGGAATGCTTATGGTAATCTATTGAGATACCTCTGGATCTTTACCTTCTCATCCTTGATGTAGGGCACATACCTCAACAACTCTGTTTTTTTTTGTATATTCATTAGTTGTTAACTGCCCTAATTTGTGCTCATACAATTCTTTGACCTTGCTGTTATAGTACCTTTCTTACATGTACTTCTCTCCAAAATACCTCTCAAACCTTCTCTAGGACATCTCTTTCTCTCTGATGTTCTTGACATTCCTCAGGTATTTCCACTAAACATCAGCTTTACCCTTCAAGTTGAAAATGGCTATTCTTGCCTTCATATTTTCAAAGTAATCATGTACCCTGAATTATTTTGTCATCTCTAATAACCATGCTTCTGCTTCCTTGGCCTTCTTCACTTGTCCATCAAAAGTAGGATTCATTACCTTATTAAATTCTGATAGAATTAAATATTTCTCCTTCCTTTTTTGGTGGTAACATCTCTTAGTTGTAGTACTAGACAGTTGCTCTTGATTGTTGTCCTCCTCTTTGGAGTACTCAATGGAGTTCCATATCTCATTGTATCTTCACTTTACTTCTATGTATTTTCTTAGATTTACTATGCTCTGCACCATCAATCATGAATTCATTTCTTCCAAGTCCTACTCGAATCTTCCTATAATTATACTTTCCTAGGTAAATGACACCTAGCTCATGTTGATTTTTTCTTTACAAACCTAATATGCTTTTTAGTATAATTGCATTTACTTATGACTGCTTCTCCTCAACTCTAAGAATAGTTTCATTGTCAGCCTTGCAACTTCTTAACTCGACCCTTAAACTTTTAAAAGTATCCATCCAATTAGGGTAACCTTCCTCTCTTTTCTTTCCCACAAACTCCTCTTCATGACCATATTGAGATGTACCAGTGCTCTATTGTACCATTCTATTGCTCATACCTTTTACCTTCTTCAGATTATTTGGCATCTTATTATATGTGTTACACACACATAACTATTAGGCAAACCAAAATATACATAATGTATGTACCCATCACCTTGGCTTATCAGAAATAAGCATGTTGATGTGAGGCTATTTGGAGTACCAATTTTCAAGTTAGTGTGCCAGTTAGAAAACAAAATAAAAAATCAAAAAACTACCAATCTTATCATTTCGTAGTCTTGATATTAATACATGCGTGCAACACAATAATTAATCAAAATGCTACAACCAGTACACATTTGCATACAACGAAAAATCATCTTTAAACACCAGAGAGTGTGTTCATGCCACATTGTAGAGAGGTTCAAATTTTATCCTGTTAGGCCCATTCAGTCTAAGTGTTGAACTTGGGTGCTCTGAAACCACCCTATAACGCTTCCTCTCACCCCATTGGACTTCCACTTTTAGACTCGAAAAACCATTTATCCATCATCTGAATTTAAACACTATATACTAGGATGCAGTGCATCAAGTTGAATATAGATAAACAATTAGTGTTTGAAGAAATGAATAGTATTTCTAATTCATATATGTCTAATAAGACCTTCATCTTCTATTTTTGGAATCAACCTTTATCCAAAAGCCTATTTTTGGAATCAAACATTATCCAAAATGTTAAATTTCCATACAGAAATATATATTCACTTTGATCAAATAATGTTACAAATAAATATATCAAATGTTGTCTCAAGATAGGGAAACTATCTTGGACACACAATCACTTGGTTGAGAGAATATCTCAACCACACAGCAATCTAGGAAACAACTCCTAACTAATAGGAATAGACTCATTTACATAGCAAGAATCACAACTGAGACAAGTAGGAATTACATTTTCCAACACACCCCCTTAATGACTTCTTGTCTCAATATCAATCTGCAAAGTCTAGTTGTGGTCAAACATAACAAGAGAACATGTCGATGTCCATATAAAGGAACAACCATCCACTGGAATGCATGGGTTCCCAACAACTGCAACCACCAATTTAGTAGGATTTCATTCACATACATGGTTCTGTCAGCCATTATAACTGCACACATGAACCTATACCTGTAAATCCCCCTCCAACATCATTATCATGGGTTTTATTGGATTACCCATAACCATGCTCTAGTTTTATTGGATTACCCTCAACAATGCCACCAAGGGGTCTCATCCACCAAGGCTCTTAGTTAAGCCACCAAGGCTCAACTCAGCCACCAAGGCTCAACACAGCCATGAAGGATCTAACACAACCACGAAGGGCCTCAAATCCTCCATTAAGGCACCCCAGCCACTATAGGCCAGAAATATGCCACTAAGGCACTTCAGCCACTGAGGCTAATGAGAGACCTGACTCAACCAGGCCCAGGGTTTTCTCGGCTCACCCTCAACAATGCCAAGGGTTTTGTCGGCTGACCCTAAATGATGTCTATAGGAATCCCTGTTCCACTTCACTCTTACATGTGGTTTCTGGCTTACCACAAACCGACACTGCAAAATGGTTTTTGGCTGACCACAAACCTTCAATTACAAAGTGGTTTTAAGATTACCACGAACTTTATGGGGATACACATGCCTTATCAAGCTTACATTTCACACTCCAAATCTTGGAGTTACCAGGTACATACTTTACAAAGACCACTACAAAACATCCTAGACTTGCTTACTAATAAATGTATGTGACACATAAAACGATGTAATATTGAGTCTGGTTTATTTCAACATACAATACTTTATCTTATTTGTCCATCTATTGCTGCATCAACCGACTTCTTCCAGAATCATACTTAGTGCTTTCATCTTGAATCTTTCTACCTTCACTTAGCCATTGTTATAGTAATCAATTCTAACCAATTGGATTTACATGTTGAGTTGATTAGGCCCAACATGTTTCACCTGCAAAACCCAAAAAAAAATAAAAAATCTAGAACACATACACTAGTATGCGGCATTGTGAAAAAAGTTGGTTTTTTTTTATCTTCACCCATGTGGGCTCTGTCTTCCTTGTCAGTGCACTCATGTATACCTGCATCATTAATTTCCGCAGGCAGCTTAAACAGACAACATTTAGCATCTAACATACAAAACCTTGATATGAATGGTTGTAAAACCAATGAATTAAATCATCACTTCTTCCTTCACCCTGAGTCTTCCCTGTGCGCAAAGCGCTTTCAAAAAAAGTATTGTTCCTTCTCTTTCAAAGAAGATGGAAGTAGTGGCGCAACATGTAACATAATGATCATATCGAGCTTAAGCAGAGAATTCGTAAGAACCGAAATCAGATCTTTCTTGGCCTCCCATGTAGCATCTACAACCACCAGGCTCCAGGCTTCGGGTTTCAACACAAGCTTCAAAACTTTACACAACCACTACAAATTACTCCCGGGCAATCGTTGTCAAACAATTCCAATATGCAGGTTGCAAAAAATAAAAATACCACACCAGTCCACTCTCACCACACTAGTAATCTTAACACATCCACATGGCCACAATGTATGTCAAGAAGAACAATAAGATTCGACTCAATTGGCAGAGAACACAAATGGAACTTCGAAGCTCACGACTCCAAACTGCACTCTTTCACACTCTTGAATTTGTGGCTCTACAACGCCTCTACACAGCAGCTCAATATTCTTGCTGATATTTTTTTCGAAGTGACTTCCTGTAAGAAATCTGGCACTTCCTTGGAGGCATTAATTTCAAGGGAGGATCCGTTCCAGGAATAAGAGGGTTGTCTGCAACATGGTCCGGGCTAAATTCTTTCCATGCTAGAATGCACCTTGCTTTCTCGTAGAAGTATGAGTTTGCTAGCTTGATCTCTGAACTAGATTGCTGCATGTACAGGGGGCCCTCAATCACTACTATTCGACGACCTGTCAGGGTTGTGGCTGGATTCTCCGGTCTGGTTGCTTGCTGGCCAGAAGAGCTGCACTGCGTAGATCCACACACCAACAATCTCGAGCTTCAGGCTCTGCAAGCATACCGACGACTTCAGCTGATAACAATATTGCTCTCAGACATCAACGATCTAGCTCACCTGCTCACGATCCGCCAACTCGCCACTGCAGTAGTCTACCAGGATCCACCAACTCAACACTGCAGCGATCTGTCAACAATCTACCTGGATCTGCCAATTCAACTAAAGCAATGCGGGTTTCAGATATCAGATCCGCGCAAAAGCGCCTCTTTCCACGCCACGCCTTCAGATTTGGGTTGTTCAACAAGCCCTCATCACTGTGACAGGAAATGATCTCCAATCTGCCATTTACCATTGTCTCTTTACAATTCTAATTGCCACTACAATCACAACGTACGATATAAGCACCAACGAACTTTCCTACTTTGAACGCACGACTTTTATGGAAAAGAGATCAATTCTCATAGGCAAATATCCGATGGACAAGCAAAAGACTTAAACAATATAAATATACTATTTTATTTACCTCAACCCAGAAGGGTCAAGGCCAGGGTAATACGGGAAGGGTCAAGGCCAGTGTATTCTGGGCTCTGATACCATGTTAAATTTTTATAAGGAAATCTATATTCACTTTAATCAAATAATGTTACAAATAAATATATGAAATATTTTTTCAAGATAAAGAAATTATTTTGAACACACAATTACTTGGTGGAAACAATATCTCAACCACACACCAATCTAAAAAAACAACTCCTAACTAATAGGAACATACTCCTTTACATAGCAATAATCACAACTTAGACAAATAGGAATTACATTTTCCAACACAAAAGCTTATCAACAATAAAGAGACAAACACCTTCATCTTCTATTTTTGAAATCGAAAGTTATCAAAAAGTATAGAAACAAAAAAGGGACTAGGCATTAGGCTTGTGCAACATCAGAGTGTGATACACATGGTTGTTGTTTGTCCTTCGAATGGTGTAAGCTTACTTGTTTGTGATAATCATCTCGTATCCCTTTGCATCAAACAATAACGATTGCACATTTGATTTTGACAAACATCACCCGAAACCACCAAAGTTTCTCTATTTCCTTTTAAGTGAGAATTTTCTGCAATTGGTTATGCGCATCCTTAATACTTTGACTCAGGCCTTCGAGCACAATTTATATTGTCCCACATAATTTCCAAAATCGTGTTTACATTTGGAGATTGTGAAATAGTAATGAAAACTATGTTATTTTTGAAGAAATATGAGAAACGCAAAAAGAGTAAGTACTTCAAGCCAAAATGAAGAAATAAAATGGAAATTTGGAGTGAATATTAAAAGCGGGGATTGTTCTTACCTTTGACTTGAAGATCGTTGCAAAGGGCTAATGCAAGGGTGGGTTTGCAACTTCCACCCATCCCTTCTACGCCAACGATATTAACTCCATGTTGGAATAGGATTTGTTTGACATCATTGACACGATTATCTAAACCCACTACAAAGCTTGGTATACCCGGGACTTGGGAGTTGCAGTTGCTGGTGGACTGTTCAACCATTGTAGTATCATGCAACCCATCAATGGATCTCTGAAATAGTTGAGTTTTGTTCATTTGTTGAATCATGAAAGAATTGAAAGTAGTATCATTAATGAATTTGGAATTCACACCCTCAATTATATGCCCACTCATTTCTTCAACACGTTCAGATCGTTCACTACAACCCTTTCTACTACTTCAAGGAAAAGGTTGGCTAGGCTTGCGGTGAGAAAAAAAGCATTGACATTCTTTTCTATCTTTTGGATATGATTTCTATATCGATATTTTCTGTATAAGTTAAAGTTGTTTATTAATGAGAGTATTTTTTAAGCATTCAAATATCATGTTTATTTATAAAATTATTAAAAAAATATGAGAACATGTTTTTAGAAAATGTCTTAAAATAGGAATTTTTTTTTTTAATGCTCTATAAATAAGTAAATATTTTTTTTAAAATTTCTAAAATTTAACTTATTAATAAAATTTTAGCCCTAAAATTTTCCCGGATCACTCTAATTTGTTTAGAACATGAAAAACATCACCCGAAAGTCTTTGAATGGGTGGCCTCTCAGGTGCGAGGACCTCTACGTTAGAAGAAAGCTTGGGTATTTCATCATTGGCTGGCTTAAGGAGCAAGAGCTTTTGCTTCAGTTCCTCGGCCGGACAGAAAACTATTTATGATGGTTCTGGCTATAATCAACAACTCGCTACTATAAACAACTCGACTACTGAAATTTCGATATCAATTCAGAAACAAATTCATGCTATATCTTACTGCAAAAAACAATACGCAACTTTTGAACAGTTGGAGAATTCTCGGCTAGATCGATGCGTCGACACAAATGTCATCATTCAACTAGATTAGTTGGTCTAACAGAACATATGACACTCTTAAAAGTAGATATCGAAAAGCTTTGTCGTGCCTTATCAAATTGTCGGCTCTCGAGGAAATTTAAAAGATCTGAGCATATGATGGTGTCCGACCACGTATTCACCTTTTCCTATTAAAAAAATTTACAAAACGTGTTGCGTATAAACTCCACAGCGTGGGATGCGAGGGCCATCAGTTCGCCCATTATTTCGGTGCAATTTCCCGTAATCAAATTCAAATTTGGTTGAATGTTTAGTCTGGAAATTTCCCGTTATATAGCATTTGAAAATCGCAATATCAAAGTTCATTTCGATATTTTGAATCATTTTAGTTATTTAAGACTAGCATACTTCTATGTTAAGTGTAAAATGTGTTAATTTTTATAATTTTTTTATTTGTAAAATGTAGTAATTTTTATTGTTTAAATTGTATTTTTGAATGTTAAATAGAATATATATAATATTAAATAAAATTTTAAACATGAAACTTTTATTTTTATTTATTTATATAGATATATATGAAATTGATATTGACATAAATTAGTTAACATAGATATTCAAATAATTTATTTAAATTTTTGGTTGATTTTTCTTTTTAAAGTATAAGATTTAAACATTTGATTCACGCATTTTTTTCACTTCTATTTTTTTTTCCAAAGAAAAAAATCGAACTTTTTATTAAAATAAAAAGTTACATAGTATATGCATTAAGCATTCAATTTGGCTGTGTGAAAGTAGATCATACAGCCCGCAATATACAGCCCTGCCTAAAAGCAGAAAAAGAAAGAGCTGCTCCTATTTTCCGGAGTGCAGCCCAAAAAAGAAACCCAGCTGGCCTAAGTCTTCCTGCCCTTCTTCTTCTCCACTTTTCGCCAACCATCCATGTTGGGAGTGGAGTCAATAACGGCAAGCTGGTTTTCCATTGTACTCATTGGTTGCTCCTTATCTGAATCCGATCCTTCAGGACTGTGACTTCGTTTATTACCACTTATTTCCAGCTGGAGCTCTTGTTCCTTTTCCTCATTAATCTCCTTATCCTTATTGTCCTGATCTTTATCCTTTGCTGTATTTTGTTCTTCTTTCTTTGCTGTAGTTGCCTTCTTATATGCAGCGTCTATGTTCTGCCATCCTTTCGGCTTCCTTTGTTGTTGCTTGCTCTTGTTGAGGCTTGGACATGCGTTGTACAAATGACCTGTTTGTTGACATCCCCGGCATCTGAAAGCTGTATTCTCATAGTCCAAAGGTTGTTTCCACTGTGTATTATTGAAATTCAGGATGATGCTCTCAGGTAGTCCTCGGCTGAGATCTACCTCGACACATATTCTGGCAAAAGTAAATATTCCTTTTATATGTCTCTCTCCGTCTATCTTTAACATTCTCCCCAAGGTATTTCCAATTGCTATTAGAACCTTTGAATGCCAAAAATGTAAAGGAAGATTATGCATCCTAACCCATACTGGCATCCTTGATACCACCATGGTGTTGGCATCAAAATCAGGAAACCAAGGGGTAATAAAAAGTCCAGCACTGCCCCAGAACCATGGCCCTTGGTTGAGAACTGTTTCCTTTTCTTCTTCTGTGTCAAAACATACTATAAAAAACCCCTTAGGGTATAGGTAGATTTGGCAATTTTTTGTCCAAACCGAGTGGATCCATTGATACAATGCATCAGTTCTAGGCCAAAAGCCATTAAATCTACAAATAACTGCATTTTTTTGTAGATCTGAATATATATTATTTACCTCTGGTATTTCGATGGAGATAGATGGGCTCTCCGGCATTTGATCTACAATGTACTGCCCCGGAGGTTCAGTGACAGCTGTGGGGTTTTTCCCTTTGCCCTTCACTGCTTCCTTAAAAGACCCTTTGCTTTGCGAGCTAGTTCCAGCGTTTTCGGCTCCTCCTCGTAATCTCATATTGAGAATGATTGTAGAGCCTTGCTTGATGTTGTATTCTTGCATGGTTCTGCATTCCTGCAACGATCTGCCCTCATTTAACAGGTGTTGTTCCTTAGCTGGGTAGCCAGTCTGATCGGCGATATTGTTCTTCAGATCTGAAACCCTGTCGCTGTCATAAGTCCAGATCACGATTGTGTTTCCTTTTGGCGTCTTTACAAAGATTTGGAAACCGGACCTGGCAATCTGGGGTGGCTCGATTCTTGTCAGATCTGAGCCATCCAACTCCGTATCCGAGAGGGTTGTCCAGGGCATAAATGTCTTCTCCGCCGAGATGTCAGCCACCCATGATCCAGGTGGATATTGGTGGCCACCCGCTAATTCCACTTGGATCCCCTCTAGTGCTTCTTACAGTTTTTTTTAGTTTCCTTAATTATAGCAACACAGTTTACTATTTTTAGTAGTTTTTCGGGTCCTAAACTTCCGGAGCCATTTTGAGGCCAGCGATTTTTCTATTAAAAATCGTCTTTTCCGTCGTAGTCCTCGGAGAGATCTTTCCAACGGGCTATCATGCACGTCAAACGGAGATAGTACGACCAATTCGCGACCTCGGGGAGTTGATGTACCAACTTACCCAAAAACGGGGCCCACAATTTGGCGTTTCATCTTCTAGGGTTAGGTTTTGGAATGTGAAGGGTTTTCCATTGTTTCTCAACAATAAATAGGCCTTCGAGCCTCATTGTAAGACAGTTCAGAGGCATGTAGCCACCACATCTCTTCTCAGAGATAAGCTACCATCGCCCTAGCTGGTTTATTTCCATTTCTGTTTGTAAGCATATTTCAGTATTTTATAGTAATGAATTGAGGTATTATTTCCGCTGCATATATGTCTTTATGGTTATCTCTGTATCTTATTGCGTTCCTGTTTAAATCCAGATCAGTGGTATCAGAGCGGTCTGCTTTTCTTCTCTGTTTTTCTTTGCATGTCCCCAACGAGGTCAGGATATAAGGAGTTAGGGCTTAAACTGGTCGAACCTTTGTAAGACCAGCCTCGCAAATCCCGACGGCCTCCCATGGCGGATGAAAAGAAAGACGAGGGGGCAGGAGATCCTATCAAAATCTTGCTCGAAGAAGCCCTCGAGCGACAAAGGAACGCGATGATGGACAACTTTGCCCAAATCCTTCAGCGGCTACCCAGGGGCGACGCATCGGCTTCCAACAGCAACTCTGGAAACGCCACACCATTTAAGGTACAAGTTAATTTTGAAATCCCCATATTCGAGGGTCAGATAGACGCAGATGCCGTCGATAAATGGTTAAATGTGCTAGAGGGTTATTTTTCTGTTCATGATTTTTCCAGTCGGGAAAAGATTATTTTTGCTCTTCTCAAAGCAGCCCCCCACATCAAGGATTGGTGGGAAACCTACTGCGAGGAGAAAGATGAAAGTACAGGCTCACTATTTTCAGTCGCACCGACTTGGGATTCATTCCGAGATGCCATCAAGGAGCAGTACTACCTTGTCGGAAGCTATGAGGATCAATACATAAAGTGGACCACGCTATGGCAGGGAAGGGACCAAGACGTACCAGAGTTTACCAATATTTTCCATACCCTTCGCACAAAGTTGGGTATCAAGGATACAGAGCAGCATTTGTTACTAAAATACTGTGGCTGCCTGCACAAGTACATCCAAGAAGAAATAGAATTCCTGAACACCTCCTCGCTCGGCATGGCATACTGATATGCCGTCAAGGTCGAGCAAAAGTCTAAACAGAAGAAGCGAGACTTTGGGTCTGCGAATCTGAAACAAGGGAAAGGTGCCCCCAAACCACAGAACAAAGGACAAAGCCAAGGCGGGGCGGCCCAAGACAACCCGCCAAAGCTGCAAGCAAAGAACAACGCCGCGAAGCCAAAAAAGGACACCGGAAAGTGGTGTGAGTTCCATAAGAGCTCCACTCACAACACAAGTGAGTGTCGGGCCAAGCAGTCACTGGTGGCCGAGCTAAAGGTTTCAGAATCAGATGCGTGTTCTGACTCTGAGTCAGAACTCGATAAGGGGAATGACAAAGGGGAGCAGATTATCGATGCGGAGCCCAACGCCACTATTGCCACCATGAAGATCCAGAAGGAGGAACCTGAAGATCCATAAGAGGAGGAGCGTCTCTTCCACTCCCAGATGTGGGTAAAGGGCTCCCCGCTACAATTCATTGTCGACAACGGGAGCCAAAAGAACCTCATTTCGGCAGAGGTCGTGAAACGGCTGGGCTTACCGACCACAGCACATCCACAACCATACACCATTGGGTGGCTGCACCAAGGACGGGATCTTCGCGTGAGCCAACAGTGTCGCCTTCCATACAACATCAAGCCCTTCACGGATGAGGTATTGTGTGACATTGCACCCCTTGAAGTTTGTGATGTGTTATTAGGACAACCATACTTGTGGAAGCGACATGCTGTGTATGAGTCAAGGCCCCATGCTGTTATTGTTACTTTGGGAAAGAAGTTGTACAGGATACCAGAGGTAGCACCGCCTACCGCCATCTCTTTGGTTACTGCAAAACAATGCAGTAAGCTCATTTCCAAAACCGGGAAGTTTGTTTTCCTGATGATACGCCCTCAAGAAAAGAAGAAGATGGTGGCCACGACCTCCAGACAGGGCCCCTCTGCACGACAACTACAGATGGAAAAGGTCGTGGAAGAGTATGAGGACATCTTCACCTCCCCCGCAGGGGTTCCTCTGCACTGTCAGGTCAAGCACTCCATTGATCTAACCCCAGGTTCGCCGCTGCCCAATGGACCAATCTATCGGCGCTCTGTTCTGGAGAACGATGAAATCAAGAGGCAGATTCAGGAGCTGCTGCAAAAAGGTCACATCCGTCCGAGTTCATCGCCCTGTGGGAGCCCGATCGTGCTAGTACAAAAGAAGGATGGGACTTGGAGACTCTGTATTGACTATCGGGCGCTGAACAAGATCACTGTCCGTAATAGGTACCCAATCCCATGGATTGATGACCTCCTGGACCAACTAAAGGGGGCAAAATATTTCAGCAAGATTGATTTGAAGTTAGGATATCACCAGGTACCAATCGAACCCTCCGATGTGTGGAAGACTGCCTTCAAAGCCAAGGAGGGCCTTTTCGAATGGTTGGTTATGCCTTTTGGATTGACGAATGCTCCTGCAACCTTCATGAGGCTAATGGACGACATATTGCGGCCATTCAACAACTCATTTGTAGTGGTATACTTGGATGACATCTTGATCTTTAGCAAGACGTGGGAAGAGCACCTCCACCACATCCGACAGGTTCTCCAAACACTGCGACAACACAAGTTATGTGCCAATTTGGAGAAATGCACTTTTGGCATGACCCAGGTTCAGTATCTGGGATACATTATTGATGAACGGGGGGTGCATGTGGATCCAGCCAAGATCCAAGTCATTCGGGATTGGCCATCTCCAACCACTCTGACAGAGCTTCGCAGCTTTCTAGGCCTTGCCAACTTCTACCGCAGGTTCGTGTTGGGATTTTCTCATATCACTTGGCCCTTGAGTCAGGTCACCAAGGGAGGAGCGAAAGCAAAATTTTTTTGGTCCGAATCTCAACAGAAGGCATTCACAGAGTTGAAAGATCGACTCTGCACAGCACCAGTTCTTGCATTACCAGACTTGCAACAACCATTTGAGGTCGAGACAGATGCCTCTGACTATGCTATTGGGGCAGTCCTTACTCAACACGGGCATCCAGTGGCATATCACAGTGAGACACTTTCAGACACAGTCCGGAAGTATCCCACTTATGACAAAGAGATGTATTCCATTGTGCAGGCCTGTCGACAATGGAAGCATTACATCTTGGGGAAGGAAACGGTCATCCACACAGACCACCGACCCTTGCAGTTCATACAGACCCAAGGGAAATTGCAGAATGATCGCCATCAGAAGTGGTCCACATACCTGCAACAGTTCCATTTGAATATCAAGTATAAGAAGGGCAGCACCAATAATGTCGCAGATTGCCTCAGTCGACCACCGATCATGGCATTAACCACCGTGCTCAACTCTTGTGGGCACGAGACTTCTGATTGGCCACGGCTCTACAAAGCGACCTGGAATTCGGCCACACATACCAGACACTCTTGGAGGGTCAACATGTTCCAGATTTTCACCTCCAGGACGACCTGTTATGCCACCTGGGTCACCTTTGTGTTCCTTCAAGCGAGCGTGCCAAGATGATCTGGGAAGCACACTGCAGTCGGGTCGTTGGGCATTTTGGGGTTGAAAAAACGGTGGCAGTACTGCAGAAATATTTCTATTGGCCGAATCTTCGACAGGATGTCGGGAAGTACATCAGATCATGCACTGCTTGCGCCATTGCCAAACCGACCATCAAGAAGCAAGGCCTCTATACCCCGCTGCCTACCCCTAGTCGACCTTGGGAATCCATCTCCATGGATTACATGTCAGGCCTCCCTTCCACTGGGCATGGAAATGACTGTGTTTTTGTGGTCGTCGACAGGTTCTCGAAGATGGCCATTATGACGGCCTGCAAGAAGAATATCACAGCAGAAGCCACTGCTAAACTCTTCTTTGAACGAGTATGGGTACACTTTGGCATCCCACAGTCTATCATTTCAGATTAGGACAGCAGGTTCCTCAGTACATTTTGGTCTAGCCTCTGGTCGATGCTGGACACCAAACTCACTAAGTCCACAGCCTTCCATCCTCAAACTGATGGCCAGACTGAGGTCGTCAACAGGATGATCGTACACATTCTACGCATGTACAACTCAAAGCATCCACGCACATGGGACGAGAGCCTCCCTTATGTTCAGCACAGCTACAACCGGGCTCTCCACAGCTCGACTGGCCACAGCGCTTTTCAGGTGGGATTGGGATTCCAGCCACTATGTCCCATTGATGTGGCCATGCCATTTGCAGCTAACGCAGATTCTGCTCATGTTCGGTCTGAAACAGATAAGGCAAACAGCTTCATTGAGCACATCCAACATATTCGCCAGCAGGTCCATGACATTCTGGAGAAATCAAATGCCAAGTACAAGCAGCGACATGATCAACATCGGGTGCTACACAAGTTTCAAGTGGGCGACAAAGTTTGGTTGCATTTGCAAAAGGAACGCCTTACCGGAGCCTATCGGAAACTCAGACCACTCCGATATGGCCCTTACACCATTACCAAGGCTGTGGGAGACAATTCATTTGAGCTCAGCATTCCCCCATTCCTTGGCCTGCACTCGGTGTTCAATGTCGACCGCCTTCGGCCATACTTTCCACCATTACTAGACACGTCCGACATTGCAGAACAACTCACACCCACAGAGTTAAATCCAGCTTGCATGGAACAAGCTGCAACTGATCGGATCATGGACACACAGATCAAGCACACTCGCCAGCAGAATATCCAACTGTATCGAGTTGTCAAAGCAGGACAACTCCTTCACCAGGGCAAGTGGCTCACCAGGGACCAAGTGCAGCAGAAGTTCCCTCATCTCATGGAGGAACTCAACGCAATGGGGACCATTGCTTCCTAAGGGGGGAGGAATGATCCAGGTGGATATTGGTGGCCACCCGCTAATTCCACTTGGATCCCCTCTAGTACTTCTTACAGTTTTTTTCAGTTTCCTTAATTATAGCAACACAATTTACTATTTTTAGCAGTTTTTCGGGTCCTAAACTTCCGGAGCCGTTTTGAGGCCCTAAACGACGTTTTTTGGGAAATACACTGCCAGCGATTTTTCTGATAAAAATCGTCTTTTCCGTCGTAGTCCTCGGAGAGATCTTTCCAACGGGCTATCATGCACGTCAAACGGAGATAGTACGACCAATTCGCGACCCCGGGAAGTTGATGTACCAACTTACCCAAAAACGGGGCCCACAATTTGGTGTTTCATCTTCTAGGGTTAGGTTTTGGAATGTGAAGGGTTTTCCATTGTTTCTCAACAATAAATAGGCCTTCGAGCCTCATTGTAAGACAGTTCAGAGGCATGTAGCCACCACATCTCTTCTCAGAGATAAGCTACCATCGCCCTAGCTGGTTTATTTCCATTTCTGTTTGTAAGCATATTTCAGTATTTTATAGTAATGAATTGAGGTATTATTTCCGCTGCATATCTGTCTTTATGGTTATCTCTGTATTTTATTGCGTTCCTGTTTAAATCCAGATCAACCCACATCTGCTCGGATGTGAACAAGGGAGCCTCAGTCCGCACGGAACCCGGTCCCAATCTCCCGCCCCATACTTGAGCGTCAACCAAACCTGTAAAAGAATGCCATAGAGCGGCGATTCGGACTTCCCTTAGCAGACCGAAAGGGGGCAGAGGAAACGTCAGCCGCATCTCTTTCCAAATGGCACAGACATTGCTGCCTAGCCAGGTCGGAACACCCGCGCAGGATAACGCAGATACCCAAAGCAGGTTAGGGACAGGTTGATTTGAAGCGAATCGCCCAGGGCTTTGAGGAATGGAGCCCAGATCCGCCGTGAGAAAACCGACCTGAGCCAGAAAGGGAGAAAATTCCTCCTGCCCCTGAATACTTTGATTCGATCCATGAGGCTCCTTTCCAGCAAAGGAACCGGGCAAAAACCAAAAAGATGAATCAAGTTCTGAAATCCCAGCAGCCAGGCGCCAAGCAGATCCGGAACATAGCTGATCTCTGGGGGCGGCGACGACATAGAACGATCCTTCTGAAACCCTAGATACTCGAGAACCCGCGATTCTTCCTCTCCCATTTCACTTCTAATTACTTTACAACATTTTCATTTTTTTAATTATAGCCCACATTATTTTTCTATTTAGAACATAATTTTTTTTTTAAAGGGGTACGCATGGATGAACAAACTTACACATCCCCTCATATTGGGTTATAAAACGAGCCTCTAGGTCAATGGCAATATAAATAGCGCATCCATGGAATTCCTAATTCTATCAACATCATAATTTTTCTTCTAAATCAAAATTTAGACTTGTGTGATCCATATCTTGATTTCAGGAAAAAAAAATAGAGAAGATCACATCAAATTTTATTTGTCGACATGTTTCGAACCATTTCGTGCTATTCATCATCAGGACAGGATGGAGAATTAGATCATAGCTTTGTTCATCATCAAGATGAGATGGAAAATTAGATCATGCCATCCACTTAAATAGGGTCAACTAGAATTCATTTTTGAACATTAAAATCTAACTATTATTTTTTATTAAAAATTGTTATTTATTAATAAAAATATTTTCATATAATAAAAGTAACCGTTAGAATTTTTAATTTATAATTCCAAAATTAAATGGATTAATATTTTGGTCATATATAATACATTAAAGTCAAAAATGGATAAACTAAGTCCAAGTAGGTAAATATTTATTTTCCACTAAAAACATAAATATTTTATCTAGAAAAATTTTATCTATTTATTTTATTTATTAAAATATATTAGAGATTTGAATAAGATAAAAATAAATATGTTTAAACTAAATAAATCACTAATAAATATTAAGATTTGAAATAAATAAACATTAGTTTTGATTAAATAAATAAATAAGACATTTAGTTTTGACTAAGAATTTTATTTGACTAAAAAGAAAATAAATACACAGTTAAAGGAATAATAAAAGAAAATGTAGAAAAAAGACAAAGAAAAAAAAGGAAAAGGTTCAAATAGAAAGTGAAAGAAAAAGTCAAACAATAGAAGGTAAGAACGGAAAGGAGGTCACAAGAATAAGGAGTTAAGGGGGGAATATTATGAATAACCCAAGGTGATTAAAAGAAGATAGAAGAAAATTCAAAACTCAAAAAATATAAAAATATAAAATGAAAAAAAACAAGGAATGAGATATATAAAATAATAAAATAGAAATATAATTAGAAAGAAAAACATTCAAGAAGAAATGGCAGGGACCCAACAACTACTAATTTTCTAGCCATCGCCTCTATTTAGATTACTAGGCCTCCTTTCAATTTTAATGGTCTCCTTAAACTTCCGGTGATGAAAATGATCAATATTAGCAATGACCCGAGCTTCTTCAATGCAAATGTGATATTTCTTCTTTTCTGCATGTTCTGCTAACACTGAGGAGCGGGTTCTCCCATGTTTGATGTCGGCTGCATGCTCTTGAATTCTTTGATTAATTGAGTGGATAGATTCACCAATGTAGTGGGTCCTATAAGGACATGGGATTGTATAAACATATTTCATATTCTTCAGGTCAAATGGGTCTTTTACATATCTTAAGGAGCTCTTAATGGTGTTTAGGGGCCGAAAGGTTGAGGGAACATTATGCTTCTTCAGGATCTTAGCAATCTTGTTTGTGGTCCCTTGGATAAAAGGAAGATGAACCCCTGAAATTTGATTCTTGGGGTATTTTTTAATAATAGGACCTTTGCTAGCTTTAAGGAAGGCTTTAAGACCTTGGGGCCTACTATATCCATTCTTATTGAAAACGTTCAAGAGATGAGCCTTTTCATCAATGAGGTGGTTCTCGTTAGAAATCCTCAGTGCACGAGTAGCTAAGTTGTTGAGAGCACCTAGATTTTGAGTAGGAAATGATGAGACCTAGTATGAAGATACTACTCGGTATGAGTTTTCTTCCGAAATACCTGGTGTGAGAAATAACCATCATCCTTCTTAGAAATAAGAACATCAAGGAAAGGTAAGTTGTCATCGAATTCACAGTCTATAGTAAATTTTATGGAGTTGGTCTCATTGTTGAGATGTTGGAAAAAGAGATCCAATTTTTCATGGCCATGAGGCTAGATAATGTAGCTATCATCAACAAATCTCTTCCAAAGAATTGAGCAGAGGCCAAAGCCTTAGATTCAAATTCCTCCATAAACAGACTTGTTACTATAGGGGAAAGGGGAGAACCCATGGAAACACCACATTTTTGTTCATAGAATTCTCCTTCAAAGCTAAAGAAAGTAGAAGTAAGACAAATCTCAAATAATTTAGCCGTATCAGGATCTGTGATGCGATTGATGACTCCAATGGCCTCATTGATAGGGATATTAGTATAAAGGGAGACTACGTCAAAACTTACGAGAATATCTTCGGGATCAAACTTAATACCCTTTAACTCATTGACAAACGATGAAGAGTCTTTAACAAAGGACTCTTTAAGGCCAACAAGGGGTTTTAGCTTTTGGGCTAAATATTTTTCTAGAAGATATGTTGGCCCTCCTATAGTGTTGACAATGGGTCTTAGGGGAGCCCCCTCCTTATGGATCTCGGGAAGCCCATAGATCGTGGGAGTGATAGGGCTACTTTCGATGAGTTTATGGCTAAAAAGCCAACAGTGACACTGGATTTTATAGCAAGGGAAACAGTTCTAGAGATCTTCTTTAGGGGGTTCTTGTTAAGTTTCCTGTAGCTCCTATTGTTGCAGAGGTGATCTAACATATTTCTCCTGTAATCCTCCTTGCTAAGGATAACTACAACCCCACCTTTGTCATCTTTGAGAACAACGATGTCCTTATTCTTGTTCAACGATCTGAGTGCATCAAACTCATGTTTGTTAATGTTGTTCTTGGGGGGCTTCACCTTTCTAAGGATCACAACACAGTTCTATCTGATGATATCCTTAGTGTTGTCAAGTAAATCCTTGATCCCATATTCAATGTCAAAAATAATATCTTCCACCGAGATTTTTCGGGGAGCAAGGGAAAGATTTAATGCTTTCTCCATAAGGCTATAAACCAGTGGGTCAAAGGAAAAATTAGACAAATTAACTACCATATTACCAAAAGAAGGGATATTATTATTGTTATTATTATTATTATTGGACTTGAAATAAGAAAATTTATTATTATTATTATTATTAGACTTGAAATAATAAAATTTATTATTATAATTATTGTTATTTATATTTGTGTCAATATTATGATTAGACATAAATGAATAAGAATTATAATTATTATTATAAAAGTTGTTATTAATAATATTATAAGCATTGTGATGAGGATCCTTGATCTAGATGCATGATGAGTGTGGTTTAGTTCTAGCTCTGTGATGTCATGAGCACAAAAGAGAGTCAATAATCCTAAATCTTAATACCAAGAGTTGAAAAAATGGACTAGATATTCCCCACAAGGCTTTGAAACTCCAAAGGCAAAACTAAGCGAAGAAAATATGAGAGTGTTGATGCTAAAATGCAGTGTTAGATCCATTAATATCCCACTAGTGTTGATGCTAAAATGCAGCGCTAGATCCATTAATATTCCACATAGATTATTTTAATCAACAATTGATAAATTAAAAGCATGCACCATAGATAAGAGCCACATGAAAGTGGTAATGGAAAGGCCCATTATTCTTCTTATAATTAGTTGATATCATAATCCATGTCTTGTTTCTCTGTTCATATTTATCATGGTATCAAATATTGATTAATCCAATAATGATATCATTTGTTTGTGTATAGTGAATATTGCGTGACAGAGAGGTTCATATTTGGATCATGACTACAGACCCCGCTAATGTGCAATACGTTCTGATGACAAGAGGGAGAAACCCAAAGGCGAAAATATTTTATGTACGTGATTGAATGTACAAACGAGGGGATTCAAAAGTCATATTTCAAGACACATGAAATCAGAGAACTGGGCCTTGCCTAGTTGGAAAACTATGCTTGGTATCCCCACGGAGAGTGACTTCCCTGTGTTGTGGGCGATAAAAATTGGTGAGGGTCGTGTTGTGGAACCCTGCTCACTATCGAATGTTGTTGTAAATGCCTATGGACTGGAAGACTGCAGTGCCAAACAAAAGGTTTTGAGCCACGTCAATCGTGGGGCGGTAGTGTCCTAGTTTGAATTCGTTCTGTGAAGCAGGACTACTTGTTAGTGTCATAGTGGAAAGTTCTACATTATCGTTGAAGTTTAGGAGGATCAACATCCACAAACCAATATGAGCCGATGCGCCACTATAAGTGTGCAATTGTGCCCTCTTTGTAGAAATGGAATGGGCAAGTTTGATTTCTTTCGATAAAATCAATTTCATTATTCGTTACATCCAGGGTTGGAATTTGGATTTCTCTTTACCCGTCATACAATTTTTTTTTGACGTTTTGGGTCCTTATGCTTCCCGTCAAGAAACGTTATATTAAAAATTTTGCCCTTCAAGAGTGATGTTCTCGTAATAAATTAACCCTTCACTAATAAAGTTTTGATTAAAAAATTACCATTCAATAAATAATTATGTTGAAAGTTTTCATATCCAAAATTTGAAAAAACTCAATAGGGAGGTTTCAATAAAAAGTGTTGAACATTTGAAATTTGCTCATTTAAAGTAAAGACAAGGGTAATCAAATTAAGGAAGTTGCTATATATTGAAATCCTCATATCTATATTAATATTTATTTGAAGAAGAAGTAAAGACAAAGGCATATCAAATTAAGGAAGTTGTTATATGTTGAAATCCTCATATCTCATCTCTTTCCTCATATCAAATTAAGGAAGTTGTTATATGTTGAATCTCATATCAAATTAAGGAAGTTGTTATATGTTGAATATGATATGAGGATTTCAACATATATCTCATCGTTTGCTGAGTGCGCACTGAACGATGACAGGATTGGAATTTGAACGCTGATCCGAGTTTTTCCGACTACTGAAATCATTCACTTAAATCTCAAGTTATTGCAATGTATTATGCCATAACTCCGAGTTCGGTGAGCCGCTATGAAAGTCGAGATACATAGACTAGTTGAGACGTGCAAAATTTATGCTCGTCAACCTGTGGAGCATACTCGGCGCATCGAATATATTTTTTTTGCAGAAACTTTAGATTTCAAGTGATTCGATTTGTCCATTCCGTTTGGCCGATTTGTTCTTATTAACTGTATAAATTACCTTCTTCCGTCGGTCTAGACTCCATTCCCTTATCCAGTAATTACGCTAATTGTGAAGAAATTTGTGTAGCGTCTTGCATGTAGAAGCAGAGTGTGTTACTCAGCCAAGAATGACTTGCCCGCATACTGTTGTGGATACCCATTACAGTCTTGTGGGCAAGTTGTTCTTGGCAAAGCATCCCTCGCTTCTTTTCACGCCAGACTCCGCACGAGCCCTGCGTCGCATCAACGGGTCAGATCTTGATCACGGTGTTCATCATGGTTGTGGAAACGAATTTTTTTCTGAACAAGCTCTCTATATTGCCCATTGTGTTCGCTCTGGGAATTACTCCACTCTCTTGTTCAGGAAATCCAATGTTTGCGTCTATTTACTAATCGAAAAAGTAGTTTTTGTTGCTGTTCAAAAGTTCTGTTTTCCTCCCAATAGGTCAAAACAAATATTAATAGGTGGAATGGTATCAGGTTTGGATATAGTTTGGTTTATATGTACTTGAAAGCTCATCTAACATTTTCCATCACAGTATATGGATGTACAGGGCTACATTACATATTCCATTAGTAAGCCTGTATCGTGCGATGTTGCATATTCCATCTAATTGAATAGGTATTTTTCAAACTATCCATATCAACACTCATTTGTTCTAATAAATTTTCAGATGCCTTTCCATATTTACATACCTATCTTACTGATAAGAGTGTTGTTAAGAGTTGTGAGCAGTTACACATACAAATCTCTTGTGAAATAAAAAACTAAATTACTTATTAAATCAAAAATTAAAACGTAGCAGCAATCAGACCTACAGTGTTTGAAGAATAAAAAATCAATCACTAACCTGAAGCACCAATTTGTAATTTCCTCCCAGTTTCCTTGGAGCCAATCTTGAGCTGGGCGACGGGCGTAAGTTTGAATGGGCCTTGGAGCCAATCTTGAGCTGGAGCCTGGGGGACAGGCGTAAGTTTGAATGGGCAATGCCTTGAGAGAGAGTGTGAATCATGAACTCGATTGTACAAAGAAAACAAGAATGGGCAATGCGCAATGCGTTGGGTTTGCTACGGTTGGAACTTGGAAATTGCATGCAAGATCCCCGAAATCGTCCAGGGAAAGATTCCAACATTTGGGCAAGATTCACAATTCAATGAGCTACTTGCCTCATGCAGCAGCGAGTACATAGGAAAAGGCAATTTTCCTCTGATCTTTTCAGATTGGTTGTTACGATGCCATTGGTTGTCACTGTGATTTATAATGCCTAGCTGTCTATTTCAACATAACTTATTTACATATGTCGATAACCTTTCTGACTTAAATATTAAGTCGTAAAAATTTAAATCATTATAAACGTTATTTTATTTTATTTTTAAAAGTTTCTGAAGTTTCTGACGCTCTGCATGTGCAATTACCCGCCGACATCATTCGAATAGCCAATAATAGCGAAAAATTCTAACCTTGGGCCGGGCGTAAGAACGTTTTGGGAAAATTTCCAAACGTCAAAAATACGTTTTTAATTCTTCAGGGCACGTCACTCAAAACGGGCATGGACAAATTCCAGCCGTCAAATACGTTCAAAAAGCCTTATGACGGGCAAAATGCCCGTCAAATTCCATCCCTGGTTACATCTACCCATTCTTGTTTCTTTACAAATTCTTCAAAACATGTACGTTGAAATGAGAAAAATGCAAAATGTACTACATTATCATTATCATCTTGTGCATAAATATCACTCAAACTTCTCATTCTTTGATTTTTATCAGAATTAGAATCACTATTAGATGATGAACTTCTTTTGTCTTGAACCTACAATCTTGGAATTCTTGTTGTAGGTGCTTGATGTTCATCTAACACAACAAAACAATTATGACAAGTACCATTTTCCATTTCATTTCATGACTTGTCTTCCATAAACTTAACTTCCCAACTTATGAAAAACTTCTTAGTATTATTGTAAGATCTATATGCTTTGGATGGTTCACTATATCCTATAAAAATGTACTTCTCACTCCTATCATCAAGCTTCTTTCTTAGTTTTTCTGGAACATGAGCGAAAACAATACAACCAAAAACTCGAAAATGTGAAACAATTACCTTTTTTCCACTCCATTCTTCTTTAGGTACCTTACCTTGAACATTAGAAGTTGGTGATATATTCAATATGTATACAAAACATGCAACTGCTTCAACCCAAAAATCTTTAGACACATTTCTTGCTATAAGCAAACTCCTAGCCATGTTCATGATAGTCTGATTCTTTCTTTCTGCGACTCCATTTTGTTGTGGAGTATATCTAGTGGTTTCCTGTTTCTTAATGGATACGTTCATATGATGTCAACCTTTTACAAAATATAGTACCACTATTTTGATTTGTCGATACTCGGTAATTGATGTCACGTCGGTGTGAATTCCTCGTGAGAAATATGGTGATGATAAGGTTTGTCATGGGTATCCTCGATCTAGATGCATGATGTGTATGGTTTATTTCTAGATTTGTGATGTCATAAGCACATAATATAGCCAATAGTCCTATATTTTAATACCAAGAGCTTAAAAAATGGACTAGAGATTCCCCACAAGACTTTGAAACTCCAAAGGCCAAACTGAATTGAGAAATTATGAGTTTGTTGATGCTAAAATACAGAGCTAGATCCATTAATATCCCACATTGATTTTTTTAATCAACTACTGATAAATTAAATGTATGTGCCATAGATAAGAGCCACATGCAAGTGGTAATGGAGAGACACATTGTGCTTCTTCTGATTTTAGACGTATCACTGACCACTGACTTTATCTTTTTCAATAACGGTGATTAATTAGGGTGTATGGAATAGCCTTCATTTCTCAAACTCTAGTTTTATACCATGTTATCTCGATCTCAGTTTTATACTCTCCTGCTACTACTAGGTCTAGTGTACCGTGTTATCTCGATCCCTAGTTTTAGACTCTGCTGCTACTACTAGGACTATTGTTGGATCCACTACTCTCTTACTCTCTTAAATTTCTCAGCTTAAGTACCTTCCATACTTGGCAAGCAACCTCCTTCATAAACCCCATCAAATTCATAGCTTTCCATTCAAAAAATGCTTCCAGCTCTAAGAGCATTGTGTGCTTCTATTTCAGCAAAATGACCAATAAAACTCCCCGCTTATTGCTAGGTTTTAGCTAAATCCTTGGAGCGCCTCAATACATATAAGGATATGTTTTTAAGATTGTTTTTTCTAGGAGTGGACTACGAAGTATGAGTCTTAGTTGTGATGTGGGCATTTAAATGCCTAGGGCTGAGAGTACTTGACTGGGTAATGCTAGGGGAGCCCAGGTACATTTTTTTATAGCTCTTCTAACAATGAAGGATAGAGAACAACCTAAGTGAAGTGGAAAAATGAAGTTCGACAACCTTTCACTTTTAAGGAGAGCCCAATGAAATTTATTGTTGAACATGATAACTATGAGTGTTGTGTTGTCAATGGTTCTCAGCTGGAGTGGTTGAGATGGTGGTTTTCCATCCTTTCCACTCGTGTCAAATCTCCAGCGACATGGTCCATCATAGTAAGGATGAAAGGATAGGTATCACAGTGGACTCTGGGATCCCGACTCCAGTTTCCATTGGTCTCCAAACATCTCGTTCCTAAGCTGAAGTATGAGTTTATGATATATGTGGCTTGTGGGCTAATGCATATATTTGGGGAGGTTATTAGTTACCAATAAAAAAAACATTGAGTGAGTGTTGTGTTAGTTAGTATACTTAATAAGTCGTTGTCACCTTGTTAAAGAAGTTTGGAGAATAAGTGCAGTCAACTTTTCCTTAGGTCAAATTCTATAATGTACCCTCATTAAACGTCCATGATTGAAGAATGGAGGAAGATCAAGGAAGTCATATTTTCCATGAATAAGAGTCAAGATAGGACACATTTTCTTAAAATAATTCAATTGTAGTTCATCAATTTTTGATACGTGAGGAATCAGTCAAATTGAATAGGACACTGACACCACAGACGAGATCTTCCTAGCTTATTTCCATGGGTTGTAAATAGTAGCTTCCAACCAAAAAACATCATTGAAGTAGCTTGTATGTATCATTTTTGAATGCACAATATACACTGGGTGAAGCTGATAGGAATGAAAAACTAATCCATACAATGCTTATAATTGAAGTCTCCTTGTAAGCCAAATTTGATAATATTTATGTAACGATGGCTTTTAGTCTAATATCTATGGTATCAATTGATTAGAGTGGTGAGTATAATTATAAAAATTCTATATCGTTGTAAATACTTGATTGAAACCTCATAACATTAGATAACATCAATATCGTTGCAATACACTATGATTTAATATGTGTTTATTTATATTTTATATAATAAAACAATTACAATGACTTCTATCATTGTTTGAGTGTGACACATTGGGAATTAATAGCAACTTCATAGACCTACAAAATAACTAAAACTACCTATGATTAACTCTCCTGTAGCTAATAATGATTAGTACAAACCAAGAATTGAGGTTTTGATTTCATATAAATATATATACTAAACTCTTCTTGTAGATAACTAAGTCGTAGAATTACCAGTGTGTCATGTATATTATTCGTATTGAACAGAGCATCCACATTGGTTGCATAACAATGTTGGCATATTTTTTTTTTTATAGACATAAATAAGGAGTTTATACCAATATTTTTGATATAATACCACAATTACAATGACTTCTATCAGTTTTTGAGCATGACACATTGGGAATTAATAGCATCTTCATAGACCTACAAAATAACAAAAACTACCTATGATTAACTCTCATGTAAATGATTAGTACATACCAAGAATTGAGGTTTTGGTTTCATATAAATATATATACTAAACTCTTCTTACAGATAACTAAGTCGGAGAATTACTAGTGTGTTATGTATATTATTTGTATCGAACAGAGCATCCACATTGGTTGCATAACAATGTTGGCATTATTTTTTTTAATAGAAATAAATAAATAAATCATTTGTGATTAACTCAAAGAATTAATGTATCGTCCATGTCTCAAGTAGTAACACATCGCGTGAGTCCGAAGAAACCATTCATTTTTCAGTTCAGCTTGGTACTTTTATGCAATGTCACATGCCTATGAAATGAAATAGAGAGATTCAGCAACTGATACAGTCAGAGGGAGGTAGTGGTTAGTATTAGAATCAGGGATGTGTGCGGATCTGGAGAAAAGGGGACAAGGATGTGGAGAAAAGGGATATGTGTGGGAAAAATTTTATTCAACAAATTTAATGACTTCATATACTTATTGTTTCACACAAATACTTCCAAAATCGAATATTTTTTCAAAAAAAATATCACTCTTCTATTTTTATAGTTTTAAGGACTCATCTATGACATCCTATTTACATATAGTGGATTTCGAACCTTCAATTCATTGATTTATTAATGATATTTTAGGTGTATAGAGAAATACGTGGAGAATAACTTGTAGGTTTTAACCCTGTACAGAAATTATTTGCATACAAATTCTAAAACATAGAAAATAAAAAATGCGAGAGAATAACACATAAAACACATATACATAGAGATTTTCCCCTGGATCCCAAAACCAGGACTACCAGATTGATTTTTCATTATGTTCCTTTCAATGTTATAATACATATATATACATGCCGAATCATCCAATACCATGGACCGAAAACCATCGCGCCCAAAAACATGTGCGAAAACCATGCACAAAACCATAGGTAGGTTCGCCCCACCTAATATAGGGTCCAAAAAAAATTTCCCCGACGCACTACCCTGGACCCCATAAAGGGGGGCTAACTGCCCCCCTCAAACCCCCTGTGACCCCCCCGTTGCGCAATCGACGCAACAAAGGTGGGGCTCCGTCCCCCCTTTAACCCCTTGGTTCACTAGGGTTTCTAGTCGTGGAAAGAATATAATACAACCTAACATAGCTATGATCGGAGAATTGATTTCATTGGTTATGGGGTTGGGAATTAACATGAATATGCTAAGAAATATAAGAGCAGTGGATGCTGAGAGCGAGAATGATGAATTTATTTAAAGTTTTTTGGTTCCACATAATGAAGCAAGGAATGAAGTGGGTGTTGTTAGCACCACTCAAAGACTTCATGAAATCAAATGAGGATAATTTACGTAAACCTAAGTCTCTTTGGCTCCGTGCCATACCATCTAATAACATTTATAGTTGACATCCTCATTTTCCTAAATGGTTTATTCGCTTAAGCCACATGCCAATCAGTCTCCTGTTGGAAATTTTAATTACTCCCGCATGTAAGAGTTGGCTAAATTTCGAGAATCAGTTAAAAAAGTCAAGTTGAGTGATTTCGAGTTAAGTCATGTTTTGGGAAAAGTCAAATTTAGAGTGTTTGTGCATGTGAATTTACTTTGAGTGAGTTGTTAGTTGAAAATCATAAATACCCCATGTTGGGTTCTTTGTAATCAAGTCAAGTCCAATAAAGTGTATGTGAAATTCAAGAGACGCAACTCTATTGATATTTGTATGTGAAAATCAAGTTTGATTGATCAATAGAAGAGTTGCAACTCATGTTATTGTGTGTCAATTTTGTGGTATTTTGTGCCTTTCCTCATTTGTTGGCTCCATGGATCATGTGAAATTATTTTGAGTGAGTCACTAGCTGAAAAACATAAATACCCAATGTTGGGTTCATTGTAATCAAGTCAAGTTGAATCAAGTGTATGTGAAATCCAAGAGACGCAACTCTATAGATAGTTGTATGTGAAAATAAAGTTTAGTTGATCAATAGAAGAGTTGCAACTCATGTTATTGTGTGTGAATTTTGTGGTATTTTGAATTGAATCAACTTAACTCAATTAACTGACTCTCTAATTTTGGATAACTCTCCATGAGAGAGTAATTAGCTATCTTTAACACTCCCACTTAACTACGACTACTAAACTAAGAGATGACTCATGACAACTCAAACATGCTTGCTGGTCTAAGTCTCAGCTAGGTTTACAACACCCAAGTTTCCTCTGTGAAACTCAAATACAACTTTTTCTAATGGCTTAGTAAATATATCAGCCAATTGATCACTCGATTTACAAGGATTCAAGTGGACTTCTCCTTGCTCACAAGCTCTCTAATAAAATTATATCTTGTATCAATATGCTTGCTCTTTTGATGAAACACAATATTCCTGGATAGTACAATGGTTGAGTTGTTCTCACAATATATTGTTGTTGATGGTTGTTTTTTCTACTTGAGTCCATCCAATACTCTTCTTAACCAGAATGCTTGAAACGATGTTGAAGTTGTTACTACATATTATGCTTCTGCTGATGAAAGTGTCACAATGGGCTACTTCTTAGATGCAGATGAATCACACCTGAACCAAGATGGAACACATAACCAAAAGTGCTCTTCTTATAATCCAAACTACCCGCAAAATCACTATATGCATATCCAATCAAATCCTTTTTATCTTTGCTTGCATACATTATGCCAAAATGTGTTGTTCCTACTATGTATCTTATAATTCTTTTTCCTACTCTCCAATGTGAGTCTTTTGGAGTCTCAATAAATCTAGAAATCAAACTAACACCTTGCAAAATATCTGGTCTTATAGTTGTGAGATATATGAGTTTTCCAAACAATATTTTGAGTAAAGTTGGATTGACATCTAATCCTTCATCATCCTTACTTAACTTGGTACCTGTTGCAACTAGTGTAGGGGCATGTTTACAATTTTCCATCCTGAATCTTTTCAACAAATCTCTAGCATATTTATTTTGACAAATAAACATTCATTTTTTCAGGTTTTTCAACTTTCATGCCAAGAAAGTATCTCGTGATACCAAGATCTGCCATTTCAAATTATTTCTTCATGGCTTCTTTAAATTCATCTAATTCAAGATCACTAATATAAATCATGTCATCAACATATAAGCAAATAATCAAAATCTATCGATGCTCATTTACATTTGCATAGAAGGTAGACTCAATGCTTCTTTTGCAAAATCCATCCTTGATCATGTAACTGTCAATTCTACTATACCAAGATCTAGACGCTTGCTTGAGTCCATAGAGTGCTTTCTTCAACTTGTAAACCTTGTCTTCTTCACCTTCAACGTCATAACTTGGAGGCTATTGCACAAAGATTTATTTTTCTAGAATTCCATTCAAGAAGGCTAATTTCACATCCATCTGATATACTTTCCACTTGTTTTGAGTTGTTGAGGCTAAGAATGATCTTACAGTAGCCAATCTGGCTACTGTAGCAAATGTTTCTCCAAAATCTATTCTCGATTGCTACAAAAAGCCTTTTACTATAAGTCTTGCTTTAAATCTGTCAATTTCACCTTTCTCATTCAAATTTTTCTTGTACGCTCACTTCACATCAATGAGGTTTTTATCCTTTGGAAATCAACCAAATCCCATGTATCATTCTTTTCAATTGCTTCAATTTCTTCATCCATGGCTTGCACCCAGTTTTCATCCTTGATTGCTTCTTCAAACAATGAATGTTGGAAAGAAAACAATGCAAAAACTGAACTAATGTCCAAATCATCATAAATATCTTTTAGACTTCTCATTTTTCTCTTACCATTACTTAATTCATCACCTGATTGACTGTTGGGAGAATTCCAATCTATTGATTTGCTTGAAGATCCATGCTGTTCATAAAATCTTGGAATCCTTGCTGGTGTGACTCTGTTTGGTGTCTTCTCTTGTGATTCTTGTTGCTCTTTTTCTGCTACATTTTCTCTTCCATTAGTGACGCTCTTACATCAATTGTTTTATCTACAGTCCCATTCCATGACTCTTTTTCCTTGAACAAAACATATATGTTGATTATGGTCTTCTTGGTGACAGGGTATTGTAACCTTTTGACTGCTCAATATAACTAGTAAATATGCATTTTTCACTTTTATTATCCAACCTACCTCTTAGCTCCTTAGGCACATGTGCATAAGTTACACATCTAAACAGTCTGAGATGAGATACACTACAAGACATACCTGACCAAGCTTCTTCTAGTACTTTGTTCGCCACACTCTTTGTAGGGGATCTGTTTATCACCTAAACAATATATGTAACTGCTTCTTCCCAATAGTCATTATATAAGTTTTTTTCTTTCAACATGCTCCTTTCCGTATTCATAATGGTTATGTTCTTTCTCTCTGCTACACCATTTTGTTGTGGTGTGTACCTGGTTGTAAACTGCCTTCTAATTCCATGTTGTTTCTAGTAATCATGGAATGCATTTGAATCATATTCTCCACCACAATCTGACCTCAATACCTTGATCTGCGATCACTTTGGTTCTCTACTAAGGCTTTGAATTCTTTGAACTTTGCGAAAGTTTCAGATTATGCCTCAGGAAGTAAACCCATGTCTTTATGCTATAGTCATCAATGAAAGTGAGGAAATAACAACTTCCACTAGTTTTTTGTGTCCTCATAGGTTCACACAAGTCTATATGAACCAACTCTAGTGGCTACTTTGCTCTGTATGCAACTCCCTTTGGAAAACTTTCACGAAGTTTCTTTCCCAAGATGCAACGCTCAAAAGTATTAGAAGGTTCTTTTATGGGAGGTAATCCTCTAACCATCTGTTTCTGCTCAACAATATTAAACCAGAGAACTGCAAGTGTCCAAACTGAAAGTGATAGAACCAATAATCATTAGAACACGCAACTGTAAAAGAAATGACCTGACCACTATAATTCATGGTTAGAGGAAAGAGTATGTTCCTTGTCATTTGCACCTTTGTTATCAACTGCTTGCTTGGAGGCTTGTCATATATAACATACTCTTGTCCCTAACAAATAAATTTGTATCCCTTTTCCATCATTGACCAACGCTTATCAAATTATGTTTGAGACCAAGGACATAATATACCTTTGAAATTATTTTCGACTCCCCCTGCTTGGTCAAAATGTTGACCACTCCTTCTCCATCTACATCCACAGTCTTGTCAGTGCCCAACTTTACCTCTGTCTTCATAGATTGATCTAGATTTGCAACCAAGTTCTTGTTTCCTATCATGTGGTTACCACAAACACTGTCTAATAGCCACACATTATCAGAAGGTTCATGTATGGTATGGAAATCTAGGAACATGGAGTTAGTATTCTTTTTAGTGACATTAGCTCTATGATTTCCTTGATCAACTATCTTCTTCTTACAATCACGGGCATAATGATCAAATTTATTACAATAGTAACATCTTACCTTTGATTGTTGTATATTTTATTGTTGCTTCCACTTTCTTGTTCCTTCTCTTCTCTTCCATCACTCGAAGCACCATGTGTTCTACCTCGTCCTATGCCTCTCGATTTACTTCTGCCTCAACCTATGTCTCTTGAAATAAAAACTTGACTTTTGAAAGCAGATTCTAAAGTGGAATTCTTATTTCTGTCTATCCTTGCCTCATTGGATAGAAGTGATTCCATCATCTCATCAATTGTTAATGTTTCCAAATCCTTGGCTTTTTCTATGGCTGCGACCACAACATCAAATTTTGTAGACAAAGATATGAGGACCTTCTCAACCACTGTTTGATCTTTAATATCATCACCATAAACTTTTAACTAATTTACGACAACCATGACCCAATTCATGAGTGAATCGATGTCCTATGTCTCTTTCATCTACAGACTTTCAAAATCTCTCCCAATATTTTGCAACTTAACAATATTGACTTTGGATATACCTTTATAGCTTGTCGCCAAAGTCTCTCATGTTGTCTTTATTGAAGACGTGATCATAATTTTTTGGGACACTGCTCAGTCCACTCACTAGATAAGTTGCAATGCTTGCACAGTCTTCTTTTTGTCTTTCTTCCATTGTTCCCTTTCTGAATTATAGAGGGCTCATTTAACTGCTTCATCTTTAGGCTTTGGAAATTGATCCGTGACATATTCTCAAACATCATGAACTTATAACATGGTCTCCATCTTAATGGCCTACACATTAAAAACCTTCTCTATAAATGGTGAAAATTGGAGCTAGAAACTAGATAAAACCATCTTCAAATAATAATAAAACCCTCCTTATAAAAACCTTTATAAACCTTTCAAGCTCTTTTTTAAAAGAACCTTCTTTTTATAAAGATTTGCAAACGTTTATAAATAAACCCTTTATTATTATCCATGACACAAGCTAAGTGATATATGTAATCTATTTAACTTTTTTTTTTTTTTCCGGAGAAAAAAAGCGAACTTTTTATATATAAAATAGATAAAAAGTTACAAGCAGATGCAAAGCATTCAGTTGCAGTGAGGATTTCTCCCTCAGCTGACCCAGAGAAAAGGTAACTCTTCTCTGAAACTAACCAAAATCAACAAAAATTTCAGATCCCCTGTTGCTGATGACAGGATTTTCCCTTTTGCAGACCAAGAAACACAGACTCAGCCTTCATATATGCAAAAACCAAGCCTCTGTTCCAGCTGTTTTTGAAACCGTGGGCCTCCATAGATGGAAAACAGCCCACTAAGTAATCTATTTAACTTTTAACCACTTATAAATTCATATTTCACTGAAATAAAGTTTTTCTTTTGGTTTTAGTTTTATTTATTTAAAAGTTGATCGGACGGGGCTTCCCCTTATTCTGAAATGATTGGGGTGTACGGTCATACCAATATCTGTTTCCCATAAAATACGATTTTATCATTTATAGTCCACCCATATTTTGAAATGCTTACTAGTAAAACCATATATCGGATTTCGAATTGTGTGTATATTTTAATTTAACAACTCGTTCCTATTTAATATAACCTGTGCTAACGACGTGTTCATATTTAAAAAACCTTGGTCTGCTAACGACGTGTTCAAGGAAGGATTTACAGATACAAGAATTTACATTTTTAATGGAGGATTTACAGTATTTTTAGTACGTATTCATGAATGAATCTCCATATATCAAAATTTCCATCGTTAAAAGGTTTAATTGTGGATTGTAATTAGCACAAATATAAACTCACACGTACATAAATGTTCATATATCAATTTTTAATCATTTAAATATGGTATTCAGTTAAATTTAGTATTACAAAGATCACATCGAAATAAATTAATTTGATTAGAAAATATGGTATTCAGTTAAATTAAGTATAAGAAAGATCACATAGATGCAACACGAGATAGGCTAGGTTCAAAATAATTTAATTTATTTTTCCTATCGATGAAATGAACCAAAATTAAAAATATAATTATTTATTTTTACTGTTGCCGGTTTCCGCTATAGGTTAATTTATCTTTACGGTGTTGTTTTAGATTCGCCGATGATAAATTGATTTATTCTCGTTATGATAAATTAATTTAATTTTTCTGTGACAAGATTCTCGCTATTATAAATTAATTAATTTATTTAAGAATTCATTGCTTATTAATTTTACAATCTCTCCTGACCCACCATCAAATAATAGATTTTCTTTTTTTTTTACTTAAAGTCAAATATTTTTAATAAAATTATAAATTATTATTCGTGATTTTGAAATGCAATTTAGTATTTTAACATAATAATAGAATTGCATTTTGGGAGAATATATTAAGTAAATACAAATCTCCAATTGTGTATTCTTAAAATGCGTGAATATGCCCTCTCCCCACACTCATATATATAACATTCAAAATATCTTCATCAAATAATATACCAAATTTGAATGACATAATTAATAATATTATATTAATATTATTAATTTTCATGCAATTAATCTTATAACAAAAACCATATTGGTTCTATGTGTTTTTTTTAAATATTGTTCAAAAATAAACTTTCAATCATATTTGCAAATGAATAATAAAGTTGCACATGGAAGAACATGCTAAGCAAATACAAATCTCCAATTGTATATTCTTAAAATTGGTGAACATGCTAAGCATATACATTTATGATAAATTTTTGTTCTTGATTGATGAAAAACATGAAATAATAATTTCATGGCTTCAATAATTTCTATCAAGTATTAAATAATAGGCATAAGGAAAAAAAAATTATTACTTTTACATATAATCCACGATGCATGGGAAAAACATTTTAAATTAAAAGTTAACCATCTAATATATATAAAAAATAATTAGTTAATATTTTTCAAAATTTAATAATTAAATTAACTAGCAAGAAATGCTAAGTATATAACCTTATTTTTTATATAATTTTATAAACAACTCTTTATATATAAATGCATAACTTGCACACCTCCCACAGAGCCAAATTGTGTATTTTTTACGTTAACAAAGTGTGAATTTTGCACCCACTTCGCACATTTTTAATTCTTTAACAGTACAACAATTTTGCAACGCATTTTTTTTAAATCGTCCGCTTTTTCACTTCACATTCTTCTTATTGGCTCTGTTAGCTCCACGGATCTGTATTTTTTTGGTCGCTGTCTCCACTGAGAATCATTGCCACCAAGTTCGAGAATTGCTGAGGGCCGTAAGCAGCCTAGAGAGCCGCTACTACGAATGGCAGAAGTCACTGCCAGCGAGTTGCACAGGTTTTTGAGCACAGTCGCAGCCCAATTGTAGCTGTTGATCTCTTTTAAATAAGAAGAGGGCCGCAACCCTAGTCATAGATTTGAGTGATGTCAAGTAGCATCTACAGGCAGCACCTAACGAGCCATATATAGGGTATTAAATGCCCTTGAAGATGCACGGGACATAGCCCGCTAACACACCAATTGCCTTTTTTTATTTAGTGGTGAATTTCGCAATTCGTGTGTTAACGGGTTATGTCCCGTGCATCTTCAAGAGCATTTAATACCTTATATATGGCTCGTTAGGCGCTGCCGCATCTACAGCCTCTACCACGTTGCTGTGAGTAGTGAGAAAGCGTAAATTACACAGCCGTGAAATTTAGTTTGAAAAGTTCGCATGTAAAAGGTTACCCTGGCCACACAATTTAATTTGAAAAGTCTGCATATAAAAATGTTAAGCTTATAAAAGTTTCTCTTAAAGGTTTGGAAAGATGGGAAAGTTTTTTTAATTAAAGGAGTGGATAAGTTGTTAAAGTTTAATTTATTCGAAAGGGTCTTTGTTTTAAAAATTGAGTGGAATTTAAAAGGGATTGAAAGGAGATTTAGAAAAGCTTTATTATAGGTGCAAAAAGTACACTAAGGTATATCAAAAGTTTATTAAAGGATTTTTTTTATTAAAAAAGAAATTGAATGTTGTGAAAAGATTTGAAAATGTGAATAAGGCTTTTTATTGAATAAGAGTTTAGGATTTTGTAAAGTTTGTTGGTTTACAAAAAGAATTATGGTTTTGTCAAGTATGAAGTGTGTTTTGGGTGAAGATTGTGCCTTATGGGGGTGTACATTAAAAATCATATTTTTTTGGGGAAGCGATATGGAAGATAGTCTCATACAATTAGGAAAGTATCTATAAGACATAATAAATACAATAGTCATGGGTCGCAAAGCGCGACTGAAGGAGATTAAGAGAAAGAATAAAAAAGAACAGGGAGAGAGTGTTTCCATGTTTAGAGAGGTTCAGGTCGCAGCCGAGGAACTAAGAAGTCTAGTAGAAGACAAAGAAGAAATTAAGGTTGATTGGTGTAGCTTGGATCTGCTACCACTTCCTATGTTTACTGGTAAATATTTTGATCCTTGGGTTATCAAAATGCTAACTTTTCTTCGAGGTAAAGAGTTAATTGAGTATCAGTCTAATAACCCATATGATGAAGTATGCAATGCTTTAGCATTGGATTTTATAAAACAAGGATTGGATGAGAAGTTTTTATGTAAGGTATAAAAAGCTACAACTTCCAAGGAAGCATGGAAGATCCTAGAAGCAGAGTTTAGCACAAAGAAAAGTGACATGCAACAACAAGACATGTTAGAATTTGTTGAGTCAGCGGTAGATCTGAGAGTAGATGATCAAGACTCTCAAAAGACAGTAGAGATTGGAGAATCCCACTCAAAGGTGGATGATGGTCATGAAGACCATAAAATTGAAACCCATTATGCATACATGAATATGGATTAATAAGATGCAACAAAGATTGCAGAAAGAGAAGTTGAAGCCTATGTGTGTGAAGCATAGCAAGAGCATATAAATGATCAAGGAATCCACTGTAACATGAATGGTGAATATGATGGTAAATCCCACTACGACGAAACATGTGTGGATGATGACTGCAAAGTGAGATGTGAATTGGTGAATCTAACCGTAGTTGATGGGTTTGGAATTGTCAATGAGCACATGCATGCTTGGATATCCCACCACTAGTCGGATGAACATTATGGTAATGAAAATTTTGAAATAGGGATTGTTCGTGGCAATATAGTAAGTGCCATGTTTGATGAAGAATTGAAGGTTGAGGCTTCCACTGTAGTAGCAAGTTATGAAGCAATTGGAACTGCTCATGAAGACGTGTGTGAACAAGCAACAACTGAGTTTGGCATAGGTAAGCTATGAATAGAGCAACATGTATTTTGGTGGATCCAACAATTGGAATTTGTTGATGTTAAATTTGATGAAGAAACATTAACTGGTGATGAGTGGTTGCACATGATGAAACATAAATAACATATGGATATGTTTTTATTTGGTGAGAAAAGCCCACTTGTGTCTAAAAGCCAAGTGGATGACGACATGTTTGTTGTAGTAGAGGTTGGTAAAAGGGCAGAAAATGAAAATTATAATGTAATGATAGAACAAAATAAGGAAGAGAAGGAAGATGTAGAGTAGGAAGCTCTCATTGAAGAGCATAATGAAGATATTTTTAATATTGATTTTGAGTGTGCAGGTAAACAAGATAACAATCTAACTATAAGGGAATATGAAGAACAGGATGTAAGAAAGGACATGGGTGTTTTTGAAGACAAAGATGAATGCATTGAAATATTTTTTTAGCAATGGAGTCAATAAGAGATAAGATTCTACTATCAAGAAATATGGCAGAAAGAAATTCGGGGATATGAAGTGCAAGAAGTAGCGTGAAGAACACACTTTGAAGATGAAGAGTTCTGGCAGTAGTCCATGAGTGAAATAATCCTTGAAGAAAGTTTTGAATCATTGCAAGCCTAGCTGAGACATAGACCAACATACATGTTTGAGTGATGATTGATTTAATTTCTATTGTAAGCCTAGTAGGCATAGTTGAGTTATGTTTGAGTTGTGTTGAGTCATACGGTCGTAATTAAGTGGAAGTGTTGGAAATTGTAATTACTCCTGCATGCAAGAGTTGGCTAAATTTGGAGAGTCAGTTAACTGAGTCAAGTCGAGTGAGTTCGAGTTAAGTCATATTTTGGAAAAAGTCAAATTTAGAGTGTGTGTACATTTGAAGTTATTTTGGGCGAGTCATTAGACGAAAAAAGTTTAAATACCCTCATCGATTTCCTGATAATCATCATGTTTTTTCTGATCAATTGAAGAGTTGCAACTCATGTTATTGTGTGTGAAAATTTGTGAAATTTGTTCCTTCCCTCTCTGTCTTTCCATCATCTCCCTCTCAACTATATGCATGACTATCATTTCATCTGAAAGTGGTATGCTTCTGTAAGTAGTATGTTCAGGATAACTCTACCTTATAGTAATAGGGTAAGCAAGCATTATGTGTTCATTATGAAAAGTGTTTTCGTGGCCTACACGAGCTTTTTGATGCCTTCAAAGGGTGGAAAGATTTTAAATTTTTAGTTTTTGGAATAAAGGATGTGAAGAAGAAGGGTATGCACCGAAGAATCTTTATTCCCCTACTTCCACACTTCCACATACATTCCTCTTCAACACACTTCTTTAGCAAACCTCCATTCTCTGAACTATATATAATTAAAGTTTAGGGCATCATAAATTTGGTCTACATGTATAGTAAATAGAAGTCCACTCGACCAACAACCCGCCCAACTTGGAAAACTAGCACATCATTAAATATACCGTACCAGAACCAATATAAAATGAAACAATCCAAAATGCACATCCTAACCAGGATTTCACAGTACATACTATAGGGTTATGGATACAGACATCGAAGAATCCCTGGATGGAAACAACAACAACTCCCTGTAAGAGAATCATCTCTCATAGCATACTTCATATCTCCCACATGACAAAGAAGACAATCTACTTTCACACCACTCATTGCTTCCCATCCTTCCCTTCACCTTGGTATCCCTCCACCATATTCCTCCTCCACCCCTTCATCTTATTAGCAAGTCCACCCACTCACTGCCTTCATATAGAGGAACCTATCTATCTATTGACCTATCTGTTCACCTATATCTCTACCTACACCCTAGCCGGAGATAGAAACAACAACCTTTGCAGTTTTTGACTACTCTAGGCTTATCATACGGATTTATACCACTATATTGGTTACATAAATATTTTGAGGAAGGATACCGAGGCGGAGGAATTTCCTAGACGGTCAAAACTGGTCAGAATCTGGAAAAAAAAAATCAAAAAACTTGGTAGTAGATGTGTTTGAATTATGTATGGATTTAGCACCATCAAAAACCTCTGAGGGACACAAGATCTTGAAGTTTGACAACTGTACCCTGGATTTACAAAAATACCTGTCGTATTTTATCAAAATCTTGCCATAGTTTCTATGATTTTCTGTGCAAAAAAGCGGCCTGTTTATACTACGAAAAATATTTTGAACCTTAGTTTTTGCAACCACCTCCACGTGTAGTTTACAACCAAGATTTAAGGCTCCTTAGTTTTGATCTTCTAGGTCCTAATTTCTATTTGAATTTTACTTTGAATGCACGTTATCATTAAATTTTTTTAGCTGAAGAACACTTTATATGAGCATCATTTATCATATTCTATGGTTATTGTAGGAGCATCACTAAAATAGCTCTCGACTTCCTCTTTCGCAGCCACAACATGTGTCTCTCACTACTAAGGTTTTAGGTTGCTTGAAAGAATTCAATAATTAAGGTGTCTTGCGTCTAGTCAAAATAACAAGGCTTCAAAATGAATAGGGAAACCTATTAACTCGATTTAGGACTCACTGACACTATGATACTATAGAATAATATAGGTATGGGATAGGTTGGGCTTGCATTATCCTGACAACCATATACAATTGATTCGTAACTGAGATTAGTGGGGTTAGTTCTTCCCTGCCTTTGGGTTTGGTGTCCCATGTTTGAGTCGTAACGGGAGGAGATTGAAGACTAAAACTTCCAATAGGTATCCCTCTCAACTATATGTATGGCATGTCTAAAAATGGCACCCTTATGTAAGTAGTAAGTTTAGTCTAGCTCTAAGTTTGGTAGTTCAGGCTAGCTCTAAGTTTGGTAAGGTAAGTAAGCATTATTTGCTTATTATGAAGAGTGTTGTCTTAGTTGTGCCCATTCTTTCTAGTTTTCTCCTAGGTGGGTTGCTTGATTCTTTTGACACCTTCGTAACATGGTTTACATGGTGGACAGTGTTATGAAACAAGCTCACAAAACAATAGATAATATAGATCAACGCCTTAGAATTCAGCCTCTTCGAGGGTGCAACCTCCTTTACATTACACAAATGAATGATTCCTTGATGATTCAAATGACAAAACCTCCTTTCTATATATAGGAGTCTGAGGAGTCACAATATAACCCAGTCGACCTAACAATAATAATATAAAGGCGCAAAAATAACAATAGAGGGATTTTATGGGGCACAATAATAATAATATGTGGACAATAGGGGCACAACAATATTAATAAGGGATACAACTACAATAGTAATGGGGTAATCACTAGTATTTTAGGGACCTAACATGCCCCTCTCCTTCAAAAAAGTGTTGTCCTCAACGCTTGAGTAGTTCTGGATGCTTTTGTATAAAATTCTCATCCTCCCATGTGGAATCTTCAGTGGATAAGTTCTTCCACTTGATGAGATACTTCGAAATTGATTGATTTCATAGCTGTCAAGTTCTTATTTCTGTGACTGCTTCCGGTTACAATATAATTTTTCCTTCCTCGTCAAGTTCTGGCAATATTGTTTGAATTGGGAGCTTGTCGCCTATAACCTTCTTTAAACATGAAACATGGAAAATTGGGTTCACTCGAGAAGCTGTAGGAAGCTCCAATTTGTATGCCATAGTACCAATCTTTTGCAACACCTTGTACGAACCATAATACTTTGGTGATAATTTATTATCCTTCTTAGCTTGCTTGAGGGACATTTGTTTATATGGTTGTAGCCGTAGGAATACGCAATCACCTACATCAAAACTTCTTTAGCTTCAATGTTGATTTGCCTGTTGTTTCATTCTATTCTGCACCAACACGAGGTTATCCTTTAAGAGTTGGAGTACTTGTTGTTGATGCTCGATGTGATGTTCCACTGCTTGAACCTTAGAATTTTCTCTTAAATATGATGTGATGGATGGTGGCTGATATCCATAAAGTGCCATAAACGGGGTCATTTTTGTTGCTGTATGGAAGGAAGTGTTATACCACCATTCAGCCAGAGGTAACCATTTGATCCATTGTGTCTGTTTATCAGATACAAAGCAACGAACATATCCTTCCAAACATTTTTTTACTATCTCAGTTTGCCCATCAGATTGAGGATGATAAGATGAGCTATGAGCTAACTGAGTACCAAGACTAGAAAATAATTCTGTCCAAAAATTTCCAGTGAAAATGGGATCTCTGTCACTTACAATAATATTTGGGTTTCCATGTAGCTCTTGAATTATTTCCATAAATGCAATAGAAACTGTACTGGCTTTAAATGGATGTGATAATGCACAAAAGTGTGCATACTTGGTAAGTCTGTCAACTACCACCATGATGACACTCTTTCCCTCAAACTTGGGTAAACCTGTGATAAAAGCCATTGAAACCTCCTCCCAACATTGGCTTGGAATGGATAAAGGTTGTAATAGACTTGGGGTCTTAATTGTTTCAACTTTATTTCGTTGGAAAACCAAACATTCCGCCACAAATGTTTGAATATCCGATTTAAGGCCATCCCAAAAAAATTCTTTCTTAACCTTGTGGTAAGTTTTTAAAAATCCTGAGTGCCCTCCAAAGGGAGAAGTGTGCAATTCCATAAGAATCTTTTGCTTGAGTTGGGAATTCTTACAGAGGTATAAGCGATCTTTGTACCATAATGAATCATTTTGCCAGCTAAATGTATTAGATGTACTGGAATCTTGTTGCAACTTTCGAATAAGTGCCCACACTTCTTCACATTCTTCCATTCCTCCCTTGCTTTGTTTATCCAATCTGGTTGGATAATAGAAATGGCGCACAACAATGCTTCCACATCCTCATCCTTTCTTGAGAGTGAATTTGCCACCACATTTTGCTTCCCTTTTTTGTAGATGATTTCAAAGTCATAACCCAACATCTTTGTGACCCACTTTTTTTGCTCTTCAAAGGATAATCTTTGTTCTAAAAAGTAATTAAGGCTATCATGATCCGTTTTTACCTTGAAGTGTCTTCCCATTAGGTAGGGTCGCCATTTCTTAAGTGCATGTAGTATTGCCAACATTTCCTTCTCATAAATAGCTTTGTGTAAAAACTTTCCCTTGACTGGACAACTTTCAAAAGCAATGGGTCTTTCATCTTGCATTAAAACAGAACCAATTCCATTTCTTGAAGCATCACATTCCACAATAAAGATTTTTGTGAAGTCCAGTGTAGCTAAGACCAGTGCTTGGCACATTGCCTCTTTAAGATGTTCGAAGGCGTTTGTTGCGTCTGGAGTCCATGAAAATACATATTTCTTCAATAATGTTGTTATAGGTGCTGTTATTCTCCCATAATTCTTAACAAACTTGCAATAATACCCTATCAACCCGAGAAATCCTCGCAGATGCTTTATGGATGTGGGGATTTTCCATTCCTTAATGGCTTTAATTTTGCTAGGGTCTACCTTAACTCCTTCATGAGATACAATATGACCCAGATATTCCACCTCTTGTACTCCAAAGAAACATTTGGATATTTTTGCATATAATTGTTTCTCCTCCAATAGTTGTAGCACCCTGTCAACATGTTCAACATGATCCTTCCAAGACTTGCTGTAGATTAGTATATCATCAAAAAATACTAACACAAATTTTCTAAGGAAGGGTTTGAAAATGAAATTCGTCAAACCTTGAAATGTAGAAGGTGCATTAGTAAGGCCAAAAGGCATGACCAAAAATTAGTAATGACCCTCATGAGTTCTAAATGTTGTTTTCGGAATGCCTTCAATCTTCATTCTGATTTGATGATATCCTGAACGAAGATCCAACTTGGTGAAGTAAATTGATCTATGCAATTCATCCAGTACTTCATCAATGACAGGAATGGGAAACTTATCTTTAATAGTGAGCTTGTTGAGCTCCCTATAATTCGGACACATGCGCCATGATCCATCCTTCTTGTGCACCAATACTATGGGAGGAGAGAAAGAACTTTGACTAGGTTGAATTATACTAGCCTTTAGCATTTCTGCAACCATACGTTCAATTTCACTTTTTTGGGCATAGGGATATCTGTATGGCTTGATGTTTGGAGGAACACTTCCTGGAATCAGATGAATAGTTTGATCATGATCACGAATAGGTGGGAGACCTTTGGGAGTTTCAAATACCTTGGAATGATTGTCCAAGACTATTTGGAGATATGGAGAAATAGATGATTTCGATGTGGAAACATCTAGCGAACATAAGTGTGCAATTACACCTCTTTGTTCCTTTTTTAGAAGCTTTTTCATACCATTAGAGCTGATTATCTTTCTTGGTTTCCCTGAAATACCCCTTAATTCAACTTTCTTTCCTTTTGTAGAAAATTTCATGAAAAGTTCTTGAAAATTAAAAGCTATTGTACCCAAGGATTGTAGCCATTGGACTCCTAGTACAACATCAACACCTCCCAATGGAATGGAAAGCATTGGGCTAGTCAATACATATTCTCCCATGGGTAGCTTGATATTATGGCACTTTCCAGAGCAATTTATTGTTCCTCCATTTGCAACCATCACTTGACACTCTGGTGCTGGATATAGGAAGAAATTCACTTCTTTTGCTACCTTACAATGAATAAAATTGTGGGTACTTCCTAAATCAATCAACACTATTACCTTTTTCTTCTTGATTTGTCCTTCTATCTTGATGGTTTGAGGAGTGGTAATTCCAGCCAATGCATTACAAGATATGGTCGGATTCATTTCTTCTTTATCTAGGCTTTGTTCCTGGAGTATATCCTCTTCTTTTGACATTTCTTGCTCCTTTTCTTCTTCCTTTTCACAATCTATGTAGAATAATTTCTTCTTAGCACACTTATGACCTTTAGTGTATTTGCTATCAGAACTGTAACAAAGCTCTTTTGCTCTTTTTCTTCCAATTGTTGTGGTGTCAACCTTATAGGTTGTGGAAGACTAGGGGCAAAAACACTTTCATCTTTATAATTGTGAGTGGTATGCTTCCTGGTTGCCATAATTTTGCTTTCCATTTTTCTTGCTAACCTGAATGCATTCTCTAATTAATCAGGTTCCCAAAGGAGAACATCATGTTGGATATTATCCCTTAAAGTCCCTATGAACACATCAATCCTATGCTCCTTTGGAATATTTTTTACTCTTATGTTCAATTTTTGGAACTCCTCAATGTGCTCCATTATTGAACCCTTTTTTTTGAGACTTATCAATTGGCTAAAAAAAGTGTTGCTTTTTGTATCCTCATAATGTGCTGTCAATTATTCCGTAAAAATTGCCCAAGTAATAATTTGTTTACATGAGCAAAGCCATTGATACCATACAAAATGATTTGGTTCCAAATATAAAGTTGCAATATGTACCTTTTGTGTGTTTTGCACATTATTGAGATCGAAAAATTTCTCCATCTGTAATATCCATGTTGTGGGATCATTTCCATCAAACTTCCTCATATCGATTTTTGGAATATGGTGGGCCTTCAATCCAACATTAGAGTCTATGAAATCATGATTAACATTTCTTTTGTTTGCATCATGAGTTTCCTTTACTACCCTTTCACCATTAGTAAGTATTTCTTGTAGAAAATTTGTCAAATCTGTCTTCAAATCTGCCATGCCTTTCTTCAAACTTGTGTTCAAATCTATCTTCAAATTGTCCATCTTAGCTTCCATGCCATTCATCTTAGCTTCCACGCCATTTATCTTAGCTTCTGTTAGCTTTTGTGAGAATGAAATTTGTTGCACTTGGTCTTGTAATTTTGATATATCATGTAGCATTTCTTCCTCTTCTTCATGAGTCATGCTAGAGCTTTCAGGTTGCTTACTAGGTGTTTTCATTTTCTTTCCTCGAGGCATCAGTTACTGATAATAATGCTCTACTATTCCCTTTCAATTCCTTCAAAATAATTTTTCAAACCAAGCTTAAGCAAGAATTTAAAAAAATCTACACACCTTTTTTCACTTTGTAGGAGCTCGATGTTGCCTCTGATGTATCTATCTAATTTCGGATCATCTAGTTTTGAATTGTGACCTACAGTAGCCCTCTGTGTCCTCTTTCCAATGCCACCAGTTTGATCCAAATTGGATTCTCCAAGGAAGAGTTATGCCAAATCTCCCACAGCGACTTGATTATAGACTAGTTGAGTAGAGCGAACTTGTACGATGTGCCACGTGTCCCTGTTTCGACCTTTGGCTCTAAAAAATATATACAAGAAACTAAAATCCGTCCTCTTTCTGTAACCTCTTATGAAATTTCAATCCAATTCTCAAAGAGAAAGTTATGACGATTTTCCCCAGGTCACCTATTTGGAATGTAATTCAAGAGTCTGAAAAAAGATCAACTTCCTCAGATCATATCTCCGCAAATATAGCGCGAAAAGCTCTAAAATTCGGACCTGAGGTTCAACGTGATTTCGTCTCAAATGGTTTTTTTTCGCTTCTGAAACGTCGCAGAAAAAAAGTTATAGTGAAAATGCCACGATGACCTATTTGGAACAGTGAAACCCTAGAATCCAAAAGATCTGATACTAAATGTTATGAAACCAGCTCACAAAAAGATAGAAAAAATAGATCAACACCTTAGAATTCAGTCTCTTCGAGGGGGAAACCTCCTTCACATTACACAAATGAATGATTCCTTGATGATTCAAATGACAAAACCTCCTTTCTATATATAGGAGTCTAAGGAGTCACAATATAAGCCAGCCGACCTAACAACAATAATATAAAGGTGCAAAAATAACAATACAGGGATTCTATGGGGCACAGTAATAACAATATGTGGACAATAGGGGCACAACAATATTATAAGGGATACAACTACAATAGTAATGGGGTAATCACTAGTATTATAGGGACCTAACAGAAAGATTTTAAATTTTTATTGTATGGAATAAAGAATGTGCAAGAGAACCTTTATTCCCCACTTGCTCACCTCGACACAGGTTTCTCATCCACATAATTCTTTCATACGCCTCCATCCTACACAACAAACACATGCTATGACTACAACTTCCAATAGGTATCCCTCTCAACTATATGTATGACAAGTCTAAAAATGGCACGCTTATGTAAGTAGTCAGTTCAGTCTAGCTCTAAGTTTGTTAGTTCAAGCTAGCTCTAAGTTTGGTAAGGTAAGTAAGCATTATTTTCTTATTATGAAGAGTGGTGTCTTAGCTCTACCCATTCTTTCTAGTTTTCTCTTAGGTGGGTTGCTTGATTCTTTTGACACCTTCGTAACATGATTTTACATGGTGGAAAGATTTTAAATTTTTAGTGTATGGAATAAAGAATATGCAAGAGAACCTTTATTCCCCACTTGCTCACCTCAACACATGTTTCTCATCCACACACTTCTTTCATACGCCTCCATCTCGCACAACAAACACATGCTATGACTATGAATTCCAGTAGGTATCCCTCTCAACTATATGTATGGCAAGTCTTAAAATGGCACCCTTATGTAAGTAGTAAGTTCAGTCTAGCTCTAAGTTTGGTAAGGTAAGTAAGCATTATTTTCTTATTATGAAGAGTGTTGTCTTAGCTCTGCCAATTCTTTCTAGTTTTCTCCTAGGTGGGTTGCTTGATTCTTTTGACACATTCGCAACATGATTTTACATGGTGGAAAGATTTTAAATTTTTAGTGTATGGAATAAAGAATGTGCATGAGAACCTTTATTCCCCACTTTCTCACCTCGACACATGTTTCTCATCCACACACTTCTTTCATGCGCCTCCATCCTGCACAACAAACACATGCTATACATGAAAAAACATACTCAATGAAACCAGTAGAGCTAAAAAATTTCAGGCATTAGTTGTTTTCTTACATTTTGTATTTAATTTATTGTTTTCTATTTTTATTTCCTAATTATATTATATTCTTGAAATCTAATTAAATTTTTGGGCATCAAAAGTTTGGTTTGCGTGTATAGCTCATATGGTAATAACTTAGATTTAAAGTGGGTGATTGACATGAACAACTTATCTAATAATTACCAAAAGAGGCACAGACTATGTGATTATTATGAGGTGTTTTTTTCTATTTATTTTTATTTTTATTTTATTTTTATGAAATTTTAAATTTTAAATTTTATAAAATATAAATTTTATGTAAGAAATTAATTTACATTTCATAAATTATATTAATTATTAAAAACAATAGTATTTAATTTAATTAAATTCTATAATTACTTCGTAAGGCATTTCCTTTGAGAACAATTCCCCCAGCTGCCATTGTGTACTAATATGCAGCGTCAAATCGAATGTTAGACAATTAAAGATTTTTAAGCGGTCACATTAATAGTTAGAAATAATAGTTGGGATTAATAATAATTAATAATAAAACTAACAATTAGGGCGAATATGAATAGTAATAGTTAGGAAGAAGTAGATAACTACACAGAGTGCAGTATGCGACTAACCAGCAAGCGGAACCCTAAAAGAGATGCCTGACCTAAGGCTATGAGGCAGAGGCTAGGCTTCCATAAATACTCTAGAGGAAGAATCAGCTCTCAAAGGCTTGGTTCAGGTGTGGAGAGCAGATGGAGAAGAGAATTTAAAGTGGCCTCCACAGCCACAGGGGGAGGGGTAGGGGATAAGAGTGGTGGTGGTGGAGAAGGTGGCAAAGGGAATGGGAGCGATAATAAGAAGAAAAGTGAGGAAGTGATGTTGCCTTTGGCAGCACATGGGAAGAAGTTGGAGACCATTCCAGGTGATTTGGCGGTGGTAGTGACATAGGGGCACATTCTCATTGCCATTATCAATCGCTATGTCGAATTGGAGAAATCAATCATGTTTTAATGTCTTCTTTAGTTTGGAGGATTCAAGGAACGTGTACTCACTGACAACCTCTTCCTTACCAAGGTTGCATTGGAATGTGACATCAAAATTTTCACCAAGGTATTTATCATTTTATCATAAGGATTCTTCATTTCTACTTAAACATCTATATTTTCCCACTGAAATTTATGGATAATTCATCAACAAATGAAAAACTATCCAAATAACTAAAATATTGTACTTTCTCTTCTTCTACAAAATGCATAAAAACTTGTCAGGCATTGCATATTGGTACTAATTCGCAAGAATAAATGCATATTGGTGCATCACATCAATGATATGGGCATAATTTCTGAGGGGTGCACCTCACAATGTATGTTGTTACATATATATACATCAAAAAATTGTATATCATAAGACCAAAACTATCTACCCCACAGAAATATTGCCCCAATCCTTGGAAATACGCTTCTTCAAGAAGCCACAATGTTGCTTCTTTGTACTATGATGAGAGTTGATAGCCATACATTTGGATTCACAATCCCAATAAGTTATGCGAGATGGTGAAGCAACAATATATCATCTTGGAGGATTTGAGAGACTTCTGGGAGATCAAGATTTTCAAAGACCCAGGGAGAGGCAGTTATTGTGTATACAAGAATCCTAGGTCAGATTTGTGCTGATGACCCAAAAAAACAGATGTCACCAATATGCTTGTATTCTTGCAGCGGTAGTGGTGTATAATATTGTGTGTGTTTTTTTAGTTGGTTACATTGAGTGGCTAGGGTGGTCCAAGGGGAATGAGAGCGATAATGAGAAGAACAGAGAGGAAGTGATGCTACCTTTGGTAGCATTGGGGAAGATGTTGGAGACCATTCTAGGTGATTTGGCAGGGGGGAGTGAAAGAGGGGCGTGTTCCTGCTACCATTATCAATTACTATGTCGAATTGGATAAATCGGTCCTGTCTCAATGGCTTCTTCAGTTTGGAGGATTCAAGGAATGCTTACTCGCTGACGACCTCTTCCTCGCCAAGGTTTCCATGGAATGTGGTGTCGGCATTTTCACCAAGGTATTTATCATTTTTATCATAAGGATTCTTCATTTCTACTTCAACATCTATGTTTTTCAAGTGAAATTTAGGTAGAATTCATCAACAGATGAAAAACTATCCAAATAACTGAAATATTGTGCTTTTTCTTCTTCTACAAAATGCATAAAAACTTGTTAGGCATTGCATATTGGTACTAATTCGCAAGAATGAATGCATATTGGTGCATCACATCAATGGTCTGGGAAAAATTTCTGAGGGGTGCACCTCACAATGTATGTTGTTGCATATTAGTACATCACAAGATTGTATATCATAAGGCCAAAATTATCTACCCCTCAGAAATCTTGCCCCAATCCTTGGAAATCCTATAACTTCAATGTTCTAGGTAGTGTTTGCAAGATTTTGTGTAGAGAACCTGTTACTTAAATATTTTATGTTCTAGGAAGGATTTGCAAGGTTCTGGCTAGGGAATCTGTAGCTTCAATATTCCGGGCAAGATTTCTGAGAGTACACCTGTCACTTCAATGTTCCATGAAGGATTTATGAGGAGTGCATAATGTTCACCTTCCATATTGAGGTTTTACATGTTGATATAGTTTTTCAGCGTAAACATTTCCATTAATAAGAATAGAAAATTTACATCAATCTCCATAACCATTATAAAACGAAAGACAAAACAAATGTCTTAGTATACCAACATATATCAGCATTGATCGATTTATACCAATGGATCTTGAAGGGAGGATCTTCTCATCCCCGTCATGAAAAACTCTCATTGTCAATGAACTTGATTCTTTGCTGCATGTTTATTTGGATAGTCTTTCCATCTCGTATTTGTGCTCACAGAATATGTGATTCAATATTATCTTTTGGAAACTGTCTTTATTCTCTTCAGCTAATAGAATTCTTTTTATGAGAGATTTTAAGGCTTTACTCATGGATTTATGATTTGTGCCGACACTTTATTGTTTAAATTGTTTTCCATTGATTCTACCAGCTTTTGATTCGTAAGGGTTTAGCACAAACTCATCAGCTCACCATTTCAATGCCTTGCATACTCCACAAGAAAATGGTACTCTTCATCTACAAATGCCTAATGAAATTCTTGCCATAAATAATAGAAAAAACATAAATGGAGTGGGTGGATGTGTGTCCTGTAATAGACATAAGCATGTGGTTGTTGGTAGAGAAAGTACAATTGTGTTTCCCATATAGTGTGAATGTTACTTCTATTTTTTTTTCTCTAATTTAGGAACATATTGGGTTTGTCAACAATTCTAGTGATTTTGATTGAATATGGAAGATTCTTCATTATATTTTCTAACAACCATGCAAGAAAGAAAATGACCTAAAAATGCCCTTGTAGAGCTTTCTTTAAAGAAAAACATACCTCCTCCAACTTATCATTTTACAAGGACTTTTACAGCAACTGTGAAGATCAATGGAGCTTCCTACCATGGAGGTCTTGCAAGCAATCCAAGGGATGTTGCAAACAAGGCTTAATTTGATTCAAGATGGAAATTGCCCCTCAATGTTGTGAGTTATCCATAGTTATTCTTACGTGACTTGTAATATGAGATTGTTGTTCATAATGTGAGGTAATTCTTTTGTAGGGATTCCAAAGCACATACGTGTCAATCCCTAGGTCACCTCTTGTACAGAGATACGAAATACAAAAAGAATTTTCAGGTTTGTACAATAACCTTCCTTTGTCATAGGATTGCATTACTTTATTAATTTCTAGCAATTAAGAAGTAGCTAGCTTTACAACATTGAAAAATTCATTTTTATTTTTGGAATTTTTGCTAATGGTGTTGGAAATAATACTGAGAACGGGGCGGGTGAATCAATATTAGTCAAGTTAATAATATTTTTCTTCATACTCAAATTTATATATGCTACTTCCATGGGGGTAACCCGCGTGTACACGCAACTGTGTTTAAGGAAACAAGTGTATATCTAGTAAACTAATGATTCAGTTAATTCATCATATGTTGATCTTTAATCTGTGCATCAATACTTTATTTAACATTAAACAGTAACCATATGCAGTTAATAACAGAGTGAACCATCACACATAAGCAACACACATGAACACCAAGATTTAAGGTGGAAACCCAATGTGGGTGAAAACCACCTGCTGCTGTCGTCTCTGTCTTCTTTTAATAATAATAACATTTGTTTACAACATTGTATTAGTGTAGTCTCATACCAGTACGTAGGCTTCTACCTGCAGAAGGCTATAACCTTCTCTGGTTCTCCAGCTTCTACTGGAAGGGAGCTACAACCCCCTAGCTCTTGTACTAGCCGATATGTTTACTAGTACGTAGGCACCGACCTACAGAAGGATACAACCTTCTTTCTTCCTCTAGGGACCACATTTCATAAATTTTCATACTAGATACTCCTGGATCACAACATCATAATCTGAAGGTCACGTTTCATCCAATTTTCATACTGGACCCATTAACAACATAAAATCAATCACCATTGTAATAAAACCATCAAATACATTTGTATCAACTAATCACTGAAACTAAATCATCACTTTCTGAATCAACCATAGCTGAATCAATCAATCCATGAATATCTGACACGACTGAATCAAACACTTACTGAACCTCTGACACAACTAAATCAAGAATTTGTTTAAACTTAATCAAATTCAATCAATCAGCTGGAACAAACAGATCACTGTAACTAGTACACAAATATGAACCCAGAACACTGCATCATTATTCAGAACTAGCTGTAACATCAAAACCATGCATCAGAGTGTATACGCAACTTGGAAGAGTTGAACCAGCGTGTATATGCAACTTCATCAAAGCAAACTAGCGTATAGATCTGCAAATACTTACTTATAACTTCTGCACTTCCCAACTTCAGACATACCCAGATCATCATATATAAAGGATAATACATGTGTTAGCAACCAGATTTATCCCATAAGATCACATAATGATAAGTCATTATGATCCTGATCTATCATCCATCATCATTGAAATAAATCACAATCAATCTGAACACTGTTAGCAGAATGCAGTCACCGGAGCATAAAGCAAAACCCAGAACTCTGCATCAACAACCAGAACCAATCTGTAACTTCAAAACATCATAGTTCATAAGGTATACGCTACTTTGATGTGTCGAACCTGCGTGTATACGTGATTTTACCAAATTCAACCAGCGTATACATCTATAAATATTCATTCATAATTTTGCAACCATTTCAGACTTTAGTTATACCCAGATCATAACTTTTATAGAGTAATACATGCGTCAGTGTTCAGATCTAGATTATACATGATCAAACCTTATAAAGATAGTTCATTTCAAGCCTTAAGATCCCGATCCATCATTAGATCTTATCCTCCATCAACTACTAAGGTTCCTCCTTGGTTCAGATCAAGTAGAGCATCATAAACCCATAACCTGCATACTGGATCTCACACTTTATCAAATATTCAGTGCTTGTCTCCTTGGCCTAATGATCTTCTCCTCCTTATATAGCTTTAGGACTTTCTCAATACCATGGACTAAAACCAGTTAGGACCAATACCTTGGATCAAATACCTTGGACCAAATGCCATGGACCAACACCATGGATCAAAATATCATGGACTAAATACTTTGTACCAAAAACTTAGTTTTCTAGGGTATACGTGCTTTTCCTTTTGTGAGAGTGTGTGTGTACATTATACGCTCCTTTTGTTCTATTAACCTGCATGTATAGACAGCTTGGTTAAGGTGAACCTGCGTATACCTCTCTTTCTTCATTCTTTGTAGTCTGAACTGTAATTCTTTGTTGTTGTCATGCTGTACTTGCGATCTTTCATCTGAGTAAGTTGATTTCTGAACTAATTCCTTAAAATTTTCCTGCATTTCATCACATCTATAAACACTGTTGTTATGCATTCTGTCACATCTGATATCTCTTCTGTAGATTCATCTAGTTTGCATATACAAGTGAGTTGTTTTGCTACAAGTGGGTTTCCAACAAGTACAACACATGCATCATAATGCCAACAATCTCCCCCTTTGGACTTGATGGCAACCATGTTGGTGTTGATTACTGCAAGCTGTAGAAACTATTAGAGATAACAAGCAACACGAAAATACTCTCCCCCTTTGACATCAAGGGCAAAGGGTGGACCCGGATATTCTCCCCCTTTGATATCAAGGGCAAAGGGCAGACCAAAAAAAAAATACTTCCATATCTGAACAACTGAATATAAACATTGATCATGCTCCCCCTAAGCACATGCTGAATTTTTTATTAAACTCCCCCTTTGTACATGCTGAGATGCACTATATCATCCATGCTCCCCTTGAGCACATGCAGAGTCTGCAAATATTTTCCAAAAGAATAACATGACTCTATCACTCGACTAAGTGACTTTGACCTTCTTATCACCAAAGACTCATACATATATCAATCTCCCAACCAAGTGGGGATATACTAAATTTGACTCATCCACCCAACCAAGTGGGGATATACCAATTGTTTATGAAAGAAATATAATTACATCATCCATCCCATGCAAAGTGGGGATACAAATTACATCATATGACCAAAGAGGACTCATCAAGAGACAAATTATTACATCATGGGTCTTTATATGATATTTACATCGAATGATGTACATGAAAAAGACCAAATATCTACACAAGACCATGATAGTCATCAGTAACTATCATACACCATGTATGATTTGCACCATAAGCATCTTTCAACAGCATCCAGACCTGTAACCTGTATATGTCCATCATTAGTTCCCAAGATATGATAGTGTAAATATCATCAACTTGTGACAAAGTATGTCTGCATATATCAACTCATCCTCTTGATATTATCTTGCTTCGTTTCCTTAGTAGAAAAAGCCTTATCATAACCTTCCATGAATCAATTAAGCATATGTCATATCTCCAAGCGGTAGCACAAAATCATTCACATCATATCATATGTATGTAAAAACACCATAGACATCATCTATGATCATAACACCATTATGCATGATCTTTCCACAAGAGCCTTCACTATATCATCACTAGGGAACATCCCACATCTGATAAGCATCAACATATGTGAGTATCAACCTATCATCATAAGGTAAGAACTCATCATCATTATGTGTCTAGGTAAGCCATGTCTTTGAATATCCATGTCTTCAAATAGCTATGTCTTCATGTGACCTGCAATAACACCATTCTCTTGGCCAACCAACAATATTTATCAATATGCAACTTAAGTAATCATCCATGTATCCAGCACACTGTATATCCATCAAAGAGATAGCAATATGTATCTAGAAAACCATGAGCTCATGGTCATTTGTCAAGATTTTTTGATATCATCAACGGCAACAATCTTCAACCATGTGAGAGCCAAGAACTATAGGAATCCTGCATCATAACTGCACCATATGAACTTTATGCATCTTGAAGACATGATGATAGCAGCGTAAAGGAATGAGTGGCTCATCATCAAATAATGAAGTTGTGTACTCAAGATTTGTACTTCTCCTCGTCCTTATGAAGATTACCATGTAAGCAACACATATGTACTATATACATCATCAAAAAGTTATCCACAATCATCCATAAATCTGATCTAAATAATGATTATGTAACCCCAATTAATACAAGTATCATCTGAGATTTCATCATGGGCAACTCATAACCATCGCATAGCAAGATGTATCAGTTATCCATATAAGCATTATCATCATTGATTAGGTACCAAAGACTTCTAAGCATAATGCCAACAATGCTTTATTAGAAGCATAGCATGTTCTCCCCCTGAACCTGTTCCACCTGTTCATTGTCAGATTTGATCATTGCATATGTCAGTAAGAAGTGTCATCATTAATTAGATATATATCAAGTTATCAACAACTTGTGAGGATCAAAAACACTTCTAAATAACATCCACAAACTGTAGTCATCTATCGACACAAAAGATAAATGATAATTGTATGAATCATATCAAATCAGTTTTTCTGAGTCTATCCCACTGCATTTTTCTCAAACCACATATATGCGGTTGTGTAGCTTAGAACTCGCGTATATACATGACTTGTCTTCATGGAACTTGCGTATTAGATTTATAACATTGAAGTTTCACACTTTTAGCTCCCCCTGAGTCTATTATGTCTCTACACTATTCCATGCCACATTTTTCTGACTGTACTTCCTTCTTCTTCCATATCTTCGAGTGTGATGATGTTTTATCCTTTTGGTATGGTGCCCGTAATTTCCTCCTGCATTCCTTTGCTACATGTCCAAACTTGTTACATGCATAACATATTACATGTTTCATATTTATTTTATAGCAGTCAATGGCTTTGTGACCAAACATATTGCAAGAAAAACAATATCCCTTGAAGTACCTGAAAGCTGATCATCTTTCTGTGTGATGGTCTTAAACCATTCTACTTCTGCATCATGCTACTACATGTCCAAGATTATGACATATAAAACATTCAACATTATTCATTTGAGGAAATAATCAACTATCACTTCCGTATTTAGGAGCAAAGGATTTTCTTTGAAGAAATTCTTTCCTTGGTTGTTGATGGAGTTGACCTCTAATCTCCTTGTTGATCATTTCAGGTTTTACATTAGAGTTCCTTGCCGTAGCTTGTGAGCTAGATTCACCTTCAACATATTCATGGAAACCAAGACCAGATTTGATGGCAGGAGACCTTTGACTACTAAGAATATCATCCAAAATCTTAGTACTATCTTGAAATCATAAAAGTTTATCCTTTTCTTCTAATTTACTTTTTAGTATATTTACCTCAACCTGATATTGCTCTTCCTTTTCAAGATACTGCTTCTTCATGATTTCTTCATCTTTTCTTCCTTCTTCCACTTTTTGCCTTAATTCGAGAACTTCATTTTCTTATTCTTCAAGAGCTTGGAGTAGTTATTCATTTTGCTTATTTGATTTTTCAATATCTTCTTTTAGAGAGAGGATCTTAGCTTCAAGACTTTCATAGTAACTGGATCTATCTTTGAGTTTCTTGATTGTTGTGCTCCTTTTATTTACATCATTTCTTAATGATGCCACTTCATCCTGCAGCTTTTGACATTGATCTTCCTTTTCCTTGTTTCCTTCCTCTAGTTGAGCTTTTAGATTGGTAGCTTCTTCTTTGAAGGCACATTCCCTTTTGTCCAATAGATCTTGTTGATCTCTACTTTTGTCTGTAATACTTTTAAATTCAGCCTCTATTTGATATCTTTCTTCCTCACCCATAAGAGAAAATTCAGTTGTTTCGCTATCACTTTCATCATCTTCAAATGGACGGAGAAATGTATCACCAGAGGATAACAAATTCATACCTGATAGTTCTTTTACTTTTTCATCTTCATTCTGAGGTGATTCTGTATCTGAAGAGTTGCTTCCACATAATCCCCAATCGATTCTCCCATTTTCATAGTTCCTTTGAGATGTCTTCTTCTTCTGAGGCACTTTCTTCTTTAGCTTCTTTCCCATTGTTCTACGGATCTCCTTCAAGTGATCAAGCTTATGCCAAAGGACCTGCTCCGATACCAATTGTTGGAAATAATACTAAGAAGGGGGGGGGGGGGGGGGGGGTGAATCAGCATTAGTCAAGTCAATAATCTTTTCCTTTTCATACTCAAATTTATATACGCTACTTCCATGTGGGTAACCCACGTGTACATGCAACTGTGTTTAAGGAAACAAGCGTATATCCAGCAAACTAATGATTCAGTTAATTCATCATATGTTGATCTTTAATCTATGCATCAGTACTTTATTAAACATTAAACAGTAACCATATGTAGTTAATAATAGAGTGAACCATCACACATAAGCAACACACATGAACACCAAGATTTAAGGTGGAAACCCAATGTGGGTGAAAACCACCTGTTGTTGTCATCTCTGTCTTCTTTTAATAATAAGAAAATTTGTTTACATCATTGTACTGGTGCAATATCATACCAATACACAGGCTTCTACTTGCAAAAGGCTACAGCCTTCTCTGGTTCTCCAGCTTCTACTGGAAGGGAGCTATAATCCCCTAGCTCTTGTACTAGCCGATATGTTTACTAGTACGTAGGCACCGACCTACAGAAGGCTTCAACATTCTTTCTTCCTCCAGGGACCACGTTTCATAAATTTTCATACTGGATACTCCTAGAACACAACACCATAATATGAAGGCCATGTTTCATCCAATTTTCATACTGGACCCATCAACAACATAAAATCAATCACCACTGTAATACAACCATCAAATACATATGTATCAACTAATCACTGAGACTCAACAATCACTTTCTGAATCAACCACAACTGAATCAATCAATCCATGAATCTTTGACACAACTGAATCAAACACTTAGTGAACCTATGACACAACTGAATCAAGCATTCATTCAAACTTATTCAAATTTAATCAATCAGCTAGAATAGACAAATCACTGTAACCAGTACACATATATGAACCCAGAACACTGCATCATCATTTAGAACTAGTTGTAACCTTAAAACCATGCATCAGAGTGTATACGCAACTTGGAAGAGCCGAACCAGTGTGTATACGCAACTTCATCAAAGTGAACCAGCATATAGATCTGCAAATACTTGCTTATAACTTCGTTGCACTTCCCGACTTTAGACATACCCAGATCATCAAATATAAAGGATAATACATGTGTTAGTAACCAGATTTAGCCCATCAGATCACATAATGATAAGTCATTATGATCCTGATCCATCATCCATCATCACCGAAGTAAATCACAATCAATCTGAACACTGTTACCATAATCCAATCACCATAACATAAAGCAAAACCTAGAACTCTGCATCAACAACCAGAACCAATCTGTAACTTCCAAACATCATAGTTCATAAGGTATACATTACTTTGATGTGTCGAACCTGCGTGTATATGTGCTTTTACCAAAGTCAACTAGCGTATACATCTGTAAATATTCATTCATAATTTTGCAACTGTTCCAGACTTTAGTTTTACCAGATCATAACATTTACAGAGTTATACATGCATCAATGTTTAGATCTAGATTATACATGATCAAACCATATAAAGATAGTTCATTTCAAGCCTTAAGATCCCGATCCATCATTAGATCTTATCCTCCATCAACCGCTAAGGTTCCTTCTTGGCTCAGATCAAGCAGAGCATCATAAACCCATAGCCTGCATACTGGATCTCACACTTTATCAAATATTCAATGCTTGTCTCCTTGACCTAATGATCTTCTCCTCCTTATATAGTTTTAGGCCTTTCTCAATACCATGGACCAAAACCAGTTAGGACCAATGCCTTGGATCAAATACCTAGGGTCAATACCTTGGACCAAATACCATGGATCAAAATACCATGGACCAAAAACTTCGGACCAAAAACATAGTTTTCCAAGGTATACATGCTTTTCCTTTTATGAGAGTGCGTGTGTACGTTATACGCTCCTTTTGTTGTGTTAACCTGCGTGTATATGCAGCTTGGTCAAGGTGAACCTACGTATACCTATCTTTCTTCATTCTTTGTAGTCTGAATTGTAATTCTTTGCTGTTGTCATGCTGTACTTGTGATCTTTTATCTGAGTAAGTTTCTTTCTAAACTGATTCCTTGAAATTGTCCTGCATTTCATCACATCTGTAAACATTGTTGTTATGCATTCTGTCACATCTGATATCTCTTCTGTAGATTCATCTAGTTACCATATACAAGTGAGTTATTCTGCTACAAGTGGGTTGCCATCAAGTACAACACATGCATCATAATGCCAACAAATGGTTATTAGGGCTTACAAATTAAGGCCTGCTTGGAGTAATGTGATTGGAATTTATTTGAGTTCCACAAACTCATGCGTGGTCATCATGGTATTTGGTTTTTATTTGTCTACTAACATTTTGACAGTCTAAAGTTATTATTTTGGATTGTTATTCACAATGTGAGGCAATGATTCCTTCAAAGTTGAAATATGTTTCTCTAGATCAAATAGTAGCCCAGTTCCAATCTCTGCTATTTGGACCTTTTCGTTGAGCAAACAATTCGTCAACAAAAATTTCCTTCTCCAGTTTCTCTAGCATTACTCACTTTTCTTCTTTGATTTATTTGACATATTAGCTTTCTGTTTTTGCTTTTATCTTGGCCTGCGGTTTTTCTTGCTTCAAATCTTTTCCTCTTTTAGCTTTTGTAAGATTCTATTTGGTTTATCAATCACAAATGTCTTCACTTGCATTGTTTTCAAAAATAGTTTCTTCAACATTATGATGAACCGACCCTGCTGACTAGCCTCACCAACCATATTGACAGACCATATAGATGAACTGACCTTGCAAGCCATATCAATGCTATCTCTTGAAACCAATGCTGAGTACTTAAGGACGTGGCATCTTGGGACAATGAGATCCCAAAACATTTCCTAGAACAGGAAGAATTAATGCTCTAGGCACTACCAATGCCTAAATTAATGCCTCTAATACCACCTCTGTGATTGTAACCACAACAAATGATAACATGTCTACTATTAGGCTAACTATATCTAACAGATTACACATTTTTACATCTAAATTTAGCCTTCATAACCATTGATCAGAATATTGTTCTCCTCTCCATTTTTACCCTTTTATTCCTATGATGTTTCTGCAATTGTTGTTATCAAAAACATAAGAATATCAATCTGAACAAAGAGATTTACAAAAACATAAGAATATCAATCTGAACAAAGAGATATACATTGTATATTTGTTCCAAGCATTTTGTGTGTTGTTTTGGAACTGACAAAACTCATTTTGTATTTAAGGTCAGCATTGCATATGTTCAATAACCAAAATCTCCATCATACCAATCCATATGGGTGGCATTGCCTGCAACTACCACCCTACGTGGAACCTTGTCAATGATGTGGAGACCACATGTGGATGACACAACAATCATAAATATAAAAATGACTACCCATTAGTTAATGATGTAGCATGGTTGTCCCACAAATTTTCCGGGCTTGAAAATTTCGTTGTGGACACATATTATTATATAAAAAACAAATTTTAAAATAAATTTGCATTTCAATCCATTGATAATCCCTTTAGTTTTGAATGCTTTCCCCCATTCCAAAAAAATGATCTTATGGCAGCACAACTCTACTAATTCCTTCAAAGTTGAAATATGTTTCTTTGGAGCAAAAAGTAACCCAGTTCCAGTCTTTGTTATCTCGACCTTTTCATTGAGAAAACAATTTTCCAACAAAATGTCCTCCATCCTCTAACATTGCTCACTTTGGTACTTTGCCTTCTTTGAAATATTGGCTTTCTTTGATTAATTTCCATCAAGTAAGAAATAGATGGTCATACTACATAGAAAATTTCATTTTTTTTAGAATTTTCACTAATGGTTCTTAGGGCTTATAGCTCAAGGCCTGTTGGGAGTGATGTAATTGGTATTGATTTGGGTACCAAATCATGTTTGGCCATCATGGAATGGAAGGTTACTTGTTTATTCTTAAATGCTAAGGGCCTTATTCTTTTGTCTAGGTTGAGTTGACGAAATAATTAGTATTTTGATTTTCATGTATTCTTCTCATTGGACTATTTTTTGAATATCTGTAGAACCTGAAAGTAATTGAAAACTCAAAATGGATTTGGAAGACACCATCTATTGTAGATGTGAATAAAAAGGGAGAGATACTTGTAGGTATTCCTGTGAAACATCAAGATGTGACAAATCCCACAAATACAGAGTTTGGGGGTAAGCATTTGATTTAATATTGTTAAAGCAAATAATGGTGTTTTCTGGGTAGAAATAAATGGGAAACAATACTCTCCTAGTTAGATAGGTGCAATTGTGTTGATCAACATGAAATAAACTGTTAAGGGTTACCTTTGAAACACTGTCCCGAATGTAGTCATTACTATGCATGTGTATTTTAATGATGCTTAGTGCCAAGAAATGAAAGATGTTGGTAAACTTGCAGGATTGGATGTCAAAAGAATCATCAATAAGCCTACTGCAGCAACCCTTAATGTTGTGAGTTATCCATAGTTATATCTACGTGACTCGTAATATGCTTACTTTCCTTGTGCTTTCAATAATGTTATATGTTATTGGTTTTCAAGTTATGGAAATCTGGGATTTATTGATGGAGTGCATATGGTTTTCAACTTGTGGAAATCTAGGATTTATTGATGTAGTGCTTATATAGGGCTATGCGTTAGATTTTTCTTGGTAATATTATGCTACTCATTATAACATGAAAAATGATGGTCTTCCGTCTTCATGTATGTTTTTTGAATATAAACTAATGGTAGTTCCAAATCTGATTCTTATTAACATTATACATTCATGGGAACCAGGTTTTTATTTTTCTGCTAACATTTTGATAGTATAATACACTCACAAAGCTACTTTGGGGTAAGGCTGCTGCTTCTTTTCCCTAAAGTGATTATTTTGGGTTGGCATTCATAATATGAGGCAATGCTTTTGGAGGGCTTCAAGAGCACGTATGTGTCAATCACTGAGTCACCTCTCATACAAAGATGAGAAAATACAACAAGAACTTTCAGGTTTATACATTAACCTTTCTTTGTGGTAGGATTGCATTGCTTGAATAATTTCCAACAATTAAGTAGATTGATGGTTGTTAGGGCTTACACCTCATGGTCTGCTGGGAGTGATGTGATTGCTATTGATTTGGGTACCACCAACTCATGTGTGGCCATCATGGAAGGGAATGTTAGTTGTTTATGCTTGAATGATAAAGCCCTTATTGTTTTCTCTAGGTTGAGTTGACAAAATAATTAGTATATTGATTTTCACATATTCTTCTCGTTAGATTGTTTTTAGAATATATCTGTAGAACCCAAAAGTAATTGAGAACTCAAAAGGGCATAGGATAACACTAGCTATTGTAGTTGTGAATCAAAAGGGAGAGATACTTGTAGTCATTCCTGCCAAACATCAAGCAGTGACAAATCCCACAAATACTATGTTTGGGATTATTGTTTTCTCTAGGCTGAGTTGACAAAACAATTAGTATTTTTGATTTTCACACATTCTTCTCCTTAGACTTTTTTTTGAAAATATGTATAACATGTCTACTATTAGGCTAAATATATTTAACAAGTTACACAATTTTACAGCTAAAATTGGCCTTCATAACCATTGATCATAATATTGTTCTCCCCTTCATTTATACCCTTTTATTCATATATTTCTTCTATAATTGTTGCTATCAGATACATAAGAATATGAATTTGAACAAAGAGATTTATAGAAACATAAGGAAATCAATCTAAACAAAGAGATATACATTGTATATCTGTTCCAATCATTTTGTGTGTTGTTCTAGAACTAACAAAGCTCATTTTGTATTTAAGTTTAGTGGTGCATATGGGAAATAACTGGAATCTCCATTCTGCCAATCCATATGGGTGGCACTAATTGCAACTACCACCTTGCTTGGAACCTTTCCAATGACGTGGATTCCACATGTGGATGATGCAATAATCATAAATATAAAAATGATTACCCATTAGTTAATTATGTAGCATGGTTGTACCACAAATTTTTTGCCCTTGAAAATTTCAGTGTTGAGACATATTATTATACAAAAAAAAATTAACATAAATTTGCATTTCAATCCATTGATAATCCCTTGAGTTGTGAATGCTTTCCCCTAGTCAAAAGAAGTTATCTTATGGCAACACAACTCTACTAATTCCTTCAAAGTTGAAATATGTTTCTTTGGATAAAAAAATAGCCCAGTTCCAATCTCTACTATATGTAACTTTTCACTAAGAAAAAAATTCATCAACAGAAAGGTCCTTCTCCAATTCCTCTAGCATTTCTCACTTTGGTTCTTTTCTTTCTTTGACATATTGGCTTTCTTTGATTAATTTCCAGCAATTAAGAAGTAGATGGCCTTACTGCATTGAAAATTTCATTTTTCTTCTTAGAATTTTAATAATAGTTCTTAGGGCTTACAACTCAAGGCCTATTGGGAGCAATGTGTGATCCAAATGGAAATTGGTATCCACCCATGGTATTCATTGACCCATGGTATTTATCCACTCATGGAATATACCCATGGTATTGTAAGTGGCATCTACCCATGGTATTCATCCACCCAAGGTATTTATCCACCCATGGAATTCACCCATGGTATTGCAAGTGGCATCCACCCATGGTATTCATTCACCCATGGTATTGAAAGTGAGATCTACCCATGGAATTCACCCATGGTATTGTAAGTGGCATCCACCCATGGTATTCATTCACCCATGGTATTGAAAGTGAGATCCACCCATGGTATTCAATCACCCATGGTATCCAATCACCCATGGTATCTACCCACCCATGGAATTTACCTGTGGTATTATAACTAAAAAAATACTATAAGTAACAAGTCACATTTTGTAAAAGGACATATTGTCCACCACAATGTAGCTTTTACAATTATTCTATATTTTAATAAAAAGTTTATCGATGGTTTTGTTTAATATGTGTTCTCCGATTTTCTTATGTCATTTCAAATTTTCAGATCTTGGGGCCTCCCCCCCCGCCAAGATCCATTTTAATCTATATATATATATATATATATATATATATATATATATATATCCAAGATCCGGATCAATGTGATTGGTATTGATTTTGGTACCAACTCATGTGTGGCCATCATGGATGGGAAGATTAGTTGTTTATGCTTGAATTCTAAAGTCCTTATTATTTTCATCAAAATAATTAGTACTTTTATTTTCATGCGTTCTTCTCATTGAACTATTTTTTGAATATCTGTAGAACCCAAAAGTAATTGAGAACTCAAAAGGGGCTAGGACAACACCATCTATTATAAATGTGAATCAAAATGGAGAGATACTTGTAGGTATTCCTACCAAACATCAAGCGGTGACAACTCCCACAAATATTGTGTTTGGACTAAGCGTTTGATAGGAAGGCATTTGATTTAATATTGTTAAAGCAACTAATGGTGATGCCTTGGTAGAAATAAATGGGAAACAATACTCTCCCAGTCAGATAGGTCCATTTTTACTGACCAAGATGAACCTTTGAAATACTGTCTCACATGTAGTCATTACTATGTATGCATATTTAATGATTCTTAGCACCACACAACAAAAGATGTTGGTAAAATTGTAGGATTGGATGTTAAAAGAATCATCAATAAGCATACTGCAGTTACCCTTAATGTCATGAGTTATCCATATTTATCCCTACGGGACTCATAATATGCTTACTTTTCTTGTGCTGTCAAGAATGTTATATGTTATTGGTTTTCAAGTTATGGAAATCTTGGATTTATTAATGGAGTGCATCTAGTTTTCAACTTGTGGAAATCTAGGATTTATTGATGTAGTGGTTATATATTGTTATGCGTCAGAGTGTTCTTGGTAATATAATGCTACTCATTATATCTTGAAAAATGATGGTCTTCCATCTTCATGTATGTTGTCTACATATAAACTATTGGTATGTTGTCTATATATAAACTATTGGTAGTTCGTATGTTGTCTACATATAAACTATTGGTAGTTCCATGTTTGATTCTTATTAACAGTATACTTTCATGAGAAATAAGGTTTTATTTTTCTGCCAACATTTTGACAGTATAAAATACACTGACAAAGCTGCTTTGGGTTAAGGTTGCCTTTTCTTTTCCCTGAAGTGATTATTTTGGATTGTCCTTCAGAATGCGAGGAAATGCTTTTTCAAGGCTTCCATAACACGTACGTGTCAACTTCTGGGCCACCTCTCATACTAATATGGGAAAATACAACAAGAAATTTTAGTTTTATACAAGATCCTTCCTTTGTTGTAGGATTGCATTACTTGATTAATTTCCAAAAGTTAAGTAGATGGCCTTACTGCATTGAAAATTTCATTTTTCTTTTTACAATTTTCACTAATGATTATTAGGGCTTACAACTCATGGTCTGCTAGAGTGATGTGATTGGTATTGATTTGGGTATCGTCAACTCATGTGTGGCCATCATGGAAGGTAAGGTTAGTTGTTTATCCTTGAATTATAAAGTCCTTATTGTTTTCTCTAGGTTGTTGACAAAATAATTAGTATTTTGATTTTCATGCATTCTTTTCATTATACTATTTTTAGAATATATGTAGAACCCAAAAGTAATTGAGAACTTAGAAGAGCCATGACAACACCATCTATTGGAGTTGTGAATTAAAAGGGAGAGATAGTTGTAGGCATTCCTGCCAAAAATCAAGTTGTGACAAATACCACAAATACTGTTTTTGGGAGTGAGTGTTTGATAGGAAGGAATTTGATTATATATTTTTAAAGAAACTAATGGTGATGCCTGGGTATAAATAAATGGGAAACAATACTCTCCCAGTCAGATAGGTGCATTTGTGCTGACCAAGATGAAAGAAATTGTGGAGGGTTTCCATTGAAAGATTGTCTTGAATGCAATCATTACTTTGTCTACCTATTTTAATGATTCTTACAACCAAGAAACGAAATATGTTGGTAATATTGTAGGATTGGATGTGAAAATAATCATCAATAAGCCTATTGCAATAACCCTCTATGTTGCAAGTTATCTGTAGTTATCCCTACATGACTCATAATATGCTTAATTTCCTTGTGCTTTCAATAATGCTATATGTTATTGTTTTTCAAAATGTGGAAATATGAGATTTATTGATGGAATGCATCTGGTTTTCACCTTGTGGAAATCTAGGATTATTGATGTAGTAGTTATAGAGGGCTACACTTTAGAGTTTTTTGGGTAATATAATGCTACTCATTATAACATGAAAAATTTTGGTCATTCATCTTCGTGTAAGTGTTATGCATATAAACTAATGATAGTTCCATATCTGATTCTTATTAACATTATACTTTCATGAGAACTAGGTTTTTATATTTTTGCTAACATTTTGACAGTCTAAAATACATTGAAAAAGCTACTTTCGGGTTAGGCTTCCTTTGATTTTCCCTAAAGTGATTATTTTGGATTTTTATTCACAATGTAAGGCAATGCTTTTGCAGGGCTTCTAGAGCACGTTTTTGTCAATTTCTTGATTTGTTTCCAGAAATTAAGAAGTAGATGGCCTTACTGCATTGAAAATTTCATTTTTCTTTTTAGAATTTTCACTAATGGTTGTTAGGGTTTACAACTCAAGGCCTGTTGGGATTGATGTGATTGATAATGATTTGGGTACCACCAACTCATGTGTGGCCATCATGGAAGGGAAGGTTAGTTGTTTATTCTTGAATGCTAAAGTCCTTATTGTTTTCTCTAGGCTATGTTGACAAAATAATTAGTATTTTGATTTTCACGCATTCTTCTCATTAGACTATTTTTTGAAAATCTGTAGAACCCAAAAGTAATTGAGAACTCATAAGGGGCTAGGACAAAACCATCTATTGTAGCTATGAATCAAAAGGGAGAGATACTTGTATGTATTCCTACCAAACATCAAGTTGTGACAAATCCAACAAATATTGTGTTTGGTAGTAAGCGTTTTATAGGAAGGCGTTTGATTTAATGTTGTTAAAGAAACAAATGGTGATTCCTAGGTAGAAATAAATGGGAAACAATATCCTCCCAGTCATATGGGTGCATTTTTGTTGACCAAGATGAAAGAAAATATCAAGGGTTGTCTTGGAAACACTGTCACGAATGCAGTCATAGTGCCTGCCTATTTTAATGATGCTTAGTGCCAAGCAACAAAATATATTGGTAAAATTGTAGGATTGGATGTCAAAAGAATCATCAATAAGCCTACTGCAACAAACCTTTCTTATGGCATCAATGAGAAGGAGGGCCTAGTTGTTGTGTTTGATCTCCCAATACGAAAATCTTTGAGGGAATATTAGATGGGAGCAAGGAGGGAAAACCTTAAAAAGAGCATATTTTCAAGACTAGAAAAACTGCTTCAAGGTTTCATTCTTTCCACATAGTGGGCATTTAAGGTGTAGAATTAGTAGGTGTTCAAGATCACGTTATTCTTCTTGAATTTATGTCTTACGGAGTTTGCTTTGCAACATATGGTGCAATTGCTAGTTATATAATATACCACAATTAACTTTTACAATATTTTTATCTTTAAATCATTTGTATATAACTTGAATGGGTTTAATGTTTAAAAATATGTTTTTGAATTCAGACCTCTGCGATTCATAATGATTAGAGAGGACTTTTTCGGATTGATCACATAGGATTTTGGGGTCAACATTTCAAACCCTCCACTGTAGTTCATCATTAAGACATAGGTGGAGGACCTGATCTAATAAGAAAAATATATAGTGTGGAGATGCTTCAGAAAATCATAAGAAACCAAAAATGATACATTAGAAAGTCAAATTAAAAAAAAAGAAGAAAAAGAGCTTAGCTAATTAATTAACCACTAATTTATTTTAACTTTAAATAATATAAACAATAAATTAAAAATAAAATTACAAAGAATATATATATATATCTATCTATCTATATATATATATATAATAAAAATATAGCAAATTATTTATTTATTTTATTTTTATTTTTATTATTTTATATAATATTAAATAAAATAAATTTATACTAGATAATATATATTAAATAAAAACTAATAAATAACCAAATTAATTTCACAATTATGATTATTATAATGAATATTAGTTTTATATATAGTTTGAGTGGGTTTAATGGTTAAGAGCATGTGTTTGTTTCTAAAAGGTCACAAGTTCAAATCACACTGTCAAATCACACCGTGGAGGTGGGTCCCTTGTCCCACAAACAAAGGGTATCATGTGGGTCCTTTGTCCCACAAACAAGGGGGTCTCATACTCCTATAAATTTTCTGAAGCATCTCCACACTATATATTTTTCTTGTTAGATCGGGTCCTCCACCTATGTTCTGATGATGAACCATAGTGGAGGGTTAGTAACGTTGACCCCAAAAATCCTATTTGATCAATCCAAAAAAATCCTTTCTCGTAATTAAAAATGTGCTTTTTCTCAGTGAAAATTATAAATTAACGTTAGAGAGAAAGCTTTTAATTAATTAAATAAATAAATAAATACAATTTTAAGTTATATTCTAAATCAAACCTAAAATCCAAGGAATTGTATAATTCCTTTCATGCTTAACCTATAATTACACATATCTTTTTTTAAATAAAAATAAATTATTATTTAAATAAAAAACAATGTCATCCCAATTAACAAAACGAAAATGAATCTATATAACATCCCTAAATAAAATATATTTATTTCTATGTTAAGAAATATATTTTATATCAAATTTACAAATAGATAAAATTATTAAAAACAAACTTATAATTTCACTTTTATTAATGTGAATCATAATAAGAAATTTTAATGTTTAAAGCTAAAATATAACTAAAAGTTAAAAAAATTAATTACTCTGCTAATAAAAGAGGTGTATAATTTTTAATATAAAATTAACATATATTATTTAAAATGTGTGTGAGAGAGAGATTTGACTTGTGGCGCTTAAGAAATTACGACTGTGGGGCATTTAAGTCATCAAAATAACTTGGGGATCGCACTTAACCTAGGCCACACCAACCCTTAACATGGTTGGAATTTTGCCCATAAATTTTCGAACCGATGACCTTCACATCACTGAGTGACTTAACAATACACCCCATCGCTGCCTAAGCATTGTGTACTTACTTATAAATATATTAATACAAAAAGACATTTTAATATAAGTAATATGATCCCTAAATAAAGTATTTAAGGACCCATATTAAATAAAATATTTTAATATAAATTATGTATATATTATATATGATTAATAACAGAATTAAACTATATTTATATTATATAAAATAATTGGAAAAAATAATTTTTTTAACTTGAACTTTTCAAATAATTTAAATTTTATATTTTAAACCTTTTCAAATATATTATTCAATCAATTTTATATTAAATTCAAAAAATTAAATGAAATTGTAAATTTAAATTGAGTAACCATCTATTAAAAATAAAAATAAAAACCACAAAATATTAAATCCATTCACACATTTAAAAAACATTTTAAACCATGAAAAATAAAAAATATATATTCAATATGTACCCATCTTAACTACTAATATTTCATATTCATCTTATCCACTAGTATTTCATATTAAGGTAGGTTCCGTGCATATTTATATTTACCTTTATGCTAGTGTTTTCATTGGACCATGCACACGAGTAAATGCATAAGTACATAGAAGTATTCTTTCTATCACACATATGATAATATTATAAGATTAAACATTAATTTTGAAAAATGCATATTTGTTTTGTATGAAGATTATATAGGATGTCTATAAGATTTAAGATTTAAAAAGTTATTTATGTGTTTTATATAAATAAATTTACTATATAGATGAGTAATGTGATTTATGTGTTTTATAGAAAATAAATTTAAGGGTTAAATTTTTAATATTAATTAGTATATATTTATTTTAATTATAAATATATTATAAGTTGAGAGGATCAAATTTTAAACTTTTTGAGATGTAATTTTTTTCAAATTTTGTATTCTAAAACAAATTTACACTTTAAGATATTTAATCTCTCTCAATGCTTATTAGATTTATTCTTAACAATGATCTATATTGGTTATAAAACCAATTTTATTTAGTTTTTAGTTTATCCTCTTTGATTATTTAGTGAAAAGTGCATTTTAAAATGGACAATATGAGAGAGAATATGTAGTTCCTTTGGTGCTCAACCTAAAGTTCATAAATGCCTCTTTTAAAATATTGGCGAACAAATAAAAACCAAAGTAGTGTTAACCATGCAGAAAAAACTTTTAAAATAGTTATATATGATAGCATAAAATTTCATGTGAACCAATGTTCACATAAATGTTCAACTTTTAAATATATTTGAATTGGTTGATCATTTTTTTTGTTTGTTTTAGTTTGAATGTTAATTGTGGCTTGTTAGTATTTACTCTAACAAGAGTTGTTCCTGGAGGCGGGATAGGGTTATTAGGTAAATTACAATAGGTTTATTAGAGTATTAGGGTCACTGACTCTGAAAACGATTAGTTTGGAAGAGGGACGATTAGGGTTAATATTAGGTTAGTAATATAGTTGTTAATGTTAATATTAATATTAGTTAAATTAATAATATATTAATATTAGTATTATTGTTAATGTTAATGTGTTGTTTTTGTTTTTGGTTTTTGTAAGCTTGGTATGACTACATTTTCATCATGTTTAACTTTTCACCCCGATCGGGGGATAGCATAAGATTTAAACCCAAGACTTTCGGTTTGGTGATACTTCATTTCCATGGCCATTGTCAATTGAGTTATCACAAGTGGACAATATTATTATTAATGTTAATGTTAATATTAGTATTAACATCAATATTAATGTATTAATGCTAATATTAATATTAATATTAACATTAGTGTTAGTGTTCATATTAATATTAAGACACTTCGTTATGAGTTTTGAAACCGAAAAATAATTAACATTAATGTTAATATTATTAATACTAATGTTAAAATTAACATTATTATTAACCTTGACATTGATATTAATCTATTAATATATTAATAATTTTTTATATTACATTACTTTTTTAGTTTTAATAATAATAATAATAGATTTTTAATATTAATATACAACATTATATAGAATTGTAAATATAATAAAGTAACTATTTTTATGAATAGGTGTTAATGTTAGATATAGTGTTTCAAACCATTATGTATTTTTTTTTCCAAAATAAATGTTTTTTTTGGAAATTTTTTTTTTTTTTTGAGTTAATATTAATACCATCTCAATAATATAAAATAGTAGAAACTCCGAAATGCTTTGATCTATAAGTAAACAAAGGGATTTCTCAATTAAAAAAAAAATTTGACTATTATCTAATGAAGATGAAAAGTAATAATATAATTAATACGGTAAAGAATATGAAAGAACAATCATAAAGTTGCTAAATATTAATTATTAAATTAAAGTTGTTGAAAATTATTTAATATGTGATGATAGTGTCCAGCGACAAAAACAAGCATTTTTTTTTTTTTATGAACAAAAACCATTAACAAAATGTAGCATTAGAAAACTAACATTTCAATGTGGAAAAATGGTGTCAAACTGCTAAAAAATGCTAGGACAATGTGATGAAAAACATTAGCATCACAAAGTGACGAACAAATCAACATCACCATAGTCACAAACAAAAATAATATATATTTTATTTTGATGAACATTACACATCATCACAATGTCACATTACACAACTAACATCACAAAGTGGTTGTGCTAATAAAATGACCTGAATATGAAATATGACATTTAGAAAACTAATGATGTAATGTGGTTGTGTAAAAAAATTGTATGAAATTGTCATGAAGATAAATGTTTGGACAATGCGATAAAAAAAGATAGTATCACATTGTGACAAACATGTTGTGATGTAAAAATGGTACAAAATTTTATTTAACATTGCAATGTGGCAAACATTTTCACATTGTTACATTGTAAATGTATTGTAAAAACCCTTGAAATATAAAAGTAATAAGAAAAAGAGACTTTTTTGTTTGGAGATCTCCCTCTCCCATAATATAAAGAAGTTGCATTGTATATTGATGTTGAAACTATTTTTATCTGAAGTTATATTGTTGGTTATGTTTATGGTCATGATGAATGAAGTAAAACAAAAAAAATTAGGCAAGTATTGAAGAAGTTAAGTAACAAATAGTTATTGCACTGAGTTTAAATAAAATACTATTTCCACTAGTAGAGTTATCAAGTTCGCTAAGTCTTGCATAGGATGAAGTCATAGTTTGTGTGAGAATAAATCTAAGTTGGTCAAGCCATTAGAATCAGAGCAACGTCGATGTTGCATGTGCAGGGTATGCTGGGGACTAGGAACCTTAAGGTCGTAGGGCACTCTTGCAGTCATGACACATGCCTTTTCACTGCCTTGTCTCATACTCTGCTTGTCTAACGACTTGTGATCTGGGATGACGCCTTCCTCCATTGCTCTAACTTCCATTTAAACATGTCGTACCCTTTGGTTGAGGCGATCGTGCCCCTTAATATTCGCTCTCTGGGCTCACCCTCCCAAGCTGCTTTGAATTTGGCACTTTAATATTCACTCTTTAGGCTCACTAGGTGATGCACGGGCACTAATTTAGGGAAACCCTTTGTGCATGAAAACATGACGCCACCATTTTCCATTTGACGAGCTCAAGCACCAAAGAATTGATGTAGATCGTTTTTCGATTGATCTCTATATGCTTTGGCTATTTTTTCATTATTCCCATTAATCCACATATTTCCTTTGTTGTATGCATGCAAACCTTCTTGTTGTACCATGGTAGGAACCTACAATTACAAGGAACAAAGTTATAGTAGGTTATTATCAGATAGCTAACACAGCACATAATGGGTTGTTAATCCACTGGGAAAGCCTGTGTAGTGCAATAATAGAAAAGTAGATATGACCGTTGCCACAAGGAAACAACATGTTGTAGAATGATTGAGGAGCTCATATCACATAGTAGTCCAATTTTTATTTATTTAATAGGATGAAAAATCCATTAAAATATTGAAAGTAAATCATTGAAGAATACTTGGAGCTCAGGAAGTGTTGAATATCACTCAACACACATACTTTTAAGTTTTTTCACCATGAAATCGACTTCCAATACCACGTTCATTCTAGTGGCACAACCCAAGTTTGTGATTTGTATCCAGTGAAGGTTTTAAATGGGGAACGACTCAATTAATTGGGAAAAGCAGGTTGAACAACATTGAAAATAGGTGCTTGTCGGCTAGAGTTGTGGGAATAACTATTGTCCCCATTTTCTGAAGTCAAGTGCAGGAATAATGTTTGGTGAATATGAGGGGGAGTAAAGCGAAAAAAGGAGACACAGTAATGAAATGAACAAACATATACTAAATTATCTAAATTGTCTATTAGATTTTTGAAAATGTACAAGGTTAGGGTTTGAGCGAAATCTCAACCCTTAGTATGCATGAGAACGAAGAATATCCAAATTATATCCCAACTTTCCATTTAATTTTTTTTTTGAAAAATTAAAATCGTGGAAGACCAATTCCAATATAGGAATGTTTATTGACAAATTAAAAGTGATGGAATTTAATAAAAGTTTTAGTTTTAATATGTCTATGCATAAATGTTTTAAAAATTAATAATGTTTTTCAAAAAGACATAATACATTATCATTATTATTATTATTAAAAGTGAGGCAATTCAATAAATTTTTTTTATTATAAAACTATAAATTTGTAAAATGAAGTAATGAGGCTAAAATTGTAGTCTTACTACACATAAATGTTACTCAATATTTTACTTTAAATATTACATTTTACTCAATATTTCCTCTCACTTTTACTAATTTTATAGTTGAGTTTGTTTACTTTCAAACTTAAAAAAAAAATAAAAATAAATAAAAATACAATAAGAAATGGACTAGTTGATGGGAAATATTGGGTGAAATGTAATATTATAGTATTATATTTTACCCAATATGACCTAGTAAAAAGAAATGGACTAGTTGATGGGAAATATTAGATAAAATGTAATAATTATTTTTTTCCTAATATTTCCCCACCTCTGAACATATCGAGACAAATGCCTAATGTGAATATATCATTAAAAATGTTTTACATCGATTCAATGTCATCATGTTCTACAACTAATTATCATCTAAATATAACATCAAACTAAGATGGATCTAGGATAATCTAATTTCCCCAGAAATAGGGTATATTTCACATGAATACCATGGGTCAATACCATGGATTCTTAAAACCATGGGACAATACCATGAGTCATTTTTATTTTTTTATTATTTATTATTTTTTTACCTAGTTAAAATGTTTACATTACATTACATTATGTTAAACATTTATTGCATACTATAGGCATTAGATCTAGATTCAATGAAGGAAATGCATATATCACTCATACTAAAAAGTTTGTTTGTTTGTTTGTTTTTTTTTTTTTAATTTCAATTACTTTATCTCACTATATAAAGTCTCTAAAATAAAGGTGAAAATTGAAGTATTTTATTTATGGCCAACTTTGATTTTTAAAGTAACGTTATTTTTTTTAAATAACGTTATATATCTATATCTATATCTATATCTATATCTATATCTATATCTATATCTATATCTATATCTATATATATATATATATATATATATATATATATATAGATATATATATATATATGAAGTTACTTGACAACATATCCCTTATGTACTGGGTTGTAGAGTGCCTCTTAGCACATCAATTACTAGTAATATAATATTATAATAAATTTATAGTGGGTTATGAATGACCACATTTATCATTGAATTTTTTTAATTTATATATATTTTGGAACTAGTTTACTATTTTGATAGGTATAATTTGAGTGAGTTTATGATTAAGAATGTGTGTTTCCTTTTAAATAATAAAATGTTCAAACCAAGAGAAATAGACAAGTTACACATTTTTAGAGTTTAGTAGTCAAATTACTCTATGGACATGTAAATTTATGGTACATTGTGAATAACCACATTTACAATGAAAATATTTAATTTATAAAAAATTCAAATGTCTTAACCATTATTGTAGCACAACTTAAATGGATTTAATAATAAAAAACATAAACTTATTCTGAACATATTATGTGGTTCAAATATTTAATGATAGGTAATTATCTATTATAATAATAAATAATTTATATTACACCTCATAATGTTGGAGTCACTAAGTTTACTTCAACATTTTGCCTCACTTCCTTCTTTGGCTTGTTCACCTTCTTTTTTGGTTCTTTGGAGATGTCCTTGAGGAGGATTTCGTTCCCCTTCTCCTTGAAGGCTTGAAAATATTGGGCTATTGAATCCTTTGTTGAGTTATGTCGCTTCATTTTCCATGTAAGATAAGAATATGCATAGATCTCTCTATTTTCCTTGGTTAAGTCTCCTAGATCTTGTTGGGCCCATTCATTTAAGAGAGAAACTAACAATCTCTCCTCTTCTGAGAGTTATGTAGGTTTTACTTCAGCATAAGGGCAACTTCCAAAGCATAAATATCAAATCCCCCTTGTAGAGTATCTTCGTCCTCTAATTTGCGCTTAAGTACATTTTTTATGAGGTTAGCTTTGTAGATGTCTCGTCCGTTTATGTGTCCTCCACTTTTTTAGAATCTTCCTCCATAGCCTTCAATGCTAAAAAGGGGTTTTTACTAGTCATCACCGTTAAGTTAAGAGAGATCTGGTTGTTCTATTTGTGTCTCCTTGGTGATACCTTGGTGAAACCATCATTTCCATCGTGACCCTCTATCTCTTGTTCTTTCCATCTCTAGGTACATTCCCTTATTAGGTCGCCATGCTCATGGAAGGGTTGAAATATAAATGTAACATGTTCATAGTCTATAGGATGGTTCCATACCTCTCCTTGATAATCTATCTCAATGAAATCTGATAATGGTTGAGAGATATTCATATACATACACATCCTCGCGTATGGCATATTTCCCCCAATTTTTGTGACCTCTGAGACTGTGATGAACGCCCTAGCACTTTCTCTATCCCTTCTAAAATTTGGTTATCTAGAAGTCAACTAGAAGTGAGTACAATATTACACATACCGAAGCTACTTTGAAGTCCTCCTCATCATGGTTAAAACAAGCTTCCCAATGTCTGATGTAGAGGCTTGCATTGTTGTAGAAATCAAGCCCTCCCTCAAATATTTGAGCTTTATCTTCGAGATTGGAGAAAATAACTATGAAGAAACCTTTTGGCCCCAGTCGCAAATCTACCTTTCCATTTGGTTGATAATTTTGGTGTATCCAACATGTTGCTCCTTCTCCATAGATCAAATCCCTATAAATTTTCAAATAAAATCATAATTATGTGCTTCATGTGATTGTTTAGACATCTTGAAGGGATGAAAAATATAGGGTTTTTAGAGGCCTTAGGGATACAATGACCCCACAACCCTAATTACCACTTATCGTGCCTAGAGCAAGCAATGGTGAAAAGCTTAAGGATCCCCCTTGAGGATCTGATTTTCCTTTGCCATGAAAATACCTACTAGTGAGATCATTTAAGAAGGAGTAGTGGCCCCCTCCTACCTTTGTATTCATTTTCAAGAATCCCCTATCTGATAGTCTTTATTTGAATGAAGAATCAAACAAGGGATGGAAAAGGAAGAAGAACCCTAGCCCTACTCCAGTCTCTCAAAGACCCAGATTTGAATTCAGAGCAGTCTCGTTCGGTCGCATTGCCATAACTACATTCCTCTAACATAATTATAATAATAATAAAAAAAAAATCAACTTAACTCTTTCGATCTTCTACCACTTTTGGTTAAAGAATTAAGAATAAAATATAAAAATTATCAAAGAGAAATAATATTGTGACAAGCACAAATAGTATGTAATTGATATCACAAGTACCAAAACCCACATGGTGTCACAACCTTGTTTAAGTCTGTGAGCCTGAAAACTTCAAAGTTTGTACTTATGAAAGTTAAAGTCAAAGGACATTCCTCCACGGAATGATATTTTTAGTAGTGACTGAAGCTACGGTTTTGCATATACATAAAAGAAATTGGGGTATTTTTCTTAGAAAGGATAATGTTTTGTAATAATTGTTGAAGCCCATGACCCTATTGTCTTATAGGTTAATATACAGGAGACAAATAAATCTTAGAATCGTTGCAATCAATTAGAGCCTTGACTATCAAAAATATAATTGCCATACCATATCGAGATCAAGTAAAGTCACCTTATAAATTTTTTATAGCATAACACCAATGATATAAATTTTATCTCAATCCAACTATCGAATTGGAAGTTATGCCATTTATATAAAGCCACATTAGCATTGGACTACCACGTTTTTGATGAATTTTTCTAATCCACTCACATAGCCTTATGAAACCTTAACTCGTTAGGCCAAGGACATGGGTATGGTGCCTATTTTAATGCCTAATGATTTATAGTACAACTTTGAAGCAAGAAAAAAGGAAAAAGAAACCTAACAAACTCTACAATATTTAATCGCAAAAGAAAAATGAAACAAGGATGTATCATTAAATAGAGCAGTAAATTGAAATAGTTTGACATACAAAGCCAAAATCACAAACAAAATATCATTTAAATTCATATTTCAAACATTTTCCTGCTTCTTTTTCAGGTGATATCCCATGAAAAAGAAAACCACAATATACAATATATAGATATCAATTAGCAAGAAGAGCAAAAACATGAGAATGATAATTAAGAAACAAGATGGCAAAATTCCTGTTAGATCCTTCATTAAGAGTATAAAATAATAATGTTCAAATATGATGATCACAAATTTGGCACATTAAATATTTTCACAAGGAACCTTTTAACAAATGGTCTTGTTTACAAGACAATATTGGTCAAATGTTAATAGACATAAACAAAAAAAATTAAACATGACTTGCTGCAGCGAGGTTAAAGGGAACATTAAGGGATTGGTACGCTATGGTATGCGAGCTCAAAGTTCAGGGACTGGTATGCTATGGTATGCGAACTTAAAGAGCACATTCAAGGCTAGTATCCTTTGTTTGCATCACTAGAAACAACCTGCCTATAAGATATGGATCCACTCTCTTTGCCACAGGTAGTCATAGGAAGAGTAGTAAGGGAGACATCGGGAAATCAACTTGGGTTTTGAAACAATTCAAAGCGAATAATATCTAACCATATTTTTAAAAATATGAAACTTAAATTAAGTTTTGATACTTACATTTTTTTATACTGAAAATATAATACATTTTTTTTTTTTTTTTTATTTCAAGAATATATATATATATATATATTTAAATAAATTTATTTATAATTAAATTTATTAATGATAAATAGTTTTAAAAATATATTTATTTCACTTGAAAGAAATCCTCCAAATATCTAAACTATAACTACATACTATGGACAAGCCGACCCATCTAATTTATCCAACATTATTAAAAAAAAAAACTCTTCCTCTCTTCTAAAACTTTTGGTTAAACGATGTATAAATTAGTAGAAGGAAATAATATTGTGACAAGCACAACTAGTTTGTCATTGATATCACAAGTCACACAATCCACATGGTGTCATAGCCCTTCCTCCTCAAGTCTTTGAGTCTACAAACTTCGGATTCCATACTTCTGAAAGTTAATGTGAAAGGCAATCCCTCCAGTGAATGGAAGATTCTGTAGTGATTGAATTGAATTGTGATTTTGCATATACATTAAAACCACTGAAAGTATTTTTTGATTTATCAGAAATCCCAATGTTTTCTAATAACTCTTGCAGCCCTAGAATCCCAAGACACCAACCTCACATGTCAACACACAAGAAAGAAAATTTGCCTTCTATTAGAGCATCCATTATGAGGAAGAGAATCGTCATACCATAACGACTTAAGTAAAGTTGCTCTATAAAAAAATCATGGTGTGATTAAGTTTCAATGTGATACTTGACATCTGACTAGAAAATACAAAGCCATTTTGACATGGCCATAGAAAATCAAGCTTATTTTTGTTAGTGACTTACTTCATAACACCACGAGTGAGAGGTGAAAACTATTTTCAGAGTTTCATTGACATTTATTGAAATTGTATGGATTGTGGATTCAAGAAATATTTCAAAATTCAAGAGAGGAGTGAGGTCAAAAGAATTATCCTTAAGAAAAAGTTTCGAAATTTAATAGATAGAGTGAGGCCAAAATAATTCTCATAATTTCGATCGATCTCATTTCAAAATATTCCTAAAATCAATCATGGAGATAAAGATGGTCAATTAACATCTATCCAAAAGTATCTCATTCTACAGGGACATATCATTGTAAGGATACATCAAATTTGATTTGGAGAGCTGCATAAAAGAAATTGTGAATTTGTAGATCCATTTCTTTAGAGACATAGAGTGACTGATATAAACACATACCAAATATATTCATGATTTTATTGTGCAAGATTGCATACACAAACAAAATCATGAGTTCAATGTAAAAGATATGGCCCCGACATGGATACACAAGTTTGAAAGAGCATAATTACAGCCACACACAACATAATAATAGTCCCACAGAGAGGACAAAGGCATGAAAGTTTTATACATGTAGATGAGGGAAAATAAAGTTCCTTAGCATGAAGATTAAGTTTCAACCCTAACAAGCATAACAAACATAAATTCCAGGTTTACCTAAATTAGATGTGGCCCTCATAGATTTATCTGACTCCGATAAGGAGAAGAGAGTGTCCTATTTGGTTTTTATGTACACATCATTGAAAAAAATGTACAAGAATACTTTAATATCCCTATAAACTAAAATTACATTGGCATTCATGACAAAAAAGATTATTTTTACCATGTTTAACAAAATGGTTGAAAACAAGAACTATTATGATTTAATTGACAACTAATTTGAATCAAATAAAAAAAATGATAACTCACGAAGATAAAGAAATTTTTGTAGGTTCTTTAAATTCATTCGTAAACTGGAAGAAGTGACTTTCATCTTCATCTATTGGAGTTTTCATCATGTGAAGTCTCAAGGAATTGATCAACACAACTTTGGTGAGGAATGTTGTGGCTGCAATGAAAGGTATTCTTGAATATGAGGTATGCACGTGGGACTTCATGGTTATTGTGCACAAAAGATAAGCATCTGATTCATTTTATTGAAAATATTTAAAAGGTTCATATGCCCAAGGAAAGATAAGTTAAGTTAGCAAAATAATATGGAGGAAAAATGCATAAAAATCTTGTGCATAAGCTAGCTAGATTGTTTTCTTGAATAGAATGCTTGTGAACCCTGCACACAAAAATATTTAAGAATTCATTACATTCTCCATGAAAAAGAAATGCATGTGATGTTTGCTTATGAAAATACAAAGAAACTAAGTTATTCCATTAAAATATTGCAGGAGATATTTACGTGATGCTTATGCATTAGATTCCTAATTAAGAGAAACATTAGACTCGTAAAGAGCATATGAGCTTATGTGCATAAGAATAATATCTATTATATTTTATTTTTGGAAATGAATATGTGGAATTGGATGCATGGGAAGAAAAAAATTAGTGTTAATTATTGAGAAGGAAATATGCATAAAAATAATAATTAAATGTAATTGATTTTCCTAGAAATGAAGTTGCATGCATGGAAAGAAACAGCTATTAAGTTGGACATCTTGAAAATCATATATATATATATATATATATATATATATATATGCAGTGAAAGAATAATTTCTTAAATCATGCAGAAAAATAATATATGATTATTATATTAATCTCTTGGAAATAAATACATATATTTGCATGCAACAAAAGAATAATTTCTTGAAAAGAAAATATATATATTTGCATGTTCTAAGTGTGTTAAAAATACTTGAAAAAATTTTACGGTTCTTGTGTGCATGAACCTAGGTTAAATATATCTATTCTCTTAAAAATATTTGTTAGGCAATTCTTGGAAAGCCTTTATGACTTTTTGTGGAAAATATTTTTTCCTTGAAAAAGGGTTACATGTGAACCTTGCACAACCAAAGAATAACTATTTTCCTAGATCTCTAGAAAAAGAAATGTGTATTTACATACTCAAAGATTAGTTGATTGTGGTAAATCTCTTTATGCACAGAAAACTATAGATATTGTGAAAAAAAAAAAAGTAAAAAAAAATTATGCATAGAGATATTAACTGTTATATTAACTTCCTTTTAAAAAGAAGTATGCATTTGTTTCCATGAAAAGAATAGCTAATAATGGTAGAATTCAAGAAAATGAAATATGGGTTGCATACATTAAAGAAGGGCTATTATGATAAACTATTGCACGTACAAAGAATAGTCATTGTGTTATAGAGATATGTTTTGCATGGATAGAAGAACTATTGAGCTATATTTTTTTAGAAAAATTATATGTGATTATTTTTATGCTATCATAACTATTATGTTAGTTTCTTTTGGAATAATATCATGTATATGCATGCAAGATTTATGTTAGCTTTTGTTTGGAAATAATATACATTTGAATGCAGGAAATGATAGCATGTTGTGTTACGCTACATTGGAAAAGTTTCTTTTGGGAAAGAAGATGAATTTACATGCACAATAATCATAGTAATGTGTTGGTTTCCTTAGAATATATATATGGGTAATGGGGGTATAATATTTTGGAAAATATGACATGTATTTCTATTCTTTATTTCATTAGTTTTATGGAAAAAAAACATGTTTTTTCATGCTCTATTGTGTTTCCTTTCCTTGTAAAGGAAACATGTATTTGCATGCTCTATTGTGTTAAGCTTTCTTTTGGGAAGATTCTTTTGGAAAGTATATGCATTTGCATGCATAGGAACAACATTCGTTGTGTTAGATTTCTTTACGCATTTGCATGCACCAAAATTAATAGCTGAAGGGATAGTTCTTTTGATCAATTTTATGTACTTCACATGCACAAAGATCATAATTGATGTGTTAGTTTCCTTTAAAATAATGTCTGAACAGTTGTAGTGATTTTTCATGCAAGAATGTGTGCTTGTGCGAGGGGAATAATTGTTAATGTGATATTTATTTATAAACATGCTTTGATGGTTATATACCTATAACCAATGGATATGCAATGTTGTTAAAAGAAGCATGACATGATATTTTGTTTGTATCTCATGAATGTACATGAATAGATGGTGAAGCATCACTAATATAGATTTATGAATTGTTTTGATTAATACTTATTTAATCATGATATCAAAGGTTGCTAACAGTAGTAGTTGCAGGGAAAGGTTGCAACATATGCAAAGATAGATTATGTTTACCATTATGGAAGACAATAAGTTAGTGGTCTATGTAGATTGAAGAAATGTCATATGTAGGATAATCCACTTATGGGAAGAACCATGCCCTGAAGACACAATACTCAATGGTTTGTGGGTAAGTGATGTCATGATGGTTGTAATATCTTATAATGCGTTATGTTGTTTTTAATATTATATTATTTGTAATATTTTATGACAATGGTCAAGGGATGGACTCCCTTATAACGATTGAGTGAGGATGAACACCCTTACGAACGTTTAAAAATAAAATTAAATGTCTTTTGGTTTTCACCCTACAGGGTTTCCAGGGTATATCAGTGTCTAATGATGTGGTTGTCTATTGTGTCATTTTTATGATATAGATTGCTTCCATGATGTGATGTTTATATTATCAAGAATGTAATTAACTAACTGAGTTATAAGAATCATGGAATTAATGTAAGGCTACATTAGAAAGTTTATGTTAATATGCTACAACAATGGTTGTTAATGGTTTTGTAACTTGTTATTCCTTTCTTAAATATTACTCAATGTAATTATGATGGTTTATCTAATGGTCATTCAAGGAATATGGAAAGTAATTAAGAAATTTACACGTTGGTAAATGCTATAAATTTTCTAACTCCATGCATTTTCATGCGAGGTTACCGAGGTATGTTCCAAGTGGTATCAGAGATGAAGGTTACAACACTAACGTCTTTTGGGAATTGCTAAGTTGAAAATGAGTCAAGGTATAATACTAGTGGGCATAGGCTTAGGTATGATTCTAACAAACTACATATCAATATATACAACATACTACTTTTGACATGAGATGCATAATGCATCATTATAACCACATTGAAGAGTAGTAAGTAATAAAGTCTACTCTAAAACTATGTTAATGACATTTGAATCTTGATTAGGATAAAAGACAATAAAGCCTCTATTGCACCTATGAACAATCTTGAGTACTCACTAGTGAAAGTGAGAATTGATTACCAATCTTTGCATATATGACAATATTGTTGATACATTTAATGAGCATGATTAAAGTTACAATTCAATACTTAAAAAGAATAAATGCATGAATGTAAAAGATGGGGAACTTCTTTGAAGAGGGAATAAATTGTTTTAAAAGGACATTGAAAGAACCCCTTTAGATGTTAAAATAAACAACTAGTCGAGTAGTGAGACTTGGTTGTAATAGCTAGTTGTTGACTGAGTATTGTCATGGTTGCATTAAGATGGTTGGTAGCATTGATTAGTTAGTTTTTCATGGCTAACTACTAAAACTTATATGCATGAATCAATTTGATTAAAGCTTATTGTAAGTTGTAAACAAGTGATTATGGTAGTTATTTCATGTGTTGGTTTGTTGGTAACAGTACATTGTGGAAAATGGGAATGTTTGGATTGTTACCCTAATATGTATCGACACTTACACATTGATGATAAATCAATTTCTTTGAATGAATATAGTTTTGTTTAAGCTTTTATGCACATGCAAGAAAACTACAATGATTGCAAAAGTGAATATTAGTCTAACCATGCATACCTATGACTACAAGTTCTTGAAGGTGATAAAGAACTTGGATTATGATACAGTAGTGTCATTAAAGTGGTTCATTTGATTATTCCATCATTTTAATGATAATAGTAATATGATGATGTTGATTGCCTTGTTTGCTCAAAATTCACAATCGTTGGTATGTGTTAATGATTGTTGATTAAATGCATATGCATAAATGAAATAACATGTTGCACAAGTTAGAAATTATGGGAATGTTGATGATTAAAGTATTGTTCCATTGACTATTGTTTTAGAAAAACAACTTCATGGAAACTTCGTTTTAACATCTGGAGGATGTTTTTTGCATAACAATATTTTGTATGATTTTATTAAAAATAATTGTAGCTAACTTTTTTGATGTAATTAAGCAGGAGTAACTTAATGGCAACATAAGAACCTATGAAAGGTAAAGTGTTGCAATGTAATTTTCCACTGCAAATTAGAAATTATAATGTTATGATATACAAAATATGGTAATGTTTTTCTAAATTGCATAATTGTTATTTTGAAATAAATATTACATGTATGACATGTGCTATCAATTATGTTTTCGTGTCAATTTACCTTTACATATTGTGGGAAACATGTTGAGGTTCAAATATGAATGCATGATGTACATAAATTCTCCTTTGCTTTAATAACAATATGCAAATGATTAGTTATTTAAATTACAGTGGGAAAAGGTGCTAAAGAGAATTTCACCTAACAAATAGTTATGGATAGTTGTGAAAAGTAAGAAAGCCTTGGGTTGATGGTAGTTGCTTGCCTGAAGGGGTTAATGGTGGTTGCTTGCTTGGATCTCGTCTCCCTAGAGATAAATGATCTCAGTAAGGGAAAAGAGTTGGCTAAGATGGTGAAGAGAGGAAAAAGCCTGAGGAAACTCTATTGATTTTAGAACCTGTTGGAGGAGGCCCAAAATTCCTCAAAGGTGGGACACTGCTAGAGGAATAGGTAGGACACTGTCAAGAGGAATCATGCATTAAACCATTTGTGGTCATTGGAATTCTTGAGTTTGTTGGCCAGTATAATTCCAGGATAGACCTGGTATGGTCTATGTTAGAGAATTGTCCAGATGTGAAAATGACTTGATTTGGTTATGGAAACCAGTTCCCATTGGTTGGCAGGATTATTCTTTTCTCATTGTGGTTGTCATAGTATAACAAATTAACTAATCATTTGTATTGTTTAAAAAATTACTTTTATATACTTGTGTAAGAATTTCATGTACATCTTGGCAGGAAAGGAGCCTAGTACTCATAAGGGAATAACTAGAAGTTATGTGAGTTCTTTTATTGTATTGCCAATATTGTGAATGTCTTTAGCAGGAGGCTAAGACTATATGCACTTGGTGCAGTTATTGATCATTTCAACGATTGGACAATTAGGTTCTCTTTGAGTACTTGTAGAAATATTATGTGGATATCCTTAGTAGGGGCTAAGATAGTTTGCACTTGACACAATTAATTATCATTTCAATGATTGGAGAGCTAGGTTCTATTTGAGTAGTTTTAGAAGTATTGTGTGGATGTCTTTAGTGGGAGCTAAGGCAGTGTGCACATGGTGCAGTGATATATTATTTTGATGATTAGAGGGTTGGTGATCTCTAAGTACTTATGGAAGTATTTTGGTAAAAATATCTCTTGACATTACATGAATTATTGATAGTTAAAAGTATTGCATTTGATTGAAAATGTTGTGACTAATGTGACTATGTTGAATTTGTTGATCATATATTACAGGGTGCTTGCCATGGAAGCAGTAAAACCACCTACAATTGAAATTATTGTGTAAGGTAACCATGATTTTCAAGAGTAATTGGTAAATAATGGTAAGTTGGTATAGAGATTTTGTTTTTATCTCCTAAAATTTGAATAATGGCTAAGTGATGGAAAGTAGAAATTGTTTATTTATGTAGTTGTAAATGCTTATGACTATTAATCAACATTATTGTTTTTTTTGGCTTATTGATATCGCCTAGAAATAAAATACTTCATTTTGAAGGGAAAGGTTATCTTTTGGTTGTTTAGATCATTATATCATGAGTAAATGTTAATGATAAACACCGAGGATGGTGTTTACTTCAAGGGGGAGTATGTAATATCCTTATAAACTACATTTATGTTGGAATTCAATATGAAGAATATTATTTTTACCATGTTTAACAAATGGTTGAAAACAAGAAGCATTATGATTTAGTTGGAAACTAATTTGAATCAAATAAAGAAAATGATAACTCACGAAGATAAAGAAAGTTTTATAGGTTCTTTAAATTCATTCGTAAACTGGAAAAAATGACTTTCATCTTCATTTACTGGAGTTTTCATCATGTAAAGTCTCGAGGCATTGATCAACACAACTTTGGTGAGGAATGTTGTGGCTCCAATGAAAGGTATTCCTGAACATGAGGTATGCACATGGGACTTCATGGTTATTGCACAAAAAAGATAAGTATCTAGTTAATTTTATTGAAAAGATTTAAAAGGTTCATATTCCCAAGAAAATATAAATTAAGTTAGCTTTATTATTTGGAGGAAGAATGCATAAAAATATTGTGCATAATCTAGCTTTATTATTTTCTTGAAAATAATGCTTGCAAACCGTGAACACAAAAATATTTAAGAATTCATGACATCCTCCATGAAAAAAAAATGCATTTGAACTTTTCTTATGAAAAGACAAAGAAGCTAAGTTATCTCGTTAAAAGATTGCAAGAGATATTTGCATGATTCCTATGCATTATATTCCTAATTAAGAGAAACATTAGACTCTTAAAGAGCATATGAGTTTATGTGCATAAGAATAATATCTATTATATTTTATTTTTGGAAATGAATATGTGAAATTACATGCACAAGAAGAAATAAATTAGTGTTAATTATTGAGAAGGAAATATGCATTTGCATGCATAAAACAAATAATTAAATGTAATAGATTTTATAGTTCTTGTGTGCATGAGCCTAATCTAAATATATTTATTCTCTTAAAAACATTTATTAGGCTATTCTTGAAAAACCTTTATGGATTTTCGTGGAAAATAATTTTTCCTTGAAAAAGAGTTACATGTGAACCTTGTACAACTGAAAAATAACTATTTTCCTAGATCTCTAGAAAAGGAAACATGTATTTACATACTCAAAGATTAGTTGATTGTGGTAAATCTTTTTATGCACAAAAAACTATAGATATTGTGAAAAAGAATAAGAATCTTTATGCATAGAGATATTAACTGTTATATTAACTTCCTTTTTAAAAAGATGTATTTGTTTACATGAAATGAATAGCTAATTATGGTAGAATTCTAGAGAAAGAAATATGGGTTGCATACATTAAGGAAGGGCTATTATGATAAGCTCTTGCATGCACAAAGAATGTTCATTGTGTTATAGAGATATGTTCTTTGCATGGATAGAAGAACTATTGAGCTATATTTCTTTAGAAAAATTATATGTGATTATTTCTATTCTATCATAATTTTTATGTTAGTTTCTTTTGGAATAAGATCATCTATATGCATGCAAGATTTGTGTTAGCTTTCATTTGGGAATAATATACAATTTCATGCAGGAAATGATAGCATGTTGTGTTAATGGTAATGTGTTGATTTCTTTAGAATATATATATATGGGTAATGGTGGTATAATCTTTTGGAAAAGAAGACATGTAATTGTATGCTTTATTGCAGTAGTTTTATAGAAAAGAAAACATCTTTCTGCATGCCCTATTGTGTTAGATTTCCTCGAAAAGGAAACATGTATTTGAATGCTCTATTGTGTTAAGCTTTATTTTGGGAATATTCTTTTGAAAAGTATATGCATTTGGATGCATAGGAACAACATTCATTGTGTTAACTTTTTTTACATATTTGCATGCACCAAAACTAATAGTTGAAGGACTAGTTCTTTTAATAAAGCTTATGTAATTCGCATGCATGAAGATCATAACTAATGTGTTAGTTTCCTTTAAAGGTATGTCTAGACAATTGTAGTGATTTTTCTTGCAAGAATGTGTGCTTGTGTGAGTGGAATAATAGTTAATGTGGTATTTATTTATAAACATGTCTTGATGGTTATGTGCTTATAACTAATGCCTATGCAGTGTTGTTAAAGGAAGAATGTCACGATATTTTGTTTGCATTTCATGAATGTACATGAATAGATGGTGAAGAATCACTAGTATAGATTTATGAATTAGTTTGATTAATACTTGATTTAATCTTGATATCAAGGTTTGTTGAGAGTAGCAGTTGAACGAAAAGGTTGTGACATATATGCAAAGATGTATTATGTTTACTGTTAGATTATGTTTACCGTTATGATAGGCAATAAGTTAGTGGTCAATGTAGATTGAAGGAATGTCAGTTGCAGGATAATCCACTGATGGGAAGAACCAGGTCCTAAAGACACAATGCTCAAGGGTTTGTGGGTAAATGATGTCATGATGATTGTAATAGCTTATAACGATTTATGTTGTTTTCAGATGATATTCTCTATAATATTTTATGACAATGGTCAAGGGAGAGACTCCCTTATAACCATTGAGTGAAGGGTGAACACCCTCATGAGCGCTTAATAATATAATTAAATGTTTATTAGTTTTCACCATACGAGGTTTCCATTGTATATTAGTGTCTAATGATGTGGTTGCTTGTTGTGTCATTTTTATGATGTTGATTCCTTGCATGATGTGATGTTTATATTATCAATAATGTGATTAAATTCCACATAAATGAATTAGTTTGTGTGCATGACCCTTGATTAGTTTTTTACCATAATAATACTAAAACTATTGTAGCTTTAAAATTGGTATTATTTTAATTTTTTTAAATAAAATTCTAAAGTGATAAAAATTACAATAATGGAAAATTAATATACATTATATATTTTACAAATTTGTTTTTCATTAATATTATTATTTAACTTATTTTTGGTTTTCTACATTTTCTCAAAATAGTGAGGTTTATGATTTTTTAGAGTGTTTTTTGAAACAATTTAACAAAATGTTAATGAGCGAATTGAGTTTTGTATTTCAAATCTTACAATGGAAAGTGTTTTTCAAATATATTTTACAAAATATCTAAGTAAAGAGACACATTTTGTTTTTCAAATATAATAACATACAAACTTTAAACATATTTTTATAATCTTTTTAGAGTTATAATATTTAGTTTTCACACATTTATAAATTTATGTTTGTGTAGCATTTAGAAGCTTCATAATTAGTATTATTTTAATTTTAAAAATAAAATTTTAAAAAGATAAAAAGTAATAATAATGGAAAATTAATTCTGTAATATATATATTTTATAAATTTTCTTTTTCTAATATAAAATTATTTTCCATGTATATTTTGGGTAGAATGATAAGTGGTTAGGTTATAAAAAATATTTTTATTTAAATGTATTTTCTAATTAAAAATATGAATTTTATTAATATCTTTTTCAAAATAAAAAATATATTTTTGATATTTCTGAAATAGAGATCAAAAAGTATTTTTTACTGGATATACTGGAAAAAAGCTTTTCTACGATCAGTGAGAATGGTGACGGGTCTAGGGTTTCGATGTTGGGTCTGCCTGCATCCACAGTCTTTGATGCTCGCTTGCATATGCCCCCGTAACCCTGTGGACTTACCTTCGTTCCCCCTATGCTTCTCAGACTAGGTTATTGACTGACCGACCCCAGCTGCTGTGTTACACTTCATCCTTCACGGGCTCACCTCCTCACCCGGTAACAAACCTTCACTATTTGCTGTTAGTGATTATGTCCTCTTCTAGCAGCTGTCATTGACAATTCTGGATGAGTTGGGCGACTTTGCGGATCCTTCGAAGGATGTGCCTGTCTGGACCCCCACCAAGACCATAGCTGCTGGTTTATTCCCTTTCATGTCTGACCTCGCCGATGAGATTGAAGCTCTCCCTCTGTTTTCTTGCCCTCACATCCCACAGGTATCCCTCCCTGAGGACGCTCCCTCTCCCCCTGAATTCATCTCTCAACCCCTCTCGCCACGTTCCCTGGCTCTTATCGACCCTCCGGCAAACCCTAGCTGCTCTACCCTAGTTGGTGATTTGGGCCTAATCCCTCCTTAGGTGGTGAACAACCTCCCCTTTCAGATCATCCCCAGAGTTCGGCGGCCCTTGGTCTAGTACCATCTGCTCCTTTGTTCTCTTCGTCCCCCTCTCAGGGGCATTATATCGACATCAGTCCGATCTCTAGAGTCTTCACTTCTATATTGTAGGCGGCGATTGAAGACCCTAGGTCTTCTCCTTCGTTGGAACCTGCTCATATTTCCTCGACTCAGGAAACACCGGCTGCGAGGATTTTTGGGGTTTCAAGGAAGAAAAGGGGTCTCAAGCCTCGGACCAAAGCAGTGCCCCTCGATTTTGTAGAGGAAATTAAACTTCTAGACGCTATGGACATTACCGAGAAGGTTCTTGTGAGCTGGGTCCGCGGAAGATATTACATTGTGGAGAAATTACAGCAATGGGCCTCGGAGGTCTACGGTGAAAACCTGAAGGAAACCCCAAAGGTATAGATGTTTGTCAAAGGTTGGTTTGCATTGCAGTTTAGCTGTCTTGAGCACATGAACTAGGTGCTATCCACGGTTTGGCACATTGATCAGGCCCCCATCTTACTCAGAAGACGGACACTCCTATTTGATCTAGAGCAGGAGAGGGTCGATGTCAACCCTATTTGGGTCCGACTGTTCGGACTACCTCTACATTTTTGGATGGAAGATGTCTTCAAGCATATAGGGAATGCCCTTGGCGTTTACCTCACTTTCGACACCTCATACCAGGCCACGGGGAGGATAGCTTTTTCTAGGATATTGGTTCACCTGGATCTTTCAGAAGGCTTGCTCGAGTACATTGACATCCGATGGAGGAACAATACTAGAAGACAGCTGCTAGACTATGAGGGCGTACCATTCCGTTGTCAGAGGTGCCATAAGGTTGGTCATTTCTATAAAGACTGCCCCTTGTTGGGAAAATAAAAAAACATCCCTTGGCACAGGAAACTGCGACCCACCCGCATACTTCCCAGGATGCTCAACCTAGGAGCCAGGCTTCTACTACTCCTCATAACACGGTTACTCCTGAGATCCCGGCTGGACAACAGAAGACTCCAGTAGATAAGATCGCGACACCCCCACAGTCGAAGAAGTGAGGGTGGCCTCCCAACCGCCCCATACCGCCTCCTCCTTCTCATCCTGTGTTGCCATCTGAGGGCTTGCCCTCATCATGTATGAATCTTCCTTTCAACCCTGTTTCCACTTGTAGCTCATCACACATAGATTGCATATTATCTAGTGTTTTTTCTGATCTTCAAGTCATGAATTCATTCTCTGAACATATGGGATTGGGTCGGGATTTTGAGCTCCCTTTCTCTGCTCCACTCTCCTGCCTGATTACATCTCACCCCATATTCTTGCCTGCCCCCTCTGCACCTACTCCCTCTCACCTCCCATCTTCTTCATCTATCCTCTAGGCCCCCCCACCTGGGGGGTACATGACTCGCTTGAAAATGAAGAGACAAGCCCAGGACCATGTCGGGTATGATATACTCCCCTCTCCTCCCCCCCCACCCAACTCCATAGGGGCCGACCTTCCAATATTTCTAAAGCCCAAGGCACTGCTGAAGATGAGATAGCTTTGCGGGTACAATCTACTATCCCAGGGATGCTTAGAGCCAGAGAAGCCATATATATCCCCCTCCATGAAGATTTTCTCTTACAATTATAGAGGGCTGGGCTGGCTAGGCTGGACAAAAAACTAGCTCTTCGTTGTTTGCTTACCAATGTACCACTTGATATTATTTTCCTTCAAGAGACCTTGGGGCCTGCATTAAACATCTCTCGGTCCCTCCAAATCATGCTCCCTAGTTGGATTTTCATCAGACTTGATGCTCATGGGAGATCGGGAGGATTAGCTTTGGGCTATAACACCCATTCCATCAAGTTGCTCAATTGTTGGGGAGGTCTGGGCCATATTGGAGTAGATATCAGATCTGCTGATCTGGGTATGAATTTTCGGATATATAATGTTTATGGGCCTTGCCAGAACAGACTTGATTTTTGGCAGAACCTCCTGAGTATTGCTTTATTCTTGACTGACCACCTGATCCTTGGAGGTGACCTAAATTTCTCCATCGGACACTCTGAATACGGGGAGCACAGAGCTCAATGAGACTCCTTATCAGATTACTTTCTATTTGAACTGGAAGCTCACCATTTGATTGACATCGCCTCTGCCAAAACTCAAGCGACATGGAGGAACAACAGGACTGGGGAAGACAATTTGGCCCGCAGGCTTGACCGCTTTCTTGTAAAAGAAAAGGTTATGGACTTGGGCTTTCATATCAGACATTGGGTAGGTACAAGTGGGATCTCTGATCACCTACCCATCTACTTGGAAATAGATGGAGGGCAAGCAAAGCCTAAAGGACCCTTCAAGTTCTGTTCTTTCTGGCTCAAGGAAGACTCCTACAAAAAAATGGTCACTGAATTCTGGAAGGACAACCCCCCTAGGAGGAGGGAAGATAGCACTAAGGGGTTTACACACAATCTTACAATCCTGAAGCGATTGTCCAAACTTTGGGCACATAACAAAAGAATACAGGAGGAAAAATTTCTCTGTAGGATTGAATCTGAAATCGCTGCATTTGAAATCGATCTTGGAGGAATATACATTTCAGAGGAACATAAGGAAAGGATGATTTCTTATTACGCTGACAGAGCAAAAATTCTCAAAGATAAGGAAGAAACCTGACGACTCAGAAGTAGAGCCATCTGGATGCATGAAGGGGATGAAAATACCAAATTCTATCACAAATATGCCAATGGAAGAAAGGTGATCAACACCATTTGGCAGCTACAGAATGTGCAGGGGCAGTTGTTAATACATTCCCACAACTTGCTGAACTTGCGTCCTCTCATTTTCAAGCACATTTACCGTGCTCCCGGGGATGTCAACTTGGTAGAAATCATCAGGGTAGCACAAATCTTCCCCAGATATGTGGATCTAAGGGAGGGGTGTGAATTAACAAAGGCAGTTACTCTGGAGGAATTGGAAACCACTTTAAAGTGGTTCAGAAACGACAAAAGTCTGGGACCCGATGGTTGGTCGATAGAATTTTTCTTAGCTTTCTTCGACACCATTAGGGAAGACCTGCTCAGAATTTTTGAGGACTCAAGAATCAGAGGATATCTTGAAACCTCAATCACCTCTACTTTTATTGCACTCATTCCGAAGACAAACAACCCGGACTACTTTGAGGATTTTCGCCCCATATCTCTTTGCAACTGTTTATATAAGATCATAGCTAAGATCATTGCAAACTGGATGAAACCTATCCTATCTAATCATATCTCTCCGGAACAATTCGCCTTCCTATAGGACAGATAGATTCATGAAGCTATGGGAACTGCTCAGGAAGTAATTCATACTCTACACTCTAGGCATGGCAAAGGTATGATTATGAAGGTTGATTTATCAAAATCTTTCGACAGGGTAAACTGGCTTTATATTAGAATGTTGTTAACTCATTTAGGTTTTCCTTACTTATTCATCAAATGGATCATGAGTTGCATTACTATCCCCTTTAGCATTCTAGTGAACGGAAGTGCCTATCCCTTCTTTACTTCGGAAAGGGGACTGAGACAAGGTTGTCCTCTCTCACCTCTACTCTTCCTATTAGTTATGGAAGGCCTCAGCAATCTCATCAAAGAAGATCATCGAAGGGGCAAATTAAAAGGTATAAGGATAACAAAAGGTTGCATCCTAACCCATCTTTTCTTTGTAGATGATATCCTTGTATTCTTCACTGGAAGTATTAGGGACATTAGTATCATCCAAACCAATTTCTCCCTTTTTCAAGAGGCAACAAGTATGATCATAAATGACAGAAAGCCCACTTTGACTGCAGCCGACTGTACTCTGCATGAGATCTTCTTTGCTTTGCAGCGTTTCTAGTTTACTCAGTTACAACTATCTGATGGCTTAAGATATCTGGGTTATAAATTGAAGCCATTAGCCTATAAAATCGTTGACTGGACTTGGCTCATCTCCAAGATGGAGAAAAGACTAAATACCTGGTACCTCAAATACCTATCGCAAGCAGGACGTCTCACTCTAATCAAAAGCATCCTGGAAGCCACTCCTGTATATTGGATGTCCTTGGCTTGGATACCCAGAGGCATTCTCACTAGAATTCAATCCCTCTGCTGTAGATTTCTTTGGCAAGGGAACAAACAAGGCAGGACTTTTGCAGGGGTTAGATGGGAGGCCCTGAATCTTCCAAAAAAATGGGGGGTATGGGGATTAAAAATGCTAGAAGACTTCTCATCAGCACTTGCTGCCAAAATTGGTTGGCAGTTAGTATTAGCAGACAACCTATGGACAAGGGTTACTTATGCCAAATATATTGCCCCAATGCACATTATGGATTGGATTAGAAGACCCCACCTTAGCACCACGAGCATCTCTATCATTTGGAAGGTCGTCCTAAAAGCATTGAACCCCATTAGAGAGGGCATCACTTTGAAAATTCGTTCCGGGAACACTGTTCGAATCAGCCTCGATCCGTGGGTGGGATGTGGTAACATGCACCATCTTCCTATGGACCTCATTCAGTTTCTCCGGCAACATAACATTTCTTATATTGCACAAATTGCAGACTTGGAGAACTCCTCTTTCCTTCAACAAGCCTGAAAAACTGCTCATCACTTGAACATTCCTCCTGTATGGATTCAGCACTGGGAGGACTACACTTAGGCCCTCACAGATGCCCACATCCGTATCCTTGATGGGGACGATGAGATTATCTGGGGTCTCTCAAAAAATGGGCGGTACTCGCCAAAAGAAGGATATCTGATACCGTCCGCACCAAGGAAGCCTCTAGTGCTTGTCGACTGGTGGAGACATCTTTGGAAGCTTAAAGCACATCCTAGAACTTGGCTTTTAATGTGGACCTTCCTAAGAAACAAAATCCCAACTGGTGATAACCTCATCAAACGTGCACATTTTGGTCCCCATTGGTCCAGTATATGCAGGAAGGAAAATGAATCTACTTCCCACTTGTTTCTGGATTGTTCGGCTGCTAGATATCTGTGGAATCTTATCCTCCCTCCCATCGCCCCCTCTACAAATTGGGCTGGTAATTTTATCCTAGAGGCCTGGTAATCCTGGTACAACACTTCATCTTTGCATAAGCTCCGGAACCTGCCCCTTCTGATTTGTTGGACTATCTGGATTGCCAGAAACCATATAATTTTTCAGGACACAGTGTCGAACTGGGCTATATTGGCACCCAAAGTCTCGGTTGATTACTCTCTCATTCCAGATGACCCCCCCCCGCGTCGAACCCGCATTCCCATTCCTGTTCAAATCGACCACAACAAACCTTGGGCTTACTTTGACGGTGTAGCATAAGAGAAAGGCCGTTGGGGGGGGGGGGGCGCAATTCTTCATATAAACCATCATCATTCTTTTAGGATGCTCATAGGCCTCCGAAGAGTCTCTAACAATTCTGCTAAACTCCTTGCCGCAAAACATCTCATACATTTCGTTTTGGAAAAAAAATGCAGAGATCTACAATTATATGGGGACTCCAAAATTATATGTGACTGGCTGAACCAGAAAACTAGATGTTCTACTTATGCATTGAATCACATCTCGGAAGAAACATTGAGATTGATTACATCTTTTGATACTTTTTCATGCTCTCATATTTACAGGGAGCAGAACAGGGCTGCCGATAGTTTATCCAAAGAGGTTGCGCTCGGGGAGCTGGGCATCTGGTTGATTAGAGAACACCATGGTGAAGCATTTTACCAATATTTCCATCATCCATTCATGGACCTACAAGTTTAATACATGTTATTGTTTTGAATTTGCATTGTACAAACACATACCAATTTTGTATGTTTATATTGACACACTGAACAGTGTGGATAACTGTATGTTAAATGTTTGGCTTACAGCCTTTTATTGCTACCCCCTACGTGGAACAATGACAACAATTTTGTTTACATGTGACATGTTTATGAACTGCATATGCACCAGCATCTACAGAATGTAATTTCCTTTTTTTTAATGAAATTACGATTTTTCCTTATGGGGAAAAAACTACATAGCAGTTCACTTAATTTCTCAATAAAAATTTTATTTAACATTCAAAATATGCTTTCTCATATATAAAATATTTATTAATTTAAAAACATAATTATATATAAATTATTTAATTAAATTTGAGCTATAGTAAGTTATAGAAATTGAAAATTTTATAATTTTTTTATTATTTTAAAAATAAATATATTAATAATAAAAAAATTAAAAATATTTGTTCCAAAATGATAACTCCCACACTCTATTAATTGTCTTTTTGTTTCAAGATGGTATATATGCAAATTTAGTTTTTTATTGTTTTTTACTTCAATTTAATTATATTTAAACTAAGCGACAAGTACTAGCTATTATGTAGCACTTGTTATTATTAAAAGTAGACCTATATTCTTATGATTAAAAGTGAAGTAATTCCATAAAAGAAAATTTCATTATTGTACATAAATGTTTTAAAAATTAACAATTTTTCAAAACCGTTAAACTAGTAAAAGTTTAGCAAAAATTGTCTCTATCATTATGTAAAAAATACCTTAAAATTAGTTAATGAACAAAATTTGGAACGTTTTTACTTTAAAAAATAGTTAATCCACATTTATAAAGTTTAAAAAGTTAGGGAACTCGGTAAAAACTCAAAAGAATCGGATTCTATTGCACTTACACAAAATTCTTAAAATCTATTCACTAATAATATAGATAAATGATTTCATTAATTTAAAAAATAATAATAAAGTATATAAATCTAAAAATCTATAGTTAAACATTTAATTAATACAAAATGAAAAATTAATTAACATAATCATGATTTTCTATAAAGATTATTAGCTTTCTTAGCTTTCTTAATATCTAGGGCATTTAAATGGTCAAAATAGCTAACGGATCATAGCTGGCTTTGGCCACACTTGTCGTTAACATGCCCTTGTAACGGTTTATTCTACTTCATGTAAGCTATTCAATCTTATACATTATAGTCACCGGACATAATATCTTAATTCTGCACTTGGCTTAAAATTAATTTTTATTTATTTTATTTTAATTTTTTTTAAAGTTGCACAAGTACAGAGATGACTAAATTGTTATTACTCAGAGATCATATTTGGCTAAATTTTTTCTAAAGAAATTTCAAAATGGTAACATTCACATCATAAAATACCTTAATAATACATCCCATCATCTACTATTCTACTAATTTAAAACTTTACATTTATTTTTTAAATACCATATAAGTACATATTTTTTTGAAAGCATCCTCTAATTTATAAAGGATTGAATTGAAATGTTAATAAAGAAATTGTAATATTCTAAAAATGGACAAAAATGGAATGACAGCAAGTTAAAAAATAATTTTAAAATAGTTTATTAAGCAATTGAATTTCTCAATTTCTAGGAAATTATTTCTTTCACATTTCTAGGAAATTATTTCTTTGGTATTTACATCGATAAGTTGGCATTTACATCGATAAGCTCGAAGGTTATTTAGAGGAAGCAGGATGTGATGGCACGATCTTATCTAGGATAGTCATCATCCTTCTTCTCTATGCTAACGATATCGTTCTTTTGGAAAGTGCCCATCTGATCTTGATAAGCAACTCAGGCTTCTTAAGGATTTCTGCTCTGCCATGGGTATGACTATTAAAACTGACAAAACAAAAGTTATGATTATCAAATCCAAGAAGGATGGCACGATCTTAGCTAGGATAGTCGTCATCCTTCTTCTCTATGCTAACGATATCGTTCTTTTGGCAAGTGCCCATCTGATCTTGATAAGCAACTCAGGCTTCTTAAGGATTTCTGCTCTGCCATGGGTATGACTATTAACACTGACAAAACAAAAGTTATGATTATCAAATCCAAGAAGGACACTTACGCTAATTTTATGTATGACAATAATAACTTGGAGGAAGTGTATTCTTACAAGTACCTAGAAATTGATATTCATCACAAGCTCAACTAGAACCATAGCATTGAGAAAAGGATTAATGGGGGGTGGAAAGCTTATTTTGATCTTGAAAATAATTGGAAAACAACAAACCTTGTAATGTGGGATAAAAAGAAGTTCCTCTTTGAAACTTTAGTCACTCCGGTTATCTTATATGTCTGTGAGGTTTGGGGTTGCAGCATCTCCAGAGAATCATGGAGAAAGATTGAGCAAATCCAGAAGTGTTTTATAACTTATAACCTGAAAATTAAAAGTAATACACCCTATCCTATTCTCCTTATAGAAGCAGGTATTTCCTTTATTGAGAGCCTAGCTATGATTAGGTTTCTGCTATACAAGCACAAACTCAATAACATAGACGATCATAGACTTCCGAAGCTAGCTTTAAATTCCAGCCAAAACCACCTAAGGCTTAATCGGGGGTGGCATAAAGACACAAGGGCTTGGTTAAACTATTGGGAGATCAACGAGAATGATGCATTGCAAAACATAAATAACATTAAAGACATTGTTACTTCTAAGTTCAAAGAAAAAATTTGGTGTGAGAAAGATTTAGCAGCTAAAAGAAAATTAAGTTATTATAAGAAGGTCATCAACCCCACCCTAGAAGATCAAAAGTATCTCTCTATTTTAACTAGCTCAAAGAAGAAAATTAATATAGCAAAGATTAGAATGAATTCTCATGAGCTCCATAGTGAAACAGGTCATTGGGCAGTTCCTAAAACGCCATGGATGGAAAGGATCTGCCATATATGTGAGAATAGGAACATCGAGGATGAAAACCACTTCCTCTTAGAGTGCCCCGCGTAGAACCACATTAGATCTCAGTTTCACAATCTTTGTTACAATCCTTTTACAATGTCAAAATTATAGTGAGCTCGGGAGGCTTCTCTCCAAGCTTTTTGAGCATAAGAATAAAATCTTAAATCAAAATAAATAATTTGTTTCTTTAGGTCCTATAAACCAATGTTTGATCTTAGCGGACGTTAACCATCATCATCAAAAAATAACTTTAAATGGTTTATTATGGAATTGAATTTCTCAATTTCTAACAAATGATTAACTAATAATTATTTATTGTATTTATGTTTTAACAACTTAAAAAATTACATAAAATGGTTTGTTAAGCAATTAAATTTCTAAATTTCAAGGAAATGATTTTTACTAACAATTATATATTTTAACAGCTTTGTTGATTAATTTCTTTCACAAATTAAAAAATAACCTGAAATGGTTTGTTAAGCAACCGAATTTCTCAATTTCTAGGAAATTATTTCTTTTACCAATTAAAAAATAACTTTAAATAGTTTATTATGCAATTGAATTTCTCGATTTCTAGGAAATGATTGAATAATAATTATTTATTGTATTTATGTTTTAACAACTTAAAAAATAACATAAAATGGTTTGTTAAGCAATTGAATTTCTCAATTTCTAAGAAAATGGTTCACTAATAATTATTTATTGTATTTATGTTTTAACAGCTTTGTTGCCCAACTTACGATATGTGAATTTTTTTTTGATGATTGGTGATCATTTATTGAATTTATATGCATTGTTTAAAAATTTTGTTGGTGTAAAAATATTAATATTATAAAAAAATGATATTACTAATAATAATTAAAGAAGGAGAAATTTATTATAGTAATATGTAGGATAGTCGTTAAGTTGCTTGTTATTTAATATGATATTCTAATATTTTAAAAGGAGATAAATTTGATTCTTGTTATATGTTGCGATCTTTAGTAGAATAGTTTTTAATTTAATTTGAAAATTGAATAATAATTATAAGTGTTCAGTGCGATTATATTTAAGTAATTTGATAATATGTTTTTTAACAGTATTTAGTTTTAAAATAATTTTTTATTATTTATGTTAGGATATTTCCAAATTAGTTAGGGTTATATTATTAGTCCCTGCCTATGGCAATGCAAGGACTATAGCGATTGCTCCAGCGTTGACTGGAGATTAATTCATGGTTTGACCACGAGAATTTGCTCAATTGTGCTTTTTAACTTAATTTTAGGATTCGCTATTTTCTTCAATCAAATTTTTAAACAATTTTTTGAGTTTGTCTCATGGTTTGACCACGAGAATTTGGTCAATTGTGCTTTTTAACCAAACTTTAGGATTCGCAATTTTCTTCAATCAAATTTTTAACCAATGTTTTGAGTTTGCCCTCTTATTGCAAACCTCACGTGCCCCAATGTCATTTAAACGCGGTGAGGTATTTTATCCAAAGTTGTAATGTCATTTAAACAGGGTAAGGTATTTTATCCAAAGTTGTATTTAAAGTGTGGTCTTGAACAAAGGTTGACAAATTCATTTTATCCAAACTTTGGTTGCTGATTTAAACTAGAAAGTTTTATAGAAAGTTTGCAAAGGTTGGAAAATGCATTTTATTAACCAAACTTTGGTTGCCGACTTAAACTAGAAAGTTTTATTTTGTGACAAGCTTCGTGGCAAGCTGCCAAGTTGCATGCATGCAATTGCGTTATTCAACCATATGCCCATTACCTTAGTCATGGAGTTTCTCAAGAGTCTCAAAAACCATATACGATTATGCCAATCGACCACTGCAATTGATTTTTACAGACATTGCATGACTGCAACTGATTTTTGTAATTGTTTTTTGCAGACAGTGCATGACTGCAACTGATTTTTGCAATTGTTTTTTTGCAGACAGTGCATGAATTCCACTGATTTTTGCCAACATTTCATGGAGTTTCTCAAGAGTCTAAAGAACCATATACAATTTATGCCAATCGACCACTGCAGTTGATTTTTGCGGACATTGCATGACTGCAACTGATTTTTGCAATTGATTTTTGTAGACAGTGCATGACTGCAACTGATTTTTGCCAACATTTTATGGAGTTTCTTGAGACTCTCAAGAACCATATACGATTTATGCCAATCGACCACTGCAATTGGACATTGCATGAATGCAATTGATTTTTGCAGACAGTGCATGACTGCAACTGATTTTTGCCAACATTGCAAGACTTTCGGTATAACGCGTAGAGCGCGTCACCCACAAAAGGCATCACCCACAAAAGGAAGAAAAAGATAGTGACCTACCAAAAAAGAAAACCAAACCAAATGGTAAATTGCAATTTTCACCCTAAGTTTCAGTTCAGTTCCTATGCAAGTTGTTTCACCAAAAATTTCAAACCAAATAGTAAATTGCAATTTTCATTTTCAGTTTCAGTTTCAGTTCTTATGCAAGTTGTTTCATCTACAATTTCAGTTCCTATGCAAGTTGTTTCATCTACAATTTTAGTTTCTATGCATTTTGTATAGTTATAGTTTCTATACATTTTCTCTCTCACCAGAATGAATAAAATATTGGCATACAACAAATTCAAAACTCATTTCAAACTTACATTTAATTAGATGAGCTTACCAGAACACTGAGCACAGAGTTTGATTTATTGCAGCAAAGTCAGGAAATCCCACCCACAAAATAATAAACAAAAACAAATATAGACTTGATCTATGTAAACCTCCATATGCATAAAGGCTGACAACCTCACCGTGAAGCAGCTTCAGAAAAGCATTTCCCAGGTTGTCGCTGCCTAAGGGTATGTAGATCCCCTCCACTGCAAAACTCTCCATGACCAGGTAGGAAAACTTTGAACTTATCTGTCTCGAAATGAGAATACAATGTCGGTAAGAATGAATGATCTAAACAAGAAAGAATCTCTGAGATACTTATTCTGAGAGACTCATTCTTGTTTTCCAGTGACCCTTTATCCATTACTTTCATTACGATTGCTTCCCTTCAACTCTGCTAAGTAAACACTCCCAATATCCCCACTTCCCAAGAGCTTCAGAAGCCTAAAATCACTCAAATCCAAAAAGCCATCTTTGACTTTTACGGCCTGAATGGCATCCCATCTTCGATCATTCCCTTTGTGCGGTTCGTTTAGAGCACTGCTCAAACTACTGCGGTTACTTTCATTGTTGTCACTAACACTGCTTCTGTAGTTGGCCACGCTCAGGCTACTCTTCCCACTTTCAGCACACTCAAGCCTTTCGTTCTTGAGATTGTCAACGGTTTTTCATTCAGAAATATTTGACTCTGCACCCATGCCATCTCTTACCTTCCCACTAAAACTACTCTTGACACTACTAGAACCGGTGATGGTGCTTCTCAGACTGCTCTTGAAATCTTGAAACTTTCATCAATGCGTGATGGTGCTGCTCCGACTTCTCTTGAAACTTTCATCAATGCTATCGCATGTACTAAGAGTCCCACACATTGGAACACATGAATCAATGCTCTTCTCTCTAGCTGACTCTGTCCACACCATGCTCTCATTGCAATCTTTAATTTACAAAATCAATTATTTATCCTGCTACTACTGTTGCTACATTAGTTGGGCTGAACGCAACAGAAATGGACGACTCTGAGAGAAGCTCTAGCCTCAGACCATGAAGATAGAATCTAAAAACGGGTACCCAGTTTTAGCATGGGATTCTAGAACGGCAGGTGGGCTACATGCTAGCTTCACGTGTCCATCTATGATATTTGTTTGTATTTCATTTTATTTTTTATATATATTTTTATTTTATTTTAACTTTTTAATTGTTTTATTCCAATGCGACATGTAACAGATGTAAGAGCCGATGTGCATGGATGACCCGTGCGTAATAAGGGAGCTAATCAAAATCATAATCATTTTGTTGCTTGTGTATTACGATGTTGAAGAAAGCAGAGCTGGCAAATGATGGAATTGTTTCAATTTTTTACAACTTTGACATTCTAAGTTACAATGTCTTCAATCCCCACCTCAATTTTTTTTTAATAATCACCATGCTAAAGTACTTATTTCTTCAATATTCTCTAAATAGTACTTTTCTCACGTCTTTATAATTTCCAACTGAGAGCCAGAATCTGTAATTTTTTTTATCTTAAATGTAAAGTGGTACTTTGTTTGTTTGCCTCTGGATCTGCCGTGAAGGTCCAACAACCATAGTGCAATCAAGTACTTTGGGATGTACTAGCGTTTACGCGGATATTCTAATTAGTGCTTTCAATCAAAATTCTGCGGAATTTCTTATATACTAAATATGCCTGTTCATGTTCAAATCAAGTCTCTGGATTGCTGTAAGATGCAACAAACGATTGTGGATATGGATATGGAGAAGCGGGGTCTCTTTTTATATTCTAAATCTGCATGGTTGATATACAATAGTGTCCCAAACTCTGAAACTACTAATATAGAGTATTTCAAATAATGCAGTAACTATCAGAACTTGGCATCTCTTGCACTGTAATATGATTAATATTAATATATTTCAAGAGCCCTTGATATACATCGCATGAGGCTATTTCAAGCACTGTAATAGCTACCAGAATCTGGATATTTAAAGCACTGTAATAGCTACCAGAATCTGGCATCCCAAGTAGAGTAATGGATCTCAGAACTCTGTGCAGGTTATAGGTGTAAAGTGTGCACATGGTTCTTTTTATACCATGTAAATATGCCTTGTAATTGTCAAAGAATTCCCCATGAATGAGAATCACATGCAATCAACTTGTAGTTTCTTGGGTCCTGGAAGAGGGTGTGTGTCATTGGGCATAAAGAAAGACTAAAATTGGGACGAGTTGCATATAAAATTGGGCTCTCGCTGGCTTCCCTGAAAGCTAAGTTTGCTTCTCCCATGGCCCCTCCTCAGAGTTCAGAGGAAGAGGAAGAGGAACAGGCTGCCGGGGTTTTGTTGCCTTCTATGCCGGTTACTTAGGCCGGTTTCTCATGACTAATTTCATTGAAAAGAACAAATAAACATTATTTGTAAATAAACATTACCCACAGATAAACATTACAAATAAACATTACCCGCAAGGACTATCCGCTGCATGCAGCCCTAATTTTTAAATTAAACATTACCGCAAGGACTACCCGCTGCATGCAGCCCTAATTTTTAAATTAAAAGACGTAGTTTTCTTTCTAAAAATACTATCAATAATTTCTAGTTTTTAATTTTATTTCAGACTCAAAAGGTAACTCATGATTTTAATTTTTAGTTTTTTAATTTTACTTCAGGCTCAAAAGATATCTCATGATTTTATTCAAAGTTATGATTGATTTAAATTATATATATTTTTATTATATTTAATTTTAATATGATATATAAGATTAAATATTATCTATAATTTTATATCTTCAAAAGTATGATAATATAATTTATTTTTTTTGGATAATCTAGTGGTTGGCACAATGTAATGTTATCTACTCCACTTGTTTTCAAATCTCACAGGGGTTGTAATAAGACTAATGGGGTGGGGTTCCCTACCCTCATGGAGTCTAAGCTCTTGTTAAGTCGTTAATTATTGGTACCAATTCACCATGGTAATAAAAAATAATTAATTTAATTTAATATAATTTGTTGGCTTATTTACTTTTACTATTATGGACTTGGTAATTGATTAAGTAGAGTAAAATGTTGGGACGTTTACTATGTGATAAGACGGGGTGGGGTTCCCCACCTTCATGGAGTCTGGGCTCTTGTTAAGTCATTAATTCTTGGTACCAATTCACCATGGTAATAAAAAATAATTATATTAATTTAATATAATTTGTTGGCTTATTTACTTTTACTATTGTGGATTCAGTAATTGATCGAGGAGAGTAAAATGTTGGGACTTCTACTATTGTGGACCAGATAGTTGGTCAAGTAGAGTAAAATGTTGGGAACTAGATTATTCCTAAATAATAAATTAGTTTGTTAAAATAAAAACTATGTTGAGTCCTAAAATTTAGGGAGGAGACCCTAGTAAGTCTCTTTTAGCACACAGTTAACAGTTATGGGCAATTATCTCTTCTTTTATTTCCATGGAGATGAAAAAAGATCTCATAAAAAGATAAAGAAAAAAAAAAAAAGGAATGTGGAGAGAAAGAATGGAAAAAAGGTAAGACGTTATCAGTGGAGTATTTTTGAACTGGACTAAGTGGAAACTCTAGATTGCAAACTTCGTCTATGGAAAACTTCTAAGCTGTACTGGGAGGTCTTAATGCAAGTGACTTTAAATTTTGTCTAAATGACTCTTTTAGAACTAAGAAGCTTAGGGGGAAACTGGACAGCTAATTTCTCTTTTCCTTTCTCATTGGAATGGTGATGTAGTCTTATATGTAAATTCTTGATCATCGACATAGCAGATAAGTATACATGTGATTATAATTTCTTTTCAGCATTATGCTTGGTAAAGATCTCATTTTTGGATAGTACCTTGTAAATATGAAAAGTTTAACCTATTTTTTTTAATATATACTTATTCCTATGATGGATTGTGAAAAGTAAAGGCGGCCTGTGAGGCTCAATCATAAGGAGAATGTGCGATCTGTTCTATTTTCTTTTTGGAAAAGTATGAGAATAGTTAAAAAACCAAATTTCTATTCATTCATACTTTGAAGAACTCTCGATAAGGTTAGTAAACCTTAGTCTAAAGGGTTCCGAACAAATATATCTATATATATATACATGACTGCCGGAAAAGAGATTGGAAATTTAAAAGACTAGTTCCAAACAACGTGCATAAATTAAGGGTAACCCCGTTGAGGGTTTGCAAGGAAAATGAACAGAAAAACACCTCTAACAGTAGAAAAATTTATACAAAAGATCCACAGAGGGTTTCCTTCCAGAGTTTCCAGAGTTATTTCTTGAGCTCAGTCGGATTGCTAACAGCAGGAGAAACGGTTCTGGAGAGTGATGCTTTGTTGAGCAAATCAGGATGAGTAGGTTAATAAATAAAGAGAATGAATGAGGTGAAAGGGGTTATTTCATTCTCCTTTCCCTAACAGAATTTATTATAAGTCGGAGAGGACTGTAGGTTGCAAAGATTATTTTCTTTCCCTTACAAAATAGAATATATGAACATGTATAAATGAACGACTGAAGCGAACAAATGACCAGTTGTGAGAGCTAGAAAATTGAGTAGTTACCCTTACCAACCTAGAACCTTTAGGCGTCGTCAGATTGTGGGATTTGTAAATCGATCGATGATGAAAGGACCAAATGTCTCTTCGTCGTGTGATAGAAGGGTCAAGAATCTGGGCAAGCTGGCAAGGCATTGATGACCAGCTGGCTTCAACCCTTATAAAAATTTAATCAGATGTAATTTTCGAGAATTCAGAAGGGAATAGTCAATGTACAGTGACCTTCGGTAATATACATAAAACCATAATATTAACCAAAGCGCTATTGTAAATATGCAGTGATGAAATAAAAAAACAACATAGGATTATACAAACAGGTTAAAGGAGTAAAGGATATAAAGTTAATTAATTTGGATATATAGATTTTTAATCACCGAGATTTATCTTTATTTTATTATGGATTATGGAGATGTTTATTTTGTAAAAAATGTTTGATATATTAATAATGGCCAATATCATGATTTATCAATACCACATATCTAAAAAATCATAACTCATTTCATATGACACTTATTCATGTGACATGATTTTAATCACCCAATTTAATTAAAATGACAAAAATAACATAACTACTTTATTTGTTTATATTGTTGAGATTTTCTGTTTTAGTCAAAATAGGCAAAATCCCAGTGTGTGACAACAATGGAAAATCTGTTGCTGGATTATCTCCAGGTTGTTGGGAGAGATTTAATGCATCCTAAATTTGATGAGAGAAGTAGTTAGATTCTCCTTTCTATAAAATAGGTAGTCATATGGATAGCTGGGTGTAGGGTGTGTGAGAATTGATGTAATCTCTTGTTTGATTAATAAAATATTCCCGATGCCTTAGTTTGGTGGACGTAGCCCAGAATGGTTGGGTGAACCACGTTAATTCTCTGTGTCTTTATGTGCTTGATTCAGCTATTGTGTATTTGTTTTAATTCTACTGTGCATCTGATCTCCAACAATTGGTATCAGAGCAAGTTGGAGGTGCTGGACTTGCGTGCTGGAGGTGGAGCACAACGGCGCTGGAGGTGCTGGTGCGTTTCAACAGTACTGGTAGCACTGGATTTCTTATAACCCTGCTGGTACGTATTGATTTGTTTTTGCTGGGCGTATATTTCAAAACGACGAGATCTGCGTATTCAAAACGGCGTTGATTCATAGTTAAATCGGTGCGTATTTCCATTTAAAAATTGCGTGGGTATGTTTTTTGAAAACGTTGATACGTATATGTATTGAAAACGGTGGAGAATAGTGTGTATTGAAAACCAAAAACAGCGTGGGTATGTTTTTTCAATCAGTGTGAATGTATATGGTAAAACGGTGATATAAACAGCGGGGCTATATATTTGAAACAGCGTGATTTATTTGGTGCGTGGATTTAAAAACAGCGAGGATTCATTTTGATAGCAGCGTGTATATATATAATATGAAAACGGCATGGATATATAACCTGACAGCGTGGTATGTGTCTTGAAAACTGCGTGGATGTAAAAACATGGTGAGTATATGTTTAAGAGTCGGCATAGTTATATATATATTAAAACTTTAATATATGCGCTGTATATATCGTGTTTTGGGATTGGCGCGGGATTTATGAAAACAGCAGCGCCAATCTCCTGAGTGAGCGCGGATATTATATAATTAAGTGCGCCAATGCACCAATGAGATATTTAGCGCGCATTTGAGTGGGATTGTCGCGCCAGTCTGTCGTTCCTTACACCGTTTTTTAAGGGGCGCGGGTCATGTGTTGATCAGCAAGCGCCAGTTCATCAGCGAGCGCCAATTTTTTATTTCCATTTTTTTAATGAGATTAAATGTAAACTGAGGCACAGGCATTTATTGAGTTTAATTTCTTTTATTTTTAAATTGAAATTGGAGATTCTTTGTGTTTTTTGACGAGATGGCCAAAACTCAAAGTGCCCGGTTTGAAATTGAGAAATTTAATGGCAAGAATAATTTTGAGATCTGGAAGGTGAAAATGCACGATCTGCTGGTTCAACAAGGTGTGGCGAAAGCACTGTTGGGGAAAAACAAAAGGCCTCCTTCCATGACGGAGGATGATTGGGATGAGATGGACGATAGAGCTCTGAGCGCAATTCGGTTATGTCTGGCGGACGATGTTCTGTTTAACATTGTGTCAGAGAAAACCGCCGCAGGCTTGTGGTCGAAGCTTGAGAAGCTCTATATGACGAAATCTTTGACAAATCGGATTCTCCTGAAGCGGCAGCTTTACGGTTTGCGGATGAAAGAAGGTACCTCAATTGCTGATCACCTGAATGTTTTTAATACCTTATTGGTGCAATTAGACAGTCTAGATGTGAAATTTGATTCAGAGGATAAGGCAATAACTCTATTATGTTCTTTGCCTGAATCCTGGGATCACTTTGTTACTTCCATAAGCTTTAGTACATCAGATATCCTTGACTTTGACAATGTTGTTGGAGCCTTGTTGGCTGAGGAGACGAGGAAGAGGTCGAATGCAGACACTTCTACATCAGAGGTAATGATGGCCAGAGGTCGCTCACGAGAGAGACACTCCGAGGGAAAGCATAGCGACTCTCGCTCAAAGTCTAAAGGAAAGAAGCCAAAGGTGAAGTGCTGGCATTGTGGCAAGGCTGGACATCTGAAAAAGGATTGCTGGAAGCGAAAGCAGGTTGCTAAAGAAGGCTCTTCGACAGAAAAGAAGGAAGCCAACACCACAGATACAGGTTCAGTATCTGGTTCAGGTATGAGTGATGAGGTATTGTCAGTTAATATTTCAAAACATGATCAACATTGGTTGTTAGATTCTGGGGCATCTAACCACATGTGTATTCATAAAGATTGGTTTAAAACATATAGATCAGTTGATGATGGAGTCGTGTACATGGGTAATGATGTCACGTGCAGTATTGTTGGAATAGGAAGTGTACAACTACAAATGTTTGATGGCACAACCAAAATATTAACTGATGTGAGGCATGTACCAGATTTAAGGAAAAATTTGATTTCATTAGGAGCACTTGATTCAAATGGATATAAAACTGTAATTCAAGGTGGAGTTATGAAAATTTATAAAGGCATCTTACTAGTTATGAAAGCTAAGAAAGTAGGAAATCTATTTCAGTTAGAAGGTAGAACTGGGTCAGATCATGTGTCTGTGTCTGAACATGACAGTAGTTCCATTCACTTATGGCATCAAAGATTGGGGCATATGAGTGAAAGAGGATTGAAAATTTTGGCTGACCGAAAGTTACTTCCTAATCTAAGATCTGGAAAATTAGATTTCTGTAAACATTGCTTGTTTGGAAAACAAAGTAAACAAAAGTTTAAAACAGGAAAACATACTAGTAAAGGGATACTTGATTATATTCATTCAGATGTTTGGGGTCCAGCCCCTACAGCGTCGTATGGTGGCTCATCGTATTTTGTGTCGTTTATTGATGACTTTTCTCGGAAAGTATGGGTCTACATGTTGAAAAAGAAGTCTGATGTTTTTACAGTTTTCAAGCAGTTTAGAGCATTGGTAGAAAACAGCACTGGTAGAACTATAAAATGTTTAAGCACTGACAATGGTGGTGAGTTTTCCTCCAAGGAGTTTGACAGCTATTGCAAGGATGCAGGGATCGAAAGACATAAAACCACGGTTTATACTCCTCAGCAGAATGGAGTTGCTGAACGCATGAACAGGACTCTTCTAGAGAGAGCAAGGTGTATGCTGAGTAACGCCGGGTTGCCGAAGGAGTTGTGGACAGAAGCAGTGGCAACAGCTTGTTATGTGATAAACCGATCTCCATCAACGGCAATAGGCTGCAAGGTTCCGCAAGAGGTATGGACAGGACACCCTTGTGACTATTCTAAACTCAGAGTGTTTGGTTGTGATGCATATGCTCTAGTGCCTAAACATCAGCGAACTAAATTAGATCCGAAATCGAAAAGGTATATCTTTGTTGGGTATGGTGATGGAACAAAGGGATTTAGATTGTGGGATCCTACTACCCGCAAAATCATCATCAACAGAGATGTAAAGTTTAATGAATCCTCTCTTGTACAGTTAGATGTAGATAGAAGATTGAAACAGGATGATGTATCTGATTTCCAGCATATTCAGTTTGACAGCATTTCTAATGATAGTCATAACGACCATAGTTCAGATTCTAGTCATGAACAGGTTTCAGAATCAGATTATGAACAGGGTTCAGATGGAGGACATGAACAGGTCTCAGATGGCGATCATGAAGAAGTTTCTACAGATGATAGACAGCCAATTGTGGAAGCACCAGAAACATTCTTAAGGAGATCCTACAAGAATCAAACGTCGTCCGAGAAGGTATGATGATCATGTTACTTCAGTTTCTTTGATTGCTAATGATGATGAACCTTTGTGTTATCAGGAAGCTGTAGAAGGTTCAAATAGTGACAAATGGAAAGCAGCCATGAAGGAAGAAATGATGGCCTTAGGTAAGAATGGCACGTGGGATCTGGTTGAACTTCCCAAAGGCAGGAAAACTGTGGGATGCAAGTGGGTGTTCAAGCTGAAACAGGGTGTGAATGATACGGAAGACAGGTACAAAGCGAGACTGGTTGCAAAAGGGTTTTCTCAGAAAGCTGGCATAGACTTTCATGAGATATTTTCACCGGTGGTTAAAATTGTTTCAATTAGAATTGTGTTAGCATTAGTGGCTTTGTTTGATTTGGAGTTGCAGCAGTTAGATGTTAAGACTGCATTTCTACATGGTGATTTAGATGAGGAAATATATATGGAACAACCGGAAGGTTTTGTTCAGCATCGCAATGCGAAATTTGTCTGCAGGCTCAAGAAGTCATTATATGGCCTGAAGCAGTCGCCTCGGCAGTGGTATAAGAAGTTTGATTCTTTCATGTTGAGTCAGAAATATGTAAGAAGTGAATATGATCATTGTGTTTATTTTAAGCAGTTAAATAATGGCATGTTCATTATCTTAGTGTTATATGTTGATGATATGCTTTTAGCAAGCAAAAGCATTGAAGAAATCAACAGGTTGAAGACTCAGATGGCAAGGACGTTTGATATGAAAGATCTAGGAGCGGCAAGACAGATTTTGGGCATGGAGATTTTCAGAGACAGGAGTAATGGTAAGCTGTGGCTATCACAACAGAAGTATGTTGAGAAAATACTTTTGAGGTTTGGTATGAATAATGTGAAGCCTGTGTCAGTCCCTTTAGCTTCCCATTTTAAGCTTTCTTCGAGTTTATGTCCTAATACAGATGAAGAAAAGGATTATATGTCTCGAATTCCTTATGCCAATGTAGTAGGATGTTTGATGTATGCGATGGTGTGTACGCGACCAGATATTTCTCATGCAGTTGGGGTTGTCAGCAGGTACATGGAAAATCCGGGTAAAGAACACTGGTCAACAGTGAAATGGGTGCTTCGGTACTTGAGAGGCACAAGTAGTTATTGTATTTCTTACAATAAGAGTAGTGAATTTGTTTGCGGATATGTTGATTCGGATTTTGCAGGTGACTTGGATAAGAGAAGGTCAACTTCAGGGTACGTCTTTACTCTTGCAAGTGGAGCTATTAGCTGGATGTCAAAGCTACAGAACATTGTTGCTTTGTCTACTACTGAAGCAGAATACATTGTTGCTTCTCATGCTTGCAAAGAGGCGGTTTGGTTGAAAGGATTGCTTGGTGAGTTTGGTAGGTTACAGGACAACATCAGGTTACTTTGTGACAGTCAAAGTGCAATACGTTTGGCTAAGAATCCGGCCTATCATAGTAAATCAAAGAATATTCCAATCAAGTATCATTTTGTAAGACAGGTTATCACTGAAAGGGGAGTTTCTCTTGAAAAGGTGCATACAAAGGAGAACTGTGCAGACATGTTCACGAAACCAGTTTTGTTGGAGAAGCTACGCTGGTGTTTGGCTTCTCTTGGCTTGCAGAAAAGATAAAATAATAATAACAGGGCATCAGGCGAATTGTTGTCAAGGTGGAGATTGTTGAGATTTTCTGTTTTAGTCAAAATAGGCAAAATCCCAGTGTGTGACAACAATGGAAAATCTGTTGCTGGATTATCTCCAGGTTGTTGGGAGAGATTTAATGCATCCTAAATTTGATGAGAGAAGTAGTTAGATTCTCCTTTCTATAAAATAGGTAGTCATACGGATAGCTGGGTGTAGTGTGTGTGAGAATTGATGTAATCTCCTGTTTGATTAATAAAATATTGCCGATGCCTTAGTTTGGTGGACGTAGCCCAGAATGGTTGGGTGAACCACGTTAATTCTCTGTGTCTTTATGTGCTTGATTCAGCTGTTGTGTATTTGTTTTAATTCTGCTGTGCATCTGATCTCCAACATATATTACTAAGAATATTATGTAGAGATTAAATTTCTACTATCCACAAAATAATTATTATGAAAACCCTATTAGAAAATAAATATGCCTCTAAATACAATTACCCATTCAACATAATTTTTTATATATATAAAATTAATAATATTAACTTTTAAGACTTAACGATTTTATTTTAATTATATATGAATGAATGCAATTTTAACATTCACGAGACTAAAAATAGTCTATGGGAACACTATCTTAAAATGCAATCCTCTCCTTACTCATTAAATGATGCAGTGACCCAACCTTATAACAGTCCCCTCACTGAAAAGACAATGCCAGGGCACTAATGTTAACATATTGTCCCCTCACTGAAAAGGAATTGATGTTAACATACTGACTGTCTCTATAGTCTTTGAAAGCATCACATTCCAAAATAAAATATTTTTTCAATTCTTCTACCCCATAAGTGAAAACACACTCGTTCTTCCCAAGTTGATGCGACTTAGTTCTTAATTGAGCAATAAGAATTTTTGCTCTCCATGGAATGCTAGCTCCAATGTACTCTTTGTTGGAGATCACAAGTGGGGTTGAATTCTTGAACATGGTACTTTTTTATTCTACCCAACTCTTTTCTCCATATATGCTTACGAAACTTCTCAATAACAAAAATTTTCAACACCTTTCGCTTCCATTTGTTGTTTTGTCTCATCCATGATTTCTTTATTTCATTCATGCCTTCATTGAATATAACTTGAGGTCATCTACCTACTCTCATTTGCTAAAAAAAAATAGATACCTTATAAGACACATAATAGCAATTATTTTGATGGGCGCTGCTCCAGTTTCACTCAACATTATCTCATAATAAACTCATCTTTTTATTTTAAACTTACTCTCACTCAACATTATCTTATAAAAAGCTGAATTTTTATTATGAACTTACTCATAATCCAACCTTTTTAAATTAATAAATTTTATTACCCATTTAAATTCATTAAATTAATTCAAATAATGTAAATTCCAATGAAGAAGTCACTAAATCCAATCAAAAGCTTAATCTCGAAGTATATCATTTAATTCATGTTTAAGTCAAAATTTATACACATTCATTTCTATCAAATAATCATTACGCCTATTATCTTGAGTACGTATGACAAGGAAGTTACTAAATCAAATCAAAAGCTCAATCTCGATGTATACCATTTAATTCATGTTTAAATCAAAATTTATACACATTCATTTCTATCAAAGAATCATTACACCTATGACAAGTAAGGAATCCCCATCAGAAATCCATAGAGAAATTCGAATCCAAGTGGGCGTAAAAGTCTTTCAAATAGTTGTCCGTGTGGCGACGAAATCCACTTGCACTAAAACTATCGACTTTCTAACTAGGTATATATTTCCTCACTGCTCAATTATACATCGACCAACTAGCGTTTGGTTCAGCATTGTCTATGGTCCGCTTACCGTTAAGTTGCAGACAGATCGACAAGTCAAGACTCGCTCCAGTCTCCGCACCAGACAAATGAGTCAACGACGGTGATTACCATTTGGGTGAGCATTATCCTCCTATGGGTAATGGGTATTGTTATCTATTGCATCACAGTTATTGTATTCTTATCGTTATATTTATATGTAGGGAGCTCGTAATGCACTTTATTTTTCGTAACAAGTCATTCATGGCAAATTTTCGGAGCAACGCCCTGCTCTTTCTCCTCTGCTCTACTTTACTCTATACCCTCTCTGCTGCAAACCATGAGATCAGTCTCCTATTTTCTACAAATCCCATAGCGGTTGCAGCCACTAATTCTTCTCACCCGATCCTCGAGAGCGAGGGAGGCGAATTCGGCCTTAAGTTCAGTTCACTGGGTGCAATTTTTTTTCTACTGGCTATTGTTTATCTTCACTACAACAAAACGACCATCTGGTCTCCCAATAGGAACACGCCAGTGTCAAGTACTGCGAACCTGGTTGTCAGCGGAGAGGGAAATTTGGTGCTGAAAGATGGAGACACAGATGGGTTCTTCATTTGGTCTGCAAACGTTACAGGGGCTTCGCGCATGATGCTCAGTCCCAATTTCCAAGGGCAATCTCTTGATATACAACGGAAGCGACGGCATTCTCTGGCAGAGTTTCGATCATCCCACTGATACACTATTGCCGAGCCAACATGTGAGGGGTGGCACCTTTCTGGTGTCCATCCTGTGTGCTTCGAATACTTCGGAGAGCATTTACATGGCCGGGGTGTTGCCTCTTACACGAAGAATGCCGCGAATGCATAGTGCATTTCGATGTGAAACTCGAGAATATTTTCCTCGACGACAAGTTCAGGCTATTTTTCATACTTCGGTCTATCGAAGCTCATCGACCGGACGGATGAGCATAGCCGAGTTTTTAACATTATGCCCATCTTAATTTTGCAACAGTGTGTTCTTTCATTCCTATTCATAATATTATCTGGATTAAACCCCATATATTACCCAAACTCATGCATATATGAGTTATTAACAAAATACTTAATGAATAATCTCTCTCTTCCATATCTTTGGGCCCCTCCCTCAATTGTTTTCCTTGAGATTTCATATTTTACTTGCAAATAATGAATGAATATAAGAAGCACTATCAATACAAATAGGACATAGAGTTCTAAAGTGTTAAGCTTGAGAAAATCACGGTGAAAGAAAATATAACAACAAATGGATGAAAAAAAAACAACCTTAAGACATGTCTTCTCTTGAGTTGCGATATTTAATATACCTCAACATCGTAAGAGGCTAGATGTTGGTCACTTCAGGATTTTTGGTTCATCGGTATATTTCCATGTGACAAAAGATGCATACAATAAGCTTGAGCCTACAGTGGAGTTGGGGATATTTTTGGGGTACATTGATACATGTCACAACTATCAGGTGTACTTGTCGACTAGTAGGATGAGAGTCATTCACAGGGATGTCAGATTCGATGAGAAGAAGGCCATGTGAGTTTACCTTGAGAGGGTGCTTGAGCTACATAGAGATGAGATTTAAGTTCCTAAGATTGAGGAGCCTCATATTGATGTGGAGCAGCCACATGTAGAGGATGTGGGAGTGGAGACATCCACTCAGGCATAGTCTTCTTGAGAGGGAAGAAAGCACCCTAGAGAGGCTGACAGATTGTTGCATGATGCACAAGAGAATGTGGGAGCACCCACTTCTCAGTCCATGCAGAGGAAGTCACCTGAGAAGTACACTGGATACATGGATCTTATGGGCAAATGTGTTGTGACAGAGCCATCTTCCTTTAAGGAAGCAGTGCAGCAGTCAATTTGGGTTGATGTCATGGTGAAGAAGTATGACTCCATAGTTTGTAACAGTGTTTGGAATGTGGTCTCAGGATCGGAGGACAAGTTAGTGGTGAGTTCCCGATGGCTTTACAAGGGAAAGCAAGCTACAAATGGTATTGTGGAGAAGCATAAGGATGGATTTTTGGCCCGTGACTTTTCACACGTAGAGGGGATTGACTATGATGAGACCTTTCCTCTTGTTGCAAGGTACTCATTAATTAGATCTATATTGGTACTATCATCACAAATGAGTTGAAAGATACATCATATGGATGTGAAGACAACCTTCCTTAATGGCAAGATTGAGGAAGAGGTGTACATAGAGCAGCTTGAAGGTTTTGATACCTTTGACCGTGATTCACATATGTGTCGGCTCAAGATAACGTTGTATGGGCTGAAGTAAGCACCACGTGCTTGGTACACTAAGATAGATAGCTACTTCACCAGGTTGGGCTTCATGAAGAGTGAAGAGAATGCGAACCCGTACCACATAGTGGTGGAAGGTAAAATGTTGGTCATTGTACTTTATGTTGATGATCTCATACTGAAAGGTGATGATTAATTAATCAAGTCTTGCAAGGAAGACCTTGCAAGAGAGTTTGAGATGAAGGACATGGGACTCATGCATTACTTTCTTGGCATTGAGGTATGGCAGGGAGATGGGGAGTTGTTTGTGTCTCAGGAAAAGTATGCCAATTAGATACTCAGGAGATTCCACATGGAGAGAAGCAAACCGATGGAGACTCCTCTAGCAAGTAACTGGAGGAAGGAGAATGCTACTTTAGGGGAAGTAGTGGAAGCTACTATTTATAAGTAACTTGTGGGTTCACTCATGTACTTGGTGAACACACGACTAGATACGTGCTATGCAGTTAACCAGCTTAGTCAAGCAATTGTTAGGCCTGCCAAACTATATTGGAAGGCGACAAAGCATGTGTTGAGATACCTCAGTGTCACTTCTCAGTACGGATTATGGTACAGACAGATAGAGGGAGTGAAGCTTCAAGGCTTCACCAATGTAGATTGGGCAGGGATTCCATCCAATAAGAAGAGCACATTAGGAGGGATATTTAGTATTGGGTTAGCAACAATTTCTTGGTACAGAAGGAAACATAGATCAGTTGAACTCAATTCAACAAAGGCAAAGTAAATGGTCGTGAGTTAGGAAACATGGGAGGCCATCTAGATGAGGAAGATCCTAGTTGGTTTGTTTGGTCAGTACATGGATCCAATTGTGATTTATTGCGATAATTAAAGTTGTATCAAACTCTTTGAAAATCTCGTTTTTCATGATCGGTCCAAGCATATTGAAATCTGATATCATCATCTCAGAGATGGTGTATTGAGGTGGATTATGTTGTTAGAGTACATTCCCACGAAGGAGCAAGATGTTGACAATTTGACAAAGGCATTGTTAAGATGTAAATTCGAGTTTCATAGAGACAGAATTGGGGTAGCTGATAATCCCTTTCTTGTTGAGAGGGAGTGTTGAGAAATGGCAACAAGAAATTCCAGTTTAATTTGTCCATGAATTAAATTGAGAATTAAAATCGAACTATATTCTCATAACAACTTGTAAATAGTTAATTAATTTTAATTAACTTAATTAGCTTAGGAATTTTGACTTGGAAGTCTTTCTGTAGTCATGTATATGTTCTCCCTAAGTTTTAGGGTTCCAATATGAGTTTAAATTGAGTTGGAAATAGATCACTCAGTTTACTGAGTTAAGTTTATTTAAATTAGTTCCAAATTGTTTGAGGAACTAATAGATAGTTAACAGTCAGTTGGTGCACTAGTGCATCTACAAGTGTCAATCTAGTTAACTGAAGATTCCCTCATTAGAAACTTATGCATGTCAATTCAAAGGACCTAGTTGAAACTAGAGTGCACGGACAATGTACTGTTAGTTGTATTATTTACTGGAGTGTAAATATCATGCATGCATCAGAGATTGATCCTATGTTTGGATTGCACAATTTTAGAATCACGAAATCCCTTTAAATACAAGCTATTCATCCTAAGAATTACGCAAGATATTAGGGGCTCAGAGAGCAACAGAATTGGCTAAGTGTCAGCCAAGAGCTATCTTTTGACCTAAGAGAGTTAAGCATACTTGTGTAGAATTGTTCTAGTGAGAACAAGTTTTGTATCTTCACTTATATTTCTGATATATGCAATACAGATAGCGGTTTTTGAGCAGTGGTTTTCCCCAGATACATCTTGTGTTATGTGCCAGTGATTTATCTTCTTCTTGTTCATATTGTTTTCATTGGTCTATTGGCTTCCGCTGGTTGATAGTAGAAGTAGATTCTTGTCATGTGCTTTAGTACATTGCATGCACTTGTGAATCCACATGATTTTCTACATAATTACAATACTAACTGCAACTATAAATAATTTCAACCACATAAATTATATTATATAAAATGTCGAATATTACAATATGAGTTTCAAACTTAATATTAGTTGGACTATAATTTATACATGAAATGTTGTTTCATCACTTCAAAACATTATCATTGTGTTTCCAAGGCATTGCAGGTGAATTCACCAACTCTAAATACTTGACCATCATTCTCTATGTGTGTGTCTTATGCGGGATATTGGCTCTAAGGGTATCACTATACCATTTCTCCTCTCTCTCTCTCTTTTCATTTGTCGCTCCAATGTTATTGTTCTCCTCTTTGATTAATTCGTGCTTCTTACCATCAATATTGAGTTCTGAATTCCTTTTCTGAAAAAAAAAAAAAAAAAAAAAAAAAAAAAAGATACATTGTAAAGTGTAAGACATGAAAGACGATGAATACTAGAATATAAAATAAAGTAGACTATAAAATATGTATATGACATATACCTCAACATCAGTAATGTCAAAGCCATTTTTCCCCTTAAAAGCAAGAAACTCGAACAAGTTTCTTTAGTTGGGTGACAGTGGTCACTGTGTGGCCAAATGACCTGTAGAAACAAAGAAAAAACATCACCATAGTAAAGAAAACCTTAGTAACTTAGTCTTCAACCTTCAAGGAAATCTTAAGGTACAATCATGCCAACTAAGTTACATGCTAAAAATCTCATGTTGTAGATAACTAGTGAAACAAAATAACATGAGGTGTGATGTCTAATCCTTGTCATTTTATTCGCAACAAAATTTCATTCTCTAATGCATGAACTTGATAAGTATATAAACAACATGTGCTCAAATAACAACATGAAAGTAAACTTTTCTAACTGTCATGAAAAATTGTTAACACAATACAACTAAAAGAATTTCAATCAATATTTTGTAATACTAATTTATTCTTCAAGCTTTGGTTATTGTTTAAATGGACATGATACCAAGTATTTTCAATTTCATAGTCAAAAGACAAAACAAAATCAAAATAAATGTTCAAATACAATCAAACAATAAAGAGAGGATATCATGGAATGAACAATGCAATTATAAAAAAAAAATTGTTTACTTGTCCATCGATGTCTTGTGTGGCATTCCTAAAACATTTTCTTGCCCAAAATAACCAATGAGGTGAAAGAATCACAACTTTAAAAACCATAGGAATCCCTACTAGAAACATTTCCAATGTCAGCGGCTTTGATGCTTAAATGATCTCCAATCGCAAATGAATCATATCCAAGTCATGTTCTGCATTGTATCCCCATCCTTTTTCCAATCACATTTCTTGTAACCTGCCCACACCATAGTCAAGTCACAATCAAATGAAAGCATTGACATTTTTTTTATCTTTTATATCTTTAAACTTTGAATCTGAAAATATTTTAACACAAAACATCGATAATACTAATATTATCTTCAAGTTTTGGATGTTGTTTAAATGGGTGTGATACCAAGTATTTTCAATTTTATAATTAAAAGACAAAACAAAATCAAAGTAAAGGTTCAAAATACAATAAAAAAATAAAGAGAGGATATCATTGAATGGGCAATGAAATTATAGAATGTATGTTTACCTGTCCACTAGTGTTTGGCATTCCTAAAATTGCTTGCCTAAAATAACCATGAGGTGAAAGAATCAAAAAATTAAAAAACATAGGAATCCTTCCTAAAAACATTTCCAAAGTTGATGGATTAGGTGCCTGAAGGATCTCCAACATCAAATGAATCATATCCGAGACATTCTCTACATTGTCTCCCCATCCTTTTTCCAATCCCATTTATTGTAATATGCCCACACAAGAGTCGTGTAACATTCAAACGAAATAATTTATATTTTTGTAGAAAAAATTGGAGACTTGTCGAGCATGCTAAATGCATGGTACAGATACTCCTAAATACTTGCAGAAAATAATATTCAAAGATTTTATATTTTTGTTTAAAAAATTGGAGATTTGTCAAGCAGGCTAACTGCATGGTATAGAAATTGTTTCTGCAAATATATCCATAAATACGGTGGATCTTACTCATAAATATTTGCATAAGATTTTTCAAGCAGGAAACAGGTACAACTTTGGAGTCCTAGTTGTGTGAGTCATTTAGATGGACCAAGTATTCCATATCTGGACATTAGTTGTTTCATTAACATCTTTTGTTATATCTAAAATAATTTATTTTTATAAAACCTATTTCACCTATCAAATTACCACACAAAAATCCTGGTACATCAAAAATACAAGAGGAAATTGATATATAAAGCTAAAAACGATAAACCAAAGCATTAATTAATGCTTAAATCACATTTGTTTTGTAAGACAATTGCTTCCAATTGTTAAAAAATATAATTATTGTTAAAGAATCACATAACTGCCACCACACAAACATAAATGAAAAGACCAAAACCAAAAAAAATTATGGATGAGTTTGAAAGCTAAATAGACCAGGTACAACATGTGTGGTGGGTCTTCATGATCCCAAAGGAAATAAGATAGCCTATTATGCAGCCATAGTCTATCTGTTAGACATTTTGGAGGTTTTTTTGAGGCCTATTTTCCGGTCTCATTTGCCAAAAATCTAGGAAGGATTTGTTGGAATCACAACTTTGAGTTGTGAAATATCCACAATCCAAGTGCCTAAGGAGTTTTTCTGGGTAATGAATCCATATATATAGTCGAAAACCCAATTTAAACAACACAAATCAAGATTTGACCAACAAATGTTTCGATAGATTTCGGCCAAAAACGTCTAATAGACAACACCTAATACACATGGGGTCTTCGAAATATTTTGAATAATCTTGTCATAAAAGAAACAATTGACCAATCCAATCAAGAAAAGTATATATGAAAGACTCTCCTTTCCATAATCAAACAACATTCTCTCTCTTTTCAAATGAATCTGATTCTTTCAAGTGAGATATGAATGAGGAGGCAGATCATTGGGATATGTTAGCTTCTGAACTTTAGCCCTAGAACATTATTAAAAGGTGAGGTGATGGAATTTATAATTATCCCCTAAATTCAAAATAAAGTGGATATTAATGTGCACAACAATTAATATGAAGTACTCAATGCAAACAACCCAGCCAAACACCTTGGGAATGGTAGTTCAAGGAGCTCCATTTACCAGACCTTGGAAAATTGTTTAAAGGTAGGGTGATGGAGTTTATAATAATACCCTAAATTAAAAATAAAGTGGATATTAATGTGCACAACAATCAATATGAAGTATTATATGCAGACAAGCCAACCAAACACCTTGGAAATGGTAGATCAAGGAGCTTCGTTTAAGGGTTGTTTGCAATGGAAAAATTCAGGTTGGGTTATGGTTCTATGTTTGTTGGTTTATGGTCTCTGTAGGTGTTTTAGTATTCATTGGTTTGTATCACTTACATCTTTGAGTGCCTTCTAGAAGCGACCTCCCTACTCTCCTTATTCCTTCCCCTCAAGCTGTTCCTGTTGCACCCAAAATAGATGTGTTCAAAGATGGAAGGTGGAGGTTCAGACAAGCTTCAACACATCACAAATTGGAGGAATCTAAATGGGAAGTGTCAGTGGCTCAAGGAAATTTCCCCTCTCATATGTTTGCAACTTCTTCCTTACATTCCAATTCCAGAAACATGGCAAGGCATGTCCTCAAATTCTGGCTTTTTTCCTTCAAAAATTTTGTTAGTGGTTTGGTAGTTTACAATTTCTCTGATTTTTGGAAGGGATCAAAGTTTGTTTCAATCAATCACCTTATGCCAAGCTATTAATTTTCCTTGTAGCTAGATTCAGTTTGAATGGTCGAGGGCTACAAGGCTCATTTCCTATTTTAATAGCATTAATGTCTACTGCTCATACTAGAAAACTCTTGTTCATAACAAGTCCCTAGACACTCTTTTGCACGCAAGCTTACAAGAATCAGGGCAGAGTTTCTATGGAAAACATTGATTTGAAAGAAATTTGGAGAGTCTTACACTGTCACAAAGAGATCAATCAAGCCAATTGCAGTACTTTGATGGAAAATTCCTAAAATTTATAATTTAGAACAAGCATGAACCACACACAATGCCAATGTAATGAGCATAAAAATTCCCCATAAAAAGAGATTGGATACAAACAAGTGATTTCATAATTGATATTTGTCTTGACAGGGGAAAAAACCAAACAAGTGATTTTTCTAAGGATTATCTTCCAAGGATTGAACCAAATTTCATAATTGATATTTGTCTTGACATGGATTTGGGAACTTTACTCTATGTTGGCCCTCCTTCCCTATGTTGGGAGTAGTCTAATTTTCCCTACACATGCCACAACCGAAGTCGATTTTACAAGAAAGGATCTCTATAGATAGATCATTTCATCACGCGACAAATATGAAATTATAGCCACCTCGGAGATTGAAGAACTACATAAAAATGCCATTAATATAATATTCATTGTCTCTAAAACTAAGCTTCATTTAAAAATATTGGTAAGGTACATACTACAAACCTCAGTCATTATTTTGTTGTGTCCATCACTTTCAGTAGAAATTTCTTGCAGCAACCCAAATGGTACACCTACCAACCCATCACCCTAGCATTCCATCAATACTGCTGTTGATATAAAATATTATGGGACTTGCAAACCAGTGACTGATGGCACAGGAACATCTATGATGAAGAGGAATGAATATTTTGAGGGTTAAAATTACTAACCTGCGAAGGCCAGGAAAAAATGATGATAAGCCTTGTCGTTGAGAAGAACCACTACTTCTCTTAGGTTATTGTGTGAATGGAATATGATGTAATCCCCAAGGCATACTTGGTCTCGGATGTAGCATCAAAGAAGCAATACCCCAAGGTCCATTTGTAGTTTGGCTCATTGGAACCCAATTTCTAGATTCATGGTTAGTTGCTTTGTTCTTTGAACTTGAAACAAACTAGGTATTAATAGAAATACCCATCATCATGTTTATTGAACTAGCTTCTTCTTGCTGAGAAGATGAATGATCACTTGCATCAGCATTGGAGCTGGAATCATTTCCATGCCTATGCATATAACAACTTTCGTTCCATCCAATTGAATGCAAACTCCTCTATATACCAAACGACTCATGAAACATACTAGGCTGGTGCTATCATTCCAACAAATATTATAGAGTAAGCATCACTATCATCTTTTCATTTGCATTTTTTTACACACAACACAATTTATTTTCTCTATTTTTAAGTCATTTTATTTATGATAGGATTTCCATTCAATCTTGATATACATACTATTCAAAGTTGGTTATTTTTTGAACCTGCTCATATCTTGGGTTAATGCTTTAAATTTTTTTGTTGATTGGGCTTTGGTCTAGACGTAGGCTAGTGAGAGTTTGCCACAACTTTCCCAACTTCTATTCTCAGTGCATTCCTTTATGGACTCTACCCAAGATTTCCTAGAATGATATGTTCCCAAATTTTGATCGATCCTTTTCCAGCCAAAAACTAGGTGGTTTTTGTTAAGAAAGATGTTATTAATTTTGTTAGGACTTGTGAGATTGTTGTAGTGCATTTCTGTTAGCAGAGTATGGTGCTTTTGGTTTAAGGTCTCTAGGATATTTTACCCTCTCCAAATGATGTTTTCTTCTTAATATTAAGGAAGATATAGCTAAAATTTTGTTCTTGTATCTCAAAACCTTACCAATCATAGAAGCTTTGAGGATGCAAATGAAGGTACATATAAGGTTGCACGAATAGCTGGAGATAAGGGCTATATTTCCCTTTTTCTGGCTTCCATTATTTGTACATGATTCTACTATGTTGTTATGAATTTTGAACTTCAAAAAGTCACATTGATTTTGAGCCTTTGTTTTTAGCATGTTCAAAGACACTTACAACTTCATATAGAAGCACATGGAAAGTACTTGCAGTCAATTCTAAAAAAAGAAAGGGAAACTCTTGTAGGTTAGAAAGTGGGTTCAATTGTATTGGAAGATACTCGTGAGGATCTTTCTGAGTTGGCCTCTAAAGTGAAAAGTGAGAGTTCTAACTTTGGCCTCAAAGGTGAAAAGTGAGTGAATACTTGTTTGGTTTTTGGGCAATTGATCCATCTTTCTATATTCCTTTTCCTCTTTGACTCCTTTCTTAGATAAAAATCAGATCCACAAGAACACAAGGAGAACAAAAAGACCCACTCCCATTGTAACCATTGCTCCAATCCATTCAAGTATCGTGCCAATGTCCTAGCATGCTCTGCTGAAATCCAATGGGTTCGTATTACTAGTCTTAAAGTTTATTCATAAACATAATGTTTTTACAACATTTCTTCCTTCCTTGCATTATGAAGATTTTATTAGATTAGTAGAAATAATACAAAATTCAAATTACCTAAATGAAATAAATGCATATAATCAGTATTAAAGTCTATTTATAAACATACTTCTTTTACGACATTTCTTCCATCCTTGCATTATGAAGATTTTATTGGATTAATAGAAAGAATACAAAATTCAAATCACCTAAATGAAATACATACATAAATTATCACATAAGAATGGTATTTTGGAGATTTTCCTTGTTCAACATCCATGACATTGTCATCATCATCAAACTTGGGTACTAATGTAGGGAAACTCAAGCATATTCTTACAAAGCTTTTCAACTTGCAGGCCACATAAATCCAGGTTACCTATAAATATGCATATGCCAATTCTCAAAAGATACCTTTTTATGCACAAAGGGAGCTAAATATATTATTTTATCTAATGATAGTTTATTATGTATGGCCTTTTTGGAACCAACCATTTTGGGTGGTACTGGGCGAAGTTGAATTGTTATACATGCTCAGATACTTCATCGTTATATAGAGAAACCAGAGCCTCCAAGATACCCCTTATCAAATTAGAATCCTTGTAAATTGTCTTCAGATATTTCATTTGCACCATCCTTATATTGTTTCCAAGGCTAGAGAGTCAGCCATGAGCAAAAAAAAAAAAATTGTTCTTGTGTAGGTACTTGATGAAGTGTGCTCATGAATTTCATTTTATGTCATGGAAGACACCTCAAGGGAAGGAATGCATGCTCTTATCACACAATATCTCCACTATCAAAATTGATATTATATTTTTACAATTAGTCAAAGTTATTGATGTTTGATTTACATCGTTATTGCATAGTTGTCACAAAAGAAATTGTCAATATGCTACACCAAGGAAGGGCCAAAAGTGGTAGCTTCTAGAGAAGCCCATTGGATTGTTTCCTCATTTATCAATAGTGTGCAGAATCCCTTTGCTATATGTCAGTAAATTACCATTATGTTCGCTAGAAGCTAGAACCATATGAGGCTTTTGTTTTATTATACTCAAAATAATACTGAGAGAAGAATTCAATAGTGGGAATGGATGTCCCAATCCTTAACAATGCCCAGATGAATTGTTGGTGAAAATTTTTAACATTATTGAGTGCGATGATATTAAGTTGGTGGTCATGCTATCAGTCCCTGGCAAGTAGAAATGAAAATTCATATACACTATATTGTGCAAGCATTTATTCTGGGAAATCTCTAGAAGCAGGTGGTTGGTCAAATGGTGAAACCAAGATTTTTTTCATGCAATCACAATTGAGATTGGATACATACACATGGACTAAGTATGCTTCAAATCACAGGGCATTCTAGTGGGACTCCACCTTATTAGTTTACCTTTTAGTCCTTACTTCCCACTTCAGAATTGTGTGTTCATGCATCCTAAATTAGGACTTGTGGGGTCCACTTTACTGCATTTTTTGAATTCTAGTGTAGTTTGCAATCAAACTTTAGCCCCTTTTCTCAACTTTTTGCCTTGGTTTTTGGCATTTACCTATAAAGTCACTTCTTCCAGGATGGTTCATGTCTCTATGCCTCTGTCACGTGCATAAGAATGTGGTTGTTAGCAGCTTCCTGTGATTCATGCAAACAACAAAGATATTGGATTTTTGTGCACAAGAAGTATCATGTTTGATTTCATCAACAAGCTTCCCTTTTGGGGGATTCCTTAGTCATTTCAAGGACATGCTTCTCTTACGTTCCTACAGGTCTTCTTTGAACTCTATCATCTATTCTTACAAACTCTTTACTATTGGCCTCTCTTAAATCTGATTTCTTTTTTTCTCTCCCACTTTGCAAGTACCATTTGGTATTGGAGGATAAAAATTAGTGTTCTAATGCATATAATAAATATTAATAAACTTTCTCTCATGTGTATAAGGAAGGAAAACATACTTGGAGCTAAGTATCCAAGTGTGCCTGCAACAATGGTGGTTACATGTGTTTTTCCATCTTCCAAGAGTTTTGCAAGACCTCAGTTTGATACATGTGCCTCTGGCCTTTCATCAATAAGTATATTGCTAGACTTTATGTCATGGTGGACAATTCTAGGTTCACAGTCATGATGCAAGTAAGCTAGGCCTCGACCTGCTCCAAGTGCTATATTCAATCAAGCCATCTAGTTTAAATGTGGAGTAGGTGGTTTGTAGTCTAAACAAAATCAGAAACCTTATAAGTAGGCATACATCATGGTTGAAAACTATGGCATCAATAAAAATATTCATCTAGTTTCAAAGTACTAACCATGGTTAAATTCGTCTAAGACTCCCATGAGTAAGAAATAATAGATAAGCATTTTAACTTATAGAGATATACAATAACCCTACAAATTAACAATATTGTTATGTTTAATGCTTCCCAAAATCTCCAACTCCCTCTCAAATATCCGATTGGATGCTACACCACACTTCTCAATTTTATTCACTGCAAATAAGTTGTTATTATCCATCACTAGCTTGTACACAGTTCCAAATCCCCTAGAACCAATGATGTCAGTGTCATCAAGCATCTCTATCTTTTTTATAATATCCTTGAATGTGTATGGAAAATATCCATGCAATGTAACAAGCTACATTTTGAAAGAGACATTTTCATCTATCACAATCTAGTGTTTGGAAAATTTCCAGAGAAGTAAACGGTTTGTGAATATCACTCCTTAAAGCTTTCCTAGAACATAAAAAATGATCAAAGAGAACAAATTTGTTTGTTGATATATCTATAAATATATATATCATTTCAAATTTGCAAAGTGAATACCTGTTTGGTTCTTGGGAAGTTGCTCCATATTTCTATATTCCTTTTCCTCTTTGACTCCTTTCTTAAGAAAAAAATCAGACCCAGCTCAAAAAGAGCCACTCCCATTATAACCATTGCTCCAATCATGAGTCCATTCAATTACCGTGCCGATGTCCTAGCATGCTTCACTAAAACTCAATGGGTTCCATATTATCAATCTTAAAGTTTATTCATACACATAATGCTTTTACAACATTTCTTCCTTCCTTGAATTATGAATATTTTATTAGATTAGTAGAAAGAACACAAAATTCAAATTACCTAAATGAAATAAATTAATATAATCAGTGTTAAAATCTATTTATAAACATACGTCTTTTAGAACATTTCTTCCTTCCTTACATTATGAAGATTTTATTGGATTAATAGAAAGAATGCATAATTCAAATCTCAACATTATCTAATAAGAAACTCATCTTTTTATTTTGAACTTGCTTTCACTCAACATTATCTTATAAAAAATGAACTTTTTACTGTGAACTTGCTCATAATCGGACTTTTTTAAATTAATAAAAAAAAAATTAGGTACCTTATAAGACACATCATAGCAATTACTTTCATGGGCGCTCCTTTTCACTCACCATTATCAAATAAGAAACTCATCTTTTTATTTTGAACTTGATTTAATTTAACATTATCTTATAAAAAAATAAACTTTTTATTGTAAACTTGCTCATAATCGAGCTTTTTTAAATTAATAAATTTTATTACCCCTTTAAATTCATTAAATTAATTCAAATAATGTAAATTCCAATGAAGAAGTCACTAAATCCAATCAAAAGCTTAATCTCGAAGTATATCATTTAAGTCATGTTTAAGTCAAAATTTATACACATTCATTTCTATCCAATAATCATTACGCCTATTATCTCGAAGACAAGGAAGTTACTAAATCAAATCAAAAGCTTAATCTCGAAGTATGCCATTTAATTCATGTTTAAATCAAAATTTATACACATTCATTTCTATCAACGAATCATTAAACCTATGACAAGTAAGGAATCCCCATCAGAAATCCATAGAGAAATTCGAATCCAAGTGGGCGTAAAAGTTTTTTAAATAGTTGTCCGTGTGGCGACGGAATCCACTTGCGCTAAAACTATCGACTTTCTAACTAGGTATATATTTTCTCACCGCTCAATTATACATCGACCAACCAGCGATTGGTTCAGCATTGTCTATCGTCCGCTTACCGTTAAGGTGCAGACAGATCGACAAGTCAAGACTCGCTCCAGTCTCCGCACCAGACAAATGAGTCAACGACGGTGATTACCATTTGGGCGAGCATTATCCTCCTATGGGTAATGGGTATTGTTATCTATTGCATCACAGTTATTGTATTCTTATCGTTATATTTATATGTAGGGAGATTGTAATGCATTTATTTTTCGTAACAAGTCATTCATGGCAAATTTTCGGAGCAACGCCCTGCTCTTTCTCCTCTGCTCTACTTTACTCTATGCCCTCTCTGCTGCAAACCATGAGATCAGTCTCCTATTTTCTACAAATCCCATAACGGTTGCAGCCACTAATTCTTCTCACCCGATCCTCGAGAGCGAGGGAGGCGAATTCGGCCCTAAATTCCGTTCACTGAGTGCAAATTTTTTTCTACTGGCTATTGTTTATCTTCACTGCAACAAAACGACCGTCTGGTCTCCCAATAGGAACACGCCAGTTCAAGTACTGCGAACCTGGTTGTCAGCGGAGAGGGAAATTTGGTACTGAAAGATGGAGACAGAGATGGGTCTGCAAACGTTACAGGGGCTTCGCGCATGATGCTCAGTCCCAATTTCCAAGGGAAATCTCTTGATATACAATGGAAGCGGCGGCATTCTCTGGCAGAGTTTCGACAATCCCACTGATACACTATTGCCGAGCCAACATGTGAGGGGTGGCACCTTTGTGGTGTCCATCCTGTGTGCTTCGAATACTTCGGAGAGCATTTACATGGCCGGGGTGTTGCCTGTTACACGAAGAATGCCGCGAATGCATAGTGCATTTCGATGTGAAACCCGAGAATATTCTCCTCGACGACAGCTTCAGGGCTATGTTTCAGACTTCGGTCTATCGAAGCTCATCGACCGGACTGATGAGGATAGCCGAGTTTTTAACATTATGCCCATCTTAATTTTGCAACAGTGTGTTCTTTCATTCCTATTCACAATATATCTGGATTAAACACCATATATTACCCAAACTCATGCATATATGAGTAATGAACAAAATACTTAATGAATAATCTCTCTCTTCCATATCTTTGGCCCCCTCCCTCAATTGTTTTCCTTGAGATTTCATATTTTACTTACAAATAATGAATGAATATAAGAAGCACTATCAATACAAATAGGACATAGAGCTCTAAAGTGTTAAAGCTTGAGAAAATCACGGTGAAAGAAAATATAGCAACAAATGGACGAAAAAAAAAACTTAAGAGATGTCTCCTCTTGAGTTGCGATATTTAATATGCATCTAAAGAATGATAGAAAAAAGCAAGGGAAGTGAGCCTTGTAATGCAAGGCATAACAATAAACATGAAACTTAAATTGGTGGAAGCCACATTGGAAAATGAGTAGATATTTATAACCATTCTCATTTTTAATTCTTAACAATATAGACTTTACTCAAAATACAACTCTATTAGTAGTATAGACTATATTCAAAGTACAACTTCATTAGAATGGGATCAAATCGCTAATAAATATTAATTTTAAATTAAATTAAATTAAATATAATAATTTAATGAAAATTTATAAATACTTTAGGGAGCGATTTAGTTGGAAATCGACGTGTTTTGAAGTGTTATGTAAATTATGAGATTTTAACATTCAAATCCTCCGATTAACTTATGTCTGCAGAAGGGGTATACATAGGAACCTAGAGGTTATAGTGGTGGTGGTCGGAATCGATCTCGTGTCACGCAAGTATAAAACTAGCCTGATTATCGATTTCTCTAGTTACAAAAAATAAAACAGTGAAAAAGCATAAAGGTCAAATTTGGTAACAAGATAAGCTAGACATATACATTACTGACACAAAATGTCACTATATCCCTATATTATCAACATAATAAATACATTAATTGTGGCACTATGTTATTAAGATAATAAAGACATTAATGAGTATTCCCCTTCTTGATCATGTTTTATTTATTATTATAATTGAAGGAGTTATGTTTTTTATAATTCAATTTATGATACATTAAATTACCAAAATACATATGAGATGAAATCGATTTTAAGTTTATTTTTTATAATCCCTTTGGACATGCACTTATGTTGTGTAAAAATGTGCCCCTCTTTTTTGTTGTTGTCAAACTTGTCCCTCATTTACTAACCATGTTGCTTGAAGTCAAACCCTAGAACAAAGCCACCAATAACCTATAAATAAAGGGAGAACCTCAAATCAATAAAAGATATTAAAGATATTAGACAAAAACTAGTTAAACAAAAAGATATAATAACAAAAAATAGAAAATAACAAGAACATAAATCAATAATGGGAAGAAATGAAGCAATGGAGACTAAAAAATGGGTTTCCCAACTACAATACTCTTTATTTTCTCCTACATACAAGGTTTCATTTCATCCTCTTGTATATCCACCTCCTCTTCCTCTTCTATCATGTCAAATGTAGAAATGAAATAAACCTTCACTTTATCTTGTTTTCAAGAGTCACCTTATAATTTCTTCCACCTCTTTGAGTAAATTAAAAATATATGAATTTGTATTTGGTGCTTCTGTATATTAGTCATGCATTGGTGCACCTTGAGTAAATGGGAGCACTGATAGTTCCATATAGAATGATACCACTAATGTGCTTATACCAATTGGGAGTAGTGGTATTCCTTGATATAAATGGAACATGGGAGTCATTTTGGGTTGTTTCCACTCTGGTGCATATGGGCCACAAAGCACTAGTGATCATAGGCTAATGTAGTGTAGAAATGTGACTAAACTAAAGTGGAGTACTCATATATTTTGACTTGTGTTCACTATGATATGCATTGGTCTAGGATCATCGGTACACCTAGAGTAAAGTGGAGTACTAATGTGTTTTTCATTTATTGTTTCTCTAATGTAGATGTGATCATGAGTATTGGTGCTCCTTATTTATTAAGCACACCAATAAACCTATGATCTAGATTGGATCATTATATTATTTTTCATCTATATTGATGATTTTAGAGTGGAAAAATTAGGGGAATCAACTCTCAAGGCTATTTTTATCAACGGGTCCCATTTTGGTGAATTAGGGTGTGAAACCTTTCGAATGCAGTTCGAGGCATCAAATGAATTTTTTGGCGGACAAAAAATTTCCATGTAAGAGTTACACCCTTAGTGTTATTCTACACAAAGATGCCTTTCCAATGACACAAGTATGCAAAAGTTGTGCCACTCGGAAGTTGATCTTCTTGTTCGTCCACCATGATTGGAGAGGATGCTAGAGTAGCCACCATTATCATGGAAATATTAAAGAAATTTTGAGGTCTAAAATTGGACTCCTAAGGAATATTATAAAATAATAGTGGAAATAATCAAATAATATTAGATTACCTCATCAAGTTTTGGAGGGAAGAAAGAAAAAACTATTTTTTCAACTCATATTTTCAACTTATCTCCCTATGATTCTACTCAAATTTCAAGCAAGGGCACTTGTTGGATGTGGAATTTAATTTTTCATCCAAGGAGTACCAATGTTGCATACTTTCAATGAATCCTACTACACGAAAAATGTGAAATAGATGAAAAATGTGATTGCAATCACGTTTTTCATGTATTTCACCTTTTTCGTGTAGTAGGATTCATTGAAAGTATGCAACATGGGTACTCTTTGGATAAAAAATTAAATTCACATCCAACGAGTGCTCCCACTCGAAAATTGAGTAAAATAATAGGGAGATAAATTGAAAATATGAGTTGAATATATATATATATATATATATATATATTCAACTCATATTTACAATTTATCTCCCTATATATATATATATATATATATATATACTTATACTTTTTTACTCCAAAAATGATGCATATTGAATCCTATTTGTTGTTATAAAGTTGATTTTTGTTGTACATTTCTATTTGAGGCCCTTTTTTAACCTAAAAATTTATCTAACAAGGGGCTAGCCACATGATCATGATGAAGAAGACTCCAAAATAATCAATATTGTAACTCTAATTAATATTTGAAAGAGTCAAATGATGTAACCACTAGTAGGGTATTGGGCTATGTTATAATTGGGCGACTATGAGAAAAAGGGGCTCCATTCTATTCAAGTACATTTTGTTCCATAGATAAGCAAAGTAGTTGATAAGGAATAGAGAGAGAGAAAGAGAAAATAGAGATGGTTTTCTCACTTTAACATTCCATGGGCCATAGGTCTCACTCCTTTGTACTTGCATCCATTCCCATTGAGCAAAAGAGAGAGCAGAGCAACCTCATCTTCCAGTTGGGTTTTCTCTGAAAGGGTTTACCAGGTTATATTTTGTGTTATTATGGTTGTGAGTGATTGTATTTGTGCATGTTCTTTGTTTTCTACATTTTATATATTGCATGCATGAGAACAATTGTAACAACCCTAGGTTAAAATCCATGTAATAAAGTTAATCAAGGCAAAATAAGACCAAGGTCATGGGACACTTATTCCAAGTTGGATGTTGGGCGAAAACATCCTAATTTGGGAGTTCATTTGGTTTATTATGGCCAAGTAAATTGGAAAAGGAAATGGCAAAGGATTTCAAAAGGAAAGAGGCATTAATTAACATTTTATTTATGAAAATAAAGGAATTAGGAGAAAAGGAAGGTGAAAAGACATAGGTTGCATGTGAGGAGGAAAATGATGGAAAATGAAGAAAATAGACGCCTCATTAATAAAAAGGCTTTTGAGGATCAAATCACAACCTTTTTGTCAGTTTAACCTTTTTTCTGTTTTAGCTTGGATTTCTCTCTCTAATCTCCCTCTCTCAAACTCTTGGACACTTAGAGTATTATTGGAGCACTCTAGCATTGGAGGAAGGAAGTACAAAGAAAACAAAGGGAAGCAAATATCAAGAAAGGAAGAGTGGGATCAAGCAGATACAACGGGATTACTTGCAGGTATCGAGTTGCATGTGTGATTTCCTTGCTATTTTTGGCATGCATGTGTGTATTTGGTTCCCTTGTTACCATTGACGTGGATTTTTCCATGTGTGATAGTGGTTTTCATCCTGACCTTGCCATTTCTAGATAGCCATGGTGTGATGGGGTTTCTCTTACTTGGTTGAGCTGGATTGTTGGATGGTTTTGAAACTGAATGGGGTGGTCTCAGGAGGAAACACAAGGCCTAGGAATCCCTGGACAAATGAAGTTGGGATAGCGGTAAATCATGATTGTGTATACCCTCATTGAGCCTAGGAATCCTTGACCAATGAATGGTGAGATATACGGTAAAGCCTAGAGCATGGAGGCTCGATGGGCCTAGGAATCCTCGACTAGTGACTAGCGAGATATACGGTAAATCCTAGAGGTGGATATAGACAAATTACTCACTGTTTAGGGGGATAGATCTGGAGGCATCCATGCTTGTATAGGCCTAGTGATCCCTGGATAGTATATGGTGGGATTGGGGTAAATCCTGGTAATGTATGTTTCTTGTTTAGGCCTAGGAATCCCTTGGCGGGATTGTGGTAAAGCCTAGTTGTATAGATGAGGGCTTGGGCATAGGAATCCCTTGGTGGATTGCAGTAAATCCTAAAGAATCCCTTGTTTTTTGTCGTAAGTCCCCCATTCATGCTTGGAATATGGCACGGGGGTGATTAGCTAAAAGAAATATTTGGTTCAACCCAATCTATGGTCAGGTGGTACATGGAAGTCTGTGGCTTGGTTGGCTTTTACATATACTAATAAGATCTATAATCCTCTTATGTATTATGCGTAATGTGCTTACTATTATGTGATTATAATGGTTGTTCTATTATTGTTATTCTGATGGTTATATGATGGTTATAAGCATGGTTAAAGATACACTTGAGTTATGGCTCTCATCATATTTTGATTAGTAAATGAATAAATAATTAATGTATGACATAGTAGATGATAATGAAACTATTATGAGAGGGAATCAAGCCTTCTTGACAAATCTTAGATAAGTATGAAGTCTCTATGTTCAAATGTGTTTATATGCCATATAGATTACATGTTCATGATCTGTTTGAAAGAATGTTTGTCATGGATAGGCCTTTTCAGGTTAGGTCCTTGTTCAAGTTTTGCTTTAGAGGCCTTTTCATCATGTTATTTATCATTTTTGGAAGTTTCACAAAGTTTTGGGCAAAGACCTGAGTCCTGGCCCCAAAAAAGTGGCTCAGAATCTCGCGTCGTTGGCATAGAACTACCTGAAAAATGCCATAGTCGCATGGAGGCATTGCTGTGAGAGTGACTGGAGGGCCTTAGTCACATGGAAGGCTTGTCCGGGGAGCGATTGGGGGTGTAGTTCAAAAAAACATCAAGTTCTCTCAGGGGCTGGACACCTGTAGAGGTTGGTTGGCTCCTGAAGGTTTTGTAGCTCTTGAGGAAGGTCAGATTTGTCTTGTATTGTCAGTTCCACTTCCTTAACTGCACATGGGGACTTGAATCACATCATAGTAACTCCTTTTCGCATGTTTACCTCGGTGGACTGGTTAGCTTGGGTAAATGTGGGAGGGGAGTGTTACAACAATAACTTAATATCTACAATTCTAAAGAAATATGACCCTCATAATATAGATTTTGGATTTTAAGTATAGTTTTATTAGATCTATTTTAATGAAATGTCCAGTGGATTATCCGGAACCATTTATGAATCATATTATTATTAGAGAAATTTTATTTAGTTATATTACAGGGTGTTATAGGGATACATGATCAATTAATCCAAAAGTCATAAAACACTACCATGGCCAACGAATATGTCAATAACCCTCAAGATTTTGTAGAGGACTAGTTTGTGTGGTTGGAAGCACAAGTTGTGCATATAAAATATAATGTGATCCTCACACCTTAACCAAAACTCTTGGGGTATTTAGACAAGATGGAAGTTATAAGGTAGAGGCCAAATCATAGGGGAAACCAAAGGACAAAAAAGAACCAAAGAGGGAGTCTAAGAAAGAACCCAAAAAGGAATAACCTGATTCAAGTGATGTGAACCATTCACAATCCCTGTTTGAGATGGAAATGAAGGTTGACATCAAGACATATTAAGGTGATATTAACACTTTGATTCTAAATCACTAGTTTTAGTAGTAAGAAGCTTATTTTAGTGTTCATCATATTGAGGAAGAACATAAAATTTTGTTTTCTCATTTGAAATCATAGGGCCATGCCTTGACCTAATGGGAAAGCCACATGGAAACCCTGAGGTTCTAGAGAGATCCTCTAATGACTAAGTGGGAGGATTTTAAAAATTTCATAAATTTATAGTTTTATTATATCAGGTATGTAGAGGACTAATGGATCCAATGCCAATACTTCAAGCAAAGATAGGGGAAGAGTATACAAAATTTAGAAATATGGTCATAATGTTGGGTGCCTGCCCAAAAAACCCATATGTACTCCTTAAGTATCAGGGGGGTCTACACATTCATCTATGAAAGAAAGTGATGATGTTCAAACCTAGAACTATACATGAGGATTATGTATAGGATCAATACATGGAGAACATATGTCAGAATAAAGGAAAATAAAGTGGGTCAAACTAGAAGGAGAAATAATAAGCTTCCAAGGAGGGAAAAATAAGTGAAATGGGGGAAAGATAAAAGGAAAACAACCACATCACACCAATGCAAAGATCCTAACAACCACTACAACCATTATAACATTAACAACCATATAAACGAGAATTTTTTGGAATCGTGATTATCATTACACCAAAATCCACATGTGTAACTATTAAAGAATGCATTGCCAAAGTTAATGGATCTTTGAGAGGCAGTTAAGAACATGTTGTGAAACCACTAGTACAAAATGACTACTTAGTTACCAAAAAAATGACTAAAATTTTCATAGAAACAACCATTTTTCAGTCGGTGACGAGTAGTAGCTAATTTACAGTATCTTATAACGCGACCAAATTTTAGTCATTTTTAGCTTAGTCATTAATCAGTTGTCTGAATTTCATCGTCTAGTAGTATATTTAGTCATAAATTTGGTTATTGATTTAACCATTAATTGTCATAATTAATGACCAAATAAATATGACCAAAATGTTGGTCGTATTATAAGATATTGTAAATTGGCTACTAATAATCATATATATGCAAATTTTAATCATCATTTGAAACCAATTAATGACCAAAGAAATATGACTAAATCTTGGTTGTGCTATAATATATTGTAAATTAACTATTAATAGTTGTATATATGCAAAATTTGGTCGTCATTTGTAATCACAAATTTATCATTTGAAATAATCATTTATCTTTTTTTGGTAGTTTCATATTCATTATATAAATGACTAATTAGTAGTTTATATTTATTTCATTTACTTTCATTAATAATCATTATACACAACTAATTTAGTCATATATTTATTTTATTTGTGTTCATTATTAATCAATATAAACTACTAATTTAATAGTTTTAGATTAATTTTGTGTTCATTATTAATCAACATAAATTAATTATTATGATTTTGCAACTAAATTAAAAAAAAAAAAAAAAATCATACAATGTGCATGTTCATCTAATATAAAATTGCAAAGTTAGATAGGTTAATTTGTTAAGAAATGGAAACAAGAAATTCCAGTTTAATTTGTCATTGAATTAAACTCAGAATTAAAATCGAATTCTATTCTCATAAAAACTTGTAAATAGCTAATCAAGTTTAATTAACTTAATTAGCTTAGGAATTTCGAGTTGGAAGTCTTTCTGTAGTCATGTATATGTTCTCCCTAAGTTTCAGGGGTCCAGTATGAGTTTAAATTGAGTTGGAAATTAGATCACTCAGTTTACTGAGTTAAGTTCAGTTAAATTAGTTCCAAATTGTTTGGGGAACTAATAGAGAGTTAACAGTTAGTTGGTACACTAGTGCATCCATAAGTGCCTCTCTAGATAACTGAATATTCCCTCATTAGAAACTCATGCATGTCAATTCAGAGAAAGACCAAGTTGAGACTAGAGTATAGGGATAATGTACTATCAGTTGTATTATTTACTAGAGTGTAAATATCATGTATGCATCAGAGATTGATCCTATGTTTGGATTGCGTAGTTTTGGAAGCATGAATTCCCTTTAAATACAGGTTATTCATCCTAGGAATTACGCAAGAGAATAGGGGCTTGGAGAGCAGCAGAATTGGCTAAGTGTTGGCCAAAAGCTAGCTTGTGAGATAAGAGAGTTGAGCATACTTGTGCAGAATTGTTCTAGTGAGAACAAGTTTTGTATCTTCACTCATATTTCTGATATATGCAATTCAAATAGTGGGGTTTTGGGAAGTGGATTTCCCCATATACATCTTGTGTTATGTGCCATTGATTTATCTTCTTCTTGTTCATATTGTTTTCATCGATCCATTGGATTTTGCTAGTTGATAGTAAAAGTAGATTCTTGTCCTGTGATTTAGTACATTGCATGAGATTGTGAATCTACATGATTTTCTACATGGTATAGGAGCTGAGAACATTATAGTAGAGGAGATTTCGAAGTTCTGAGTTTTGGGTTACAAGTGAAATTCGAATTTGCAATACATACTTCAGGATCGACGGATGGCGATCTACAGTTTGCTACTTGAGTATGCCTTGGAAGGCAACTTGAATTTTATAGCATGGAGGGATAGAATGGAGGTTGTGCTAGAGGATAATGGCTTGAAGGAATTCATTGATTAAGAAATTCCTAATGCAATAGCATTGGATGCACAAAATTTGGCTGAATGAAAGAAGTGTGTGGTGAAGACGAGGTAGATAATGCTTGTTTGAGTTCGAGACCACATTGTCTCGAGTCTCCATGGCAAGGAAACTCCGTATGCTATGTGGAAAGAATTGACAGACTTGTATCAGAACAACAATGACCAAAGGAATTTAGCACTGAAGGACAAACTTCAAAAAATCAAAATAGAGAAAGGTGAGACTATTCCAAAATACTTGACCAGGTTCACTAAGCGTCATGATGAACTTAGTAGTGTTGGAATCATGGTTGTCGAGGATGATATGGTGAGTCTTGCTCTTCTATTACTCCCAAATATTTGGCAAAGTTATCAGGAATCTGTCAATGGTCAGGAGAAGTTGCCGGATTGGGAACAACTGTGGTCGGATTTGATGCAAGTGGAGATCAGGAGGAACACCAGGGATGCCTCTTCATCAAAGACTGGTGATGAATAGAACTGTGCCTTAGAAATTAAGGCAAAGAAGGGGAAAGGGAAAGCTTCCCATTCGAAATCGGATTCCTATCATAGAGGTAAGAAGAAATAAATGACGAAATTTAAGTTCTTTCATTGTCATGAGTTGGGCCATTTTGCTACAAATTGTCCACTCAACAAGTCCAAGAAGAAGTCCTCGTGAGGAGCGGTAGGTGAGGCTTTGGCCTCTCAATTAAAATTGGACTTTTCCCTCATTGCATGCATGGTGTCATCAATGATGGGAAGTGTATGGTACTTAGATAGTGGAGCTCCATTCCACATCACTGGCGACAAAGAGTTATTCAGTGACCTGGAGGGGAAAGATCTCCAAATGCATATCGAGATGGGTGACAAAGGGAAGTATAGTGTTACTGGATTGAGCATGATTACTTGTAAGAGGGAGAATGGGGCTCCACTCACCTTGAAGAATGGTATGTATGTGCCCGGGCTGAAGAAGAACTTGGTATCCATTTCCATGCTTGAGGATAGAGGCTATGATGTAATCTTTTCGAAAGGAAAGGCATTCCTTTGACACATAGCCAGAGGTAAAGTAAAGAAGATAGGGATTTGGGTGAAGAATTTCTATATGCTAGAGGTAGAGGAGTGTGATTCTTTGAACAAAAAATCAGAAAGGGTGTAGAGCTGAGACGTTGGCAAGTTTTGGCACAGGAGATTGGGCCACTTGCATCATGGGGCTTTGAAGATATTGCAACAGATCTCTACCAGTCTTCCCAAAGGTATGCTTGAGCAATTTGATACATGCAAGGGGTGTACTTTGGGAAAATACAACAAGTCTTCCTTTCATGATAGAGATAGTCGAGAAGAGGCTATTCTAGAGTGAGTCCATTCAGATGTGTGTGGACCATTCTCGACAACAACCATGACTAAACACAGGTATTATGTTATATTTGTTGATGATTATTCTCGTAAATGTTGGATATTTTTCATGCAGAAAAAGGATAAAAATTTCACAAAGTTTTGTGAGTTTAAATCATTGGTGGAGAAAGAGTCAGGCAAGAAGGTTAAAGCTCTATAGAGTGATAATGGTGGTGAGTATGTCTCAAACAAGTTTAATAAATTCTATGTAGCAAAATGGATTAAATGTGAGTTGATGCCACCCCATAACCCTTAGTAGAATGCGTTGGCCGAGAGGAAGAATGGAAGCATAGTAGGGGAAGCAAGGGTGATGTTGCATGATCAGGTTCTACCACTACACTTGTGGGTTGAGGCAAGCAACAGAGTGGTTTATGCTCAGAACCTTAGCCCACATCATATATTTGAGATGAAGACACCAGAGGAGGTTTATTCTGGTAAGAGGCTAGATGTTGGTCACTTCAGGATTTTTGGGTCCATGTGACCAAAGACACATAGAATAAGCTTGAGCCTACAGTAGAGTTGGGGATATTTTTGGGGCACACTGATACATGTCACAACTATTGGGTGTACTTGTCGACTAGCAGGATGGAATTCGTTCACAGGGATGTAAGATTCGATGAGGAGAAGGCCATGTGAGTTGCCCTTGAGAGGGAGCTTGAGCTACATATGGATGAGGAGATTTAAGTTCCTAATATTGAGGAGCCTTAGATTGATGTGGAGCAGCCACATGCAAAGGATGTGAGAGTGGAGACATCCACTCAGGCAGAGTCTTCTTGAGAGGGAATAAAGCACACTAGAGAGGCTGACAGATTGTTGCATGATGCACGGGAGAATGTGGGAGCACCCACTTCTCAGTGCAGGAAGAGGAGGTCACTTGAGAGGTACACTGGATACATGGATATTATGGGCAAATGTGTTGTGACAGAGCCATCTTCCTTTAAGGAAGCAGTGCAGCAGTCAGTTTGGGTTGATTTCATGGTGCAGGAGTATGACTCCATAGTTCGTAACAGTGTTTGGGATGTGGTCTCAGGATCGGAGGAAAAGTTAGTGGTGAGTTCCTGATGGATTTACAAGGAAAAGCAAGCTACAGACGATAGTGTGGAGAAGCATAAGGCTGGATTTTTGGCCCATGGATTTTCACAGTAGAGGAGATTGACTATGATGAGACATTTTCTCTTGTTGCAAGGTACTCGTCAATCATATCTATATTGGTACTATCATCACAGATGGGTTGGAATATACATCAAATGGATGTGAAGACAACCTTCCTTAACGGCATGGTTGAGGAAGAGGTGTAAATAGAGTAGCTTGAAGGTTTTGATACCTTTGATCATGAGTCGTGCATGTATTGTCTCAAGAGAGTGTTGTATGGGCTAAAGAAAGTATCCTGTGCTTGGTACACCGGGATAGATAGCTACATCACAGGGTTGGGCTTCACAAAGAGTGAAGAGAATGCGAACCTGTACCACATAGTGGTGGAAGGTAAATTGTTGGTCATTGTACTTTATGTTGATGATCTCATACTGAAAGGTGATGATCAATTGATCAAGTCTTGCAAGGAAGACCTTGCAAAAGAGTTTGAGATGAAGGACATGGGACTCATGCATTACTTTCTTGGCATGGAGGTATGGCAGGGAGATGGGAGGTTGTTTGTATCTCAGGGAAAGTATGCCAACAAGATACTCAGGAGATTCCACATGGAGAGAAGCAAACCCATGGAGACTCCTCTAGCAAGTAACTAGAGGAAGGAGGATGCTACTTCAGGGGAACTAGTGGAAGCTACTATTTATAGGTAGCTTATGGGTTCACTCACGTACTTGGTGAACACAGGACTAGATATGTGCTATGCAGTTAACCAGCTTAGTCAACCGATTTTTAGGCCTACCAAGCTATATTGGAAGGCGACAAAGCATGTGTTGAGATACCTCATGGTCACTTCTCAGTATGGAATATGGTACAGACGGATAGAGGTAGTGAAGCTTTTAGGCTTCACCGATGTAGATTGGGCAGGGATTCCATCCGACAAGAAGAGAACATTAGGAGGGATCTTCAGTATTGGGTCAATGACGGTTTCTTGGTACTACAGGGAACAGAGGTCGGTTGAACTCAATTCAGCAAAGGAAGAGTACATGGCCGCGAGTCAGGCAGCATGTGAGGCCATCTAGATGAGGAAGATCCTGGTTGATTTGTTTGGTAAATAGATGGATCCAACTGTGATTTACTGCGATAATTAGAGTTGTATCAAACTCTTTGAAAATCTCATTTTTCATGATCAGTCCAAGCATATTGATATCTGATATCATCATCTCAGAGATTGTGTATTGAGGTGGATTATGTTGTTAGAGTACATTCCCACGGAGGAGAAAGATGTTGACAATTTGACAAAAGCATTGTCGAGATGTAAATTCGAGTTTCACAGAGAGAGGATCGGGGTAGTTGATTATCCCTTTTTTGTTGAGAGGGAGTGTTGAGAAATGGCAACAAGAAATTCCAATTTAATTTGTCCATGAATTAAACTGAGAATTAAAATCGAATTCTATTCTCATAGCAACTTGTAAATAGTTAATTAAGTTTACTTAACTTAATTAGCTTAGGAATTTTGAGTTGGAAGTCTTTTTGTAGTCATGTATATGTTCTCCCTAAGTTTTATGGGTCCAATATGAGTTTAAATTGAGTTGGAAATTAGATCACTCAATTTACTGAGTTAAGTTAAGTTAAATTAGTTCCAAATTGTTTGAGGAACTAATAGAGATTTAACAGTCAGTTGGTGCACTGGCGTATCCACAAGTGTCACTCTAGTTAACTAAAAATTCTCTCATCAAAAACTCATGCATGTCAATTCAAAGAAATACCTAGTTGAGACTAGAGTGCAAGGATAATCTACTATAAGTTGTATTATTTACTTGAGTGTAAATATCATGCATGCATCGGAGATTGATCCTATGTTTGGATTGCACAATTTTGGAAACATGAATTCCCTTTAAATACGGGCTATTCATCCTAAGGATTACGCAAGAGATTAAGGGCTTGGAGAGCAGCAGAATTGGCTAAGTGTCGGCCGAGAGCTATCTTTTGAGCTGAGAGAGTTGAGCATACTTGTGCAGAATTATTCTAGTGAGAATGAGTTTTGTATCTTCACTTATATTTCCGATATATGCAATACATATAGCATGGTTTTGAGCAGTGGTTTTCCCCAGATACATCTTGTGTTATGTGCCAGTGATTTATCTTCTTCTTGTTCATATTGTTTTCATCGGTCTTGGCTTCCGTTGGTTGATAGTAGAAGTATATTCTTGTCATGTGCTTTAGTACATTGCATGCGCTTGTGAATCTACATGATTTTCTACATAATTACAATACTAAACAATATCAAGTGAAACTATAAATAATTTCAACCACGTAAATTATATTATATAAAATGTTGAATATTACAATATGAGTTTCAAACGTAATATTGGTTGGACTACAATTTATACATGAAATGTTGTTTCATCACTTCAAAACATTATCATTGTGTTTCCAAGGAATTGCAGGTGAATTCACCAACTTTGAAGACTTGACCATCATTCTCTATGTGTGTGTCTTATGCGAGATATTGGCTCTAAGGGTATCACTAGACCAGTTCTCTTTTCTCTCTCTTTTTTCATTTGTCACTCCAATGTTATTGTTCTCCTCTTTCATCAATTCTTGCTTCTTACCATCAATATTGAGTTCTGAGTTCCTTTTCTGAAAACAAAAGAAGATATAGTGCAGAGTGTAAGACATGAAAGACGATGAACACTAGAATATAAACTAAAGTAGACTATAAAATATTTATATGACATATACCTCAACATCAGCAATGTCAAAGCCATTTTTCCCCATAAAAGCAAGAAACTCGAACAAGTTTTCTTGAGTTGGGTGATAGTGGCCATTATGTGGTCAAATGACCCATATAAACAAAGAAAAAAACATCACCATAGCAAATAACACCTTAGTAACTTAGTATTCAACCTTCAAAGAAATCTTAAGGTACAATCATGCCAACTAAGTTACATGCTAAAAATCTCACATTGTAGATAACTCGTGAAACAAAATAATATGAGGTGTGATGTCTAATCCTTGTCATTTTATTCGCAAAAACATTTCATTCTCTAATGCATGAACTTGGTAAGTATATAAACAACATGTGCTCAAATAACAACATGAAAGTAAACTTTTCTAATAGTCATGAAAATCTGTTAACACAAAACAGTGAAAAGGATTTCAATCAATATTTTGTAATACTAATTTATTCTTCAAGCTTTGGTTATTGTTTAAATGGACATGATACCAAGTATTTTCAATTTCATAGTTAAAAGACAAAACAAAATCAAAAGAAATGTTCAAAATACAATCAAACAATAAAGAGAGGATATCATGGAATGAACATTGCAATTATAAAAAAATTGTTTACTTGTCCACCAATGTCTTGTCTGGCATTCCTAAAACATTTTCTTGCCCAAAATAACCAATGAGGTGAAAGAATCACAACATTAAAAACCATAGGAATCCCTACTAGAAACATTTCCAAAGTCAATGGCTCGAGTGCCTAAAGGATCTCCAATAGCAAATGAATCATATCCAAGTCATGCTCTGCATTGTCTCCCCATCCTTTTTCCAATCACATTTCTTGTAACCTGCCCACACCAGAGTCAAGTAACAATCAAACGAAGGCATTGACATTTTTTTTTATCTTTTATATCTATAAACTTTGAATCTGAAAATATTTTAACACAAAACATTGATAATACTAATATTATCTTCAAGTTTTGGATGTTGTTTAAATGGGTATGATACCAAGTATTTTCAATTTTATAGTTAAAAGACAAAACAAAATCAAAGTAAAATTTCAAAATACAATCAAACAATAAAGAGAGGATATCATCGAATGGGCAGTGCAATTATAAAAAGTATGTTTACCTATCCACTAGTGTTTGGAATTCCTAAAATTGCTTGCCCAAAATAACCACGAGGTGAAAGAATCACAAAATTAAAAAACATAGGAATCCTTCCTAAAAACATTTCCAAAGTCGATGGATTAGGTGCTTGAAGGATCTCCAACAACAAATGAATCATATCCAAGACATTCTCTACATTGTCTCCCCATCCTTTTTCCAATCCCATTTCTTGTAATATGCCCACACAAGAGTCATGTAACATTCAAATGAAAGAATTTATATTTTTGTAGAAAAAATTGGAGACTTGTCAAGCATGCTAAATGCATGGTACAGATACTCATAAATACTTGCAGAAAATAATATTCAAAGATTTTATATTTTTGTTTAAAAAATTGGAGATTTGTCAAGTAGGCTAATTGCATGGTATAGAAATTGTTTTCGCAAATCTATCCATAAATACAGTGGATCTTACTCATAAATATTTGCATACGATTTGTCAAGCAGGAAACAGGTACAACTTTGGAGTCCTAGTTGTGTGAGTTGCTTAGATGGACCAAGTATTTCATATCTGGACATTAGTTGTTTCATTAACATCTTTTGTTATATCTAAAATAATTTCTTTTATAAAACCTATTTCACCTATCAAATTACCACACAAACATCCTGGTACATCAAAAATACAAGAGGAAATGGATATATAAAGCTAACAACAATAACCCAAAGCATTAATTTATGATTAAATCACATTTGTTTTGTAAGACAATTGCTTCCAACTGTTAAAAAATATAATTATTGTTAAAGAATCACATAATTACCACCACACAAACATAGATGAAAAGACCAAAACCAAAAAAAATTATGGATGAGTTTGAAAGATAAATATACAAGGTACAACATGTGTGGTGGGTCTTCACGATCCCAAAGGAAATAATATAGACTATTATGCAGCCATCGTCTATCTGTTAGACATTTTGGAGGTTTTTCTGAGGCCTATTTTCCGGTCTCATTTGCCCAAAATCTGGGAAGGATTTGTTGGAATCACAACTTTGAGTTGTGAAATATCCACAATCCAAGTGCCTGAGGAGTTTTTTAGGGTGTTGAATCCATATATGTAGTCGAAAACCCAGTTTAAACAACACAAATCAAGATTTGACCAACAAATTTTTCGATAGATTCTAACCAAAAACTCCAAAACATCTAATAGACAACACCTAATACACATGGGATCTTCAAAATATTTTGAATAATCTTGTCATAAAAGCAACAATTGACCAATCCAATCAAGAAAAGTATATATGAAAGACTCTCCTTTCCATAATCAAACAACATTCTCTCTCTTTTCAAATGAATCTGATTCTTTCAAGTGAGAAATGAATGAGGAGGCAGATCATTGGGCTATGTTAGCTTCTGAACTTTAGCCCTGGAACATTATTAAAAGGTGAGGTGATGGAATTTAGACTGATCCCCTAAATTCAAAATAAAGTGGATATTAATGTGCACAACAATCAATATGAAGTACTCAATGCAAACAAGCTAGCCAAACACCTTGGGAATGGTAGTTCAAGGAGATCCATTCACTAGACCTTGGAACATTATTTAAAGGTAAGGTGATGGACTTTATAATGATCCCCTAAATTAAAAATAAAGTGGATACTAATGTGCACAACAATCAATATGAAGTATTATATGCAGACAAGCCAGCCAAACACCTTGGAAATGGTAGATCAAGGAGCTCTGTTTAAGGGTTGTTTGCAATGGAAAAATTCAAGTTAGGTTATGGTTCTATGTTTGCTGGTTTATGGTCTCTGTAAGTGTTATAGTATTCATTGGTTTGTATCACGTACATCTTTGAGTGCCTTGTAGAGGCGACCTCCTTGCTCTCCTTATTCCTTCCCCTCAATTTGTTCCTATTGCACCCAAAACAGATGTGTTCAAAGATGGAAGGTGGAGATTCAGACAGGCTTTAGCACATCACAAATTGGAGGAATCTAAATGGGAAGTGTCAGTGGCTCAAGGAAATTTCCCCTCTCATATGTTTGCAACTTCTTCCTTACATTCTAATTCCAGAAACATGGCAAGGCATGTCCTCAAACTCTGGCTTTTTTCCTTCAAAAATTTTGTTAGTGGTTTGGCAGTTTACAATTTCTCTGATTTATGGAAGGGATCAAAGTTTGTTTTAGTCAGTCACCTTATGCCAAGTTATTAATTTTCCTTGTAGCTAGATTCAGTTTGAATGGTCGAAGGATACAAGGCTCGTTTCCTATTTTAATAGCATTAATTTATACTGCTCATACTGGAAAACTCTTCTTTATAACAAGTCCCCAGACACTCTTTTGCACACAAGCTTACAAGAATCAGGGGCAAAGTTGCTATGGAAAACATTGATTTGAAAGAAATTTGGAGAGCCTTACACTGTCCCAAAGAGATCAATCAAGCCAATTGCAGTACTTTGATGGAAGATTCCTAAAATTTGTAATTTAGAACAAGCATGACCCACACACAATGTCAATGTAATGAGCATAAAAATTCCCCATAAAAAGATATTGGATACAAACAAGTGATTTCATAATTGATATTTGTCTTGACAAGGGAAAAAACCAAACAAGTGATTTTTGTAAGGATTATCTTCCAACGATTGAGTCAAATTTCATAATTGATATTTGTCTTGACATGGATTTGGGAACTTTACTCTATGTTGGCCCTCCTTCCCTGTGTTGGGAGCAGTCCAATTTTCCCTACACATCCCACAACCCAAGTTGATTTTACAAGAAAGGATCTCTATAGATAGATCATTTCATCAAGAGACAAATCTAAAATTATAGCCACCTTAGAGATTGAACTACATAAAAAATGCCATTAATATACTAGTAATTGTCTCTAAAACTAAGCTTCATTTAAAAATATTGGTAAGGTACATACTACAAACCTCAGTCATTATTTTGTTGTGTCCATCACTTTCAGTAGAAATTTCTTGCAGCAACCCAAATGGTACACCTACCAACCCATCACCCTGGCATTCCATCAATACTGCTGCTGATCTAAAATATTATGGGACTTGCAAACCAGTGACTAATGGCACAGGAACATCTATGATGAAGAGGAATGAATATTTTGAGGGTTAAAATTACTAACCTGTGAAGGCCATGGAAAAAATGATGATAAGCCCTGTCCTTGAGAAGAACCACTACTTCTCTTAGGTTCTTGTGTGAATGGAATATGATGTAATCCCCAAGGCATACTTGGTAGCGGATGTAGCATCAAAGAAGCAATACCCCTAGGTCCATTTTTAGTTTGGTTCATTGGAACCCAATTTCTATATTCATGGTTAGTTGCTTTGTTCTCTGAACCTGTAACAAACTAGGTATTAATAGAAATACCCATCATCGTGTTTATTGAACTAGCTTCTTCTTGCTAAGAAAATGAATGATCCCTTGCACCGACATTGAAGTTGGAAGCATTTCCATGTCTATGCATATAACAACTTTCATTCCATCCAATTGAATGCAAACTCTTATGTATACCAAACGACACATGAAACATACTAGGTTGTTGCTATCCTTCCAAAAAATATTATAGAGTAAGCATCGTTATCATCTTTTTATCTGCATTTTCTTACACACAGCACAATTTATTTTCTCTATTTTTAAGTCATTTTATTTATGATAGGATTTCCATTCAATCTTGATATACATACTATTCAAAGTCGGTTATTTTTTGAACCCCCTCATATCTTGGGTTAATGCTTTAAATTTTTTTGTTGATTGGGCTTTGGTCTAGCCATAGGTTGGTGAGAGTTTACCACAACTTTCCCATCTTCTATTCTCAGTGCATTCCTTTATGGACTCTACCCAAGATTTCCTAGAGTGATATGTTCCCAAATTTTGGTCGATTCTTTTCCAGCCAAAAACTCGGTGGTTTTTGTTAAGAAAGAGGCTATTAATTTTGTTAGGACTTGTGAGCCTGCTGTAGTGTATTTCTATTAGCAGAGTATGGTGCTTTTGGTTTAAGGTCTCTAGGATACTTTATCCTCTCCAAATGATTTTTTCTTCTTAATATTAAGGAAGATATAGCTAACATTCTATTCTTGTATCTCAGAACCTTACAAATCATAGAAGCTTTGAGGATGCAAATGGAGGTACATATAAGGTTGCACGAACAGCTAGAGATAAGGGCTATATTTCCCTTTTTCTGGCTTCCATTCCTTGTACATGATTCTACTATGTTGTTATGAATTTTGAAATTCAAAAAGTCACATTGATTTTGAGCCTTTGTTTTTAGCATTTTCAAAGACACTTACAACTTCATATAGAAGCACAGGGAAAGTACTTGTAGTCAATTCTAAAAAAATCAAGGGAAACTCTTGTAGGTTACAAAGTGGGTTCAATTGGATTGGAAGATACTCATGAGGAACTTTTTGAGTTGGCCTCAAAAGTGAAAAGTGAGTGTTTTAACTTTGGCCTCAAAAGTGAAAAGTGAGTGAATACTTGTTTGGTTCTTGGGCAATTGCTCCATCTTTCTATATTCCTTTTCCTCTTTGACTCCTTTCTTAGATAAAAATCAAACCCACAAGAACACAAGGAGCACAAAAAGAGCCACTCCCATTGTAACCATTGCTCCAATCCATTCAAGTATCGTGCCAATGTCCTAGCATGCTCTGCTGAAATCCAATGGGTTCCATATTATTAGTCTTAAAGTTTATTCATAAACATAATGTTTTTACAACATTTCTTCCTTCCTTGCATTATGAATATTTTATTAGATTAGTAGAAATAATACAAAATTCAAATTACCTAAATGAAATAAATGCATATAATCAGTATTAAAGTCTATTTATAAACATACTTCTTTTACAACATTTCTTCCTTCCTTGCATTATGAAGATTTTATTGGATTAATAGAAAGAATGTATAATTCAAATCACCTAAATGAAATAAATGAATAAAGTATCACATAAGAATGGTATTTTGGAGATTTTTCTTTTCCAACATCCATGACATTGTCATCATCATCAGACTTGGGTACTATTGCAGGGAAACTCAAGCATATTCTTACAAAGATTTTCAACTTGCAGGCCACATAAATCCAGGTTACCTATAAATCTGCATATGCCAATGCCTAGAAGGTACCTTTTTATGCACAAAAGGAGCTAAATATATTATTTTATCTAATGATAGTTTATTATGTATGGCCTTTTTGGAACCAACCTTTTTGGGTGGTACTGGGGGAAGTTGAATTGTTATACATGTTCAGATACTTCATCGTTATATAGAGAGACCAGAGCCTCCAAGAGACCCCTTATCAAATCAGGATCCTTGTAAATTGTCTTCAGATACTTCATATGCACCATCCTTATATTGTTTCCAAGGCCATAGAGTCGGCCATGAGCAAAATAAAAATTGTTCTTGTGCAGGGACTTGATGAAGTGTGCTCATGAATTTCATTTTATGTCATGGAAGGTGCCTCAAGGGAAATAATGCATGCTCTTATCAAACAATATTTCCTCTATCAAAATTGATATTATATTTTTACAATTAGTCAAAGTTATTGATGTTTGCTTTAGATCGTTATTGCATAGTTGTCACAGAGGAAATTGTTAGTATGCTACCCTAAGGAAGGGCCAAAAGTGGTAGTTTCTAGAGAAGCCCATTGGATTGTTTCCTCATTTATCAATAGTGTGCAGAATACCTTTGCTAGATGTTACTAAATTACCATTATGTTTGCTAGAAGCTAGAACCATATGAGGCTTTTGTTTTTTTATACTAAAAATAATACTGAGAGAAGAATTCAATAGTGGGAATGGATGTCCCAATCCTTAGCAATGCCCAAATGAATTGTTGGTGAAAATTTTTAACATTATTGAGTGGGGTGATATTTGAGTTGGTGGTCAGGCTATCACTCTTTGGCAAATAGAAATGAAAATTCATATACACTATATTGTGCAAGTATTTATTCTGGGAAATCTCTAGAAGCAGGTGGTTGGTCAAATGGAGAAACCTAGATTTTTTCATGCAATCACAATTGAGATTGGATACATACACATGGACCAAGTACGCTTCAAATCATAGGGAATTCTAGTGGGGTTCCACCTTATTAGTTTACCTTTTAGTCCTTGTTTCCCACTTCAGAGTTGTGTGTTCATGCATCCTAAATTAGGCCTTGTGGGTCCACTTTACTGCATTTTCTGAATTCTAGTGCAGTTTGCAATCAAATTTTAGCCCCTTTTCTCAGCTTTTTGCCTTGGTTTTTGGAATTTCCCTGTAAATTCACTTCTTCCAGGATGGTTCATGTCTCTATGCCTCTATCACGTGCATCAGAATGTGGTTGTTAGCAGCTTCCTGTGATTCATGCAAACAACAAAGATATTGGATTTTTGTGCACAAGAAGTGTCATGTTTGATTTCATAAAAAGCTTCCCTTTTGGGGGATTCCTTAGTCATTTTAAGGACATACTTCTCTTACGTTCCTACAGATCTTCTTTGAACTCTATTATCTATTCTTACAAACTCTTGACTATTGGCTTCTCTTAAATCTGATTTCTTTTTTTCTCTCCCACTTTGCAAGTACTCTATTTTGGCATTGGAGGATAAAAATTAGTGTTCTAATGCATATAATAAATATGAATAAACTTGGGCTCATGTGTAGAAGGAAGGCCAACATACCTGGAGCTAAGTATCCAAGTGTGCCTGCAACAATGGTGGTTACATGTGTTTTTCCATCTTCCAAGAGCTTTGCAAGACCTCAGTCTGATACATGTGCCTCCAACCTTTCATCAATGAGTATATTGCTAGACTTTATGTCACGATGGACAATTATAGGGTCACAGTCATGATGCAAGTAAGCTAGGCCTCGACCTGCTCCAAGTTTTATATTCAATCAGGCCATCTAGTTTAAATGTGGAGTAGGTGGTTTGCAGTCTGAACAAAATCAGAAACCTTATAAGCAGGCATACATCATGGTTGCAAACTATGGCATCAATAAAAATATTCATCTAATTTTCAAAGTACTAACCATGGATAAATTCATCTAAGCTTCCCATGAGTAAGAAATCATAGATAAGCATTTTAGCTTATGGAGATTTACAATAACCCTGCAAATTAACAATATTCTTGTGTTTAATGCTTCCCAAAATATCCAACTCCCTCTCAAATATCTGATTGGATGCTACACCACACTTCTCAATTTTATTCACTGCAAATAAGTTGTTATTGTCCATCACCAGCTTGTACATAGTTCCAAATCCCCTAGAACCAATGATGTTAGTGTCATCAAGCATCTCTATATTTTTTATAATATCCTCGAATGTGTATGGAAAATATCCATGCAATGTAACAAGCTACATTTTGAAAGTGACATTTTCATCTTACCACAATCTAGCGTTTGGAAAAATTCCAGAGAAGTAAACGGTTTGTGAATATCACTCCTTAAAGCTTTCCTAGAACATAAAAAATGATCAAAGAGAACAATTTTTTTGATATATATCATTTCAAATTTGTGAAGTGAATACCTGTTTGGTTCTTGGGCAGTTGCTCCATCTTTCTATATTCCTTTTCCTCTTTGACTCCTTTCTTAGAAAAAAATCAGACCCACAAGAACACAAGGAGCACAAAAAGAGCCACTCCCATTGTAACCATTGCTCCAATCATGAGTACATTCAATTACCATTCCAATGTCCTAACATGCTTTACTAAAATTCAGTGGGTTACATATTATCAATCTTAAAGTTTATTCATACACATAATGCTTTTACAACATTTCTTCCTTCCTTGCATTATGAAGATTTTATTAGATTAGTAGAAAGAATACAAAATTCAAATTACCTAAATGAAATAAATTCATATAATGAGTCTTAAAATCTATTTATAAACATACTTCTTTTACAACATTTTTTCCTTCCTTGCATTATGAAGATTTTATTGGATTAATAGAAAGAATGCATAATTCAAATCACCTAAATGAAATACATGCATAAAGTATCACTTAAGAATGGTATTTTGGATATTTTCCTTGTTCAACATCCATGACATTATCATCATCATTAGACTTGGGTACTAATGCAGGGAACTCAAGCATATTCTTACAAAGCTTTTCAACTTGTAGGTCACATAAATCCAAGTTAGCTGTAAATTTGCATATGCCAATGCCCAGAAGGTACCTTTTTATGCACAAAAGGAGCTAAAGATATTATTTTATCTAATGAAAGTTTATCATGTATGGCCTTTTTGGAACCAACCTTTTTGGGTGGTACTAGGGGAAGCTGAATTGCTATACATGTTCAGGTACTTCATCCTTATATAAAGAGACCAGAGCATCCAAGAGACCCCTTATCAAATCATTAGCCTTGGAAATTGTCTCCAGATACTTCATCTGCACTATCCTTATATTGTTTCCAGGTCCAGAGAGTCATCCATGAGCAACAAATTTGTGATTCTTCTGCAGGGACTTAATGAAGTGTGCTCATAAATTTCAGTTTTATGTCATGGAAGGCACCTCAAGAGAAGGAAGGCATGCTCTTATCACACAGTATCACTATTATTGAAATTGATATTATATTTTCATAGTTAGTCAAAGTTATTTATGTTTGCTTTAGATTGTTATTGCATAGTTGTCACAAAGGAAATTGTCAATATACTACCCTGAGGAAGGGCCAGAAGTGGTAGTTCCTAGAGAAGCCCCTTGGATTGTTTCCTCATTTATCAATAGTGTGCAGAATCTGTTTGCTAGATGTTAATCAATGACCATTATGTTTTCTAGTAGCTAGAACCATATGAGGATTTTGTTTTTTTTATACTCAAAATAATACTGATAGAAGAATTCAATAGTGGGAATGGATGTCCCAATCCTTAGCAATGCCCAAATGAATTGTTGGTGAAATTTTTTAACATTATTGAGTGGGATGATATTTGAGTTGGTGGTCAAGCTATCACTCCCTAGAAAATAGAAATGAAAAGTCATATACACTATATTGTGCAAGTATTTATTCTGGGAAATCTCTAGAAGCAGGTGGTTGGTCAAATAGAGAAACCTAAATTTTTTCATGCAATCACAATTGAGATTGGATACATACACGTGGACCAAGTACACTTCAAATCACAGGGAATTTTTGTGGGGTTCCACCTTATTAGTTTACCTTTTAGTCCTTGTTTCCCACTTCATATTTGTGTGTTCATGCATCCTAAATTAGGCCTTGCAAGGTCCACTTTACTACATTTTCTTAATTTTCTAATGCAGTTTGCAATCAAATTTTAGCCCCTTTTCTCAGCTTCTTGCCTTATTTTATGGCATTTCCTATAAAGTCACTTCTTCTAGGATGGTTCATGTCTCTATGCCTCTGTCATGTGCATCAAAATGTGGTTGTTAGCAACTTCTTTTGATTCATGTAGGAAGCAAAGATATTGGATTTTTGTGCACAAGAAGTGTCATGTTTGATTTCATAAAAAGCTTCCATTTTGGGGGATTCCTTAGTCATTTTAAGGACATACTTCTCTTACATTCCTACAGATATTCTTTGAACTCTATTATCTATTCTTACAAACTCTTGACTGTTGGCTTCTCTTAAATCTGATTTCTTACAAACTAATTAGCAAGCATTGTTGTTTCCCCTCGAGGTTTTCTTCATTGGAGAAAAAAAAGTGTATCAAGGCATAAAAAAATGTCAAAAGGACTCACTAAACACTTAACACTAAATCTCAAAGGGACTCACCTATAATAGTTGTTAAGATATAAGGACAATAATCAAAACATTGTAGTTTGCTAACATTATAAAACTTCCACCCTGTCCATGTACTTTTTTCCAACCATGAAAGGAATACAATGCAAATAGAGGAATGAATAATCTTATTTACATAAAAGGGAACCCATATTACTTGAATGTTTCAAGAAGCCTCAATGGTATCTTGGAGGTACATCCTTGAACAATATAACATCCTCTTGAATCCAAGACTTTCTCACTACAACATAAAGGAACTCACCTGAAATAGTTGCAGCTACACTACAAGGAATATCATCGAAAATCAGTTCCTTGCTACCACTACTAAAAAAAATCTCATCCACATACCTTCCTATAACCATGAACATGATATAAATGGACAATTGACTAGAACTAAAATAAAAGGGTACTTCATATTACTTGAATGTTTCAATAAGCCTCAATGGTATTTGGAAGTACTCTTATCCAAAGAGAGATGTTCCACTATTGGAATAGTTTCTTGTTGTAGCATCAAAGGAATCATGATTATCAAAATATATAATGAGCTTAACATGATTTCCACCTAACCTCGAATTGAAATCAAACTAGTTTTAGGCTAACAATAGTTTCTTGCACTAAACATCCAAACTATTGCTACCAACTATTGCAAGGTACCAACTATTTCATTCTTTCTTATGTGGTCAATTGTGGGGCTAAGTGTTCCATACATCTAAATGAAGGGTTTAGATCAACTACTTGTCACCAATGTTGGTAGGCATTCGGTGAGATCCATGCCACTAGTGTCCAATTCTAATCCCACTAAATTAGAGGCACTGGTCTACACTTCCATGTTTAATAAGGATGCCAACCACAAATATGTGCAAGCATTGTTGTTTCCCCACGATGTTTTCTTCATGGGATAAAAAAAAGTGTATCAACGCATAAAAAAAAAATCAAAGGGACTCACTAAACACTAAACACTTAACACTAAATCTCAAAGGGACTCACCTATAATAGTTGTTGAGCTACAAGGACAATAATCAAAACATTGTAGCTTGCTAACATTATAAAACTTCCACCATGTCCATGTACCTTTTGTCAACCATGAAAGGAATACAATGCATATAGAGGAATGAATACTCTAATTTACATAGAAGGGAATCCATATTACTTGAATTTTTCAAGAAGCCTCAATGCAATCTTGGAGGTACATCCTTGAAGAATATAACATCTTCTTGAATCCAAGAATTTCTCACTACAACATAAAGGAACTTACCTGAAACAGTTGCAACTGCACTACAAGGAATATCATTGAAAAGCAATTCCTTGCTACCACTACTAAAAAAAATTCTCATCCACTTACTTTCCTATAACCATGAACATGATGTAAATGAAAAATTGACTGGAACTAACATAAAAGGGTATTGCATATTACTTGAATGTTTCAATAAGCTTCAATGGTATTTTGGAAGTACTCTTATCCAAAGAGAGATGTTCCACCATTGGAACAGATTCTTGTTGTAGCATCAAAGGAATCATGATTATCAAAATCTATAATGAGCTTAAATTGATTTCCACCTAACATTCGAATTGAAATCAAACTAGTTTTAGGCTGAAAATAGATTCTTGCACTAAACATCCAAACTATTGCTACCAACTATTGCATTCTTGCTTATGTGGTCAATTGTGGGGCTAAGTGTTCCATACATCTAAACCAAGGGGTTAGATCAACTAATTGTCACCAATGTTGGTAGGAATTCAGTGAGTTCCATGCCACTAGATGTCCAGTTCTAATCCCCCTAAATTAGAGGCACTAGTCTACACCTTCATGTTTAATAAGGATGACATCCACAAAGATGTGCAAGCGTTGTTGTTTCCCCACGAGGTTTTCTTCATGGGAGAAAAAAAGTGTATCAAGGCAAAAAAAAATGTCAAAGGGACTCACTAAACACTAAACACTTAACACTAAATCTCAAAGGGACTCACCTATAATAGTTGTTGAGATACAAGGACAATAATCAAAACATTGTAGCTTGCTAACATTATAAAAATTCCACCCTATCCATTTTTGCCAACCATGAAAGGAATACAATGCAAATAGAGGAATGAATAATTTGATTTACATAGAAGGGAACCCATATTAATTGAATGTTTCAAGAAGCCTCAATGATATCTTGGAGGTAAATCCTTGAAGAATATAACATCCTCTTGAATCCAAGACTTTCTCACTACAACATAAAGGAACTCACCTAAAACAGTTGCAGCTGCACTACAAGGAATATCATCAAAAAGCAGTTCCTTGTTACCACTACTAAAAAAATTCTCATCCACATACTTTCCTATAACCACGAGCATGATGTAAATGGACAATTGACTGGAGAAAACATAAAAGGGTACTTCATATTACTTGAATGTTTCAATAAGCCTCAATGGTATTTTGGAAGTACTCTTATCCAAAGAGATATGTTCCACCATTGGAACATATTCTTGTTGTAGCATCAAAGGAATCATGATTATCAAAATCTATAATGAGCTTAAATTGATTTCAACCTAACCTCAAAATTGAAATCAAAGTTGTTCTTGGTTCTTTCATTCCCATCTTCTGACAGAAAATACCTTCTCTAGAATAGATAGAATGAATAAATGCCTCGTAGGGATTTAATCCAAAAACATAGGATGATTTAACAAGTCCACAAACTTCAGGCGAATCATCTTTCTTGTGTGGATCCAAAGGAGGAGAACCATTGAATGGAAGATGTGAAGAAAGATTTTTAAGCCAATCTCTAGGAAAATTTTTCCTCCCTTGAAATATTTGAAGCCCTAAGAAGCCAAGTTGTTGAACCACTTTCTTAGCAAATCTTTCATTTCCACTGTCAACCATTAGAAAAAAGGACCTTAAAGAAGAAATAGCCTTGGTAACATTTTCCTGCACTCCAAGTAGATGCTTCTCCACTTGGGAAATGATGGCATTATCATATCTTCCTCCCCTCACATGCTTCATAAGCCTAGAAATTTTAGTAACTTCATTTCCTAGCTCTTCTGTAAATATCTTTCTCTGAGAAACACAGTGAGCAAGAACCAAATCATCCAAACCTACACTAAAACCATCTAAGGATAAAAATTCAATCAAAAAACCTTCAACTGAATTCAAGCACTTCATTTTCACTCTTGGACCTTTGCACTTAACAATTGCATTAAAAATTTGAGTCAGAGAACTCAACAATTGTGTTTTATCACCATTGAATAATAATATTTCACTATTTCTTATGAGAAGCCCATTCTCCTCACAGTTCAATTTTGGAGGTAAAGCCATCTGAAGAAGTTGGCTAGTTGTCTAAAATGGCCCTCCATCTTGCACTTTAGTGACTGCTGGTTCAGGCAAGGTTCCAAAAGTCCACATTGATAGTTGATTAAGTGTGGTTTTATCCAGCATAGATTTGATGGATAGAAACTTGGCAGCCAACAATGTATCAACACTCAGTGCTATGTTTGCCTCTCCACAATGGGAACTAAACATTTTTTGATCCACACTTAGAAGCTGAGAAATCTCAACTTGAGATTCTAAAGATTGGGGATAAAAAACATGAATGCAATCCCCATCAAAATCTGCACCAAGTGGCCAACATATGAGAGGGTTAATAATCATTGTAGATCCCAGATGTACGTATGCTTTTAATGCCTACAATGAATGTTTGTGGACACTTGGAGGATAATTAATCAAAAAAAAATCCCCATCATGAAGTCCACGGTTAATCACTTCACCAATTTCAACTTTCTTCATTGCTTTTCCAAATGCATTTGAACAATAATTACCTCCTTTGTCAACATAGGTTCTACATTGTCCTTTGTCTACAATTTTCTGCAATTTTTCCCTATTGTAAACATTTACACACTCCACAAATGTTACTCTCCTGGCTATCTCTACACTTATACCAATTTCATTTATCCTTCTATATGCATCTCCAGTGACAACACATTGAGATGATAGATTACAACTCTTACTAATAAAAAAAACAACGCATTTTGTCCAACCACATATTTGAATCTAATTTTTAACTTTTTGCATTACTGGGATTTTCTATTCACACAGGTATTACCAGGCACCTATTATATCATGGGGAGTACTTGGAGTTGGTTTCAAGATTGTGGAAATTCATATTGACCATTAGAAAGTGGCAATATATGTTGTTGGGAATATGAGGCATATAACCATTACAAACCCAATGACACACCATGCTCTCCTTAAGATGTTTTGTAACTCTTAACAAATGATTTTTGGTAAAGCGATCAGTGCTCAAATAATCCCTACTAATAAAGACATGTTTCTACCATAATTGAGATTAGATGGAAGTCCCAGATACCTCAACAACCTAAGTAAAAATCCTGGTCACCTTGATAACCCATGGATGTAGCATATTTCAGTGGACTTGTTGCTACAATAAATTTCTGCTGAATATGGTAGATTGTGGGTACTGGGAATTTTATGGTAATTTGAAATTTTGTCACACATATAGTATCTTTTGTCAGCATAGATAAAATTTTCTGATCAATTTCTTATCTTCTATAACAGAATATCCAAGGTCAAACCCCATGGAAAACCTCCATTAAATGAAAAGAGAATAACTAAAGAGTTTAGATTGTTAATTGTATAAAAAAGATAGGCACCAAAAATTTAGTTTAGGAAATCTATCATGAAAACAGTGTGAAAAATATGTAGAGGTACCGAGAGAAAATATATGGGTTGGATAAGGACAGGATAAAATTTCCCTTTGGTCTTCTGGGATGAATTAATAGATTGCACATTTTATATACGTTGCTGCTAGACACTAGGAAGGTAGTTCAGAAAATATATTATGTCAAATGTGTAAAGTTACAAGTAGCAATGGATGTCAATTTTCTATTATGACATGGTCATAGATAAGGATATAGGTTAAGTTTCCCTTGGGTCTGTTGAATACGGTAGATTGTGGGCACTAGGAATTTTATGGTAATTTGAAATTCTATCAAATAGGCAGCATGTGTTGTCGACACAGAAGTTTTTTATCATAGTCATCTCCTCTTAGAGAAGATCCAATGTCAAAGACATGGAAATTCTCCTTTAAATGAAAAGAAACTAACTTGACAGTTTAAATAGATAGTAACCTATATAATACAGGTAGTGATTGGAAATGTGGTTTAGGAAATCTATAATGAAAACAATGTGACAAGTATGTAGAGATATCAAGCGCAAAGATATGGGCTTGATAAGGATGGAATAGAATTTCCCTTTCATCTTTTGGGATGAATATATATGGTGCAGCTGGGAAATGGGAACTAGTTCAGAAAATCCATTATGTCAAATACGTAAAGATACAAGTAGCATAGGATGTCCCTTTTCTATTATGAGATTGTCTTGGATAAGGATATAATAAAATCTTCCTTTGGTTTGCTGAATATGGTAGATTGTCGGCACTAGGAACATTATAATAATTTGAAATTCTATCACACAATCGAAGATCAAAATTTGTGTCTCAATTATTCCTCCTTTTGTGGGGCAGATAAATTTATGGCTTCTTGCTACAACCAATTGAGTATTTTACACAATTTTCTTTACTAGATATTCATTTTTTCACATGCATGTCTCACAAAACCCTTGTAACGCTAAAATTTCGAAAACCTTAATTAATCTAAAAATTGGAACAAAAATTCATGTTGGTGATAACTAGCCATAGTTTAGATTGCTTGGCGTTGACATGTTGTGGCTTTGTGATATTCTTCCTCTTGCCATTCTATTTAAGCTTAAGGGCCACCTGCAGTCCATCCTTGACTGTGGACTCGATCGCCTCAATAGCCCTGGAAGCTTTAGTCTTGTACTTCTCCATGTCTCTGGTGCCCTCATCAGAGCAGGGGTCACTCTTCTTCATAATATTTTCCTTCTTCTTCAGGTAATCCTCCACAATCTTCTCGAGTTTCCTCTCCTGTGCCTTGGCCTTCCACTCATCTAGCTTCTTTTGAGCATTCACGTGGCAGAGCCTCTGTCCACTCATGTCGTGGAAAGCATCAAAGTTGTTAGTCTTCTTCTAACCGGCCTTCCTGGAGGTGCCCCTCATAATAGAGTCGAAACCCCCATTTCCCATCTCAACCGAAGGAGCTAGACTTATGGGCATAGGCCATCATAGGCAGCGACCAGAAGGGCGTCATCGGCAATCTGGTGGCTGCCCAAGACAAGTCTTTTAAACTGAAGAGGGATTTTAATCATATTGAAGATATTGTCCTTTATATATGAGACCATGAGGTGGGTTGCAGACACCTTCAGGAATTTTGTTTTGCCATCCAAACCCTTGACCAAGATTTGATACATGAGGATAGATCATCTCAAGTTCAAACCTGCAATGTCGATTCTAATTATCTTTTGTTGTTGTTGTGGAAACAAATACAATGGAGACGGCCCTTCTAAAATAAGATCTATGTTTCCACCAAAAAAGACTCCTCATATCAATCATGTTTAATGTTAACTGAATTAATTTTTCATTTAAAAAAATATTAAGCTAGCAATTGCCCCTAAAGGTGCAAAGATACACCAAAGGAATAGAACATGCCTATGATTTTACTACAAAAATGTTGCAGCAAATGAAAGATAACAACCTAAAGGGTGGAGGATGGAGGGGAGGAAATGTGTTCAGGCTTGCAACAATCTCACACTTGTGCCAATTGCTCGAACCATCGTTCCTCACTAAATCATTTTTTTCCAATCATATCACTATGTAAAAATATCATATACATATTATATCCAAGCTATAACATGCATGGTAATGAGGAGAAATATTAGTCTCTAGATACCTAATTAGTCTATAGGGTCTTGGATAGACGGTGATTGGGAAGGCTGTTAAGGCACTCCTAGATGTTAAGTTACAAACTCCTTATTCATGGCTAAATTTATGAGGCAGTTAAATTAACATTCTTTACTTTTTCTTCTAGCTGAGAAAATTTTACTATTTTGATCATAGGAAACGGTAAACTGAATAAATATAAGTGCAAATAAAATCACCTCTTCATAAAGTCACTCCACAACTCCTTTAGCATCTTTTCTAATGACTTTAGTTGCATCTGCCAATAGGTGGATGAGGCTAATTTTACTTTAGCTCAACTTTAAACTTTCTAAGCTAGATGAAACTGACTATAGAAAGGGATCATGTGACAAAAATGCAGATCTAGAGAATAATTCCAATGTCACAAAGTACAAGATAATGTGTATTTTAGTGTTTTGGAGCTTGACTGTAAAGATTTTCACATGATAAGCATTTCAAAATTGGAGAAATAAAGCTTAGAGAGAAAATGAAATTACATCAATCAAAACTTCATTTCAAAAGGCTTAATGTCCAGGCAATTTCACTTCTTCACATTAGTTAGGTAACTAAAGAAAACACTTGTTCTTAAGCTGTTTTTCCACAGCTATATGTCATTTGAAGACAACAATGAAATCTTTATTTCAACTATCTCTAGCAGCATAAAATAGAAAACATCTTCACATTACCTGCGGGCCAATTGTCCAAAATCATCTTCAGCCTCATCTTCCTCATAAGGGGCACTGGAAGATGGTGTTTGAGAGCTGGAAATCACAAGTTGTTGTGGTAAAGGAGACCCTGAGGCTGTAGCGTCATGTTTTGCAAGTACGCTTTGTAATTCATCATTTAATAAAAGACCTTGTCGAAGAAGCTCGCCATCTGGTCATAATCAATAATATATTGTCAATAAATCAAATTAAAATTTCCCAGAAACAAACTTAAAGAACTCAAAAAACTTCATACAGTGTCTCAAGACCCATATGTTTTTAAGCCTGCCTCTTAATAGCATTTCCATGTACTATAGTGATTTTAATAACTAAATGAAAAATATATAATACTCATTTCATGGACTTGAATGTAAAGAGCAAAAAACAAAAAAATAAGGAATTCGGAATAAGATTAGCTTTTGCAAGAAGTTGAGATTGATATCAAACAAATATTTCAATGGGTGTGCCATAAAAAATAGTACTCATGACGTGAACATGGACCTAAATCAACTTTATGATACAAAGGCCATTTTCATTCCAAATTATAACTCTATATGGAGTTGACATTAATAACAGAAGCAAATAATATTATTAAAAAGTAATAACTAATGGTAGAATATGCTCATATAGTCTGAAAAAGTTCAATTCAATGTTGATGGTGCACAAAGATTAAAAGTAAATAAACTCAAATCTTAACTGATAATGCATTGTGTGATATAAATTTTGAATCAAGCCAACATATAATCGCTCCACCTCAACCGAGACCCACCAGTGCTCAAAAATAGAGATGTACTAACACCAATGCAGGTGCATCTGAGTGGAGTCCAGAACAGGTTGGACACAATCTGTTAAGTATTAGCTGCGATTGAAAATACCCTTTCAATTTCTTCAAAGAATCGATCAAATCCCGTCTTCCAATCTCTTTGGTGGGCAGCTTAAGGTTGTGGAGGGAATAACAACCGAGACACGATGGTTGTTGCTTGGCACAAATGATCAAGTCATTAGCCTCTCAAAGGGCATGGTGCATTCTTTCAAACATTTTTGGACAGGCCTTGGGAGCATTCTTTGTTGCTCTTGTAACTAAATTGAATTTCAATATAGCGGAAAAAAATCCCCATATGGGTGAAGTCGATATCGAGATCACCAGGCACATGATCGAAGCCTAATCCACTAAAAAAAATGTATGACTTACTGTGTAAGGTGAGCTTCTAAACACTGGATTTCCTTAGAGTCTGGAATAGATATCATTACATTTGGAATGAACAATACAGTAGGCTACGATATCTTGGTTTTCTCAACTAAATTTCAGATAGACTGATATGCACTTAAAGAAATTAAATAAAACTAGGAATAATAATTTTCTTAGAGTGACTCATGAGAAACTTTAAGAGAGTGTTGAAATTTACACAGCTTTGGTTTACTTCACATTTCTCCTAACTGACAACATTAATAAAATGTTATGCAATGTTGTTAATGTTATGTAATATAGATATTATCGTAGAGGAACTTATTTCCATAGACAGAAGAAAGGTGCATTCTACAACTTGAGTGAGTGTGGTGATACATCAACTCTTTGAAATTGTGGAATAATTCATTTAATTTTGATGGTACACTGGGCACTATTGAATATGCACACAAACCTAGACACATCTAAACCCATATTCAATAAGCACCATGTGAAGCTTGATGTTACATTTCTTAAGTTCGTAAAAACCAATGGATCTTGAGCTGATACAAACAAACAAATAACTAATATATCAAATTCTATAACTCAGGTATGAAACCTAAAGGTGCATATCAGATCCAGGATTAGATGGCTCTAGGCTAGATTAGTTCCCTGTCCTATTTCAGAATCCAGATTCCTAAAGTGGAACTATAACTCCTTCACAAAGTTTTATTTTTATTCATTTTTATTTTGAGCTAACTGAGCTCAGGGCTCAAACACAACTCATGGTTACTAGGCATCCACATTCTCACCATAGCTTGAGAGGTCCACATCTGCAGTTTAATAAGAGATCTTAAAAAAGGCGTGAAAGTATAGATCTCAAATTAATCAGGAGAAACAGAGGTGCAGTCCTTAAAACTCCAATTCAATTTTTCGGGGTTTAAATTGAACATAGGAGCTATTTAAAAAATTGGCCGACAATTTCTGATAAAACGAGCTCCATGTTTTGAAAGCTTGGCATGTGAGGGAATTCAAATCCATTTTAAGGAATTAAAAACCCAAAATTTTGGAAGAAAGCCAATAGAATGAAATAAATATTGTTAAATCCACAAGGACATTCAACTTTCAACGATTGCAGGGTGAAATTTAAATCCATATTAAGGATTAAAAAGCCCAAAATTAATAAAAATATTGGATGAAAACAACTGCCATGCAATCTAGATTCTCTATTGTTAAATTCATAAATGCATTCACCATTCAGGGATTCAAGTGTGATATTCAAATCCATAGTAAAGATTAAAAACCCCAAAATGGATAAACATAATGGAAGAAAACAAATGGCATGCAAGAAATGTTGTTAAATTCACAAGCATATTCACCCTTCAACATGAGAAAGTACAATAAAATAGCAGAATAAGGGAGGAACAAAAGCATGTCGTTAAAAAAATCCTGATTTGGATCCTTTTCATTAGATGCATTGAAGAAAAATACAACACACATGTACAGAGATGAATCATCCCCATCGATGAACATTGAATATAATATAGATATATTTATATATGTGTTTAAGCAGCCATGGACCTTTAGCTGCAATGCTAATGATAAATTAGCTTTATGTTTTACAAGCAGAAAAGTTGCCTCTTCTTTTGGAGGAAGCACAAGGGAGTCTGTGGTTCAGAGAGAAGAGATCATTTGTTATGAGGCTCAACATATTCTAAGATCTCAGTTGGAGTATTAGTAAGATTCAATTCCGGCGATCATCTAAGCTCTGAACACAGGAGCAGGTGTAGGGTTCGAACTGTCCCACTAAACCGACGCTTGAAATAAACCTTCCTGTAAACATAGTACATATTATCCGTGGATTTTAGCTTGAACATACTCCATCTAGCCCCTTCCATGACTCTTACAGGAACAAAGCCTGCCACTAAAAACATGGAATCGATGAGTATCCCTCACAATTATCTCCCTCCCAACAATCTTGTAAATGAACTTGATGTTATTGTGGAAATCATCACAAACACGGACATACTTTTTTATTCGGATGGTTGCTCCAGGAGGTGAGGTAATAAGCCCAAAAGCAAGGACCAACTTCTCACTATGGTGTTGGAAGATGTGCTCCTTCTAATCCTCCTCAACATCTCGTAGCACACAGTTAGTATCACGTGAATATCATGCATCCTTCATTTGCTGAGTTAATGTTTCCAACATTGCATAGATCCTTTCTGACTCTTGGTGCAATGAGTCACCAATAGAAAATGCATGGACTGTGTTCCTTACCTCAATCTAGCTGACTCCAGTCTCATTTTTCACTTCCCTATCTTTCATCAATTTCCGCACCCTTGCCACATCATCCCACCTATCAGCTGCAGCATAAATGTTCAAGAGAAGAATATGAGTTCTAGCACATTGTGGTTCCAACTTAAGAAGGTTTTCAACTTCTCTTTTTCCTAGTTCCATGTCACCATGGACTCTGCAAGCACCAAGCAATTCCCCCCAGACAGAAGCATTGGGCTTAATGGGCGTCTTGTTAATCAATTCTTCAACTTCCTTGATTCTCCCAGCACAGACAAGAAGGTCCACCATGCAGGCATAGTGCTCAGACGTGGGAATTATGTCATGATTACAAAACATAGAATAGAAATAATGACGACCTTCAACCACTAAGCCAACATGGCTACAAGCAAACAATACATAAACAAAGGTAATATTATTTGGATTTACTCCCACCTGTTGCATTTGTTAAAAAAATTGAAGGGATCTACTTCCATGCCCCATACTGTGCATATCCTGCAACCATGGCAGTCGATGAGACCACATCCTTTGTTGGCATCAAATAATGTGTTCCCTGGGCATCCTTCAGGCACCCACTCTTCGAATACATTTTGATAAGAGAATTCCCTGCACATTTCTGTGATTCAAATCCAGTTTTCACAATGTGGGCATGGATCTGCATTCCCTGTTCCAAGGATGAAAGACTGGCACATGCACTAAAAATGTTGGAGAACACAAACTCATCAGGTTTGATGCCATGAAAGGGTAGCTGGCAATAAAGTTTCAGAGCCTCCTTGAAACCATTACTCTGCACATACCCAGAAATTATGGTGGTCCAAGTCACCATATTTGGTTCAGGTATCCTATCAAACACTTGACGTGCATACTCTAGCTTTGCACATTTTACATACATATCGACAAGGGAGATTCCTACAAAGACGTTAGAATCAAAATTAATTTTTAAAATATGGCAATGAATCCTCCTACCCTTTTCCAAAACTGACATAGTAGTGCATGCCTTTATAGCGCTAGAGAATGCAAATTGATTCAATTCCACACATTCCACTCGCATTTGCCTAAAAAACTCAATGGCAGCCTCAAAAAGCCTATTTTGTGAATATCCTGCCAACATGGCGTTCCATGAGATGATGACCACTCTCAGTGCATCTCTCATGACTTCTTATCTAGGTACGAATACCAAATACGAGAAAAAAATAAATGCTTAGCTTACATTCCCGTCCTCCACTGCTAGAAATGTCAGCACTCAGGAATGGTAAAAATAATTCTGCAATTTACAGAGCCAGACCCTCTGTTATGTCCAGTGATGCAGAGAGATCAGTGAGGCGCTTATCACTTTGGATGTGTAAAGAATCTTCTTTCTCTTTGACGAATTGTTCCTTTAGCACAACCTCCAATTTTCAAAGAGTGATGGAACATATGTCACTTAGTGGGGAAAACAACAGAGAGACGGATGTTAAAAGGAGATGAAAAAGTAGACACGAAACCCACATTTCCAATCTCAACCGAAGGAGCTTGACTTATGGGCATAGGCCATCATAGGCAACAACCAGAAGGGCATCATCAGCGATTCGGTGGCTGCCAAAGGCAAACCTTTGAAACTGGGGAGGGATTTTAATTAGATTAAAGAGAGTGTCCTTTAGATGTAATACTGTGAGCTAGTGTGCAGACACCTCCAGGCATTTTGTTCTACAATCCAAATCCTTGACCAAGATTTGATACATGAGGATAGATCATCTCAAGTTCAAACCCTACAACGAAAATTCAGATTATCATTTTTTGTTGTTGTGGAAACGAATACAATGGAGATGGACCTTCGAAAATATGATCTATGTTTCCACCAAAAAAAATCCTCATAGCAATCGTGTTTAATGTTAACCGAATTAAATTTTCTTTTAAATAAATATTAAACTAACATTAAAAATTTGTAAAAGTAAATATAAATTATTTAATTTTTATGAATTAATTAATGTTCGTCAAATATTAGACTTTTAACATTCAATTTGAATTACTAGGGGATATTTGACTTCTATGGGGATCTTTGTCACCATTGGTATGATTTACATGATAATAATTTGCCTCGGAAATGTATTATTTTGATTTGGGCGTGGTTTAAATTCAATACCTTTAACTTTGATATCATTAGTTCGAATCACCATTTTTCGTTACTCCAAAACCTATAGTTGTCAGTAAACGAATGTAACACTAGAGTTAATGGATTCCTGAGAGGCGGTTAAGCACGTGTCGTGAAACACATGGGGAGTGTTGGACTATCCAATTCCCAAAAGAAGTGATAGAAGTTGTGTCCAAAGCTCAACCTAAAGAAATGAAAGAAAGATGCTAAGAAGGAAAATATCATGGCCATAGATTCTAGCAACTAAGTGGAAAGCAGCTTGGACATGGATGAGAAGATTGTTTGTACATCAATATAGAAGGGGGTGAATCTAAGTAGAATCAAACATGTTGAAGGTGTTGTATCTTGCCAACATACAGGGGGGCTCCCCGATATAAGGTCCCAATTAGACCTCACACCGTTTGGTGTAGGAGCCCCATCCGGAAATATGGCTTGGTTGCCATTTACTTCAAAAAATTCCTTGGTTGCAATAGGTAGCACAATAGAGAGGAACACACATGTACTTTTGAATAAGAAAGTAAGTATTCCTTGTGAAATGTTCAATTGTCATATGTATCAAGGTTATTTCACCGGAAGGGAACAAAAGTAAGCCTTTACGAGAGAAGTAATAGTACTAATCTTATAAAGACACACGAGAAAATGTATGAAAAAACCGTTAATCATCAAGTGAAATAGTTCACATAGATGCAATGATCACTAAATAAAGTAAAACACACATTCAATAAGATGAGCACCAAATCCACCGAAATAGTTCAATTTCTTTAGTACATATGAATACAAACATACACCTCAAATATCAAAAGAATAGTCATAAAACATTCACGATATACAAATGGAAATGTGTTGGCTCAATCAGCTTCAGTTATTAAGCAAAAGTTCCAAGATAAATTGATACAATGAACAACGTTAGCTCCAATAGTGGAGCATTGGGCCACTACTCGCTCTCCAAAAGAACTATCTTTCTCTCTAATGTCTTGTTGGAGAAGCCAAGGTTAAAAGTCCTCTCTTTGAGTAATGCGGATTCTTTTATAATAAGAGGAATGACCTTTCATATCGCCATGGATCTTGAACTTCCTCATGAATCTTAGACTTCTAATGTGACCTTTGGACTTCTACATGACTTTTGGACTTCTCCATGTGACTCTTTTGTCCATATGTGACTCTTGGACTTCCACATGTTTACATTTACAATATTTCCAGACTACATCATTATTTCCACATTATCATGTGGTGACAACATGACAAGTCACTAATATTGATGACTTGGACTCATGGTAACTTGTACATAGAGTTCTTCGATAATCTATGACACTACCAATATGTCTTCAATACTTGTAACATATCTTTCATTGTAGTTTCCATCTACCCTCCAAAGGGTCTTGAGATATCTTGGAGTCTTCACGAATCACTTTGGTCATCGGAATCCACTGTTCTTTCAATTATCGCAACATGGTATCTTTGGTCCTTATGTCCTCAAAAAAAACTTCCTTGCGCAAACACTCTTGTTGAGTCTCCTCACAGATCCTTTCCATGCTTCATTGAAAGCGTGTAGATATAGATAAATCATGGAAAGAAAACATTTAGCTAAAAATATCCTATTTTTCATGTTTGATGTAAATTTTTTATTTGTTGATCAACAGTGAGCCAAATGAAGAGGGAGAGAATTTTAGGGTGTAGGGAGCACTGGAAAGAGACAAGGAGGGGCTTCACTAATGATGGCGGGGGTGCAGGCGTTAGGGACAATCTCCCTAATCTGCCAGCAAGTTCTTCAATGTCTTGATCAACTTCCCTTTCCTCAGGCGTATCAGTCATTAAACTGATATTTCATTTCTTCCTCTAAAAACCCACTTTTATGTTTTATTAACAAACAGTGGCTTTATTCGGGAATTCTTAAAAGAATTACCCAAGTGCTATTGGCTTAAAACAGTGGTTGTAATTGTATCGGAAGTAATTCTAAAAGAATTACGCCAACACACTATCGGAGGCCTTATAAGAAGGGTTATACCCCAACACTATCGGTGGCGGCTTTGCAAATGGAGGACTTACACATATAATATATCCCGCCTTATATTCTCCCTTTCCTCTTTGGCCTGATGCGATACCGCATCGGCGATGGTTAGCGGCAGGGCTTTATAATGGACATAGGCTCCGATATTATGGACTCGACGGCTATATATATCCTCCCTCTATGCTGATTTCGGGTCCGGTATATATATCGGCAATTGCCCAAATAGTGATCCTCGTTCCTCCGAACTAACGGACCCAATGACCCCTTTCCGAGCCGCCCTATAAAGATTTCGGGTCCGGATCTTTTCGGCGGTCTCGTTAGTCACTCCCCCGAAGTGTTACAAGTCCTCCGCGGACCCGATCCACTTATATACACTACCTTTATAATTTCGGCGGGTCCGCTTTTCGGCGGTCGCCACAATTAACAATTCTCCCACCTCCGAAATGATGGACCGGACGATAAATATATCGTAATTTATATGACTTCGGCTCCGGATATGGAAAGCTCAGTCGGAGGTTTTGCGGACCCGACGCGTTATAGAAAATGCTGAATAATATTTCGGCTCCGAATATCGGAGCTTGCAAACTTAACTGTGCCAAGGGTTCCTTTCGGACCCGAAAGGTTTATATGTTGCCTTTATAATAGATCGGCTCCGAGATTTCGGAGCACACAATTATAATATCCAAAGGCCCTTTCCGACGCCAATATGGGTTCGGACCCGATAAGGGTAAGAACCAATCATTATAAGATCTCACGTCCGCCCCTGTTCCGCTTAAAGGGAAAATATCATAACTTCTCTGTATAAACAGAGTTATACACAGAACTTTAATAAAATGACTTTGAGAGCCTACGGAAGCAGCAGTGTAAAGGAGATAATCACCAAGGCTTTAGTCAAGCACTATGCGGGAAAACAAGTCAATTTCACCAACTTCTTATGTACAGTAAATAACCATCAGAGACGCATACACATTAATGGAACCATTAACAATCATAGAGCAGGCACTTCATACGTCCGAATATCATTAGAACTATGCATATATTAATCTGAATGCATTAATTTACATTGAAAGACTTCAGTTTCTCATACCTCACATATACACAGGCACGTAGGCCAAACATTCAATGCCTCCCTCTCTTACAGGCCGATTATCAATTCTAATGCCTCTCCCCTCTGTCTACTCTATCTCTCTCTCTCTCTCTCTCTCTGATGAGAGCTTCGCTACCTCTTTATTTATAATAATGGATAGCCTTCTCGGTCCTTATCCGATACAAAGAAAAGCATGCTTTACAGAATGATTTAAAGCTTGAAAAGCTTTACTACAGCTTATCCCTCTGGGCATAAATAGCATGTTTTATTCCCTACTTTATCCTATTTTTAACTAAAAAAAACATGTAAATTGCAGGCTAAAGGACCCCACTCCCTTGCCTGTAGATTTTTTTGGATTTTTTTGGAATAATTTGGAGGATTTTTCCCCTCTGAGTCATATGCTCCCGCATCAGACTCCCAAGGTAGAAAAATTTCATGATCTCCTGATCATGTGTTCAGATCTATGTTTGCCTGGATCCCATATCTTGTGCTGCAATTTTTCACTTGTCGCTGCTTCTGTTTGTTGTTCTTCTCCAGGTCTCCACACTTTATGCTGCATCTCCGCACTAACTAGGCTTTCATAATCTTCTGCTATCTTTCTTTTGCTGCTTCTCCTTTGTTTTACTGTTGTTGGCCTCTTCTGGGATACTGCCATCATCAGTTTTCTGATGCTTTCAATCTCTTGGTCCAATAAATCTCCCCGCTGTTGATTTCTTGCTTCTATGCTGGTCTCTGTTCTGACTGCCACCCGATCATCCACACCCTCTTGTCTTCTGGAACAGAGAACTTCTTTTCCCTTCATTTGACTGCTCAACTCAGTCAAATGTTCCTCAGCACCGGCGACAATACCTGCATTCACAGAACAATTTTTAGAATAAAAACCATAAGGCTTCAGTGCCTCTTCTGCTGCTGTCAATGTTGTCTCAACTATCACCATAACTGCTCTAGCTGTCACTATGGATGTTGCTGCCATTGATGTTGCTATCACTGCTGCCATAGATGTTGTTGCCGCTGCTGCCATAGATGTTGCTGCCGCTGCTGCCATAGATGTTGCTGCCGCTGCTGCCATAGATGTTGCTTCCTCCCAAACTTCCTGCCCCTCTGCAACATTCTTTGGCTCACCATCTTCGTCTTCCCCTTCGACAATCTTCAGTAATTGTCCACCATCATCTTGATTGATTTTCTCAATCAAATCAAGTTCTTCAAACATTGTAGCCTCGTCTTTTAACATTGTAGCAGCTCCAAAATTCTGCATACTAGTCTTCTCTTGGCTATTTAGGTAAGCCAACTCTTTATTGTCACCCATAGAAACAAGTTTCTGCATATGAGACATGACTGTCTTATCTTCTTTTTGCAACAGTTCTTCTTCTCTCGAGACAATTCCAAGTGATGGACTGTCTTCTACATCACCTGCACTCACAAAACACTTGTTAAAATTAAAAACACAAGGCTGCTGTGCCTTATCTTCTTTTGGCGATAATTCAATTTGCTGCTCTGTTTTCTCCTTCTCCTCTGTCAGCATATCAGCATGCTGATTCGAATTCTTAGCAAAATTCATGAGACTGTCCATTAGTCTTTCTTCTACACCATCTGTTATAATGATGCCTTCCTGCTCTTGTCCACTGTACTGAACTCTTTCATTTGCAATCTCCCTGTCATACCTTGGATTCTCCAACAAGTATTCCAACAATGCAATTTCTCTATGGCATTGTTGCAGCATTTCATCATGACTTATAGTCCCTGCATTCACACACAAACTGTCAGTTTGAAAATCACAGAGTTCAACAGTCTCAACTGTTGCTTCACTTATCTGTGCTACAAACTGATCTACTTCTCCTACACCCATAGGAACTTCCTCTTGTGCTATAGCAGCTTCACAAGATTGCACATCCTCCTCAGCCCCTGTAACCACATCAAAAGTATCAGCTACATTATCCAGCTGGTCTGGATTTATCCAATAACTCAAGAAATCATCAATGATCTCCTCTTCACGACTCAACGGTATACTTATCATCTGCTCAAGGTATTCCTTTTTTCCAAGTAACAGGGTTTTTGAATTAGTCTTCTGTTTCAGCTCATCTTCTTCTTGCAGAGGCAACAATGTATGATTGATACCATCCTTTCCAAACTTGTAGGTGTTTCTTTTCCCATCATGCATGGCTCCTTTGTCATATTGCCAAGGTCTTCCAAGCAATATGTGACACACATCCATAGGCATCACATCACAAACAATTTTATCTTTGTACTTGCCCACTTGAAATTCCACTTCACACTGTTCACTTACCAATAGTTGATGTCCCTTTTGTAACCATGACACCTTATAAGGTGTTGGATGCTTCATTGTCTTCAGCTTCAATTTCTCCACTACTTCTGTAGAGACCAAATTATCAGTGCTGCCACTATCAATGATCATCTGGCAACATTTCCCTTGGACTTTGCACACTGTCCTGAATAAAGTTTTCCTTTGTGGCGGTTCAGTCATCTCCTTTGCTGGCTTAAGTAAGACTTTATTAACCACCAGAGATTCTCCTCTTTCTGGTAAATTTTCTTCTTCTGTTACCGCTGCCACTGGCATCTCTCCCTCAGCTGGAGCAACAATTGCATTCCTCTGCTTTATGTCTGCATTCTCTAGACACTCAAAAGCCCTATGTCCCAGCTTGTTACATCTGTAACATCTTATTTCTCTGCCTCCTCTTCCTCTGCCTCCTCTTCCTCTGGAAAAACTCCCTCTGCCTCTTGCATCACCTCCTGTGGGTGCATGTTGGGTTGAGCTACTGCTAGCTCCTTCTTTAGGTGTTGTAGATCCTCCTCTACCACCTTGACTTCCTTTACCTCTAAAAGTCTCTCTCCCTCTGGCAGACTGCTTCCTTATGAGTTTTTCCTCAGCTTTCAGCGCTATCTGATAAGCTTCCTCTACTGTTTTAGGAGACAGCAGACTTATCTCATCCTGAATGTCCATCCTAAGGCCATTCAGATATCTAGCCACCTTCTCATCTCTGTCTTGGGCTTCTCCAGCTCTTATGCTCACTTTATAAAACTCTTATGTATACTCTTTTACTGTTAAAGCTCTCTGTCTAAGATTTTGCATTTGTCTAAACAACATTTGCTGATAATTACTTGGCAAGAACTTACCTCTTAACTTTGCTACCATTCGGCTCCAATTCTTGATTGGCTGCTTACCAAGTCTCTTCCTTTCTGCCTGTACACCATCCCACCAGAGTGCTGCGTGGCCTTTTAACTTGGTGACAACAAACTTTACTTTCTTCTCATCTTTTGTTTCTTCGTAATCGAAGAATTTCTCCATGCTGTTAATCCAGTCAATCAATTCTTCTGGATTCAGTCCTCCTTGATATACCGGTACTAATTGATTCCATGGCCTGGCTGTGGATTTCAACACTGACTGAAAGAACCTCATCTCAGGAGTAACCTGTACAGCTTCCTCCTCTTCTGTAGCTTCAATTTCGGGCTCACTGACATCTCCATCATCTATAATTCTATCTGAAGTTAATGCATCCACTCTAGCTCGCAGCTCTTCTACGGTTGCCATTAGTTCAGCATTTGCAGCAGGTCGTCCTCTTCCACCACGTCCTCGTCCTCTTCCAACTCGGAAAGCCATCCTCCTTCCACTCCTGAGATTCAATTCAATGTCAGTTGATGGCTCTGATACCACTAATGATGGCGGGGGTGCAGGCGTTAGGGACAATCTCCCTAATCTGCCAGCAAGTTCTTCAATGTCTTGATCAACTTCCCTTTCCTCAGGCGTATCAGTCATTAAACTGATATTTCATTTCTTCCTCTAAAAACCCACTTTTATGCTTTATTAACAAACAGTGGCTTTATTCAGGAATTCTTAAAAGAATTACCCAAGTGCTATTGGCTTAAAACAGTGGCTGTAATTGTATCGGCAGTAATTCTAAAAGAATTACGCCAACACACTATCGGAGGCCTTATAAGAAGGGTTATACCCCAACACTATCGGCGGCGGCTTTGCAAATGGAGGACTTACACATATAATATATCCCGCCTTATATTCTCCCTTTCCTCTTTGGCCTGATGCGATACCGCATCGGCGATGGTTAGCGGCGGGGCTTTATAATGGACATAGGCTCCGATATTATGGACCCGACGGCTATATATATCCTCCCTCTATGCTGATTTCGGGTCCGATATATATATCGGCAATTGCCCAAATAGTGATCCTCGTTCCTCCGAACTAACGGACCTGATGACCCCTTTCCGAGCCGCCCTATAAAGATTTCGGGTCCGGATCTTTTCGGCGGTCTCGTTAGTCACTCCCCCGAAGTGTTACAAGTCCTCCGCGGACCCGATCCACTTATATACACTGCCTTTATAATTTCGGCGGGTCCGCTTTTCGGCGGTCGCCACAATTAACAATTCTCCCACCTCCGAAATGACGGACCCGACGATAAATATATCGTAATTTATATGACTTCGGCTCCGGATATGGAAAGCTCAGTCGGAGGTTTTGCGGACCCGACGCCTTATAGAAAGTGCTGAATAATATTTCGGCTCCGAATATCGGAGCTTGCAAACTTAACTGTGCCGAGGGTTCCTTTCGGACCCGAAAGGGTTTATATGCTGCCTTTATAATAGATCGGCTCCGGGATTTCGGAGCACACAATTATAATATCCAAAGGCCCTTTCCGACGCCGATATGGGTTCGGACCCGATAAGGGTAAGAACCAATCACTATAAGATCTCACGTCCGCCCCTGTTCCGCTTAAAGGGAAAATATCATAACTTCTCTGTATAAACAGAGTTATACACAGAACTTTAATAAAATGACTTTGAGAGCCTACGGAAGCAGCAGTGTAAAGGAGATAATCACCAAGGCTTTAGTCAAGCACTATGCGGGAAAACAAGTCAATTTCACCAACTTCTTATGTACAGTAAATAACCATCAGAGACGCATACACATTAACGGAACCATTAACAATCATAGAGCAGGCACTTCATACGTCCGAATATCATTAGAACTATGCATATATTAATCTGAATGCATTAATTTACATTGAAAGACTTCGGTTTCTCATACCTCACATATACACAGGCACGCAGGCCAAACATTCAATGCCTCCCTCTCTTACAGGCCGATTATCAATTCTAATGCCTCTCCCCTCTGTCTACTCTATCTCTCTCTCTCTCTCTCTCTCTCTGATGAGAGCTTCGCTGCCTGTTTATTTATAATAATGGATAGCCTTCTCGGTCCTTATCCGATACAAAGAAAAGCATGCTTTACAGAATGATTTAAAGCTTGAAAAGCTTTACTACAGCTTATCCCTATAGGCATAAATAGCATGTTTTATTCCCTACTTTATCCTATTTTTAACTAAAAAAACATGTAAATTGCAGGCTAAAGGACCCCACTCCCTTGCCTGTAGATTTTTTTGGAATAATTTGGAGGATTTTTCCCCTCTGAGTCATATGCTCCCGCATCAACTAATCATTGTGAATGCATTGTGTTCTCATCTGGAGGAGGAAGAGCCTTGTTGGAGGGCATGGGTCTTAACAACAGGCAACAAGGGGCATGATTGTTTGTTGAGGATTTGTTTTTCACTTCGAAGCATAAGCATTGTGGTTGTCACAATCTTCAATTATTTTTCCACAAGGTTCTTTGAGCCATACATACATTCACACATAAGGTATTATTTATGTACACTAACGAAAACAAAAGAAACCAAAGAAGACGAGATAAAATAAACAACACAAAAACAAAGAAAAAATTTGTACACAAGGAAAGTAGCCCAAGGTTTCTATTGGAAGTAGTGCTTTAGATGTTGGCCATTGACAGGAAGAGATTCAATCCTCCCATCTAGAGATTTCAACTTGTAAGAGTGGTGGCCAAATTCTTCTATGATGGTGTATGGTCCAATCCACAAGGGTTGAAACTTGGTGTGCTTTCCTTTCTCTTTGTGGGCTTTGTCCCATTTCAATACTAGCTCACCCACACTAAAAAATTTATTCCCTACGGAATTCTTATCGAAACAATGCTTGATTCGGTTTTGATGGATGGAAAATTTCTCTTTCACTTTTAGCCTTTCTTCATCAATCTTAAGAAGAGTGTTTATCTGATCTGAAATGGATCATAAATAAAACTGAAGTAGAATTGAATGTTTGCCAACAGTGAGCTGATTGTTAACTCGATCGCTTAATGTGGAAGACTGAAGGAAATAAATTGATTGACGACTTAATCAAGAACTTAAGAAGCATCATTAAACATTAAATTGCATCAAAGAACAGAGATAGAAGACATAAAACATTGATTACAGAGTTCGTCCCTGATGGACTACATCTCCGGATTCGCTTTCAATATGGGCATCCATTTTATTAAGGATTGATCCAAGGAAGTATTTACAGAGAAAAACACCAGACTAAATGTGCTTGCAGGAACCTCTAGCCTCTGTCAACAGAAATATATCTCTCCTAGCTTTCTAATGTCTATCTCTATTCCCAATTCCGCCTCCAGACAGCTAAGAAACACTAAAAACAAAATTGCCTCTCTCTCGTAGAATCTGAGTACAAAGTCTACAAGAAACCTTCCATTACATCCAATGCCTCATCATAAGCAAAAAGGTTACATTTATAATGTTTTCAAGTTGAACTCTGTGGTCTATTCATGGCATATTGTTTCAATCATAAATTGATTAGGTCTCAGCCTTGTGACATAGTGACACCTTAGGGATAAGGTGCATGGTGGTTGTATTACAACTATGCATAAACCATTACAAACCCAAAATAGACCATATTATAAAAATTACCCCTGTCAGTCAACTGACAGCGTGGAGAACTGAACTGCCAGGATGTGACCAGTGAGAGGTCAACTTAGTGGCTGACACTTGGTGGTTTGTTGCCGGCGGTTCTGGTGATGGTTGGCGGTCTCTATGCATCCATGTGACAACTTCCACTGGCAACTTATCCCGGTGGTTCCGGTCTTCAAACTGCAGCAGTGATCGTTAACTGCATGTTCACATGAGCCTTCGTCCGACGGTCTTCTCCGCTATGGTTAGCACCCAAACTGTGCAGTGAATGCTATAGCCCATTCACATTTCCAACTACGTGACGGTTCCGTTGCAGTTCCCACGCGGTTAACTGTGTTTAACATTTGTTTGTTTTATTATAAAGTCCAAGAGTGGGTTTTTGCAATGGGTTATTTCATTTACATATGCCCTAGGTCTTAGGTTAGGATTTAGGTCTTTAGCATAGGTTTAGATCTTAGCATATACTTTTTCCACCTTAGCTTAGGTTTTTGTATTACTTAGTGCTAGGTCTTTACCACCATAGTTTAACCATTACAAACAACTTTGTCTCATCATGACATAAAATTTTGACCACATTTCCACCATGAAGACTTTCATCAAACAAACTGACGGAACTGAAGAGCTGAAGATGAACTGGACTTCCCTGTCGAACTGGAATAATGTAAGATCCTCCTAGATCAATCCTCTCCACTTGAAAGATTTTGGACCACAAAAGTTTGATTTAAGCAAATATCAAGTGAGGGTATAACTCCCTCACTCTTCCAATCTCCATCCACCTCGCCTTGCTCGAATTCATGCCCTTGAGTCCCACTCGAAGATATTCAACATATCCACGCCTTGAAGATCAAACCTTCTTGTCCAAGATGGTATCTTCCTGCAACTCATTCATATATTCAGGTGCCAAATCATCAACAGTAGGAATCTGTGTATCTTCCTCTGGATCCATGATCATCAGAGGTTCATACAACTTCAGATTTTCCACATTTACAACTGAATAAATATGCATGTAAGGGGGTAAAGCTAACTGAGATGCATTATTTCCAATCTTTTCCACAATATTCAAAGGACCATACCTGATGGGTTTCAATTTCTTACATTCACCTTTCAACTTGTCTTTACTGATATACAACCATACCTGATCACCGACCTGAAAATGATGATCGACTCGATGCTTGTCATGGTGCATTTTGTACTTGGCCTGACTCTTCTCTAACTGATCCTGCACTGCTTCATGTATCTGTTGTATCCGTTGAATGAACTTAACTGCTTTGTTTGCACCATCATGTCCACCCACTTTATCTTCTTCACCAAACATGAAATCCAGTGGTGACTTTGGTAAATACCCAAAACATGTTTCAAATGACGATTGATTAGTCAAAGAATCTAAGGCTCAAGTGTAAGCAAGTTGCACATAAGATAAAGATTCATCCCACAACTTAGGATGTTTGTTATGGTAACCTCGGAGAATATGTATCATTGTCTTGTTCACCACTTTTGTTTGTCCGTCGGTCCGTGGATGAAAATCTATGCTCTTCTTCATCTTTGTGTCCATGAGTCCCCACAAAGTGGACCAAAAATCTCCTTCAAAACGAGTGTCTCGATCACAAATAATGGAAGTAGGTAACCCAAAATAAACCCATACCTGCTCAAAGAACATCTGTGAAGTTTGTTCAACTATCACTTGCTTTTTTCATGGAACAAGAATGCACATCTTGCTTAATCTACCAACCATAACATACATGTAATCATGCCCTCTCCTGGACATAGTAAGTCCTCCAACAAAGTCCATGGAAATGTTGTCCCATGGTCACAAAGGAACTAGAAGCAGCATGTACAAACCAATCTTTCGATTGCTTAGCTTGTTGGTCGAACACATCACACATCCTTTAATGTACTTAACAATTGTTTCATACATGTGAGGCTAGTAACAATACCTTGAAATTTGTGTCAATGTCTTGCTTACTCCAAAATGTCCTGAAATGCGAGAAGAATGTGCTTCCCGAATAACATGTGCCCTTTCTGTCTGTGGTATGCACAACTTACCCAGATGATATAACAACCTGTCATGAACATGAAAATTGACTTCTTCCACCTAAGTACCATGAGTTAGTGATTCATAAATATCTTTGAAATCAACATCTGTACTATATTGTTCTATATAACTTTCATGTTTTAAAGAACTATTCTGCAGCACTACTGAAGCATTCAAAGATGGTCTAGACAACATATCAACTACTTTGTTTGTTACACCTTTCTTGTACTTAATTACTAAGTGAAATTGCTGAAGAAATCCCATCCATCTGTAATGACGAGATAGTTGCAACTTAGTCTGAGACTGAAGGTACTGAGGCGGATGATGATCTGTGTGAATCACTGTTTCCTTACCCATTAAATAGTGTTTCCATTTCTTTACACTTTCAACTAAAGAAAACAGTTCTTTATCATATGTAGGATAATTTACAACTACCTTAGAAAAAATTTCAGAATGAAAAAAATAGGTTTCCCTTTTTGAAGTAAAACTGCACCCATTGCATAACCACTAGAATTGGTTTCAATTTCGAATGGTTGTTGAAGATCAGGGAAAGCTAAGATTGGTGTTGTGATAATTTTCTGCTTAAGTGTATCAAAAGCTTTTTGTTGTTTTCCTGCCCACTGAAAGGAAACTTTAGAACCTCTTAAAGCATGTAATGATGATGAATCAAAGAAAACTAAGCAATAAATTTTCTCCAATATTGAACTGCACCTAGAAAACTCCTAACTTCAATCACATTCTGTGGTCTTGGCCACTTAACAATCACATCGATTTTAGCTGGATATATTTTCAAACTTCCACCTCCAACTATGTAACCAAGATAATTCAATGAAGTTTTCCCAAACTCACATTTGGAAAGTTTAAGGTACAATTTTTCCCTGTGCAACACTTTGAAAACCTGTTTAACATGCCTAACATGGTCTTCCATGTTGGAACTGAAAATCAGGATATCATCTAAGTAGATTATGACAAATTTATCAATGTATTGGCGGAATACATCATTCATAACTCGCATGAAGGTTGATGGAGCATTACACAAACCAAAAGGAAATACTAACCATTCAAATAGTCCTTGCCTAGTTTTGAATGCGATTTTCCAGATGTCATTTTCTGCAATGCGAATTTGATGATACCCACTACGTAAATCCAACTTAGTGAAATAAACATAATTTTTCAGTTGATCAAGTAAATCATCTATCCTAGGAAGAGGATACCTGTTTTTGATTGTGATTTTTTTCAAGGCACTAAAGTCGACACACATTATCCATGTCTCGTCTTTCTTAGGAACCAAAATTATGGGTGAACCACATGGAGATGAATTGGATTGAATGAAACCTTTTTCAATCAAATCTTGGATTTGTTTCTTTATTTCTTAATTTTCTATAATTGACATGCGATACATTCCGACATTAGGAAGAGGGGCATCAGACATCAATTGTATCTCATGTTGTATTTCCCGTTTAAGAGGAATATGTTTTGGTTCTTTAAATAGAATTTGAAAAGACTCTACCACTTTAACCAAACTATCTTTAAACTGAGATTCACAACCTGAAAAAGCATCATGTTGATCCTTATGTTGTTGTTTTACAACCAAGAGTACATATATCTTACTTGAACTTATTAATCGATTCATCTAATTAGCAGTGACTTAATCCAAGTGTGTTTTGAGTTTATGTGCCTTGACAATGTATTCAATTCCATATTTTTTAAGATGATATTTATGCTCTTTCCTATGAAGCACAACATCACAATCATAAAGATAAGGACTCCCTAGCACTACTCCACATATGTCTACTAGAATCACACCTAAATCCACTTCATCAATGTACTTAGCCATGATGGCAAATTTTAAACGACATTGCTTTATGACATTAATCTGAGTCTATTTATTTAGCCAACCTAATGGGTATGGTCTTCGATGATTCTGTGTCTCCAAACCCAATTTCTTAACTAAATCTTCAGATATTAAATTTGCCTGTGATCCACTGTCAAACAATGTATCTATTTTTGTATCCTTAGAGGTTATCCTTATATGAAATAATTTGACTCTTTTATCCTCATTCAAATGATTTATGTTTGAAGAAGTTGCAGAAGTACTAGACCTTGAACTAGTGTCAGAAGTTTTACCTTTCGAAACCATCGTGGTTATTTTCCTTTCATCACCTTAGTCGGAGCCCAAATCTTGTTGGATTTCTGCATGAGCCTTCTTTTCACCTTTCTTTTTCTGGAGCTTCTTTGGTCTGAGTTCTGGGTGAAGTTTCCAACATTTGGCTTCATCGTGTCCGATCCTATGGAAATGAGTATAGGTAGGTCTTTCACTTTCCTTCTAAGTTGTGGTTGATCTCTTTCCCTTCAAATTGCTCTTCCTCTTGTTGTCTTTGGAATCCTTGATTTCCAACTGTCTGGATGCTTTTGGTGAAAACTTGAATGGTCTGCCACCTGATTCAATATGTATGGCTTGAACACACACTTCATCAAAGTCATCAGGATTAAACATCAATAATGTATGTTGTAAATATGAATGTAAACTGCCAATGTACTTTAATAAAGTTTCACGTGTATCTAATGGAATACCAAATGCCAAAGATTTCTTCCTAAACTCCTGAACATTCTGCCCTTTACCTTGCCTCAAATTCTGCCAATCAATAACAGCTTGTTGCATGTATCCCAAAGGATATAATTGTTTTCTGAGAGCTTTTAAAAACTTAGACCATGAAGAGATGACTTTACCTTTCCGCTTTACATCTATTTGAGTTTTACTTTCCCACCAGATTAAAGTTGTTCGCCCCATTCTAAGTGTAGCTAACTGAATTTTCGTTTTTTCATCAAAAATGTTCTAAATTGTACAATACACTTATAATTTTTTAATCGAGTTATCTAGCTTTTCAGGATTCATTTCACCATCATAAATAGGTAGTTCAAATTTAAAATCAAGTTTCAAAAGAGATGATTTCTCAGGCTTCTTTTCTGTGTCAGAATCAAAACTGGAAAAGGAAGAAGAAGATGATGATGGAGATGATGGAGGAGAAGGAGGTTTATTAGCCTTGCCTTTTCCCTTTTCCTTCTTCGATGTATTTGAAGAAGAAGTTGCATCTCTCACCTTCTTATCTTCATAGAGTTCTCCCAACATCTGCTGCATGTTCAAAAACATTTTTTGAAACTATTCTTGATCCATGACCTTCCCTTCAGGAGTGTCACCTACATCGAATCCTGTCATTTTCGATCGATGAGCGACTTTTCTCTTTCCAATTTCTAGATTGAACTCCTCAAGTGTTCCTTCTCCCCGTCACGACTTGGACGTAGTTAACATTCACTGGCAAAAATTCTACAAAACGCAACCTTCCCTGATACCAAATTATATAATATGAAATGGAACATAAATAAAAATAAAGTAGAATTAAATATTTGCCAACAGTAAATTGATTGTTAACTCGATCGCTTAATGTGGAAAACTGAAGGAAAGAAATTAATTTATGACTTAATCAAGAACTTAAGAAGCATCATTAAAAATTAAATTGCTGCAAAGAACAAAGATAGAAGTGTTACAGATCCATTTGGGCACATCACTCCCATCATTCAGATCAGTACTTTTACGGCTCATCAAACCCTAATTCAGTTGCAACATGCCCTAGACAAGTCAACACTTTGAATGCCTCCTTCCCTGAGAGTTTCTTGGCCTAAAGTCCTCCATAAATGCCTTCTTGAGGGACCAGTGCAACCTTGGTCAGGGGTAAGTGTGCTTCAGTGCAGGTAGGCCCATGTCAGGTTGCTTTCCAGAGCATTTAGGCCCACTTTGACCTATGCTGGGTGAGGTTGAGCGAAATCCACATAGGGTTCTGGGAATATTATTATCTTCTGGAACTTTCTAGAAGATTCCCACACTTATCATCTCCTATGAGCTCAAAATTGGATAGGGAAAGAGTTAAGTAACCTCCTATCCTCTCATCCCTTCCTCCATGGAAACTAACTCTAAGTTTGGAAGGCCATTCAATACCCTCATTTATGACCAAACCTCCTCCATTTTCCTATAAGTTGAGCACTCGTCTAAGTGATTAGGGGCTAGACTTTGAGAATTTGTAAGGAGATATTGTTGGTGTGAGGTTTGAGATTGTAAGCAAGTATTATTATGTTGCCAGAGTGTTGTGCTTTTGATGTGATGTTGGTTGGAACCCAAGCTAGAAGGGTGACAATGGATCAGACTTCATGGTTGTAATTCTTCCTTCTACTTAATAAAGTTGTTTACACCTTTTCCCATATTCTTGTCTTTATGTGTGATGATTATATGTGTAAATGCTTTCGATTCCATTTGCTTATAGTAGATAGATCTCTTGCTTTGATTGGTTTTTTTCCTCTGCTTATGATTGCAGGTACTTGTCAAGCGGATTAAGTTCAAGAAGGAGCAATAGGAGCCATACAAAGGAGACAAAGGGAAAGTGAAAGATAACTAGTAGGTCCCTTGTCTTATTTATCTTCTATAGAAAAAGGTTAAGCTCTTTAAATCTGTTGTTCTAGGTGTAGCTACCTGCCTAGGGAAATTGTGTTTATCTGTAGATGCAAAATTCCACATAACAAGGAGACAACAAACATTAATTATGGAGTTTGTCCCTGATGGACTATGTCTCCGGGTCCGCTTTCAAGATGAGCATTCATTTTATTAGGGATTGATCCAAGGAAGTATTTACACATAAAAACACTAGACTGAACATGCTCGCAGGCACCTCTGGTCTCTGTCAACAGCAATTTCTCTCTCCTAGATTTCCAACGCCTGTCTCGGTTCCCAATTCTGCCTCTGGACGCCAAGAAACACTGAAAACAAAATTGCCTCTCTCTCACAAAATCTGAGTACAAAGTCTACAAGAAACCTTCCATTACATCCAATGTCTCATCATAAGCAAAAAGGTGACATTTATAATGTTTGCATCTCAAACTCCGTGGTCTATTCATGGCATATTGTTTCAATCATAAATTGATTAGGTCTCGGTCTTGTCACATAGTGACACCTTAGGGATAAGGTGCATGGTGGTTGTATTACAACTACGCATAATCCATTAAAAACCCAAAATAGACCATATTATAAAAATAACCCCTGGCGGTCAGCTGACAGCGCGGAGAACTGAACTGCCAGCATGTGACCAGTGAGCGGTCAAGTCACTGGCGGACACCTGGTGGTCTGTTTTCGGCAGTTCTGGTGATGGTTGGCGGTCTCTGCGCATCCATGTGATAGCTTCCACTGGTGGTTCCAGTTTTAAAACTACGGCGGTGATTGTTAACTGCCTGTTCACATGGACCTCCGCCTAACAGTCTTCTCTGTTGTGGTTAGCACCCAAACTATGCGGTGAATGCTACTGCCCATTCACATTGCCAACTGCGTGATGGTTCCGCCGCGGTTCCCCCGCAGTTAACTGTGTTTAACATTTGTTTGTTTTATCATAAAGTCCGAGAGTGGGTTTTTGCAATGGGTTATGTCATTTACATATGCGCTAGGTCTTAGGTTAGGATTTAAGTCTTTAGCATAGGTTTAGATCTTAGCATAGACTTTTTCCACCTTAGCTTAGGTTTTTTTATTACTTACTGCTAGGTCTTTACCACCATAGTTTAACCATTACAAAAAACTTTGTCACATCATGACATAAAATCTTAACCACATTTCCACCATGAAGACTTTCATCAGACAAACTGACAGAACTGAAGACCTGAATATGAACTGGACTTCCCTATCGAACTGGAATAATGTAAGATCCTCCCCAATCATTAGCCAACTCTTAATGAGGAGACGAGGTCTGCCTTGAGATTCTTACGAAGGTTGCAAGGAGAGAAGGTATATGTTTGGTGGAAGCATAACCTCTTTCCCATATATGAGGAATTAAGGAGAGGTTTTCAAAGAGGGTTTAGGAGTGACACGATTAGCCCATAGTGCATTCGTCAAAGCATTGTGCCAATTGTTTTGCTCAGAGAAAACAATTTTTTTGATAATGCATATCAAGTTTTTATTTATGGATTCAACCAAATAGATTCCTTGTGGGTATTAGTTAGATGCATGCTTTAAAAATATACCATATTCTAATTCAAACTCATAAGGCTTCAATGAAGAAAATAAGTTGCATTATCAAAGACAAGCAATGTACGAATTTCGAACCTGGTTATGATGTTCTGTTTGAGAAACTGGATGACTTCCTGATCATTAACTTGTCTTAATGGCACAACTTCGGTCCACCGAGTAAAATAATTAGTTTTAATTAGAATGTATCAGTGTTTCTTTGACGAATGAGGAAATATTTCTACTATAACATCTTATCCTCGTTATTGGAATGGTTCTTCTACTGTTATGGGTAACAATGGGGCAGTTGCCTTTTTATCACAACCAACATACCTTTGACATATCGAGAACTTTTGGGCATAAGCATGAGAATCCTTGAATAATGTGGGCCAATATTAACTAAACCTCATAACCTTATGAGTTGTGGATCAACCGCAAAGTGACCACCTGCTGGCCCGTCGTGCATATCCTTCAACACCTTGTCTGAATCATGAGACTCTAGGCATCTTAGAAAGACACTATTATGGTGCTTCTAGAAAATAACACCATGTGCCAATTCATATGATATATATTTTAGGCATATTTCCCTCTTTTGTAAAACTTATCTGAGTACCAAGACATGGTTGAACTTGTGAGATGAACTTGGTTAATATTATACATTTCTATTTCTCGTTCCCATCCTGAAATATCTCCTTCTAGTGAATCCATGGCTTCAACTGCAAGTCTATAGAGACCATGGCCTTTGATGGTATGGACTGGCTTGAACTCAAGATCATATTCCTATAATCACGTCATCTAGCCAGCTCTCCTTTCACCTATTTTTTTGTACAAACAGTATTCTAACTACCGGATGAGGCACATAGATAATCATATGAGTCTTCAAGAGATAAGGCCAAAAATCCTTAACCACCTTATAAAGTGTGTATGCTTTCTTATTAATGGCCGGGTAATTTAACTTTGATCCTTGTAATCGGGCACTAATGAAAGATATAGGCCATTCATTCCCCTGATCATCTTTTTGTGTTAATACGACCACAATAGGTGAACCAAAAGTGAAAGTATATAACAGGAAATCTTTACCAAAATTTGGGTTGTAAAGAGCTAGAGCCTCAGCTATAACTTTCTTAATTTGGTAAAAACATCATTTTCCCTTTAGTCCCATTTGTATGTAGCATCTTTCTTCATCATCCCTTGTAATGGCTTGACAATTTGGGCATAGTCAGAGATGAACTTGCATAGGAAATTAATCTTTCCCAAGAAACACTGCATTTCTTTCTTGTTCATAGGAAATTGGATCTGAGTGATTGCCTTGACCCTTTCTGGGTCAATCTTGATTATTCTCTTAGCAATGATGTGTCCTAAGAGATTACCTTTTGACACACCAAAGAGGCTCTTTTTGGATTCAATGATATCCCTTGCTTGCGACATCACTCAAATTTATTCTTAAGATGATGACTATGGTTTGATGTCTTCTTTAAAAATACAGTTATGTCATCCAAGTAGATGATTACATTTTGTCCAATTAACCCATGAAAAGTGATGTCCATGGCCCTTTGAAAAGTAGTGTCAATGTTAATAAGTCCAAATGGCATGCGCTTAAATGAAAAAATTCCCCACTTTGTCCTGAATGTGGTATTCAAGTGATCTGGTTTTGCTACTAGCACTTTATTATAGCCAGAAAAACCATCTAGCAGCGAGAACATTCAGACCCAAATACTGTATGGAGTATCTACTCCATCGATGGCATAGGATAGTTGTCCTTATCGGAAGCCTGGTTGAAGTTGTGAAAATCTACGAGCAGGTGTATCTCATTGAACTTCTTCCTTACTAGAACAAAGTTGGAAACCTATGTAGAATATTGAAATTTAAAAATGACCCAAGCATCCAACAATTTCTTCAATTCCTTTATGATTAGGGGCTCAAGCATCAAATGAAATTTTCTAGGTTTTTATTGGAATGAATTTACCTCTTCTTTGATAGGAATGACATGTTAGATAATGCGTGTATCATATGTATTTAAATCCTCGTACATCCATCCAAACACATCTCGATACTATTTGAAAAGGTGGATGAAATCGTGTCATCCCTAAGGAGTACAACATGTACCGAGGTTTACATACTTCGAATATTTTTTAGTTCCCAAATTGACTTGTTCATGTGACAATGTTGAGCTCTAAGTATTTTTATTCACTAGTCCTTTGAATCGGTTTTGCAGGTCATAAAGTTTCTCAAGAGACAACACACCTTTTGACATTACATTCCCTTTAGATGCTTGACTTTCCTCCTGCAAATCCTTCTCTTGCTCATCTTCTTCAATAGTTTCATATTTAAACACATCTTCATTGGCCATGAACTGCAGTATCCTTTGATCATCGTTAAATACGTGAAAGTTAGTGACGTTATCAGGCACAAATGGCTTATAAATAATTTCAATAGAAAAACCATCCTTTAATGGTGACATTCCATCGACTGCATTAGCTAACATGTCTACGAAAAAATTATGTATCCTAGGAACATAAATAATATTAAATGCTTTAAATAATGAAATGAGTTTCCATACCTCTTGCTGGTAGTTTTTCAAAGTATGTGAAACACAGTGAATGGCATTCCATACTTGACGGGTCAAGATCTTTGAATCACCAATTAAATTAATTACTTCTACCTTGAGGTCGATGGATTTTTTTAATCCAAAAACAAGTACTTCATATTCAATGGTGTTATTTGTGCACTCGAACTCCAAGTGACATCATATAATATACCTTTTATGTGAAACTAGATCACTACTAAGAGGGGGGGTGAATCAGTAGTGATGGCCTTTATGCCAATTTTATAACCTTTATTCGAATTAATAATTTGCAACAAACATCCACAAGGCTATATAATCAAAACATGAAAGCATCAATAAACTCAAAGCATAATAACCATGAGAAAAATCAGCACAAGGATGCACACACAAGAACACAAGTATTTATGATGGAAACCCTTTCAAGAAGAAAACCACCCTGTTGTTGTTGCACTGTTCAATTCTTCTATTAACCCATTGAACAAATTTACATGGATTACCCTTACAACCATAAGTCGAAAGACTTGGCTTCCTTCATAGTATGCTGGCACATCTCAGTCAAGAAATCTATTTCTCTCACGGATCTACAAAAATCTATTCGCTAGAAGCCCCCACAACCAATGATCCTCGCCCAACTCCCATTGGACTACCCAACTCCTATTGGATGGAGAAATCCAATAGGTCATATTGTCACTACACACTCAACGTGTCTACAAAATGTAATTTTTATTCCCTTTTTTACATAATAAAAATTATGGTTTTTTTCTTTAATAAATGCAAAATATTATAATTAAAAAGTTAAGTAATGAAAAGTTAACAATAAATCAATTATTATAGTCTTCACCTTCAACAAAGATTAATAACGTTAATTTATTTTTTACTCTAACTAATAGATGAAATGGCCCTTTTCTAGGCACATTTTTCATATCAATTTTTCCAAAATTTAGTAGAGATTTTTAAAAAACATAAGTTTGAGTTGTTTAATCTGCAAAGTTTGAGTGCTTCAAATGTTTTTAGAGTGCTAAATCCACTTATGGATTCAAAAATTCATTTTAAACAATAAGAAATCACAATCTTTCTCAAAATTGTATTGTCGAATTTCATCCAAAAAATCAATTTGTCTTTTTTTTTCGTTTGAAAAAAATTGGAATTTCATTGCAACTTAAAAAAGGAACAAAATTGCATTTTGCATATGCTAAAATCATTTAGTATGAGAATTACCACAGTCTTGTGAGGTCATATTAATAGCTTCTTGACTCAGAGACAAAGGAAAATATAAAAATAAAATATAAACAAAAGAGAAATTAAGTGTAATAATAAACACTTAACTTATATCAAATATAAACAAAAGAGAAATTAAGTGTAATAATAAACACTTAACTTCTCTTTCTTTCCTTTCTTTACTTTCTTTCTTTGGACCGTCCAACATTCCTTTGAAGAAAACTCAACAGGTACCACAGCCAACTCATTCACAGTCACCACTGGGGGATGTTTCTTATCATGATCTAAACTTTGTGAGGCATGGACTCTCTTTGAGCCCACCAAACCATCCTCTTTATGCACCATTACTCCACGATGTTTAGGTTCAAGGATTGGTTATGTTTCTAAAGCATTCTGTAGGGGATGTACATGTCCATTAGGAACTTGAATACTCATATCATCTTGTTTTAGATGGTCCTTCTTGATTTCTTCTTCTTCATCCACTATAAAAAGGGATCAAAAGGTTGTCAACCTTTTGTTTTATGGACCTATCTTTTTTTCTTTTTAGGGGGATTCTTAGCCTGGAGACATGTGTCCTGTAAGTGTCATGTTTAGAGATAAGTGCAACGTTTAAATGTCATGTTTTCAAAATCCAAGATTTGGATCCATTGATAGGATCTATGTTTCAGCAAGATGCAATCGGGTTGGCCTTTGCTTAGATATATTTCAACTGTAGGGTGGAAAGCTTACCCATGCTACTACCATTATTGTAGGATCAAACTCTGGGAACCAAGGGGTGATGAAAAGCCCTACTTTTCCCCAAAACTAAGGTTCTTCCTACAATACTTTCTCTAAATCTTCCTAAGAGTCAAACTAAACAATGAAAAAACCTTTTGAACAAAGATAAATTTCACAATTTTTTGTCCGAGGTGTAAAGACCCACTGATGTAGTGCTTTCGATCTTGGCAAACAACCATTAGATCTACAAATGACAACCCTAGACTGTAAAACAAAAAAGAGATGGTTTACCTCTTCATTATTGATCTCTAGTGTTGGAATTTATTTGAATATCTTTCAACAATATATGGTCTTAAAATGAATGAATGTTGATATGTTGAGATGGGCCTCTTACCCTGTGCCACATCCTTATAGGAAGCTAAAGTAATTGGATTCATGGATCCCACTGCACCGCCATGCAACTTTAGTAGCATGATAACTTTAGAGTTCCTAGAAATACTATAATTATGCAAAAGTAACATCTCATACAACTATTTCCCTTAACAAATTATCCATTGCATCTCTACAGGAATCCTCAAGAAATTCTCCAGGATCTCCTTTACGGGCACTATTGTTTCAAATTTAGATACCTGGATCTGGATCAAGTTCCCCCTGAGTGTCTTGACAAAAACCAAAATCCCTTCCGCATGGTTCAAAAATTCTAATCTTCTCACTGATCCCAATGAAGATGAAAAAGGGGTTATTTCTTTCACATCTACTTCGATATGAGGACACTAACGCATGTTATGAAGGCAGAGAAAAAAAGAGGCTCAATGCCCTACACATGTAAATCAGAAAATATGAAGAAAAAGGGTTGAGCCCATAACAACCCATCCAAAATGTCCAAGGGAAAAGGAATCTAAGAGCCAAACGATGAGGAATCCTCCAAACCTCAAAATACAACCGGATATGGCGAGGTGTACATCATACCTCCGACCTGAGAGGGAACCCTCACCTCCAACAACTCATGTAACAGAGAAAACTTACTGAAGATCGTAATTTTTTACAGAGATTCCATGGGGGAGGCCATGATGGAGAGCACATGCATGGTGTTTGTCGATTTCCGACTTGAGAACATTTTGTTGGTTTTCAATGAGATAATAACTGTAATTGCAAGTAAAATTATTTTGAACAATGAAAGCTGCATGCCAAAAAAAGACGTCAACACTCTAAAGACAATGCACCGTTTGTATTTTGTATTTTGTATTTTTAATCATTTCATCTATGAAATAAACAACACCCTAATTTATTATTGTATTTTATTAAATTCTTATATATTATAACCACCAAACATAATATATTAATTATACACTTAATATAATTATTACCTACCTATTAAATTTGTTTAAAATTGAATTTTAAGTTTAACTTTTAAAATACAGAGGTACATCATTTTTTTGAACTTCATAAGCATTGATTTGAAAGGTTCATCAAGAATTTGTAATTTCCTATTGGAAATGCGTATAGAAATGGAATGCTTAGAATTTAAAAATAATGTTAATATGGGTTTTTAAGAAATTGAAGTTCTCCTTTTTTATAGAGGGGAATTTTTTTTATTGTTAATTCTATATTGTAGTTAAATTTATTAATTGTTAAAAAAATAGTAAATTAAAAAATAGGTTATTAAGCAATTGAATTTCTTTTTTCTTATGTTTAGGAAATATTTAACTAATAAATATATATTGTAAACAAGAATGTCTTTAGGATTAATTACATCATTATGATTCGATGTTTCGAACCTTTATCCTGAGAATGAACCACATTAGTTGGTTTGAATAGTCGACCGAATAATAATCCTAAAGGCATTCTTGTTTACAATATCGATCACAAAAGCCTAAGATTTAAAATATGTATTATATTTATATTTTAACAACTTTATTGACAAATTTCTTATGTATAGGAAAAAAATTATGAATAAATATTTATTAAATTAATATAATTTAAGAAAAATTGTATTGTCATCAAAATGTATATATTATAAAAGTATTTTAAATTATTATTATTGATGATGAAAATTATGACATTAATAAGTAATATAATATTATATATTGATAACATAATTTAATAATTTAAAAAAGATAAATTTTGGCTTTGGTTAGGATAAGTCTCTGAGTTTTGAGTTGCCAACCATTTTATTTTATTTATGTTTTATCAAAATATTTTTAAAATTTATTCCAAATCAAATGATAGTTACAAATATACATTGTAATTATGCCTAAAATTACCATCAATTTGACTATTTACTTTGTAATAGCATTTAGTTTTAATATAATCTATAAAACCTAATCCTATCCTATTTAATTTTATATCTCAAAAAATATAATAATATAATTTATTAACCATTATATTAAATATAATTGTGTTGGTTGTTACTGAGTTATAAATTATTAATATATTAATTTTATATCTCAAAAAATATAATAATATAATTTATTAACCATTATATTAAATATAATTGTGTTGGTTCTTACTAAGTTATAAATTATTAATATATTAACATATTTAGTGGGAAAAATTGATCTAAACTGAATCCTAATTTCTTTCGTATATTACTAATTCACCAATAATTATATATATAAACTTTTAAAATTTTAGTTATATTAATAAACTTTTAAAAATTTAGTTATATTAATAAATTTGATTAACAATTTAAACTCAAAACCAAAAGAAAAAGCGGCTTGGAGTATGCCGTAAAACTGCTTCTGCTTGGCTAAGAGCTCGTCTTCCTCGGACGTAAGGAAACAGGTTAACGGCCCAAGACCCAGAGGCATCTGGCAGGAGTGAGAGCCTGCTCCCGATTACGGACCACCAGCAGGGTTATGCCAGGTGGCGTGGTTTTCCTATTTAACAGTGATGAGTCAACCCAGCTTTCGCGGATAGCAGCCAGAGATGGATGTCCTCACTGTTGGTTTGACACCTGAGTTGATAGGTTTTACCACCTTCGGAAAAAAAAAAAAAAAAAAACCAAAAGAAAAAGATAAATCCGACAATCTCTCATTTATTCATGATTAAATTAAAATTTACACCTAAAAACCATTTTAAAAATAACAGATACACCCAATATCTCAAGTACATATGACAAGTCAAGGAACACCCAGCAGAATAGTGTGAATTCTAAGGAAGAAGTCACTGAATCAAATCAAAAGCTGAATCTCCAAGTCATGTTTAAATTCATCAAAACAAAAGCTCAATCTCAAAGTCATGTTTAAATTAAAATTATAGACATTATTTTCTACGAAATAACCATATTAAAAAGATCAGATACACCTAATATCTCAAGTACATATCACAAGTCAAGGAAGACCCAGCAGAAATGTATATACAAATTCGAAATTCAAACACAAGTGGGCGTAAAAATCTAGTTGTCCCCTGCCATGAGACCAGCGGCCAGTGCTGTGAGCGGAATGCTAGAAGGCCACATGCAAATTCAAGACCCACCAGCGGTTTCTCTGCAATCCGTGTTGGTTGAAGATCGTGCTGGCTGTCGATGTGGATCACGGCGCTTCCTGCCGGAAATCGGAACGTTCAGAATAAACGGTGGCCGTCGTGATTTCATTTCCGATGGCTCGACTGGAGACGGTAGGTCATGTGTGTTGGTTGAAGATCTCGCAGGCACGAGACCGTTCACGAAAACCTTTGTCACTCGTCACTTATCATAAGTTTTTTGTTGTGTTTCTCGTTAATGGTGGTGTTGATCCAACGCTCTGGTGTGTTTCATGGATCTTTTAACTCTAGCGATGTGTCTATTTACTAACACATGTTGGTTTTGGTGTAACGGCAATCGTGACTCCAACAAGTGGTATCAGAGCCAAAAGTCTCAAATTCGAAACACACTTGGCTCACGTTGAGGGGGGAGATTGTTGTGCTCTTTGTTAATGATGGTATTGATCCAAAACTCCTGTGTGTTTCATGGATCCACTCCAATATGACTCCAACATTTTTGTGGGGTCTTCCGGATTGTTTTAATCATGTCGAGTACAAAATGGAAGATGATAATGTTATCCAAATAACTAGAGAATGGAATATGTTACTGCTGTGCAAATATTTTTATTTTAAAAATTATAATAAATTAATGTTTATAAATATTGTTATGATATTTTCAACGAAATTATATTAAGAATTAAATTATTATTAGAAATTTTTGAATTTTATATTTTGAAAATTTATGATTTTTTCAATAATATTCATATATATATAATCGATTTAGACTCATCTTAATTTGGGGTATATATATGTGTTAAACTAATTTAGATTTATGCGAACTTTAAATATATTAAGAGTTGATGGAATATGTTACTGCTGTGCAAATATTTTTATTTTAAAAATTATAATAAATTAATGTTTATAAATATTGTTATGATATTTTCAGCGAAATTATATTAAGAATTAAATTATTATTAGAAATTTTTGAATTTTATATTTTGAAAAGTTATGATTTTTTCAATAATATTCATATATATATATATAATCAATTTAGACTCATCTTAATTTGGGGTATATATATGTGTTAAACTAATTTAGATTTATGTGAACTTTAAATATATTAAGAGTTGAGAAAAATCAAATTTCTTATGGTACAAACTTTTCTTCAAATTTCGTATTCAAAAAATAGATTTGCACCCTAAAATTTGATCCCTCGCCACACTTAATAAATAAGTTAAGATAGATCTAGACTAATTATAAATAAAAATTAAATACAGTTTGTGAACAACATATTTGGTGCACCTCAATCACACGAGGGAGGGCGGCAGGCAATCTCTCACAGTGCAAACCTTTCTTCAAGTTTTGCATTCAAAGAAGATGTTTGCACCCTAAGATTTGATCCCTCGCCATGTTTAATAGATCTGAAATTAAGATGGATCTAGACTATAAATAAAAACTAAAAACACTTTCTGAACAACATATTTGGTACACCTCGATCACATGAAAAATGAGAGCAAGAAGCCAACCCATGCCATCTGACTCAACATTATGACATTTAATTCCACCCTGGAAATGATCTTTGTCCGTTCCAAATGGTCTGGCCTCCAAATACATTATCGAGCTTTTTTGCTAACCCGTTGTCGCCTCAATTGGTTTTTTGCTAAATTGAACTTTGGGTTTTCCTATATTTTTCGTTGTTACTATATATTTTTGCAACTTGTATTTTTTTGTTAAATGGTCTTATTCCGTCATTAGTCTAGTTTCCTAATATCACACAACTATGCAACAAAAAAAAATTCCTAAATGTTAAAAAAAGCCAACACCATGTTGATATTTGGTGAGTGGATTATCCACCATGTATTCGTAAACATATTGTTAAGATTTGTGCGAATTATAATGTTTAAATTTCTCATATGGATATCCCGCGTATTGGTCGATAAATTAAGGCAAACGTTTTAAGAGCATCTCGGTGAAGTGAAATTGTTTAATATTAATTTTTTAAATTAAAATATAATTTAATTATGTTTTGATGAGATATAAGTGTATTGGGCGATAAGGCAAATGTTTGTTTGTTTTTTTTTTTTTTTTTTTTGTTTCCGAAGGTGGCAAAACCTATCAAACTCAGGTGTCAAACCAACAGTGAGGACAGCCATCTCTGGCTGCTATCCGCGAATGTCGGTTTGACTCATCACCGTTATCAAGGAAAACCACGCCACCTGTAATAACCCGCTGGTGGTCCGTAAGGGAGCAGGCTTTCACTCCTGCCAGATGCCTCTGGGTCTTGAGCCGTTAACCTGTTTCCTTACGTCCGAGGAAGACGAGCTCTTAGCCAAGCAGAAGCAATTTTACGACATACTCCAGGCCGAGATAAGGCAAATGTTTTAAAAGCATTTTGGTAATGCGAAACTATTTATTATTATTTTCTAAAATTAAAAATATAATTTAATTATGTTTGGATGAGATAAAAGATGTAATGTGTTTTTCAATAAAATTATTTTTTATTAAAAAAATATAATGCACAATTTAATTATTATTATATTATTAATATTATTTAATAAAAAAGTTAGTGTTTTTAAAGTACATAGATTTTATTATCTTATTAATATATTGTTTAATAATTTGAAAAGAATATATATATATATATATATATATATATATATATATATATATATATATATATATATATTCTTTACAATGCTTATTTTCATTATAATAGCAATTCCCTCACATTACTAACTCATCTTCAACAATAATTTTGAAACTTAATGAGATTGGTAGGATCTTGAAAATCATTTAAATAAAATAAAATTATTTTATTTTATTTTATTTAATCATTTTATTTTTAGAATTATTTACTACTCTAGTTTATAAATAAAATAAGATTTTTACTATTTTTTTCCGATTAATTTTAACTAAAATTTAGTAGAGATTTTTAAAAATTTAAATTTAAATTGTTTAATCTATATTCAAAAATATATTTTAAATAAAAAAAATTACATTCTTTATTAAAATTATATTACCCCATTTCATTTTAAATTAAATAAATTTTATTCCCCATTTAAATTTATTAATTAAATTAATAAATTTTATTCACAATTTAAATTCATTAATTAAATTAATTCAAAGAATCGAATAGTGTGAATTCCAAGGAAGCAGGCACCAAATCAAATCAAAAGCTGAATCTCAGGTTTAAATTAAAATTTATACACTTCTTTTCTACCAAATAATCATTTTCATGTTTAAATTAAAATTTATACACATTGTTTTGCACCAAATAACCATTTTCTATATAACCCATACACCAAATATCTCAATTCTGCATGACAAGTCAAGGAAGACCCGTATATGTAAATTGAATAGATGGAGTAGGTACCCGGAGCCAGGGAAATTAGAAAATCGGGAGCTCTGGAGTCTGCGCGCCGGGTGTGATGCTTGCACTGGCCATGGCGTCCGCTGGCCATCGACGACCTTCCTTCCATATGCCATTAACAGGCCACGCTCCACTACCGTTTTGCCAATGACATGTGCTCGACCTACTCAGCCATGCAATTGGATCCGCTCCTCCCTTTCGGCCAATAATCTTCTGGCTAGTCTTTCGTCCTTCTCGCAGTCACTGGTTAGCACTTGCATTGGCTGTTATAGCCGCACTCACAGCTTCGAACACTAGGCTCTCTTCGGCTTTTTTTCTTCCTCCGGTCCTGCTGGCCGGAGGCTCTCGCCTCCCCTCTCATTCTCTCGGCGCTCATGGCTCATGGCTCGGCCTGCTGCACCCGGCTCACTCTGCGCGACTCCAGGTATGCTCTCTTACCATTTGCTGTGATTTTTTAGCTTAGTTACAGGTTTTCTTCTCTGTAGTGGCTCTTATGTGACGTCCAAAGGTCTTCCAGCTATAGGTTCCTGTTTAGCTATAATATTTGAATATTCCATGGTTTCTTTCTGTCTGTTTTAGCTGTATATTTTGAATATATCATGGTTTTTCTACCGTCTGGGTCTTCGAATATAACTGGGTTTTTGAGGAACAATCCTCGGGGTTTTTGAGGAACTATCCTCTCGGCACTAGGTTGACAGACATAATGCTTTGCGCTCTAGTAAAGAAATTTAGAGCCTCTATTTACGTTTACCGACCATGTCAAGATTTCAGAATCAGAATTGGGGAATGGTGGATAGTTTTACAATGCTGCTGCTGTTGCATTGACTGCAACAACTGCTTTGAAGCTTAACGCTCTCTCCGGGAGGCTCTGAACTTTCCGGTTGTTTTTTCCGGCCCCTTTTCAAATCCTTTCTTTCCGGTACCTCCTCATAACTCCTCTCCGCAGCCGCTCCCCTCTGTTTCACCACCTTGCATGGGACTTGCGAATTTGGCGGTCACATTGCGTCACCCAGATCATTCCTAGTCAGTTTTTGGCATCTTCCTTGTCGGGACTTGGGCTCAGTCAATTCTCCGTACCTCAATCCAGCTCTTTCTTTAACCTTCACCTTCCATCCAGGCATCTCTCTCCGTCGGTGTCTTTTTCGACGGTTCCAATTTAAGTTTCGGATTGTACGGGGTCCCCTCCTTGGATCTCCCCTTGGTCCTTTCGGGATCTCTCTCAGGTCTCGGGATGGCCGCGGAAAGTGACTCCCCCGGTACAAAGGCTCTTCTGGCGGCGGCCATTGAAACTGAAGAGGCTATCTATGCAGCTAGTGGGAATCCTAGCTGGCAAGACACTCTGTCAGGTTCCCTTCCCTCTCGGCAAAGGGACCCTCCCCTCTACGCTTCTCATCAACAGCTGTCACGTCGGCACAAACACAGAGCTCCCGCCAAGATTGTCCCTCCCCCAAAGGAGATCACGATTAAGGGGACTTCCTTGACTGAGCGCATTGATAGCCTCCAGAGACTCGCTCTTGTTGGGAAATGGTTCTTCCCAGAACTCGCTGAAGCGGATATGAGAGCATGGATTACTAAATCGTGGGTGCCCATCATTGGGTACACCCCCATTATCTCTCGCATGATGAAAGAGTGGTACTCATTCCACTTCCAAAAACAAGAGGATTTACAAAAGGTGCTGGACAAACCGTGGGTATCTGGACGGAGTTTCCTATCGCTCTCAAGGTGGTATATGGGTTTCGACCCTCTAAAGAATACTCCCTCCCACTGCTTAATTTGGTTAAAGCTCCCCAATCTCCCACTCGAGCTCTGGACGCAGGAATCACTTGAATCAATTGGCAACGCAATAGGGAAATTCATCTACGTCGACCCTTGGATTCGAGGGGAAAAGGATAAGCGCATTGCATGGATCCTCATTGAGAGGCCTTACAAAGGAGGCTACCCCGAACAGATAGAAATTATATGGGAAGGTTCACACATCTATCAGAGAATTGACTTCTGGGGCATCCCATTCAGATGCGCCACATGCCACCGCACAGGCCATCTCCAATCCGACTGCAAATACAGGCGCCAGAAGCCCCTACGTTCTTTGAAGATCAAAGACCCACACTCCTATTCTGATAGTGACAGTCTCTCGGGGAAGCACTTCACCTTCAAAGCCTCTGAACATGTCAGCAAGGGGGAAACGCCAAACCTTGCCGACTTTAAAAGCCCCCCGCTGTCCCCCCCTCTTATGGAAATGGCTGCTTTCTCCTGCCCCCCCATCCCTGAACAGCCGGAAGAAAATTCGATCCCCTCCCCGCCTCCACTAAATGTCGCAGATTTCGTTATCGGCTCCCTTCCCATTCAAATTTCCTCGTCCCCTCCATCCCCCATAATCAATGACACTCTCCCTTCTTCGACCCCTTTTAACTCCCCCGCCTCCTCCCCTCACAACGAGCCTGACAACGACATCGAACATCTTCTCAATCGCCACCCTCCCATTCTTGAACCGCTCACCATCCATAAGCCTGCCTTCCCTTCTATCAGTCCCGCCTCTGCTAAGAATATTACTGTCCGTAAAAAAACCAGAGGTGGCAGCAGGCACTTTAGAGGATGCTCGATTGCCACAGAATTGGGTGTCATCAATCTTCCCCTCATCGACGTTCCCATTCTTGAATCCCCCCCCCACAGCCTCTTAGAGCAAATCAGGCTGGCAGCACTTCCAAATGACCTTCCTCGTCTCTTATAACATCCGGGGTTTAGGAATGGCCCCCAAATACTTGGCTCTGAAAGCCACATTCCTATCGGAAAGGCCATATATCATCTTTGTACAAGAAACCATGCACTCTAGCTCATCTTCAATTGCTTTCTTCAGGAAAATGTTTCCTTCCTGGCACATGTCGGCGATCAGTGCTGATGGCCTGTCGGGAGGTCTGGTTTCCTTATGGAACCCACAGATGGTCCAAGCGAATGCTTACAGATGTCAAGCAGGCATCCTCCTCTCTGCACATATTCGGGGAAGGCCCCGCCCTATCAATTTGCTCAATATATATGCGCCCTACAAGAACAGATCCCCCTTCTGGGACTCTCTTCTCCTCTCAGGCATCCTTGACATTCCATCTCTCATTATTGCAGGAGACCTGAATTTTACGCTCAGCTCACGGGAATGTTGGGGTCGATGCTTGCCCATGGACAGTCTAACAGTAAAAATGCGGGGAGTGCTCCTCAATAAAGATCTTGTCGACATCCCTCCGGTTATCATGGCCCCTACGTGGGACAATGGAAGATTGGGCAATGCTTACATCGCCAAGCGAATTGATCGTTTCCTACTGTCAACTTCTATCATCAATGACTGGGGGATGCCCATTGCCAAAACCGGAGATGCTACATCATCCGATCACAAGCCCATTTCTCTTGAATGGGTCACTGATAATGGAAGGAAGGGATACTCCTTCAAGTTCAATACTGTGCACTTACAGGATCAATCTTTCGAGACTTTTGTCAGGGTCGCCTGGGGACAAATTTCTCAGGCTGAGGACGCTCCCTTCCTCACCTTTCGGGAAAAAATCGACTGCCTCAGGGAAAGGGTCAAATTTTGGCAAAACAGGAAAAAAGAATTCGACTCTAGGGAACTTAGCAGCATTATGAGGGAAATTTCTCACATCTCGTCCTCCATTCCTTCGGATGGCCTTTCCTTTGAAAAGAAGGTTCTCCTTTGGTCCCTCGAGAAAAAGAAACAAGATTTGCTCCTAAAAGAAGAGACCACATGGAGATTGAAAAGTCGAGCCCTTTGGCTCAAACAGGGTGACAGAAACACTAAGTTTTTTCACAGTTTTGCCAGCGCGCGCAGAATCAGAAATTCGATTTGGAGTATCAATGATTCGATGGGTAATACCTTCAATTCTCAGCATGACATCTCTGCAGCGGCCACAACATTCTTCAGAAATCAATATAAGCGCCAGCACAGTGATATCTATGATATGATGTGGGCGGTTAACCACCTCCCCATTATGTTCGATGAAGCTACAAATGATCTCTTCCTTAGGCCTATTACGGAGGACGAACTCTCTTGCATCATTAAAGGTTTCAAGAAGGACAAAAGCCCCGGCCCTGACGGCATTCCAATAGAGTTCTACTCTCACTTTTTTGATCTTCTCAAAGACGATCTCCTCAATATGGTTAATGCTACTTGCCAAGCTGGGACCATCAACAGCGCTCTTTCGGCCACCTTCATTGCCTTAATCCCTAAGATAGAAAATCCATCCACTTTTGGGGATTTCAGGCCTATTGCCCTGTGTAATGCTCTCTATAAGATAATCTCCAAGATTATAGCTGAGCGCTTGAAAAAAACTCTCAATGCTTATATATCTCCTCAGCAACATGCTTTTTTAAAGGACCGGCTTATACTAGATGCTGTTGCCCTTGCTCAAGAAGGTTTATTTGCCATTGACTCGAAAAACATTGACGCGGCTGCCCTTAAGATTGATCTAACAAAGGCATTTGACTGTGTCAGTTGGGGCTTCATCCGAGTTCTTCTTGCAAAAATAGGACTCTCGCCGCGTGCTTGCAGCTGGATCATGGCATGTGTGGAATCCGTCCACTTCTCAGTCATTATTAATGGCATCCCTTCTACCTTCTTCCATGCTGAAAGAGGCCTCCGACAGGGATGTCCACTGTCCCCTCTCCTCTTTATACTGGTCATGAACTCTCTTAGCTCGCATATCAATCTTGCTGTATCTCAGGGAAGGTGTAAGGCCGTAAAGATCTGTAAGAATATCTCTCTCTCACATAATTTCTTTGTTGATGACATTCTCATCTTTGCTATGCTTTGCAAGACTTCTTGGGCATGCTTATTCATTATCTTTCAGAAGTTTCGTGCCGCCACCGGACTTCTCATCAACAGTGACAAAACCAAGCTCTTCCATAACAATTCCAATCTTGCCACTGCCCGTTGGGTAGCGGATAGATTCGGCATCAATCTTGCTCTGCTATCCGACGGTCTCCCATATCTGGGCTTCCGACTCAAAGTCAAAAATAACAAATATGCTGATTGGATATGGCTCATTGATAGATTCTATAGTAAAATTTCTAGATGGGAATTGAGACTCTTATCTCTTGCTGGCCGTTTTGTCCTTGTCCAAGCGGTTCTTTCCCAACTTGCAGTATTCTGGGGCCACCTTTACGTCCTCCCTGCTAAAGTTCATAAAATTATTCAATCTACGGCCGCTAATTTCCTATGGGGAGGCCACTCCTATCTTTCGAAAATTCATCTTGCAAAGATGGACCTCATCACCTGTCCAAAAAAGTATGGCGGATGGGGGCTTATTCACATGCGGCGTTTTGGCAACGCTCTTATATGCAAATCCATGCACAGAGCCTTATTTGGGAACAGCCTATGGTCTTCACTAATCAAACAGAAGTACTTAAAGGGGCGGAATTTAGAATACTGGCTTCGGAGATCCACTCTTGGGATATGTCATGGATCGCCTATCTGGTGTTGCTTCCGCAAGAATCAACGGTTTCTGTTCAGCATTCTCAAATGGACATTCTTTTCTGGCTCGACCGTTTATATTGCTCTCGACCCTACTCTGCACAACCTCGAATCCCATATCTCCCCGGCCCTTCTCGCCTTTTTTCACTCCAGGGGCATCTTCACTTGGTCAAATCTCATAGATTCGTGGTCCTCCCTGTCGCCTATTTGGAAGACTGATCAGCAGCTCCTTATTCCCCTCCCCCTTCGACCACTTTGGTCCTCCGCCATCCTTCACTTCTCTAGCCTCAACATTCTTCAAATGGGGACTCACGACACCCTCATCTGTTCCACTGACTCCAACATCCACCCCATCACCGTTAGACGTCTTTACTCCGCCCTCTCTTCTCTCATCCCGCCCCATCCCTCCCCCTTCCCTCAAAACCTCTGGAAAGCCAGTTGCCCCCTCAAGTCCACTCTTTTTGGCTGGCTTCTCTTTCATAACAGGAATCTTGTCTGGGATGTTCTTCAATCAAAAGGGTGGCAGGGACCAAGTCAGTGCTGTTTCTGCCGGCTGGAGTTGGAATCGAATATCCACATATTCTTCCAATGCTCCATCACCACCACTATTTGGCTCGAGTTATCATCCAGCTATGGATTTACTGTTCCTCCCTTCTCCACGGTTAAGGACGCCTTTCTCTGGTGGTCTTCTCAGCGACCCTTGTGGCATGCTATCTTCCTTCTCACGGTTTGGCACGTCTGGAAGTGGAGATGCAGTTGTGTTTTCCAGGACTCCCATCCACATCTTCAGTCCATCATTTCCATGATCACTAGTTTCTTGCCTCCAGATTAGTCAACATCTGTCGACGGCTCTTTTTTGGCTGCCGGTCTCTCCATTGGGCAGCTCCAAAAGTTTTCTGATCTCTTCATACCAGCTTTTTGTTTATATACTTTCTTTCTAGCTCTGATATAATGATTTTTCGCTCCATGTAAATGATCTATAGAGATCTATATCTTTCCATTGTGCTCTATCGTCTGAATATCTTTCGATGCGTCCAATATGCTCGATGGCCTCTTATCGGCCACGCATACATGTAATCATGTAATTATCAGACAGCTTATATGATCTCAATATAACAAATATAGCTTTTTTTCCTCTGAAAAAAAAAGTCAAGGAAGACCCAGCAGAAATTATAGAAATTTCCAATCATTCGGATACAAGTGGGCGTAAAAGTCTTTCAAATAGTTGTCCGCGTGGCGGCGGAATCCACTTGCACTAAAGAGTTTGACTTTCTAACTACCTATCTATTTACTCACCACTCAATTATGCATCGACCAACCAGCGTTCAGTTCAGCATTGTCTGTGCCTACTGTCAAGTTGCACACAGATCGATAGGTCAAGACTCGCTCCAGTCCCCGCTACAGACAAATGAGTCAACGACGGTGATAATTATTTGGGCCACCATTATTCTCCTACGGGTAATATTGCATCACATTTATTGTATTCTTATCTATTGCATCACAATTATTGTATATATATATGTAGGGACCTTGTAATGCATTTATTGTTCTTAACAAGTAATTCATTCATGGCAAATTTTCGGAGCAACGCCCCGCTCTTTCTCCTCTGCTCTACTTTACTCTATACCCTCTCTGCTGCAAACCATGAGATTAGCCTCCTTTTTTCTACAAATCCCATAGCGGTTGCTGCCACTAATTCATCTCAATCAATCCTCGAGAGCGAGGGAGGCGAATTCGGCCTTAAATTCCGTTCACTGAATGCAAACTCTTTTCTACTGGCGATTGTTTATGTTCACTACAACGAAACGACCGTCTGGTGTGCCAATAGGAACAGGCCAGTGTCAAGTAATGCGAACTTGGTTGTCAGCAGAGAGGGAAATTTGGTGCTGAAAAACGGAGAAAGAGATGGGTTCGTCATTTGGTCTGCAAACGTTACAGGCGCTTCGCGCATGATGCTCAGTCCCAAGGGCAATCTCTTGATATACAATGGAAGCGGCGGGGTTCTCTGGCAGAGTTTCGATCATCCCACTGATACAGTACTGCCAAGCCAACGTTTGAGGGCTGGCACGTTTCTGGTGTCCAGCGTATCTGCTTCGAATACTTCGGAGAGCATTTACATGGCCGGGGTGTTGCCCGGCGGGGGCGGTTTTTTCGCCATGGCGCCGCAGTTTTTCCCCTACGGTATTCTGGAGTTCAACACGCTCAGGAAATCCGCCCGAGAGGCGTATGCCAGCTTTTACAACTCCAGCTGTAATCGCACCATTATCGCCTTCTCCGACGACGGCCTGTTGCTCGAGTACCGGCAAGATGGAAATACTACAAGAGAGTGCATAAGAGAAACGGGAGGCAATCCGTATGGGTTTTCTCTTAGACTCTCCGATGGTTCCAGCGAAGGATTTCGATATATCAGAATGGAGCCCGACGGGAACCTAAAACTGTATTTGCAAACGCCGTCCAGATTGAAAGTGGAGAGCGATTTCTTCGTGGATTTCTTTAATGATATCTACCGCCTTCCCAACTACTGCGGCCCTTACGGTATTTGTGTGAATCCTGGAGCACGGTGCACCTGCCCGGCCCCGGAGTCGTCTTATTTCTCGCAGCCGGATCGGGCGTCCTCGGGTTGCAAGCCTAAGCAGGAACTAAGATGCAATTCCAGTCATACATTAGTCGAGGTGCGAGGAATCGATTATTTTCCTAGCAGGTATTTAGATCCGCTTCAAGTAAGCCTTGATGAATGTAAGAGGCTCTGTTTGTCCAACTGTTCTTGCGTAGCTGCGTTCTACTGGCAATCCTCTGGCTCCTGCTTTCATTACGAAGAGCTTCTGTCTATGAAAACCGTATCAGATCAAACGCAGTTAGGGTACATCAAGGTCATGAATGAATCACCCCAACCGGAAGGTCACGGATCTCGTTTCTGGAAGCGGCCCGGGAACATTGTCGGGGTCAGCATAGGGGGCGCTCTGTTGTTCATCCTCATTGTCTTATTAATTCTCTTTGGCCTTCTGCGAAAAAAGGGGCAGACAACAAAGGCGGCGGCAGCAAAAATCGACGATGGTTTCTTGAACACGCTGTCGGTTCTGCCTCCCAGATTCACCTTCGACGAACTGAAGGAAATCACGGACGGCTTCAGTCGGAAGCTGGGAAGCGGCGGGTTCGGGTCAGTGTATGAGGGAATCCTGAGAGACGGAACCATGGTTGGCGTGAAGCAACTGGAAGAGGCTTCCCAGGGTTACGACGAGTTTAGAAGGGAGATTGCCAGTCTGGGAAGCCTGAGCCATGTCAACCTCGTCCGACTTCGGGGATTCTGCGCGGAAGAATCCCACCACCTGCTCGTCTACGAATACATGGCCAACCGCTCTTTGGATGGCTGGCTTTTCTCCACAGACGACAAAAAGCTTCTGAGTTGGGGTACCCGGATGAGCATCGCAGTGGACGCAGCCCGTGGGATGGCGTTCTTACACGAAGAATGCCGCGAATGTATTGTGCATTTCGATGTGAAACCCGAGAACATTCTCCTCGACGACAAGTTTAGAGCTAAATTATCAGACTTCGGTCTGTCGAAGCTCATCGACCGGACTGATGAGCATAGCCGAGTTCTGACACGGATGAGAGGCACGCCAGGCTACCTGGCGCCTGAATGGCTGATGGAGACGGGAGTCGGCAGCAAGAGCGATGTTTACAGCTTGGGCATCGTGTTGCTGGAGCTCGTATCCGGGCGGCGGTGCGTGGACCTTTCGGCTCCAGCAGAAGACTGGTATCTTCCTGCCGCGACCATTAGGAGGTTTGAGGAGGGAAAATTAATGGAAACCGTGGATCCTCGTTTGGTAGATGGAGTGGCAGAGGATGAAGCGAGAAAAGTTGTGATGGTGGCACTTTGGTGCATACAAGAAAATCCTGCCATGAGACCAGCGGCCAGTGCTGTGAGCCGAATGCTAGAAGGCCACATACAAATTCACGAACCACCCATGGCTTCTCTGCAATCTGCTCTTTCAAGGCAACGACAGATCTGGATCACTGCGGTTTCTGCCGGAAATAGGGACGCTCAGAATTAGCGGTGGCTGTCGTGATTTCTTGTTCGATCTCTCACGTGCGTTCGTTGAAGATTTGGCAGGCAGCCGGCACGAGAGGGTGCAGAAGATTTTGTCGTCATTGGGATTGTTTTAAATAGAAAATAGAATAACATTATTGGTGAGCGGATTATCCACATGTATTGGGAAACGCATAAAGTTTTATGATTGTAGCAACTTTTAAATTTCTCATGTGAATATAAGACTTGTGTTGTATGAAGTTTCTGTTCTGTTTCACGTTTCTTCAATAAAGTTTAATAAAGGGTGCTTTGAAATTATTTATTATTATTTTTTAAATTAAAAATTATAATTTACTTTTTCCCGCAGATGCAATTATAATTTAATTTAATTGTATTGGTCTTTTTATCCCAAAAAAAAGTTTTGTTATGAATATAATGTATTTTCTAAATAAATTTTAGAACAAAATTTTAAATATTATTTTATTATTTAACAAGGAGCCACTGCTGTGGTGGTAGTCCTTGCCGGTTAACAGAATGTATGTCAGCGTTGGAGGGACTTCATGATTGATACAGGCTGCAAGACAGACATAGAACAGGTTACAGAAGAACCAAATGACTTCTTTGATGTTCAAGAACATAGTTACTTGTCCATGTCAGCTAAGGCGAAGTATTTGTAACATTTGAATGAGATGTAAAGGCCTGTGATTTTACGTTGATTGTGAAATGTATTTAGGAAAATAATAAAAATAATTATTGGCAGAATGCCAAGATCCACTTTGGTCAGTTATTATCATGAGATTTAAATTGCCTTGGTGACAGTCACATATCTTAACGCCAATCATGAGAGCTGGTCCAACCTCCTATGATAACGACAAATGACAAATTCATAAAATGATAATGACCAAATATAAGTGCAGGATAACTGTCTAACTGGACCCTCAAAACATGTACACCCCAAACATTAAAAACAGACAACATTGGTTTTGAACCATAACCACTGGCAATAGAATCCAAATTCAAAATATGATCCAGTTGCTGTTTATCAAAATCGTTCTGTGATTTTTGTTCCAAAATACATTTATGTCAAGTCAAAGAAATCCCACTTTATAAGCCGGATAAAGAAGTATTGATTACTGATAAACACATTTGCGCTGGCAGTGGAAAAATAATCTCTGTCACTACAATGTCAAATTTTCCCCGGCAACATTTTTGGCAATTACAGCACTTCATTCCAAGTCTCCACGTTTCAAAAATTTCAGTTGAAGAGGATCCCATGGAATTTGCAGATTATGTTAACCTAAAATACAGAAATCACGTATATTTGCATAGGGATTTTGAATTTGGATAACGATTATGTTACCATAAAATCTGTTCATTGGCATATTAATGAAATAAAGGTTTGTTGTTGACAATGGATGCTTGAATCAAGCATTGGGTTGCATTTGTTTGCTTTGGAGTGCCTGAAATTTCAACCACTCCTTCAGATGTTCCTGGTCTAACTTCAAGAAGATTAACTTTCGCAGCAGAAATCTGAACATACAAAGAAAACATGATCAATAAAGGGCCTTCATAGCAAGGTAACAACAATCGAGCTTGAATTACTAGCCATTTAACACATTCTTATTTCCTCTAAATATGTGACAACTTGACCACCAGCTTTACAAATTAAATTTATTCTTCTTTATAACAGCTTAGCTGCTGAATTTTAACAATACCATTCCCAGACTTTCCTAGAATGGCTGCAACTGCGCGTTCAGGTATTACAACTTCAACTGTAGTTTTTGTGATAAGCCCACCAGCAGCTCTGACACTGCCAAAGATGATATACAATGTCAGCGACATTAGTACAAAAATGGTAATCAGCAAAACCCCCATGACAGCACCAACCCACAAAATTTCCCAAATCTTGTGTACCTTCCAAATCCAGCAGAACTCCCTTGACGAAGAATTGGCTCCTCAAACTCAGAGAAATTGCCAATACTGCCTATATCCCGATTTGACTGAATTTTGAAACAAAGCATATAGTCAGTACCACAGGGGTTGCTGTTTGCAGACAGATTTATGCTCAATTATCTTAAATAGAAATTTAATTGCATACGATAGCCATGATACTGCATTAGAAGCAAAGAATTTGCTTCTATTCTAAGAAATCAAAACCAAAAAGTACCAACAGAGGGACAGGAGAGGAATTCATCGAGTGCCCTAAATTACTAATTGTTCAAGAGTAGAATATAGATCGTCCAATCTATACACAACTTGGCAAATGCTTAGCACATTTTCAAAATCTCAGCAAATATTGGAAAATGTCAAAGCCAAATCAAAAACTCCATACAAAATAGTGTTCCGGACTCCAAACATTCTTGCGCTTCATCCGGTAAGTAAGATGCAAATGAAAGGGCAACGTAGAATTGTCAGAACTAGGCCAATAGATATTAACGTGGGCTTTAATCCCCAAAAAGGGATATACCATGAGCAGATTATGTTAACCTAAAATAAAGAAATCAGGAGAACGGCTTAGCTGCTGAATTTTAACAATACCATTCCCAGACTTTCCTAGAATGGCTGCAACTACGCGTTCAGGTATTACAACTTCAACAGTAGTTTTTGTGATAAGCCCACGAGCAGCTCTGACACTGCCAAAGATGATATACAATGTCAGCGACATTACTACAAAAATGGTAATCAGCAAAACCCCCATGACACCACCAACCCACAAAATTTCCCAAATCTTGCGTACCTTCCAAATCTAGCAGAACTCCCTTGACGAAGAATTGGCTCCTCAAACTCAGAGAAATTGCCAATACTGCCTATATCCCGATTTGACTGAATTTTGAAACTAAGCATATAGGCAGTACCACAGGGGTTGCTGTTTGCAGACAGATTTATGCTCAATTATCTTAAATAGAAATTTAATTGCATAGGATAGCCATGATACTGCATTAGAAGCAAAGAATCTGCTTCTATTCTAAGAAATCAAAACCAAAAAGTACCATTTTTAGTTAGGAAGATGAAACTCTTATGCTTGGTGATTTTTCATTTGGCTTTGGCCAAAAACCCTAAATAAACATTTTTAGCGAACAAATACCCAAATAAACACAACAGCCATTCGCAATGGTTCCCCTAATTTACATTTGTGGATTTAACCACCAAAACTATTGGATATTCACAGTCGGCGACATGCATATCAAAGGAAGAGTTATTTCTCATTATAGCCTTTTGAAGACAGGACCCATGGCGATTCTTACCTCGACTTGAAAGGAGATAACGCGCTTTTGTAGCAAATGCAGAGGAAACTCGTAGCTCGTTCCGCGTAGGGGTTAAACAAAACGCTCTCTCAGCTTCCACTAAAATGATAAACCCTAGCCGATTTGACAACTCTTAAATAGGCCCAACGTGCAATAACATAACTAATTTCCATCACCTCGATCGATCTGAACCATCCCCAAAACCCAAAGTGTGAAAAACATCCCCCTGCATCTGATATTCCGGTGATGATTCATGGCATGGCGAGAGAACAGTGGCATGCTAGTCCCCAGGTGCACCATAGTAACGTAAAACACTTGAGCCGAAGCATGCCATCTGGTCCCAGCTACTAAATTCAACGCCCTGAGCCTGCCATTTTCAGTTAGGATGGCTTTGGCCAAAAACCCTAAATAAACATTTTTAGCGAACAAATACCCAAATAAACACAACAGCCATTCGCAATGGTTCCCCTAATTTACATTTGTGGATTTAACCACCAAAACTATTCGATATTCACACTCGGCGACATGCATATCAAAGGAAGAGTTATTTCTCATTATAGCCTTTTGAAGACAGGACCCATGGGGATTCTTACCTCGACTTGAAAGGAGATAACGCGCTTTTGCAGCAAATGCAGAGGAAACTCGCAGCTCGTTCCGCGTAGGGGTTAAACAGAACGCTCTCTCAGCTTCCACTAAAATGATAAACCCTAGCCGATTCGACAACTCTTAAACAGGCCCAACCTGCAATAACATAACTAATTTCCGTCACCTCGATAATAAACACAACAGCCATTCGCAATGGTTCCCCTAATTTACATTTGTAGATTTAACCACCAAAACTATTCGATATTCACAGTCGGCGATTCTTACCTCGACTTGAAAGGAGATAACCCGCTTTTGCAGCAAATGCAGAGGAAACTCGCAGCTCGTTCCGCGTAGGGGTTAAACAGAACGCTCTCTCAGCTTCCACTAAAATGATAAACCCTAACATCCCCAAATAAACACAACAGCCATTCGCAATGGTTCCCCTAATTTACATTTGTGGATTTAACCACCAAAACTATTCGATATTCACAGTCGGCGACATGCATATCAAAGGAAGAGTTATTTCTCATTATAGCCTTTTGAAGACAGGACCCATGGCGATTCTTACCTCGACTTGAAAGGAGATAACGCACTTTTGCAGCAAATGCAGAGGAAACTCGCAGCTCGTTCCGCGTAAGGGTTAAACAGAACGCTCTCTCAGCTTCCACTAAAATGATAAACCCTAGCCGATTCGACAACTCTTAAACAGGCCCAACCTGCAATAACATAACTAATTTCCGTCACCTCGATAATAAACACAACAGCCATTCGCAATGGTTCCCCTAATTTACATTTGTAGATTTAACCACCAAAACTATTCGATATTCACAGTCGGCGATTCTTACCTCGACTTGAAAGGAGATAACGCGCTTTTGCAGCAAATGCAGAGGAAACTCGCAGCTCGTTCCGCGTAGGGGTTAAACAGAACGCTCTCCCAGCTTCCACTAAAATGATAAACCCTAACATCCCCCTGCATCTGATATTCCGTTGATCATTCATGGCATGCCGACACAACAGTGCCATGCTAGTCCCCAGGTGTACCATACTAACGTCAAACACTGAGCCGAAGCATGCCATCTGGTACCAGCCACTTAATTCCTCATAGACGCATTCACCTCGAACAATGCGAAGCCCGTAATAAGACTCCAAAACCTTTCCACCCCAAAACTTTGGTTCGACTTAGGTTATAATGCTATTATAATGAAAAATCACGTCGGTCAACCAACGGTCAGCGATCGATCGATCGCATATAGTCCCAGGCAGGGACTAATAAAATTGATAATAAAATATGTTTTAGAAAAAGTTGATAGCTATATATATATATATATATATATATATATATATATATATACAACTTGAGTGGGGTTAATGGTTAAGAATATGTGTTTCCTCCTAAGAGGTTACAAGGTTAAAACTAGAAGGGTAGAAGGTTCAAAACCAAAAAGGTAGAATAATTTTATAATACAACATAGTGGAATGAATATAAAGAAATGTCTAAAGTAAGCAAATTATGCAAATAAGGAAGACATAGTATAAGTTTATTAGTTTATTTATGTGTATTTTCCTTCTTCACAACTAGGCAGAGCCTAGGCCGGGGCTAGCTCCAATGTTGGATACAAAAACAATTCACCCTCTAGCGAAATGATATCACTAGGATTGTGTGAAACTTAGTTGAGCTTGGACACCCCTTAGGATAGTTTTAATTTCCCCAAAAGTAACTTCCATCTTCAATCCTTCCCCATGAGATCATGTGATTAATTGTATAAATATTATTAGCACATCCCAAAGTTGGTAAAGAGAACACCAAATATAATGCAAAGTACATATGTTGAAAAATAAATTTCATCATTTTTAAATTATAGTGGGATACAATGTTATGACTCGCCTTCATTTTTTTAAATCCATATAATCCATAAATGTCATCTTCCATTTATAGTCACCTAACTCTTCTTAAGTTCAAGTAAAACAATAATCTAAAAACCATTTTGATGATAAAAAGAAGTGAAAAGGTTTTTTCAAAAAGCAATTTGGTTTACCTAGTTTAATAATGAATCCATGCACTCTCATGATTAAACATCCAAGGAAACCCTACTTTAACTTGCATATAAGAGCACTCTCCACAAACATATCAAAATTAATTCCATTTTAATCAATTCTCTATGTATGGCTATACCTTGTTCTAGATCTGCAAGGTTAACACAAACATGGAGTATAGTAGCAAATGTGCCCCTCCAATTGCATTTGTTTGAAAATCTTGAATGACCCCTCCTCCAACCCATTTTGTGCATACATTACGATCATAACTATCCAAGAAACATCATCTTGTTGAGGTATTTTGTTAAACATTGCACGTGCAATCTCTATCATCCCACATTTTGCTTATAAATCTATTAGAGCATCCATCAGAACAACATCAACTTGAAAGCCCACTAGTGATTATCTCTCAATGGATCTCCATACCTTATGCCAGAGCTCCCAAGTTTCACAATTTTTAGGATAATAGTAGAATAGATGAACTCATTAGGATGGATGTTTATTCTCTTCATTTGATAAAAGAGATCCATGGGCTCATGAAAAATCCCATTAGCGGTGTAAGCTGCAATCACCACAATCCATGAGCACATGTCTCATTCAGGCACTACGTCGAGAATACTTTTGATTTTAGTGTAACTTCTCTATTCCTCTTGATACTACCAAGAATATGACCACAAAGCTTTTTCTATTGCTAAAATAATGAAAAACCATTTTGCCAAACTCTTGTTTCTAAACAATATTTTTTTTGGAAAATCATATTTACAGATTCTTGATTTAGGGAAAGTAGTTCTACAAAAATATGCTAGAAACACGGGGACTTCACTCAATGAACCTCTAACATAGCACATGCATTCGTGGCATACTAAACAATACCCGTAATTTGACTACATATTGGAAAATACCTCTAAAAATCACATTATTTAACCCCCTACCAATACGAACCCAATACAACTTCCCAATTTAAAAAAACCCCTACTTTCACTAGATATAGGTATCCATTTTTCCATTAACATCTTTTATACCCCTTTTTATTTTCTCATTAACTTTGAGCTCCATTTTTTATACCTACCAATATAAAAGCCCTTTACCCCCTACTATATTCTCAATACATTATCTCATTTTTCGCTCAATATATATCCCCCAATATGAATGCACGTGGTATGGTATTGCTCCCCCATTGAATCCTTCGTGGCTAGAAATGGGTTGAGAATTATCTTATGTTTTCTCATTTCTACATTATTGTGGTTGATAATTCCTTGGATGGATATCATTTGAAAAATATTGTTACTCAAGGGTTGAATAATTTGAAAAACATATGTTTTTGCCTTAGATTATTGAAAAATCTAAGAAGCATGTTATACCATAGGGGATTCACTCAATGAACCTTTGACATATCATGTGCATTCAAGACATACTAAACAATACCCTTAAGTGGAATACATATTGGAAAATACCTCTAAAAATCACATTATTTAACCCCCTACTAATACGAATCCAATACACATTCCCAATTTAAAAAACCCATAATTTCACTAGATATTGTAGGTATATATTTTTTCATTAACATTTTTTATACCCCTTTGTATTTTTCATTAACTTTGAGCTCCATTTTTTATATCTGCCAATATAAAAACCCTTTACCCCCTATTATATGCTCAATATATTATGTCATTTTTTCCTCAATATATATCCCCCAATATGAGTTCACGTGGTATGGTATTTCTCCCCCTGTGAAGCCCCCGTGTGTAGACACACAAAGTGGTATGATGGTTCTCTTTGCCAAACAAATATGTAAAAACATTAGAGGACACTTTAACATATTTTCTACTATGATAGGATCGAATGGAAATGTTTTATTCATTTCAATAAATAAATATGTGAGTGAAAGGGAAATTGACATTATGGTTGTCTTGCTACAACTCACAGGAATAAAGTATTATGTGCAAATTAATGTTATGGATGAACTTGATACTCTTTTTTTGTAAGAAATTTTAGTCGTATACATATCCTATTAGTGGAAAAAAAGGGTGAGTGAAAGAAAACTATTCTCACTTGTAATATGTGTTTTTGTGACAAATAGCAAGTAAAGTTTGTTTGTGCTTTTCAATGACTCTATGTTGTTATCCTTGTTAAAAGAAATTTATTTAATCAGTTTAGCATCATCATTCAACTATGCATGAAGAAAGATTTTATTTTTCTTGGCAAACAAACATAGAAATAAATTTATTACATATTCATGATTCCATTGAAGTGAAAAAATCAAAGAACATAGCCATCTCAATCCTGCCAATATAATGCACTAATTGAAATCAGGTTACTCTACCTCCTCTTCAGCATATAAAGGCTAGGCAAATTTTGCTACACCACTTGAACCTAAACTAAGATGTCTAATAAGAAATACTCTCACTAAACTGGTTATTTAACAAAAGAATGATCAACTTGAGTCATTTCAAGTATTCTCAATAAGATAGTTCACCTTGTGGTTGAAACAAAGAGTGTTCCCTTCAAGTAATATGGCTTGGAGGTAAAATGGGGTGAAAAATATTATAGGAAAAAAATATAAATAAAAATAAATCAACAAAACACCATAATAAATCGCCATAGGCATAATTAAATTGCATAGGAAAGGGAAGAATCTTCTCATTTTGAAATAAAACGAGCAATGTGTCTTGGAATATTGAAACAAAAATAATCACCTCTTAGAAATTTGGTATATCGCATGACTAGAATTCTCGACTACTAAAAATTTAAATTATCAACATTCTTCCAATACCATTTTATTGGATATACTCTTGAAAAAAAAAAAGAGCATAGATTTCAATTTCCCTAGAATTAATACATAAATGAAACGTGCATGCTAGAAAATGAAAAAACATTGGGAAAATGCCTAACTAAAAGAATAAAAAATAAAGAAAGAAAAAAAGAAAAAGAAAGAAGAAGAAAAGAAAGAAAGAAAATGAAAGAAGAGAAAGAAAGGAAAATGGTTTTAGTTGTGCAAACAATGGAAGGTAGTCAAATAAAGGGGTTCAATGCTTTAGGTACCATGATGGAAATGGTAGTCATGCTTGAATTTGGTGACAATAAAAACAATGTTTTGGCCCTGTTTTGAACTTTATCATAGAGCCTCTTGGCCTTTAATGTCATTTGGAGTATATATAATGTAGAATCCTATGGTTTGGGATTTGAATCCAAGAGAGATTACAAGCATAGAGCTTTGAGAAAAGAAATCAAGGCCTACATGCATCAAAAATCTACCTTCCCACGACTTCCTTCTCAATCCAACATTTTCACTTGTAGAATGAGAGTAGGTGGCAAAAGGTTATTCAAGCATAGAGGTTTGAGAAAAGAGATAGAGACCTACATGCATTAACAATATACTTGACCATGAATTCCTTCTCTATCCAACATTTTCACTTGTAGAATGCGAGTAGGTGGCAAAAGGTTGTTCAAAGTCCACAATTTTAGTACAAAATGTCTTCACACAAACACATTTTGTGTGTTCTCTCCGGCTCAGGGTCTTGATTGTGAGAACATAAACATTTGGTGTTGGATTTTCCAATGAAGCAGGAATTTGTGTTGTCCCTAAGAGTAAGGCTCAAAAAAGAAATGACAAAAACCGAAATTCAAACACTAACAATCTTGTGAGAAATTGTCTTTAAATGATGGCACAAATGATTGGTTTGCATAAAATCAAGCAAAATTGGCATCAAAGTAGGACAATAATGTTTATCATGTAATGTGGATTGTAAGAATCAAATATTCCATCGTAAGATAAGACGAACACAAGACTAATGGACCTTTCCCCCAGAGGAAGGTAGTGGTAAATTAGTTACTGCACGAAAAATACTATATTTCAATAAGAAATTAATTCTTCAATAACATTCTAAAAACTTAAATGGAAAATTACTATTAATCTTTATAATAAAAAAATTCAAAAGAGTGATATAAAATTTTAAAAATTAAAAAATATTAAAAAATATTTTTTATTAGCACATAGGACTTTGAATAGTTAAAGCACTTGTTCACAAATTCAAAACCTATAAAAAATTATATTTACCTAACCTAAATAAAATAAAATAAATTGTACAAAGTATAAACAAAAAATTTCCACTAGGACGAAGCTCTGAAAACCCTAGATAATTCTATACTTCGACTCATCCTCCGCAACCACATAAGTTGTTCAAGGCTCCTTCACACTAACAGGGAATGGACCCCTGAAGTTGAATGTTGTTGAATGCTTGCAAACAAGCGTGGGAGGCCGACGATAGTTGCTAGAGTTGTTGAATGCAATACCACAATATTTGTTTATAGGACAAGACCTGCAAGTGCGTGGGATGGCCACAAGGCGGCTCTTGTCTTTGAAGATCAACACCCTTGTAGAGATTTTGGCTTTATGCAACACAAAAGTTGCAATGGGCTTGATTATGAAACATTGACCCAAAATTCATAAGAGAATGCCATTGCTGCTCAAATTGGATCTAGTGTTGTGCCATTGTTGGATCACTCAAAGCTATGTCTAAATGATTTTGTTGGGAATGTTGCAAGGCCTTCACTAGGCTAGAGAAAACCTCAACTCTCAAGGACCTCCATTCTACAAGGATTTTCTATTCCTAGGAGGAGGTTACTACCCGAGATCTAGCAAGTTTTACCATCTTTGTGAAACTAATATTAGGAGGTTCCCTTTGTCTACAGGTCAAAGCCACAAATCTCATCTCCACACTTACAACTAGGATTCAAGATTGGGTGAGAACCCCATGACAATTTTCAGCTCTTATATGAAGGTTGACAACTTCAGGATTAGAAAACCCTCAGTGAGTATGGCATAACTAGGGACGCTATGATCTATTTGGTTTCAAGAGTAAGGGGTGTAGCTAAAGGTTGGGGTGTGTCCTCCTCATCCCAACCCAAGTCCTTCAAGGATGTTCATAAGTTTGGACGTCCACCACCAAACCCTAAAGGTCTATTAGGACTGACATTTGTGGAAGATCGGGTAACATAAACGCTATTTGTTGAAGTGGACAATGTGATATGTAGATTCCTGGTTGCAGATTATGAACGACAAATGCTTATTTTTTGATTTAATGGCTTTTGGCCCTCAACATCTGCCCTTCAGGAGTGGGTGAAATATAATTTATATCAGAATATTGTGTTACATTTTTTCTCAAAAGGCTTCGTTGTTGTGTTCTTCCAAAATCTAGTGGACCACAAAAGGTTTTGGATCAAGGACCCTATTTTTGGGGTCGCTCTAACCTCTTTTTTAAACCATGGTTCCCTTATTTTAATCATCTTTCCATATCAACAATAGTAACTCCTATCTGGGTAAGTCTCCCTAACCTTCCCATCTATTTGTCTCATCCATATGTGTTGGAAAATATGGGTAATGTAATAGGTCACTACTTCAAAATTGGAAATGATAGGATGGCTAAAGGAATTATCACATTCGTTCGCATATGTGTTGAAATGGACCTCACTAAAGGATTATTGTATAAAATCCTCCTCAATTGGAGGGGTAGGGTTTATTCACAACCAGTGGATTATGAGAATACTGTTTTTCACTGTAGGACTTATCAATAACCTAGACATCTCTAGGATGCTTGCCGCTTTTTGCAAGGGTCCAATACCCACCAGGATCCTAAGAAAACGAACCATGGCTTGCAAGATTTGAAGGGATCAAAAGGACATAAGACTACTACAAATCACAATAAGAATACCACCTAGCAACAAAAGACACCTACGATGAAAGAAACTCCTTCAAACTCAACTTAGCCTCATGTACAACGATTGCATCCCTTTACAGAGGAAGTTCACCTCTCGATCGAACCAGGAAAAGGTTTTGCCATAATTTTGGCTCCGTCAACGAGTGAGCACAAACATACCAACGAATCTGACCACTTGGATATTGACAAGGAAACTACAAATGTGCCAAAAGCTTCGACAATGGAAGTGTCTCAAGGAAATGATATCATTATCTCATCTACTCCTAACAATCCCTTGGATTACATAAATGTACGTAAAAGAGAAAGAAAGAAAAATGACCCATGTTGAATCCCAAGATCTAATTTTAGAAAAAACGTAAGTGTATCATTATGTATTGTGTTTAAGAAAATAAAGATATAATCTAAATTTTTTTAAAAGTAATGTAAATTAATTGAATAATATATAGATAGATATAATGTCATAAATTTGTAAATACAATATATACCTAAAAACATAATTTCTATTCAATCAAAAAAATCAAAGTAACCAACTTTTTATTTCAATTAGGTGCACACTCTAAAATATCTTGCCATATGACAATATATGCTTTCGAAAATGCACATTAATGAAGGCTGAAAATGTGATTTCAAAATGGTTACCATCATCAACACATGGCACATGAACTGACCACTCTAATAGCTTCCAATTCCCTTGTTATTTCTTATGCACATGGGAATATTTTATTGTAATAGATTCGTCCAACTCATTAATCAAAACTCTAAAGTCAAAATTTGCCATATAACAGTTAATGTTGGGAAAAAAAACTAAAGTCACTTCAATCATCAATGCCATGATAAATGGCATTGTACATGATTGGGTTGATGCGCTTATGAAAACAAAACAAAAATTTGTCGAATCATGAATGTCTTTTTAAATGGCATTGTCATTTTAAATTTGTCGAATAATGAATGCGTTAAAGAATGGCGTTGTCTAGCGCACTGAGGCTTTATCGTAATGTAATGCTCGAGTCCAACTTGGTGGCCGCTTCAGGGCCCATCGCAAAGAATAACCTTCACATTATCGTAATGTAACGCTCGAGTCCAACTTGGTGGCCGCTTCAGGGCCCATCGCAAAGAATAACCTTCACACTCCCAATGTAGTTCGAGAGTTAATGCTATTTGTCACTTTTGAATGCATTGGAGAGTTAATGATATTTGTCATATTTGAGATGGAATTTGGGTGTGTAGAAATGTCCAAGATGGGACGAGGTTGGGAATGTTTAGAATGTATGAGACATGAGGAAAATATATGACAAATATATCACATTTTTATGAAAAGATTCAGGAGAAGTAATTGATGAAGTCACTCATCAAATAGGTGAAGAAACTTTTGCAAGTTACAAACTTATTTACAAAAGTAAGGAGAGAATATGATATATAGAATTTTTTAATTGTTATAACTCAGATATACCCATATTTATATATGGACAAAATTAAGTTTATGATAGAAATGGAACGAAGTTTCAATAATAATGGGTAATTAGGTTAAAGTGCAACATTACATCTTTCATAATCAATGGTGTAATGTTGCTAAATGAAATTATAAAAAATCAGATTTAAAATTATAAGGGATCTCAAGATATAAGGAGCTTAAATACAAGCAAGAAAAGGGCAACAAATGTCCATGTTCTTTTACTAAATTTGAAATAGTAACATTACTTAATACGATTCTCTATAATGTGATACTGAGTTGTATTTAAGAATTGGAGAAACTATTTGGTTAGTAGTCAATGATGGAAATCATCATTTCTATAGGAAAGCTCATCCATGAACAATGAAAGTGGGGGTCAAGGTACTTGTATTATCTTATATAGTGCAAATAAATGAGTTAAACTCAAACATTGGAAGGAACCAATCATTCAAGGATGAATGATGTACTAGATACAAAGTAAACTATTGATGAACAAGTGACAACTAGGGTACTAAACATATTAATCAAGCACCTAGAGAAAGACGTGTCATGGTTGATATGAATAAATTCATTAGATGGTCATGCTCGATTAGAATATATTCATTGGATGGAGGGTAATAGTGAGCTCCTTCAACCAAAATGAGGTAAAAATAGTGTTTGATGCATGATTAGAACTCAAACTTAGCTTAATGAAATGTTTAAACATAAGAATGTGTAAAAGGAATTCTCTCGACATAAAGTAAATACAATGTCCAATGTCCACCAATATGGGGCAATAATCATGATTGAAAGGCCATGGAAGGATGACTTGACTAAATCCCTAAGAAATATGTTAGGGCAAGTCCTTTTTTGTAAGTACAAATAGTGAACAAAACTTAGTTTTGAGAAGCTAATGGGGTAGAAAAAAACACTAAGCATTGCAAACAAGAGAAACAAACGAGAGGCGCAATGTATGTTGTTTTTCCACGACACTAGAGAATCTTCAGCGGTGTTAAATTTGGGGCATATGTTCATTTTTGCCCAATGAATTCTCAGATTTTCTATTATTCATACTACCTTTCTACCCTCCCTCCCCTCTTTAGCCCTAAGTTAGCTTTGTTCCATCTCTATATGTTTGATATTCCTATCGTTGGTTCTTTGAGCTTTTTCCTATTTTAATCTTTGTTTTCCTACCCCGACTCTATAATGTCCTTCTCCCCTCCCAGTTGCACGATATTTTCTTTCTCTTTCACCCTCCTAACCTAAGATTTGAATCTATGGCCAAATATCTACTCTCTCCTCCTCTGTGAAGTGGAAAGAAAGGATGATGAGGTCATTCTTGTGCCTCTGACCATAGTCCTTTTGCCCAACAAACCCAAGCCCAGGTAGTAGTGTAAGAAGCAATGGATAATTACATGGATATCATACCTGTAGCGGTCGAAAAGGATATTTCGGATGTATAGGGGCAGGTTAGGAAATCAAGACATTATATATTGGATAGACAAGTTGACCGACAAACTAGGGATCGAATTCAAGATGTGGGGAACTCCACTAGAGCTAGAACCACTTCCGGATATTTTGGATGTATAGGAGTGGGTTAGGAAATCAATATGTTATATTTTGGATAGACAAGTTGACCAACAAACTAGGGATTGAATTCAAGATGTGGGGAACTCCACTAGAGCTAGAACCACTTCTTATATGCACATCATCAATGTATATTGGCATATGAAGACTTGCATGGGCATAGTTCTTGTTGACATAGCTGATGCCCAACAAGAATTAGTTATCTGTATGACAAAATTGACGGACAAAGTTGACAAACTCAATAAGAAGGTCACTATCGTTTCCAATAACTTAACAAATCTAGATTTTTCCTCTTTTAACAATGACAATGAGCCACGACCATTAGTTCAGGTGGATTCTCAGGCTAAATGAAGTTCAAGTGAACCAATCACTTTAAGCAAGACTTATTTGATGTCAATGTCACTAGCATGTTTGTTACTTTAGAGTTTAACTTCTCTACTAGTCATATGTCTTTTTTTTTGACAATTTATCATTAGAAATATAATTAATTATCACAAAACTTTAAACTTATATTATTGGTTTAGTTGCCCAAGTGACAAACCAATAGCAAATGATAATTGTTTGTATAGTGTTCTTGAAAGTAACATGAATAATCTAACACATATATAATTAATTTAAGGTATTTTCAAAATAATTATTAATAACAATTGAAGAAATGTTTAGGATAGATCACTTATTTTGTCCATCATATATGTATAGATATTAAAAAATATTGATAATTTTTTTATATTTTCCAAATTTTGAATATTAGTAGTCTCTTATCTGGACATCCTTCTAAATAAAATAAATTTCCTATTTTTACCCAATATTATGACTACCAACTTTTAATAACATTTTTTATAAATATGTTAATTTTTACATCAGAGTTTGTTCCAATATTATAAATATGTTTCTCACATCTAAAAGATATTGCTTATCATATATTACTAGAGCTTTCAGCTAACAACATCATACATGTTTTTAGGATTTTGAAAATTGTATTTTATGAATATTTTCATTAATTATTTAGAAAATAAATTTCTATAGCTTGATACAAGGATTATAGATATATATCTCTAACTCCATTTCTTTACAATGCCTATTTTCCTTAACAATTTATAAAAGCAATTTCCCTCACATTACTAACTCATCTTCAACCATAATTTTGAAACTTAATGAGATTCATAGGATCTTGAAAATCATTTAAATAAAATAAAATTATTATATTTTATTTTATTTAATCATTTTATTTTTAGAATCATTTACTATTCTAGTTTAAATGAAATAAGATTTTCAAAAATTTTTCCTAGTTAATTTCAACTAAAATTTAGTAGAGATTTTTAAAAATTTAAATTTAAATTATTTAATCTATAAAATTCAAATGTCCCAAAAAAATTTCATAATGCTAAATCCATTTATATATTCAAAAATATATTTTAAATAACAAAAAATTACATTCTTTATTAAAATTATATTACCCCATTTCATTTTAAACTAAATAAATTTTATTCACCATTTTAATTCATTAATTAAATTAATAAATTTCATTCACAATTTAAATTCATTAATTAAATTAATTCAAAGAATCGAATTGAATTCCAAGGAGGCAGGCACCAAATCAAATCAAAAGCTGAATCTCAGGTTTAAATTAAAATTTATACACTTCTTTTCTACCAAATAATCATTTTCATGTTTAAATTAAAATTTATACACATTGTTTTGTACCAAATAACCATTTTCTATATAATCGATACACCAAATATCTCAATTATGCATGATAAGTCAAGGAAGACCCAGCATAAATTATAGAAATTTCGAATCATTCGAATGCAAGTGGGCGTAGAAGTCTCTCAAATAGTTGTTCGCGTGGCGGCGGAATCCACTTGCACTACCCAACTACCTATATATTTCCTCACCACTCAATTATGCATCGACCAACCAGCGTTCAGTTCAGCATTGTCTGTGCCTACTGTCAAGTTGCACACAGATGGATAAGTCAAGACTCGCTCCAGTCTCCGCTACAGACAAATGAGTCAACGACGGTGATAATTATTGGGCCACCATTATTCTCCTACGGGTAATATTGCATCACATTTATTGTATTCTTATCTATTGCATCACAATTATTGTATTTATATATGTAGGGATCTTGTAATGCATTTATTGTTCTTAACAAGTAATTCATTCATGGCAAATTTTCGGAGCAACGGCCCGCTCTTTCTCCTCTGCTCTACTTTACTCTATACCCTCTCTGCTGCAAACCATGAGATTAGCCTCCTTTTTTCTACAAATCCCATAGCGGTTGCAGCCACTAATTCATCTCAATCAATCCTCGAGAGCGAGGGAGGCGAATTCGCCCTTAAATTCCGTTCACTGAATGCAAACTCTTTTCTACTGGCAATTGTTTATATTCACTACAACGAAACGACCGTCTGGTGTGCCAATAGGAACAGGCCAGTGTCAAGTAATGCGAACCTGGTTGTCAGCAGAGAGGGAAATTTGGTGCTGAAAAACGGAGAAAGAGATGGGTTCGTCATTTGGTCTGCAAACGTTACAGGCGCTTCGCGCATGATGCTCAGTCCCAAGGGCAATCTCTTGATATACAATGGAAGCGGCGGGGTTCTCTGGCAGAGTTTCGATCATCCCACTGATACGGTACTGCCAAGCCAACGTTTGAGGGCCGGCACGTTTCTGGTGTCCAGCGTATCTGCTTCGAATACTTCGGAGAGCATTTACATGGCCGGGGTGTTGCCCGGCGGGGGCGGTTTTTTCGCCATGGCGCCGCAGTTTTTCCCCTACGGTATTCTGGAGTTCAACACGCTCAGGAAATCCGCCCGAGAGGCGTATGCCAGCTTTTACAACTCCAGCTGTAATCGCACCATTATCGCCTTCTCCGACGACGGCCTGTTGCTCGAGTACCGGCAAGATGGAAATACTACACGAGAGTGCATAAGAGAAACGGGAGGCAATCCGTATGGGTTCTCTCTTAGACTCTCCGATGGTTCCAGCAAAGGATTTCGATATATCAGAATGGAGCCCGACGGGAACATAAAGCTGTATTTGCAAACGCAGTCCAGATTGAAAGTGGAGAGCGATTTCTTCGTGGATTTCTTTAATGATATCTGCCGCCTTCCCAACTACTGCGGCCCTTACGGTATTTGTGTGAATCCTGGAGCACGGTGCACCTGCCCGGCCCCGGAGTCGTCTTATTTCTCGCACCCGGATCTGGCGTCCTCGGGTTGCAAGCCTAAACAGGAACTAAGATGCAATTCCAGTCATACATTAGTCGAGGTGCGAGGAATCGATTATTTTCCTAGCAGGTATTTAGATCCGCTTCAAGTAAGCCTTGATGAATGCAAGAGGCTCTGTTTGTCCAACTGCTCTTGCGTAGCTGCGTTCTACTGGCAATCCTCTGGCTCCTGCTTTCATTACGAAGAGCTTCTGTCTATGAAAACCGTATCAGATCAAACGCAGTTAGGGTACATCAAGGTCATGTATGAATCACCCCAACCGGAAGGTCACGGATCTCGTTTCTGGAAGCGGCCCGGGAACATTGTCGGGGTCAGCATAGGGGGCGCTCTGTTGTTCATCCTCATTGTCTTATTAATTCTCTTTGGCCTTCTGCGAAAAAAGGGGCAGACAACAAAGGCGGCGGCAGCAAAAATCGACGATGGTTTCTTGAACACGCTGTCGGTTCTGCCTCCCAGATTCACCTTCGACGAACTGAAGGAAATCACGGACGGCTTCAGTCGGAAGCTGGGAAGCGGCGGGTTCGGGTCAGTGTATGAGGGAATCCTGAGAGACGGAATCATGGTTGGCGTGAAGCAACTGGAAGAGGCTTCCCAGGGTTACGACGAGTTTAGAAGGGAGATTGCCAGTCTGGGAAGCCTGAGCCATGTCAACCTCGTCCAACTTCGGGGATTCTGCGCCGAAGAATCCCACCACCTGCTCGTCTATGAATACATGGCCAACCGCTCTCTGGATGGCTGGCTTTTCTCCACAGACGACAAAAAGCTTCTGAGTTGGGGTACCCGGATGAGCATCGCAGTGGACGCAGCCCGTGGGATGGCGTTCTTACACGAAGAATGCCGCGAATGTATTGTGCATTTCGATGTGAAACCCGAGAACATTCTCCTCGACGACAAGTTCAGGGCTAAATTATCAGACTTCGGTCTGTCGAAGCTCATTGACCGGACTGATGAGCATAGCCGAGTTCTGACACGGATGAGAGGCACGCCAGGCTACCTGGCGCCTGAATGGCTAATGGAGACAGGAGTCGGCAGCAAGAGCGACGTTTACAGCTTGGGCATCGTGTTGCTGGAGCTCGTATCCGGGCGGCGATGCGTGGACCTCTCAGCTCCAGCAGAAGACTGTTATCTTCCTGCCGCGACCATTCGGAGGTTTCAGGAGGGGAAATTAATGGAAATCGTGGATCCTCGTTTGGTAGATGGAGTCCCAGAAGAGGATGAACCGAGAAAAGTTGTGATGGTGGCACTTTGGTGCATACAAGAAGATCCTGCCAGGAGACCAGCGGCCAGTGCTGTGAGCCGAATGCTAGAAGGCCACATCCAAATTCACGAACCACCCATGGCTTCTCTGCAATCTGCTCTTTCAAGGCAACGACAGATCTGGATCACTGCGGTTTCGGCCGGAAATCGGGATGCTCAGAATTAGCGGTGTCGTGATTTCTTGTTCGATCTCTCGGCTGAAGACGGTAAGTCACGTGGGTTGGTTGAAGATCCGGCAGGCAGCCGGCACGAGATGGTGCCACGACAACCGACTTTGATACTCGTCAGCGCTCAGAAGATTTTGTCGTCATTGGGATTTTTTTATATAGAAAATAGAATAACATTATCGGTGAGGGGATTATCCACATGTACTGGGAAACGCATTGTTAAGTTTTATGAGTGTAGCAACGTTTAAATTTCTCATGTGAATATAAGACTTGTGTTGTATGAAGTTTGCGTTTTGTTTCACGTTTCTTCAATAAAGTTTAATAAAGGGTGCTTTGAAATTATTTATTATTATTTTTTAAATTAAAAATTATAATTTAATATTTTTCTAGATGTAATTTTAATTTAATTTAACTATATGGGTCTATTTATTAAAAAAAGGTTTGTTCGGAATATAACGTATTTTCCAATTAAATTTTAAACAAATTCTTAAATATTTAATAAAATAGATAATAAAATATGTTTTAAAAAAAGTTGATAGTAATATATATATATATATAGATATATATATATTGAGTGGACTTAATAATTAAGATAATTAATAGTATGTGTTTCTTTCTAAAAGCCATATGTTTAAAATCAAAAAGATAAAAGGTTCAAAATCAAAGTAAACTTAATAGTCTTAAATATTTTATTATGAAACACATTTTTACGAGTTATTAAGAGAATTTTATAATTTATTAACAATTTTTAAATACCAATATAAAAACTAGAAATATACAACCCTCTTCCTTTATAATACTTCATTTTTATTGAAAATTTATAAAGACAAATTCTCTCACACTAGTAACTATTTTTGAATTCTCTACACAAATAAAATATATATATATATTATAAATTTGGTTTGTAAGCAAATTTTATAACACATTATAATTTATTAAATAAATAAAAGAATTTAAAAAATAGAATTTATTATTTTATAATTTTAAGAATAATTTTGTAATACAACATAGTGGAATGAATATAAAGAAATGTCTAAAGTATCAAATTATGCAAATAAGGAAGATATAGTATAAGTTTATTAGTTTATCTATGTGTATTTTCCTTCTTCACAACTAGGTGGAGCCTAGGCTGGGGCTAGCTCCAATGTTGGATACAAAAACAATTCACCCTTTAGCAAAATGCTATCACTAGGATTGTGCGAAACTTAGTTGAGCTTGGACACCCCTTAGGATAGTTTTAATTTCTCCAAAAGTAACTTCCATCATCAATCCTTCCCTATGAGATCATGTGATTAATTGTATAAATATTATTAGCACATCCCAAAGTTGGCAAAGGGAACACCAAATATAATGCAAAGTACATATGTTGAAAAATAAATTTCATCATTTTTAAATTATAGTGGGATACAATGTTATGACTCACCTTCATTTTTTTTAAAATCCATTTAATACATAAATGTCATCTTCCATTTATAGTCACCTAACTCCTCTTAACTTAAAGTAAAACAAAGTCTGAAAACCATTTTGATGATAAAAAGAAGTGAAAAAGTTTTTCTCAAAAAGCAATTTGGTTGACATGTTTTAATAATGAATCCATGCACTGTCATGATTAAACATCCAATGAAGCCCTACTTTAACTTGCATATAAGAGCACTCTCCACAAACATATCAAAATTAATTCCATTTTAATTAGTTCTCTATGTATGGCTATACCTTGTTCTAGATCTGCAAGGTTAACACAAGCATAGAGTATAGTAGCAAATGTGCCCCTCCAATTGCATTTGTTTGAAAATCTTGAATGACCCCTCCTCCAACACATTTTGTGCATACATTACAATCATAACTATCCAAGAAACATCATCTTGTTGAGGTGTTTCGTTAAACAATTCACATGCAATCTCTATTGTCCCACATTTTGCTTATAAATCTATTAGAGCATCCATCAAAACAACATCAACTTGAAAGCCCACAAGTGATTATTTCTCAATGAATCTCCATACGTTATGCCAGAGCTCCCAAGTTCACAATTTCCAGGATAACAGTAGAAAAGGTGAACTCATTAGGATGGAATTTTATTCTCTTCATTTGATAAAAGAGATCCATGGGCTCATGAGAAATCCCATTAGCAGTGTAAGCTACAATCACCACAATCCATGAACATGTTGGGTTATGTTATATTCTTTCCACGACTAGCTGACGTAGTTAACCGGGAGGTTAAAAGGGGGGCGGAGCCCCCCTTTCGTTGTGTCGATTGCGTAGAGGAGGGGGGGGGGTGATCACAGGGAGTTTGAGGGGGAAAATTTTGTTTTTGGACCCTATATTAGGTTGGGCCGACCTACCTATGGTTTTGTGCATGATTTTTCGCACATGGTTTTGGACGCGATGGTTTTCGGTCCATGGTTTTCAACGCGGTGATTTTCGGTCCATGGTATTGGATGCTTCAGCACATATAAATATGTATTGTAACATTCAAAGGAACATAATGAAAAATCAAGCTGGTAGCCTAGTTTTGGGATCCAGGGGAAAATCTCCGTGTATATGTGTTTTATGTGTCATGCTCTCGCATTTTTTATTTTCTATGTTTTAGAATTCATATGCAGGTAATTTCTGTATGGGGTTAAAACCTACATTTGGTATCAGATCTGTTTTGGCTTCAAGGGGACACCTTTGTCACTAAGGGGTTTCGTTCGGGCCTGTGGTAGACCCTATTCAATGGGAGATCTGTAGGATCAATTTTGGTGGTGAAATAAGATGGTGAGAAGTGGAAAGATACAGATCGAGAAATTTAATGGTCAGAGTTTTGAGTTATGGAAACTCAAGATGGAGGATCTGTTGGTGGATAAAGATCAGTGAATCACGGTAGATCCAAGTACTAAACCAACGGGAGTGTCCGATGAAGAATGGAAGAAGTTGCATCGAAAGGCAAAGAGCACAATATGATTGTGTGTCTCAGATTCAGTATTGCTGAATGTATCAAGGGAAGCTACGGCGAAGGCTTTGTGGGACAAGTTAGGGACTTTGTACCAATCTAAGTCTCTGGTGAATAAACTGTTCCTATGGAAAAAGCTATATAACCTGAGGATGAAAGATGGAGACTCGACGACAGAGCATCTGAACGCATTTAATACTGTGGTAAGTCAGTTATTATCTGTTGATATTAAAATTTCAGATAAAGATAAGTGCATCAGTTTGTTGTGTTCTCTACTAGATTCGTGGGATAGTCTGGTTATTGCAGTAGGTAGCAATACAACTGCCTTGCAGTTTGATGAAATAGTTTCATCCTTACTGACGGAGGAGATGAGACGGAAAAATATGGAGAGACAGAATGGTGATGTCTTGTCTGTACAAGGACGGTCCCAGAACAGAAACAAAAATAAGTCATCGAGTGGGAGATCTAAATCTCCAGGAAAACCTATAAAGGTGGTGTGCTGGAAATGCAGAAAGGGCACTACAAAAGGGACTGTAAATCTAAAGCTCTTGATAAAGGAAAGGGATCTGATGATGCTCCTTCTGCAGAGGCGAAAACCACCTCAGATGAAGGTGGGGATGTGTACTTGGCTTCTTCAAGTACGCATGTATATCATGAGGCATGGTTGATTTACTCAGGTGTATGCTTTCACTTCACTCCCCATAGAGAGTGGTTTTGTGAATATGAGAAATATGATGGTGGTGATGTCTTCTTGGGGGATGACAGGAAGGCTAGAATCGTTGGTTGCGGAAAAGTAAAGTTGAAGTTGCAAGGTGGAAGGGTTAGAACACTTCCGGGTGTTCTGCATATTCCTGCATTGGCCAGAAATCTGATTTCTGTAAGAACACTGGATGATGCAGGTGTAAAAATAGTGTTCGAGAAGGATACCTGCATGATGGTTCGGGGAGCACTCGTATTGATGTGGGGAGTTTGGATTGGAACTCTATACAAGCTGCAAGGTAGCTATGTTGTTGATGGATGCAACAGCTCTGTGGTTCCTGAAAGTGGAGAAGAAAATCTAGTGGTCTCTAGAGCGAAGACCATGATGTGTGTTGGGTGCATATAAGGTGTCTTTTAGAACTCCTAATTACCTCACATTAATTATCAACCTGGGTAAATCCTTTTGTTTCAAGAGTGTACACAATATGTGCAAGTGATGGAAATCGTTATATCTATAGAGAGTAATGTTTTAATATAATTTATTAAATTCAATACAAGAGTAAATGGATCAAACCATAAATCTCAAGCTTGGAACTTCAAGGAAAGTAATCTATCTAAGCATCAAAACTCAATCTTAATCAAAACCAAGACTCAATCTCAATCAAGAGATTCTAATTGCAATTACATCAACCGAGTGCACCGTAGCAATAACAGAGCTCTTTCAGCTGAATCTAAACTACTCAAAAAATAATTCTGTCTTTTTAATGAATAAGAAATAATTCTCATCTAATGATTAATCACTCCACAACATAAATAAATGAAATCAATTGACAGAATTAAGAATTAATGAAATGAATACACAAACTCCACACTGATGAAAGTAAATCAATCGTAAAGTTGTAAAACAAAATGATTAAACTTGCAGTAAAAGAAAAGTAAAAATATAACACAGGGAGCAGCAACGAAATCCACCAGTGACCGGGCCCAAGCCGCCAGTGATTACTGCTTAACTACTTCAGAATATCGCCAATGAACAACAACATGAATTATGTATTATTCATCATATCCAAATGTCATTACAACACGATGTCTTTCAGAATAACGCTCTGTATATTAAAATTACAATTGAAGTAAAAAGGCGAGAAGTTTTTTCCTCTCTATTCTCTCCCCTGTTCTCCAATTCTCCCCATATTATCCTCCTCTTTTTGATCTCTATTTTCATTTAAATACACAGAGAGCAAATGGAAGTTACAACAAAGCTGATTACAAAATGATTTCCATTACAAATTTGGAGTATACAAAACAAATTGATCTGAAAGATCACATCTGAAAGATCTTTCCATCAACATTCAGTAGGAACAAGTCGACTTTGGTCTTGCAACTAGAAGAATTTGGAAAACAGCCGCAACAATAAATCTAAGAAAATCATCTTCGAAGAACCTTCTGTTTCTCTTAATACAGACCAAATTTTAGAAAACTACCCAATACAAAACTAATTCGGTCCGTTCTGGACAAAACCCATGTTTTGGATTTTCCAGATTCTCCTTCATTTGTCTAAAACGTCCAATGCAAAACCGTCACTTCTTATTCCAGCGAATTTCTAAGTTGGAATATTTAATTGTGAGTTGGAAATCAAATTTGCAATCTGGAAAATATCTTGGAGGCTAAAATCATGAGTGATGTTACAAAAAATCCATTAATAAACCATCATTGGTAAAATCATGCATGATAATCATCAATTTATTAAAAATAAGGGAGAAAACTTAGTATTTATCCATAAGAGCATAAATAATTATAAAAGAATTATATGATAAATTATGATAAATATCATGATAAAGAATGGTAGAAATGGGTAAAATAGGTGTCAAAAAGTGATAATAATAATGACAAATTAGCAGCCCAACACTGTGGCATCAAAGGCTTAGACATATTGGAGAGAAGGGCCTTCGAATACTTCATGGTAAAGGTATGGTAGAAGGTACGAGTAATAGCTCTATGGATTTTGATTTTTGTGAAAATTGTGTATATTGGAAGCAAAATCAGGTGAGTTTCCCTCTGGTGGTAAGAGGGCGAAACATATATTAGAACTTGTGCACAGTGATGTGGTTGGACCTGTGAAGGTTCCATCACTAGGTAAGTCTATGTACTATGTATCATTTATAGATGACTTCTCAAGGAATACATGGATATATTTCCTTAAGAATAAATCTGAAGTCTTTGACAGGTTTAAAGAATTTAAGGCTATGGTGGAAAACCATACAAAGAAGAAGATAAAGGTGTTGAGGATAGATAATGGTGGAGAGTTTTGTAGCAAGGAATTTGAAGAATTCTGTAAGAAGTGTGTTCTAGCACGGCAGAAGACTACTCCATATACACCTCAGCAAAATGGAGTTGTGGAAAGAATGAACAAGACGTTGATGGAAAGGGCAAGGAGCATGCTCAGTGGTGCCGGGTTAGGACAAGAATTCTGGGCAGAGGCGGTGGAGACTGTATGTTACTTGGTCAACAGATCACCTTCATCAGCGTTGGAGGATAAGACTCCACAAGAGGTATGGATTGGTAATAAACCCTCTCTTTCACATCTGAGGGTATTTGGATGTGATGCATATGTACATGTTCCAAAGGAGAAAAGAACAAAGTTGGATAGTAAATCTGAAAAGTGCATCTTTATTGAGTATAAGGATGGTTTAAAGGGTTATAAGCTTTGGAACCCAGTAACAAGGAAGGTTGTGTACAGCCAAGATGTGGTGTTCAGAGAGGTGAAAGATGTTATTAAACATGAAGTCCAACCAAAGGAACCTGAGAAGATATAGTTTGAGCTTAAGGAAGAAGATTCAGACTCTACAACAGAGGAGGAATCAGAAAATGAAGAGCCACAAACTCCATGTGTGAGATGATCAGTTTTGTTGAAAAATGTGCAACAAGAAATGTTAAATTTAGAATGTGCTAAAAATAGGACTCCTAAAAATAACATGTCTAAAAATAGCAATTTTGCTAGTGAGTTCATTGGCCACATTGGGTGAGAGGTGAAACTACTAAAAATAGAAAGTTCTAAAAATAACATTTTTGGGTCCCTTCCTATTTATAACAGTCCCTAGTCTATCTATAAGAAGTAAAATTAATTTTGGTCTTAACAGTGGTTTGAAATAATTAAGGAAATTCGAATTTGAAGTCTTTGTGAGCATGCACATGAGTTTCCTCCACTGATTAAGGGAATAAACATGAGTTCTATAATGAGATAATCAGTTGACTTAGTTCTATCTAGTCAAGTCCAGTTAGATTATTTTAACAAGTTGTTACAATAATAAAATATAGTTTGTTAATGCTTGCATGCATGTGACAACTGTTATTTTAGATAACTGAGGATTCACTCATGGATAACTATTGCATGTCAGTTCTGTTAGAGACCCAATTGAGATCAGATGTGGGACAGTGTACTATCAGATGCCTAATTATTTTTAGTAAGTAGTTTTTGCATGGTTGAGGAACTAGCGTTCTCAAGGAATACGTAGTTGGACCATTGGTTGTTTTTGGTATGTTGGAATTAATAGCATATGCTTTTGCTATTATTTCCTAAGCAAACTACGTAAGGACCATAGGGAAAGCCTATATAAACATGGCTTGGTTGGTTCATGAGACATATCTTCATATCTTCATAGTTCATTGAGAACTGAATAGCTTGAGAGCTAATTCTTTTTGTATTGTGAAGAGGATTTCCACTTGATTGATAATACATGGTTGGTGTTTTATGCTGGTGCTTTCCCCTGGATATATATTGTGTTATGTGTGATTATTTCTCTTGATTAGTTATGCATGTTTCTACTTGATGTTGCTCATGAATTCGATTATGCTTCCGCTTAATGTTTTGTAGAAGTAGAACAAGTATTATGCTTTAGGACATTGCATATATCGATTTGTTCTACAGGTGAAATTTCTACATGGTATCGGAGCTAGCTAATTTGTAGAAAAATTCTACATGGTATCAGAGCTAGCTGATTTGTAGAAAAATTCTACAAAATTCTACATGGTATCAGAGCACAGGTGATCAAGCAAGAACAATATACTGCGAGGAGATTTCAAAGTTTTGAGTTTTGGGTCGAGAGTTTGCAAAGAAGATATAAAAATTTTTGTACAAAATTTTCATAAATAAATAACAATTTTGGATTCCTTGCGGAAAAATACCCAAAATAAAAAAAAATTTGGCTGAATCGGAGTTCAGATGAGGGAGATATCGCTGATTTAAAATCAGCTCTTTTTCTAGAAAATTTCGTGACGGTGGGAAAGTGGAAATAGATTGGTGTGCTAGCCAAGAACCTGTGTGTACTTGAGGTACAAGATGCATGCAAAGCCTTGAGGAGCAAGGCAAAGGTTACATACTTGGTGGTTGAGAGGGAGAGTAAATTACCTCTCAACATGCATAGCCAGAAGAAGTCTCAGACAATTGTGGAGGAGCCACGACTGGTGCAGCAGCTTCGGGAGGTTATGGAGCAGCCACAACAGGGGAAGCTAAGTGGAGATTGAGTAGAGACATCTACTCATGCAGAGACCTCCAGTAGGGGGAAACTTCAAGCCAAGTGGGCTGAGGGATCACATGCAGCCATACCTCCAAGTAGGAGGTGGGGCGATATAGAGTGATCGTCCCAAGGATGAGGGGCAAGATCCTTGAGGTACCCAAACTCTTGGATGAGACCTTGCTACAGGAGCCCCGATGTGGAGTAGCAGGAACTGACTGATTGGGTAGAGACAGATGCGAATGAAGCGACAGAGAGAGATACAGTGCAAGGAATCCTAGGACAGCGCATAGCTAGCAGGCTGCAGCAATGCGAGAGGCACAAGTGTTTTGCACAGTGCTAGGTGGCACAGAGAGGTGTGAAATAGTGCGAGATGCATGGAGATATTGCAGTAGCGCAGATGTCAGAGAGGGAGCACTTGTCAGCAGCAGGTAGAGCTTCAGCATCAGAGTATGTCCCTAGCCCAACAGAGTGGTCAGTGGGGAGTGTTTTTGTTCCAAGTGTTGTTGGAGCAAGTGGACTGGGTAGATGTGTTGCATGCAGAACATTCCATAGTTACAGGATCGGGTTCGAGAGGAAGCCTTTCTTGTTGAGAGGGAGTGTTGAAAAATGTGCAACAAGAAATGTTAAATTTAGAATGTGCTAAAAATAGGACTCCTAAAATATCATGTCTAAAAATAGCAGTTTGGACAGTGAAGTCATTGGCCACATTGGGTGAGAGGTGAAACTGTAAAAAATAGAAAGTTCTAAAAATAGCATTTCTGGGTCCCTTCCTATTTATAGCAGTCCTAGTCTATCTATAGGAAGTAAAATTAATTTTGGTCTTAACAGTAGTTTGAAATATTAATTAATTAATTCAGTTGAGTTAATTAATTAAGGGAATTCGAATTTGAAGTCTTTGTGAGCATGCACATGAGTTTCCTCCACTAATTGAGGGAATAAGCATGAGTTCTATAATGAGAGAATCAGCTGACTTAGTTCTATCTAGTCAAGTCCAGTTAGATTATTTTAACAAGTTGTTAAAATAGTAAAATATAGTTTGTTAATGCTTGCATGCATGTGACAACTATTATTTTAGATAACTAAGGATTCACTCATGGATAGCTGTTGCATGTCAGTTCTGTTAGAGACCCAGTTGAAATCAGATGTGGGACAATGTACTATTAGATGCTTAACGATTTATAGTAAGTAGTTTTTGCATGGTTGAGGAACTAGTGTTCTCAAGGAATATGTAGTTGGACCATTGGTTGTTTTTGGTATGTTGGAATTAATAGCATATGCTTTTGCTATTATTTCCTAAGCAAACTACGTAAGGACCATAGGGAAAGCCTATATAAACAGGGCTTGGTTGGTTCATGAGACATATCTTCATATCTTCATAGTTCATTAAGAACTGAATAGCTTGAGAGCTAATTCTTTTTGTATTGTGAAGAGGATTTCCACTTGATTGATAATACATGGTTGTGGTTTTATGTTGGTGCTTTCCCCTAGATATATCTTGTGTTATGTGTGATTATTTCTCTTGATCAGTTATGCATGTTTCTACTTGATGTTGCTCATGAATTCGATTATGCTTCCGCTTAATGTTTTGTAGAAGTAGAACAAGTATTATGCTTTAGGACATTGCATATATTGATTTGTTCTACAGGTGAAATTTCTACATGGTATCGGAGCTAGCTGATTGGTAGAAAAATTCTACATGGTATCAAAGCACAGGTGATCAAGCAGGAACAATATATTGAGAGTAGATTTCAAAGTTTTGAGTTTTGGGCCGAGAGTTTGCAGAGCAGATCTAAAAATTTCTGTACAAAAATTTCATAAATAAATAGCTAGAAATAAATTTTCAGAAATAAATGAGGCATGGGATCTGTTGGAGTTGCCGGCTGGAAGGAAACCCATTGGCAACAAATGGGTGTTCAAGAAGAAGACAAATGCGGAAGGAAAGGTGGAGAAATACAAAGCTCGGTTGGTAGCAAAAGGTTATTCCCAAGTTCTGGGAATTGATTTTGGTGATATTTTTTCTCCTGTTGCCAAGGTAGCTTCTATTATATTACTTCTATCTGTTACTGCTGCTTTTGATTTTGAGGTAGAACAAATGGATGTGAAGACAACATTTCTTCATGGGGATCTGGAAGAGGAGATCTACATGAAGCAACTTGAAGGTTTTGCGGTGAAGGGTAAGAAAGAACTGGTATGCAAGTTAAAGAATTCTCTGTATGGGTTAAAACAGTCACCAAGGATGTGGTATCATAAATTTGATACATTTATACGGGGACTTGGCTTCACCAGAAGCAAAGCATATCACTGTGTATATTTTAAATTAATTGGTGACTGTGTTATTTATCTAGTCTTCTATGTGGATGATATGTTGCTGGTTGGAAATGACAAAGAAATTATCCAGGATTTGAAGACCCATTTGTCCTCCAAATTCGACATGAAAGATCTTGGTGCTGCAAACTATATTTTGGGCATGGAAATTAAAAGAGATCGGACAAAGAGGAAGCTCTGGTTAAACCAGAGGAAGTATGTCGAGACAATATTGCAGAGGTTTAATATGCAAGCTAGTAAACCGGTGAAGGTTCCTATTCCTGTAGGTGCAAAGTTATCTGTTGAACATTATCCCAAAACACAAGAAGAGGAAGAGGACATGTCCCGTGTTCCATATGCAAGTGCAGTCGGTAGCTTGATGTATGCGATGGTCTGTATTAGACCAGACATTGCACATGTAGTGGGAGTATTGAGCAGGTTTATGTCAAAACCAGGGAAGGAGCACTGGACAACAGTGAAACAGGTTTTCAGGTATTTTTGTGGCACTAGTGATTATGGTTTGTGCTACCAAGGAAGACCATGATTGGACAGAGTGTTGGATATTCGTGGCTTTTTTGATGCAGACTGGACTGGAGATTTGGATCAGAGAAGATCTACAAGTGGGTATGTGTTTAACCTATTTGAAGGTGCAGTCAGTTGGATGAGTAAGAAACAATCTGTAGTGGCACTATCAACTACAGAGGCAGAATACATGGCAGCCACTCATGCAAGCAAGGAAGCAGTTTAGTTGCAGAGATTGTGTTCAAGTATGGGGTTAGTATAGGGAGCTATAAGGATATATTATGACAGCCAAAGTGCAATTTTCTTGGCAAAGAACCCTGCATATCATTCAAAGACAAAGCACATTGATGTTCAGTATCACTTTGTGAGGGATATGATAGAAGACAAAAAGGTGTTGCTGGTAAAGGTGGACACTTTGAAGAATACTGCAGATGCATTAACAAAATCTGTGAGCTCTGAGAAGTTTTCTTAGTGTAGAGAAATAATGGGAATTGCAGGGCTGGATAAACGACTAAGCTCTCCTGTGGCCCCCTGTGGAAAGAAAACAACAAGTGGGAGAATTTTGGGTTGTGCTATATTCTTTCTATGACTAGCCAATGTAGTTAATCGGATTGCGTAGCAGGAGGGAGAGGTGTCATAGGGGGTTTGAGGGGTGCAGGTAACCCCACTCTATCGGGTCCGGGGCAATGCCCCAGAAAATTTTGTTTTTGGACCCTATATTAGATTGGGCAGACCTACCTATGGTTTTGTGCATGATTTTTCGCACATGGTTTTGGACGCGATGGTTTTCGGTCCATGTTATTGGATGCTTCGGCATGTACAAATATGTATTGTAACATTGAAAGGAACATAATGAAAAATCAAGTTGGTAGTCCCGGTTTTGGGATCCAGGGGAAAATATCTATGTATATGTGTTTTATGTGTCACGCTCTCGCATTGTTTATTTTCTGTGTTTTAGAATTCATATGCAGGTAATTTCTGTACGGGGTTAAAACCTATAAAGCACATGTCTCATTCAGGCAATAGGTAAAAAATATTTTTAATTTTATTGTAACTTCTCTATTCCTTTTGATACTACCAAGAACATGACCACAAAGCCTTTGCTATTGCTAAAATAATGAAAAACCATTTTGCCAAACTCTTGTTTCTAAACAAGATGTTTTTTGGAAAATCATATTTACATATTCTTTATTTAGGGAAAGTAGCTCTACAAAATTATGCTAGAAAAACATGACTTCTTTCAATGAACCTTTGACACAGCACGTGCGTTCATGACATACTAAACAATACCCTTAATTTGACTACATATTGAAAAATACCTCTAAAAATCACATTATTTAACCCCCCACCAATATGAACCCAATGCAACTTTGCAATTTAAAAACCCCTACTTTCACTAGATATTGTAGGTATCCATTTTTCCACTAACATCTTTTATACCCCTTTATATTTTCTCATTAACTTTGAGCTCCATTTTTTATACCTGCCAATATAAAAGCCCTTTACCCCCTATTATATTCTCAATATATTACCTCATTTTTTTCTCAATATATATCCCCCAATATGAATGCACGTGGTATGGTATTGCTCCCCCAGTGAATCCTTCGTGGCTAGAAATGGGTTGAGAATTATCTTATGTTTTCTCATTTCTACATTATTGTGGTTGATAATTCCTTGGATGGATATCATTTGAAAATATTGTTACTCAAGGGTTGAATTAGTTTGAAAAACACATGTTTTTGCCTTAGATTATTGAAAAATCTAAGAATCATGTGATACCATAGGGGATTCACTCAATAAACCTCTGACATATCACGTGCATTCAAGACATACTAAACAATACCCTTAATTTGAATACATATTGGAAAATACCTCTAAAAATCACATTATTTAACCCCCTACCAATACGAACCCAATACACATTCCCAATTTAAAAACCCATACTTTTACTAGATATTGTAGGTATATATTTTTTCATTAACATTTTTTATACCCCTTTATATTTTTTCATTAACTTTGAGCTCCATTTTTTATATCTGGCAATATAAAAACCCTTTACCCCATATTATATGCTCAATATATTATGCCATTTTTTCCTCAATATATATACCCCAATATGAGTGCACGTGGTATGGTATTTCTCCCCCTGTGAAGCCCCCGTGTGTATACACACAAAGTGATCTGATGGTTCTCTTTGCGAATTGGATATGTAAAAACATTAGAGGACACTTTAACGTATTTTCTACTATGATAGGATCGAATTGAAACGTTTTATTCATTTCAATAAATAAATATGCAGTGAAAGGGAAATTGACATTATGGTTGTCTTCCTACAACTCACAAGAATAAAGTATTATGTGCAAATTAATGTTATGGATGAACTTGATACTCTTTTTTTGTAAGAAATTTTAGTCGTATACATATCCTATTAGTGGAAAAAAATGGTGAGTGAAAGAAAACTATTCTGACTTGTAATATGTGTTTTTGTGACAAATAGCAAGTAAAACTTGTTTGTGCTTTTCAATGACTCTATGTTGTTATCCTTTTTAAAAGAAATTTATTTAATCAATTTAGCATCATCATTCAACTATGCATGAAGAAAGATTTTATTTTTCTTGGCAAATAAACATAGAGATAAATTTATTACATATTCATGACTCCATTGAAGTGAAAAAATCAAAGAACATAGCCATCTCAATCCTGCCATTATAATGCACTAGTTGAAATCAGGTTACTCTACCTCCTCTTAAGCATATAAAGGCTAGGAAAAATTTTCTACACCACTTGAACCTAAATTAAGATGTCTAATAAGGAATGATCTAGTGAAACAATAAATCTTGATGGCTAACGGATAGCTACTGAAATACTCTCACTAAACTGGTTATTTAACAAAAGAATGATCATCTTGAGTCATTTCAAGTATTCTCATTAAGATAGTTCACCTTGTGGTTGAAACAAAGAGTGTTCCCTTCAAGTAATATGGCTTGGAGGTTAAATGAGGTGAAAAATATTATAGGAAAAAAATATAAATCAACAAAACACCATAATAAATCACCATAGGCATAATTAAATTGCATAGGAAAGGGAAGAATCTTCTCATTTTGAAATAAAAAGAGCAATGTGTCTTGGGATATTGAAACAAAAATAATCAACTCTTAGAAATTTGGTATATCGCATAACTAGAATTCTCGACTACTAAAAATTTAAATTATCGACATTCTTCCAATACCATTTTATTGGATATACTCTAGAAAAAGAAAAAAAGCATAGCTTTCAACTTCCCTAGAATTAATACATAAATGAAACGTGCATGCTAGAAAATGAAAAACATTGGGAAAATGCCTAACTAAAAAAAGAAAAATAAAGAAAGAAAAAAAGAAAAAGAAAGAAGAAGAAAAGAAAGAAGAAGAAAAGAAAGAAAGAAAATGAAAGAAGAGAAATAAAGGAAAATGGTTTTAGTTGTGCAAACAATGGAAGGTGGTCAACTAAAGGGGTTCAATGCTTTAGGGACCATGATGGAAATGGTAGTCATGCTTGAATTTGGTGACAATAAAAACATTGTTTTGGCCTTGTTTTGAACTTTATCATAGAGCCTCTTGGCCTTTAATGTCATTTGAAGTATATATAATGTAGAATCCTATGGTTTGGGATTTGAACCCAAGAGAGATTACAAGCATAGAGCTTTGAGAAGAGAAATAGAGGCCTACATGCATAAAAAATCTACCTTCCCATGACTTCCTTCTCAATCCAACATTTTCACTTATAGAATGAGAGTAGGTGGCAAAAGGTTATTCAAGCATAGAGGTTTGAGAAAAGAGATAGAGACCTACATGCATCAACAATATACTTGACCATGAATTCCTTCTCTATCCAACATTTTCACTTGTAGAATGTGAGTAGGTGGCAAAAGGTTGTTCAAAGTCCACAATTTTAGTACAAAACGTCTTAACACAAACACATTTTGTGTGTTCTCTCTGGCTCAGGGTCTTAATTGTGAGAACATAAACATTTGGTGTTGGATTTTCCAATGAAGCAGGAATCTGTGTTGTCCCTAAGAGTAAGGCTCAAAAAAGAAATGACAAAAACCAAAATTCAAACACTAACAATCTTGTGAGCAATTGTCTTCAAATGATGGCACAAATGATTGGTTTGCATAAAATCAAGCAACATTGGCATCAAAGTAGGACAATAATGCTTATCATGTAATGTAGATTATAAGAATCAAATATTCCATCGTAAGATAAGATGAACGCAAGACTAATGGACCTTGGCCCCAGAGGAAGGTAGTGGAAAATTAGGCACTGCACAAAAAATACTATATTTCAAAAAGAAATTAATTTCAGAGTTTAGACTTCTGTGATCCATAAAAATCTTAAAATTTTTCTCTCGGAAATTGCTTCTATGTGATTATCTCCGAAAGAAAACTTTTAAGAAATTAATTCTTCAATAACATTCTAAAAACTTAAATGGAAAATTACTATTAATATTTATAATAAAAAAATTCAAAAGAGTGATATAAAATTTTAAAAATTAAATAATATTAAAAATATTTTTTATTAACACATAGGACTTTGAATAGTTAAAGCAGTCGTTCACAAATTCAAACCCTGTAAAAAATGATATTTACCTAACCAAAATAAATAAATTAAAATAAATTGTACAAAGCATAAACAAAAAACTTCCACTAGGACGAAGCTCTGAAAACCCTAGATAATTCTATGCTTTGGCTCATTCTCCGTAACCACATAAGTTTTTCAGGGCTCCTTCACGCTGACAAGGAATGGACCCCTAAAGTTGAATGTTGTTGAATGCTTGCAAACAAGCGTGGGAGGTCGACAATAATTTCTAGAGTTGTTGAATGCAATACCACAATATTTGTTTATAGGTATTGATCTTGGCTTTATGCAACACTAAATCTGCAATGGGCTTGATTATGAGACATTGACCCAAACTTCATAAGAGAACGTCGTTGCTGCTCAAATTGGATCTAGTGATGTGCCATTGTCAGATCACTCGAAGCTATGTTTAAATGATTTTGTTGGGAGCGTTGGAAGGCCTTCACTAGGCTAGAGGAAACCTCAACTCTCAAGGACCTCCATTCTGCAAGGTTTTTCTATTCCTAGGAGGAGGTTACTACCCGAGATCTAGCAAATTTTACCATTTTTGTGAAACTAATATTAGGAGGTTCCCTTTGTCTACAGGTCAAAGCCACAGATCTCATCTCCACACTTAAAACTAGGATTCAAGATTGGGTGAGAACCCCATGACAATTTTCAGCTCTTATATGAAGGTTGAAAACTTCAGTATTAGAAAACCCTCGGTGAGTATGGCATAACTAGGGACACTATGATCTATTTGGTTTCAAGAGTAAGGGGTGGAGCTAAAGGTTGGGGTGTGTCCTCCTCATCCCAACCCAAGTCCTCCAAGGATGTTCATAAGTTTGGATGTCCACCACCAAACCCTAAAGATCTATTAGGGAACCGACATTTGTGGAAGATCAGGTAACATAAATGCTATCTCTTGAAGTGGACAACATGATATGTAGATTCCTGGTTGTAGATTATGAACGAAAAATGCTTATTTGTTGATTTAATGGCTTTTTTCCCTCAACATCTGCCCTTCAGGAGTGGGTGAAATATAATTTATATTAGAATATTGTGCTACATTTTTTCTCAAAAGGCTTCGTTGTTGTGTTCTTTGAAAATCTAGTGGACAGACAAAAGGTTTTGGATCAAGGACCCTGGTTTTAGGGTCGCTCTGACCTATTTTTTAAACCATGGTTCCCTGATTTTAATCATCTTTCCATATTAACAATAGTAACTCCTATCTGGGTAAGTCTCCCTAACCTTCCCATCCATTTGTCTCATCCATATGTTTTGGAAAATGTGGATAATGTAATAGGTCACTACATCAAAACTGGCAATGATAGGATGGCTAAAGAAATTATCACATTCGTTCACATATGTGTTGAAGTGGACCTCACTAAAGGATTATCGTATAGAATCATCCTCAATTGGAGGGGTAGGGTTTATTCACAACCAGTGGATTATGAGAATACTGTTTTTCATTGCAGGACTTGTCAATAGCCTAGACATCTCTAGAATGCTTGCCACTTTTTGCAAGGGTCTAATACCCACCAGGATACCAGGATCAAAAGGACATAAGACTACTACAAATCACAATAAGAATACCACTTAGCAACAAAAGACACCAACGACGAAAGCAACTCGTTCAAACTCAACTTAGCCTCATGTACAATGATTGCATCCCTCTACAGAGGAAGTTCACCTCTCGATCGAACCGGGAAAAGGTTTTGCCATAATTTTGGCTCTGCCAATGAGTGAGCACAAACGTACCCACGAATCAGACCACTTGGATACTGACAAGGAAACTACAAATGTGCCAAAAGCTTCGACAATGGAAGTGTATCAAGGAAATGATATCATTGTCTCATCTACTCCTAACAATCCCTTGGATTACATAAATGTACGTAAAAGAGAAAGAAAGAAAAATGACCCATGTTAAATCCCAAGATCTAATTTTAGAAAAAATGTAAATGTATCATTATGTATTGTGTTTAAGAAAATAAAGATATAATCTAATTCTTTTTTAAAAGTAATGCAAATTAATTGAATAAAATATATAGATAGATATAATGTGATAAATTTGTAAATACAATATATACATAAAAACATAATTTCTATTCAATCAAGAAAATCAAAGTAACCAACTTTTTATTTCAATTAGGTGCACACTCTAAAATATCTTGCCAGATGACAATATATGCTTTCGGAAATGTACATTAATGAAGGCTGAAAATGTGATTTCAAAATGGTTACCATCATCAACACATGGCACATGAACTAACCGCTCCAATAGCCTGCAATTCCCTTGTTATTTCTCATCCACGTGGGAATATTTTATTGTAATAGATTCGTCCAACTCATTAATCAAAACTTTAAAGTTAAATTTTGCTTTATAAAACCTGTTAATACCAGTTAATGTTGGGGAAAAAACCTAAAGTCACTTTAATTGCACATGATTGGGTTAATGCCCTTGGACAGTGACAGACTTTAAGAAAAGGAAAAAAAGACTAAATTTTCTCGAATCATGAATGTCTTTTTAAATGACATTGCACATGATTGGGTTAATGCGCTGGAATAACATCAGAGTCGGCGTTAAAGAATGGCGTTGTCTACCGCACTGAGGCTTTATCGCAATGTAACGCTCGAGTCCAACTCGGTGGCCCCTTCATGCCCCATCGCAAAGAATAACCTTCACACTCCCAACTTAATTCGAGAGTTAATGCTATTTGTCACATTTGAATGCATTGGAGAGTGAATGATATTTGTCACATTTGAGACGGAATTTGGGTGTGTACAAATGTCCAAGATGGGACGAGGTTGGGAATGTTTAGAATGTATGAGACATGAGAAAAATATATGACATAAATATATCACATTTTTATGAAAAAGATTCAGGAGAATTAATTGATGAAGTTACTGGTCAAATAGGTGAAGAAACTTATTTACAAAAGGAGAGAAAGGTAAGGAGAGAATATGATATATAGAATTTTTTAATTGTTATAAGTTAGATATACTCATATTTATATATGGACAAAATTAAGTTTATGGTAGAAATGGAATGAAGGTTCAATAATGGGTAATTAGGTTAAAGTGCAACATTACATCTTTCATAATCAATGGTATAATGTTGCTAAATGAAACTATACAAAATCAAATTTAAAATTATAAGGGATTTAAAGATATAAGGAGCTTAAATAAAAGCAAGAAAAGGGCAATAAATGTCTATGTTCTTCTACTAAATTTCAAATAGTAACATTACTTAATACGATTCTCTATAATGTGATAGTGAGTTGTATTTAAGAATGGGAGAAACTATTTGGTTAGTAGTCAATGATGGAAATCATCATTTCCATAGGAAAGTTCATCCATGAACAATGAAAGTGGAGGTCGAGGTACTTGTATTATCTTGTATAGTGCAAATAAATGAGTTAAACTCAAACATTGGAAGGAACCAATCATTCAAGGATGAATGATGTACTAGATACAAGGTAAACTAATGAACATAATACTGTGGATAATCTGGATCATACTATTCCAAAAAACTACTACAGAAGCTTAAAGTCTAAGGTAAACTACCGATGAACAAGTGGCAACTAGGGTACTAAACATCTTAATCAAGCCCCTAGAGAAAGACGTGTCATGGTTGATATGAATAAATTCATTAGATGGTCATCGTCGATTGGAATATATTCATTGGATGGAGGGTAATAGTGAGCTCCTTCAACCAAGATGAGGTAAAAATAGTATTTGATGAATGATTAGAACTCAAACTTAGCTCAATGAAATGTTTAAACACAAGAATGTGTTAAAGGAATTCTCTCGACATTAAGGAAAGACAATGTCCAATGTCCACCAATATGGGGCAAAAATCATGATTGAAAGGCCATGGAAGGATGACTTGATTAAATCCCTAAGAAATATGTTAAGGTGAATCATTTTTTATAAGTACAAATAGTGATCAAAACTCAGTTTCGAGAAGCTAATGGGGTAGAAAAACACACCAAGCATTGTGAACAAGAGAAACAAACGAGAGACACAATATATGTTGTTTTTCCACGACACTTGAGAATCTGGGTTAGGGATTTAGAATCTCTGACATTACCAATCCAAATACCACAACAAACTACTTTGCACAATAGAATATAAACAACAGTAAATCAACTAGTGCACAATGGAATATTAACCTTGATCTTGACAATAAAGTTAATATTAATGTTTTGGGATCCCGCAAACTGTTATATCAGATCGGGATAACAAATTCCTAAGCACATTCTGGTCAAGGCTCTAGACATTGTTGAACACCAACCTCACCAAGTCAATTGCCTTCCATCCCTAGACTGATGGTCAGATGGTGGTTGCCAATAGGATGATAGTGCACATGTAGAAATTCTCACTGTAGATCACCTGATAATGCAGTATACTAAAGCAAAATACTTGATCTACTTCTACAAACAAAGTTGTGGAAGCTTAATCTATTTTGAGCAAGATCAAATAGAACACATATAATAGAGAAAGAAGAAATCATACACATGAAACACAAAATAATACTCTAGGGAAAGCCTCAGCTAAAAACCTCGCTATCTGTATTATCATACAAGTGGAAATATCTCAGGATTACACAAAGCTTTAGCTCACAAGATATCCATCTCTCAGGACAATCCCTCACTACTGCTCATAGACAGAATAGACAACACATATGCCTTCCTTCAGTCCTCCAAGCCTCCTATTTCCTTGTGCAGTTTCTCCTAGGTCCTCAGCCTGCCACCTATGTGTACTTACCTCACACACTGCTCACTGACCTCTGAAATAACTACGCAATCCTGAAGGAGATAATTCCTTCTGCATGGATGAGTTTCCTTTATAGGAAAATTCTTCCAACTGATAGTACAATGTCCCTTCCTTTAATCTCAACTGGGTCTATGTCTGAACTGACATGCATGAGTTATTTATGAGAGAATATTTAGTTATCTGGAGAACACTAGTTGCATGCATTAATTGACTGAACTCACAATTAGTTCCACAAACTGTTTGGAACTAATTTAACTGGACTTAACTCAGTTAACTGAGCTAACTAATTACAACTCAAATACAACTCATCCTTATCTCCTTAATTAAGGGATAACTTCTTCAATGAAAGGGATAACTGTTGCATGTCTTCACAAAGACTTCATGTTTGATTTTCTCCAACTAATTAACTCAAGATGAATTAATTAATTATTTTTCAAACAGCTAGTGAGACTAAATTCGAATTTTAATTCTCAAATTTGATTCAAGTACAAATCAAAATTGAAATATATCCTGAAATGCTATTTATAGCAATGTTATTTTTAGCATTTCTATTTTTTTGCTATTTCCAACAGAGTTGGAGCATATCTTGAAATGATATTTTTAGCATTTCTTGTTGCTATTTTCAATGCTCCCTCTCAACAAGAAAGGCATTCAACTCGAACCCGATCCTAAACCTTTGGAATGTTCTACATGCAACACTTCTCTCAAGTGTTGTTGCTTCAGCAACTCCAGAAACACAAAAAATATCCAACCTGAATCATAATGATGCCTCAATCATCAAAGTCTATGACTGTTATTGCCTCTTCGACTGAAAACTCTGCACCTCTGTGCTCTTTAGTATCTGACTGCTCTAGCCTCTGTCACTTTTATCTCTGACTGCATCAATCACATTGATTCCTCCCGCTGCATCCATGCTGCTGCTGGTCCTATCTCCCAGCATGCATCTGCACTGCACCTCCTCTCATCATGTTGCATTGTGCTACCCACTGCTGCACTGCAACTCAGTTACTGAGAAGTAAGTAACTGATCTCCCAACTGACCTCCTTGTTGGGCTAGAAACATCCTTTGATGCTGAAGCTTCCTTTGCCGCTCCATCCGCATTTGTCTCTACCCACTTAGCCAGTCCTGCTACTCCTCGTCGGGGCTCCCGTAGCAAGGCCTAATCAAAGAGGCTGGGTACGTCAAGGATCCTGCCCCCATTTAAGCCTTCTGTTGGCATTGTGACTCAGGTTTGGCACTATGACATAGGTGTTGTCCTTGATGACAACTTACTTAGATGACAGATCGTAGTTCAGGCTCTCAGAATAAAGGAAAAAGAGATATATGCAGTTTCCACTTAACCAAGGCGCGTATACACGCAGGATTGCCGATCAAAAGTCGCGTATGCGTATGCACGCACTTTCATGCATGGAAAAGCGCGTACATGTCGAAAACTCATTTTTAGTCTATGGTATTTGGTCCTTGGTATTTGGACCTATGGTTTTGGACCATGGTATCTCGTCCAAAGTGTTAAACCCAGGTATTTGGGTCCCAAGTATTGGTTCTAAGTGGTTTTGGACCATGGTATTGAGTAAGGCCTAAGACTATAAAAGGGGAAGGAGATCATTAGGCAAAGGCACTCAAGTATTAAATATCTTATGAAGAGCAAGATCTAGAATACTGGTCATTGGGTTATGGTGCATAGCTGGATCTGAACCAAGGAGGAACTTGAGCGCTAGAAGAAGGATAAGTTCTATTGATGGGTCAAGATCTTAAGGCTTGAATTGTAGTATCTTTGTGTAATTTTGATCTGTTATATTTGGCGCATGACTTGATCTATAAATTTGATAATTTGGGTATAACTAATATTTGAATATTTGAAAAGGGTAAATCATATTTTATATATCTATATGCAGGTTCGACATAGAAAAGGCATGTATACACGCTTGTTTGGTCATTCAAAACAGCGTATACACTGGTTTTCCTTAATACAGAAGCATATGCACATAGGTTCTTCATCTTGAAGTAGCATACGTCTCATAAAATATGTTTTAGCTACTTCTGTTTATTGCTGCAGTATTCTGGGTTCAGGATTGATGTCTGGTTACTGTTATTGTACTTTGGTTACAGCATTCAGAGGAGTGATTGATTGATTTAGTTTTGGTTGGTGCAAAGGGGATTGGTTGATGCAGATACATTTGATGTTTGATTGATGTTATTTATGGATCCAGTCTGAAAATTTATGAAACATGGTCCTTGGAAGAAAAAAGAAGGTTGTAGCTTTCTGTAGGTCTGCACCTACGTACTAGTACATCAGCTAGTACAAGAGCTAAAGGGGGTTTTAGCTCCCTTCCAGGAGAAGCTGGAGAACGAGAGAAGGTTGTAGCCTTCTGCAGGTAGAAGCCTGCATACTGGTATAAGACTACACCAGTACAGAAATATTGTAAAAAGAAGATTCTTATTAACAAGAAGAAAGAGAAGTATTGCAGTAGGTGCTTTTCACCCACATTGGGTTTCCACCTTATATCTTGTGTTCATATGTGTGATAATCTGTTCTATTAATGCACCTGTTTACTGTCCTTATGGTTAATGAAGTTCAGATGCACTGATTAAAGATCAAATAGATTAATTAAATCTTAAGTTTACTGAATATATGCTAAACAATGTAAACTTTGAAACGGGAACTATAAACTCAAAATGGGAACTCTCGCCAAAAAACCCCAAAAAAACATCAAAAACAGTGCTAAAAACGAAAAGTGTGTATACTGGAACGATGTTTTTATTTTTTAGGCATCAATTTTGAACATGTTTTAAAATGGCAGTGACTATGAAATTTACTATGAAATCTTCGTGCAAAATATAGCTTCAAAATGAAAGTGATGATACTGGAACAATGATTTTTTTTTTTAGGGTCAATTTTCAAAATTTAAAAAAAATGCTAATAAAACCAAATTTTTATGTGTCAAACAAAGTTGTTTATGAGGGAAAAAACACATTAATGTTTTTGGTAGAATATCATTTTTCTTTCCTAAGTATAAATTTAACATGTTTTCAACCATAACATACTTGATACAAAAAAAAATTGAAATTTTTTCAACTATAAAATTAAAAAACCATGACATTATGAACAAATTACATCACTAAATGAATTCAGAAGTCATTATTTGTATATTGAATAAAACATACATTATATCTCTAATTTAATATTGCATTGTAGATATTTTAAACAATAAAATTTATCATAATTAAGACATATAATCCAACAACATAAAAATGCCTCATAACTTCTCATTTAACACCATATGGAAAACATTAATTTTATTTGAAGATACGATGCATACATCAATTATATAAATTGTCTTAAACAATTATTCAAAATCACTCATATTTTCTTTCACAACATCAGAATTCACATCTTCAGATGAGTGACTGGATGCTGACGAAGATGTTCCATATTCTTCTCTTTCATCAACTAGTGCCCCATTTGAGTCCACATGCATGCCCAACATTTCAAGTTTCAAAATTCTTCTAGATCTACGACTGGTTTCAGCTGACTCCCATGTCAACACTATTCCTTCTGGTAACAACCTTTTCAGAATCTCTATCGTCTTGAAGCGAAGAGTTCCTCTCTTTGTTAAATTGAAGTCATAAACAAGTATGTCAACATCCTCCAATTTTAATATGTCTGTGCAGCAGCGATTTATATTTGTACCCTTTCTTTTTCTTTTTCCGCCATTTTTTTTGTCAACTACCATCTCTGGCTTATACACACCATTGAATGGGTGTGTATTTGTGGCATACCAATGTACTTCAACACTTGTAACATCCTCATTTTCTGTAAAGACCTTTATAACTTTAGCAACCCAAAATGGATAGCCATTGGGATCTCCATCTGCTAGCACTGCAATCATGCAACCCTCCTTAATATCCTGTACTGAACCCCTATAAAGGTCTTCCATGGCTTCACATTGTGCACGAGATCTTCTGGAACCAATATACATCTCTCTTTCCGCTGCCTGTGAAGAATTAATAATACCTTGAGATTGTTGCTGTTCAACAATGTTTACTTCCTCATGTTCATTCGACACATTTTGTGGCCAAATAAATGGATTTTTCAAAGGTATATCTTCATTTGTTGTTGTTGAAATGATATCACTTTGATTATTGAAAAATGACTCCCACCAAACTCAATCAGAAACGTCAAAGTACTCATATGTATATCTAATACATTTTTTAATTTCTTCCAGGCAATCAGAATAATTTATATCTCTGTTCGGTCTGGGTGCATTCTTAACTTCACCAACTGATTGTAATAACAATATTTTTGATGCAAATATTGGATGATCTGGAATGAACTTCAAAAATTGCAAACCTGATGATGGTGCCCATTCTGTAGTAGTTGAATACTTCTTGCCCCATATTAGTGTTTTCCCATCAATTTTTTTGATACGAAATTGATGTTGGAAGCTAATGTCATTAAGTTGTTCAATGCATTTCCCCTCACCATATGATCCCAGAATAAACCTTCGCATGTCAACAGTTTCCAACACATCAAAAGTAGGCTCTGGCATGTATGATTTCTTAATACATTCAATTAGTGATGGCAAGCTCCCAACTTCCTTCCTCCTCAATGTGACTGAAAAACGACTGAACATCTGATCAGTATGGTCATGAGTGTGGCCAACAAGAAGGAAACCAACCTTTACCTTTTGAAAAATTCTCAATTCAACAAGCATGTTTAGATATCCAAAAACAACCTGATTTTTGTTTTCACGGCAAGTGTTGTCCAATTGTAGATACAAAACTTCAGGAAGATTACCAGACCAATGAGAAATCACATCATGAATTATGGTTATGGTTAGATTTGCATCATTATGAATATTTGGAGCTGTGAAGTACACCCTTGGCAACATTTTCCCATTGAAGACCATACAACCGACCAAGTGAAATTGAATAAAATTTTCCTCCTGTAAGTTTTTGGGTGTGCGAACAAAATGTGGTAAAAGTGTTTTCTTCTGGTCCATACCATCAATTATCAAACCCAAATATTTATTCGGATTATCATAACACTTCTTTCGATGCTTGTACAACTTCTTCCTTTCGTTTTTTTGTTGTTCGCGATGCTTCTGAAGTTCTTTGACAATTAAATCTACACAACATAAAAGAAATTCGTTAAGAAATATGTTTTCATAGTTGATGACTATACAATTTTAAAAGTTAAAGTTATGAACGCTTACCTCTTTCTGAGCCTTCACATTTGTCCCTTTTTGATTTAAGAGAAGCACATGTACTGCAAATCCCCATCCTTGTCTTCTTAGGAATACAGACATCGCTGAATTCTTTCTTCCATACCTTCACAAAATATTGATATGTAATAAACTGGCCATGTCCCTCAACACCTTCTGCATATTCTTTGTATAAGTTGTAGATTTCTTGTCTTGAAAAATTATCTGGAATATGTATTGTCTCTCTATTTGGCATACACTCTCCATGCTTTGAAAAGAAATCTTTCATCCATGACATTGCAATATTTGATAATGGCCCAAACTGTCTTTTATGACGTACTTCTGAATAAAATGTGGGATCCTTTTCCAAATTTTCTTGAATTCTCGAGAGACGAAAATTCCCAATCGAATGAAACATTTTGAAACCTTTTCTACAGATAAATAAAGTCCCAATATGATAATCATAACCTGACAATGTAGATTGCATGCACCCAACTAAATATGAATTTTGTATGCTTTTATTCATTGACAAATATCTCTTCCTGCTTTTTAATGAAAATTTGAAATCCATATGTTTCAAGCAATCTTTTTGGCAACATTCACTTGAAATGAGAGCACTAATAGAACTTCTTCTCGTCAAATATTCTGCTCTACCCCTTGTATAACTAGAACAACTTGCATTGATACGAAAAGGTCTGCTCCTACTCCTCGATACAATATTTCTTGGCAACATCTCCATCATTGGATCATCATTTGTATAAGGCTTTTCATCATCATTAAGAGGAATGTTATCCACACTATGATCAACTCTGCTTTTCAAATATTGACTTGGAGGATATTCTTCATCTTCTGCTTCTTCAGTGCTACTGTCGTAGTCCTTAGAATTCAAACTGAATGGAAAATCTGACTCGATGTTTAATGGATATTCTTCCTCATATGCATTGTCAGTGCTACTCTCATAGTCCATAGAATTAGGACTACGTCGAAAATGTGACTGTTTACTTATTGAAGATGCTACATCCCATCCTTTGTCACTGCTACCTTTATACTCATTAGAATTAGGACTAAGTGCATCATCCTGTCCTTCATCACTGTTGCTCTCATAGTCCTTAGAATTAGGACTAAGAGGACACAGTGACACTCCATTCTTTTGAAATTCATCATCACGCTCTTCATAACTATTGCTCTCATAGTCTGCAGAATTAGGACTAAGTGGACACCGTGGCACTCCAATCTTTTGAAATTCATCATCCCACTCTTCATCATTGCTGCTCTCATAGTCCTTAGAATTAGGACTAACTGGACACCGTGACACTCCATACTTTTGAAAATCAACATCATGCTTTTCATCACTACTGCTCTCATAGTCCCTAGAATTAGGACTAAGTGGACACTTTGACACTCTATTCTTTTGAAATTCGTTATCACGCTCTTCATCACTGCTGCTCTCATAGTCCTCAGAATTAGGACTAAGTGGACACAGTGACACTCCATTCTTTAGAAATTTGCCATCATGCTCTTCAAAACTGCTACTCTCATAGTCCTCAGAATTAGGACTAAGTGGACACCGTGACACTCCATTCTTTTGAACTTCACCATCATGCTCTTCAAAACTGCTACTCTCATAGTCCTCAGAATTAGGACTAAGTGGACACCGTGACACTCCATTCTTTTGAACTTCACCATCATGCTCTTCAAAACTGCTGCTCTCATAGTCCTCAGAATTAGGACTAAGTGGACATCGTGGCACTCCGTTCTTTTGAACTTCACCATCATGCTCTTCATCACTGTGGCTTTCATAGTCCTTAGAAGTAGGACTAAGTGGAATCTGTGACTCTTTATTTATTTGAAATTCTCCATCCCCTCTTTCATCAGTGCTGCTCTCATAGTCCTTAGAATCAGGACTAAGTGGAAGAATTCCCGCTATATTCATCAATATGAATAGAGTTGTTACGCGATGAAGAAGTTGATGGTGTATAAATCGAAACTTCACTATCAGAACAATCCATCCCTTTCAAATAGAAGATGTTGAATGATACAAATGGAGAGTCTCCTAAAGATATTATATAGCTTAAAGAATGAAATTTTCCCTCCAAAAAGTTTCGCGAAAATATTTCCCTCCAAAAAGTCTGTTAAATTTATTTACCTTCATTATTTTGTTCTACAATTTATTGAAAAATGTAAACTAAATTTTTTTATGAAATAAATCATTAAAATTAAAATTGTACACTACAACTTCTACATTAATTATTTTAATAGTTAAACTATATAATATTCGCTTTACAATTCTACAATATTCGCTTTATAATATTTTAAAACAAATTATCCCACATTCAACCCGTTGTAAAACAAATCTATAATATTCGTTTTATAATATTTTAAAACAAATTATCCCATATTAACCGTACAGTAAAACATCTCCGTAATTTCACTTATATATTAAAATTTCATTATCACTATTACTCACATCACATCCAGGCTTTCTGAAAATCGTTGAAAGACTCGTGAATTTGTGGAGCAGCTAAATCACTATCAACAACATATTCAACGAAGAATTCTCGCAATTGAAAGGTAAGTTAAATTTTTTTCCTTGAAAACTTTTATATTAAATTAGTTTAATGAAAAAGTTTTTTTTTTTTTTTTTTTTTTTTTTTTTTTTTTTTTTTTTTTTTTTTTTTAAATTAATAATTTTCCTGAGCCAAAATAACAATTACATCCATCGTGAGCATGGTGGGCCCGATCAAACTCAATCGCTTAATACCCGTGGGTGGACCGCCGTGGTGTCGCGGGGTGGGCGGGGAGGTCGGGCGGGGTGTGAGGGCATGGGGGAGCGGTAGGGGGTGTGGGGGCGGCCCAGCGGCTCGCCCGCCTGTCGTGGGGTTGGGCCCCTGCCCCCTTAACCCCCTCAATGCCACCCTCATCCCTTACCATCAACCCCCCAGAGCCCTCACCCCCCCTGGCCCGCTCCCTCGCCCATCCCTCCCTCACGCCCCTCTCTCACCTCCCCGCGCCCCACTAGGCGCCCTCACCCCTCCCTCAGCCCCACCGACGCTCTACCCATCCCGCCCCCACGACCGCCTCACCACAACCCCCGGCCCCCACCTCAACCCCCCGGGCGCCCCGCGGCACCCCACGTACCCCACCCCTGGGTGCCTCGCGGCACCCCACGTACCCCACCCCTGGGCGCACCCGACACTCCCCTCCCCCTCTCGCCCGGGCGCCCCCCGCCCCTCCACACCACACCTCCCCCCCCCGGGCACACCGCGCCCCGCTCCACCCGACCTCCCCTCCCCGCTGCCCGGGCGCGCCCCCTCTCCACCCCACCTCCCGCCTGGTCGCGGCGCCCTGCCCCCACCCTACCCTACCCCCCTACCCCAACCCCCCCGGCCCGCCCCCCACCCCCCGCCTGGGCGCGGCGCCTAGCCCCCACCCTAGCCTAGCCTACCCCCCGCCCGTTCCCTCGCCCATCCCTCCCTCACGCCCCTCTCTCACCTCCCCGCGTCCCACTAGGCGCCCTCAACCCTCCCTCAGCCCCACTGACGCTCTACCCATCCTGCCCCCACGACCGCCTCACCACAACCCCCGGCCCCCACCTCAACCCCCCCGGGCGCCACGCGGCACCCCATGTACCCCACCCCCGGGCGCCTCGCGGCACTCCACGTACCCCACCCCTGGGCGCACCCGACACTCCCCTCCCCCTCTCGCCCGGGCGCCCCCGCCCCTCCACACCACACCTCCCCCTCCCGGGCGCGCCGCACCCCGTTCCACCCGACCTCCCCTCCCCACCGCTCGGGCGCGCCCCTCTTCACCCCACCTCCCGCCTGGGCGCGGTGCCCTGCCACCACCCTACCCTACCCCCCTACCCCACCCCCCGCCCCAACCCCCCCGGCCTGCCCCCCACCCCCGCCTGGGCGTGTCACCCAGCCCCCACCCTAGCCTAGCCTACCCCTCGCCCATCCCTCCCTCACGCCCCTCTCTCACCTCCCCGCATCCCACTAGGCACCCTCACCCCTCCCTCAGCCCCACCAACGCTCTACCCATCCCGCCCCCACGACCGCCTCACCACAACCCCCCCGGGCACCCCACGTACCCCACCCTCGGGCGCCTCGCGGCACCCCATGTACCCCACCCCTGGGCGCACCCGACACTCCCCTCCCCCTCTCGCCCGGGCGCCCCCCGCCCCTCCATACCACACCTCCCCCCACCCGGGGGCGCCGCGCCCCGTTCCACCCGACCTCCCCTCCTTACCGCCCGGGCGCGCCCCTCTCCACCCCACCTCCTGCCTGGGCGTGGCGCCCTGCCCCCACCCTACCCTACCCCCTACGCCACCCCCCGCCCCAACCCCCCTGGCCCGCGCCCCACCCCCCGCTTGGGTGCAACGCCTAGCTCCCACCCTAGCCTAGCCTACCCCACATCCCTCCTTAGGCCCCCCCCGGGTGCCCCCTGGCCCAAACCCCCTCCCCCCGGGCGCGCCCCGCCCACCCTCCCTCGGCCCCACCACCTGGGGCGCCCGCGCCCCTACCTGGCAAGCAAAATCACCCTGCCGCCTGCCGGGCGGGGGCGTAGGCGGCTTGGGTGGCGGGGCTGAGGGAGGGTGGGCGGGGCGCGCCCGGGGGGAAGGGGGTTGGGCTGGGGGGCGCTCGGGCGGAGGGGGGTTGGGGCGAGGGGGATTGAAAAATTAATTAAGGATGTATAAATATGTAGAATATCGAAAATTCTAAATATCGACCTTCTAATTTAAAAATGCAAAACAATAAAAACCTCACGAAAAAAAAAATTAAAATTAAAATGAAAAACAAGAAAATGTGAAGAAAACGACCACTTCAAAAATTATAAAATTTACAAAATTATTATTTACATTTTATACATTAAAAAATTTAAAGCCAAAAAACAGGGCTTTTAAAAAAAGGGTGTGATGCAGAATACTCACTTTTTAAAATCAGCATGAAAATCACTACCATTCTAAAATGTAATGTACATAAAAAAAATTAAAGTGCCAAAAACTATGCTCTAAAAAAAACATGTGCATTCTGCATCACCCATTTTCAAAATCAGGTCACTTTTTTGCTATCTCTACGAAACAAGTAACAATATCAGTTCCCGTTTCAACGTTTACATTGTTGCTAGTTGCTTTAGACATAGTTGTGTGTATACGCTGGTTTCCATATCTGAAGTAGCGTATATCTAAGTTCGAAAGTGAAAAATTATTTGACTTGATAATACTGATTCACCTCCTTCAGAAGAAGCTTGATCGCTTGAAAGAAGATCTATCATCATGAGCAAATACGAAAGGGAGGCATCCATCAGGCCACCAATCTTTGATGGGAGCAACTTCGTCTATTGGAAGGTAAGAACCACAGCCTATCTTCAATCTCTTGTTGCAGAAGTTTGGGATATCATGGAAGGAGGATACACATTCCCATTAGCAACTCCTACAGATACAACTGGTAAAAGGCAGTATGAAACAAATGCAAAGGCTGTCAATACTCTATTGGGGAGTCTATCTCAATCAGAATTCGTCAAGGTTATGCAACTCAAAACCGCCAAAGAAATATGAGACAAGATCATTCTAAGCTATGAAGGAGATGATCAGGTAAAACGTGCACAATGATGAGAGTGTGGCTAATTATTTCTTATGCATAGATGATATTGTTAATTGCATGAAAAACTTGGGTGAAGAAATAAAAGAAGTTACTTTAGTTGAAAAAGTTCTAAGATCTTTGTCTTCTAAGTTTGAATCAAAAGTTTCTTCCATAGAAGAAAAGTAGAATCTTCAGAGTATTACTATGTCACAGCTGCACGGAATCTTAACTGCTTTCAAAATGAGAAAAGGGGGACCATCAGACATGAGAGAAGCTGCATTCACAGCTTTCAGAAAAGGAGAATACAATAAGTCAGGGCATACATCAGAAGAAGAGGAAGAACCAAACTTTGTCAAGAACCTTCAACGAGGTTCCTGAAGATTCAGAGGTAAGCTACCTTTTAAATGTTTTGCTTGTAGGAGAGTCGGTCACTATGCAGCCAAATGTCATCATAAAGATAGGCTTAATAAAGGTAAGGAACCAGTTAAATGGAACAGAAAACAGAATGTAAGTAGGAAGAGCTATTATACACATGAAGACAGTGATGGACTTTCAAATAGTGATGAAGATGAACATGGTAATGATTATAGACTTTTGATGGCTTTTGAAGATGATGATTTCTTGGATGCTATAGATGAAGATGATCTCTATGAAGAAATTTCTAAACTTAAAATTTGTTTAGAAGAAAAGAATATGATCATAGATACTCTGACATTCCAACTTGCTGAAAGGGAAAAACACAATGAAAAGTTAGAATGTGAAATTGTGGGACTTAGAAAAGATATTGAGAAAACAAAAGCTCTTAATCTTATATTTGCTAAAGGATCTGAAACTTTAGATGAGATTATCAAAGTGCAGCATTCTCCTCTAATCAAGACATGTCTTGGATATACTGAAGAAGCATCTCAAGCACAGAAGCCATCCACCTCCAAAAGTTATCTTGATGCAGCAAGGAGAAGTGAACAGGTTGACAATCGACAGCAAAGGCATAGAGCAAATCACCGGTAAATCAGGGTCAATCTACTTCAAGGATGAACAGAAGTTACAACCAACCGCAGGTAAATCATTCTCAATTTTCCTCAAGAATGAATGACAATGGAAACTACAATCACCTGGATGGTAGATTTGATAATCATAGGAATTTCTTTAATGGCCAATGCTTTTCATATCATAACTTTGGACACAAAGCTGCACAATGTGTTGCCTACAAGACCATCATGACTCGAGAAGCACGAAATCAAAGGAGTGTGACCGGGATCATGAAGAGGACCTACAATAACTTTTCTGCTCTTGAAAATGAAATAGCTCTATTTGTAACAACTTCGATCATAAAGATTCTGAATGCAAGAGTAAGTTTTGGCCAACATCTCAGAAGGAGCAACCTTCATTGGGTCCCAAAACTTGGAGAAAGAAAGAACTGCAACCAGAACGATGTGGTATAGCCTTATATATGGAAGGACAGAAAAATCCGTGGTACATCGACAGTGGATGTTCGAAACATATGACAGGTGATAAAGAAAAACTTCAGTCATATAGTGCCTTAGAAAAGGAAAGGAAGGTCTCATTCGGAAATGACACACCTGCATTCATAAAAGGTAAAGGTTCTGTTCTTTTGAAAGAAAGAGTCAAAGATGGAAATGTTATGTATGTTGATGGCTTAAAGCATAATCTATTGAGTGTTAGCCAAATGTGTGATCAAGGAAATGAGGTAATATTTCGATCAGATGGATGTATTGTTCGTGAGCTTGATACAGGAGAAACAATGATCAAAGGCATAAGAACTCCAAATAATTTATACATACTCAAAGGAGGACAACAACAGTGCTATCTAAGAAAAAATGATGAATATTGGCTATGGCACAGAAGATTGGGGCATATAAGCTTCTCTCAGATAAGGAAAGCATGCAAATATCAGGCGGTTCGTGATCTCCCTGACATCAGAATTCCAGACAATACAATATGTAAATCATGTCAATTTGGTAAGCAAACCAGAATTAATTTCCCTGAGAAGGAAGGATTAGCTAGTAAGCCACTTGAACTTGTCCATACTGATTTATGTGGTCCATCGAGGAAAAAGTCACCTCAAGGAGACGAATACTTTATATTGTTCATTGACGACTTTTCCAGGATGTGTTGGATAGGACTTTTGAAGCATAAAGATGAAGCTTTCAAAAAGTTCAAAGCTTTCAAAGCTTTGGTTGAAAATGAATCAGATCACAGACTCAAATGCCTCAGGTCTGATTGAGGAGGGGAATTTACCTCGGATGAATTTTTCAACTTTTGTGAAGAACATGGAATAAGAAGGGAATTCTCTACTGCAAGGACCCCTCAGCAAAATGGAGTAGTGGAAAGGATGAACAAAACGGTTCAACAAATGGCTCGTGCTATGCTTGATGAATCTGGAACTCCTGCAACCTTCTGGGGTGAAGCTGCATTTGCTACCGTTACTATTCTCAACAAAACAAACGTTCGGGTAAACAACACTCAAACTCCTCATGAACTTTGGTATGGTAAGACTCCTACGGTAAAATACTTCAAGGTTTTTGGAAGAAAATGTTACATCAAAAGGACTAATGAAAATCTTGGCAAGTTTGAACCTAGAGCAGATGAAGGCATTCTCCTTGGTTACTCTTCCCGAAGTAAAGGATATAAGTGTTACAATAAAAGACTTGGAAAAATTGTTGAAAGTATTGATGTGGTGGTTGATGAAGAAGGCAACAATTCAAAACAGATAAAAACCGAAGATTTTGAAGATGAAGAGGACTATCCTTCAACATCAGACCAGACTAATGTTGAAGAAGAAACTTATGAGGCACCAGAAGAACATATAAGAATAGAAGAAAAGACTCCATCCAGGTATGTTCAAAAGAACCATCCAAAGACTCAAATTTTGGGGCAGAAAGAGGCAGGTGTTCAAACAAGAAGAACTATAATAGAAGCTTCAAGCTATCTAGCATTACTCTCCTCCGCTGAACCACAAAATGTAAGTGAAGCATGCAAAGATGAATGCTGGGTCAAGGCCATGAATGAAGAACTTGAGCAGATTGAAAAGAATAACACTTGGGAATTGGTTCCTAGACCTAATGATAAGAATGTCATAGGGACCAAATGGATATTCAAAAACAAGCTAAACGAAAATGGAGATGTTTATAAGAAGAAATTTCGGTGTAAATCACATTCAGTAGATCATTGTTGACGCGTTTCGAACCAACCAGTGTGGTTCATCGTCAGGACAAGTTGAGAAATCAGATCTATCTTTGCCAGTTAAATACCTTGAGCAGAGCCTCCAACGGCTAACTAGGGTAACGTCTAAATTTGACTAGGGACCAAGGTCAAACAAACCAGTTATAAATTAAACGTAAACTATATATAAATTAAATGTATAAAGTAAATTTAATTAAATTGGTAGTTTAATAAATGGTTAAAAGTATTAACTATTTAATAGATACATAGAAATTATAAATATTATTATATAACTATTAAAATTATAAAATTTTTATTTTTATTAAATAGGAGGCTAAGTTTAAAGCTAGATGAAAAATAATAATAATAATAAATAAATAATATATATATATATATATATAAAATAAATAAATATAAAAATAAATAAAAATAAATAAATAAATAAAATAATAATAATAAATGAAAAAAATTAAAAATAAAAATAAAAATAAAAATAAATAAATAAAAAAAAATAAAAAAATAAAAAAATAAATAAATAAATAAATATATATATATATATATATATATATATACCTGAAGGAAGAATTAAACAAAAAAAAAATTGCGTTGGGGAGGGGAGGGTGGGGGTGCTTATTGAATAAAATAAAGAATATTAGTAAAGATTTTAACTATTAATATCTATCAGGAAAAAATAAAAAGAAAGAGTGACACAAATTAAAAAGAAGGAGAAGGTCAGGAAAAGGACCAAAAGAAAACCACAGAGCAAGAAGGGGAAACCCTAGGAGGAAGGAAAAGACAAGGCTCCAAGGGGAACAACGAAAGCTCGAAAAGGAAAAAGGGGGGGGGGGAGGAAAAGAAAGACTAGGAAGAAAGGGTAGGGATCCAACAGCTACTGATCTTCTAGCCGTCATCTCTATTGAGATTGTTAGGCCTTCTTTCAATTTCAATAGCTTCCCTGAATTTACGATGATGGAACTGAGCAACTTTGGCAATAACCTTGGCCTCCTCTATACAAACCTGATGCTTGGTCTTCTCCGCATGCTCTGCTAATGCTAAAGACTTGGTTCTCCCATGTCTTAGGTCAGCTGCATGTTCGCTGATCCTCTGATGGATGGAGCGCCCTGTTTCCTCGATATAGGGGGTCCCACACGAACAAGGGATCAAGTAGACACCCTTCATGTCCTTAGGGTCAACGGGATCTTTCACCGATCGGAGCGATGACATTATTTGCAACTTGGAGTATGGGATTAGAGATCTTCCGGATAATATCAAGGACACTATTAAGCAGGATTGTGCCATCGTCCTTAGAAAGGCTAAGCCCCCTCGGAAGAACCTCAGCAATGAGGAAATCTTGGCCCTTAAAACCTTAAACCAGAACCAAGATATCATCGTTCTGAAGGCTAACAAAGGAGGGGTTGTGGTCATCCTTAACAAGGATGATTACCGCAAGAAGATGTTAGATCATCTTTACAATAGTGGCAATTATAAAAAACTGCCCAAGAACCCTCTTAAGAAAATTTCTAAGACGGTGGCTCTTGCTATCAAGTCCAGTAGCTCGGTGAGTTCCCTTTACCATAAACTCATTGAGAGCAGTCCCATTACTCCTAGGATCTATGGGTTGCCTAAGATTCACAAGGAGGGGGCCCCTCTGAGGCCTATCGTCAACACCATTGGTGGTCCGACCTACCTTCTTGCTAAGTTCCTTGCCCTTAAGCTTAAGCCCCTGGTTGGCGGTACAGAGTCCTTCGTGAAAGACTCTACATCCTTCATTAAAGAGCTTAAGGACATTAAGCTTAATTCCGATGACATTCTCGTCAGCTTTGATGTGGTCTCCCTTTATACTTGCATCCCTATAAAGGAGGCCTTGGAAGTGATCTATCGCCTAACAGATCCCGATACCGCGCATCTGGTTGAGATCTGTCTCACTTCCACTTTCTTCTGTTTCGAGGGTGAGTTCTTTGAACAGACCTGTGGTGTTGCCATGGGCTCCCCCCTTTCCCCTATTGTTGCGAATCTTTTTATGGAAGATTTCGAAGCCAAAGCTTTAGCCTCGGCTCATCTCCTTCCTAAGCTATGGAAAAGGTATGTAGATGACACTAATGTCATCTGGTCCCATGGCCAAGAGGAGCTAGATCTCTTCTTCAATCACCTCAACTGTCAGTCCTTTGCCATTAAGTTCACCATGGAAAAAGAAGTCAATGGTTGCCTCCCTTTCCTGGATATTCTTATATCTAAGAACAAGGACGGGTCTCTCTCCCACTCAGTGTTCCGGAAGAAAACACATACTGAGTAGTATCTTCATGCTGATTCCCATCATTTCCCTGCTCAAAAGATGGGTGTTCTTAACACCCTCGCTACTCGTGCCCTTAGGATTTCTGATAATGAGAGCTTCGATAAGGAGAGATCCCATCTCCTTAATGTCTTTGTGGAGAATGGCTATAGTAGGCGCCTAGGTCAGAAGGCTTTCCTTAAAGCCTCTAAAAATTTGTTAATTAAAAAAGAACCTAAAGAGCGCCGACTAGGTGTCCATCTTCCCTATGTCCAGGGAACCACGGACAAGATTGCTCGGATCCTTAAGAGGTATGATATTCCCTCAACCTTTAGGCCCCTCAACACCATTCGTAAATCGCTCCGATCGGTGAAAGATCCCGTTGACCCTAAGGACATGAAGGGTGTCTACTTGATCCCTTGTTCGTGTGGGACCCCCTATATCGTGGAAGATCAGTAATTGTTGGATCCCTGCCCTTTCTTCCTAGTCTTTCTTTTCCTTCCCCCCTCCCTTTTTTCCTTTTCGAGCTTTCGTTGTTCCCCTTGGAGCCTTGTCTTTTCCTTCCTCCTAGGGTTTCCCCTTCTTGCTTTGTGGTTTTCTTTTGGTCCTTTTCCTGACCTTCTCCTTCTTTTTAATTTGTGTCGCTCTTTCTTTTTATTTTTTCCTGATAGATATTAATAGATAAAATCTGTATTAATATTCTTTATTTTATTAAATAACCCCCCCATGCAATTTTTTTTTTTTGTTTAATTCTTCCTTCAGGTATATATCTATATATATATTATTTTTATTTTTTCATTTTATTATTATTATTATTATTATTATTTTAATTTATTATTATCATTATTATTATTATTATTAATTATTTTATTTTATTTTTTATTTTATATATATTTTTTAATTTTATTTATTTATTTATTTTTTCATATAGCTTTAAACTTAGCCTCCTATTTAATAAAAATAAAAATTTTATAATTTTAATAGTTATATACTAATATTTATAATTTCTATGTATCTATTAAATAGTTAATACTTTTAACCATTTATTAAACTACTAATTTAATTAAATTTACTTTATACATTTAATTTATATATAGTTTACGTTTAATTTATAACTGGTTTGTTTGACCTTGGTCCCTAGTCAAATTTAGACGTTACCCTAGTTAGCCGTTGGAGGCTCTGCTCAAGGTATTTAATTGGCAAAGATAGATCTGATTTCTCAACTTGTCCTGACGATGAACCACACTGGTTGGTTCGAAACACGTCGACAATGATTTTTTGAATGTGATTTACGTCGAAATTTCTTCTTATAATTTTTAAGGATCACAGAAGCCTCAATTCAACCAATGGAGATGTTATTAGAAACAAGGCCAGACTTGTTTGTAAAGGGTATGCTCAACAAGAAGGTATAGACTTTGAAGAAACTTTTGCACCGGTTGCTAGACTTGAAGCCATAAGAATGTTCCTTGCTCTTTCTAGCTTTTAGAAGTTCGTGAAATCTGCCTTTTTAAATGGAGACTTAGAAGAAGTGTATATTGAGCAACTAGATGGATTCATCCTTGGAAATGATCCAAAACTTGTATGCAGACTTAAGAAGGCACTCTATGGTCTTAAACAGGCTCCAAGGGCTTGGTATTATCGTCTGGACAAATACCTCCATCAACAAGGTTTTTCAAAAGGATCAGCAGATAGCAATCTATATATGAAAATTGATAATGATAAATTGTTAATACTTGTTGTGTATGTTGATGATATCATCTTTGGTAGCAATGAAGAAGCCATGAGTCAAAACTTTGCTTTGGTGATGCAGAAAGAATTTGAAATGTCCCTGCTTGGTGAGCTGACATATTTTCTTGGTTTACAAGTCCAACAAAATAAAGATGGTATCTTTCTATCACAAACCAAGTACCTCAAGCAGATCTTGAAGAAATATGGCATGGAAGATTTGAAACCAGCATGTACCCCTATGGTAATAGGATGCAGCCTCAATGCAAATGATGATTCAGTAGCAGTACATCAACCAACCTATAGATCCATGATTGGTAGTCTACTCAATCTGACAGGTACCCGACTAGACATCATGCATGCAGTGGGAATAGTTGGAAGATTCCAGGCAAATCCAAAAGAAGCACACCTTCAGGCGGTTAAAAGGATTTTCAAATATCTACAAGGAACACAAAACTATGGCTTATGGTATCCTAGAGATATAGATCTCACACTTCATGCATACACAGATGCAGATTGGGCAAGAAGCGTGGATGACAGAAAAAGCACTAGTGGTGGTGCATTCTTTATGGGTTCCAAATTAGTATCTTGGTTCAGCAAGAAACAAAGTTCAATTTCATTATCGACAGCTGAAGTAGAATATGTGGCTGCTGCATCTTGCTGCACACAACTCCTTTGGATGATGCAAATTTTGCAAGACTTTCAAATCACTTGTACTCCACCTATCTCCATTTTATGTGATAATACAAGTGCAATCAGTATTTCAAAGAATCTAGTCATGCATTCAAAGACCAAGCACATACCTATCAAATATCATTTTCTCCGGGAACAAGTGCTTGAACAAAAGGTCAAATTGGAGTATGTTCCCTCCAAGGAACATGTTGCTGATATATTCACCAAACCACTACCCAGGGAGACATTTGAATACCTCAGACAGAAGCTGGGAGTAGTTGATGCATCATCTTGTTGTTGAAACTTATCTGTTTCAGAGAAAAGTGGTTGTACGCGAGTTTCATGAGGAGCATCCGCGTACATATGCCTGTTTCTGTGGATACAGTCGCGTATATGTTGGTTTGAAGACAAATAGTGGGCCAGACTTAGGATGAAAAGAGTCTGATATGGGTCTGACAGAGACCATCTGGCATAGGTTCAGGGGGAGAATATACTTCTAATAATGCATTGTTGGCATTATCTTAGAAGATCTTGGTTCAATTTCACAGTTGTTTTTGGTTTCAGGTGGAACAGGTGTTGAGGGAGAACATGGTTGTTGGTCTGAATGATGATTGACAGATGCTGCTGATGATAGTTGTTGATGACTATCATAGTCTTGTTGTAGATATTTCGTCTCTATATCATGTATTTCCTTTATTATCAAGGTCATGTAACGACCTATTTTGGTTTCCCCACTATGCCTTGGATGGATGATGTAATGCTCTTGTTTTATCATGTGTAAACTTTTAGTGTATCCCCACTTGGTTGGGTGGATGAGTCAATATTGGTATATCCCCACTTGGCTGGGAGATGGATGTATGTATAAGTCTTTGGTGATAGGAAGGTCATCTATGATGTCTAGAGTCATGTTCTTTCTTGTAGAACATCTATTTGTAGACCATACCTACAGTCAAGGGGAGCATAAATAGCACAACAGAGCAGAGATTTTAGCATGTACTCAGGGGGAGCACAACCCTTTGCCCTTGATGACAAAGGGGGAGAATGACTTTGAGTGACTTGGGGTTGCCATCAAGTCCAAAGGGGGAGATTGTTGGCATTGTGACTCAGGTTTGGCACTATGACACAGGTGTTGTCCTTGATGGCAAATTACTCAGATGACAGATCACAGTTCAGGCTCTCAGAATAAAGGAAAAGAGATATACGCAGTTTCCAATTAACCAAGGCACGTATACACGTGGGATCGCCGATAAAAAGTCACGTATGTGTATGCACTCACTTTCATGCATGGAAAAGCGCGTACATGTGGGAAAACTAATTTTTAGTCCACAGTATTTGGTCCTTGGTATTTGGACCTATGGTTTTGGACCATGGTATTGAGTAAGACCTAAGACTATAAAAGGGGAAGGAGATCATTAGGCAAAGGCACTCAAGTATTGAATATCTTATGAAGAGCAAGATCTAGAATACTGGTCATGCGTTATGGTGCATAGCTGGATCTAAACCAAGGAGGAACCTAAGCACTAGAAGAAGGATAAGTTCTATTGATGGGTCAAGATCTTAAGGCTTGAATTGTAGTATCTTTGTGTAATTTTGATCTGTTATATTTGGCACATGACTTGATCTATAAATCTGATAATCTGGGTATAACTGATATCTGAATATTTGAAAAGGGTAAATTATCTTTTATAGATCTATACGCAAGTTCGGTATAGCAAAGGCGTGTATACACGCTTGTTCGGTAATTCAAAACAACGTATACGCTGGTTTGCCTTAATACAGAAGCGCATGCACGCAGGTTCTTCATCTTGAAGTAGCGTACATCTCATAAAATATGTTTTAGCTACTTCTGTTTATTGCTACAGTATTCTGGGTTCAAGATTGGTGTCTGGTTACTGTTTATGTTTAGAAGTGTACACCAGGGTGCGTTAGCACACTCGACTGTCAAGGCCGCCATCGACGGAGTCACTCACTATTCATATGGTGAGGGTCTTTAGACACTCTTTATTATATCTCTAGTTACCACCGATCTATCTATTTTCCTTGCCCCCCGGAGGGACAAGCGGCTTTGCACCTTGAATGAATTACCAGCTGGGACGGAGTCACTCACTATTCATATGGTGAGGGATTGTCATTCTCATTCTTGATTCTATCTATCTCTAGTTACCGAAAAGAAAGAAATAGAGATTACTTCATAAGGTAAGGCCGGCGAAAGGCGAGACCACCTTGGTAAAATGGGTCACCTGGCTTTTTCAGGACTTTCCTGGCTGGATCTATCCACCTGTCCAAGTTAGTGCCGTAACAAGCTAACTCACCCACCCATTGTAGAATAAAGGCTACCGTACAAAATTTAGAGAAGTGATTGATTGATTCAGTTTTGGTTGGTGCAAAGGGGATTGGTTGATGCAGATACATTTGATGTTTGATTGATGTTATTTACGGATCCAATCTGAAAATTTATGAAACGTGGTCCCTGGAAGGAAAAAGAAGGTTGTAGCCTTCTATAGGTCTGCACTTACGTACTAGTACATCAGTTAGTACAAGAGCTAAAGGTGGTTGTAGCTCCCTTCCAGGAGATTCTGGAGAATGAGAGAAGGTTGTAGCCTTCTGCAGGTACAAGCCTGCGTACTGGTATAAGGCTGCACCAGTACAAAAATATTGTAAAAAGAAGATTCTTATTAACAAGAAGATAAAGAAGTATTGCAGCAGGTGGTTTTCACCCACATTGGGTTTCCACCTTATATCTTGTGTTCATATGTATGATGATATGTTCTATTTACTGCACCTGTTTATTGTCCTTATGGTTAATGAAGTTCAGATGCACTGATTAAAGATCAAATAGATTAATTAAATCTTAAGTTTACTGAATATACGCTAGTTGTTGTAGACACAGTTGCGTGTATACACTAGTTTCCATATCTGAAGTAGCGTATATCTAAGTTTGAAAATAAAAAATTATTTGACTTGATAATACTGATTCACCCCCCCTCTTAGTATTATTTCCAACACCTTCTTGGGACAATCACTTCACATCGTCCCACCTCACACCTGGAGGTATGGCTGCATGTGATCCCTCTACCCACTTCGCTCGAAATTTCCCCCTACTGGAGGTCTCTGCATGAGTGGATGCCTCCACTCGATCTCCTCTCTGCTTCTCCAGTTGTGGCTGCTCCACAACCTCCTAATGTCGCTTCACCAATTGTGGCTCCTCCACAATTGTCTGAGACTTCTTCTAGTGCTGCATGTTGAGAGGTAATGTACTCTCCTTCTCAACCACTAAGTCTCCAACAATTGCCTTGCTCCTCAAGGCTTTGCATGCATCTTGAACCTCAAGAGCATACAGGTTCTTGACTCGTGAACCGATCTGCTTCACTTGTCTTGTGGTGATGTGTCTAAGGAAAACTTTTCCCTTTCTGAAGGCAACATCGTAGCCTTTGTCCTCCACCATCGCGATTGATACCAAGTTTTTCTTCAGCCCTGGCACATACTTCACATCTGTCAAGGTAATGCGAGCTCCATGCTCCCTCTGAAAAGAAACGTGCCCAGTCCTAAAACACTATACTTTTCATCATTACCCATCTCTATGAGTATCTTGAGGTCTTTCTCCTCCAAGGTACTGAACAAACTCTTATTGCCGGTCATGTGGAATGTGGCTTCATTGTCAAGAAACCAACCACAACCCATCATCGATGAAACTGTTGGCCCTCGATTTTGGTCTTATTTTTGCTAAAGGAAACTTAATTAATCCATCTATTTTCCATCCATTTTCCACTTTATCCATCCCATTTTGATGTATTTCATGTCTACTCAGGTATTTAATTTTAATTTTTCAAATTCTAAAGTTTTTATGAAAATTTGGTTTCAAGTGCAAATATTGACAGATTCAGAAATTCCCGTAATAGCTATATGGATGACATGTTTGCAGGAAACTTGGACACGAGTTTGATGCATGAATGGATATCTTGGGAACTAGGACTGAGCCAGCTCTACTTGGTTCGATCAGAACAAGCTTTATTAGGCCCATTTAGTGCTGGTCAACCATGACTAGTCACTCAGAAAATCCATAGAAATAGAGCAGTTTTGAGATTTTATGGGATTGACCATATTTCTTGGGATGGGATTGATGAATTCGACTTAGATAGGTGAATATGAGTAGATATGTTTGTTAGAAGGATTATAGATCAGTTTGTTTCACAAGACTTCTATTTAAAGCCAAGACTTTGATGGCTTATGTATTGACTTTTGTATAATTTCATGCTGAGACATTTTGGAGTTGAGAGCTAATTTGAAGAACTTGTTCTACTACTATTTTGCTGTTCAATAATGTGGATGTGTGACTGAGTTTAAGCTTCTGATATCAATCTCCAAGTGTGCAAAGCAAGGGTGGAGGGCCCTCATTCCAAGCTAAGTACACTTCTTTGTTTAAACTAGTTTAATTTTCCATAATCTGGTTATTGTAGAACTTGTTTACATGCTTTGTTTCAGATTGGTTTATGGTTAATGTGTGATGATTTATTTCATTAAATCTTAGTTTATTCATCACTTTAGTAAGTTGGAAAAACAAAGTGTTCAAGTTGAGCACTCCTTCTGTTAATTTGGTGAATTGTAATTAGTTTTCCTTGATTACATGCAAGCAGTTTTCTTATGTATTTTTTGTTTTCAATTGATAGCATTATGGTGAATGAATTATGATGGAAAATACCAAAGGTCTCTTAAGTTAGGAGCCTCCCTTCATTAATGATTTTTCCATCTTAAGCTATTAGTTTCTGATTTCTGTTCATCAAGTAATAATTGAGGAAGAATTGGACCTCTTAAGTTAAGAGCCATTTCAGCTTTCCCTCTTTACAAAGTGAATTGGAATTGTTAATATAGGTTATATTTGTAATATGCACTTCTTTAGTTTTTGAAAAACTTATCTTTCAAGTTTGATTACATCTGATATTCATATATAGTGGACTTGCCTTCAAGTATTACCAACCCGGATTGATAAGGAATATTTGTGTTAATTTGTGTGAATAAATTAGCTCAACATTTTGGCGCCGTTGCCGGGGAGGCAAATATCGGCATAGTCAATAGGAAGATAAGCAAACAAACTTTAAAAAATTCATAAAACAAAAATAAAATAAAAAATTAGTTACATTCCTTTTAGTTATGTTTCTTTATGCCTAGATATAGAGATCCTCAAGGTAGATTTATTAAAAACCCCCCACAAATAGAGGTAGGACCATCAAAGCCAACAACACCAGTTACTGGTAATCCAACAATTGAGGAATTGGAAGAAAAACAAAGAACTGGACAAAGGTTAACTTTAATTGAGAGGCAAACTTTGTTAGCCTGGGAGGTAAAAAGAAAACAGTTATCAACTTCAGGAAAACAAAAGGAAACTGTTAAAGAAAAACAACCTATTTTTGAATCTGTAAGTCAACCTGTCTTTGAACAACCTGAACCTCAAATTGACATTGAAACAATCAAAGCTATGGCAGAAGAGGGACATGGATCTGTTATTCTTACTCCTGAACAACGACTTGAATATGAGAGACAACAAAGAGAATGGAGAAGACAAAGAGAGGAAGAGGCAAAACGAGAAAATGATAGAAAGATAGAAGAGGATAGGAAAAGACAAGAAGATGGTGGTGATCAGGAAACTACCTTTGGCTTTCCAATAATAGACACAATTGCAATATTAGGAGAAGAAGTGAAAATGAAAAATATTCCACCTTCTGTATTACCAATTTTTTATGGAATGTCAACCAAAGATCCTGATTCTTTCATGTTTGAATTTGATATCCTATGTAGAACGTATGGATACACTGATGACACACACAAACTTCGTCTCTTTCCTGCTACATTGAAAGCAACAGCTTTAAAATGGTTCATGGGTTTAGGAGAGCAAACAATAGCTTCTTGGGATGATATGAGATCAGTCTTTCTTAAAATGTATCAAGCCTATTGTAGGCCTAGGGACTTAAAGGAAGATGTTTTCAGAATGACATAACAAGAAGAAGAAATTCTAGAAGAATACTTAGAAAGATTTGCATATAATCTACAAAAATCCAAACAACACTCTCTAAATCAGGAAACCATTCGAACAATCTTTCTCAAAGGTATAAGAGATGAATATCTTGACATTTTGAATGTGATGGGCAAGGGAGATATTTCAAACTTGCCATTCAATGAAATTGCTGAATTATGTCAAAAATATTCTAGAGGTAGATCAAAATCTGGAAAGAGAGATGGGAGTTCAAAAGCAGCAAAATCAGCAGCAGGAGGAGTAACAAGAGCAGAAATAGGAAGCTTGTTAGAAAACTTCAAAACTGACCTCCTAAGTACATTAGGAACTCAGGTAGATGTTCTAAAAGCAAATAAGAAGAAAGAAGAACAAGAACAAGCTTTAGCAATCTTTTGTTCCAAATGTAGAAAGAAACATCCATTAAGAGAATGTCCTTTGGATAGTGTTCAAGTATGTGGTCTTTGTACAGAAAACCATTCAATAGAAAATTGTCTAAGGTTGAAAGAATTGCAAATGAATCCAATGGAAGAAGTGCAAGGAACATAAGGCTTCTATTATGTGGCACCACGAAGACCTTGGCAACCAAGGCCACCTCAACAAAATCTGCAATGATTCCCTCAACAAAACTATCCATATCCGCCTCAAAATTCTTGGAATACTCCAATGCCATGGCAAGCTTGGCCTCCACAACAATATCCAAACCAACCTGCACAAGGATGGAGAGGATATGGTTATGGAAACCAACCATCTCAACAATACCAACAACAATACCAGCAACAATATCAACAACCATTTCCATATCAACAATATCCATAGTCCATGCCATTTCCGCAACAAAATTCTACATATCCGCAATCCATGCCATTTCCGCAACAGAATTCTCCACCATTATTAACACAACCACAACAGCTACAACTACCTTTGAACCAGCCCAGACCAACTCAATTACCAGCCCAACCAGTGGCAAATCCGAACAATAAGATGGATAAACCTGCATACACTATAGAAGAAGCAGCATATTTTCCAACATATTCTATTCTTCCTGTAAATGATGTCCATTTAAGGTCTGGAAAGGTGCTTACAAAGGATTCTCCTCCAATCATAGAAGAGCCAATTGAGCAAGGAGAACAACCTGAAACATCACAATCTGAAACACAAATTCAGAAAGGAAAAACTATTATAACTCAAACACCACCCTATCTTGAGAGGTTAGTAGAGCAACAAAAAGAAATGAACCTTCCTGAATTTGATATTTTGGATGAATTGAAAAATGCTTATGTAAAAATTCCTTTGTTGAAGGCAATTAAAGAGATACCAATATTCCCGGATTCGGGTGTTTAATGGTCTGATTAGTACGTTGGCGGCTAAATGGGATGGCGTGTGGCTTATTACCACCGCCACTTGGCCTCGCGCATTTACAGTCTTTAATTCATATGCTCTCAACGTTAATGCAACCTGTCCCTCCTTACCAGCTTGTTCATTCTTCTATCATGACGCCCCTTCCTGGATTCATTTGTGCTCCTCCTCTATGCTCGCGTCACTCCCTTACTGTCGCAGAGCCGCGCTCCCGGACCAACCCAGGGAATCATTGGGCTCTGGATCGCTGGGTGGAATTATTGCTGGCCCTTCAGGTTCCTCACAGCCCTTTCTGCAATTTTAATAGCAGCTCGTCCTCTGTCCCTCCCACTGCCCCTCTGGGTGCTGAAGCTCAGCTACTTTTAGTCCCCTTCTGCCTCCACAGTATTGCAATCAGTTCTGAACCTCTTGCTCTTCCCACTATGCCCAGATTGCACCAGAGAATGAGTTGCAGGAGGGGAAGTTCCCGGGGGCAAGTTATCCGCCAAGCCTCCTCCTCCACGACGGAATCCTCGTCATTCTCCTTGGACTTCTGCTCTGACCGATATCCTGTTACCAGGAGTGGTCATGGACAAGGTCGTGGGCAGTTTAATTTGGCAGTGCGCTCTCTCAATTCTCCTCCTAATACAGCTCGTCTTCAGTTCCCCTGTACTCTCAGTAATGTCTCCTTCTTAGCCTCAGTCACCATTGAGCTTCGTGAGGTTACTTCTAGTCAGGCTGCCGTGACCTCTGGGGTGACTCTGGAGATGAGGGCAGAAGATAGGCATGGCACTACTCAGTTTGATAACAAGCAGAGTAAGGCTCTGGGTCCGAGTCAGTGCATTGCAACCCAGGTCAAGGATAATCAGGCTGGTCCGAGCATCCCTACTGGTGGTGGTTCTTCAAGCAAAGAGGGCCATCCCTCCGAGGACGAAGACCTCTACAATTATGGGTGCCGCATCATTGAAGAGCATCCCTCCACCTCTCATGAAGCCTAATCAGGTCTGCGTTCAATGGCTTTTGTTTCTCCGTGGCTCGAAGTTGCTCAATTTCCTCCTGTTTTATCACCATGATATGCTAAACAGTTCTCATGCTCAGTCCTTTGTTCCAAAGTCCAATAGCCGGTTTCCCCTACCTGGGCAGCATTTTTCGGGAAATGTGTTTTGGTCTCGAATTCAGTCACAACTGTTTTTCAGGTCTGACTTCAATTTTGATTTTGGCAACGCTTCTCTGTTTTCTTTCCTGAGCCCAGTCATCTTGTTTTGGTTGCTAAATTTCCTCGGGTCAGTCTTCAGTTTCAGTTACGATAATGATGTTTTTTCTGTTTCTATATACTAGTCATGGTCATGTTCCTAGACGCCCTTCTGGTCGATCTTCAACAGGTCTTTTTGGACAGTGTTTGGCTTTGCAGTGTGAGCATGCCGCATCTCTGGGCTAGACTTCTTGAGGTTGTGGCCTCTCTGTAAATTTATTTTGTATCAATATAGGAGTAGACAAATTCAGAGGAAAAAAAAAAAAAAAAAAAACAAACAAACAAACAAAAAAGCAAAAAAAACAAATAAAAAAACAAAAACAAAAAAAACAAACAAACAAACAAACTAACTAACTAACTAAAGTTGTCCCAGAAGGAACACTAGAAGATATCATAGTCTCTTTGGATTCATGGGAGTATCCTGTTGACTTCCTTATCTTGCAGCCAAAAACAAATTTGGGAGGACATCCTCTAATCTTAGGCAGACCATGGCTAGCCACGACTGATGCCTTTATAGGATGCAGATCTGGAAGTATGATTATTTCACATGGAGATGAACGGAAACACATTACACTTTATTCACATGCACAATCATCTTCTTTAGAATCAATACTTGAAACTCAAGAACAGCAACAAACTAAATCAGTTTTAAGTATAAATCAAGTCTTTGACCTTAGAGAAGAAGAAGAGAATGAGGATTTAATGGATCTTTTCATCTCAGAACCAAATATTTCAGAGCAGCTTAGAGAGATTCAATATGAAGCTGCAAGTAATCTCTTGAACCAATGTTTTCAGGAAACTTGTACAGTTCAATCCTTGCGAAGCTCTTTTACAAACATTTTTCCTGTAAACACAATTACCAATTCAACAACAAAAACAATTGAGATATATCTTGGAAAACATTTGAACATTGGAAACCATTTGCAATCGTCACAAGAACAAGAGGTAATTGCATTATTACAAAAATATTCAAAAGCTTTTGCCTGGGATTATACAGACATGCAAGGAATCCATCCCAATACATGTATCCACCACATCTATACAGATGATCAGATCAAACCAGTAAGGCAACCTCAAAGACGAATGAATCCCATGATGAAAGAAATAGTGAAGGAAGAACTGCAGAAATTGCTTAAAGTTGGGTTCATCTATCCTATTTCAGACAGTCAATGGGTTTCTCCATTGGTAATAGTACCAAAGAAAAAAGTGAATTGGAGGGTATGTGTAGATTATCTGGAATTAAACAAAGCAACATTAAAAGATCATTTTCCGCTACCATTCATTGACCAGGTCCTAGACTCATTATCTGGAAAGAAATTTTTTTCCTTCCTAGATGGGTTTTGGTGGGTACAATCAGATTAGAATAGCAATAGAAGACCAAGACAAAACAACATGCACCTACCCATGGGGAACCTATGCAAATAATGTCTTGCCATTCGGGTTATGCAATGCACCTACAACTTTGCAAAGAGCAGTGCTTGCAATATTTGTTGATCTAATCCATGAATGTGTAGAAGTTTATATGGATGACTTCACGATATATGGAAACACATATGATGATTGCCTCAACAATCTTGAGAAAGTTTTGAAGCGATGCATAGAAACAAATTTTTCATTGAGTAACAAAAAATGTTATATGATGTTGACAGAAGGCATAGTTTTGGGACACCATATTTCCGCTTCAAGAATTAAGGTGGATCTAACAAAAATACAAGGCCTTGTGAATTTAATGCCACTTACAACACAAAAAGAGGTAAGGAGTTTCCTGGGTTATGCAGGCTATTATAGGCTATTGAATGAATAAATCTATCACAAATGGGAGAATAACAAGATGGTTACTATTAATGCAAGAATTTAACATCACAATTCAAGATCGACCAAGTAAAGAAAATCAAGTGGCTGACTTTCTTTCATGAGTACATTCACCCAATGATCCAAATCCAGTTGCAGACAACTTTCCAGATGAACATTTGTTTGCAATAGCAGTAAAAAAACCATGGTTTGCAGACATAGCAAACTATTTATCTTCTGGGAAATTTCCAACACAATTCTCAAAGAAACAAAAATGAAAAATTATTAAAGAAAGTTCTAGATATAGTTGGGTAAATGGTGATTTGTTTTATACTAGTTCAGATTTAATAATAAGAAAATGTGTGAGAAAGGATGAGATATTAGAAATCCTGAAAGCATGTCATGATGAACCATGTGGTGGTCATTTTGCAGACAAACGAACAGCCTACAAGGTGCTGCAATTAGGCTACTACTGGCCAGCAATCTTCAAAGACTCCAAGGCATATGTCAAGCGGTGTGACAGCTGCCAAAGAATAGGGAGACCAATAGTATCAGATGAGATGCCACTCAAACCACAAATTCTAATAGAACCATTTGAGCAATGGGTTCTAGATTTTGTGGGACCAATAAATCCACCATCAAATGGCAAGAGGTACATCTTGGTATGTACAGATTATGTCACCAAATGGGTGGAGGCAAAGGCAGTCACCAAAGCAATAGAAAATACAGTGGTCACCTTCCTCTTTGAAGAAATATTTGTAAGATATGGAGTGCCAAGATAGATTGTAACCGACCAGGGAGCACAGTTTACTTCAAAGCTTGTACGGGATCTTACAGAAAAATATAAGATAAAGCACAGGAAGTCCACACCATATCATCCTCAGGCAAACGAACAAGTGGAAGCAACAAACGAAATCCTGGAGAACATAATGACCAAAACAGTACAGATGAACAGAAAGGACTGGTCAGAAAAACTAAGGGATGCACTATGGGCATACAGAATCACATGGAAAAACACAACTAGATTTAGTCCATACCAATTAGTGTATGGAAAAGAGGTCTTACTGCCCATAGAATTTCAGATACACACATATAAATTAGCAGCTGAAAATGGACTAAAACTTTCTGAAGCACAGCAGCAGCGGATAATAGAATTAAATCAACTAGATGAACATCGCCAGCAGGAAATAGAACACACAACATTGGTACAACAACAACGAATGAAGTGGCATGACAGATTCATCAAGAACAAGACATTCAGCAAAGGAGACTGGGCATTATTGTTCGACTCCAAATTCAAAGATTTCAAGGCCAAATTCACAACACACTGGTTATGGCCATATGAGATAGAAGAAATATTTGATAATGGAGCTATTCAAATCAAGACAATTGACCAGGAATATACATCATTTTTGGTAAATGGACATAGGCTCAAAGTTTACAACAGGCCTATTGACAAAAAAGAATTCATGAAACAACTAATACAAGGAACAGAACTGGAAATAATGGCACACCATACCCAGCCATCTTCCAGTGCTACAGAAGAATAAAGAGTAGATTACTAATAATAATAATAATAAATAGAAAATAAAACTGTTTGCTAGTGAAAACCAGGAAACTGGCGCCAAGCAAACACGAATTCATAGAGGAAAACCAACATGTTTTGGACTGTATGAATTCACTTTCTTGTTCTATTTTTATCACAACTTTGATTTGCAGAATATCCTCCACACAAGCATGACTTGAGGACAAGTCAAATATCAAGCAAGGGGGAAGGTCGCACAAGAAATTTAGTTGTGCAGTTGAATTGATGATGGAACTTGTATTATTGACAGTTGGGACCTGAACAACAATGGCAGAGGGACCTGAAATATTAGCATAAACATGTACATATTGCATAAACATGTGCATGACAGTTGGGACCTAAATTATGAAATCATTGCAGAGGGACCTGAACAACAACTAGCAATTCAAGAACCAAAACCAATGAAGCATGAAGAACAAGAAGTAGAAATAAATTCTATCTTTCAATCTATCTAAGACATTTGATCAAAAGACTTCATCCAGCTTGTAAAGAATAGTAGACATCATCCAATATTATCAGGGAAGTACAAGTATAGTAATTTTGCTCTTGTGAATTCAATTTTTTTTAGAAATTTTTAGTCTTTGTTAAATTGAGATTAGTACCTGAAGTATATATTTTCCATTATCTCCACCCATTATCCTAAGTATCATATCCTATAACCCTTAACCATAACCTTGTACATCCTATATTCATTTCATATTCATGACCTTAAGCCTATACCCCTAAGTATTTTTCCTCAAAAGCAAAAAGGGATCAAAAGAGTGCAACATGATGGTACCTGCACAAACAACCCAAACATTAGACATGGAGATAATTTTAAACATGACCTAGGTGGTCATTTTAAAATTATGAGAAATATTTCAAAAGGAAATACATGCGCATTTTTGAAAGGACATAAGAAAGGTAATAAAACATTATATGCACATTTTGAATAAAAATACAACAAAGAAATGTATTGAATACCATATGCGTTGTATTAAACATAATATTTTTGCGCATAATGAAAGTGGCAAACAAGGATATGATGATTAGGCGGGCTTGCAGTAATATAATTGTATAGTATGGCAGATGTTAGGCGGGCTTACACTAATATGATTCCATAGTATGGCGCCAACAGCAGGGTTCATGAGTTTGAAATTGTGAATGTGGCATGAACGAAAATGGAGTAGTGATGTGGTGGCAGGGCTATAAAACGATATCATAAAATTGCAGCTATTACGTTGAAATAATTCAACGGAGGATGTGTTGTCAGGGCCGTAAACCATATGGAAGGACAGCCACGACCCACATGCAAACAAGCCCGGATTTGAATCATGGAAATAGTCAGGTGCAACTAGTCAAAAGGACCAACACGCAAGCATTAGCCAATAAGACATGCTTACGGCTTACTCAGCCAGAATATGGTGAAAAATGTTGAAACGGTCAAGAAAACTTAAAACCAAAACCGCTGTGCATCTTAGAACCATTTTGCCGACTGCTTAAACGCATCTGTATGCCATCATCGCCCTTAAGAGCTCAGGAGAATAGTAGCGAAAGCGCTGAACATTTTGACAGAAGAAGCGAGGGAAAAACATAACTGAGCCTGTGGAGAGATAAGTAGGAAAATTTACGGAGATAGCGTACGTCAGTTACCCAGAATCTTGGGAAATTTCAGGTAAGAACGAGATCTGATTTGCCTCCATAAAGTCGGGATTACAATCACCGAATTTTTGCCAGAATTGCCTGTCATTTAAACATTTGTATGTCTATTTATGCCACCAGTCAGCACGCTAAGGCGTTGAAACGAAGCTTCAGGAGATATGGGTAATGAAGAGCGCCATTAAACAGTCCATGAGTCTAGCAACTAGCTAGGTAAATGCCGAAAACTCACCATGATTCTAGAAAATTATAAATGTAAGGTTTAGATAAACCAACAGTGAGTTAATGGAACGAAGAATAAACGACCATGCATTACCAAAAAAAGGGTCTATTCATAAGTGTAATCGCATAAACTAAGGTTTTGAATGAAGCACGTAATTTGTGTAAAACAAGCAGTTGATTACACCTGTGTGGATAATAAGGCAGTTCGACCACATCTCAGTTTGATGCATGCAAAATGTGTAGATAAAACAGAGTATTTGGGTTGTATTGCATGTTTTTTTTAGAGCAGGGACTATATTGCGTGTTTTTGTAGAGCAGGGGTTGTATATTGCAGGAACAGAGGAGTTTTTTTTAAGTGTTGTTACAAGGGGTTGAATTGCATGTTTTCTTTGTAGAACACGGGTTGTATATTGCAGGAACAGAGGAGTTTTTTTTATAGTGCTGTTACAACCAGGGCAGAGTTGAAAACTATTTTTGTTTTCCTTTCATACAGCGCTGAAGATTAGGCTTGCATGATGAATTATATAAAAAATTTCCTTAAGAATACATTAAGAAATACAAAATTATGACATGATTATTTTGTTTTCTTATGTATTTCTTTTCCAACACAGAGTATTTTTTTTTTACAAAGATATATAAGGCAGAATGTTTGAATGTTTGGATACAACAGGGGATTAAAAGAGAAACTGTGTTGCTGCAAAAAGAAAAAAACAGAGGCCCAAGTAGATTGAATTAAGTTTGTTGAATAAGGCAAGTAAACTTCTCTGACTTCAAAATTTCATTTTACAAAACAGTATTTGTAGATTGTCAATATAAAAGATGAAGTTAATGACAGCAGAGGTATACATTCAATGGTTTTCAGACACAATGACAACAAGGATAGAGCCAAAGTTTCAAATAGAAAACTGGAAAAAAGAGACCATCGAGAAGCTATACCAAGCGGGACTGATAGGATTCTTGCAGAGATTTAGTGGCCACAGTGAGGAGGTAACAAGGGAGTTCATAAACAATTACAGCCAAGAACAAACAAGGGTAGGAAATGTTATAATTCCCGTGACTCAGGAATTCCTTTCACAAGCTCTAGACCTCCCTATGATAGGAGAGAATTATCATAAAGGCTTGCATTTCAAGGAGAAAGCATGGACTTTCTTCCTTGAAAAGAACAGAAAATGAACCTTTGACAGAACCAAAGGTATACCAAGGGAATGGTTCAATGAACCATGGGGCGAATTGGTTCTAGTTATACAAAAATTTCTTACATGTGATAGGGGATATAGTGTTGCCCATCTATATCACATCTGACTCCTACAACACATTAAGGGGGAAGATAAGATTAATCTGCCATACTTTCTCTTTAGAAGCCTCCTAAAGATGATAGAGTCAGTAAAACATGAACACAAGCCCAGAGAAGCACAAATTTATCACCAGGGGCTGATAAAAATCCTGGTTGAATATCAAGTAAGATCACAAGGGATGATTTGGAGGGAATTCATGAGTAAAAACCAGTTTAATGAATAGATCAATGAGGGACAGAACAAAGTAGAGCAGGAAACCAGGGGGATGATGAGCTCACCTTTCTATCCCAGGACTAGAGCCAAAAATCAAAATAATACAGCCATGCAAGAAAATGAAGTGTCCATCATGTCCATTCCTAGGAGGTTTAGAAATAAAAGTCCAACTAAAATAAATAGCAAAGAAAAAGAAGTTCAGATAGTAGACACATGTTCAACGAGAAAACAGGTAGAGGATGATATTGAACAGGAAGCATTGGAGATAGATTCTTATTATGATGATGCAACAACAACATCATTAATTAAAACTACACAAGAGCTTGAAAAGGAAATAAACTTGGGCAAAATCAGGGAGTTAATAAACCAACTAGAAATCAGTAAAATCTTGGAAAAACATTTGAAAGAAGAAAAACAAGCAAGCAAAAATAATAATGCTAGATTGGTCAAAGAAAATGAAAGATTAAATGAAGAAATAGGAAGATTGAAAAGAAAGAATAATCTATTCTCCAAACAGGCATTCAAATGGCTAAAAGAGAAGAACATGTGGAAGGCTAAGTATGAGAAGCAGAAAGTTAAGGCCACTTTATACAGAGAAGGACATGATTCAGGTATGGACTATTTGATAAGGGCAGCACAACAGGAAGCATCTACAGGAACTGCATCTACAACAGGGAATAGAAGATCAAAAAGGAATAAGCAAGCATGAGGACATGCTTGACGATCAGCAAGGGGGAGATGTTGGCCCTCGATTTTGGTCTTATTTTTGCTAAAGGAAACTTACTTAATCCATCTATTTTCCATCCATTTTCCACCTTATCCATCCCATTTTGATGTATTTCATGTCTACTTAGATATTTAATTTTAAATTTTCAAATTCTAAAGTTTTTATGAAAATTTGGTTTCAAGTGCAAATATTGACAGATTCAGAAATTCTCGTAATAACTATATGGATGACATGTTTGTAGGACACTTGGGCACGAGTTTGATGCATGAATGGACAACTTGGGAACTAGGACTGAGCCAACTCTACTTGGTTAGATCAGAACAAGCTTTATTAGGCCCATTTAGTGTTGGCATTATGACACAGGTTTGGCTTAATGACATAAGTGTTGTCTTTGATGGCAACTCACTCAAATAGCAGATCACAAGTTCAGGCTCTCAAAATAGTAGAAAATAAGGTACCTGCAGGTTCCTGTTCACAAAGCCGCAGACATACGCAGGTGCGCCGAACAAAAGCTGCGGACATGTACGCAGGTGCTCCAAACAAAAAGTGGGGATGTAAAATACACACACTTTCATGCAGAGAAAAGTGCGCACGTGGGAAATCTTATGGTTGGTCCATGGTATTTAGTCCAATATTTTTGATCCTATGGTTTTGGTCTGTGGTGTTCGCATCTAAAGTATTGAACCCAGGTTTTGGGTTCCTAGTTTTGGATCTCTATGGTTTTGGACCATGGTTTGAGTAAGGCCTAGACTATAAAAAGGAAAGGAGATCATTTAGCTGGAGCAACTAATGTATTGAATATCTGGAGATGAGCAAGATCTGAAATACTGGTGATCGGTTGGTGTGACACAACGCAGGCGCGGATACCCGCAGGCTCGACACAGCGCAGGCATGGATACCCGCAGGTTTGACAGAGTGCAGGCGCGGATACCCGCAGTCTCGACAAAGCGCAGGTGCGGATACCCGCAGGTTCAACACAACGGAGGTGCGGATACCCGCAGGACAAAGAACTGAATACTGCGAACGTACGCAGGTTTCTATTGGTGAAGTTGCAGACTTTTTCTTGAAATATGTTTTAGCTGCTTTTGTCTATTACTGCAGTGTTCAGGGTTCTGAATTGGTGTCTGGTTACTGGTACTGTGTTCTGAGAAGTTATTGATTCAGTATTTGTACAAGGAAGTTGGTTGATTGCAGATCTATTTGATGTTTGATTGATATTCATGGATCCAGTTTGAAAATTTATGAAACGTGGTCCCTAGAAGAAAAGAGAAGTCTTTTGTAGGTCAACACCTACATACTAGTACCTCAGCTAGTACAAGAGATAAGGGGGTTGTAGCTCCCTTCCAGAAGAGTCTGGAGAATGAGAGAAGGTTGTAGCCTTCTGCAGGTTGAAGCCTGCGTGCTGGTATAAGACTGCACCAGTACAGAATCATTGTAAAAGGAAGTTTCTAATTGAAAGAAGATAGAGACATATTGCAGCAGGTGGTTTTCACCCACATTAGGTTTCCACCTTATATCTTGTGTTCTTTTGTGTGACTGTCTGCTCTACTTTTCTGTTCCTGCTTACTGTTATATGGTTCTGACACACAGATTAATGATCAACATCTAAAGAATAAATTAAATTATAAGTCTGGAAGGTATACACAAGTTTCATTAGTCAGATCTGCTAATCTTTATATAAGTTGAAAAAGAATTTGATAATACTGATTCACCCCCCCTCTCAGTATTATTTTCAACAATTGGAATCAGAGCAGGTCCTTCAGGAAAAGCTTGATCGCTTGAAGGAAGATCTATCATCATGAGCAACTACGAAAAGGAAGCATCTATCAGGCCACCGATTTTTGATGGGAGCAACTTCGTCTATTGGAAGGTAAGAATCACTGCTTATCTTCAATCTCTTGGTACAAAAGTTTGGGATATTGTGGAAACTGGATACACATTTCCATCAGCAACTCCTACAGATGCAGCTGGTAAGAAGCAGTATGAAACAAATGTAAAAGCTGTCAATACTCTATTAGGAAGTCTATCTCAATCAGAATTAGTCAAGATTATGCAGCTCAAAAGCGCAAAGGAAATATGGGACAAGATTGTTGTGAGCTATGAAGGAGATGAACAGGTAAAACGAGCAAAATTACAAACTCTTAGAATTCAATATGAAAGTCTCAGAATGCATAATGATGAAAGTGTGGCTAGCTATTTCCTACGTATAGATGAGATCGTAAATTATATGAAAAACTTGGGTGAAGAAATAAAAGAAGTTGTTTTGGTTGAAAAAGTTCTAAGATCTTTGTCGCCTAAGTTTGATTCAAAAGTTTCTGCCATAGAAGAAAAGCAGAATCTACAGAGCCTTACCATGTCACAGCTGCACGGAATTCTAACTGCTTATGATATGACAAAAGGAGGACCATCAGACAGGAGAGAAGTTGCATTCAAGGCTTCAGGAAAAGGAGATTACTATGAGGCAGACATATGTCAGAAGAAGAGGAAGAATCAAATTTTGTCAAGAACCTTCAACGGGGAACTAGAAGATTCAAAGGTAAGCTGCCTTTCAAATGCTTAAGCTGTGGAAGAGTCGGTCATTATGCTGCAAAATGTCCTCATAACGATAAACTAGACAAAGGTAAGGAACCTATTAGATGGAACAGAAAACATAATGTAAATAAGAAAAGCTATTACATGCATGAAGACAGTGATGGATTGTCAAATAGTGATGGAGATGAACAAGGTAATGATGATAGACTTTTGATGGCTTTTGAAGATGATGATTTCTTGGATGCTATAAATGAAGAAGGTCTTTATGAAGAAATTTCTAAACTTAAAGTTTGTTTAGAGGAAAAGAATATGATTATAGATACTCTAACATTCCAACTTGCTGAAAAAGATAAACACAATGAAGAGTTAGAATGTGAAATTGTGGGACTTAGAAAAGAAATTGAGAAAACAAAAGCCCTTAATCTCAGATTTGCTAAAGGATCTGAAACTCTAGATGAGATTATCAAAGTGCAGCATTCTCCTCTAATCAAGACTGGTCTCAGATATTCCGAAGAAGCATCTCAAGCTCAGAAGCAAGTGCAGAAGCCATCCACCTCCAAAAGTTATCTTGATGCAGCAAGGAGAAGTGAACAAGTTGACAATCGACAGCAAAAGCATAATGCAGATCACCAGGTAAATCAGGGACAATTTGCTTCAAGAATGATCAAAGATTATCAAGTAAATCGGGGGCAATCTACGTCAAGGATGAATAGAAGCCTCAACCAACCACAGGTAAATCATTCTCATATTGGCTCAAGAATGGATGGAAACTACAATCATATGGTTGGTAGATTTGATAATCGCAGGAATTTCTTCAATGGCCAATGTTTCTCTTGTCATAACTTTGGTCATAAAGCTGCTCAATGTGTTGCCTACAAGACCATCATGACTAGGGAAGCTCAAAAACAAAGGAGTATGACAGGAATCATGAAAAGAACCTACAATAACTTCTCTGCTCTTGAAAATGAAATAGAATGTTCTATCTGTAACAACTTCGGTCATGAAGATTCTGAATGCAGAAGTAGGTTTCGGCAAACAACTTAGAAGGAGCAAGCCTCATTGAGTTCCAAAACATGGAAAAGGAAAGAAATGCAACCGAAAAGATGTGGGATAGCCTTATATGCGGAAGCACAGGAAAATCAATGGTACATCGACAGTGGATGCTCGAAACATATGACAGGTAATAAAGAAAAACTTCAGTCATATAGTGCCTTAGAAAAGGAAAAGAAGGTCTCATTTGGAAATGACACCCCTGCATTCATAAAAGATAAAGGCTCTGTTCGTTTGAAAGAAAAGGTTAAGGCTGGTAATGTTATGTATGTTGATGGCTTAAAGCATAATCTATTATGTGTCAGTCAGATGTGTGATCAAGGAACTGAGGTAATATTTCGATCAAATGGATGTATTTTTCGTGAGCTTGATACAGGAAAGACAGTGATCAGAGGCATAAGAACTCCAAATAACTTATATGTACTCAAGGGAGAACAAAAACAATGCTATTTAAGCAAGAATGATGAACACTGGCTATGGCACAGAAGACTGGGGCATCTTAGCTTCTCTCAGATAAGGAAAGCATGCAAATATCAGGCAGTTCGTGATCTTCCTGATATCAGAATTCCAGACAATACAATATGCAAGTCATGTCAATTTGGTAAGCAAACCAGAACTAATTTCCCTGAGAAGGAAGGATCAGCTAGCAGACCACTTGAACTTGTTCACACCAATATATGTGGTCCAATTAGGAAGAAGTCACCTCGAGGAGAAGAGTATTTCATATTGTTCGTTGATGACTTTTCAAGGATGTGTTGGATAGGACTCATGAAGTATAAAGATGAAGCTTTCGAAAAGTTCAAGTCATTCAAAGCCTTGGTTGAAAACGAATCAGATCATAGAATCAAATGCCTCAGATCTGATCGAGGAGGGGAATTTACCTCAGATGAATTTTTCGATTTTTGTAAAGAACATGGAATAAGAAGGAATTTTCTGCTGCAAGGACTCCTCAACAAAATGGAGTAGCGGAAAAGATGAACAGAACGGTTCAACAAATGGCTCGTGCTATGCTTGATGAGTCTGGAACTCCCGCAACCTTCTGGGGTGAAGCCGCATTTGCTGCTATTACTATTCTCAACAAGACAAACGTCCGGGTAAACAGCACCCAGACTCCTCATGAACTTTGGTATGATAAGACTCCCACAGTAAAATACTTCAAAATTTTTGGAAGCAAATGCTACATTAAAAGAACTGATGAAAATCTTGGCAAGTTTGAACCTAGAGCAGATGAAGGCATTTTACTTGGCTACTCTCTCCACAGCAAAGCTTACAAATGTTACAATAAAAGACTTGGTAAAATTGTTGAAAGTATTGATGTAGTGGTTGATGAAGAAGGAAACACTCCTAGGCAGGTAAATCTGAAGATCTCGAAGATGGCGAAGACTATCCATCAACGTCAAATCAGATTCATGATGAAGAAGAAACCCATGAAGCAACCAGAAGAACAGATAAGGATAGAAGAAAAGACTCCATCCAGATACGTTCAGAAGAATCATCCAAAATCTCAAATTTTGGGGCAGAAAGAGGCAGGTGTACAAAGAAGAAGAACCATTTCAGAAGCTTCAAGCTATCTAGCATTTCTCTCCTCCACTGCACTACAGAATGTAAGAGAGGATTGCAAAGATGAATGCTGGGTCAAGGCCATGGAGGAAGAACTCGAGCAGATTGAAAAGAATAACACTTGGGAGTTGGTTCCTAGACCAAAAGATAAGAATGTCATAGGGACAAAATGGATTTTCAAAAATAAGCTGAATGAAAATGGGGATGTGGTTAGAAACAAGGCAAGACTTGTTTGTAAAGGATATGCGCAACAAGAAGGCATAGACTTTGAAGAAACTTTTGCTCCAGTTGCCAGACTTGAGGCCATAAGAATGTTCCTTGCTCTCTCTAGCTTTCAGAAGTTCAAAGTATTTCAGATGGACGTAAAATCTGCCTTTCTGAATGGAGACTTAAATGAAGAAGTATATATTGAACAACCAGATGGGTTTATTCTTGGAAATGATCCAAAACTTGTATGCAGACTCAAAAAGGCTCTCTATGGCCTTAAACAGGCTCCAAGGGCATGGTATTATTGGTTGGATAAGTACCTCCATCAACAAGGTTTTATAAAAGGATCAACTGATAGCAATCTATATATAAAAATTGATAATGATAAGTTGTTGATACTTGTTGTGTATGTTGATGATATCATCTTTGGTAGCAATGAAGAAGACATGAGTCAAAATTTTGCCTTGGTGATGCAGAAAGAGTTTGAAATGTCCATGCTTGGTGAGCTCACATATTTTCTTGGTTTACAAGTCCAACAAAACAAAGATGGCATTTTTCTATCACAAACCAAATATCTCAAGTAGATCTTGAAGAAATATGGGATGGAGGATTCAAAACCAATATGTACCCCCATGGTGAAAGGATGCAGCCTCAGCGCAAATGATGAATCGGCAGCCGTACATCAACCAACCTATAGATCCATGATTGGTAATCTACTCTATCTAACAGGTACCCGACCAGACATCATGCATGCAGTGGGAATAGTTGGAAGGTTTCAGGCAAATCCAAAGGAAACTCATCTTCAGGAAGTTAAGAGAATCTTCAAGTATCTTCAAGGAACTCAAAACTATGGCTTATGGTATCCTAGAGGTACAGATCTCACACTTCATGCATACACTGATGCGGATTGGGCAGGAAGCGTGGATGATAGGAAGAGCACTAGTGGTGGTGCATTCTTCATGGGTCCTAGATTAGTATCTTGGTTCAGCAAGAAACAAAGCTCTATTGCATTATCTACAGCTGAAGCAGAATATGTAGCTGCTGCATCTTGCTGCACACAACTCCTTTGGATGATGCAAACATTGCAAGATCTTCAAATCACTTGTACTCCACCTATCTCCATTTTTTGTGATAACACAAGTGCAATCAGTATTTCAAAGAATCCTGTCATGCATTCAAAGACTAAGCACATACCGATCAAGTATCATTTTCTCTGAGAACAAGTGCTTGAACAAAAGGTCAAATTGAAGTATGTTCCCTCTAAGGAACAAGTTGATGATATTCCCACCAAACCACTGCCCAGGGAGACCTTTGAATACCTCAGACAAAAGCTGGGGGTAGTTGATGCATCATCTTGTTGTTGAATCTTGTATGTTTCAGAGATTGTTGGTTGTACGCGAGTTTCATATGGGGTATACATGTACATACGCTGCTTTATGTGGATACAGTCGACTTGAAGAAGAACAAGAATGATAAGAGTCCGATATGGGTATGTCAGAGACAATCTGGCACAGGTTTAGGGGGAGCATATATTCTTCTAATAATGCATTGTTGGCATTATCATAGAAGATCTTGGTTCAATTCTTCAGTTGTTTTGATTTCAGGAGGAGCAAGTGCATAAGGAGAACATGAATACTGATCTGAATAATGATTGACAGATGCTGCTGATATTTTGTCTCTATCTTTCTTTTGTCAAGGTCATGTAACGGCCTATCTTGGTGCCCCACTATGCCTGGGATGGATAATGTAATATGCTGTATCCCCACTTGGTTGGGAGGAGTATGTATGAGTCTTTGGTGATAGGAAGGTTAGTTATGATGTATAAAGTCATATTTCTTTTGTAGAACATCTTCTTGCAGATCTTGCCTATATGTCAGGGGGAGCTTGGACAACACAGCAGAGCAGAGATTTCAGCATGTACTCAGGGGAGCATAACCCTTTTCCCTTGATGTCAAAGGGGGAGAAAAGACTTTGAGTGACTTTGGGTTGCCATCAAGTCCAAAGGGGGAGATTGTTGGCATTATGACACAGGTTTGGCTCGATGACATAAGTGTTGTCCTTGATGGCAACTCACTCAAATAGCAGATCACAAGTTCAGGCTCTCAAAATAGTAGAAAATAAGATACCCGCAGGTTCCTGTTCACAAAGCCGCGGACATACGCAGGTGCGCCGAACAAAAGTTGCGGATATGTACACAGGTTCTCCAAACAAAAAGTGTGGATGTAAAATACACGCACTTTCATGCAGAGAAAAGCGCGCACGTGGGAAATCTTATGGTTGGTCCATGGTATTTAGTCCGACATTTTTGATCCTATGGTTTTGGTCCGTGGTGTTTGCATCTAAAGTATTGAACCCAGGTTTTGGGTCCCTAGTATTGGATCTCTATGGTTTTGGACCATGGTTTGAGTAAGGCCTAGACTATAAAAAGGAAAGGAGATCATTTGGCTGGAGCAACTAATGTGTTGAATATCTGGAGATGAGAAAGATCTGAAATACTGGTGATCGGTTGGTGTGACACAGCGCAGGCGCGGATACCCGCAGGCTCGACACAGCGCAGGCGCGGATACCTACAGGCTCGACACAGCGCAGGCGCGGATACCCGCAGTCTCGACAAAGCGCAGGTGTGGATACCAGCAGGTTTGACACTGCGAAGGTGCAGATACCCGCAGGATAAAGAACTGAATACTGCGAACGTACACAGGTTTCTATTGGTGAAGTTGCAGACTTTTTCTTGAAATATGTTTTAGCTGCTTTTGTCTATTACTGCAGTGTTCAGGGTTCTGAATTGGTGTCTGGTTACTGGTACTGTGTTTTGAGAAGTTATTGATTCAGTATTTGTACAAGGAAGTTGGTTGATTGCAGATCTATTTGATGTTTGATTGATATTCATGGATCCAGTTTGAAAATTTATGAAACGTGGTCCCTGGAAGAAAAGAGAAGTCTTCTGTAGGTCAGCACGTACATACTAGTACCTCAGATAGTACAAGAGCTAAAGGGGTTGTATCTCCCTTCCAGAAGAGTCTAGAGAACGAGAGAAGGTTGTAGCCTTCTGCAGGTTGAAGCCTGCGTGCTGGTATAAGACTGCACCAGTACAGAATCATTGTAAAAGGAAGTTTCTAACTGAAAGAAGATAGAGACATATTGCAGCAGGTGGTTTTCACCCACATTGGGTTTCCACCTTATATCTTGTGTTCTTTTGTGTGACTGTCTGCTCTACTTCTCTGTTCCTGCTTACTATTATATGGTTCTGACTCACAGATTAATGATCAACATTTGAAGATTAAATTAAATTATAAGTCTGGAAGGTATACACAAGTTTCATTAGTCAGATCTGCTAATATTTATATAAGTTGAAAAAGAATTTGATAATACTGATTCACCCCCCCTCTCAGTATTATTTTCAACATTTAGTGCTGGTCAACCATGACTAGTCACTCAGAAAATCCATAGAAATAGAGTAGTTTTGAGATTTTATGGGATTGACCATATTTCTTGGGATGGGATTGATGAATTTGACTTATATGGGTGAATATGAGTAGATATTTTTGTTAGAAGGATTATAGATCAGTTTGTTTCACAAGAATTCTATTTAAAGCCAAGACTTTAGTGGCTTATGTATTGACTTTTGTATAATTTCATGCTGAGACATTTTGGAGTTGAGAGCTAATTTGAAGAACCTGTTCTACTACTATTTTTCTATTCAATAATGTGGATGTGTGACTAAGTTTAAGCTTCTGATATCAATCTCCAAGTGTGCAAAGCAATGGTGGAGGGCCCCCATTCCATGGTAAGTACACTTCTTTGACACTTCTTTGTTTAAACTAGTTTAATTTTCCATAATCTGGTTATTGTAGAACTTGTTTACATGATTTGTTTCAGATTGGTTTATGGTTAATGTGTGATGATTTATTTCATTAAATCTTAGTTTACTCATCACTTTAGTAAGTTGGAAAAACAAAAGTGTTCAAGTTGAGCACTCCTTCTGTTAATTTGGTGAATTGTAACTAGTTTTCCTTGATTACATGCAAGCAGTTTTCTTATGTCTTTTTGGTTTTCAATTGATAGCATTATGGTGAATGAATTATGATGGAAAATACCAAAGGTCTCTTAAGTTAGGAGCATCCCTTCATTAATTATTTGTCCATCTTAAGCTATTAGTTTCTGATTTATGTTCATCAAGTAATAATTGAGGAAGAATTGGACCTCTTAAGTTAAGAGCCATTTCAGCTTTCCCTCTTTACAAAGTGAATTGGAATTGCTAATATAGGTTATATTTGTAATATGCACTTCTTTAGTTTTTGAAAACCTTATCTTGCAAGTTTGATTACATATGATATTCATATATAGTAGACTTGCCTTCAAGTATTACCAACTAGGATTGATAAGGAATATTGTGTTAATTTGTGTGAATAAATTAGCTCAACAGAAACCATGCATGTGATGAGGGTAAAATCCAATTCGAACTGAGAGGCCAATGCCTTACCTTGAAATCCTTCCGAGGATCCCTTCTTGGAATTCTTCAATGGACAATTAGTTGCATAATGGCCTACCTCATGACAATTAAAGCATCTCACTTTAGATTTGTCAATCTTCTTCCCTCCATGAGAAGAACTCAATTTGGGATGAGAATCCTTCTCCTTCCCTTTCCTTGCCTTACTCACTAAGGCGCAATTTTCTTCATCTTCCTTGGATGAAGAACCATCTCTGGTGCTTCTCCTGATCTCCTCCTACATCAGATTTGACCACAGTCGTTCCCAATCTGGCAGTTTCTCTCTTCCATTCACTGAGTCCTGGTAGCTATGCCAGCTCTTAGGAAGACCAAGGGGGGCAAGACTCACCATATCATCATTGGCTATCATGATTCCTACACTTCCAAGCTCATCTCTGCAGGTGGTGAGCTTTTTCAGATATGTAGAGATCGTGTCGCCCTTTTCACACTTGATTTTCCGAAGCTTGTCTTTCAGCGCCAGCTTCCTCTGATCGCTGTTATTCTGATATAGATCCTTCAGTGTCTTCCACATTGAAAATGGTGTCTCCTTCCCATGGAGACATGAGACAATATGGTCTCGAACTCCCTCCAGAAGAATCCTCCTCACTCTAGCCACACATTTCCTCCATTCCGCCAATTCTTGGACATTAGTTGTTGCTAGCTTGGGGACTTCGTGATCAATGAAGTCCTTCAAACCGTTGTCCTCTAATACTGCTTCCATGCGATCCTTCCAGGCTATATAATTCGAGCTGCCATCCAAGGCATACTCGAGTCTCAAATCATTGAACGCCATTGGTGAACTTTGAGATGTGATAAGAATTTGATTTCTACAATCAAGAACTTCAAACTTCGAACTTCTCCCTTCTTTGTATACTGTTCTCTGCTTTGATCACCTATGCTCTGATACCATGTATAAATTATCACTGTAGATCACCTGATAATGCAATATACTAAAGCAAAATACTTGATTTACTTCTACAAACAAAGTTGCAGAAGCTTAATCGATTTTGAGCAAGATCAAATATAACACATATAACAGATAAGAAGAAATGATACACATGAAACACAGAAGAATACTCTAGGGAAAGCCTCAACTAAAAGCCCCACTATCTGTATTATCATACAAGCTGAAATATCTCAGGATTACACAAAGCTTTAGCTCACAAGCTATCCAGCTCTCAGTACAATCCCTCACTGCTGCTCATAGACAAAATAGACAACACATATGCCTTCCTTTAGTCCTCTAAGCCTCCTATTTCCTTGTGCAGTTTCTCCTGGGTCCTCAAGCTACCACCCATGTGTAATTACCTCACACACTACTCACTGACCTCTAAAATAACTACGCAATCCTAAAGGAGATAATTCTTTTTGCATGGATGAGTTTCCTTTATAGGAAAATTCCTCCAACTAATAGTACGTTGTCCCTTCCTTTAATCTCAACTAGGTCTCTGTCTGAACTGACATGCATGAGTTATTTATGAGAGAATATTCACTTATCTGGAGAACACTAGTTGCATGCATGCATGCATTAACTGACTGAACTCACAATTAGTTCCACAAACTGTTTGGAACTAATTTAACTTGACTTAACTCAGTTAACTGAGCTAACTAATTATAACTCAAATAAAACTCATCCTTATCTCCTTAATTAAGGGATAACTTCCTCAATCAAAGGGATAACTGTTGCATGTCTTCACATTGACTTCATGTTTGATTTTCTCCAACTAATTAACTCAAGATGAATTAATTAATTATTTTTCAAATAGCTAGTGAGACTAAATTCGAATTTTAATTCTCAATTTTGATTCAAGGACAAATCAAAATTGGAATATATCCTAAAATGCTATTTATAGAAATGCTATTTTTAGCATTTCTATTTTTTTTCTATTTCCAACAGAGTTGGAGTATATCCTGAAATGCTATTTATAGCAATGCTATTTTTAGCATTTCTTGTTGCTATTTTCAACAACACATATTCCGCATGTACAACTTTAATCATCCATGAACATAGGATGAGAGTCTTCCTTGTGAAACACAGTTATAACAGAGCTTTCCATAGCTCGACTAGTCACAATCCTTTTCAAGTGGGTCCAGGAATTCAACCATTGTGTTCGATTAATGTTGCCATGCCTCATGCACTACACAGACATAATCCACACATGTATTGTCTGAGGCTGATAAGGAGACAAAATTTATTGAACGCATCCAACACATCTGCCAGCAGGTTCACGACATCTTGGATAAATCAACTTCCAAGTATAAGAAGCAACTGATCAACATTAGTTGCCACACAAGTTTCAGGTGGGCAAAAAAGTTTGGTTGCATTTGCAGAAAGAACGCCTTACCAGAGCCCATCAGAAGCTCAAACCACTCTAATATGGTCCTTACACCATTACCAAGGTTGTGGGAGACAATGCTTTTGAGTTCAACATTCCCCCATTCCTTGGCCTGCACCCAGTGTTCAATGTGGACTGCCTTCAACCATACTTCCCACCATTACTAGACACATCAGACATTGAAAAACAACTCACACCAATAAAGTTAAACCCAGACTGCATGGAACAAGCCACAACTGATCGGATTATGGACACACATATCAAGAACACTCGCTAGCAGAAGATCCAACTATATCAGGTTGTCAAAGTTGGCCAACTCCTGCACCAAGGCAAGTGGCTCACTAGGGACCAAGTTCAACATAAGTTTCCCTATCTCATGGAGGCACTCAATGCAATGGGGACCATTTCTTCCTAAGGGGGAAGGACTGATCCAAGTGGATGTCGGTGGCCACCTACCTGTTCCACTTGGACACCCACCACTATCTCTTTCAGTTTTTCAGTATCCTTAATTGTAGCAAAGCTTACTATTCTTGGCAGTTTTTCAGGTCCCGAACTTCCATAGCTGTTTTGAGGCCCTAAATGACATTTTTTTGGGAAAACTCGGGTGCAAATAATTTTTTTCCATTCAAAAGTTGTATTCCTTGGATAGATCTTTATAATGATGTATTGTGCGCGTCAAACAGATATCACATGCCAAAGTTACGACCCCAGGAAATTGAATATAGTTTTTTACCCAAACGAGGCCCATAGTTTTGGCGCTTCATCTCTTAGGGTTAGGTTTTTGGATGTTTAGGGTTTTCCATTGTTTCTCAATAATAAATAGGCTTTCGAGCCTCATTGTAATATAGTTTAGAGGCATGTAGCAGCCACATCTCTTCTCAAAGATAAGATACCACCGCTCGAGCTAGTTTATTTCCATTTTGTTTGTAAGTTTATTTCAATATTTGATATTAATGAAATGAAGTGTTATTTTTGTTGCATCTCTGTATTCATTAGGGTAATTTTGAGGTCTAAAATGGGCCTCCTATGGAAATCATAAATTAATAGTGGAAATATTAAAATAATATTATATTACATCATTAAATTTTTTAGGGAAAAAATGAAAATCTATTTTTTCAACTCGTATTTTCAACTTATCTCCCTATGGGTTTACTCAAATTTCCAGAAGAAACGCTCATTGGATGCATAATTTGATTCCTCATCCAAGGAGTACCCATGTTACATAATTTTGATGGACCTCGCTACACAAAAAATGAAAAATACTTGAAAAACGTGATTGCAATCACGTTTTTTCATGTATTCATCATTTTTCATGTAGCAGGGTCCATCAAAAGTATGCAGCATTGGTACTCTTTGAATGAGGAATTAAATTTTGCATCTAATGAGTAATTCCGCTCGAAGTTTGAGTAAAACATTTGGGAGATAAGTTGAAAATTAATTTTATTATTTTATTATTTTTTAATCTTTTTACTTTTTTACTTCAAAAATGGTGAATCATGCCCCATGGTTGTCATCATCATTTTGAATCCTATTGGTTCTCATATAGTTTATTTTTGTTGTACATTTTTCTTAGGAGGCCCATTTTAGACCTCAAAATTCCCTTAATATATGGTTATATCTGTAATTTGTTGCGTTCCTATTTAGGTTCGGATCATTTTCCAATCCCGCTTGAATTCAAGGTTGTGCTTTGACTTCTCATAATAATGCTTCAACTTTTTGATGGATTCCTCCACTGATCGAGGCTCATCAAACTCAATCTGATCTTTGAATGCTATTGGCAGCACACTGAGGAACCTTTGGATCTTCACTTTCTCATCCTTGAGATAGGGAACATACCTCAACAACTATATAAATTTAGTTGTGTACTCTTTATCTATCATGTAACCCATCCTAAGCTCATAGAAGTCCTTGGCCATCCCATCATAATATCTCTCAGACAATTACTTTATTTTGAAGAGTCTTTCAAACTCATCCCAAATTAGCTCCTCTTCCCTGATGCCTCTGACATGCTTAACATCTTCCCACCAAATATCTACTTTTCCCTTGAGACTGAAGGTGGCTATCTTGGCTTTCATGTTGTCTGAATAATCATGCAATCTGAAGAATTTCTTCATTCCAAGCTACCATGCTTCTAGATCCTTTGATTTATTTATTTTTCCATCAAAAGTAGGATCTTTCTTGAACTCTTCTGGCAAATATCCCCTCTCACTCCTCCTATAAGGATGTTGGCAGTGATGGCGATGATGTCTCTTGGAACCAGAGCTAGAATAAAATCCATGAGTGCTAGCCCTCCTGTCAAGTGTATCCAAGGATCTACCACTCTTCACTGTATCATCTTTGTCCACCCTGTACTATTTCTGAGACCTGCTTCCATCTATACCATTAGTCTTTTCTTCTTGTCCATGACTGATCCCTAGCTGTCCCCACTTCTGTAAACTTGAAAGGCTCTGGAGAATCACTGCATTAACGTCGAATTGCTTTCCTGAGCTCTGGTAAGCTTTTCCTATGACTCAATCAATCGCTCATTGTCTACCTTGCAACTCACAATTTTTTCCTTCAAGCTTCTCAATGTATCTGTCAAACTAGGATAATATCCCTCTCCTTGTTACTCCATTGATCTCTCACATCCTACCAATGTCTCTTCAGGCCTATACAGAGAGTCATATGAATTGTACTCAACTATTATGTTCTTCATTTCTTAGCCTTCTATTTCCTGCAATATGCCATTGTTAGCTAAATAGAAACATAATCAAAATCATACCTCAAGGTATCTCAGGGGAGCCTATTGCATCTCCACAGGCCAATACAAATTAGCATGATACAATCTCACAAGCATACCACATCATACATGGATATCATAACCATAAAATCGATTAACATGCATTCATAATAACATATAGACAAGTGGCATGCATACATAACAATCTGCATTTACCTTAAGGTCCAATGCTGCAACCTCACTCTAATACCACCCTGTAACCACCCCATCTAACATTTACCCACTTTTACAAGCTCTCCACGTAAACATTAGCTGAAAGTTTCTATGAAATGACCCAACATCTAAGTTCCAGTTATGGAAGTGGGGTTTACTAACCAAAAACTTATTGAAACCTCTCAGGGACACCATATCACCTAGGTGTTAGACCAAAACCCCTAGTGATTAGAGCCTGAGCTCGAACTTCTTTTTAACTAAGCTCACAACCCAGCCACACGCATAAGCTGTTGTGAGTGTGGCTAGAAGGCTCCAGCCACATGCACAAGCCTCCCTCTATGAAGTGGCAACCAAAATTTCCCAGTTCCATGCATGCAGCCATGAACTCAATGCCACATTTCCAGGGCTAGCCTACACACCACAACCCATAACAACTCATAAATTTCTAGAATCAAATCTAAGGTGAAGAAAAGTGTATATGATAAGTACTATGCATTAGAGAAATTTTGAGGTCTAAAATGGGTACTCCTTGGATGATGAATTAAATTATGCATCCATTTAGTGCTCCCGGTCAAAATTTGAGTAAAAGCATAGGGAGATAAGTTGAAAATATGAGTTGAATATATATATATATATATATATATATATATATATATATATATATTTTACTTTTTTACTCCAAAGATGGTGAATCATCCACCATGGTTGACATCATCATCTTGAATCCTACTCATTCTTATAAAGTTGAATTTGGTTGTACATTTTTTTAGGCCCATTTTAGACCTCAAAATTTCTCTAATGGTTAGATCTTGCTTAGAATTTTCCAAACATATGAGAAAATTTCATCAAACACATGGTAAACATAATAAATACACATCATGAATGTATATATGTTCAATGTATTCTTAACTTCATCAAGGAATCATAAAAAAGGCTCAATGCCCTCTCAAACTAGCAGCAACAACACTTGTTAGCCCATGCATTTATATAACCATTTACGAACTTAACGAATCATAAGCAAGATCCATAAGAAGAGAACATCATTTAACTATACCTATAACTAGCATATAACTAGAATGAATTGATGGAAATTCAATCATAACATCAACACAATAACCATTACATGTCCTCATCGATCACAATAAGAAAATAGCTCATATGAACATATGTAAATGCCAACCAAGTCAGGGACTTCCACGTACTCTCGACCATAGATTGGGCTGAACCAAATATCTCTTTCAGCGAATCACCCCCATGCCATATTCCAAGCATGAATGTGGGATCTCATGGGATAAATCAAAACATAACCAACCAGAGCTTACAGAGGCCAAACCACATCAACCCTCAACTACAAATATTTCACCTAAACAAGTATAGAAATCATTAACACTAAACAAGTTTGGATGCCTCCAAGTTTCTTCACCATACCTTGAGGAATTTTCCTGTCTCCACCCATCCGTCAAGAGTTCTAGGAGAAAGCCCATCTCCACTCTTGGCCCTTGGGAATTTCATGAGACCACCTCACCATGATCCAAAGTCTACCGATTGTCCAAAGTTTAAAACAAAACAGGGAACCCGTAACACCATGGCTATCCAGGAAATGACAAGGCAAGGCTGAAAACCACTATCAATCTAGGTAAATCCCATGGCAATGACAACAAAGCAACCAAATAACCAAATGCATGTACCATGCATCCAAATAGTAGAAATGAAATCACACATGCAACCTATTACCTGCAATGTCTTCCTATTGTAGTTGTTTTTCCAACCTTTTCTTGTGCTCCCTTTCTTTCCTATTCTTGCCTTATTTTCCAAGTGATTCATCTCTCTTCTTTTAGAGATCTATTTATAAAAGTTATCAAAAGCTAGACAGACAAAAGCTGTGAATTGTTTCTCTAATGCCTTTTTATCATTGATTCCTAGTCTCTTCTTTTCCTTTTTCCTTCGTCTTCATTTTCCTCTAATTTCTGTCTAATTTCCCTTGCATGTATATTTGTGTCTCTTCATCTTCCTTTTCTCCTATTTTCTTTTAGTTTTCATATTAAATATCCATTTATTGCCTCTTTTCCTTTACCAATTTTCATAGCCATTAATTAACCACAAGAGATGTCCACTATAGTGTGTTTCCCACCATTCAACTTGGATTATGTGTCCCATGACCTTGGTATTATTTTATTTACATAAAAAATCAACCTGGGGTTGTTACAAATGACATCTCGAAAAGAATTTTCAAGAAGGTGCAGATAAAAATAGTGAGGGTTCCTCCTTGTCCTTCCATTCATAGTTCATTTCCCATGAGTCCTTGAAATGGGGGGTGGCTTTGAGGAGTGCAAAAGTAATATTTTCCCTATTAGAAAAATTATCGACAAAATAATATCCTTCCAAAAGCTTTAACCATCTATTTAGGGCATCTACGTTTATCTAGCCTTCAAACATAGGAATGTCAAATTTAACTTGTACCTTAAAGTGGGCGACACCTCTGAAGTGACTATTGGATGAAGATGCTTCTCCCGCTGATACCTGCTGAAGGATCTGAGAAAAATTATCCATCATCTTGTTCCTTTGTTTCTTAAGGGTCTCTTCAAGCACAATTTTGAAAGGAACTCCTACTCCATTGTCTTTCTTTTCTTCCCCCAAGGGAGTTTGTCAAGGTCAGTGAGGTTGGTCTTGTAAGGGTTTAGCCAGTTCATGTCCCAACTCCTTCTACCTCGATCTTGTTGGGGACATTTATAGAAAAACAGAGAAAGAGTAGGGCGCTCTGATACCATTGATCTGGATTTATGAAAGAACAAAATAAAATATAGATTTAAACAAAAAACAAATATACAATGAATCAGAAATTTAACTAATAAATAACAACTACTGAAAATTGTTTACATGTAGAAAAGAAACAAACTAACTCAAGCGATGGTAGCCTATCTTTGAGAAGAGATGTGATGACTACATGCCTTCTAAGCTATGTTACAATGAGGCCTGGAGGCATTTTTATCATAAAAAAAATGGAAAACCATAATCATCCAAGAACCTAACCCTAGGAGATGAAGCGCCAAAATCTTGTGGGCCTCGCTAGGGCTAGTTGGAACGTCAACTTTCCAGGGTTGTAACTTTGGCGTACGATCTCCATTTTGCACACATGATACCTTTTTAAAAATATTTATCCGAGGACAATGAATTTTGACTACAAATGGATGGTTGTTGGTCTCCTATTTTCCTGTTTATCAAGGAAATGGCATCAAAACGGCTCCGAAAGTTCAGGGCTCAAAAAACTGCCAAAAATAAGAAATTGTCAAAATAGGAAAATGTGTTGGAAATTGTGAAACTGAAGGGAAACAATGTTGGGGGTCCAAGTGGAATAGGCGGGTGGTCACCAATATCCACCCGGATTAAAAATAGGGCCCACAATTCTTGTAATGGAACAAGGTCAACTAAAGGGGTTTAATGCTTTAGGGGCCATGATGGCAATGGTAGTCATGCTTGAATTTGGTGACAATCAAAACATTGTTTTGGCCTTGTTTTGAACTTTATCATATAGCCTCTTGTCCTTAAATGTCATTTGGAGTATATATAATGTAGAATTCAATGGTTTGGGTTTGGAATCCAAGAGAGATTACAAGCATAGAGGTTTTAGAAAAGAGATAGATGCCTACATGCATCAACAATCTACCTGACCATGACTTCCTTCTCAATCCAACATTATCACTTGTAGAATGTGAGTAGGTGGAAAAAGGTTGTTCAAAGTCCAGAATGTTAGTGCAAAATGTCTTCACACAAACCCATTTTGTGCGTTCTCTCTTGTTAACCAAGGTTGACAATGGGTATGGTGAGAATGATGTCAATGGTTAACTATAGGGATGTTCAACGTAATGCTCATTATTAATCATGGTTGAACATGACGTCCATGTTGACTATGGTTAACCAAGTCAATCATGATTAACATGTGCTAATTTATAAATCAATATGCTAATGTATAGCTTAATATCTTAATGTGTAGATAAATGTATTATTAATAAATCTTAACCTTATTAATAAATAATCAATACACCTTAATATTAATGTTACCAACTTTATTAATACCCACATTAATGTTATGTTCTTAATATTAATATTAATATTAGCCTTAATATTAATGTTAAAATTAATATTAATTTTAAACGTCATATTAATATTAATGTTAACATTAATCGTTAACCTCAATATTAACGTTATAGAAATGAAGTATTGGTGAGAAATTGTAGAATATCATCCACCATTCTAATCATGAATATTTTTGGCACGTTATTCATGTTGTAGGGCATAACCAACCACTTAAAAGACCTTCCTTAATCTTGAAGGTTGTATTGTATGTATAAGTTGTTTCAACTTGGAAATATTCTCACTTAAAATTAGTCTCGTTAAAAATTTAGTGTCTTATTGTTTCCATTATAAAAATAAATGATTGATTTTCAACAATAATTTTGTTCTATGGATATAAAATATAAATTAACCATATCTATTTTTAATATAAATTAACCTTATCTTATTTTTTATTTAAATAATACTAAATGGAAGAACTTGCTTGAAAGTTGTTCATTCATAGTAATATTTAAATTTGAAATTTAAAGTCCCTTTCCATATAAAACTGCATTTGCATTTATAAAGTACCACTAAGTAGAGGGACACCCAATATATCCATTGCGTGCTTGACTTAATATTTCACTAATACTGATATTATATATATCCATTGCAGGCTTTACCTAATCCGGTGCTAATACTAATAGTCTGAAGTTCGAATGAATAAGTATCAAGCAGTGGTCATGTTTTGTAATGAAATGTTCATTCTCCACCATCTTATTAGTGGTCTTGCCCATGCCAGAACAAGTTTGTGTCTTCATTGCCCTAGAACAAGCAGACACTTGACTTATCTTGGTTACAAAGTGGGAGTTTAGAATGGCATTTCAACTTTGCCAAAAATGTTTATGCAAACATCAAACCTCAACCACAGATATTTCACCTAAACATGTATAGAAATCATTAACACCAAACAAGTTTGGATGCCTCCAACTTTCTTCACCATACCCTGAGGAATTTTCTTGTCTCCAGCCATCCGTCAAGAGTTCCAGTAGAAAGCCCATCTCCACCCTTGACCTTTGGGAATTTCATGAGACCACCTCACCATGATCCAAAGTCTACCGGTTGTCCAAAGTTTAAACCGAAACAAGGAACCCACAACACCATGGCTATCCAAGAAATGGAAAGGCAAGGCTGAAAACCACTATCAATCCAGGAAAATCCCATGCCAATGACAACAAAGAAACCAAATAACCAAATGCATGTACCATGCATCCAAATATTAGCAATGAAATCACACATGCAACCTGTTACCTGCAATTTCTTCCTATTGTAGTTGCTTTTCCAACCTTTCCTTGTGTTCCCTTGCTTTCCTTTTCTTGCCTTTTTGTCCAAGTGCTTCATCTCTCTTCTTTTAGAGATCTATTTATAAAAATTATCAAAAGCTAGACCGGCAAAAGCTATGAATTGTTTCTCTAATTCCCTTTTATCATTGATTCCTAGTCTCTTCTTTCCCTTTTTCCTTCTTCTTCATTTTCCTCTAATTTCTCTCTAATTTCCCTTGCATGCATTTTTGTGTCTCTTCATCTTCCTTTTCTCCTATTTTCATTTAGTTTTCATATTAAATATCCATTTATTTCCTCTTTTCCTTTACCAATTTTCATGGCCATTAATTAACCACAAGATATGCCCACTATAGTGTGTTTCCCACCATTCAACTTGGAGTATGTGTCCCATGACCTTGGTCTTATTTTATTTACATAAAAAATGAACTCGAGGTTGTTACAAACGACATCTCAAAAAGAATTTCAAGAAGGTGCAGCTAAAAATAGTGAGGGTTCCTCCTCATCCTACCACTCACAATTCATTTCCCACTAGTCCTTCAAATGGAGGGTGGCCTTGAGGAGTGCAAAAGTAATATTTTCCTTATTAGAAAAATTATGGACCGAATAATATCCTTCCAAAAGCTTTAACCGTCTATATAGGGCATCTACGTCTATCTAGCCTTCAAACATAGGAATGTCAAATTTAACTTGTAGCTTAAAGTGGGTGACACCTCTAAAGTGACTATTGGATGAATATGCTTTGCCCGTTGATACCTGCCAAAGGATCTGGGAAAATTTGTCCATCATCTTGTTCTTTTGTTGCTCAAGGGCCTCTTCGAGCACAATTTTGAAAGGAACTCCTACTCCATTGTCTTTCTTTTCTTTCCCCATGAGAGTTTGTCAAGGTCGGTGAGGTTGGTCTTGTAAGGGTTCAACTAGTTCATGTCCCAACTCCTTCAACCTTGACCTTGTTGGGGACGTGCATAGAAAAACAGAGAAAGAGCAGGTTTCTCTAATACCATTGATCTAGATTTATGAAAGAACAAAATAAAATATAGATTTAAACAAAACACAAAGATACAATGAATCATAACCTTAATTAATAAATAACAACTATTGAAAATTGTTTGCATGTAGAAAAGAAACAAACTAACTCGGGCGATGGTAGCCTATCTTTGAGAAGAGATGTGATGACTACATGCCTTCTAAGTTTTGTTACAATGAGGCCTAGAGGCCTTTTTATCATAAAAAAAATGGAAAACCATAAACATCCAAAAACCTAACCCTAGGAGATGAAGCGCCAAAAGCCCATGGGCCCTGCTAGGGTTAGTTGGAACGCCAACTTTCTGTGGTCGTAACTTTGGTATACGATCTCTATTTTGCACACATGATACCTCATTAAAATTATCTATCTGAAGAAAATGAATTATGACTACAAATGGATGGTTTTTGGCCTCCTATTTTCCTATTTATTAAGGAAACACTATTTAGGGCCTCAAAACAGCTCTGAAAGTTCAGGACTCAAAAAATTGCCAAAAATAAGAAATTGTCAAAATAGGAAAATGTGTTGGAAATTTTGAAACTGAAGGGAAATAGTGTTGGGGGTCCAAGTGGAATAGGCGGGTGGCCACCAATATCCACCTAGATTAAAAGTAGGGCCCACGATTCTTGCAATTGAAAAAGGACAACTAAAGGGGTTTAATGCTTTACGGGCCATGATGGCAATGGTAGTCATGTTGGAATTTGGCGACAATCAAAACATTGTTTTGGCCTTGTTTTGAACTTTATCACAGAGCCTCTTGTCCTTAAACGTCATTTGGAGTATATATAATGTAGAATTCAATGGTTTGGGCTTGGAATCCAAGAGAGATTACAAGCATAGAGGTTTTAGAAAAGAGATAGATGCCTACATGCATCAACAATCTACCTAACCATGATTTCCTTCTCAATCCAACATTTTTACTTGTAGAATGTGAGTAGGTGGAAAAAGGTTCAAAGTGGAGAATGTTAGTACAAAATGCCTTCACACAAACCCATTTTGCGTGTTCTCTGTTAACCACGGTTGACAATGGGTATGGTGAGAATGATGTCAATGGTTAACTATAGAGATGTTGAACGTAATCCTCATTGTTAATCATGGTTGAACACGACGTCCATGTTAACTATCGTTGACCAAGTCAATTGTGATTAACATGTGCTAATTTACATATCATTATGCTAATATGCTAATGTATAGCTTAATATCTTAATGTGTAAATAAATATATTATTAATATATACATTAACATTATTAATAAATCTTAAACATTATTAATAAATAATCAATACACTTTAATATTAATATTACCAACTTTATTAAACCCACATTAATGTTATGTTGTTAACTTTAATATTAATATTAAAATTAATATTAATATTAACTTTTATATTAATTTTAATTTTAATGTTATATACATCCAGTATTGGTGAGAAATTGTAGAATATCACCCACCATTCTAAGCATGAATATTTTTGGCACGTTATTCATGTTGTAGGGCATAACCAACCACTTAAAATAACTTCCTTAATCTTGAAGGTTATATTGTATGCATGAGTTGTTTCAACTTGGAAATATTCCCACTTAAAATTATTCTTGTTAAAAACTTAGTGTCACTTGGTTACAGAGTAGGAGTTTCGAATGACATTTGAACTTTGCCAAAAATGTTATATGCAAACTCAACCATCTCTCAATCAAATCTAGGTGCTCCCGCCAGTGGAGGAGGTTGAAGACTTACCTCGAAAATAAGGCTCTCCCAAGCTACGTCAAAGTCGGCACCGCACAATTCACCCTCTGGGCTCACTTGGTGATGCGCGGGCACTAAGTTGGGATGACCCTCTGCACATAAAAACATGACACCACCACTTGCCATTTCATGACCTCGAGCGCCAAAGAATTGCTCTACATACTCTTTGGCTATTTCTGCGTTGTTCCCATTAATCCACACCTTTTCCATGTCGCATGCAAACGAAACTTCATGCTCCATCATGGCAGGAACCTGCAATTACAGGGAACGAATTTATAATAGAAGTTGGTTATTATTAAATAGCCAACATAGCATAGACTGGGCTGTTAATTTACCTGAGAAAGCCGATGCAGTGCCATAATAGAAGGACAGATGAACATTGCCACGAGGAAGCAATATGTTGTAGAATGATCAAGGCACTTCTATCGCATAGTAGTCCGATTTCTGTTTATTTAACGTGAAAAATCCATTAAAATCATTGGAGAACACCTGGAGCTCAGTAAGTGCTGAACATCAGTAAACGCACATGCTTTTGAATGTTTTCACCATGAAATCAACTTCGGATCCACGTTCATTCCAGTCGCCCAACCCAAGTCTGCGATTCATATCACGTCAAGGTTTTGAATGGGGAACGACTTAATTAATTGGGAAAAAGCACGTTGAACGACCTTGAAAATCGATCCTTCGGGTGGAATTGTGGGCATAACTATTGTCCCTGTGTTGTTTTCTGAAGTCATGTGTAGGAGTCATGTCTGGTGAATATGCGGGAGAGTAGAATGAAAAGAAGGGATAGACTAATGAAATGAACAAACATATATTAAATTATTTGAATTTTCTATTAGATTTTATGACGCTGATTTCGTGCACTTGGATTTCGTGCAGCGCAGAACTATTTCACAGATTTAATGAATACTCATAGCAAAAATAACATTATAGGTTTTGGAGCAACACAATAAAAACTTAGTATTGAATTCTAAAATATGAAATAGGTTTACTTGACACTGTCGCTTATTCACCAAGTAAAATAAAAGTTTTATAGTGATTTAAATTTACGTGGAATCACGCACCCACCAAAAATTGCTCCACCATTTTCTCCACAAAGACTTGCGCTCTTTTTCTTACCTCTTACTCTCTAACCTCTCTACTCACTCAAAATGAGTTTTACATTCATATTTAACTCAACATACAATTTTTACATTTAATTCATGACACAGCAAAGTAGGTGTCTCTGGAGCGTGGGCAAAGGTCGCTGAATGAATGCTAGTACATAACTTCTTTAAATGCCATTGCTCAGTTTCTGAATGGTTCGCGTCTGGCGTCTGGCTTCAGTCCTTCTATCTTCAAGCAGAGACACAACCTGCAAAAATACATCTAATAGGTATGGTTGCTGTCAAGCTGTTTATTGTGGTGGTTGGGACTATTATTTCCAACAGAAACCAATTTCAATATAAAAAATCTTATTGATGAAAATAGAATTTTAGTTTTAATCTTACTATCCATACATGTTTTAAAAATTAATATTAAGTGTCTTTTAAAAAGTTTAACCTATATTATTATTGTTTTGTTTGCTAAGTTGTGTATTAAGATCACTGCACTACTTAAATTTTGGTTTGAGAAATTGTTTGGGCCACACCAACTTTTAATATGGTTGGATTTTTTCCTATGGAGTTTGGAATCAATGACTTTTACATCATGGAGTCCCCCATCACCATCTATTCTACACCCGTGGGCTAACCTATACTACTATTATTAAAAGTGAGGTAATTCAATAAAAATTTCAATCTTCTGGCACACAAAATGCTTTAAAAATAGCATAACTTTCTTTATTATAAAAGCATAAAATTAGTAAAAGTAAGGCACTTAGGCAATAATTGTAGTATCAGTGCACACAAATGTTTTTATAATTTTTTGGCTTTAAAAATTACTTAATCAATAAAAATTGAAGTCTTTTTTTTTTTTACAAATTAGTTAATCCATAACATGTAGGAGTAATTCAATTGTCAATAGCCTAAATAATAAAGTAATATGTTTTTTGAGATTCCAAATTCAAAACTCTCCAAAAGAAAAAAAGAAAAAACGCTGAGACAATTATTATGGATTATAAAAGTCTTAATTCAAAAATAATCCACATTTATCTACTCATCATATAATAAATAAATAGAATTTAATAATTAAAAGAAACTCTATTATTTTAATTTTCACTCTTAACCAACATTAAATTCTTATATATTATAACCACCAAACATACATATTAATTATACACTTAACATAATTATTATCTTTCTATCAAATTTGTTTAAAATTGAATTTTGAATTTAACCCTTTGTTTTCCTAGAAAGTAAGTAAATAATTGTTTTAAAGATTTATATAATTTATGCAAAATTGTAATATCTTATTGGAAATTCAGGGAAATTAATAAATAAATTTAAAATGTTTTATTGAGCCATTAAATTTCTATGTTTTCCTGTTGTTTAATAATATCTTGACTAATAATTACATATTGTATTTATAATTTAAAATTTTGACAAGTTAATTTTTTTTTAAATAATTTATTTTATAAATGAATTTTTTTTTTCTTGGTTCTAGGATATGTTTGATTATAATTATATATTGTATTTATATTTGAACTTTGTTAACTAGTTTTCGACTTTGTAGAATTTGTTTATTAATAGATAATTATTTATTAAATGTATATGTTCTATTAAAAATAGTATTTTATTATTTTAGAGAAATCTTTGATATTATTATTATTAATAATTAAATAAAGTGAAATATATTATAATAATGAGTAGGATAGTCATTATAATTTTATTGTTATTTAATATGGTAGGTTAACCATTTATAAAGAAATAAATTTTAATTCTTATTATATGTCTTTGAGTTTTGAATTGCTAATCAATTTTTTTTAATGTTTATGTTTTGATAAGATAAGTTTTAATCTTATTTTAAAATTAAATAGTGGTGATAAGTGTTAATTGTAATTATATTTAAAATTATTATCAATTAGATGATATATATTTTTAATAATATTTAGTTATAAGAATAAATTTTCAACTTACTCCAAAATTAAATAATAGTTATAATTATTTTTTATTATTATATTTAAAGTTATCAACTATTTAATTATATATTTTTCACTAAAATTTAGTTTTAATACTATCTATAAAAACAAAAATATAATTACAATTTAATTTTATATAAAAATATAATTTATTAATAATTAAATTAAATTAATATAATTGAACATAATGGTCTCTCCTCTTACTAAATCAATAGTTATTTGATTTGATATTGTCACATATCCGAAAATTTATATGAGGATTTTCTAGAAGTGCATGAGGTAGGAGCGATGGCAGGTGTTCGCGAGCTTAGGGTTTCAGAAGGCCCGTTTGTTGCCGCCGCCGCCCCCAAAGATCTGCTTGATGCTGGAACGGCTTGGTGCCTGGCCGCGGGATCCTCAGAGCTCGATGCTACCCTCAGGACTTGGCCCGGATCCTTTGATGGAAAGGAGCATCAGGATTCGAATCAAAGCAAACAGAGACTGGAGGTTTTCCCCCCTTCTTGGCACAGGTCGTTTTCCTCAGGGCGGCTCTGGGCACCCCTCCTCATTGTCCGGGGTTTTATGTTTCAAATCAACCGATCCTCACACAGTCTCAGGTTGATACGCCCTCCTACGCGGGTGACTTGCCCTGGCTAGGTAGCTCTGTCTGCGTCAATAGGAAACAGAGCCGGTTGCCTGTTCCTCTGCCCCTTTTCGGTATGCTGCGGGCCCGATCTGCCGCTCTATGGCTGTCTTTAAATGGCTTGGTTGAAGACCAATTATGGGGCGGGAAATTGGATCTGGTTTTCCTGTGGTTTGAGGCTCCTCTGTCCTCGGTGGCGCAGATTTGGGAGACTGCCATTTTGACAGCAAAAAAATTAAGTCTCAAGACTCCCCTCTCCAAGACCCCCTTTCGTCGAGAGATACAAGGCCCCCAGCCTCCTTCAGGTCCTCACCATGGCAAGCCTACCCCCTTCTTGTACGGGAGAAGCAACCAGCAGAAGAAATCAGGCAAAAAACAAAAGGTGAAATAAAAGAATCAGGTCATGAAATGATTCAAATTTTTATCAGAACCCTGTCAGGGAACACAATCTGCAAACAAATAAGAACAGGGATGCTGATAAAAAACCTAAAGGACGAAATTCAAGAATTATTGGGCATACCAGCAAGTTTGCTGAGCTTGGTATATGCAGGACACAATCTACAGGAAAAATTTTCAGTGCAGCATTATGGAATAGTAAGAGACTCAACAATTTTTCTGAGTATGAGGCTGAGAGGAGGAAGCCTTGGATCTAGCTCAAAAGGCACATGCTCGTTCAAGGATGCTGACAAAACTCCAGGCTCCTTTTGTGATGCAGTCAAGGGGAAAGGAAAAAATGCAGAACAAACCAAAGTCACCACCAGAGCAACCAGGGCCACATATAGTAGAACAAAAACTGGAATATTCAATGCTCAAAGTTACTATACCAGAGGTAACTACACTACACTCTGACCTCTCTAAACATGCTGTTATATGTAGATTTAATGGTTACTGGCCAAAATCTGATGCTTTACATCAATGGATACATTCCCGCTGGACACCAGAATGTGATATATACCTATGTTCAAAAGGTTTTTTCATTGTAAATTTCCACACAGAGGAAGAAAGGGATAGTATCATCAATGAGGGGCCTTGGTTTTGGGGTAATGCAGGTCTATTTGTTACCCCTTGGTTTGCTGATTTTGACGCAAACACTATGAAAATCTCAACAACGCCTGTTTGGGTGAGGCTTCACAACCTCCCATTACATTTCTGGCATCATACAGTATTATATGCCATTGGGAATTCCTTGGGGAAATTCCTAAAAATTGATGAAGACAGATATAGCAGAGGGATTTTCACTTTTGCCAGAATTTGCGTTGAAGTGGACTTGAGTCAGGGGCTGCCTGATAAAATTTCATTAAACTATAACAACACTGAGTGGATACAACCCCTAGACTATGAAAACACTGCATTCAGATGCCGCAGCTGTCGGCAAACAGGACACCTCCAAAATTCTTGCCCACTGGCCAGAAAGAATCCAAAAGGAAACAAGAAACAGAAAAAAAAAGCCAAATGGGTGGCAGAATACAGAACCGCTGGAAGAAGAGGACATTCAGCCAGAGCATACAGTGAACCAAGAGGAACCTGAAATAAATATGGAACAGAATGGCACAGAGGAACAAAAAGCACCAGACCCTCTAATGGAGGACCTTTTTCAGCAGTAGAAAACTCCACAGCTAGAAGTTAGTGGCAACAAAAGAACTCATGGATCTGAAGGATCAGAATCCGACAAAGAACCCCCAGTGAACACACAAGAGTACACGCAGGCCATCATTGTTCCCCCTTCTGACTCTCAGGGTTGGCGTAGGGTGGAGAAGAAGAAGGGCAGAAAAGTATAGGCTTGATGTATTTGTAAATATTTTTTATTTTTATCAGTGTACTTGTCCTATTCATGGACAGCTATCTGCATATGCTCTAAGCATCTACAAAATGTAATTTATTTCAATATGAATATAAATTACGACTTTTTCTACGGGAAAAAAGATATTGTCACATATCCCGGTAACCTCGCATGTAAAAGCAAGGAGTTAAATTTTTTTTATACAAATTACCCACAAGTAATTATCAAGTTCACAACTCCACAATTCCTCATTAACCATTAGATATAATGTTCATTAGTACATCAAGTAAATTGCAATAGAAGACAGTAAGTTGCATAACCATTAACCACCAATGTGGTAGTGTGATAACATAAATTGTCTCATGAATCCTTGCATCCATTGCATGATTTCCTTAACCATATTAATTAATCTCATACTTGGACATTATGGTTATGCCATCAAACAAAGAACCATCAACATCAAGGATTCATCATCATCAAACTGACACAAATGGAAATCACACCATTGGACACCAATATACCCTGGAAACCCCATAGTGTGAAAACCAGCAAACGTTTAATCTTATTATTAAACACTCGTGAGGGATTTCACCCCTCACTCAATGGCTTATAAGGGATTCCATCCCTTAGCCGTTGTTATAAAATCATTACAATGAATTATCATTAAGTTGTCACATAACTAGCTAAAAGCTAATACAGTTTTCATGTAATCTTTTACTTGCATACCGCCACTTACAACACTCCTTGTGGCATGATTTTTCTAGCAATGTATGAGCCCGCAACTTGTACTCATCTGCTTGGACCATTGATCCTCTTCCTGCCACAACATTAAACATCACTTTTCTTTGGCTCCAACTGCCATTGCTTCCTGTCAATGTTATCATCAAGCAGCTTTGGCAACAAGATTAGATACCATATTAATCAATCAATAATCAACCTCTAAAAGAGATCTTTTAACATCTACTCATATGCATGAGCAAGCATGACATACTATTTAACTAGTACATACACCCAAGTAAATATTGTTTGACCTCCACAATGCTTATTTACACTAATGCATAATTCCCTTTAGGAGTTCTAACTCATTAGTTCTACTACATGTATAACACATTCGTTATATCTTCATACATGCAATAAACTGTTATTTCTATGCTTAACACATGTTCTTTTCACATAGTTATTTTTCGAGAACTCAACATAGTCTCTCTAACAAACAAAGAACATAACTCCATATCACAATGACTATTCCTTGCTCATACCATTGCTTATCATATTAGCCCTTCTTTAATGTAGGCAACACATATTCCCTTCACTAGAATACTACCATCATTTCATACAACAAACCACATACCTCTTTCTTAAAGGAAGTCATTATAACCTCATTTCTCTATCTTCCTATATGAAGGAGTCTCAAGCTTCCCTTTCGAGAAATTATTAAAGATATCCATCTTTATGCATAAAAATCAAGATACAAAAACAAGGTTAACTTACCCTTTATGCATCAAAATCAAGAAGTCAACACAACTCATCTAGCAAGACAATCTTTCAAGAGATTATATTTTTCAAGAAAGTTAACATGACCACTTTCTCTATGTACACACAAAATCATATTTCCAAAATCACAATAGATACCCTTATGAGCATGCAACATGTGTTCTTCCTAACACAATTATTTTTACTTCAATACACATAGTCTTTTCATGAACAAGTATGGATTCTTGCTCTTGCATGAACACTATTCATGTGTGTCTTTTAACAAAAGAATCTCTATCTTTGTTTTTCAAAAAGTCTCTTATAAAGTTATTATTTCCGTACATGAAGATTGCTCTCTTTTTCTAAAAAGACACTATATTTGTGTATATAAAACATACGTTTTTCTTCAAGAAGGTTAGAATGATTATCCATGTGCCAAGAAACACATCATATCACAATTTCCATCATGCATGCAATGCATAAATTTTCCACAAGAAACTTCTAAATTAACTAGTATCCCAATGCAATAAAGAATATATCCCTTTCCAATAAAATCCAAACTTAACTTCTACTTCTTTTATATGCATTCTTTCTTTCCATAAATGCAATATTAACTTCTATTTCTTTAATATGCATTCTCTTTTCCAAAGATGCAATATTTGCTTCTATTTCTTTAATATGCATTCTCTTTTCCAAGAATGCAATATTTACTTCTATTTCTTTAATATGCATTCTCTTTTCCAAAAATGCAATATTTACTTGTATTTCTTTAATATGCCAAGAATGCAATATTTACTTCTATTTCTCTAATATGCCAAGAATGCAATATTTACTTCTATTTCTTTAATATGCATTCTCTTTTCCAAAAATGCAATAGCTATGGTTTGAATATGTATTCTCCTTACCCAAAATAGCTATTTCTATGAGCAAAATAACATATACTTATCTCTTTAGTTGACCAGATAAATCCAAATCATGCATTCCAAACTTTCCAGGGGGAAGTTGAGCGTGAAGCATCAAAAGTCATGTGTTCCAAACATTCCAGGAGGAAATTGAGCTTGAAGCATCAAAAGTCATGCGTTCCAAACATTCTAGGAGGAAATTGAGCATGAAGCATCAAAAGATGATCTACGTGAGAGGGATTCTTATAGAATACGTCTTGCCAGAAGTCACAGTAAATATGGAGCGCACAAGAGTTGCGGCGATGGCAGCCTTAACCTGACCTCTTTGCGGAAAGGCTTCCACCCGGCTATGAGAACCCTCGCTCGGATTTATCACCCACCGCCCTTTACACTTAAGGTTGTGCTACAGAAAGCTAAATCCCAATGATATTTCCCTAGAAGGTACTCTCTAACTTGACCACTATAGTAGCGTGCCAGTGGATAGGCGAATTCCTAGTAACTCCATCAGGTAAACCAAGAATTAAATGGAAGTGAAGAGCTATGACAGATACAAGAATAACCCCCAACTATTGCATGAATTCACTCCACCCAGAAGACATGCATAAAATGATGAACCTCCAAAATCCCTACCAACCGCTGCATGCCTCGCTTTTCTTTCAAAGGATCGGTTTCAGATGAAGCATTGTCACCACTACCCACAAAAAAAGGAATGTTGTCCCCTTTCATAACATAGGAACAAGCATCAGTACCCTTTTCGAACCAAAAGGCAATTTCGGTGGAAGTTTATCTCCCACACCGTTAACTCAATTAATTGGCTTCATGAATTAATTTCTTGCGTTTCTTTTCTTGATTTCAGGAATATCAAGAATTAGTTTTGTAACTAATTTGTAATCTAAAATTACTTTTACACCAAATTATTATGATAGGGATATTACATACTCCCCCCCTTAATAAGAACACCGTCCTCGGTGTTCATCTCTCATCAGAACTTTAGATTGTACTCTTGGTATAACCATCTAAGCCACACAAAATGTGATCCTTCTTCTTTAAAATCAAAGACAAAGATTTCATTCCAAGAAATGACAACAACCAAAATAGTAATGATATAATCATAGGAAAGATCAATAGTCACAAGCATCCATAACTGCAAAATTATGCAAGTTCTAATTGCTACCACTTGGTCCTTATTCAAATTCAAAAACCAAACTCTATATCAACTTACCATTACCTACCATCTACTCTTGAAAATCATGAGCACTTTCATGTAAGAATTTTAATAGTGGTTGGTCAACCCATCAACCCTCCATGGTAAGTAATCCTGTAATATATGACAAACAAATTCAATCGCATTAGTCACAATATTCTGAGCCAAATGAAATACTTTTAACTATCAATCAATTGTGCAATGTTAGATGATTTCTAAATCACGGTACTTTTACAAGTACATAAAGAGCTCATCACTGCTCCACACGCACACTTAAATTAACTCTCACTAAAGACATCCACAGAGTACTTCTAAAAGTGCCAAAAGAGCACCTAGCTCTCTAATCATTAAAACAGTCAATCACTGCATCCAGTGAAAATTGTCTTAGCCCCTACTAAGACTTCCACAAGATTAGTAATACAATAAAGGAATTAAAATTTCCAATAAATCCTTATTAAGCACTAAGCTCGTTTCCTGTTAAATGTGCATAACATATTTTACACAACTATATGTAAAATTCATTTTTAACATAACATATAGCTGATTAGTTAATTCCTTTAGCTATGAGACCACAATAGGCTAAAGAATTCCCAACCCATAGAAACTAGTTTCCTCAACCAGATCAAGTCATTTTCACATCCAGACAGTTTCTTTGATAGAGACCTTACCAGGTCTAACATGGAATTCCACTGGCCAACCATCTCAAGAATTCCAGGGAGAGGAAATCTGGGCAGACAAGTACCATCAACCCCTCCAGGCATGTAACTGCCATCAACCCAAGGCATTCTAACCTTTCACAATATGGGCAGACAAGTACCATCAACCCCTCCGGGTAGGTAACTGCCATCAACCCAAGGCATTCTAGCCTTTCACAATTATCTGCAACTGTCTGGCATGCTAAATTTCTCTTTTATCACTATCCCCAAAGTAATGTACATAATGAATCATATAGTCATTATCATTAACAAACAAACATGCATGCATACCATGCATCTACACTTAACCCTCAACATGGGTTCACCATCTAGATTGATAGGAATCATAACTAACATACATATTGTATGCATTCTAATTTCCAAATAACACAATCATGCATATCATATAATATTATTCTTTCTCATTTATGATTGCAATTCTCATTGCAACATTTTACGTGACGAGTTTTCTTGTTGCCATTAAGCTACCACTACTTAATCCCATTAGCAACATTAGTTTACATATGCATCCTTTAACAAGTATTCACTTCCCTAATCTTTTAGTTCGCGGCACAATACTATCATGCATAAAAGTATATGCAAATATTCATTACTGTGTAAATGCCTATGATAGTTGAGGTATCAATCTAATCATTCCCAATTTCCCACAATGTATTGCCATCAATAGACCAATACAGGAAGTAACTACCACAATCACTTGTTCGCGAATTGTGATAAGCTTAAATCAAATTCAATTCATGCAAATAAGTGCATTAGTTAGTCAAACAACACTAACCAATCACAACTACCAATCATATCAATGAAACCATGGCAAAACTTAATCAAAATTAGTTATGACAATCAAGTCTCGCTACTTGACTCATTGCATATTTTCCATAACTAAAGGGGTTCTTCTAATGTCCTTTTAAAACAATTTGTCATCCTATTCAAGGATGTTCCCCATAATTTTATATTCATGCATTGGCTCATTAAGTTTCGTTCATTGTAACTTCAATTTTGTTTCATAAATGTATCATTGTTATTGCCATGTTTGCAAATCAAAAGTGGGTAGTTGATTGTCACTTTCCTTAATGAGTGTTCAATATTGTTCTTAAGTGCAACAAAAGTTTTATTGTCTTTTATCCTCATCAGGAATCCAATGTCATGAACATAGTTATGCAGCAACTTTATTACTTACTACTCAAGCAGTTTAAACACAAATCACACTTATCATGCCGAAAGTAGTGTACTATGTAAATCAATATGTGAATGGTTAAACTCATACCTGAGTTAATGCCTACTGACGGCATACCTCAATTTCTTTTCCGTTTACTAATTCCCAAAGGCGCCAGTGCTACAACCTTTAGCTCTGATACCACTTGTCACATACCCCGATAACCTCGCATGTAAAAGCAGGGAGTTAAATTTTTTTTATACAAATTACCCACAAGTAATTATCAAATTCACAACTCCACAATTCCTCATTAACCATTAGATATAATGTTCATTAGTACATCAAGTAAATTGCAATAGAAGACAGTAAGTTGCATAACCATTAACCACCACTGTGGTAGTGTGATAACATAAACTGTCTCATGAATCCTTGCATCCATTGCATGATTTCCTTCACCATATTAAGTTGCATAACCATTAACCACCATTGTGGTAGTGTGATAACATAAACTGTCTCATGAATCCTTGCATCCATTGCATGATTTCCTTCACCATATTAATTAATCTCATACTTGGATATTATGGTTATGCCATCAAACAAAGAACCATCAACATCAAGGATTCATCATCATCAAACTGACACAAAAGGCAATCACACCATTGGACACCAATATACCCTGGAAACCCCGTAGGGTGAAAACCAGCAAACGTTTAATCTTATTATTAAACGCTCGTGAGGGATTTCACCCCTAACTCAATGGCTTATAAGGGATTCCATCCCTTAGCCATTGTTATAAAATCATTACAATGAATTATCATTAAGTTGTCACATAACTAGCTAAAAGCTAATACAGTTTTCATGTAATCTTTTACTTACATACCACCACATACAACACTCCTTGTGGCCTGATTGTTCTAGCAATGTACGATCCCGCAACTTGTACTCATCTGCATGGACCATTGATCCTCTTCCTGACACAACATTAAACATCACTTTTCTTTGGCTCCAACCGCCATTGCTTCCTGTCAATGTTATCATCAAGCAGCTTTGGCAACAAGATTAGATACCATATTAATCAATCAATAATGAACCTCTAAAAGAGATCTTTTAACATCTACTCATATGCATGAGCAACCATGACATACTATTTAACTAATAAATACACCCAAGTAAATATTGTTTGACCTCCACAATGCTTATTTACACTAATGCATAATTCCCTTTAGGAGTTCTAACTCGTTAGTTCTACTACATGTATAACACATTCGTTATATCTTCATACATGTAATAAACTGTTATTTCTATGCTTAACACATGTTCTTTTCACATAGTTATTTTTCGAGAACTCAACATAGTCTCTCTAACAAGCAAAGAACATAACTCTATATCACAATGACTATTCCTTGCTCATACCATTGCTTATCATATTAGCCCTTCTTTAATGTAGGCAAAACATATGCCCTTCACTAGAATACTACCATCATTTCATACAACAAACCTCATACCTCTTTCTTAAAGGAAGTCATTATAACCTCATTTCTCTATCTTCCTATATGAAGGAGTCTCAAGCTTCCCTTTTGAGAAATTATTAAAGATATCCATCTTTATGCATAAAAATCAAGATACAAAAACAAGGTTAACTTACCCTTTATGCACCAAAATCAAGAAGTCAACACAACTCATCTAGCAAGACAATCTTTCAAGAGATTATATTTTTCAAGAAAGTTAACATGACCACTTTCTCTATGTACACACAAAATCATATTTCCAAAATCACAATAGCTACCCTTATGAGCATGCAACATGTGTTCTTCCTAACACAATTATTTTTACTTCAATACACATAGTCTTTTCATGAAACAAGTATGGATTCTTGCTCTTGCATGAACACTATTCATGTGTGTCTTTTAAGGAAAGAATCTCTATCTTTGTTTTTCAAAAAGTCTCTTATAAAGTTATTATTTCCGTGCATGAAGAATGCTCTCTTTTTCTAAAAAGACACTATATTTGTGTATATAAAACATACGTTTTTCTTCAAGAAGGTTAGAATGATTATCGATGTGCCAAGAAGCACATCATATCGCAATTTCCATCATGCATGCAATGCATAAATTTTCCACAAGAAACTTCTAAATTAACTAGTATCCCAATGCAATAAAGCATATATCCCTTTCCAATAAAATCCAACTTAATTTCTACTTCTTTTATATGCATTCTTTCTTTCCATAAATGCAATATTAACTTCTATTTCTTTAATATGCATTCTCTTTTCCAAAGATGCAATATTTGCTTCTATTTCTTTAATATGCATTCTCTCTTCCAAGAATGCAATATTTACTTCTATTTCTTTAATATGCATTCTCTTTTCCAAGAATGCAATATTTACTTCTATTTCTTTAATATGCCAAGAATGCAATATTTACTTCTATTTCTTTAATATGCATTCTCTTTTCCAAGAATGCAATATTTACTTCTATTTCTTTAATATGCATTCTCTTTTCCAAGAGTGCAATATTTACTTCTATTTCTTTGATATGCCAAGAATGCAATATTTACTGAACTATTTCTTTAATATGCATTCTCTTTTCCAAAAATGCAATAGCTATGGTTTGAATATGTATTCTCCTTACCCAAAATAGCTATTTCTATGAGCAAAATAACATATACTTATCTCTTTACTTGACCAGAGAAATCCAAATCATGCATTCCAAACTTTCCAGGGGAAAGTTGAGCATGAAGCATCAAAAGTCATGCGTTCCAAACATTCCAGGAGGAAATTGAGCGTGAAGCATCAAAAATCATGCGTTCCAAACATTCCAGGAGGAAATTGAGCGTGAAGCATCAAAAGATGATCTACGTGAGAGGGATTCTTATAGAAAACGTCTTGCCAGAAGTCACAGTAAATATGGAGCGCACAAGAGCTGCGGTGATGGCATCCTTAACCTGACCTCTTCGCGGAAAGGCTTCCGCCCGACTATGAGAACCCTCGCCCAGATTTATCGCCCACTGCCCTTTACACTTAAGGTTGTGCGGCAGAAAGCTAAATTCCAATGATATTTTCCTAGAAGGTACTCTCTAACTTGACCACTATAGTAGCGTGCCAGTGGATAGGCGAATTCCTGGTAACTCCATCAGGGAAACCAAGAATTAAATGGAAGTGAAGAGTTATGACAGATACAAGAATAACCCCCAACTATTGCATGAATTCACTCCAGCCAGAAGACATGCATAAAACGATGAACCTCCAAAACCCCTGCCAACCGCTGCATGCCTCGCTTTTCTTTCAAAGGATTGGTTTCAGATGAAGCATTGTCACCACTACCCGCAAAAAAAGGAATGTTGTCCCCTTTCATAACATAGGAACAAGCATCTGTACCCTTTCCGAACCGAAAGGCAATTTCGGTGGAAGTTTATCTCCCACACCGTTAACTCAATTAATTGGCTTCATGAATTAATTGCTTGCGTTTCTTTTCTTGATTTCAGGAATATCAAGAATTAGTTTTGTAACTAATTCGTAATCTAAAATTACTTTTACACCAAATTATTATGATAGGGATATTACATACTCCCCCCCTTAACAAGAACACCGTCCTCGGTGTTCATCTCTCATCAGAACTTTAGATTGTACTCATGGTATAACCATCTAAGCCACACAAAATGTGATCCTTCTTCTTTAAAATCAAACATTTCATTCCAAGAAATGACAACAACCAAAATAGTATTGATATAATCATAGGAAAGATCAATAGTCACAAGCATCCATAACTGCAAAATTATGCAAGTTCTAATTGCTACCACTTGGTCCTTATTCAAATTCAAAAACCAAACTCTATATCAACTTACCATCTACTCTTGAAAATCATGAGCACTTTCATGTAAGAATTTTAATAGTGGTTGGTCAACCCATCAACCCTCCATGGTAAGTAATCCTGTAATATATGACAAACAAATTCAATGGCATTAGTCACAATATTCTGAGCCAAATGAAATACTTTTAACTATCAATCAATTGTGCAATGTTAGATGATTTCTAAATCACAGTACTTTTACAAGTACATAAAGAGCTCATCACTGCTCCACACGCACACTTAAATTAACTCTCACTAAAGACATCCACAGAGTACTTCTAAAAGTGCCAAAAGAGCACCTAGCTCTCTAATCATTAAAACAGTCAATCATTGCATCCAGTGAAAATTGTCTTAGCCCCTACTAAGACTTCCACAAGATTAGTAATACAATAAAGGAATTAAAATTTCCAATAACTCCTTATTGAGCACTAAGCTCGTTTCCTGTTAAATGTGCATAACATATTTTACAAAACTATATGTAAAATTCATTTTTAACATAACATATAGCTGATTAGTTAATTCCTTTAGCTATGAGACCACAATAGGCTAAAGAATTCCCAACCCATAGAAACTAGTTTCCTCAACCAGGTCGAGTCATTTTCACATCCAGACAGTTTTTTTGATAGAGACCTTACCAGGTATAACATGGAATTCCACTGGCCAACTAGCTCAAGAATTCTAGGGAGAGGAAATCTGGGCAGACAAGTACCATCAACCCCTCCGGGCAGGTAACTACCATCAACCCAAATCCGAGCAGACAAGTACCATCAACCCCTCCGGGCAAGTAACTGCCATCAACCCAAGGCATTCTAACCTTTCACAATCTGGGCAGACAAGTACCATCAACCCCTCCGGGTAGGTAACTGCCATCAACCCAAGGCATTCTAGCCTTTCACAATTATCTGCAACTGTCTGGCATGCTAAATTTCTCTTTTATCACTATCCCCAAAGTAATGTACATAATGAATCATATAGTCATTATCGTTAACAAACAAACATGCATGCATACCATGCATCTACACTTAACCCTCAACATGGGTTCACCATCTAGATTGATAGGAATCATAACTAACATACATATTGTATGCATTCTGATTTCCAAATAACACAATCATGCATATCATATAATATTATTCTTTCTCATTTATGATTGCAATTCTCATTGCAACATTTTACGTGACGAGTTTTCTTGTTGCCATTAAGCTAGCACTACTTAATCCCATTAGCAACATTAGTTTACATATGCATCCTTTAACAAGTATTCACTTCCCTAATCTTTTAGTTTGCAGCACAATACTATCATGCATAAAAGTATATGCAAATATTCATTACTGTGTAAATGCCTATGATAGTTGAGGTATCAATCTAATCATTCCAAATTTCCCACAATGTATTGCCATCAATAGACCAATAGAGGAAGTAACTACCACAATCACTTGTTCGCGAATTGTGATAAGCTTAAATCAAATTCAATTCATGCACATAAGTGCTATTAGTTAGTCAAACAACACTAACCAATCACAACTACCAATCATCTTAATGAAACCATGGCAAAACTTAATCAAAATTAGTTATGACAATCAAGTCTCGCTACTTGACTCATTGCATATTTTCCATAACTAAACGGGGTTCTTCTAATGCCCTTTTAAAACAATTTGTCATCCTATTCAAGGATGTTCCCCATAATTTTATATTCATGCATTGGCTCATTAAGTTTCATTCATTGTAACTTCAATTTTGTTTCATAAATGCATCATTGTGTTGAAAATGCAACAAGATGATGGAGCTTAGTGGAAAGAAGTCGCCTTCACTAAGTGGGCCCGCAGGCTATTTTTGGCGCAAAGTCTATTTTTAGACATATGGATCATGGTCTATGAGTTGCAGGATGCTATTTGTGGATGATTGGTCATGTTGGTAAAAATAGATGGACTTCTATTTTTAGACATATGGGTGGAGTCTATTTTTAGACTGCCAGGCTAAAAATAGAACAGTCGAATATTATTAGCTCTTAATAATATTTGGACTATAAACATTATCTTATCCTCTTGGAGCACTTCAGTTTGAGCTACAGATGTGGCACATGCAGCTGTCAGAAGGAAATACGCTTTTCTTGTGGGTCAGTTGAGCTATTGCATGATGGACTTCAGTTAGAACTCATGTGGTTGAGTTTGGTGGAGTTGATTGAGGAGTTGATGGAGTTGTGTTCAGTTTGACTTGGTTAAACTAGTTGTATTTAGTCTAACTGCAGAATACACTAGTGATGAGTGATGTGAATTAATTGTTAATTAATTCACTAATTATTAACTCATAAAGCAACTAAAGAATACATCAGTTAACTCAATGCATGGACAGTTCAGTGGAGACAGGTGTTAGAGGTTGAGATTGCTATCAATTGTGACTATAGTTGTGCATGAGATCTTGCACAATCAATGGATTGAGTAATGCCAATGAGGATTACGTGGTTCAGCCAAGGAAATACGAGTTTGGATCAGCCATTCATCATCTATTCTCATGCAGGATTGCACAGTGGAGGCAAGAAAAGCAGTGGAGGAGATTTGAACCTGTGATTGATTCAGATCTGAGCTAGTTTTGTGTGTAACAGGTGGAGATAGTACTGAGTACTTGTGAGGAGTATTGTACTATGTATTGTTACATGTTCTCAATCATTATAATATATAGATAGTGTGGGGTTTTCAGCTGTATGCTTTCCTCGGGTTACATACTGTGTTAATGTGCGCATGCGATTGATGTTTCATTGTTTTTAATTCCGCAAAATTGATGATCAACGTAGAGGAGGTTATGTATTATGCATGTATTCCGCAATAGTGTATAATCGGGATAATCTCTGTGAATAAGTGTCATATTATTCAAAATTTCTACATGGTATCGGAGCAGAGTTGATCATCAGATCTATTATTCAGAAAGTGTTTACATTTTATTTCTTCAGGCAGAGTTTGTAATCGGGCCAGGTAGCCTCTGGATTCATCCTTCTTTTGGAAGGTGAGATATCCGGTGAATGCCCATACAGTCAATCTTTGTACGAGAAATACTTTGTTCTCACGAATTTTAGATCAGAAGCAGTTGAGTTTTGAGTTGGTGGAATTTGAATTTACAGCAGTGTTTTCTTGGTGTCGAAGTTGAAATGTCTTTCAACAGATTACGATTGGAGTATGCCCTTGAAGGCATATCGAATTATATTGCATGGAAAGACAGGATGGAGGTGGTGTTAGATGACAATGGGTTGAAGGAGTTCATAGAGGCCGAGGTCCCAAAGCCTACTGATGCTACTCACGTTGAGGTTTGGCAAAAGAAGACAGCAAAGTGTCGAAGGATTCTGTTGGAGGGCGTGAAGGATCACATTGTATCCAGCCTGCATGGAAAGGCTTCTCCATACTTGATGTGGAAAGCGTTGACAGATCTATTCCAAAGCAAGAGTGACCAGAGGAAGTTGGCGCTCAAGGATAAACTCAGAAACATTAAGTGTGAGAATGGAGATAGTATGCCCAAGTATCTCACGAAGTTCACCCAATGCCTTGATGAGCTGGGAAGTGTGGGGGTGACTGTCGATGATGAGGACTTGGTGAGCTTGGCTCTCCTTGGTCTTCCGAAGAGTTGGCATTCCTATCAGGACTCTGTCAATGGTCGGGAGAAATTGCCAGGATGGGAGAGACTTTGGTCAGATCTTGTGCAAGAGGAGATCAGGCGGAATACCAGGGACGAATTTTCATCAAAGGCATCTGATGAAGAAGATTGTGCTTTGGCTGCCAAAGGAAAGAAGGGGAAGGAGAAGGGTTCTCTTTCCGAATCCAGTTCTTCCAATGATGGGAAGAAGGTTGACAAGTCGAAGGTGAGATGCTTTTGTTTTCATGAGTTGGGCCATTATGCTACTAATTGCCCAAAGAAGAAATCCAAGAAGGGATCCGGGGAAGGATCTGAAGGTGAGGCACTTGCTTCACAGTTTGAGTTGGATTTCACACTCTTCACATGCATGGTTTCATCCATGGTGGGAAGTGGTTGGTTTCTTGACAGTGGAGCTTCTTTCCACATGACCGGTGACAAGAGTTTGTTCAGTACTTTGGAGGAGAAAGATCTCCAGATACTCATAGCGATGGGTAATGATGAGAAGTATAGTGTCTCAGGTGTAGGCACGGTTATTTTTCAGAGGGAGCATGGAGCTCGCCTTACCTTGACCGATGTCAAGTATGTACCAGGACTGAAGAGAAACTTGGTGTCGATCGCGACACTGGAAGACGGAGGCTATGATGTAGTCTGCAGTAAAGGAAAGGTTTTCCTTAGACTCATCATCACTAGACAGGTGAAGCAGATTGGTTCACGGGTCAAGAACCTATATGCTCTTGAGGTTCAAGATGCATGCAAAGCCTTGAGCAACGAGGCAACTGATGGAGACTTGGTGGTTGAGAGGGAGCACATATTACCTCTTAACATGCAGAGCCAGAAGAAGTCTCAGACGATTGTGGGGGAGCCACGATTGGTGCAGCAGCTTCAGGAGGTTGTGGAGCAGCCACAACAAGGGAAGCTGAGAGGAGATCAAATAGAGACATCTACTCATGCAGAGACCTCCAGTAGGGGGAAACTTTGAGCCAGTTGGGCTGAGGGATCACATGCAGCCATACCTCCAGGTAGAGGTGGGGCGATATAGAGTGATCGTCCCAAGGAGGAGGGGCAAGATCCTTGAGGTACCCAACCTCTTGGATGAGACCTTGCTACGGGAGCCCTGATGTGGAGTAGCAGGAACTGACTGATTGGGTAGAGACAGATGCGGATGGAGCGGCAGAGAGAGCGATAGTGTAGGGAATCCCAGGATAGTGCATAGCTAGCAGGCTGCAGCAATGCGAGAGGCACAAGTGTTTTTGCACAGTGCTAGGTGGCACAGAGAGGTGTGAAACGGTGCGAGATGCATGGAGATGTTGCAGTAGCGCAGATGTCAGAGAGGGAGCACTTGTTAGCAGCAGGTAGAGCTTCAGCATCAGAGTATGTTCCTAGCCCAACAGAGTGGTCAGTTGGGAGTGTTTTTGTTCCAAGTGTTGTTGGAGCAAGTGGACCGGGAAAATGTGTTGTATGCAGAACATTCCAGAGTTGCAGGATAGGGGTTGCAGATAATCCATATCTTGTTGAGAGGGAGTGTTGAAAATGCAACAAGATGATGGAGCTTAGTGGAAAGAAGTCGCCTTCACTAAGTGGGCTTGCAAGCTATTTTTGGCACAAAGTCTATTTTTAGACATATGGATCATGGTCTATGAGTTGCAGGATGCTATTTCTGGATGATTGGTCATGTTGATAAAAATAGATGGACTTCTATTTTTAGACATATGGGCGGAGTCTATTTTTAGACTGCCAGGCTAAAAATAGAATAGTTGAATATTATTAGCTCTTAATAATATTTAGACTATAAACATTATCTTATCCTCTTGGAGCACTTCAATTTGAGCTACAGATGTGGCACATGCAGCTGTCAGAAGGAAATACGCTTTTCTTGTGGGTCAATTGAGCTATTGCATGATGGACTTCAGTTATAACTCATGTGGTTGAGTTTGGTGGAGTTGATTGAGGAGTTGATGGAGTTGTGTTCAGTTTGACTTGGTTAAACTAGTTGTATTTAGTCTAACTGCAGAATACACTAGTGATGAGTGATGTGAATTAATTGTTAATTAATTCACTAATTATTAACCCATAAAGCAACTAAAGAATACATCAGTTAACTCAATGCATGGACAGTTCAGTGGAGACAGGTGTTAGAGGTTGAGATTGCTATCAATTGTGACTATAGTTGTGCATGAGATCTTGCACAATCAATGGATTGAGTAATGCCAATGAGGATTGCATGGTTCAGCCAAGGAAATACAATTTTGGATCAGCCATTCATCATCTATTATCATGCAGGATTGCACAGTGGATGCAGGCAAAGCAGTGGAGTAAATTTGAACCTGTGATTGATTCAGATCTGAGCTAGTTTTGTGTGTAACAGGTGGAGATAGTACTAAGTACTTGTGAGGAGTATTGTACTATGCATTGTTACATGTTCTCAATCATTATAATTTACAGATAGTGTGGGGTTTTCAGCTGTATGCTTTCCCCGGGTTACATACTGTGTTAATGTGCGCATGCGATTGATGTTTCATTGTTTTTAATTCCACAAAATTGATGATCAACGTAGAGGAGGTTATGTATTATGCATGTATTCCGCAATAGTGTACAATCGGGATAATCTCTGTCAATAAATGTCATATTATTCAAAATTTCTACACATAGTTATTGCCATGTTTGCAAATCAGAAGTGGGTAGTTGATTATCACTTTCCTTAATGAGTGTTCAATATTGTTCTTAAGTGCGACAAAAGTTTTATTGTCTTTTATCCTCATCAGGAATCCAATGTCATGAACATATTTATGCAACAACTTTATTACTTACTACTCAAGCAGTTTAAACACAAATCACACTTATCATGCCAAAAGTAGTGTACTATGTAAATCAGTATGTGAATGGTTAAACTCATACCTTAGTTAATGCCTACTGACGGCGTACCTCAATTTCTTTTCCGCTTACCAATTCCCAAAGGCGCCAGTGCTGCAACCTTTAGCTCTGATACCATTTGTCACATCCCCCAGTAACCTCGCATGTAAAAGCAGGGAGTTAAATTTTTTTATACAAATTACCCACAAGTAATTATCAAATTCACAACTCCACAATTCCTCATTAACCATTAGATATAATTTTCATTAGTACATCAAGTAAATTGTAATAGAAGACAATAAGTTGCATAACCATTAACCACCACTGTGGTAGTGTGATAACATAAACCGTCTCATGAATCCTTGCATCCATTGCATGATTTCCTTCACCATATTAATTAATCTCATACTTTGACATTATGGTTATGCCATCAAACAAAGAACCATCAACATCAAGGATTCATCATCATCAAACTGACACAAAAGGCAATCACACCATTGGACACCAATATACCCTGGAAACCCCGTAGGGTGAAAACCAGCAAACGTTTAATATTATTATTAAATGCTTGTGAGGGATTTCACCCCACTCAATGGCTTATAAGGGATTCCATCCCTTAGCCATTGTTATAAAATCATTACAATGAATTATCATTAAGTTGTCACATAACTAGCTAAAAGCTAATACAGTTTTCATGTAATCTTTTACTTACATACCGCCACATACAACACTCCTTGTGGCATGATTGTTCTAGCAATGTACGATCCCGCAACTTGTACTCATCTGCATGGACCATTGATCCTCTTCCTGCCACAACATTAAACATCACTTTTCTTTGGCTCCAACTGCCCTTGCTTCCTGTCAACGTTATCATCAAGCAGCTTTGGCAACAAGATTAGATACCATATTAATCAATCAATAATCAACCTCTAAAAGAGATCTTTTAACATCTACTCATATGCATGAGCAAGCATGACATACTATTTAACTAGTACATACACCCAAGTAAATATTGTTTTACCTCCACAATGCTTATTTACACTAATGCATAATTCCCTTTAGGAGTTCTAACTCATTAGTTCTACTACATGTATAACACATTCGTTATATCTTCATACATGCAATAAACTGCTATTTCTATGCTTAACACATGTTCTTTTCACATAGTTATTTTTCGAGAACTCAACAGTCTCTCTAACAAACAAAGAACATAACTCCATATCACAATGACTATTCCTTGCTCATACCATTTCTTATCATATTAGCCCTTCTTCAATGTAGGCAACACATATTCCCTTCACTAGAATACTACCATCATTTCATACAACAAACCACATACCTCTTTCTTAAAGGAAGTCATTATAACCTCATTTCTCTATCTTCCTATATGAAGGAGTCTCAAGCTTCCCTTTCGAGAAATTATTAAAGATATCCATCTTTATGCATAAAAATCAAGATACAAAAACAAGGTTAACTTACCCTTTATGCATCAAAATCAAGAAGTCAACACAACTCATCTAGCAAGAAAATCTTTCAAGAGATTATATTTTTCAAGAAAGTTAACATGACCACTTTCTCTATGTACACACAAAATCAATATTTCCAAAATCACAATAGCTACCCTTATGAGCATGCAACATGTGTTCTTCCTAACACAATTATTTTTACTTCAATACACATAGTCTTTTCATGAAACAAGTATGGATTCTTGCTCTTGCATGAACACTATTCATGTGTGTCTTTTAAGGAAAGAATCTCTATCTTTGTTTTTCAAAAAGTCTCTTATAAAGTTATAATTTCCGTGCATGAAGATTGCTCTCTTTTTCTAAAAAGACACTATATTTGTGTATATAAAATATACGTTTTTCTTCAAGAAGGTTAGAATGATTATCCATGTGCCAAGAAACACATCATATCGCAATTTCCATCATGCATGCAATGCATAAATTTTCCACAAGAAACTTCTAAATTAACTAGTATCCCAATGCAATAAAGCATATATCCCTTTCCAATAAAATCCAAACTTAACTTCTACTTCTTTCATATGCATTCTTTCTTTCCATAAATGCAATATTAACTTCTATTTCTTTAATATGCATTCTCTTTTCCAAAGATGCAATATTTTCTTCTATTTCTTTAATATGCATTCTCTTTTCCAAGAATGAAATATTTACGTCTATTTTTTTAATATGCATTCTCTTTTCCAAAAATGCAATATCTATGGTTTGAATATGTATTCTCCTTACCCAAAATAGTTATTTCTATGAGCAAAATAACATATACTTATCTCTTTAGTTGACTAGAGAAATCCAAATCATGCGTTCCAAACTTTCCAGGGGGAAGTTGAGCGTGAAGCATCAAAAGTCATGCGTTCCAAACATTCCAGGAGGAAATTGATGCGTTCCAAACATTCCAGGAGGAAATTGAGCGTGAAGCATCAAAAGATGATCTACGTGAGAGGGATTCTTATAGAATACGTCTTGCTAGAAGTCACAGTAAATATGGAGCGCACAAGAGCTGCGGCGATGGCAGCCTTAACCTGACCTCTTCGCGGAAAGACTTCCGCCCGGCTATGAGAACCCTCGCCCGAATTTATCGCCCACCGCCCTTTACACTTAAGGTTGTGCGGCAGAAAGCTAAATTCCAATGATATTTCCATAGAAGGTACTCTCTAACTTGACCACCATAGTAGCGTGCCAGTGGATAGGTGAATTCCTGGTAACTCCATCAGGTAAACCAAGAATTAAATGGACGTGAAGAGCTGTGACGGATACAAGAATAACCCCCAACTATTGCATGAATTCACTCCAGCCAGAAGACATGCATAAAATGATGAACCTCCAAAACCCCTGCCAATCGCTGCATGCCTCGCTTTTCTTTCAAAGGATCGGTTTCAGATGAAGCATTGTCACCACCACTCACAAAAAAAGGAATGTTGTCCCCTTCCATAACATAGGAACAAGCATCAGTACCCTTTCCGAACCGAAAGGCAATTTCAGTGGAAGTTTATCTCCCACACCGTTAACTCAATTAATTGGCTTCATGAATTAATTGCTTGCGTTTCTTTTCTTGATTTCAGGAATATCAAGAATTAGTTTTGTAACTAATTCGTAATCTAAAATTACTTTTACACCAAATTATTATGATAGGGATATTACAGACATACTTTTCAGTATTACAGTACTAACAAGAAAAGTATTCTAAACTTTACCTTAATTATTCAGGTATATTACTAATTCATTATAAATAAAAATAAAACAAAATATTAAATTAATATAAAACTAATTACAAAAACTTTAAAAATTTCATTATCGCATTTTTAATTATATTAATAAATTTTATCAACCATTTAAACTCATTAAATTGATTCAAATGATCGAATGGTGTGTGATCGAATGGTGTGAATTCTAAGGAGGGAGTCACAAAATCAAATCAAAAGCTAAATGTCAAAGTCATGTTTAAATTAAAATTATACACATTGTTTTCTACCAAATAACCATATTAAAAAGATCAGATACACCTAAAATGCCAAGTACATATAACAAGTCAACGAAGACTCAGCAGAAATGTATACTGAAATTCGAAATTCAAAGACAAGTGGGCGTAAAAGTCTTTCAAATATTCGTCCGCGTGGCGACGGAATCCACTCGCACAAATACTTTCGACTTTACAATCGACTTTTATAGACTGTGCATAGACAAATGAGTCAACGACGGTGATTCGAGAGCGAAGGACGCGAATTTGGCTTTAAATTCCGTTCACTGGATGAAAATTCTTTTCTGCTGGCGATTGTTTATTTTCACTACAACGAAGTGACCATCTGGTCTGCCAATAAATTCCACTGAAGGATTTCGATATATCAGAATGGAGCTTGGTAGGAACCTAAAGTTGTATTTGTAAAAGCCGTCCAAATTGAAAGTGGAGAGTCATTTCTTCATGGATTTCTTTAATGATATCTGTCGCCTTCCTAACTACTGCGGCCCTTACGGTATTTGTGTTAATACTGGAGCATGGTGCACCTGCCTGGCCTCGGAGTCGTCTTATTTCTTGCAGCCGGATCGGGCATCCGCCGGCTGCAAGCTTAAGCAGGAACTAAGATGCAATTCCAGTCATACATTAGTGGAGGTGTGAGGAATCGATTATTTTCCTAGCAGGTATTTAGATCTGCTTCAAGTAAGCTTGATGAATACAAGAGGCTCTGTTTGGCCAACTGCTCTTGCGTGTCTGCGTTCTATTGGCAATCCTCTGGCTCCTGCTTTCATTACGAAGAGCTTCTGCCAATGAAAACTGTATCAAATCAAACGCAGTTAGGGTACATCAAGGTCATGGATGAATCACCCCAGCCGGAAGGTCATGGATCTCATTTCTGGACACAGCCCAGGAACATTGTCAGGGTCAGCATAGGGGCGTTCTGTTCTTCATCCTCATTGTCTTATTAACTCTCTTTTCCCTTTTGCAAAAGCAGGGGCAGAGAACAACTGCAGCGGCAGCCGAAAGGGATGGTGGTTTCTTGAACACGCTGTCAGTTCCACCTCCGAGATTCACATTTGACGAACTGAAGAAAATCACGGACGACTTCAATCGGAAGCTGGAAACCGGCGGGTTCAGGTTAGTGTATGAGGAAATCCTGAGAGATGGAACCATGGTTGGCGTGAAGCAATTGGAAGAGGCTTCCCAGGGTTATGACGAGTTTTGAAGGGAGATAGCCACTCTGGGAAACCTGAGCCATGTCAACCTCGTCCGACTTCGGGGATTATGCGCGGAAGAATCTCACCACATGCTCGTCTACGAATACATAGCCAACTGCTCTTTGGATGGTTGGCTTTTCTCCACAAACGACAAAAAGCTTCTGAGTTGGGGTACCCGGATGAGCATCGCAGTGGACGCAACCCATGGGATGGCGTTATTACACGAAGAATGCCGCAAATGTATTGTGCATTTTGATGTGAAACCCAAGAACATTCTCCTCAATGACAAGTTCAAGGTTAAATTATCAGACTTCGGTTTGTCGAAGCTCATCGACCGGACTGATGAGCATAGCCGAGTTCTGACACGGATGAGAGGCACGCTGGGCTACCTGCCACCTGAATGGCTAATGGAGACAAGAGTCAGCAACAAGAGCGACATTTACAGCTTGGGCATCATGTTGCTAGAGCTCGTATCCGGGCGGCAGTGCGTGGACCTCTCGTGTAACGCCCATGAGTCGTTGTTGAAAGATGGTGAGTAGGGCGTGCCAACCAGGCGCGTTTAACCGACGAGTCGGCGTGTGCGCATGGCGGGCGGGAGATGAGCTGGGCGGTTCAACTGGCAAGTTGAGGGCAGTTCAATCGGCAAGTCGAGGGCGCGCCCAAACGGTCCGACACACTGACTGAACGAGCCAAGGTGCGACCACACAAGTCATTGTGAAAAATGGCTAAGTGTTGGAGAGTTGGCGAGTTTATATGGGTGGGCGGTATCACACATGGGCGCCCCACACCATGGTTGTCATGCCTCTAGACTGGCGGTACTCTTCCAACCGCACTATAGGAGGTGCGGCACCACTGACCACTTTCTTTTTAACAATACTTGCGATCGTGGACTATGCCTACTTTCTATACTTAGTTTATTTTTCAACTTTTTAAGTATACTTTCATTAACACAGAGGAAATTTTCTTACATCATTCATCATTATTATCTTTTACACATATATGCACAGCGGATAATAAACCCGGAGGGGCGACTCCCTGTAATATCAGTCTGCCCGATAATATCAATACTTTATAAAATATTCAATTTTACAGTCTTTGAAGGAAACCCCAAGTTTCCTTGGTACAATATGTGTCAAATCATGCAATTCGGCCTGCACCGTTTACACTGCCCGAACCACCGTTCGGAGTGCCCAAGGATACTTCCGCCCGTCGCACCTCGTTCACCGTCGCACTGTTCAGCACATTGTTCACCCTTGGCTTGTTCAGCCAAACGCCCTCAACTCGTTCAGGCAGATGCCCTCGCACGCCCTTTCCCATTCAGTCATTCAGCCCCACGCCTTAGCACACCCTCGCCTATTCACTCGTTCGTCCCGACGCCCTCGCATGCCCTCACACGTTCTCTCGTTCGGCCCAACGCCCTCGCCCGTTCACTCGTTCAGCCTGGTGCCCTCGCACGCCCTCACCCATTCGCTTGTTTGGCCCAACGCCCTTGCACGCCCTCGCCCGAATGCCTTCGAATGACTTCGCCCGAACGTTCCCCCATTTTTTAGTTCGGCCAAACACCATTGCACGCTCTCACTCGAACGCCTTCGTACAACCTCGCCCAGTCGTTCAAACAAACGCCCTCACACGCCCTCACACAGTCGTTCGTCCCAATGCCCTCACGCGGTCGTTCAGCCCGACGCTCTCACATGGTCATTCGTCCCGACGCCCTCGCATGCCTTCGCACGACCTACAGCTCCATTTTCTGTGTTTATCCCGGTTTAGTGTTTCGGCCCAAGAGTCCGCCTACACTTTGCCAAATTTCAGTCCTCTCCAAGTTAGCTTGCCCTCCAGCTCACATGAACACTTGGAAACTTTCTTGAATGATTTTTTCCACCATTCCAACGCTTTACTTATATGGCGATTGGCCCATTGTTCAGGGTGTCGACTCACCTAGCCGACCCATTGTTTCATCCAACTCACCCCAACTTCGCATCGGCCCATGGTGTGGGCGCCCATGTGCGGGACCGCCCCACATATAAACTTTCCACCGCCAAACACTTAGTCATTTTCACAAGATGACTTCATGTTGCACGTTTCCTTCATTCGGTCATTTGGACAAATGCCCTCGGACGCCCTCACCCATCGTTCACCTGTGCCAACTCCCGTCGACCCGTCGGTTAAACGCATCCATCCGGCATGCCTGACTCGTGGGCTTGACAATGGCTGACGGAGTAAAGTGGTGAAATGACAAAGTGGTAGGTCAGTTTGACTAAAAGTCGAAGCCCCTACCAAGGTCGAACCATAGTATATAAGGGCGGAGCCATGGTGGCAAAAGATAAGCGAGCCTTCCATTCAACATCGCAAAGGAGGTTCTAGGTATTGGGGAAGCCACCCAAGTGAGGGCGCGGAGGATTAGCCCGCTGGTCAGGCAGAGATAACATCGCAGCGCACCGCAGACCAGCTGAGCGTCAGGTAGCGAGTTAGCCACAGGGCGTTGGCGAGCCAAACGGACGAACCGCAAGTCACCACACCACCTGGCAACAAACTATTGCGGCAAGGCTAAATAGAACACAGTGGGAGTTCAGGTAGACGAGCTCGTGGGCGAGGTGACCTGAGGTGTGGGCACCCACAGTTAGAATGGCGAGTCGGGTGGAGCACGCCTGCAGTTGAACAGTGAGTCGAGTGAAGTGTGCCCACTGTTGAATGGTGGGTCGTTTGGAGGCACCCACAATCAAACGAAGTGTCAGGGTGAGTGTGCCCAGGGTGAGGTAGCGACGAGTTGGCAGGGAAACGTCGGGGACGGTGAGAACGTTCGATGGAAAGTGAAACGATGCATGGGTCGTGGTTGACTCGGGTAGGCTTGCACAGAGTAGTGGCCAAGTCGGTGGACTAGCCGAGCTGCACGATAGCCTCTCTTTTGTAATTTGTAAAAGAACTGGTCGAGCTATGCTCCCGGGGAAATTGTAAAAACAACAGATTATACATATTTACTTGTATACATTGTGTTTGTGTCTCTTGCATGGTTTGGTGTTTTATTAATGTATTCTGCACATTAATAAGTTAACATGGAAAATTATATGAATGTTAGGCATAGTTCGGAAAACAACTTAACAATGAAAAATTTTAAGTGTTTAGCCGGTGTTGCACGTTGGGCAACTCGCGAAAAAAGGGTTGAGGGCATGACAGATGGTATCAGAGGAAATTGCAAAGACCAAGTATGTATGCAGTCTGAAGTTTTGAACAGGAAATCTTGGATTCACAGTTTGGGGTTCCTAGACTTGGTGGTTCATGGCAAGACCATCCAAGCATTGGTGGACACGGGTGCCACACATAACTTCATGACTACACGTTTAGTGAAGGAAGTTGGGCTGCAGATTTTTCCATTGGATGTGGAGGTCAAGGCAGTGAACTCAAGGGCTAAAGTGGTTGGATTGGCACACGAAGTGCCGGTTCGAATCAAAGACTGGCAAGGTCGGTTGGACTTCACAGTGATGGAGATGAACGATTTTGATGTGATATTGGGGCAGGATTTCTTGAAGGGCAATAGAGTAGTTATTGTCCCCTTCTGCGATGAGATTATGCTGATTGGAGGATCATAGACTTGGACTTTGCCTACTCATAAGCAAAGGAAGGAAGTCAAGGTGCAGCATGTTTTTGCACTGAGTTTGGAGAAGGCTATGCGGGAGTCAGATGTAGAGACATATGCGACAGTCATCAGAGAAGTTGATAGCGATGATGGAGTGGGGACGCCTATTCTAGTTGAAATTTCTGAGGTGCTGGCCAAGTATGCAGATTTGATGCCCAATGAGCTACCAAAGAAACTTCCACCAAGGCGTGCAATGGACCATAGCATTAAGCTAGAGCCAGGGAAGCAACCTCCGACCAAAGCTCCTTATCAGTTGTCAAGACCGGAGTTGGAGGAATTGAAACGACAGTTAAAGGAGTTAACTGATGCAGGTTTCATAAGACCTTCAAGGTCCCCCTATGGAGCTCCAGTGTTATTCCAACGAAAGAAAGATACAAATGAGTTATGGATGTGCTGTGATTATCGTTCTCTCAACAAGCAAATGATAAAGAATAGGTATCCTTTGCCATTAGCTGCAGATTGCTTCGATAAGCTTGCGAAAGCTCGAGTGTTTTCCAAGCTAGATTTGAGGCATGGGTACTATCAGGTGCAGATAGCGGAAGGAGATGAGAGGAAGACCGCGATTGTGACAAGGTATGGAAGCTTTGAATTCCTTGTTATGCCATTCGGGTTGTGCAATTCTCCTACTATGTTTGGCAATTTGATGAATGATGTACTATATCCATACTTGGATTCGTTCGTAGTAGTATACTTGGACGACATCATGGTGTACAATGATAACATGGAGGATCATAAGAAACACTTGGCTTTGGTGTTTGAGGCACTGAAGAAGAGTCAGTTGTACTTGAAGAAGTCAAAGTGTATGTTTGCCTAGACCGAGATTCCATTCCTTGGACACATTATGGGTCAAGGGTACATATGGATGGAGCCGAACAGGGTGAAGGCGATAGAGGATTGGGTTGAACCGAAGAATGTCCATGATATGAGGGTGTTTTTGGGCATGACCAACTACCAACGAAAGTTTGTAGATGGGTACTCCAAAGTGACCTCGTCACTGATAGACCTTTTGAAGAAGGACAAGCGATGGAATTGGACGGAGAAATGTCAGATGGCATTTGATGACTTGAAGAAGAGGATGGTTTCAGCACCGATACTGAAGTTACCTGACTTTGAGCAACCGTTTGAGGTACACACAGATGCTTCAGATTGCAGGATGGACATCCAGTGGCATATGAAAGTCGGAAGTTGTAGGATAGAGAATGGAGGTATCCAGTTCATGAGAAGGAGATGACTGTGATCATCCACTATTTGCAGGTATGGAGGCATTACTTGATTAGGAAGCCTTTTGTTGTCAAAACTGACAAGTTATTTTGCATCACAACCAAAGCTGTCAGCAAAGCAAGATTGTTGGCAGGACTTCTTGGTAGAGTTTGACATGACTATTGAGTACAGGCCAGGTAGACTCAATGAAGTTGCAGATGCCCTTAGTAGGAAGGGATAGTTAACAACGTTGGAGGGGGAGGAAGACCGAGCATCATGAAGTAGGAGTCAAGTACAAATGACAGAAGAGATGCATAATAAGCTCAAGGAGAGCATTGAGACTGATACTTAGGCGCAGAATATTGTGAAGTCGATAAAGGAGGGGAAGACATGGAAGTTTTTTCTTCGAGATAGACTCTTATTCTTTGGGAAATGACTCTATGTTCCAAAGTCATCTAGACTTAGGAGACACCTTTTGAAGGAGTGCCACAATTCTCCATGGGAAAGCCACCCAAGTCAGCGTCGTTCTTTGGCATTATTAGAGAGAGGATTCTTTTGGGAGAAGATGAGGGAGGATGTGGAGGAGTATGTGCACACATGCATTATTTGTCAGTAGGACAAATCGGACACCCAGAGGTAGGGAGGGTTGTTGCAGCCTTTACCGATTCCAGAGAGACCATGGATGAGTGTCTCGATGGACTTCATCACTCAGTTACCGCAGGTGCAGGGGTACAATGGGATTATGGTCATGGTTGATCATTTTTCCAAGTATGTTGTCTTCATTCCAACGAAGATACCTTGTGGAGCTGAGAAGACTGTGGAGTTGTTCTTCAAGAACATAGTGAAGTATTGGGGGATGCCATTGAGCATTGTGTCGGACCGAGATCCGCGATTTACAGGAAAATTTTGGACCACATTGTTCAAGCTAGTCGGGACAAAATTGTTGATGAGTTCGAGTTACCATCTACAGACAGATGGGCAGACTGAGTGAATCAATGCATTGCTAGAGGACTACTTGAGACATTATGTGACGACTGATCAGAAGAATTGGCCTAAACTCTTGGATGTAGCTCAGTTCAGCTACAACATGCAAAAGAGTTCCGTGACAGGGTATAGTCCATTTGAGTTGGTGAATGGACAATTGCCAGTCGCTCCTCACACCGTATTGACGAGAGGTTTCTTAAGCAGTCCTCATGCGAAGAAGTTCATGGAGGCATGGGATGAAACCTTGGAGTTGGCATGGTTGCGCTTGCACGAGGCTGCAAGTAGGATGAAGATATGCGTAGATAAGGATAGGCAGGATGCACACTTCAATGTGGGAGATATGGTTTTTCTCAGGATTACTGGAGATCAGTTTCAGCCACCTAAGGGGACTGCGAGATCTTTGACAAGGAAGTATGAGGGGCCATTTCAGATTAAGAAGCGAGTGGGAGAAGTTGCCTATGAGTTGGAACTTCCGCGCCACATGCATGCAAAACATCATGTTTTCCATATCAGTCAATTGAAGAAGTGTCGACTTGATGCAGAACATCTAGATAGGGTGGAGCCACTGAGGGGACCAGCCATGATTGTTGACAGACCGAACCTTGTTTTGGAGAAGATCCTGGATCTTCGAACGACAAGACTTGGGAGTAACATGAGACGGGAATTTCTCATTAGATGGAAGGATGCACTGGAGGAGGATAGCTGGGAAATGGAGGACTCACTGTGGAGATGGAAGAAAAATATTGCGAAGTACGACAGGAAGCTACAGAGGATAGCCAGATTTCTGAGGATGACAATGACTTTAGGTGGGGGAGAATGTAACGGCCACGAGTCGTTCATGAAAGATGATGAGTCGGGCATGTCAACTGGACGCGTTTAACTGACGAGTTGGCATGGGCACACGATGGGCAAGAGATGAGCTGGGCGATTCAACCAGCGAGTCGAGGGCATGCCCAAATGGTGCGACGAGCTGACCAAACGAGCCAAGGTGCGACCGCATGAGTCATTGTGAAAAATGGCTAAGTGTTGGAGAGTTGGCGAGTTTATATGGGTGGGCGGTCCCACACATGGGCGCCCCACACCATGGCCGACGGAGTAAAGTGGTGAAACGACAAAGTGGTAGGTCGGCTTGACTAAAATTCGAAGCCCCTACCAAGTCGAACCATCGTATATAAGGGCGGAGCCATGGTGGCAAAAGACAAGCGAGTCTTCCATTCCACATCACAAAGGAGGTTCTAAGTATTGGGTGAGCCACCCAAGCGAGGGAGCGGAGGATGAGCCCACTAGTTGGGTGGAGATAACATCACAACGGAGCGCTGAACAGTCGAGGTCAGGTAGCGAGTTAGCCGCAAGGCGTGGGCGAGCCAAGAGGACGAGCCACAGGTCGCCACACTATCGGGCAACAAACTATCACGGCAAAGCTGGACGGAACGCAACAGGAGTTCGTGAAGCTGAGCTCATGGGCGGGGCGACCCGAGTTGTGGGCACCCGCAGTTGGAATGGCGAGTTGGGTGGAGCACGCCCATGGTTGAACAACGAGCTGGGTGAAGTGCACCCATCGTTGAACGGTGGGCCGTGTGGAGGCACCCGTGGTTGAACAAAGTGCCGGGGTGAGTGTGCCCACGGTGAGGTAGCGACGAGTATTAGCAAGAACATTCGGTGGAAACCGAAACAGTGCACGGATTGTGGTTGACTCAAGTAGGCCTGCACGGTGCAGCGGCCAAGTCGGTGGACTGGTCAAGCTGCATGGCAGCCTCTCTTTTGTAATTTGTAAAAGAACCGGTCGAGCTATGCTCCCGGGGAAATTGTAAAAACAACAGATTATACATATTTACCTATATACATTATGTTTCTGTCTCTTGCATGGTTTGGTGTTTTATTAATATATTCCACACATTAATATGTTAACATGGAAAATTATATGAATGTTAGGCGTAGTTTGGAAAACAACTTAACAATGAAAGAGTTTAAGTGTTTAGTCGGTGCCACACATTGGGAAACTTGCGAAAAAAAGGTTGTCGGCGTGACATCTTGACTCCAGCAGAAGAATCTTATCGACCTGCCGCGACCATTCGGAGGTTTGAGGAGGGGAAATTAATGGAAATCGTGGATCCTCGTTTGGTTGATGGATTGCCAGAGGATGAAGCGAGAAAAGTTGTGATGGTGGCACTTTGGTGCATACAGGAAGATCCTGCCAAGAGACCAGCAGCCAGTGCTGTGAGCCAAATGCTAGAAGGCCACATACAAATTCAAGAACCACCCATGGCTTCTCTACAATCTACTCTTTCAAGGCAACAACAGATTTGGATCACTACGATTTCCACTGAAAATTGAGAGGCTCAGAATTAGCAGTGGCTGTCATGATTTCTTGTCCGATCTCTTGGCTGAAGACGGTAAGTCACATGTGCTGGTTGAAAATCTAGCAAGCAGCCACCACCAGACGTTTCCACGAAAACCTATTCGGTGAGGGGCTTATCACATATTTGTTGAGGGGCTTATCACATGTATTGGGAAACACAGGGTGTCAATTGGTATGTGGATAGTGAAGCCTACAAACATACACCTCTAACAAGAGTACCTTTAGTAGAACTTAGTGATGATGCCACGTATCCAGTTGCAAGAGTGGGATTCATCAACTGATATCCTTAAGTTCACTAAGTTATTGATGTTTTGTATGTTTCTAGCTTAACTAAACTAAAAATATCTTTCTAGTTTCAGTGATGATAGATCCTACATATATGGCTAACTTTGAAGATCAACATGTCCTCATCATAAATTGCAAGGGAATCCTATAAGAACTTTAGGGAATGATAGTGACAACTTTTGTGAGATTCAACAAAAGAGACTAGGTCATTTGCTCTAGTGAATGTTTCCAATTTTGCAGAACATTGCGTAGGGATTGCCAATGAGTGTGCAAGGGTTGTGCACTTGGAAAGCTTGTGAAAGATGTTTTCTTGGTAGTGACCATAGGTCAAGAGGAGTTTCTGACCTAATCCACTCAAATGTATGTGTGCCCATGTCTTCAACTTCCTTATCAAGTAACATTTACTACGAATATTTTATTGATGATTCTTCTAGGAAGTCATAGACTTACTTCACAGAAACTAAGGATGCGGACTTTGAGAAGTTTCAAGAGTTTAAGGGTCTTGTAGAAAATGAAATAGGTATAAACATTAAGGTGTTAAGGTCCGACAATGGGTATAAATATTAAGGTGTTAAGGTCTGACAATAGAGAGGAGTATACCCTAAAGGAGTTTGATACCTTTTGCATGAAAGAAAGAATCAAGAAAACTTTGATAGTTCCCTACAATCCTCAGAAGGATGCTTTACACTCTGTTAAGCATCGAGGGAGATTGAAAAACACAATGTGTAAACCTCTCGAAGCTTAATACATCTAGTTTTAAGACATATCTATGCTTTTCTTATTTCTTTTCCATGGAAAACTTCCTTGAGGAAACTCTCAAGAAACCTCCTTACATTGCGGGAGTGGCACATTAGGTAAATGTAAAAATGTTTACAAACTTTCTTACATTACATCTACACATTACCCCTATATTGAGTTTTAGAACACCTCTCGATACAATTAATTTCATTTTCTAAAATTATAAGAAAATTATAGTTTGAATAGATTCTTACACAATTAATTTCTTTTTCTAAAATAATTATATATTTTTTGATTATAAAAAAATTATAGTTTGAATAAATTCTTGAAGTATTTAAAGGCTTTCCTACGTGGAAGTTCCAATACCTTAAACTTTGCTATGACTAAATCATAATGGTTTGGAAAGATAAAGGTAAATTCAATAACCCACCCAATTTTACTAAAGAGGTGAAATAACACACTTCCTATTCACAAAGAGTTAGGAACACACCTAGAGCTAACCTTTTTTTGTACAATAATTATATATATTTTGATTATTAGAAAATTATAGTTTGAATAAATTCTTAAAGGTATTTAAAGGCTTTCCTGCATGTAAGTTCCAATGCCTTAAACTTTGTTATGAATAAATTATAATAGTTTGGAAAGATAAAGGAAAATTCGATAACCTACCCAATTTTACTAAAGAGGTGGAAAAACACACCTCCCATTCACATACCTTAAACTTTGCTATGACTAAATTATAATGGTTTGGGAAGATAAAGGAAAATTCGATAACCTACCCAATTTTACTAAGGAGATTAAAAAACACACCTCCCATTCACAACCTTAAACTTTGCTATGACTAAATCATAATGGTTTGGAAAGATAAAGGCAAATTTGATAACCCACCCAATTTTATTAAAGAGATGAAATAACACACTTCCCATTCACAAAGAGTTACGACCACACCTCGAGCTAACCTTTCTTTTTCTAAAATAATTAAATAATTATATATATTTGATTATAAGAAAATTATAGTTTGAATAAATTCTTAAAATATTTAAAGGCTTTAACTTTGCTATGACTAAATCAAAATGGTTTGGAAAGATAAAGGAAAATTGGATAACCTACCCAATTTTACTAAAGAAGTGAAAAAACACACTTCCCATTCACATACCTTAAACTTTGCTATGACTAAATCATAATGGTTTGGAAAGATAAAGGCAAATTCAATAACCCACCCAATTTTACTAAAAAGGTGAAATAACACACCTCCCATTCACAAAGAGTTACGACCACACCTCAAGCTAACCTTTCTTTTTCTAAAATAATTTTATATATTTTGATTATAAGAAAATTATAGTTTGAATAAATTCTTAAAATATTTAAAGGCTTTAACTTTGCTATGACTAAATCATAATGGTTTGGAAAGATAAAGGAAAATTCGATAACCTACCCAATTTTACTAAAGAGGTGAAAAAACACACCTCCCATTCACATACTTTAAACTTTGCTATGACTAAATCATAATGGTTTGGAAAGATAAATGCAAATTTGATAACCCACCCAATTTTACTAAAGAGGTGAAATAACACACCTCCCATTCACAGAGTTACGACCACACCTCAAGCTAACTTTTCTTTTTCTAAAATAATTATATATATTTTGATTATAAGAAAATTATAGTTTGAATAAATTCTTAAATTATTTAAAGGCTTTAACTTTGCTATGACTAAATCATAATAGTTTGGGAAGATAAAGGAAAATTCGATAACCTACCTAATTTTACTAAAGAGGTGAAAAAACACCTCCCATTCACAAAGGGGGTTACGACCACATCTCGAGCTAACCTTTCTTTTTCTAAATAACATTTCTTTTTCTAAAATAATTATATATATTTTGATTATAAGAAAAATATAGTTTGAATAAATTCTTAAAGTATTTAAAGGCTTTCCTGCGTAGAAATTCCAATAACTTAAACTTTGCTATGACTAAATCATAATGATTTGGAAAAATAAAACTTTGCTATGACTAAATCATAATGATTTGGAAAAATAAAAGCAATTCGATAACCTACCCAATTTTACTAAAAGGGTAAAATAACACACCTCTCATTCACAAAGGGTTATGACCACACCTCGAGCTAACCTTTACGACCACACTCGTCCTAAACTTCACATTTATCAACTTTAAGTGTTTATCTACCTAATAAATCATCTGACATCTATTAATGCTTATGTGCTTATACCTTTCTCCCATCTCGTAACCATTTTGACTCACCTTTAAATAAACCACTTAACTGTTTGAGTCTTGTTGGCATCTGTATGGGGCATTCGAAATTAAAAAAAAAAAAAAAAAAAAAAAATCGAGCCCCAAAATTAATAGAGGGAAAAGTAATGATCTTTTTGGTCGGCCTGCCAAAATTAACATAATGTTAAATATATGAAGTCTAAAATGATATGGTGATATGGTGGATAACAAACTATTACAGATCAATATCGTAGGTCATAGGATCAAATCCGCTTGAAAAAGGTATTTTCTTGACAATTTCTTCGCAATAAATAAGCAGAACTCTCCAACGTATATCTTAGAGAGCATTAGATGGAGGAATCACGAAATGCAAGTGATAATGATAGTATCAATTGTACAAGAGAAACGTTTCAGTGGCTTATTTCTCATGTAGATAATGAGACAAATAATGGCATATTATGGAAAAGATCTGCAGCTTCCACAACACGTTGAAAAAAACTTTAATGTGAGGTCCATTCTAGTCCAATTGAAATCAAGGAACTTTCCAGCTAGCAGTTCTAGATTGAATCCTTTCTTTCCTCTCAACCAAGGGAGGACTCGGATTATATTGCAGTTCTGCCTGACTTAAACTTGCCACTAAATATAGCAAATAGATTTTTTTTTTTTTTTTTTCAGTAGGTAATATTGCAACTAGATGTTATGGCATCAGCTTTTTTTTTTTTTTTTTTTCCAGTAGGTAATATTGCAACTAGATGTTATGGCATCAGCAGGCCAGCAAAATGCGCCAACAAAAGATTAGACCTCAACAATTCGTGTGTCATGGAAGAATGTCAATGCACATCATCAAATCGGAGGTGTAATTGGGCTTATTCAAATCATGAAGAGAAATGCCATGTTTCTGAACATGATGTTCTTTCAAATTGGCCGATGGAGAACTCCATAAATTACAACAAGATTCCTGTCATTGGCAATGAGGAACTCATGGGTGTGCGTATTGGAGATTCACATGTTAAAGCCTCCAACATTCCTTCCCAATTTTTTGCAAAGACTGAACCATTGGGCAATGAAGATGAATGGTCTAAACAGAAACCATCAGGGAGTTTATCAGGGCAACATAATGTTGTTGGGACCTGTAAAAAAAATCAGCAGCAGAAAATATTTCTAATAATAGTGTAACTTAAATTCTTGTTCATGGTATAAATGTTCAACACCTTCTAAGTGCAGGAAATGGAACGGATCGAGCAGGGTAAAATAATGATTTGAGGTGGCCTTTTGGGCTCATTCAAAAGGAGAATGAGTTAATAAATAATGAAATGGAAAATGACACAGTGCCCGACAATTCTTTTCCGCAAGAAACTAAAGGATACACACCACAATCAGATTTAGAAGTTTCCAAGTTTGACAACAACAAAATTGATGGTTATTTCCAACAGTTCCAAACCCAATCCATAGATTACAGTCAAATACTAAATTCTATTTTTAACAGAATGACTTATGCTTTCAGAGGGTTCCAGTACTCCCTGAAACCCTTGTCAGGATCAAGGCGCTTATGATTTTTTGCGATTTTTGGAAGAAGCTCGTTCAACATTCACAAGATTCAACTTTCATCAATCCCAGCGAGTCGGATGTCTCAAGTCCATATAATCCATAAATGTCACCTTCCGTCTATAATCACCTAACTCCTCTTAAGTTAAAGTAAAACAATAATTTGAAAACCATTTTGATGATAAAAAGAAGTGAAATGGTTTTTCTCAAAAAGGAATTTGGTTGACAAGGTTTAATAATGAATCCATGAACTCATGTGATTAAACATCCAAGGAATCCCTGCTTTAACTTGCCTATAAGAGCACTCTCCACAAACATATCAAAATGAATTCCATTTTAATCGATTATCTATGTATGGCTATACCTTGTTCTAGATCTGCAAAGTTAGCACAAGCATAGAGTATACTAGCAAATGTGCCCCTCCAATTTCATTTGTTTGAAAAGCTTGAATGGCCCCTCCTCCAACCCATTTTGTGCATACCTCGAAGAAACATCATCTTGTTGAGGTGTTTTGTTAAACACTTCACGTGAAATCTCTATCATCCCACAATTTGCTTATAAATCTATTAGAGCATCCATCAAAACAACATCAGCTTGAAAGCCCAGAAGTGATTATTTCTCAATGAATCTCCATACCTTATGCCAAAGCTCCCAAGTTCACAATTTCCAAGATAAAAATACAAAAGGTGAACTCATTAGGATGGATTTTTATTCTCTTCATTTGATAAAAGAGATCCATGGGCTCATGAGAAATCCCATTAATGGTGTAAGCTACAATCACCACAATCCATGAGCACATGTCTCATTCAAGCACTAGGTCAAGAATATTTTTAATTTTATTGTAACTTCTCTATTCCTTTTGATAGTATCAAGAATATGACCACAAAGCCTTTGCTATTGCTAAAATAATGAAAAACCATTTTGCCAGCCTCTTATTTCTAAACAATATTTTTTTTGGAAAATTATATTTACAGATTCTTTATTTAGGGAAAGTAGCTCTACCAAATTATGCTAGGAACATAGGACTTCACTCAATGAACCTCTGACATAACACGTGCATTCATGACATACTAAACAATACCCTTAATTTGACTACATATTAAAAAATACATCGAAAAATAAAATTATTTAACCCCCTACCAATATGAACCCAATGCAACTTCCCAATTTAAAAAACCCCTACTTTCTCTAGATATTGTAGGTATCCATTTTTCCATTAACATTTTTTATTCCCCTTTATATTTTCTCATTAACCTTGAGCTCCATTTTTTATACCTGCCAACATAAAATCCCTTTACCCCTATTATATGCTCAGTATATTATGTCATTTTTTCCTCAATATATATCCCCCAATATTAATGCACGTGGTATAGTATTGCTCACCCAATGAATCCTCCGTGGCTAAAAATGGGTTCAGAATTATCTTATGTTTTCTCATTTCTACATTATTGTGGTTGATAATTCCTTGGATGGATATCATTCGAAAAATATTTTTACTCAAGGGTTGAATAAGTTTTAAAAACACATGTTTTTGTCTTATATTATTGAAAAATCTAAGAAGCATGTTATACCACGGGGGATTCACTCAATGAACCTCTGACATAACACATGTGTTCGTGGCATACTAAACAATACCCTTAATTAGACTACACATTGGAAAATACCTCTAAAAATCACACTATTTAACTCCCTAAAAATACAAACCCATTAAAACTTCCCAATTTAAAAAACCCCTACTTTCACTATATATTGTAGGTACCAATTTTTCTATTAACATGTTAGGTCCCTATACTACTAGTGTAATGCCTCATTGTTATTAGTGAACCCCCCTTATTATATTGTTGTGCCCATGAAGTCTCCATATTGTTATTATTGTGCCCCATAGAAGCCCACTATTGTTATTATTGTGCCCTTACATTATTATTGTTATGTCAGCTTTGATTATATTATGACCCCTTAGACTCCTATATATAGAAAGGAGGTCTTGTCATTTTTATCATCCAAGAATTGCTCATTTTTGTAATGTAAAGGAGGTTTCCCCCTCAAAGAGGTTGATTTCTAAGGCATTGATCTTCTTTTCTATCTTTTTGTGAGATGGTTTCATAACATTTGATATCAAAGCTTTGGATCCTAGGGTTTCACTGCTCCAAACAGATCATAGTGACATTTTCACTAGAAAATTTTCTCTATGAAGTTTCAGATGCTAAAAAAAAAAACCCATTTGAGCCGCATTAGTTCTAAACCACAGGTATGAATTTTGGATCTTGTCTCGCTATCATTTTGGAGATATGATATGATGAAGTTAGGGTTTTTGCAATCTCCATAATTCCATCTCAAACAGGTCATCGTGGAATTTTCGCCATAAATTTTTTTCTATGAAATTTCAAACTCAGAAATTAAAAACCATTTGAGCCAAAACGTGGTGAAACTCGGGCCTGAATTTCAAATCTTGTTTCTCTATATTTTTGGAGATACAATCCAAGACATTTAGGGTTTCTGCAAAGCTCCCGAATTACATCCCAAAAAGGTGACCTTAGGAAAATCATCATAAATTTCTCTTTGAGCGTCAGATTGAAATTTCGTCAGAAGTTGCATAAAGAGGATAGAACATAATTTTCTATGTATTGTTTTCATGTCCGAAGGTCAAAAGAGTGACACGTGGCAGTTCGTACAAGTTCGCTCTACTGAACAAGTATATAATCACGTCATCTTGGGAGATTAGGCATAATTTTTTCTTGGAGAATCCAATTTCGATTAGACTGGTGGAAGTGGAAAGAGGACATAGAGGCCTACTGCAGATCGCAATTTCACACCTTGGAGATCCGAAATTTCAGAGATAAAATAGATTCAAGATCGAGCTGCTAAAAGAAAGAAAAAGAATGACTCGAATCAAGAAAATAGAAACACCTAGTAAGGAAAATTGGATGGATGATTTGAAGAATGTGATCGAAGCTAAGATAAATAGTTTTCCATGTGCCATGGAAGCTAATATCGATGGTAGGGAAGCAGATTTGAAGAAAGGCATGGAATATTTGAAGAAATACATGGAAGGTTTGAAGGAAGCTGGGACAAAGCTGCTACAGGAAAGACCTTCTAATGACGAAAAGGTAGTAGAGGAAACTCATGATGAGAAAAAAATAAATTTTAATCATGATTTCATAGAATATAACATTGGATTGAAGACCTACCATATTCCAAAGATCAATATGAGGAAGTTTGATGGCAAGGATCCCAGAACATGGATACTACAGATGGAGAAATATTTTGATCTACATGATGTGCAACTGTTACAAAAGGTATGTATTGCATCTTTATGTTTATAACTAAACCAATTTGTATGGTATAAAGGGATTTGTTCTCGTAAACCACTTGTCACATGGTTAATTTTCACGGAGGAAATGATAGCACATTATGAGGATACAAAGAGCAACACCTTCTTTAGCCAATTGATAAATCTCAAACAAAAGGGTTCAATGGCAGATCACATTGAGGACTTCCAAAAATTGAATATAAGGGTAAATGATATTCCAAAGAAGCAAAGGATTGATGTCTCATAGGGACTTTAAAGGATAACATTCAATATGAGGTTCGTCTTTGGGAACCTAATTCATTGGAGAAGGCATTCAGGTTGGAAAGAAAAATTGAAAGCAAAATTATGGCAACAAGAAATCCTACCACTCACAATCATAAAGATGGAAGTGTTGTTGCTCCTAGCCTTCCACAAACTACAAGGTTGACACCACAACAATTGGAAGAAAAAGAAGAAAATGACCTTTCTTACAATTGTGATAGAAAATACACTAAAGGTCGTAAGTGTGCTAAGAAGAAATAATTTTACATTTATTGTGAACAGGAGGAAGAAAAGGATCAAGAAACATCAAAAGAATAGGATATACACCAAGAACCAACCCTAGAGAAAGAAGAAATGAATCTGACCATATCTTGTAATGCATTGGCAGGAATTACCACTCTTCAAACTCTCAAGATAGAAGGGCATATTAATAAGAAAAAGGTAATAGTTTTGATTGATTTGGGTAGTACCCGTAATTTTATTCATTGTAAGATAGCCAAGGAATTGAATTGCTTCCTATATTCAACACTAGAGTGTCAAGTAATGGTTGCAAATGGAGGAACCATAAATTTTTCTAGAAAGTTCCATAATATCAAGCTATCCATGGGAGAATATGTCTTGAATAGTCCAATGCTTTCCATTCCAATGGGTGGTGCAGATGTTGTACTAGGAGTTCAATGGCTACAATCTTTGGGTATGATAGCTTTTAATTTTCAAGAACTTTTCTTGAAATTTTTTTGGGAAGGAAAGGAAGTTGAATTAAGGGGCATCGAAGGGAAACCAGGAAAGATAATCAGCTCTAACAGCATGACAAAGCTTCTAAAGAAATAACAACAGGGCGTAATTGCACAATTATGTTCACTAGAGGTTCCCACATCGAAATCATCTATTTCTCCAGATCTCCAAAACATTTTGGACAATCATTCCAAGGTATTTGAGACTCCCAAAGGCATCCCACCTATTCGTGATCATGATCATGCTATTCATTTGATTCCAGGAAGTGTTCCTCCAAACATCAGGCCTTATAGATATCCCTACACCCAAAAGAGTGAAATTGAACGTATAGTTGCAGAAATGCTAGAGGCTAGTATAATTCAACCTAGTCAAAGTTTTTTCTCTGCTCCAGTAGTATTGGTGCACAAGAAGGATGGGTCATGGTGCATGTGTCCGAATTGTAGGGAGCTCAACAAGCTCACTATTAAAGATAAATTTCCCATTCATGTCATTGATGAATAATTGGATGAATTGCATGGATTAATTTACTTCACCAAGTTGGATCTTCGTTCAGGATATCATCAAATCAGAATGAGGACTGAAGACACTCTGAAAACAACATTATTGACGAAAGATGCATTTTCATGGACTCCAGAAGCAATGAATCCCTTTGAACATCTTAAAGAGGCAATGTGCCAAACACTAGTCTTAGCTACGCAAGAATTCACAAAAACCTTTATTCTGGAATGTGATTCCTCAGGAAATGGAATTGGTAATGTTTTAACGCAAGAAGAAAGAGCTATTTCTTTCAAAAGTCATCCAATCAAAGGAAATTATTTACACAAAGCTATTTATGAGAAGGAAATGTTGGCAAGACTACATGCACTTAAGAAATGGCGACCTTACCTAATGAGAAGATCCCAGTCCAAACAATATTGCCAGAATGTGATGAGGAAGGAAAAATCATATTGGAACTTGAATAAGTCATAGAAACAAAAACCCGACATCTACGAAATCGAACAATTTCAAAGTATCTCATCAAGTGGAAGAACTTACCCACTAAAGATTCCACATGGGAGGACAAGAATTTTATACAGAAGCATCCAAAACTACTTAAGCATTGAGGACAACACTTTTTGAAGGAGACGGGTGTGTTAGGTCCCTATACTACTAGTGTAACCCCTTATTGTTATTAGTGCAACCCCCTTAATATATTGGTGTGCCCATGTAGTCCTCATATTGTTATTATTGTGCCCCATAGAAGACCACTATTGTTATTATTGACCCCTTACATTATTATTGTTATGTCAGCTTTGATTATATTATGACCCCTTAGACTCCTATATATAGAAAGGAGGCCTCGTCGTTTGTATCATCCAAGAATTGTTCATTTGTGTAATGTAAAGGAGGTTTCCCCCTCTAAGAGGCTGATTTCTAAGGCGTTGATCTTCTTTTCTATCTTTTTGTGAGCTGGTTTCATAACATAACATTTTTTAGACACCTTTATATTTCCTCATTAACTTTGAGCTCCATTTTTTATACTTGCCAATATAAAATCTCTTTATCACCTATCATATGTTCAATATATTATGTCATTTTTTCCTAAATATATATTCCCCAATATGAATGCACGTGGTATGATATTTCTCCCCCAATGAATCCTACGTCGCTAGAAATGGGTTGAGAATTATCTTATGTTTTCTCATTTCTACATTATTTTGGTTGATAATTCCTTGGATGGATATCCTTTGAAAAATATTTTTACTCAAGGGATGAATAAGTTTGAAAAACACATGTTTTTGTCTTAGATTATTGAAAAAAATAAGAACCATGTTATACCATAGGGGATTCACTCAATGAACCTCTGACATATCACGTGCATTCATGTCATACTAAACAATACCCTTAATTTGACTACATATTGGAAAATACCTCTAAAAATCACATTATTTAACCCCCTAACAATACGAACCCAATACACCTTCCCAATTTAAAAAACCCATACTTTCACTAGATATTGTAGGTATCCATTTTTTATACCCCCTTTATATTTTTCCATTAACTTTGAGCTCCATTTTTTATATCTGCCAATATAAAAACCCTTTACCCCCTATTATATCTCAATATATTATGTCATTTTTTCCTCAATATATATCCCTTAATATGAATGCACGTGGTATGGTATTGCTCCCCTGGTGAAGCCCCAATGTGTATACACACAAAGTGGTACAATGGTTCTCTTTGCCAAACGGATATGTAAAAACATTAGAGGACACTTTAGCATATTTTCTACTATGATAGGATTGAATGGAAATGTTTTATTCAATCCAATAAATAAATATGTGAGTGAAAGGGAAATTAACAGTATGGTTGTCTTGCTACAACTCACAGGAATAAAGTATTATGTGCAAATTAATGTTATGGATGAACTTGATACTCTGCTTTTGTAATAAATGTTAGTCGTATACATATCCTATTAGTGGAAAAAGAGGGTGAGTGAAAGAAAACTATTCTAATTTGTAATATATGTTTTTGTGATAAATAACATGGAAAGTTTGTTTGTGCTTTTCAATGATTCTATGTTGTTATCCTTGTTAAAAGAAAATTATTTAATCAATTTAGCATCATCATTCAACTATGCATGAAGAAAGATTTTATTTTTCTTGGCAAATAAACATAGAGTTGAATGTATTACATATTCATGATTCCATTGAGTGCAAAAATCAAAGAACATAGCCATCTCAATCCTGCAAATATAATATAGTAATTGAAATTAGGTTACTCTACCTCCTCTGAAGCATATAAAGGCTAGGCAAAGTTTTCTACACCACTTGAACCTAAACTTATATGTCTAGTAAGAAGTGATCTAGTGAAACAATAGATCTTGATAGCTAAGTCATAACTACTAAAATACTCTCATTAAACTGGTTATTTAACAAAAGAATGATCCTCTTGAGTCATTTCAAGTATTCTCATTAAGCTAGTTCACCTTGTGGTTGAAACAAAGAGTGTTCCCTTCAAGTAATATGGCTTGGAGGTAAAATGAGGTGAAAAATTTTATAGGAAAAAATATATATATCAAAGTAAATCACCAAAACACCATAATAAATCACCACATGCATAATTAAATTGCATATGAAAGGGAAGAATATTCTCATTTTGAAAGAAAATGAGCAATGTGTCTTGGAATATTGAAACAAAAATAATAAACTCTTAGAAATTTGGTATATCGCATGACTAGAATTCTCAACTACTAAAAATTAAAATTATCGACATTCTTCCAATACCATTTATTGGATATACTCTACAAAAAGAAAAAGAGCATAGCTGTCAACTTCGTTAGAATTAATACATAAATGAAACGCGTGTGCTAGAAAATGTAAAACATTGGGAAAATGCCTAACTTAAAAAGAAGAAGAAGAAGAAGAAGAAGAAGAAAAATAAGAAGAAGAAGAAAAGAAAGAGAGAAAAGAAAGGAAGAGAAAGAAAGGAAAAAGGCTTTAGTTGTGCAAACAATGGAAGGTGGTCAACTAAAGGGGTTCAATGCTTAAGGGACCATGATGGAAATGGTAGTCATGCTTGAATTTGGTGACAATAAAAACATTGTTTTGGCCTTGTTTTGAAATTTATCATAGAGCCTCTTGGCCTTAAAAGTCATTTGGAGTATAGATAATGTAGAATCTCGTGGTTTGGGCTTTGAATCCAAGAGAGATTGCAAGCATAGGGCTTTGAGAAAAGAGATAGAGGCCTACATGCATCAACAATCTACTTGACCATGACTTTCTTCTCAATCCAACATTTTCACTTGTAGAATGAGAGTAGGTGGCAAAAGGTGATTCAAGCATAGGGGTTTGAGAAAAGAGAAAGAGGCCTACATGCATCAATAATCTACTTGACCATGACTTCCTTCTATATCCAACATTTTCACTTGTAAAATGTGAGTAGGTAGCAAAAGGTTGTTCAAAGTCCACAATTTTAGTATAAAACGTATTCACACAGACACGTTTTGTGTGTTCTCTCTGGCTCAGGGTCTTGATTGTGAGAACATAAACCTTTGTTGTTGGATTTTCCAATGAACTAGGAACCTGTGTTGTCCCTAGGAGCGAGGCTCAAAAAATAAATGACAAAAGCCAAAATTCAAGCACTAACAATCTTGTGAGTAATTGTCTTCAAATGATGGCACAAAAGATTGGCTTGTAGAAGATCAAGCAACATTGGGATCAAAGTAGGATAATAATGCTTATCATGTAATGTAGATTTTAAGAATCGAATATTCCATCATAAGATAATATCAACACAAGACTAATGGACCTTGCCCCTAGAGGAAGGTAGTGGTAAAATAGATACCACATAAAAAATACTATAATTTCAATAAGAAATTAATTCTCCAATAGCATTCTAAAAAACTTAAATGGAAATTTACTATTTTTTTTTAATTGAAAAGATTGATATAAAATTTTAAAAATTAAATAATATTAAAAAATAGTTTTTATTAGCACATAGGACTTTGAATAGTTAAAGCACTTGTTCAAAAATTCAAAACCTGTAAAAAATGATATTTACCCAACCAAAATAAATAAAATAAAATAAAATGTACAAAGTATAAGCAAAAATTTGCCACTAGGATGAAGCTTTGAAAACCATAGATAATGGTGTACTTTGACTCATCCTCTGCAACCACAATAGTTTTCTAGGTCTCCTTGACGCTGGCAAGGAATGGACCCCTAAAGTTGAATGTTGTTGAATGCTTGAACACATGCGTGGGAGGCTGATGGTAGTTGCTAGAGTTGTTGAACGAAACACCACAATATCTGTTTATAAGACAAGACCTGCAGGTGCGTGGGATGGCCACAATGTGGCTCTTGTCTTTGAATATCAACACCCTTATAAAGATCTTGGCTTTATGCAACACAAAAGCTGCAATGGGCTTGATTATTAAACACTGACACAAAATTCATAAGAGAACTCCATTGCCACTCAAGTTGGATCTATTGTTGTGCCATTGGCAGATCACTCGAAGCTAGGTTTAAATGATTTTTTTGGAAGCGTTGGTAGGCCTTCGCTGGGCTAGAGGAACCCTCAACTCTCAAGGCCCTTCATTCTGCAAGGTTTTTCTATTCCTAGGAGAGGTTACTACCCTAGATCTAGCAAATTTTACCATCTTTGTGAAACTAATACTAGGAGGTTCCCTTCGTCTATAGATCAAAGCCACAGATATCATCTCCATGCTTACAACTAGGATTCAGGATTGGGTGATAACCCCATGACAATTTTTAGCTCATATATGAAAGTTGACAACTTCAAGATTAGAAAACCCTCAGTGAGTATGGCATAACTAAGGATGGTACGATCTATTTGGTTTCAAGAGTAAGGGGTGGAACAAAAGGCTAGGGTGTGGCCTCATCATCCCAACCCAAGTCCTTCAATGATATTCATAAACCTAGACGTCTACCACCAAACCCTAAAGATCTATTAGGACCGACATTTGTGGTAGATCAGGTAACGTAAACACTGAAGTGGACAACGTGATATGTAGATTCCTGGTTGCAAATTATGAATGACAAATGCTTATTTGTTGATTTAATGGCTTTTGGCCCTCAACATCTGCCCTTTAGGAGTGGGTGAAATAGAATTGATATCAAAATAGTGTGCTACATTTTTTCTCAAAAGGATTTTTTGTTGTGTTCTTCGGAAACCTAGTGTACTGATAGAAGGTTTTGGATTAAGGACCTTGGTTTTGGGGTTCCTCTTACCTCTTTTTTAAACCACGGTTCCCTAATTTTAATCCTCTTTCCATGTCAGCACTATTAATTCTTGTCTGGGTAAGGCTCCCTAACCTTCCCATCCATTTGTGTCATCGAGATGTTTTCGAAAATATGGGTAACTTAATAAGTCGCTACATAAAAACTGGCAATGATAGGATTGCTAAAGGAATTTTCACATTTGTTTGCATATGTGTTGAAGTGGACCTCACTAAAGGATTGTTGGATAAAATCCTCCCCAATTGGAGGGGTATGGTTTATTCACAACTAGTGGATGATGAGAATATTGCTTTTCACTATAGGACTTGTTAATAGCCTGAACATCTCCAGAATTCTTGCCACTTTTTGCAAGGGTCCAATACGCACTAGGATCCTAAGAAAATGAATCGTGGCTTGTAACATTCGAAGGGATCAAAAGGACACAAGACTACTACAAATCACAATAAGGATACCACTTAGTGACAAAATACACCTATGGTGAAAACAACGCCTTCAAACTCAACTTAACCTCATGTACAACGATCACATCCCTCTACAGAGGAATTTCACCCCTCGATCGAACTAGGAAAATGCTTTGCCATAATTTTGGCTCCGTCAATGAGTGAGCACAAATGTACCCATGAATTAGACCACTTGGATAGTGACAAGCAAACTATAAATGTGCCAAAAGCTTTGACAATGGAAGTGTCTCAAAGAAATGATATCATTGTCTCATCTGCTCCTAACAATCTCTTGAATTGGATAAATGTACTTAAGATAAAAGGAAAGAAAGATAAACCCTGTTAAATCCCAAGATCTAATCTTAAAAAAATTATAAATATATCATTATATATTGTGTTTAAAGAAATAAAGATATAATTTTTTTATAGAGATAATGTAAATTAATTTAATAATATACATACAAATAAATATAATATTCATAAATATATATCATAAATATGTAAATAAAATATATACCCAAAAACCTAATTTATATTCCATCAAGAAAATAAAAGTAACCATCTTTTTATTTAAATTATGTGCACACTCTATAATATCTTGCCATATGACAATATATGCTTTCAGAAGTGTACATTAATGAAGGATGAAAATGTGACTTCAAAATGGTTACCATCATCAACACATGGCACATGAACTGACCACTCCAATTCTCTTGTATGGGAATATTTTATTTTAATAGATTAGTCCAACTCATTAATGAAAACTTTGAAGTTAAATTTTGCTTAAAAAAAAACCAGTTAATACAGAGTAATGTTGGGAAAAGAACTAAAATCGCTTCAATCATCAATGCCATGATAAATGACGTTGCACATGATTGGGTTAATGCACTTTGATAGTGGCAGAATATAAGAAAAAAGAAAAAAAAAAACTGAAATTTCTCGAATCATCAATGTCTTATTAAATGACATTGCACATGATTGGGTTAATGCGCTGTAATAATGGCGTTGTCTACCACACTGAGGCTTTATCACTCTAGCCCAACTTGGTTCATAACCCACGGCAAAGAATAACCTTCACACTCTCGATGTAATTGAAAAACACAGGGCACGTTTCAATTGGTTTTTGACAAACGTGGAACCTCCTTTAAAAAGCGACTTCTACATAATTAGCGGAGGAAAGGGATCTCAATTTATAGCGCGGACTGGATGCAAAAATCAATCTCTAAGAATGGAAAAGTCTCCTTGAGTCAAACTAGGTATCTCAAATGTAATGATTGTTTTAACATTGAATTGAGTAAATACACCAGAGACCGATCCATTTTGGGGGTTTCTAGAACCATGTCAATGGGAGAAACCATTTGGTTAGTATTCAATGATGGAAATCATCATTTCCATAGGAAAGTTCATCCATGAACAATGAAAGTGGGGACTGAGGTATTTGTATGATCCTATATAGTGCAAATAAATGAGTCAAAGTCAAATATCGGAAGGAACCCATCATTCAAGGATGAATGATGTAATAGATACAAGGTAAACCACTAATTATCAAGTGGCAACTAGGGTATTACGCATCCTAATCAAGACCTTAGCAAAATATGTGTCATAGTTGATATGAATAACTTCATTGAATGGTCATGGCCGATACAAATATATTCATTGGATGGACGGTAAAGTGAGTTCCTTCAACCAAAATGAGGTAAAAATAATGTTTGATACATGATTAGAACTCAAACTTAGCTTAATGAAATGTCTAAACACAAGAATGTGTTAAAGGAATTATTTTGACACAAAGTAAAGACAATGTCCAATGTCTACCGACATGGGCAATAATCATGATTGAAAAGCGTTGGAAGGATGATTTGATTAAATCCCTAAAAAATATGTTAAGGTGAGTCATTTTTTATAAGTACAAATAGTGAACAAAACTCAATTGTGAGAGGCTAATGGGCTAGAAAAACACACTAAGCATTGTGACCAAGAGAAAAAAATGAGAGACACAATGTATGTTATTTTTACACGACATTGGAGAATCTAGGTTATGGCCTTAGAATCTTTGACACTACCAATCCAAATGCCACAACAAACTACTTTGCACAACATAATATAAACAACAATCAATCAACTAGTGCACAAAATAGACATCTTTTTACAATTTTCAACAACCCAACTTTATTATATTATCAAACTGTAATACAATTGTCTATGACTCCCGTACTAGGGATAATGACCCTCATACAATCACTGATACAATGAGTACAACTATGGTTTGGCGTTAACTACCACGAAAACCAATCTACCCTGAACAAAATACAACTAACCGTCTAGTTGATGTAGTGCACTCTCTCCGCTCCACTTGGTCATACCTTAAACACACCTATTGGTGTGTCTGCTCCCAATCAGCAACTCTACCTCTATCAATGGGTCCTTCTCCTTTAGGTCACTGAACTTGGCTCACTAATCTTCCCTCTAGTTGATCATTCGTCCATCATTGACTCAACGCATAGGGACTCTTGTTGAGTTGTTCATAACTCTATTTGTGACCAACTCTAGACTGCCCACTACTACTCCTCAACTCCTTTGAGAATTCTTCCCACTATTACCTTCCTATGTTGGTCCAATGAAGACAAACTTAGGACATAAGAGTTTCCCTCTATCACAACAAGATGTCCTTCTCTTCAATGAACTCAGGCTAGATAAATTGTTTCGTTTGACCCCTCTAAACAACCCACTATAGAATTTGTCTCCTTCTACAATAATCACAAGGATGTACAACTTATAAACATAGAAATACTCCTCACAAAACCTCTCACAAACAACCTGTTAGTTCCAGTCTTCACAGCCTGTCACCAGGGATCAACATGAGCTCTTACTATGTCTAGTTTTGTCAGATGTTTTGCACATGATGTTCAGAACAAAACATCTCACAAGTGTGTCCATCAGAAGAAGCTCGGAAAAATATTTCTAGTGGTATATCACACTCCCATAACAGTTTTCTAGATTAAAAGATATGATCGAAATGAATGAGTGATTTTTGGTTATGCATGTTTTGAGGTCAATTGTTGCACTTAATGATAAGTTTAGTACAAAATCAGTTTCTGAAATAATGGTAAGGAATTTTTCAAAAGTGAAAGAGGTTTTTGTTCATCACATACAAAATAACAAAAACCTCCTTCAGTTTATGCACAGGTGCTACTATGTGGGAGATATACAGTGATATTTGGAGCCTACATTTAAACAAAGAAAAATTTTCATATTTTTTACTGTTTTAGTCATTTTAGTGCGGGGCCATTTTACAACAGATGGAAAGTAATTTTGAGAAACACAAAGATTTTTTTGTTAAGCACAAGCCATATAACAAAAAACTCTTTTAGTTTATTCACAGGTGTCATGGATTGGGATATGTGACTGGATCTTTACAGCTCATTTTCTAAAATTTAAATTTTTAATGATTTTCTGTTTTAGAGATGATTTTGTGATTGCGAGCAACTGGAAACGAATTTCCCAAATTTGAGAGAGGGTTTTCTCCAACATGACCTTATCTACAAAAAATTCTTTCATTTTTGTAACAGATGCTATGGTTTAGGAGATACAAGTTCATCTTCAACACCTATTTTCAGAAATTCGGCCCAAGTTTAATGTAACTGATTCTATTTTGAAGAAAATGGTTGAGCTCAATCCCTTAGTACAAGGATGAGAAAATGTATATATTTTATGAATTTCATAGTGTAGGGGTTGGAGTTTGGTAGAATGTTTGACTTTTGAAAAAGCCTTGAGCTTCATTGTACACTCATATCAGCATTTTGGCTAAGGAATTGAGATCAGGATTTGCAGCACTCTTTGGGATCCATGTGGCAATTTATCTTGGTACAATGCTTTCCTTTGTAATTGTGAATTTATTTATGTGATTATATGCCATTATCTCTCTTATTTCTTCTCAGCTAAATCAAACAAGAGTGTAAGTAGAATCCATTGAAATTGCAGTGCTCTACTTGAGGTTTGCTTTAGTCTTTGATGTTTTCAGCTGTTTGGAGAGGATCCATGAGCTTTCTTGCCCTCTTCAGCTCCTCGCCTGTCTAATCCTTCCATCTCATTCAATTTTAAGTGCCAAAAAAAATTGCCTACCTTGCCCCATTGATATCTCTACAAGACTGAGCCTCAATCCCCGCACCCAAAATCAGCCTTTCCATCTGAGCCAACAAAAGCATTATTTTATTCAATCAAACTTTTTCACACATATACCTAGCCTAAGATCAGTATTTCTATTAGTCATCTCAAGCCCTCATCGATCATAATTTGCTGAGATTGACTCGGAGAGAGCCCTCTCCCGACCTGGTAGGGCTAGCTACCAAGTTAAGCGTGGTTTGATGTTGGCCCTAGATCCTACCTTCCTCAGCCTAAGGTAAATCTAGGCACTAACACAACCCATAATTACTCCAAAATTAATCGCCCTTCTACGTCCTCCTTGAATCTGCCCAATTGTTCATGAGAGGTAGCCCTAAACGTCTCCTTCACCTCTTCGTTGAAGCTCCAAGGTCTGTGGCCTAATTCATATAAGTGTTTCTTATGAATGTTGCACTTGGATGATGCCTTTCAAGGCCTATGATCTCCTATATTTATATGCCTCTTTGTGGTGTGACAATTAGCCCTTAAGGGCACTCCTTACACTAGGCCGACTTGTCACTTTACTAACATAACCACACTTTGACATATAAAAATTAGTATCTTCATTTGTAGACCTCCTCTCTTAGTGCTTGAAGCTTCCGCTTACTCCTCTAAGGGTGCTCTTCCATCTCCAAGGGTGAAAACAATAAGATACATATTTGTTTTGGCCCGACTCCTTTGGGTACAACACCCTTAACCTTGGATTCTTAGCCCACAAGAGACTTTGTTGTGCCAATTCCTCCACAACCCTGAACCTTAGGTTTTGGAGTACCTCCCAAGCTACTAATCTAAACACTCCATCTTAGCGAGGGAGGTACTTCCAACACTAGGAAATCTCCATCATCATCATCAACGACACTAGCCCATCTGGTGTCCACTATTGCTACATACTCTATAGAATGAACCACGCTATCTTGGTAGTGCCTATACCTCATCTCATCTAAACCTAAAGATCTCAATACTTCCCTTGGGTTTCTCCCTTTGTAGCTAGACTCCCTCTAAGTCTACAGGATATCCACTAGCTCAACCTACTACTGATCATGTGTCCTACAAGGTTAGTTTGAGTTGCGGTCAAACGCATGCCATCATCACCGCAACCTAATCCTACAAGCACTCATCTTAACACAAAATGTGCATATCCCTCCAATCTTGAATACGGAATATTACTGCCTGAAGAAGAAATTAGGCTGCCAACATCCCGTCCATTACATGAAGAAATCTCAATGATACCAATGTTGTCCATGCCAAAGCAATCCTCTAGTTGTCCCAATTATCCATGGCAAGTCATAGGAAGTCCATGATCAACAACCTACCCTACAAAAAACTGTTGTTCACCAGGTTATCCACCAATCCACCAGAACTCCCAACCAATCTCACTGCCAAGCCAAAAAAGACCACATCTCCATTTCTTTAGTTGAAACCTCTGCTCCGTGACCTAAACAATCTTAGCTCCCTCTGAGCTAGTTTGTTGTGCACACTTTGATTCATTGGCCCTTCAAAGTAGCTTTGATACATCCTTGTTTTTCCACAACACTGGAGAATCTAGGTTAGGGCCTTATAATCTCTGACACTACCAATCCAAATTCCATAACAATCTACTTTGCATAGTGGAATATAAATAACAGTAAATCAACTAGTGCAAAAAATAGACAAGTTTTTACAATTTTGAACAACCCAACTTCGTTATATTATCAAACTATAATACAATTGTCTAGAGCTTTCATGCCAAGGATAATGACCCTCATACAATCACTGACACAAGGAATACAACTAGGGTTTGGTGTCAACTGTTATGACAACCAATCTACCTTGAACTAAGTCCAACTGACAGTCTAGCTGATGTAGTGCTCTCTCTGATCTAGGTGGCTCTTGAAACACAATCAAAGAGGGCTCAAGAAAGGCTCAAAAATCAAAGTTCTTGGATTTCCTTGAAACCAGGGTCAGATCAAAGAGCTCATCACGAGATTTTCAATGACATAAAAGACACCTCAATCCAACATCGTATGCGAACGTTATGGCCAGTCAAAGTTTTGGTCAACTAGGCCTCTTGGCTAAAGTCAGTGGAATGCCAACTAAATTTGGAAGCCCGGCTAAATCTGGCAAAGCCACTAAATTTGGTGGAAATTAACAAGGCAACAATTTTGGAATTTGTGGCGATGGTTTCTGGTAGCGAGAACTCACAAAATTATCGCCTACTTAATTTTTCTAGTGATCCAAAAATTTCAGCCAACGAATTTTGTCCATATTTTTTAAAAATAAAAAGAATAACAAAAATAAAACAAAATTGCCCAACGACCCAACAAATTAATACTACCAACCATTCTGCCAGGAAGGCAGGCTTAAAAATTAACTCCATGTTTTTTTATTTAAACTCATATTTGCCACAAAGGGAACAGGGACACGAAACCCAATGCATAGGTGGAACCCTGAGCGTGCACAGAAACCGAGGAGCAATATCTTGATGCAGGAAAATATGCAAGGAACCGAAAAGATTCTGTAAGGGCTAGATTTTGACAGTTTCATAACTAGGCCAACTTTATACTAATTACAACCAAAAAAAAAAAAAAAACATAACATTTGTTTCTACATTATTTTCAAGTCCCCCCCTTAATGGAGAAAGGATTGATTTCCACACCTAACATATCCCTAAACAATTCAAATTTTATCTTCCCAAGGGGCTTTGTGAAAATATCAGTAGCATTTTCATAAGTATTACAATATTCAAGAAAAAAATATTTAGACTGTATCTTCTCTCTAATAAAATGAAATTGGGCATCAACATGCTTTGTCCTTGCATGAAAGATTGGATTATTTGCCAACTTGATTGAGCTCTGGTTGTCACATTTGATCACTATGGCCTTCTTTTGTTCTTCTCTAACATCTTGAAGAACTCGCCTCAACCAAACATCTTCACACATTGTTGAACATCAAGCTTTATACTATGCCTTTGTAGATGACAAATATACAATAGGATGCTTCTTGCTGCTCCATGGAACAATCCCAGATCCAATACTGAATGCATAACCTATAGTAGATCTTCTATAATCCAGATTACCGACCCAATCTGAATCTGAGTAACCTGTCAACTCAACATGAAATGAATCAGTATACCTAAGACCAAAATCATTTATTCCTTTAAGATACCTGAACACTACTTTTGCTTCTTCCTGATGGCTTTCTACAAGTCTCGCCATAAATTGACTTAACACACTAATGGAGTATGCTAAATCAGGTCTGGTTGTCGTAGGATAATTCAAGATTCCCACCAGTTGTCTATACAATGTACCATATACCTCTTTTGAGCCATCATCAAAATGAAGTTTCACACTCTGTTGCATTGGAACAAAAGAAGCTTTGCATTGATCCATATTAAACCTTTTAAGCACTTCTCTGACATAAATACCTTGAGTAACAAAATTTCGGCCAACATATCTCTACACTTCAAGACCTAGACAGTAATGTAACTCACCAAGATCTTTCATCTCAAATACTTGTGACAATTGATCCTTAATTCCATTAATCATTTTGACTAAATTTTCTGTAATAATTAGGTCATCAACATACAAAGAAATCAGTGCTATATGCCCCTTTACATCAAACTTGGTAAACATATTTGGATTGCTTTGACTCGTCATAAAACCCTGCTAAAGAAAGAAGGAATCTATCTTTTCATACCATGACCTAGGTGTCTGCTTTAGCCCATACAAAGATTTCTTTAATCTGCAAACTACATGTTCTTGTCCCTTTTTCACAAATCCTTCAGGTTGTGTCAAATACACCTCTTCCTTTAAATCACCATTCAGAAAAGAAGATTTTACATCTAATTGGTGCAAATTCCAATGGTACTTTGTAGCTAATGTAATTAACAATCTAATAGTATTTAATTTAGCTACAGGTGAAAATGTTTTTGCATAATCAATGCCCTCCTTTTATGAGTACCTTTTTCCACCAATCTAGCTTTACATTTTTCTATAGTACCATCTGCTTTAAATTTGGGTTTGTACAATCATTTAAATCCTACGGGCTCTTTTCCTTTAGGCAATTCATTCAATTACTAGGTTTTATTTTTAATTATAGATTCATATTCTTCCTCCATTGCTCTTCTCCACTCTTCATGTTCATTAGCTTCATTAAAAGTCATCGGTTCTATGACATTCAAAACACTAGCCACGAGGGCATAGTCCTTACACTTTTCGGGTAGGTGAATCTGTTGGGTAGATCTCCTTCGCACTTCAATACCTTTACCCCTGTTCTCTGAAGGTACTTCTCCACCTCCGGTTGGGCTCTGACTATTGGTGATGTCTAAGTTACTGAATTCTTCCTCAAGCTTTTGCTGCTCACTATTTTTTTCTCCTGCTTCTGCATTATTGTCTTCAACTTTAGAAAGTGTGTGCCGCTTTTCATAGCTATTGTCCTTATTTCCTTCATCTGCCTATTCGTGGAAAATAAGGGCCTATACTCGCAAATACTTTGTGGGTATATGGATCAAACATTTTATATGCTTTAAATTTTTAACAGTATTCTACAAAAATACATTTGATACCTTTAGCATCAAGCTTATTTATGTTTTCCTTCAGAATATGTGCAAAGGCCTTACGCCTAAATACCCTCAAATGATGAATTGTTGCTTTAAAACCATTGAAGGCTTCGAATGGGGTCTTGAGATCAAGATACCTTGTTGGACTTCTATTCTTTAAATAAACAACAGTACTAATGGCTTCTTCCCAAAAAGAATTTGAGATGTTCTTACCTTTGATCATACTTCGTGCACACTCCACCAATGTCCTATTTTTCCTTTTTACAACTTCGTTCTGTTGTGGAGTCTAGGGTACTATGAATTGTTCACTATTCCATGATCCTTGCAGTACTTGACGAAGTTCCCCAATCTGTATTCTCCCTCTTGATCTGAATGAAGGACCCATTAGGGGAGTTTTGAGGTCTAAAATGGGCCTCCTAAGGAAATTATAAAATAATAGTGGAAATAATAAAATAAGATTACATTACATCATCAAATTTTAGAGGGAAAAAAATTGTTTTTTCAACTTGTATTTTCAACTTATCTCCCTATGGTTTACTCAAATTTTGAGTGGAAACACTCGTTGGATGAAGAATTTGACTCCTCATCCAAGGAGTACCCATGTTGCATACTTTTGATGGACCCTACTACACGAAAAATGAGAAATACAAGAAAAAAGATATTCTAATCACAAGTTTTCATGTATTTCTCCCTTTTCGTGTAGTAGGGTCCATCGAAAGTATGCAACATGGGTACTCCTTGGATGAGGAATTAAATTTTGCATCCAGTGAATACTTCCGCTTGAAATTTGAGTAAAACCTTAGGGATATAAGTTAAAAATACGAGTTGAAAAAGTAGTTTTATTATTTTATTATTTTTTAATATTTTTACCTTTTTACTCCATAAATGGTGAATCATCCCGCATGGTTGACATCATAATATTGAATCCTATTGGTTCTTATAAAATTTATTTTGGTTGTACATTTTTCTTAGAAGGCCCATTTTAGACCTCAAAATTCCCCTAATGCTTTATAAACCTCCATGTTTGCTTCTCTGGCATGTTTTTGAATTCTTTGAAATACTAAAAAACATCACTATTTTCCCTAAGGAAGTACACCCAAGTGTACCTTGTGAAATCATCAATAAACAATAGAAAATAATAAGCACCTCCTAGGGATTTGGTATGCATTGGCCCAAAAACATCAGAATGCATAAGTTCTAATACACTTCTTCTTCTCCTATCAAAATTAGAGGGAAATTCATCTATGTGATTTTTTCATAATGCACAACCTTCTTTTTTTGTGTAAATCAGCAGAAGTATATTATATCACAAAGTTACATAAGATACAAAAAGTTTGTATGAACAGACATAGAAAGCACTTCCAGCATGTTCGACCAAAATGACTAGCAGAACCTGATCCTGCAACTTCAAAAACGAGGCTAACCACGCAGGGCTGCCTAACATAGGACAAAAACTGAGAGAGGGTTTGGAGGACCTCATAACCAAGACAGACAGAGACATAAGAGAACAACAAAGAGCCTTGAAGCCATTACAGTTCCAATTCCACATAATCCTTGTTGGTGTTACTTGGGCCGGCCGTTGCAGTGACTATATCTGGCTTTGGAATTCTTTGAGGAATGGGGCGCTTCACCGTGCTGGTGTCGGTTTCCTACTTCAGGATGCCAATATTCCTCCCCTATTAGATGGAGAGCTTGAAGAGTCTGGTGAAGGCTCCCAGATTATGTGACAGCATTTTGAGTTCCTGAGTCAAAGCACTAATGCTGAACTCCATGGCATCTAACCTTGCTGAGTTTCCAGCTGAAACGAGCGAAGTGGCCTGGTGCGCATCCTTTATTGCTTCTACCTGCATGCTGAGCGCTTTGGCCAGCATGGTTTTCATGCGCCACATTTCACTTTGAGTTCTTACGAATTGCGTTGCTCTGGTGGTTGTGGTTCCTGGGTCCGTGATCCAGTCGATTTCCTTCTCCATTGCTTGTATATCCAGCTTTTCTTCTTCCTCGTTGACCGCAGCTTCAAGCTCTGCAATTTTCCGTTTCTCTTTCCTTGAGACCGAGGTCTCATAAGCCCCTCGGGCTTTTTCCAGGTCCCGGTTAGCAGACTTATTGTGACTGCCCTCCTTTTCCATTGTGTTGTTGCAGGTGTTGGCGTGCAAGGAGCCTGCGGGCTTCCTGACAGAGTTAAGATTGCCAAGAATCGAGCGATGAGAATGCAATGTCTTGGTATCTTGGTGGATTTCCTTAGTTATACCTGGAGGTCGAAAGTTTTGGATTGATATTTCTTGCTCCGCCTTCTGAGACCCATTGTTCTTGTCATAATAAATCTTGTTTGGATTTCCTAGCACCTTCTCATGATTTCAGTCTAGAGCCATTACTCTGCCACGCTTGTGGTTGCTGGTTGAATGCCATGTGTCCTCATCTGCTTCTTGCTGACTATGCTGATCATTCCTTTTGTAAATTGTACTCCCCGTCCGATATCCTTCGTCCTTTTGGGTGATCTTCCACCCTGCCTCAGGTACCCCATTGGCCTGTCGCCATTGGTACCTTCGATTGGCATTAAGTGTATGGTTAGTCCGCATAAGTTACTGATGAGCCATATCCTGCAGCCTGTCCTCCACTCTCGATCCTCCTGTAAGGTCTTGCCTCGAGATGAGAGTGCACTGATTCCTAAGATCGTCTCCTGTGACGTCTTGCCAACAAGTGTCAATGGTCTCCATCGGATGATCTACTGCGTGGTTGGCAAGGCTATCCGCTAAGACATTTTCCTTTCTCCTAACTGCTTGTAGAACTATGTTGCTGAGAGAGGAGAGATGTTTCGCAATGAGCGTTGTGACCATGGATAATCTCCAGTGCTTTGTGACTTTCTCCGGCCGTGTGCCATTTTTCATTCTCCTTGCCGCGGTGATGGCCAAGAGGGAATGTCCTTCCACTATTACAGAGCCTTTACCTAGATGGATGAGGACACGCAACCCCTGTTCTAGGGCTACGAGTTCTGCCTCATTGTTAGTGGCCTCCCCAAGCGCTCTACAGAAAAAGTGAAGGATTTCTCCTCTGTCATTACAGATGACACCTCCAAACCCTATAGGACCAGGGTTACCCCTGGAGGCTCCGTTAAAATTCAATTTGCAGAACCCCGGGCTAGGGGGCAGCGAGGTCCGCGGAGAGGGAGCTAGCTGAGGTTGGTTTGCTTGAGCCCAGTGACCTGACAAACCCTGCATGCCAAACAACAGCAGGATGCATGAATAATTAGGAGTGAACAAATTGGCCTGCTCAGCTTTGCAGTTGGTAAGGGCAGTCTCTTTTAAACATTGCATTATTACTGTTTTGATGGATTCAAGCTACCTGGCTTCTTTTTGAAAAAATCGTCTGTTCCTCTCTTTCCAAGTGGTCCAAACTATAAAACCGGGGCAGAGCCTCCAAAGGGTGTTAACCATATTACAACTGGAATACTTGGTGCACCAATTTGCAATGGAGTCTTGAATAGAATCCTTGTCTCTGTCTGTTTGTTTGAATATTTCCTTCATCCATTCCCAAAGATTATTGGTCCAGTCACAGTTGTTAAGGAGATGGTTCATTGTTTCCTCCTCCTTTTCACAGAGGAGTCGTCTGGAAGGCCCAATAAAACCCCTTTTCACTAAATTCTCCCAGGTGAGGATTTTGTGATGCATGAGAAGCCATAGAAAAGACTTTATTTTTGGCCAGAGTGTGTTGTCCCAGACATTAGCGTACCAAGCTACTTTGTCTTCGAGGTCCCTGTGCTCAAGATACATTCTAGCCTCCTTGAGGTTGAAAGTTCCCCCATTGAGTTTACCCCACCTGAGTTGGTCCTCCTCTTGAGTGGATCGGATCATTCTCTTACCCAAAGTGGAGATTAGGGTGTTGAGGAGGTTTATCATGTCATCCTCCGAGGGGGGAGGCTCTAAGTTCCAATTCCTCCAGTGTTGGTTCTCGTTGTCGCCAGACCAATACTGATGGACTTTTATCTTTCCTGTTGCCTGAAACCATCTCTGTAGGGTGAGATAAATGGGGTTTTCTAGTTTAGGTAACTGTTGCCATGCATCCTCCCAGAATAGAGCGTTTTTTCCATTGTGTTAGGTCCCTATAATACTAGTGATTACCCCATTACTATTGTAGTTGTATCCCTTATTAATATTGTTATGCCACTATTGTCCCCATATTGTTATTACTGTGCCCCATAGAATCCCTTTATTGTTATTTTTGTGCATTTATATTATTATTGTTAGGTTGGCTGGGTTATATTGTGACTCCTTAGACTCCTATATATAGAAAGGAGGTTTTCTCATTTGAATCACCAAGGAATCATTCATTTGTGTAATTTAAAGGAGGTTTCCCCCTCGAAGAGGCTAAATTTTAAGGCGTTGATCTATCTTTTCTATCTTTTTGTGAGCTAGTTTCATAACATTTGGTATCAGAGCTTTTGGATTCTAGGGTTTCGCTGCTCCAAATAGGTCATCGTGGCATTTTCGCTATAACTTTTTTTTGCTACATTTCAGAAGCAAAGGAAAAAACCCATTTGAGATGAAATCGCACTGAACCTCGGGTCCAAATTTCAGAGCTTTTCGCGCTATATTTGCAGAGATATGATCTGAGGAAGTTGGTCTTTTTTCAGACTCCTGAATTACATTCCAAATAGGTGACCTGGGGAAAATCGTCATAACTTTCTCTCTGAGAATTGGATTGAAATTTTGTAAGAAGGTACAGATAGGGGACGGACTTTAGTTTCTTGTATATATTGTTCAAAGCCAAAGGTCAAAACAGGGACACGTGGCACGTCGTACAATTTCCCTCTACTGAACTAGTCTATAATCAGGTCACTGTGGGAGATTTGACATAACTCTTCCTTGGAGAATCCAATTTGGATCAAACTGGTGGCTTTGGAAAGAGGACACAGAGGGCTACTGCAGGTCACAATTTCAAAATTGGATGATCCGAAATTACAAAGATACACCAGAGGCAATATCAAGCTCCTACAAAGTGAAAAAATGTGTGTAGATTTTTTTTAAATTCTTGCTTAAGCTTGGTTTGAAAAATTATTTTGAAGGAATTAAAAGGGCATAGTAGAGAATTATTATCGGTAACTGATGCCCCGAGGAAATAAAATGCAAACACCTAGTAAGCAACCTGAAAGCTCTAGCATGACTCATGAAGAAGAGGAAGAAATGTTACATGATATATCAAAATTACAAGACCAAGTGCAACAAATGTCACTCTCACAAAAGCTAACAGAAGCTAAGATAAATGGCGTGGAAGCTAAGATGAATGGCATGGAAGCTAAGATGGACAATTTGAAGATAGATTTGAACACAAATTTGAAGACAGGCATGGCAGATTTGAAGACAGATTTGACAAATTTTCTACAAGAAATACTTACTAATGGTGAAAGGGTAGTAAAGGAAACTCATGATGCGAACAAAAAAAATGTTAATCATGATTTCATAGACTCTAATGTTGGATTGAAGACCCACCATATTCCAAAAATTGATATGCGGAAGTTTGATCGCAAGGATCCCGCAACATGGATATTACAGATGGAGCAATTTTTCGATCTCAATAATGTGCAAAACACTATTTGGAACCAAATCAGTTTGTATGGTATCAATGGCTTTGCTCTCGTAAACAAATTATCACTTGGGCAATTTTTACGGAAGAATTGACAACACATTATGAGGATACAAAAAGCAACACTTTTTTTAGCCAATTGATAAGTCTCAAACAAAAGGGTTCAATAATGGAGCACATTGAGGAGTTCCAAAAATTGAACATAAGGGTAAAAAATATTCCAGAGGAGCATAGGATTGATGTGTTCATAGGGACTTTAAGGGATAATATCCAACATGATGTTCGCCTTTGGGAACCTGATTCATTAGAGAAGGCATTCAGGTTAGCAAGAAAAATGGAAAGCAAAATTATGGCAACCAGGAAGCATACCACTCACAACTATAAAGATGGAAGTGTTGTTGCTCCTAGTCTTCCACAACCTATAAGGTTGACACCACAACAATTGGAATAAAAAAGAGCAAAAGGGCTTTGTTACAGTTGTGATAGAAAATACACTAAAGGTCATAAGTGTGCTGAGAAGAAATTATTCTACATAGATTGTGAAGAGGAAGAAGAAAAGGAGCAAGAAAGGTCAAAAGAAGAGGATATAATCCAGGAACAAAGCCTAGATAAAGAAGAAATGAATCTGACCATATCTTGTAATGCATTGGTTGGAATTACCACTCCTCAAACCATCAAGATAGAAGGACAAATCAAGAAGAAAAAGGTAATAGTGTTGATTGATTCAGGAAGTACCCATAATTTTATTCATTGTAAGGTAGCAAAAGAATTGAATTGCTTTCTATATCCAGCACCAGAGTGTCAAGTGATGATTGCAAATGGAGGAACAATAAATTGCTCTGGAAAGTGCCATAACATCAAGCTATCCATGGGAGAATATGTATTGACTAGCCCAATGCTTTCCATTCCAATGGGAGGTGCTGATGTTGTACTAGGAGTCCAATGGCTACAATCCTTGGGTACAATAGCTTTTAATTTTCAAGAACTTTTCATGAAATTTTTTGCGGAAGGAAAGGAAGTTGAATTAAAGGGTATTGCAGGGAAACTGGGAAAGATAATCAGCTCTAATGGTATGACAAAGCTTCTAAAAAAGGAACAAAGAGGTGTAATTACACAATTATGTTCACTAGATGTTTCCACATCGGAATCATCTATTTCTCCAGATCTCCAAAAAGTCTTGGACAATCATTCCAAGGTATTTGATACTCCCAAAGGTCTCCCACCTATTCGTGATCATGATCATGCTATTCATCTAATTCCAGGAAGTGTTCCTCCAAACATCAAGCAGTACAGATATCCCTATGCCCAAAAGAGTGTATTTGAATGTATGGTTGTAGAAATGCTAGAGGCTGGTATAATTCAACATAGTCAAAGTTCTTTCTTTGCTCCAGTAGTAATGGTGCACAAGAAGGATGGATCATGGCGCATGTGTCCGGATTATAGGGAGCTCAACAAGCTCACTGTTAAAGATAAGTTTCCCATTCCGGTCATTGATGAATTACTGGATGAATTGCATGGATCAATTTACTTCACCAAGTTGGATCTTCGTTCAGGATATCATCAAATCAGAATGAAGACTGAAGACATTCTGAAAACAACATTTAGAACTCATGAGGGTCATTATGAATTTTTGGTCATGCCTTTTGGCCTTACCAATGCACCTTCTACATTTCAAGGTTTGATGAATTCCATTTTCAAACCCTTCCTTAGAAAATTTGTGTTAGTATTTTTTGATGATATACTAATCTACAGAAAGTCTTGGAAGGATCATGTTGAACATGTTGACAGGGTGCTACAACTATTGGAGGAGAAACAATTATATGCAAAAAGATCCAAATGTTTCTTTGGAGTACAAGAGGTGGAATATCTGGGTCATATTGTATCTCATGAAGGAGTTAAGGTAGACCCTAGCAAAATTAAAGCCATTAAGGAATGGAAAATCCCCACATCCATAAATCATCTGCGAGGATTTCTCGGGTTGACAGGGTATTATCTCAAGTTTGTTAAGAATTATGGGAGAATAGAAGCACCTCTAACAACATTATTGAAGAAATATGCATTTTCATGGACTCCAGAAGCAACAAAGGCCTTCGAACATCTTAAAGAGGCAATGTGCCAAGCACCGGTCTTAGCTACACCAGACTTCACAAAAACCTTTATTGTGGAATGTGATGCTTTAGGAAATGGAATTAGTGTTGTTTTAATGCAAGATGAAAGACCCATTGCTTTTGAAAGTCGTCCAATCAAGGGAAAGTTTTTACACAAAGCTATTTATGAGAAGGAAATGTTGGCAATACTACATGCACTTAAGAAATGGCAACCCTACCTAATGGGAAGACACTTCAAGGTAAAAACGGATCATGATAGCCTTAAATACTTTTTAGAACAAAGATTATCCTCTGAACAACAACAAAAGTGGGTCACAAAGATGTTGGGTTATGACTTTGAAATCATCTACAAAAAGGGAAGCAAAATGTGGTGGCAGATGCACTCTCAAGTAAGGATGAGGATGTGGAAGCATTTTTGTGCGCCATTTCTATTATCTAGCCAGATTGGATAAACGAAGCAAGGGAGGAATGGAAGAATGATGAAGAAGTGTGGGCACTTATTCGAAAGTCGCAACAAGATTCCAGTACATCTGATACATTTAGCTGGAAAAATGATTCGTTATGGTACAAAGATCGCTTATACCTCTGTAAGAATTCCCAACTCAAGCAAAAGATTCTTATGGAATTGCACACTTCTCCCTTAGGAGGGCACTCAGGATTTTTAAAAACTTACCACAGGGTTAAGAAGGAATTTTTTTGGGATGGCCTTAAATTGGATATTCAAAAGTTTGTGGCATAATGTTTGGTTTGCCAACAAAATAAAGTTGAAACAATTAAGACCGCGGGTCTATTACAACCTTTATCCATTCCAAGCCAACATTGGGAGGAGGTTTCAATAGATTTTATCACAGGTCTACCCAAGTCTGAGGGAAAGAGTGTCATCATGGTGGTAGTTGATAGACTTACCAAGTATGCACACTTTTGTGCATTATCACATCCATTTAAAGCCAGTACAGTTTCTACTGCATTTATGGAAACAATTCAAAAGCTACATGGAAACCCAAATATTATTGTAAGTGACAGAGATCCCATTTTCGCTGGAAATTTTTGGACAGAATTATTTTCTTGTCTCGGTACTCAGTTAGCTCATAACTCATCTTATCATCCTCAATCTGATGGGAAAACTGAGATAGTAAACAAATGTTTGGAAGGATATCTTCGTTGCTTTGTATCTGATAAACAGACACAATGGGTCAAATGGTTGCCTCTGGCTGAATGGTGGTATAACACTTCCTTCCATACAGCAACAAAAATGACCCCATTTATGGCACTTTATGGATATCAGCCACCATCCATCACATCATATTTAAGAGAAAATTCTAAGGTTCAAGCAGTGGAACATCACATCGAGCATCAAAAACAAGTCCTCCAACTCTTAAAGGATAACCTCGTGTTGGCGCAGAATAGAATGAAACAACAGGAAGATCAACATCACAACGAAAGAAGTTTTGATGTAGGTGATTGGGTATTCCTACGGCTACAACCATATAAACAAATGTCCCTCAAGCAAGCTAAGAAGGATAATAAATTATCACCAAAGTATTATGGTCCGTACAAGGTGTTGCAAAAGATTGGTACTATGGCATACAAATTGGAGCTTCCTGCAGCTTCTCGAGTGCACCCAGTTTTCCATGTTTCATGTTTAAAGAAGGTTATAGGAGACAAGCTCCCAGTTCAAACAATATTGCCAGAACTTGACGAGGAAGGAAAAATTATTTTGGAACCGGAAGTAGTCACAGAAACAAGAACTCGACAGCTACGAAATCGATCAATTTCGGAGTATCTCATCAAGTGGAAGAACTTATCCGCTGAAGATTCCACATGGGAGGATGAGAATTTTATACAGAAGCATCCAGAACTACTCAAGCGTTGAGGACAACACTTTTTTGAAGGAGAGGGGCATGTTAGGTCCCTATAATACTAGTGATTACCCCATTACTATTGTAGTTGTATCCCTTATTAATATTGTTATGCCCCTATTGTCCCCATATTGTTATTACTGTGCCCCATAGAATCCCTTTATTGTTATTTTTGTGCCTTTATATTATTATTGTTAGGTCGGCTGGGTTATATTGTGACTCCTTAGACTCCTATATATAGAAAGGAGGTTTTTTCATTTGAATCATCAAGGAATCATTCATTTGTGTAATTTAAAGGAGGTTGCCCCCTCGAAGAGGCTGAATTCTAAGGCGTTGATCTATCTTTTCTATATTTTTGTGAGCTGGTTTCATAACACATTGCGAATTTCCCAAAAGCAGTGATCCTGAATGACGTTTCTGTTAGCTCTGGCAAAATTCCAAATAGGGGAACCTTCAGGGGCATCTGTCATTCTGATCAGATCCTCAGTTCTCCAATTCTCGGCATATTTGGCCTTCCATAGTTTCACCCAAGGTGTATGGGGTTCCTTGATCCAGCGCCACCAAAGCTTGGCTCCACAAGCTTTGTTAACAGTGTCCAGGTCTTGCAGCCCTAAACCTCCTAGGTTTTTGGGTTTGCATATCTTAGCCCAGGCTACAAGAGCCCATTTGTGTTTATCCGCTTTGCCCGACCAAAGGAAGGCCCTTTGAATATTCCTAATTTTCTAGAGCACCATTTTTGGAGATGGGAGAATAGAAAGCATATAGTGAGGAATGGCTTGAAGAATCGCCTTAGTCATTACAAGTCTTCCTGCAAGATTCAAGACTCTGTTGGTCCAATAATTTCCCCTGTCCTCTAGCCTGGAGAGCAAATGCTCCCAGTGGAGTTTCTGCCAAGGCTTGCCAGTGAGAGGAATGCCAAGATATTTAGATGGAAGGTTGCATCTTTTGAACCCTAGGATATTAGTGAGGTGCCTCTAGACCGCCAAGTGCGTATGGAAGAAAAAAACAGAGGATTTATCTAGGTTAAGATCCATACCAGATGCTTGGCTGAACAGGTTCAAAATGGCTTTGAAACCTTGGGCTTCCTTGACTGAAGGGGTACCATGCAGCATGGTGTCATCCACGAATTGTTGATGAGTGGTTGCAGGATTATGACTCAGGGGTTGGAGACCTTTGATGACATTCCTATCCTTAGCCATTTTAATGATGCGACTCAGGCCTTCCATTAAGATAACAAAAATGAAAGGGGAGATAGGATCACCCTGACGAATGCCTCTGGATGGGAAGAAGGGGTCCGAAGGGGCGCCATTGACCAAGATAGAGAAGCTGGGAGATTTGACCATGGCCAAGATCCAACTGATCCAACACTGTGCAAAACCAAAAGCTTTCAAAATAGCTTCAAGATAATTCCAACTGACCTTATCATAAGCTTTTGAGAGGTCCAGTTGAAGGATCATTCCAGCCTTTTTCTGAGATTGAAGGGTGTGGATCATTTCCTGTGCCAATAAGACATTGTCCATAATTTGCCGACCTTCCACATAACCCGACTGCTCTTCTGAGATGATCAAGGGGAGAATAGGCTTTAACCTGTTGGCCATGACTTTGGAGATGATCTTGTACAGCACATTGCAGAGAGCTATTGGTCGAAATTTAGAAGGTGTGCAAGCAGCCTCTTCCTTGGGGATGAGAGCAATAAAAGTGGAGTTTAGGGATTTGAGTATGGAGGAGGATCTTCTAGAGTCCTCGACCACTGCCCATATGTCCTGCTTCACAATGTCCTAGCATGCTTTGAAGAATTCAATGGTGAAACCATCTGGTCCTGGAGCCTTGCCATTGGCCATGTCTTTGACTGCCTCTTCTACCTCTAGAAGGGTAACCGGGTGGTCTAAGGACTTGTTCTGCTCCTCTGTGATCAGCTGGGGAATAGAGGTTATCACTGCATTGATGGCCTCTTATATGTTGATGTCCGCTCTGTGGCAATAAGACTGAAGTGGTTCCTGAGGATGGAGGCAATCTCTTGATGAGACTGAAAGGAGGTCCCCTGTTCATCCTTAAGCTTGGTTATCTTATTAGTGCACCTATAATCCATGGCTGATCTATGGAAAAAATTGGTGTTTTTCTCCCCTTCTTTCAACCATTGTATGCGGGATTTTTGTCTCCATAATGTCTCTTCCTGGTGACATCTCTCATTCCACTTTTGCAGGAGGTCACACTCCGTGTTAATGGAGTTCTGGGAGATGTCCCCCTTGATCCAATTATTGTGTATTAGAGCCATCTGATCCTCCAGGGCTTGTTTGTCCTCAAAAATGTTGCCAAAAACCTCTTGGTTCCATGTTCGTAGCTTTTCCTTTAGGTGCTTCAATCTAGCTTGGAGCCTAAACATTTTGGTGCCTTTAACGTCCAAGTGCTCGTTCCACCATAGTTGGATGTTTGTGGTGAAAGCGGATGACTGAGCCAGAATTTTTCAAAGCGAAAAGGTCTGTTTCTAGGAGTACCAAAGATAGTTGCATTCAAAGAGATGGGCCAGTGATCCGATCCTCCAGATGGAATAATATCAGATTCCACCGTGATTCCCTCAAGGAGAATGGTATCCGAGATTAGAAATCGATCAAGCTTAGGTGTGATAAGCCTGTCTCCTCCTCTCTTATTATTCCAAGTGAAAATGCCATTTTTGGGTTGGATGTCCACCAGGTTAGCTGTTCTGATGAAAGAAATGAAGGCCTCAACATCTTTGTTTAGGGTACGAAGCCCTCCCTTCTTTTCCTCCACAAAGGTAATCATGTTGAAATCGCCGCCATAGATGGCCTTAGCATTAGAGTGTCTTTGCTGCAGCTTGGATGGGTTTTCCAGCAGCTGTAGCTTATTCTCCTGCCTTTGGGGGCTGTAAACATTTGTGAATAAGTATGTGCCAGCTTCTCCCAGGATCTGCATTTCTAGGGAAATGAAAGATCTGGAGGCCTCGGCATTTAGGAGGAGTAGGGAGTGGGGGTTCCAGAAGATGGCTAAGCCCCCTTTCAGACCATTACCTTCTACCTCCATGTGCTCCATTCTCTTTCCTAGGCTCCTGCCTATCCCTTACATCTTTAGCCTGGAGCATTTGGTTTCCTGCAAGAAAACAATGTCCGGATTTTCCCTTTTGACTTTCTTTTTCAATAATCTTTATTTGGTTTGGTTGTTTAGCCCTCTTGCATTCCATGAGAGTATCTTCATATTTAAACAAGTATTATGAGTAGAATGGGAAAGCCTCAAGGGCTTTCATCTTGCTCGAGTTGATGAGCATTTGGCTGAGCTCATGGAGCGCTTCATTGTTTGTTCTTCTACCCTGTTTCTTTCTGTGTTTTGCAGTAGAATGTGTTTGGTGTAGGTTTTGTGCTTTGATGCCCAGTCCCTTTGTCGTGCCCAGACCCCTTTTCTGCCCTCTCAGGGCTGCGTCCTGCCTTGATAGGAAGAGGAAGTTGACTCTGTCAATCTCTTCCTCTAGAATGTGATCCACTCCTTTTTGTCTCCATTGCTCAACTATGGTGTTAAGGTCCATTCCTTCTTTTTCTAGAGTGTCATTTAGGTCCTGATCCTCTGTGCCCACTTCACTTAATGTCATTTCCTCGTCCCCTTCTGCGTCTTTCCTCAATCTTGGATCTAGGAGAAAGTCATCAGTTGAGATTGGAGTCGGCATCTGGGCGTTTTGATTGGTCATTTCCGGTACTTTCTGCTCTGATGCTGGTGTTTGGGTATCCTCATCTGCATCATTTTCCTCTCCAAGCACCTCAAATGAGTTCATAGACCCTTTGTTGGTATTTCCTGTCTTCGGTTGGTTCCTTCTGTTGGTTCGTTGTCTGCCCGTGGGTCGGATGAAACCGTCCTGATTTTTTGCTTGGGAGATCCTTAGTATTCTCTACGGGTTTATGCAGGGGACATTCCTAGATCAGATGGTCGTGTTCATGGCATTTTCTGCATCTGAAGGGTATTTGTTCATAGTCTATGGCTTGGAAGAAGACGTCATCTCTATATTCCAACCATAGACCTTCATGAAGAGCACCTGAAACGTCCATTTCAACATAGATTCTAGCATAAGAGGTGTACCTTTTTTGGAGGGTAGCTTTGGAAGCTTAGATGAAGGTGCCCAGCTTGTTGCTGATTTTTTCGAACGCCGCCGGTCTCCAGTAGTCGATGGGGAGGGAAAGCAGTCGAATCCAAACAGGAACATGCTTGAATGTTTCCTGTTTTGGTGCAAAATTTGGTTTCGAGGGTCTTATGTAGAGGCCTGCAGAGGCATAAAAAATTAAGGGCCTCCATCAAAGATGTGGTATCTGTCTTCAAGGTTTGCAAAGACAACTGTGAAAAAACCTTTGGCCCCCAGGTGGAGTTTCACATCTCCTTTCGACTTCTAAGTTAGCTTGATCCATTGACATAAAGCTTTTTCTGTGGGCCAAAAGCCCATAAACTTGCAGATCACTGCATGAATAGCCATATGATCCCTGTAGGCTTGCAGTTCCGGGTCAGTAATGATAACCCTCAGGCTTTCTGTGGTTTTTGGCTTGCAGCGCCCTTGGTCTCTATGTTGTTTGTCTTCAGTGGCCAGTCCTTTTGGATCGGAGCTGTTTAGGGGGGAGGTTTCAGCTGCCTCCGCTTCTTTGGTTTTCTTTCTTGCTCCTCCTGCTCTCGATTGGGATCTGGTTTGTCTTTTCCTTCCAGAATTTTGATGCCTTTTGTTTGGTTTGGATGTTGGGTTTCCTTTGTATTGCCATCTAGCTTTGTCTTTTTGCTAAGCTCATTTTTTCCTGTAGTGTCTGAACCTGTGATCTGCACTCCTTCCAAAGGGCTTTTACCTTTGTCCATCATTATCTGTTTGTAGGAAGGGGCCCCATTTGCCCTCGCTTGCTTCATCCGTTGGGCTAGGGCACGCCCCCACTGCCTTAGATCAGTGAAAAGGGCACTGCCCCCTGCCAGAGTGGGTAACAGTGCACAGACTACGATCCAAAACCCTAGGTCAGAGAGTTGCAGAGCCAAAAATCTAGTTTCCACTTCAAGCTGCTCTCTTTCTTCATAATGCACAACCTTCAAAAGCAGCGTACTCATTCTTTAACATAGGGAGTCCTTCAACCATTCTTTGTTTCTACAACAATAAAAAATCATGATAATTGATGTGACAATACCTTTGATGCCAAAGGCTTTCTGTTGACATAGTTGTAGAAGTCAGTGCTTGATGAATCTTGTTGGTGACATCAAGTTTATACAAACCTCCAACTTTGACTCCTGAAGCAACAAGTTTGCAGTGGTCTAGCAAATCTTTCACTATGCAGTTTGTTTTGAAGAATTCAACATTCAAATTCTGATATGTAATTGTAGACACATAAATCAAATTCTTCTTGATCCCAGGCACATATATAACATTATGAATGCACTTGATACTGCCATTTGGTAAGGTCACTGGAATATATCCATATCCCATGATCTGATGTGCATGATCATCTCCAAGATAAATGCTTTTGCCATTGCTTATTTCCTTGAAGTTTTCATACCAGTCCTTATTGCATGTCATGTGAATCGAAGCTCCAGAGTCCACAAACCAAGCATTAACATCATCTGTTTCAACAGACAACACAACATTAGACATAAAAAACTTAAGATTTTTGAGATCAGAATTCAGGCCTTCTCCTGCAAAATGTCCTGAATGTCTTCTATGTTTATTATGCCTAGCTTCATCACTTTTCTTCTTATAACAATCTCTGGCTAGATTCCCACTTCTGCCAAAATAAAGACATTTGATTCTGGAGTCATTTTTGACAGATGACATACCTTTTTTTTTGTAAGGTTAAGCGGGACTTTATATTAATAGAATACAGTAAAATACAAAATGCAGAGTGGGAGTCGAGGGGACCTCCCTGTGTCTGCCTTTACAAAACTGCCTGGGCCTGGTCTGAGAACCCAGCGAATACTCTGTGTCTATTTTCTAATAGTACACTTACATCCGGTAGAATTATCGATATAGATGCATACATAGAAGAAACAAGGAAAAACAGTGACAGTCATGCTCTGCATGTTTACATGGCCCGAAGGTCCAAGTTGTTAATGGTATTGCACGTAGCTTTGATTTCCCCATCCTCCAAATCTTGCCAAAGGATGTGATAGTCTTCAAGATTGGACTGAATGCCAGCATTGGCCAAGGCATCGACCAACTTGTTGGCTGTTCTTCGAACCATTTGAAAGGTGACACCTTGAATATTGCTGAGGTGGCCTTGTAGGTCCCTCAGGATTGTCGAGAGCCTCCAGCTTGGGGTTATCTTGTCCACCTGGGTGCCAGTCTGGAGTTTTCGCAACAACATGATGACAATCTCTGAATCTCCTTCCACCACCAGAGGTAGAAGTCTGTAGCGATCAGCCAGGGTGATGCCTCAGATGAGAGCGATTAGCTCTGCAACGTTATTGGTGTTCACGCCAAGATTGCCATGATAGATGAGATGGATGGTACCGGCATGATCCCTGACTGCTCCACCGTAACCAGCGTTTCCCGAGTTTTTCTTTGACGCCCCGTCGAAATTCAGCTTGAATGTTTGAAATGGAGGCAGACACCACTTATCCTGCGACATAGCAACTGAAGCCTGGTTCCTTCCAGTAGGAATGGTCATGGCTTTGAGATTTAGGATCTGGATTATTCTTTGGTCACTCGGAGATGTGCTTCCCTCTGGCTGCAATATACCCATGACATTGATCGACTCCGTGATGAGCTGTCACGTCTTTCCTTTTAACATGTCCACTGCCATCGCCGAATTCTTGAAGATTCTTGCATTTCGCTCTTTCCAAAGGATCCATGCTATGGCTCCCAGAATGAGATTCCAAGCTCTGTTGACCAGAGGGTTGGAGGATATGGAGGATCTCCAGTTGCTTAGTGAATGACAGATAGAGTTCCTGCTTCTGTCGGATTGTCTGAAGACGATGGCCATGTCATCCCAAAGAGAGCAGGCAGTGGGGCAAGTGTTGAGAATATGATTGAGAGTTTCCTAATCATTCTCACAGAGGACATAGTGGGAAGGCCCTATGAAACCCCATTTCTGAAGATTGTCCCATGTGAGTGCTCTGTTATGCAAGACCAGCCAGGAGAAAAGGGTGATTTTGGGCCAGGTTCCTTTGTTCCAAAGAGCATGCCATTTGGGGTCCAGTTGCGAGTCAGGAGAGGCAACCATGATCTTGTAGGCTTCTTTGAGGTTGAAGGTTCCTTTAGGATTACTTCCCCACCAAAGGATATCCTCTTTATTTGATGTGAGGATTCTTCGCTGATCTAGGTCTTGTAAAAGAGGGTCTATATTCACATGGCAGTCTTGGGTGAGCCATTGCTCTTTTGATAGCCATTTTTTCCATGTAGTAGCTACGTTCATAGGTTGCTAGTAGTCTACTACAGTTACCAACCCTGCTTCTTGCATGGCCCTTTTAAGAGTAGTCCAATCTGGGTGGTCCAGGGGGGGGAGTTGCTGCCAGGCATCCTCCCAGAAGAGGGCGGTGTTGCCTTGGTGCACTTCCCAGAAGCTGTGCCTCTGAACAATATGTCGATTTTCCCATGCTTTGTTCTAGAGGGGGGATCCTTGAGTGTTGCCAGTGAGCCTGATGAGGTCTTTGTCCCTGACTTGATTCGTGTACTTCACTTTCCACAAGGTGCCCCAGAGGGAATTAGGATTTTCCACCCATCTCCACCAGATTTTCGCTGCTACAGCCTTGCTTAGGATTTCAGGATCTCTTAGGCCTAGTCCTCCCGCCAATTTTGGTTTACAAATGTCTGTCCACTTGAGGAGAGCCCACTTTGATTTCTTAGAAGCTCCATTCCAGAGGAAGGACCGCTAGATGTTTCGAATGGATTTATAAACAACTTTAGGAGCCGCTAGGGCCGAGAACAGATAGGCTGGCATAGTTTGAAGAACTGATTTGACCAAAACCAGTCTGCTAGCCATGTTTAGGGCTCTATGAGTCCAACTACTTAACCTGGCCTTCATTTTGTTAAGGAGGGCTTCCTAGTTTGCAGATTTGGGGGCATATTCCGAGAGTGGAATGCCAAGGTATTTGGTTGGAAGGGAGTTCTTCTGAATATTAAGAATTCTGCTAAGATTTCTCTGCATAGGAATGGAAGTATTGAAGAAAAACAGTTTGGATTTTGTGAGATTGATTTCCATACCTGAGGCCTCCGAGAAGGTCTTTAGCACCTTGCTGATGGTTCGAGCTTCCTGCACTGTGGGGGAGCCCATGAGCATTGTATCATCTACAAATTGTTGATGCGTTACTGTGGGGCTATGAGGTGCAGGTTTGATGCCTTTGAGTTGATTCTTCTGGTTTGCTTTGGATAGAGATCTTCCCAGACCCTCTGCCATAATAACAAAGAGAAAAGGAGACAGGGGATCTCCTTGTCTTATACCTCTGGATGGAAGGAAGGGTTGTAGGGGCCCTCCATTCAGCATGATTGAAAAGAATGCTCCCGAGACCAATTCCATTATCCAATTTATCCAAATCTGACTGAAGCCGAAAGCCTGGAGGATTGCTCTTATGTAGATCCAACTGATTTTATCAAAGGCCTTTGAAAGGTCAAGCTGGATGAGCATACCTGGAATCCTCTGTGTTTTGATAGAATGCAGAACCTCCTGAGTGAGGATTATGCTGTCGGTGATCTGCCTGCCTTCAACATATCCTGATTTCTCTGGAGATATGATTGAGGGGAGGATGGGTTTAAGTCTGTTAGCCATCAGTTTGGATAGGATTTTATATATGACATTGCAAAGGGCTATGGGCCGGAACTTGTCGGGTGAGTCAGCTTGATCAGATTTTGGAATTAGGGTGAGGAAGGTGGCATTGATTGCAGGCAACACTCTCTTGGTTTTGTGAAAGTTCTTTATAAGGTTGAAAAGGTCGGACTTGATAATGGGCCAGAAAGCTTTAAAGAATTTAATTGTAAAGTCGTTTGGTCCGGTAGCTTTGTCAGTAGCCATGGTGAAGACGACTACTTCAATCTCCTGCTTAGTGAACTCTCTTAAAATAAGGGAGTTTTGCTCCTCCGTAACTAAGGGGGGGATAGCACCGATGACTTCACTGATGGCTTGGGTTCTATCATGAATGGGATCTTTGAGAAGTGAATTGAAGTATGAGTTAAGTTCAGTTCCTATTTGCTCCCTGGTATAAAATTTAGTGCCATCAGCTTTTTTGAGGGATAGAATACGATTGTTGGCTCTGTGTTGAATGGTTGACTTATGAAAGAAACTTGTGTTGCGTTCTCCATGTTTTAACCATTGCACCCTCGATTTTTGTTTCCAAAGTAGCTCTTCTTGTCTTAGCCTTTCTTCCCATTGCCTTTGTAGGTTTGATTCCTGAGCCAACCTTTCATCAGTGGGCCCTTCCTTGATCATTGTTTGTTGGAGGCCCGCCATTTTTTCCTCGAGCTCTCTTTTGGCTTGAAAAATGTTGCCAAAGGTGTTCTTGTTCCAGCGTTTGAGATTGGCTTTGATGATCTTGAGCTTTTGCTGGAAGATGTACATGATATTATCGCCCTCTATGGTGGTTTGAGTCCACCAGCTCTGTATATTTTGCATGAATGTTGGGTGATCTGTCCAAAAAGCCTCGAATCTGAAAGGTCTATTGTGAGGCCTGTCCATATTGGTGAAGTGAATCTGCACTGGCCAGTGATCAGATCCCCCAATAGGCAGAATGCTGGCCTCCATATCTAGATTTTGGAGCATGATGGATTCTGAGATAAGGAACTTGTCGAGCCTCGATGCAATTTGCCTATTTCCCCCTTGCTTATTGTTCCAAGTATGCAGACCATTGACTGTGGGGACATCAATGAGTTTAGATGTAGCTATGAAGGTGTTGAATGCTTCCGTGTCTTTATCCAGTCTTCTTAAGCCTCCCTTCTTTTCCTCTAGGGTGGTGATCATGTTGAAGTCACCACCTAAGATCCAGTGATTTTCCCCATGGTGTTGTCGGACCTCATCCAAGTCTTCCAGCATCTTGAACTTTTCCTGGATCCGCTGAGGTCTGTACACATTGGTGATGCATATCGTATGCCTTGATTCTAGCATGTTGAAGATGACTGATAACGAATGCTTAGTGGACAGAGCATTCTGCATAAAGAACTTGCTTTTATTCCAAAACATGAGTAGCCCTCCTACTTGCCCAATGGCTTCTGTGCTTATGCAATGATAGCCTTTTGAAAAGAGTTTTTTAAGTGTCTCTATGCCGTTGGATGAGCATTTGGATTCTTGAAGAAGAATAAGGTTTGGGGATTGCGAGAAAAGACGGTTTTTTAGGATTCGTCTTTTGGAGGTACCGTTTAGCCCCCTGATGTTCCAGGTTGTGATCTTCATTGAGTAACCTTTGGAGTGGATAGGACCAAGGCCCTGATTTTTCCTTCATTGATTAGGCGCCTGCCGAGTTCTTGTATTTTCTGTTTTGTGGATTTTCGCCCCCTCTTTCTTCCCGAACCTTTCGGCCTGTATTGGTCCAGATCCAGGTTGGCTTGAATGCCCGATTGGCTGTTGTTTCCCCATTGCTTTTTGGCTGCATTCTGGTTGAGATATTCCAACTGCAGGTATGCCATTTCTATTTTCTCCAAATGCTCCTGGGGAATGGCATCCACTCCCAGTTTGGACCATTGCTCATTGACCTTTTGGAGATCTAGGTCGCCTATGATCTCCTCCAGAGGATTAGTGGGAGTGGTTGAGGATGGCTGGTCTGAATGGGTTTCTGTGCAGGGAGGGGGTTGCAATAAGGCAGGGCTTGTATTGTTCTAGATAGGAAGGGGCTGTGGGTTTTGTTGTTGTGGCTGGGCTTGGTGTGAGTCAGGGTTCGGGATGGAAGTGTTTGATGGGTTTGATAACTGAACAATCATGGATAGATCTTGAACAATGGGGGCGGGAGATTCCAGAGGGTTCTGATTTGGATCAAGGTTGCCAAGTGCTTCAAAGCTATTCTGCTGGGTGGGGGTCGGGTTAGTGGAGGGTTTCAGAGGATTTTTTCCCTTCTGCCCTTTGTTCTTCCTTGATACTGGGATGAATCCTGGGGGTGGATTATCCACCTTTTCTGCTTGGGGTTGTGGTGGGGGTTGATTAAGGGGGCAACCATGACTAAGATGTCCATGCTGTCGGCATGTCCGACATCTGAATGGGATGTTTTCATAGTCAATGGATTGCTTCCAATGAACTCCCCTATGGACCAGATCAATATGGCCTGGGAGGGGTCCTGATACATCCATGTAAACACAGATTCTAGCGTAGGTAGTGTACTTACCTTGAGATGTGAGATCTGAGGTTTTGACGAAGACTCCCAGCTGATTCCCGATGGCTTCCAAGATGCGCTTATTCCAGTAGTCAACAGGCAGAGAGTAGAGTCTGATCCATACTGGAACTTTTTTGAAATCTTCCTATTTTGGAGCAAAGTTGGGTCTCCAGTACATCATGTAGAGTCCTGCAGAGTTGTAAAAGTATGGGCCTCCTTCGAAAATGTGATCTCTGTCATCCCTGTGAGCGAAGATGACAGTGAAAAAGCTCCTTGACCCCAGCTGAAGTTCATAGTCCCCTTTAGGCTTCCACTTCTGGTTTATCCACTAGCAGAGAGCCTTTTCATTGAGTCAAACTCCCATGAATCAGGATATTATGGCATTTTTACTCATGTGATCTCTGTATTCGTTGATCCAAGGATCTTCGATGATCAATGTGGGTGTTTTCTTCAAGAGGGGTTTGCAAGGGGATGGGCCTATTGCACTATTCTGACTGGGAATGTTCGCCACGGATGCAAAGCCATTGGCTCTAGGGTTGTGGTTTGTTGCCGAGGCTTTGCTGTTGACCTTGGATCGAGAGCTGGATGGGGTGTTGGAGGGATTAGAAGGAAGACTGCCAAAGACAAAAGGGTCAAAGGGTGGGGGGGCCGAACCCCCCCTGAGGTGGTCATAGAGTGATACAGATGGGGTTTGCTCAAGGTTTGGGAGTGCTTCGTGCGCTCAATCCAGCTCTCCAACTATTCCAGTTAACTCCTTGCCTATGAACTGTGTTACAATGAATCTTAGTGATTCTTGTTTGGGTGATTCATCCATAGATGACATACCTTGATTTGTTATCGGAAATGGAATTTTCTAAGATGAGTTTCCACCTTTACTTGCTCCTCCTTGTTTCCCTTTGAAGGTTTTTTTCTTCACCACATGTGTCAAATCTGGATTCTGAGGCTTCAAATTCTTGCGCCTCTCTTCTTCTTACAACAATATACTTGTCAATTCCTTAAAATTTGGTACTTTCTCCCTTGTTGCAAGACCTGTAATAAACATCTAATAGTCCTCTGACATTCCATTTAAGGTGATTGTCACAAGATCAGTAGTAGGTACTGATTCTCCTATATCTCCCAACTTATCTTTCAAGTCTTTAATTCTGGAAATAAATGCACTAACATATTCATTCTCTTCCATTTTAATATACAAGAGCTTACTCTTCAGAAAGAGGACTCGATTTGTATTTTTAGTTTCATACAACTCCTTCAATGCATTCCAGGTCACATTAGAGGTCTGACAATCACGAATATAAGGAATTATATTATCTTTCACAGATATTCTTAATAATACCTTTTCTTTGTTCTCACGCTTCTCCCAGACTTGAATTGATGCAGCGATCGAGCCTACAACAGGTTTTGATTCTTCTCCCTTTGTGATGGTCCAAATGCCATAGGCTTCCAAGAATGTTTGTAGATTGAATTTCCAGTTCACAGAGTTCATGCCATCTAGTTTATTAGCTTCGTTCATGTATATCTCTGCTAGTGGATTCACCATCTCCCAATGTATATCAGAAGCACCTCCAACTACTTCAAATAGGGCTCAATTATCCACTCAATTAAAAAAGAAAATAAAGCCTCTTTTTAAAAAAAAAATATGGCACTTCAAAAGAAACAAATCAAAGCCCTTTTTTTAAAAACTCCAAACAAAATAGGAAAGGATAACACCAAAGCCCTTTTTCGATAGAGGTAAATAAAATTGCCAAATTTAAAGCCAGTGATTTAGCACTGGGGACCTTTGCATCATTTCTTATGAAGTTCGTGGCGAGAGTCAATCATCTAGTGGAGGTTGCGCACAAGCTTGGAGTTCTTGCAAAGCTTGAATTTAAAAAAAACATAACATCTTCCTCCTGCATAAACCATGCATTGAGTTGAATGAGTCTGAAAGAAGAGGAAAAAATCATCAATAGAGATGAAGATGTCAACGCTCTAGAGTCAGTCAATGCGCCTTTCGATGTTACTAGGGGGCGTTGCAATGCACAATTTTACAATTCCGAAAATTTCCCTTCTTCAGTGCACCTTTCACTGTGTATCCACCTGCGTTGATCCCATATATCAAAATTGACTATCCAATCTCGTTGGTAGTTCACACTCCCTGCGGATAGTTCCACATTTCAACACTTTTTGTGGGTAGAATTCGGCTCTCTACCCTAACCTCTCCGTGGCCCGTCACTGTGGCACTTAATGACCCCTCCATGCCTGTTTCTCACTGCAAAGCTTATACTTTCAGCCTGTAAGGGACATCCAACACGGGCAACTTCTGGTTCAATGCATCATCACCCTTCAAGTCAACTTCTAACAACCATGTTGTTGTCTAAATTTTCCTCAGCAGACACAATAGGCCAAGACGATTACTCAAAACTTGGATTGGCCTTTAAAACAACTCGAAATATACCAGACTCAGTTCGAGCCTAGAAAGGTCGCTACCACAAATAAGGATTGACAAAAGACGTTTTCACAAGCATTCATATCAACTCTTTGACAATGATGCATGTGTGGCTACTGATCTGGCTTCACGAAGGTGGCTTCACACTGCTTCCTCACGTAGTTAATCTGTTGTTTCCACGTTAACAGTCAACACAACAATGATAGGATTAATCTCAACCTCATCACAGTGATAGGCAGTGATCTTCGATCTGCCGCTAAAGACAGTAAGACAAAAAAAACGAAGTCTCGACTTTATTTCCCGGAGTGACAATGCTTCTTCTATGTGCCTCTGTCACACACACAATTCTTTAGTTATGATGTTACAACTTCGCCAATTAGATCCAAAGCCTAACCTCACAACCTTCACTCTGATACCAACTAAAATACCAACTAAAAAATAGGAAGACAAACAGGTGAATGAAATTTGCAGTCTTCAGATGAGGAGCCCCTGAAGTTGCCACAACGCTGACTTTCTCATTAAGTTGACAAATCAAACAATACATGTCTTATTTCTTATACATATACATTTAGTTAGAGAGATGAAACAACTTCTTAAGAAATAAGATTTAATTCCTAATTACAACCCAAATCAAAACACCTTAACATTCATTTCTCCATTATTTTCAAGTATTATCTTTCTATCAAATTAGTTTACAATTGAATTTTAAATTTAACTTTTTTAGATACATAATTTTTTTAAGGATTCATAAAATTTAAGAAAATTTCTAATATTCTATTGGAAATTCACCAAAATGAAATGACTGAACTTAATAAATAAATTTAAAGTACTTTATTAAGATATTGAATTTCTATATAAATTTAAAATGCTTTATTAAGCTATTGAATTTCTATATAAATTTAAAATGCTTTATTAAGCTATTGAATTTTTATATAAATTTAAAACGCTTTATTAAGCTATTGAATTTCTATATAAATTTAAAATTCTTTATTAAGCTATTGAATTTCTATATAAATTTAAAATGCTTTATTAAGCTATTGAATTTCTATATAAATTTAAAATGTTATATTTAGCCATTGAATTTCTATATTTTTTTATGTTTAGTAAAATTTTGACTAATAATTATATATTGTATTTATAATTTAACCTATTAAAAAATTATTTTGACAAGTTAAAAAATAATTTTAAAATATTTTAATCTATAAATGAATTTATTTTTTTTCTTATGTCTAGGAGTTAATAATTATATATTATATTTATATTTTAACTTTGTTAACTAATTTATTATATGTAGCTTTTTTTTATTAATAGATAACTATTTATTAAATTTATATGTTTTATTAAGAATATTGTTGTATTATTTTAGAAAAATCTTTGATATTATTATTATTACTAATCAAATACAGCAAAATTTATTAGATAGTCATTATGAGTTTATTGTTATTTAATATGATAGGTTAGCCATTTATAAAGAGAAAAAATTTAAATTTTATTATTTGTTTTTGAGTTTTGAATTGCTAACCAACTTTTTTATGTTTATGTTTTAGTAAAATAAGTTTTAATTTATGATGTAATTTTTATGGAAATTTTTTTAAATTTTAATCTTATTTTAAAATTAAATAATAGTGATTTAATGTTAATTATAATTATATTTAAAATTATTATCAATTTAATGATATATATTTTTAATATTATTTAGCTTTAAAAATATTTTTTCCTCTTACTCCAAAATTTAATAGTAATTATAAATATTACTTATTATTATATTTAAAATAATCATCAATTTGAGCGTATAGCTTTCCATAGCACTCAGTTTTAATGCAATAAATAAAAACTAAATATTATTCTAATTACAATTTAATATTATATAAAAAAATATAATTTATTAATCATTAAATTAAATTAATATAATTGAACATAATTATCTCTCCTTTTACTAAATTGATAATTATTAATATAAGCCATTTATTTGCATATACTTTTCAGTTATTAGAGTAATAACAAGAAAAATATTCTAAATTTTACTTTAACTATTTAAATATATTACTAATTCATTATAATTTAAAAACAAAACAAAATATTAAATTAGTTTTATATTACTAATTCATTATAATTTAAAAACAAAACAAAATATTAAATTAATATAAAACTAAGTACGAAAACTTTAAAATTTTAAGTATCGTATTTTTAATTATATTAATAAATTTTATCAACAATTTAATAAAATATTAATAAATTTTATCAACAATTTAAACTCATTAAGTTGATTCAAATGATCGAATAGTGTGAATTTACTAATCAAAAGCTGAATCTCACAGTCATGTTTAAATTCATCACATCAAAAGCTGAATCTCAAAGTCATGTTTAAATTAAAACTATACACTTTATTTTCTACCAAGATCAGATACACCTAATATCTCAGCTACATATGACAAGTCAAGGAAGACCCAGCAGAAATGTATATACAAATTCGAAATTCAAAGACAAGTGGGCGTAAAAGTCTTTCAAATATTCGTCCGCATGGCGACGGAATCCACTTGCACAAATACTTTCGACTTTTACGGACTCTGAACACACAAATGAGTCAACCACGGTGATTATTATTTGTGCCACCATTGTCCTCGTGTGGATAACCTTGCATCACATTTATTGTATTGTTATGTTTATATTTAGGGAACTTGAAATGCACTTCTTGCTTCTGAGAAATCATTCATGGCTAATTTTCGGAGCAACGCCCTGCTCTTTCTCACCTGCTCTACTTTACTCTCTACCGTTTCTGCCGCAAATCATGAGATCAGTCTCCTCTTCTCTACAAATCCAATTGTAACCAGTAATTCATCTCAATCGATCCTCGAGAGCGAAGGAGGCGAATTTGGCCTTAAATTCCGTTCACTGGATGGAAATTCTTTTCTGCTGGCGATTGTTTATCTTCACTACAACGAAACGACCGTCTGGTGTACCAATAGGAACAGGCCAGTGTCAAGTAATGCGAACCTGGTTGTCAGCAGAGACGGAAATTTGGTGCTGAATGATGGAGAAAGAGATGGGTTCTTCATTTGGTCTGCAAACATTACAGGCGCTTCGCGCATGTTGCTCAGTCCCAAAGGCAATCTCTTGGTATACAATAGGAGCGGCGGGATTCTCTGGCAGAGTTTCGATCATCCCACTGATACAGTACTGCCAAGCCAACGTTTGAGGGCTGGCACGTTTCTGGTGTCCAGCCTTTCTGCTTCGAATACTTCATCTCAATCGATCCTCGAGAGCGAAGGAGGCAAATTTGGCCTTAAATTCTGTTCACTGGATGGAAATTCTTTTCTGCTGGCGATTGTTTATCTTCACTACAACGAAACGACCGTCTGGTGTACCAATAGGAACAGGCCAGTGTCAAGTAATGCGAACCTGGTTGTCAGCAGAGACGGAAATTTGGTGCTGAATGATGGAGAAAGAGATGGGTTCTTCATTTGGTCTGCAAACATTACAGGCGCTTCGCGCATGTTGCTCAGTCCCAAAGGCAATCTCTTGGTATACAATGGGAGCGGCGGGATTCTCTGGCAGAGTTTCGATCATAGCTTTCAACTTCCCTAGAATTAATACATAAATGAAACGTGCATGCTAGAAAATGAAAAACATTGGGAAAATGCCTAACTAAAAAAATAAAAATAAAAAGAAAAAAAAAATAGAAATAGAAATAGAAAGAAGAAGAAAAGAAAGAAAGAAAATGAAAGAAGAGAAAGAAAGGAAAATGGTTTTAGTTGTGCAAACAACGGAAGGTAGTGAATTAAAGGGGTTCAATGCTTTAGGTACCATGATGTAAATGGTAGTCATGCTTGAATTTGGTGACAATAAAAACATTGTTTTGGCCCTGTTTTGAACTTTATCATAGAGCCTCTTGGCCTTTAATGTCATTTGGAGTATATATAATGTAGAATCCTATGGTTTGGTATTTGAATCCAAGAGAGATTACAAGCATAGAGCTTTGAGAAAAGAAATAGAGGCCTACATGCATAAAAAATCTACCTTCCCATGACTTCCTTCTCAATCCAATATTTTCACTTGTAGAATGAGAGTAGGTGGCAAAAGGTTATTCAAGCATAGAGGTTTGAGAAAAGAGATAGAGACCTACATGCATCAACAATATACTTGACCATGAATTCCTTCTCTATCCAACATTTTCACTTGTAGAATGCGAGTAGGTGGCAAAAGGTTGTTCAAAGTCCACAATTTTAGTACAAAACGTCTTCACACAAACACATTTTGTGTGTTCTCTCCAGCTCAGGGTCTTGATTGTGAGAACATAAACATTTGGTGTTGGATTTTCCAATGAAGCGGGAATCTGTGTTGTCCCTAAGAATAAGGCTCAAAAAAGAAATGGCAAAAACCAAAATTCAAACACTAACAATCTTGTGAGCAATTGTCTTCAAATGATGGCACAAATGATTGGTTTGCATAAAATCAAGCAACATTGGCATCAAAGTAGGACAATAATGCTTATCATGTAATGTAGATTGTAAGAATCAAATATTCCATCGTAAGATAAGATGAACACAACACTAATGGACCTTGCCCCTAAAGGAAGGTAGTGGTAAATTAGGTACTGCACAAAAAATACTATATTTCAATAAGAAATTAATTCTTCAATAACATTCTAAAAACTTAATTGGAAAATTACTGTTAATCTTTATAATAAAAAAATTCAAAAGAGTGATATAAAATTTTAAAAATTAAAAAATATTAAAAAATATTTTTTATTAGCACATAGGACTTTGAATAGTTAAAACACTCATTCACAAATTCAAAACCTATAAAAAATGATATTTACCTAACCAAAATAAATAAAATAAAATAAATTGTACAAAGTATAAACAAAAAATTTCCACTAGGATGAAGCTCTGAAAACCCTAGATAATTCTATGCTTCAACTCATCCTCCGCAACCACATAAGTTGTTCAGGGCTCCTTCACGCTGACAAGGAATGGACCCCTGAAGTTGAATGTTGTTGAATGCTTGCAAACAAGCATGGGAGGCCGACGATAGTTGCTAGAGTTGTTGAATGCAATACCACAATATTTGTTTATAGGACAAGACCTGCAGGTGCGTGGGATGGCCACAAGGCAGCTCTTGTCTTTGAAGATCAACACCCTTGCAGAGATCTTGGCTTTATGCAACACGAAAGTTGCAATGGGCTTGATTATGAAACATTGACCCAAAATTCATAAGAGAACGCCATTGCTGCTCAAATTGGATCTAGTGTTGTGCCATTGTCGGATCACTCAAAACTATGTTTAAATGATTTTGTTGGGAACGTTGCAAGGCCTTCACTAGGCTAGAGAAAACCTCAACTCTCAAGGACCTCCATTCTGCAAGGTTTTTCTATTCCTAGGAGGAGGTTACTACCCGAGATCTAGCAAATTTTACCATCTTTGTGAAACTAATATTAGGAGGTTCCCTTTTTCTACAGGTCAAAGCCACAAATCTCCTCTCCACACTTACAACTAGGATTTAGGATTGGGTGAGAACCCCATGACAATTTTCACCTCTTATTTGAAGGTTGACAACTTTAGGATTAGAAAACCCTCAGTGAGTATGGCATAACTAGGGACGCTATGATCTATTTGGTTTCAAGAGTAAGGGGTGGAGCTAAAGGTTGGGGTTTTTCCTCCTCATCCTAATCCAAGTCCTTCAAGGATGTTCATAAGTTTGGACGTCCACCACCAAACCCTAAAGGTCTATTAGGACCGACATTTGTGGAAGATCGGGTAACATAAACGCTATCTCTTGAAGTGGAAACCGTGATATGTAGATTCCTGGTTGCAGATTCTGAATGACAAATGCTTATTTGTTGATTTAATGGCTTTTTGCCTTCAACATTTGCCCTTCAGGAGTGGGTGAAATATAATTTATATCAGAATATTGTGCTACATTTTTTCTCAAAAGGCTTCGTTGTTGTGTTCTTCGAAAATCTAGCGGACCGACAAAAGGTTTTGGATCAAGGACCTTGGTTTTGGGGTCGCTCCGACCTCTTTTTTAAACCATGGTTCCCTGATTTTAATCATCTTTCCATATCAACAATAGTAACTCCTATTTGGGTAAGTCTCCCTAACCTTCCCATCCATTTGTCTCATCCATATGTTTTGGAAAATGTGGGTAATGTAATAGGTCACTACATCAAAATTGGCAATGATAGGATGGCTAAAGGAATTATCACATTCGTTCACATATGTGTTGAAATGGACCTCACTAAAGGATTATTGTATAAAATCCTCCTCAATTGGAGGGGTAGGGTTTATTCACAACCAGTGGATGATGAGAATATTGTTTTTCACTGTAGGACTTGTCAATAGCCTAGACATCTCTAGGATGCTTGCCACTTTTTGCAAGGATCCAATACCCACCAAGATCCTAAGAAAACGAACCATGGCTTGCAAGATTCGAAGGGATCAAAAGGACATAAGACTACTACAAATCACAATAAGAATACCACTTAGCAACAAATGACACCTACGACGAAAGAAACTTCTTCAAACTCAACTTAGCCTCATGTACAACAATTACATCCCTCTACAGAGGAAGTTCACCTCTTGATCGAACCAGGAAAAGGTTTTGACATAATTTTGGCTCCGTCAATGAGTGAGCACAAACGTACCCACAAATCAGACCACTTGGATACTAACAAGGGAACTACAAATGTACCAAAAGCTTCGACAATGGAAGTGTCTCAAGGAAATGATATCATTGTCTCATCTACTCCTAACAATCCCTTGGATTACATAAATGTACGTAAAAGAGAAAAAAAGAAAACTAACCCTTGTTGAATCCCAAGATCTAATTTTAGAAAAAATATAAATGTACGTTTAAGAAAATAACGATATAATCTAATTCTTTTTTAGAAATAATGCAAATTAATTGAATAATATATATAGATAAATATAATGTCATCAATTTGTAAATACAATATATACATTAAAAACATAATTTCTATTCAATCAAGAAAATCAAAGTAACCAACTTTTTATTTCAATTAGGTGCACACTCTAAAATATCTTGCCAAATGACAATATCTGCTTTCGCAAACGTACATTACTGAAAATGTGATTTCAAAATGGTTACCATCATCAACACATGGCACATGAACTGACCACTCTAATAACCTCCAATTCCCTTGTTTCATGGGAATATTTTATTGTAATAGATTCGTCCAACTCATTAATCAAAACTCTAAAGTCAAAATTTGCTTTATAAAACCTGTTAATACCAGTTAATGTTGGGAAAAAAACTAAAGTCACTTCAATCATCAATGCCATGATAAATGGCATTGCACATGATTGGGTTAATGCGCTTATGAAAACAAAACAAAAAAACTAAAATTTGAATGCATTGGAGAGTTAATGATATTTGTCACATTTGAGACGGAATTTGGGACGAGGTTGGGAATGTTGAGAACGTACGAGACATGAGGAAAATAGATGACATAAATATATCACATTTTTATGAAAAAGATTTAGGAGAAGTAATTGATGAAGTTACTGGTCAAATAGGTGAAGAAACTTTTGCAAGTTACTCGTCAAATAGGTGAAGAAACTTATTTACAAAAGTAAGGAGAGAATATGATATATAGAATTTTTTAATTGTTATAGCTCAGATATACCCATAATTATATATGGACGAATATGATATATAGAATTTTTTAATTGTTATAGGTCAGATATACCCATATTTATATATGGACAAAATTAAGTTTATGATAGAAATGGAACGAAGGTTCAATAACAATGGGTAATTAGGTTAAAGTGCAACATTACATCTTTCATAATCAATGGTATAATGTTGCTAAATGAAATTATAAAAGATCAAATTTAAAATTATAAGGGATCTCAAGATATAAGGAGCTTAAATACAAGCAAGAAAAGGGTAACAAATGTCCATGTTCTTTTACTAAATTTGAAATAGTAACAATACTTAATATGATTCTCTATAATGTGATAGTGAGTTGTATTTAAGAATGGGAGAAACTATTTGGTTAGTAGTCAATGATGGAAATCATCATTTCCATAGGAAAGTTCATCCATGAACAATGAAAGTGGGGGTCGAGGTATTTGTATTATCTTGTATAGTGTAAATAAATGAGTTAAACTCAAACATTGGAAGGAACTAATCATTCAAGGATGAATGATGTACTAGATACAAGGTAAACTACCGATGAACAAGTGGCAACTAGGGTACTAAACATCTTAATCAAGCCCCTAGAGAAAGACGTGTCGTGGTTGATATGAATAAATTCATTAGATGGTCATGGTCGATTGGAATATATTCATTGGATGGAGGGTAATGGTGAGCTCCTTCAACCAAAATGAGGTAAAAATAGTGTTTGATGCATGATTAGAACTCAAACTTAGCTTAATGAAATGTTTAAACACAAGAAAGTGTTAAAGGAATTCTCTCGACATAAAGTAAAGACAATGTCCAATGTCCACCAATATGGGGCAATAATCATGATTGAAAGGCCATGGAAGGATGAATTGACTAAATCCCTAAGAAATATGTTAAGGTGGGTCATTTTTTATAAGTACAAATAGTGAACAAAACTCAGTTTTGAGAAGCTAATGGGGTAGAAAAACACACTAAGCATTATGAACAAGAGAAACAAACGAGAGACACAATATATGTTGTTTTTCCATGACACTGGAGAATCTAGGTTAGGGATTTAGAATCTTTGACATTACCAATCCAAATACCACAACAAACTACTTTGCACAATAGAATATAAACAACAGTAAATCAACTAGTGCATAATGGAATATTAACCTTGATCTTGACTATAAAGTTAATATTAATGTTTTGGGATCCCGCAGACCGTTATATTAGATCGGGATAACAGGTTCCTAAGCACACTCTGGTCAAGGCTCTAGACACTATTGAACACCAATCTCACCAAGTCAACTGCCTTCCATCCCTAGACTGATGGTTAGACGGAGGTTGCCAATAGGATGATAGTGCACATGTAGAAATTCTCATTGTAGATCACTTGATAATGCAATATACTAAAGCAAAATACTTGATCTACTTCTACAAACAAACTTGCGGAAGCTTAATCAATTTTGAGCAAGATCAAATAGAACACATATAACAGAGAAGAAGAAATCATACACATGAAACATAGAATAATACTCTGGGGAAAGCCTCAGCTAAATACCCCGCTATCTGTATTATCATACAAGTGGAAATATCTCAGGATTACACAAAGCTTTAGCTCACAAGCTATCTAGCTCTCAGTACAATCCCTCACTGCTACTCATAGATAGAATAGACAACACATATGCCTTCCTTCAGTCCTCCAAGCCTCCTATTTCCTTGCGTGGTTTCTCATGGGTCCTCAAGCTGCCACCTGTGTGTAATTACCTCACACACTGCTCACTAAGCTCTGAAATAATTGCGCAATCCTGAAAGAGATAATTCCTTCTGCATGGATGAGTTTCCTTTATAAGAAAATTCCTCCAACTGATAGTACACTATCCCTTCCTTTAATCTCAACTGGGTCTATGTCTGAACTGACATGCATGAGTTATTTATGATAGAATATTCAGTTATCTAGAGAACACTAGTTGCATGCATGCATGCATTAACTAACTGAACTCACAATTAGTTCCACAAAATGTTTGGAACTAATTTAACTGGACTTAACTCAGTTAACTAAGCTAACTAATTACAACTCAAATACAACTCATCCTTATCTACATAATTAAGGGATAACTTCCTCAATCAAAGGGATAATTGTTGCATGTCTTTACAAAGACTTCATGTTTGATTTTCTCCAACTAATTAACTCAAGATGAATTAATTAATTATTTTTCAAACATCTAGTGAGACTAACTTCGAGTTTTAATTCTCAATTTTGATTCAAGGACAAATCAAAATTGGAATATATCCTGAAATGCTATTTATAGCAATGCTATTTTTAGCATTTCTATTTTTTTGCTATTTCCAACAGAGTTGGAGTATATCCTGAAATTCTATTTATAGCAATGCTATTTTTAGCATTTCTTGTTGCTATTTTCAACACTCCCTCTCAACAAGAAAGGCATTCAACTCGAACCCGATCCTGAACCTTTGGAATGTTCTACATGCAACACTTCTCTCAAGTGTTGTTGCTCCAACAACTCCAGAAACACAAAAAATATCCAACCTGAATCAAAATGATGCCTTTGTCATCAAAGTCTCTAACTGTTATTGCCTCTGTCGATTGAAAACTCTGCACCTTTGTGCTCTTTAGTATCTGACTGCTCTAGCCTCTGTCACTTTGATCTCTAACTGCATCAATCACACTGATTCCTCCTGTTGCATCTGTGCTGTTGTTGGTCCTATCTCCCAGCATGCATCCGCACTGCACCTCCTCTCATCATGTTGCATCGTGCTGCCCACTGCTGCACTGCAACTCAGTTACTGAGAAGTAAGTAACTGATCTCCCAACTGACCTCCCTGTTGGGCTAGAAACATCCTTTGATGTTGAAGCTTCCTCTGCCGCTCCATCCGCATCTGTCTCTACCCACTTAGTCAATCCTGCTACTCCTCGTCGAGGCTCCCGTAGCAAGGTCTAATCAAAGAGGCTAGGTACCTCAAGGATCTTGCCCCTATTTCAGCCTTCTTGGGACTATCACTTCACATCACCCCACCTCACACTTGGAGGTATGGCTGCATGTGATCCCTCTACCCACTTGGCTCGAAATTTCCCCCTACTGGAGGTCTCTGCATGAGTGGATGCCTCCACTCGGTCTCCTCTCTGCTTCTCCAGTTGTGGCTGCTCCACAACCTCCTGAAGCTGCTTCACCAATTGTGGCTCCTCCATAATTTTCTGAGACTTCTTATGGCACTGCATGTTGAGAGGTAATGTACTCTCCCTCTCAACCACCAAGTCTCTAACAGTTGCCTTGCTCCTCAAGGCTTTGCATGCATCTTGAACCTCAAGAGCATACAGGTTCTTGACTCGTGAATCGATCTGCTTCACCTGTCTCGTGGTGATGTGTCTAAGGAAAACCTTTCCCTTACTGAAGACAACATCGTAGCCTTTGTCCTCCACCATTGCGATTGATACCAAGTTTTTCTTCAGTCCTAGCACATACTTCACATCTGTCAAGGTAATGCGAGCTCCATGCTCCCTCTGAAAAGAAACCATGCCCACTCCTGAAACACTATACTTTTCATCATTACCCATCTCTATGAGTATCTTGAGGTCTTTCTCCTCCAAGGTACTGAACAAACTCTTATCACTGGTCATGTGGAATGAGGCTCCACTGTTAAGAAACCAACCACAACCCATCATCAATGAAACCATGCATGTGATGAGGGTAAAATCCAATTCGAACTGAGAGGCCAATGCCTCACCTTTAGATCCTTCCGAGGATCCCTTCTTGGATTTCTTCAATGGACAATTAGTTGCATAATGGCCCACCTCATGACAATTAAAGCATCTCACTTTAGATTTGTCAATCTTCTTCCCTCCATGAGAAGAACTCGATTTGGGATGAGAATCCTTCTCCTTCCCTTTCCTTGCCTTACTCACTAAGGCGAAATTTTCTTCATCCTCCTTAGATGAAGAACCATCTCTGGTGCTTCTCCTGATCTCCTCCTGCATCAGATCCGACCACAATCGTTCCCAATCTGGCAGTTTCTCTCTTCCATTCACTGAGTCCTGGTAGCCATGACAGCTCTTAGGAAGACTAAGGAGAGCAAGACTCACCATATCATCATCGACTGTTGTGATTCCTACACTTCCAAGCTCATCTCTGCAGGTGGTGAGCTTGTTTAGATATGTAGAGATCGTGTCGTCCTTTTCACACTTGATTTTCCGAAGCTTGTCTTTCAGCGCCAGCTTCCTCTGATCATTGTTGTTCTGATATAGATCCTTCAATGTCTTCCACATTGAAAACGGTGTCTCCTTCCCATGGAGACTCGAGACAATATGGTCTCGAACTCCCTCTAGAAGAATCCTCCTCGCTCTAGCCACACATTTCTTCCATTCCGCCAATTCTTGGGCATTAGCTGCTGCTAGCTTGGGGACTTCTTGATCAATGAAGTCCTTCAAACCGTTGTCCTCTAATACTGCTTCCATGTGATCCTTCCAGGCTATATAATTCGAGCTGCCATCCAGGGCATACTCGAGTCTCAAACCATTGAACGCCATTGGTGAACTTTGAGATGTGATAAGAATTCGATTTCTACAATCAAGAACTTCAAACTTTGAACTTCTCCCTTCTTTGTATACTGTTCTCTGCTTTGATCACCTTTTCTCTGATACCATGTAGAAATTCTCACTGTAGATCACCTGATAATGCAATATACTAAAGCAAAATACTTGATCTACTTCTACAAACAAACTTGCAGAAGCTTAATCGATTTTGAGCAAGATCAAATAGAACACATATAACAGAGAAGAAGAAACCATACACATGAAACACAGAAGAATACTCTGGGGAAAGCCTCAGCTAAAAACCCCGCTATCTGTATTATCATACAAGTGGAAATATCTCAGGATTACACAAAGCTTTAGCTCACAAGCTATCCAGCTCTCAGTACAATCCCTCACTACTGCTCATAGACAGAATAGACAACACATATGCCTTCCTTTAGTCCTCCAAGCCTCCTATTTTCTTGCGCAATTTCTCCTGGGTCCTCAAGCTACCACCTATGTGTAATTACCTCACACACTGCTCACTGACCTCTAAAATAACTGCACAATCCTGAAGGAGATAATTCCTTCTGCATGGATGAGTTTCCTTTATAGGAAAATTCCTCCAACTGATAGTACATTGTCCCTTCCTTTAATCTCAACTGGGTCTCTGTTTGAACTGACATGCATGAGTTATTTATGAGAGAATATTCAGTTATCTGGAGAACACTAGTTGCATGCATGCATGCATTAACTAACTGAACTCACAATTAGTTCCACGAACTGTTTGGAACTAATTTAACTCGACTTAACTCAGTTAACTGAGCTAACTAATTACAACTCAAATACAACTCATCCTTATCTCCTTAATTAAGGGATAACTTCCTCAATCAAAGGGATAACTGTTGCATGTCTTCACAAAGACTTCATGTTTGATTTTCTCCAACTAATTAACTCAAGATGAATTAATTAATTATTTTTCAAATAGCCAGTGAGACTAAATTCGAATTTTAATTCTCAATTTTGATGCAAGGACAAATCAAAATTGGAATATATCCTGAAATTCTATTTATAGCAATGTTATTTTTAGCATTTCTATTTTTGTTGCTTTTTGCAACAGAGTTGGAGTATATCCTAAAATGCTATTTATAGTAATGGTATTTTTAGCATTTCTTGTTGCTATTTTCAACAACACATACTGCGCATGTACAACTTTAATCATCCACGAACATAGGATGAGATTCTTCCCTGTGCAACATAGTTATAACAGAGCTTTCCATAGCTCGACTGGTCACAGTCCTTTTCAAGTGGGTCCAGGAATTCAACCATTGTGTTCGATTAATGTTGTCATGCCTCATGCGACTACACAGACATAATCCACACATGTATTGTCTGAGGCTAATAAAGAGACCAAATTTATTGAAAGCATCCAACACATTTGCCAACAAGTTCACGACATCTTCGATAAGTCAACTTCCAAGTATAAGAAGCGACATGATCAACATTAGTTGCCACATAAGTTTTAGGTGGGCGAAAATTTTTGGTTGCATTTGCATAAAGAACGCTTTACAAGAGCCCATCAGAAGCTCAGACCACTCTAATATGGTCCTTACACCATTACCAAGGTTGTGGGAGACAATGCTTTTGAGTTCAACATTCCCCCATTCCTTGGCCTGCACCCAGTGTTCAATGTGGACTGCCTTCGACCATACTTCCCACCATTATTGGACACATCAGACATTGCAAAATAACTCACACCAATAGAGTTAAACCCAGACTGCATGGAACAAGCCACAACTGATCGGATTATGGACACACAGATCAAGAACACTCGCTAGTAGAAGATCCAACTATATCAGGTTGTCAAAGTTGGCCAACTCCTGCACCAAGGCAAGTGGCTCACTAGGGACAAAGTTCAACATAAGTTTCCCTGTCTCATGGAGGCACTCAACGCAATGGGGACCATTTCTTCCTAAGGAGGGAGGACTGATCCAAGTGGATGTTGGTGGCCACCTACCTGTTCCACTTGGACCCCCACTATCTCTTTCAGTTTTTCAGTATCCTTAATTGTAGCAAAGCTTACTATTCTTGGCAGTTTTTTGGGTCCCGAACTTCCATAACCGTTTTGAGGCCCTAAACGACGTTTTTTGGGAATAACTGGGGTGAAAATAAATGTTTTCCATTCAAAAGTTGTATTCCTTGGATAGATCTTTATAATGATGTATTGTGCGCATCAAACGAATATCACATGCCAAAGTTACGACCCCATGAAGTTGATATACTAATTTACCCAAACGAGGCCCATAGTTTTGGCGCTTCATCTCCTAGGGTTAGGTTTTTGGATGTTTAGGGTTTTCCATTGTTTCTCAATAATAAATAGGCCTTCAAGCCTCATTGTAACATAGTTCAGAGGCATGTAGCCGCCACATCTCTTCTCAGAGATAAGCTACCATCGCTTGAGCTAGTTTATTTCCATTTTGTTTGTAAGTTTATTTCAGTATTTGATATTAATGAAATGAAAAGTTATTTTTGTTGCATCTTGGTATTCATTAGGGGAATTTTGAGGTCTAAAATGGGCCTCCTATGGAAATCATAAATTAATAGTGGAAATAATAAAATAATATTAGATTACATCATTAAATTTTTTAGGGAAAAAATGAAAATCTATTTTTTCAACTCGTATTTTCAATTTATCTCCCTATGGGTTTACTCAAATTTCCAGCAAAAACACTCATTGGATGCATAATTTGATTCCTCATCTAAGGAGTACCCATGTTGCATAATTTTGATGGACCTCGCTACACAAAAAATGAGAAATACATGAAAAACGTGATTGCAATCACGTGTTTTCATGTATTTATCATTTTTCATGTTGCAGGGTCCATCGAAAGTATGCAACATTGGTACTCTTTGAATGACGAATTAAATTTTGCATCCAACGAGTAATTCCATCGAAGTTTGAGTAAAAAATTTGGGATATAAGTTGAAAATACTAGTGGAAAAATAGTTTTATTATTTTATTATTTTTTAATCTTTTTACTTTTTTACTCCAAAAATGGTGAATCATGCCCCATGGTTGCCATCATCATCTTGAATCCTATTGGTTCTCATATAGTTTATTTTTGTTGTACATTTTTCTTAGGAGGCCCATTTTAGACCTCAAAATTCCCCTAATATATGGTTATATCTGTAATTTGCTGCATTCCTATTTAGGTTCGGATCATTTTCCAATGCCGCTTGACTTCAGGATTGTTCTTTGACTTCTCATAATAATGCTTCAACTTTTTGATGGCTTCCTCCACTAATCAAGGCTCATCAAACTCAATTTGATCTTTGAATTCTATTGGCAGCACACCGAGGAACCTTTTGGATCTTCACTTTCTCATTCTTGAGATAGGGCACATACCTCAACAACTAGATAAATTTAGTTGTGTACTCTTCATCTGTCATGTAACCCATCCTGAGCTCATAGAAGTCCTTGGCCATCCCATCATAATATCTCTCAGACAGTTACTTTATTTTGAAGAGTCTTTCAAAATCATCCCAAATTAGCTCCTCTTCCCTGATGCCTCTAACATGCTTAATATCTTCCCACCAAATATCTACTTTTCCCTTGAGATTGAAGGTGGCTATCTTGGCTTTTAGTTGTCTGAATAATCATGCAATTTGAAGAATTTTTTCATTCCAAGCTACCATGCTTCTAGATCCTTTGATTTCTTTATTTCTCCATCAAAATTAGGATATTTCTTGAACTCTTCTGGAAAATATTCCCCCTCACTCCTCCTATAAGGATGTTGGTAGTGAAGACGATGATGTCTCTTGGAACCAGAGCTAGAATAAAATCCATGAGTGCTAGCCCTCCTGTCAAGTGTATCCAAGGATCTACCACTCTTCACTGTATCATCTTTGTCTACCCTGTACTATTTATGACACCTGCTTCCATCTATACCATTAGTCTTTTCTTCTTGTCCATGACTGATCCCTAATTGTCCCCACTTCTGCAAACTTGAAAGGCTCTGGAGAATCACTGCATTAACGTCGAATTTCTTTCCTGAGCTCTGGTAAGCCTTTCCTATGCTTCAATCAACCGCTCATTGTATACCTTGCAACTCACAATTTTTTCCTTCAAGCTTCTCAATGTATCTGCCAAACTAGGATAATATCCCTCTCCTTGTTGCTCAATTGATCTCTCACATCCTACCAATGTCTCTTCAGGCCTATACAGAGAGTCATATGAATTGTACTCAATTATTATGTTCTTCATTTCTTGGCCTTCTATTTCCTGCAATATGCCATTGTTAGCTAAATAGAAACATAATCAAAATCATACCTCAAGGTATCTCAGGGGAGCCTATTGCATCTCCATAGGCCAATACAAATTAGCACGATACAATCTCACAAGCATACCAGCTCATACATGGATATCATAACCATAAAAATGATTAACATGCATTCATAATAACACATAGACAACTGGCATGCATACATAACAATTTGCATTTACCTTAAGGTCTAATGTTGCAACCTCACTCTAATACCACCCTGTAACCATCCCATCCCACATTTACCCACTTTTACAAGCTCTCCAAGTAAACATTAGCTGAGAGTTTCTATGAAATGAACCAACATCTAAGTTCTAGTTAGGGAAGTGGGGTTTACTAACTAAAAACTTATTGAAACCTCTCAGGGACACCATATCACCTAGGTGTCAAACCAAAACCCCTAGTGATTAGAGCCTAAGCTCGAACTTCTTTTTAATTAATCTCACAACCCAACCACACGCATAAGCTGTTGTGAGTGTGGCTAGAAGGCTCTAGCCACACGCACAAGCCTCCCTCTATGAAGTTGCAGCCAAAATTTCCTAGTTCCATGCATGCAACCACGAACTCAATGCACATTTCCAGGGCTAGCCTACACACCACAACCCATAAATTTCCAGAATCAAGTCTAAGGTGAAGAAAAGTGTGTATGATAAGTACTATGCATTAGAGAAATTTTGAGGTCTAAAATGGGCCTCCTAAGGAATATTATAAAATAATAGTGGAAATAATAAAATAAAATAAAATTACATTATCAAATTTTAGAGGGAAAAAAGAAAAACTACTTGTTCAACTTGTATTTTCAACTTGTCTCCCTATGGTTTTACTCAAATTTCGAGCGAGAGCACTTGTTGGATGCAAAATTTAATTCCTCATCCAAGGAGTACCCATGTTTCATACTTTTGATCGGCCTTGCTACATAAAAAATGAGAAATACATGAAAAAATATGATTTCAATAACGATTTTCTTGTAGAAGGGTCCATTGAAAGTATACAACATGGGTACTCCTTGGATGATGAATTAAATTATGCATCCATTTAGTGCTTCCGATCAAAATTTGAGTAAAAGCATAGGGAGATAAGTTGAAAATATGTGCTGAAAAAATAGTTTTTATATTTTTTTAATCTTTTTACTTTTTTACTCCAAAAATGGTGAATCATTCGCCATGGTTGACATCATCATCTTGAATCCTACTGGTTCTTATAAAGTTGAATTTGGTTGTGCATTTTTTTAGGCCCATTTTAGACCTCAAAATTTCTCTAATGGTTAGATCTTGCTTAGAATTTGCCAAACATATGAGAAAATTTTGTCAAACACATGGTAAACATAATAAATACACATCATGAATGTATATATGTTCAATGTATCCTTAACTTCATCAAGGAATCATAAAAAAGGCTTAATGCCCTCTCAAACTAGCTGTAACAACACTTGTTAGCCCATGCATTTATATAACCATTCACGAACTTAACGAATCATAAGCAAGATCCATAATAAGAGCACATCATTTAACCAGACCTATAACCAGCATATAACTAGAATGAATTGATGGAAAATCAATCATAACATCAACACAATAACCATTACATGTCCTCATCGATCACAATAAGAAAATAGCTCATATGAATATGTAAATGCCAACCAAGTTAGGGACTTCCACGTACTCCCGACCATAGATTGGGTTGAACCAAATATCTCTTTCAGCGAATCGCCCCCATATCATATTCCAAGCGTGAATGTGGGATCTCATGGGATAAATCAAAACATAACCAACCAGAGCTTGCAGAGGCCAAACCACATCAACCCTCAACCACAGATATTTCACCTAAACAATTATAGAAATCATTAACACCAAACAAGTTTGGATGCCTCCAAGTTTCTTCACCATACCTTGAGGAATTTTCCTGTCTCCACCCATCCATCAAGAGTTCTAGGAGAAAGCCCATCTCCACTCTTGACCCTTGGGAATTTCATGAGACCACCTCACCATGATCCAAAGTCTACCAATTGTCCAAAGTTTAAACCAAAACAAGGAACCCACAACACCATGGCTATCCAGGAAATGATAAGGCAAGGCTGAAAACCACTATCAATCTAGGAAAATCCCATGCCAATGACAACAAAGCAACCAAATAACCAAATGCATGTACCATGCATCCAAATATTAGCAATGAAATCACACATGCAACCTGTTACCTGCAATGTCTTCCTATTGTAGTTGCTTTTCCAACCTTTTCTTGTGCTCCCTTTCTTTCCTTTTCTTGCCTTCTTGTCTAAGTGCTTCATCTCTCTTCTTTTAGAGCTCTATTTATAAAAGTTATCAAAAGCTAGACTGACAAGAGCTGTGAATTGTTTTTCTGATGCATTTTTATCATTAATTCCTAGTCTCTTCTTTTCCTTTTTCCTTCTTCTTCATTTTCCTCTAATTTCTCTCTAATTTCCCTTGCATGCATATTTGTGTCTCTTCATCTTCCTTTTCTCCTATTTTCTTTTAGTTTTCATATTAAATATCCATTTATTGCCTCTTTTCCTTTACCAATTTTCATAGCCATTAATTAACCACAAGAGATGTCCACTACAGTGTGTGTCCCATGACCTTGGTATTGTTTTATTTACATAAAAAATCAACCTGGGGTTGTTACAAATGACATCTCGAAAAGAATTTTCAAGAAGGTGTGGCTGAAAATAGTGAGGGTTCCTCCTTTTCCTTCCACTCACAATTCATTTCCCACGAGTCCTTGAAATGGGGGGTGGCTTTGATGAGTGCAAAAGTAATATTTTCCCTATTAGAAAAATTATGGACAAAATAATATCCTTCCAAAAGCTTTAACCATCTATTTAGGGCATCTACATTTATCTAACCTTCAAACATAGGAATGTCAAATTTAACTTGTACCTTAAAGTGGGTGACACCTCTAAAGTGACTGTTGGATGAAGATGCTTCACCCACTGATACCTGCCGAAGGATCTGGGAAAAATTGTCCATCATCTTGTTCCTTTGTTGCTTAAGGGCCTCTTCAAGCACTATTTTGAAAGGAACTCCTACTCCATTGTCTTTCTTTTCTTCCCCCAAGGGAGTTTGTCAAGGTCGGTGAGGTTGGTCTTGTAAGGGTTCAGCTAGTTCATGTCCCAACTCCTTCTACCTCGATCTTGTTGGGGACATGCATAGAAAAACAGAGAAAGAGCAGGGCGCTCTGATACCATTGATCTGGATTTATGAAAGAACAACATAAAATATAGATTTAAACGAAACACAAATATACAATAAATCAGAACTTTAATTAATAAATAACAACTACTGAAAATTGTTTACATGTAGTAAAGAAACAAACTAACTCAAGTGATGGTAGCCTATCTCTGAGAAGAGATGTGATGACTACATGCCTTCTAAGCTCTGTTACAATGAGGTCTCGAGGCCTTTTTATCATAAAAAAATTGGAAAACCATAAACATCCAAAACCTAACCCTAGGAGATGAAGTGCCAAAATCTTGTGGGTCCCGCTGGGGTTAGTTGGAACTTCAACTTTCTAGGGTCGTAACTTTGGCGTACGATCTCCATTTTGCACACACGATACCTCGTTAAAAATATATATCCGAGGACAATGAATTTTGACTACAAATGGATGGTTGTTGGCCTCTTATTTTCCTATTTATCAAGGAAACATTGTTTATGGCCTCAAAATGGTTTCGAAAGTTCAGGGTTCAAAAAATTGTCAAAAATAAGAAATTGTCAAAATAGGAAAATGTGTTGGAAATTGTGAAACTGAACGAAACAATGTTGGGGGTCCAAGTGGAATAGGCGGGTGGCCACCAATATCCACCTGGATTAAAAATAGGGCCCACAATTCTTGCAATGGAAGAAGGTCAACTAAAGGGGTTTAATGCTTTAGGGGCCATGATGGCAATGGTAGTCATGCTTGAATTTGGCGACAATCAAAACATTTTTTTGGCCTTGTTTTGAACTTTATCATATAGCCTCTTGTCCTTAAATGTCATTTGGAGTATATATAATGTAGAATTCAATGGTTTGGGTTTGGAATCCAAGAGAGATTACAAGCATAGAGGTTTTAGAAAAGAGATAGATGCCTACATGCATCAACAATCTACCTGACCATGACTTCCTTCTCAATCCAACGTTTTCACTTGTAGAATGTGAGTACGTGGAAAAAGGTTGTTCAAAGTTCAGAATTTTAGTACAAAATGTCTTCACACAAACCCATTTTGTGTGTTCTCTCTCGTTAACCAAGGTTGACAATGGGTATGGTGAGAATGATGTCAATGGTTAACTATAGGGATGTTGAACATAATGCTCATTATTAATCATGGTTGAACATGACGTCCATGTTGACTATGGTTAACCAAGTCAATCATGATTAACATGTGCTAATTTATAGATCAATATGCTAATGTATAGCTTAATATCTTAATGTGTAGATAAATATATTATTAATAAATCTTAACCTTATTAATAAATAATCAATACACCTTAATATTAATATTACCAACTTTATTGATACCCACATTAATGTTATGTTGTTAACCTTAATATTAATATTAAAATTAATATTAATATTAATATTAACCTTAATATTAATGTTAAAATTAATATTAATTTTAACCGTAATATTAATATTAATATTAATGTTAAAATATTAATATTAATGTTAACATTAATTATTAACCTCAATATTAATGTTATAGAAATCAAGTATTGGTGAGAAATTGTAGAATATCACCCACCATTCTAATCATGAATATTTTTGGCACGTTATTCATGTTGTAGGGCATAACCAACCACTTAAAAGACCTTCCTTAATCTTGAAGGTTGTATTGTATGTATAAGTTGTTTCAACTTGGAAATATTCCCACTTAAAATTAGTCTTGTTAAAAATTTAGTGTCTTATTGTTTCTCTTATAAAAATAAATGATTGATTTTCAACGATAATTTTGTATATTATGTATAGATATAAAATATAAATTAACCATATCTATTTTTTAAATTTAAATAATACTAAATAGAAGAATTTGGTTGAAAGTTGTTCATTCATAGTAATATTTAAATTTGAAATTTAAAGTCCCTTTCTATATAAAAATGCATTTATAAAGTACCACTAAGTAGAAGGACACCCAATAATTCCATTGCATGCTAGACCTAATATTCTGCTAATACTAATATTCTATATATCCATTTTATGCTTTACCTAATACGGTGCTACTACTAATACTCTGAAGTTCGAATGAATAAGTATCAAGTGGTGGCAATGTTCTGTAATGAAATGTTCACTCTCCACCATCTTATTAGTGGTCTTGCCCATCCCAGAACCAATTTGTGTCTTCATTGCCCTAGAACAAGGAGAGACTTGACTTATCTTGGTTACAGAGTGGGAGTTTCGAATGGCATTTCAACTTTGCCAAAAACGTTTATGCAAACTCAACCATCTCTCAATCAAATCTATGTGCTCCCACGAGTGGAGGAGGTTGAAGAGATACCTCGAAAATAAGGCTCTCCCAAGCTACGTCAAAGTCGGAACCGCAATTTTCACCCTGTGGGCTCACTTGGTGATGCGCGGGCACTAAGTTGGGATGACCCTTTGCACATAAAAACATGACACCACCACTTGCCATTTCATGACCTCGAGCGCCAAAAAATTGTTGTAGATCCTTCTGAGATTGCTCTACATACGCTTTGGCTATTTCTGCGTTGTTCCCATTAATCCACACCTTTCCCCTGTCGTATGCAAACGAACCTTCATGCTCCACCATGGCAGGAACCTGCAATTACAAGGAACGAATTTATAATAGAAGTTGGTTATTATTAAATAGCCAACATTGCGTACACTGGGCTGTTAATTTACCTAAGAAAGCCAATGCAGTGCCATAATACAAAGACCGATGAACATTGCCACGAGGAAGCAACATGTTGTAGAATGATCAAGGCACTCCTATCGCATAGTAGTCCAATTTCTGTTTATTTAACAGCATGAAAAATCCACAAGTAAATCATTCCAAAGTAAATCATTGGAGAACATCTGGAGCTCAGGAAGCGTTGAACATCACTCAACGCACATGCTTTTTGAGTATTTTCGGCAACCCTTATCCTGATTGCAGGTTCTTGGCATGCGCTTAGGTGGCCTGCTCGGGCCCACCTCTCGGCCTCCGTTTACATAGACGGACGTTGGAAATTGTTTGTGGTCGGAAACTTTCACTGCCGGAAACCCTGCCCGTAACTTTCGCGTGGTACGAGAACGAGGAGAGGCACGGTGCTATCCACTGTAGAGTCATTAAGACTCTGTCAGTCAGATAGTTGAGTGAAATCAAGGACATCCATGAGAAATGTTCATCCAACATAAGATATGGTCATCCACAAACGTCTCATTTTCAAATTCAAAAGTTCTATGTGGACCACAATGTAGTTGCCTCCTACCCCTTTAAAAAAATTGAAATGCTCCCAATCTAGCATTAGCATGAGCCAACCTTTGCACCTCCACGAAGCGATTGAGTGTAGGGAAAGTGTAGAGTTTCATTTTTTCCAATTTAATTACTATCCATTGAGTTATATATTGGAATGTAGGAATTACATGCAAATTTTATCACTGTAAAGAGTAAGTCATTATCCTAGTACAAAATTGTATCTAAATGTTGAGAATAGAGTGTAATTTTTTAAAGCGTTAGTAACTAAGCTATTTCAAGGGTTTTGGAATAGGATCTCATCAAAAAAGGTTATTGTTCATTATCTTGGTTCTTATGGTTCCACCTTTTCTCATATTACTTTAACAATTTTAGTAACTAAGCTACTTCAAGGGTTTTGGAATAGGATCTCATCAAGAAAGGTTATTGTTCATTATCTTGGTTCTTATGGTTCCACATTTTCTCATATTACTTTAACAATTTTACGCCCATAGAGTAATTGTCTAGATTTTAATTTGTGGGTTGAATCTCTAAACTTCTTGATTGTATCATATAGTCTGAGTTATCAACCAAATTTAGGAGGAAAGAAATGGCCAACGAATGTGGTAACATCAACATTTTTACCATTTCACTAAACCGACTTTTCCATGGAAGAAATGGCCAACAAATGTGGAAACATCAATTTTCTTGACCATTTCACTAAACCAAATATTCCATAGAAGCAACTGCCAACAAATGTGGAAACATCAATTTTCTTGACCATTTCAAGAAGGTGCATTTAAATGACCCAAAGTTGAGATAATGTTGGTGTGGTTTGAGATAAGGTTGGTGTGGTTATGTTGTGTTGTAGTAGGTACTCTTTTGAATAGTCACATTTAGTTTATCTACATATTTTCAATGTATTCAATAACATTTTTTTTTGAAGTAGCTAGTGGATTTCAAAAGATCTCTTGGAGGAACAATTTTAATTATAACAGAAAACATGAGTACCAATGAAAATTATTAAAAAAACCCATCTTCCAATAAGAAATAAATAGAATAGTCTCTTATAAATGTCTCTTTTAAAATTATTTGAGTAATGAACGCATATTATTAGATACCTTTAAAGTTTTTTTTAAAGGTTAAACCCATATTTTTTTTATACTTTGAAGTTTTTTATGATTTATGGCGAGAGTTTGATAACAATTATTTATTGCTAATCATTATCATGGTCATTTGAGCTTCTATATTGTGCATGCAATGCAATATTTAATATGTATTCTAAGTCTTTTATGTGAAGTTTTTAAATTAACCTTTTATCTTATGTGTATGGGGCCAATATAATTGTGATTTTTTCATATACATTTTGTTACTTTCTAATGTTTTTTACTAACTTTGAATTATATTAATGTTTTGAAAATGATGCTAAAAAAAATAGGTATTTTAATTTTATTTTCTTATGAATTTCAAAAATAAAAATAGTTTTTTTATTATTTTTTTTATGGAAAAATGTTAATTGTCATCCACTATGGGATGTCTCTTCGGAAGTATAATTCGATGGAAGTAGCTTTCATCCTCAATCTTCCCATGAGGTTTGAACCTAAACTAGCCAAGACTACATCACATACTAACCAATAAAACTACACCTCAAAAATATATCATATATCACCATTAATTTGTATTAGAATATTCCATAAACTAAACAAAATATTCAATGCATTATACTTAAATATTTCATATTTTGTATATTTATTATATTATAAATATTTTATTTTTAACATATTTCATATTTTGTATATTTATTATATTATAAATATTTTATTTTTAACATATTTTTTATTAATTTCCAAAATATATAAATATTTAAGATTATATTTTAATTTAAATTTTTTTTTTTAAATATTATTTAAATTTTAAAAATTTATATAAATTTTAATATATTTAAAATTTTAATTTGCTTTTATTAAGAATGTTGAGAATTTTGTTTTATTTATAATGTTATATAAATATTATGGTTTATCTTTTAGATATTATTATTTGAAAAATCAGGAAAGATTAATAAATATATAAACCAAAAGTTTTATATAATTATTTATTTAATGATTTGTTTAAAAATATTTTTAAATTTAAATTAGTTTTATTGTTTCTAATAAATTAAATGTGCGTTTGCAATTTTGAAATTTATACTTATAATAATTTTGGTTTTATAAAATTAAAATTTTGATGTTGATGCAATATAAATACATATTATTTATTATTATTATTATTATATGGGGTATTTTTTATGTAACTATTATTTATATTAAATTTGAGTTTTTATTTTATAAATATATTAATGTTTAAAATTTATTATTATGGTATTTATTCATTTTGAAAATTTATTATTATTTTAATTTATATTATTATTAAAATATTTGTTTATAGTTAAAAAAATTGAATAATTGTGGATATGTGTGTTTATTTTGGAATTGAGTTTCTTGCATTTTAATTTAATTATTAATAATTATTAAGTGGATGGTAGAGATTTAACTTCTACTAAATATTTTAGAATATTTATAGTAGTATACACAAATTAAATATTGAGATTTATCTTGAAAGTAGTTGTATCATTTTCTCCTTTTAACTAAACTGATTATTATTTTTTTAAATGGAATATGAACAAGTGTTATATGAAGTGAATGATGGTTTTTTGGGTATGGAGCATTGATAAGCCATGGTATTGGCCCATGGTATTGTAAAAAGACCTATTTACAGAGTAAGAATATCCATGGCAAATTGAGAGTAAATTTGAGTGGTTAAGAATATTTTTCCATATTTTTTTTTTAACTGAAACGAGTATGTATTTTATTTAATTGTAGAAGAGAGAATGGGTCTTTGCCAACAATGCAGTTGTCCATCAAATACTGCTTTTGAGCTACAACATTTTCAAGGAATTTGAAAGGTACTTTCATCATTTAGGATTAGCTGCCCTTTCATGAGAGAGCAACCTTTGTTCGCCATCTGATCTGCTTCACTGTTTGAATTTCTGAGTATATGATAAAACTTGAAGGAAGCAAAGTCTAGAAGGACTCTCTTCAATCTGCCCAAAATTTTGTTGAGACTAGCATTGCTGAATAGTTCCTCCGAGTTTAATTTTTTTATTAATATCTCTGAATCTCCGAAGACTTGGAGGTCTTTGACACCTTTGTCTCTTGCTATGAGGCATGCTTTTAGAAGACCGAGGATCTCAGCTTGATTGTTGGTTTTCTGGCCTAAACCCCAGCAGAAGCAATCTCTTGAAGGCCCATCCGGGGAGTAAATGACCCCACCTGCACCGGCAACACCGGGGTTTCCTTTGGAAGCCCCATTGAAGAATATTGTGGTTAAATTTTGAATCCGCCACCAATTTTGGAATGTGTCATCAGGATCTCTTTTACGCCAATCCGGATTTGCTGTTTGAGGGGTAAGGAGATACTTTCGAGGATATGGCTCAAGGGGGCCAAGCCACCTTTTTTCCTCGGGCATAAGCAAAGAGTCTTCTTTATAATACTGCTGCTGGGCAGCTTCCAAGGGGAAGGATTTGGCTTTAGCTGCTACATGCAACGGGGAGTGTTGCAAGTCTTTGAAAATCAGCTCATTGCGGGCCAACCAGAGCTGCCAGCAAACGTATTTGGGAAAAGCTGTCCAGACTTTGCGCCAAAATGATTTGATAGGAATTCTATGAGGGTAGAAAAGACTCCAAGAGGCGAAAAATTCCGAGACAGAAGTCTGTGGAGGGACAGAAATCTGGAAGTCCTGAAGGATAAGTCCCCAAACCTCTTTGGCGAATATACAATCCATGAATAAATGCTGGGCTGTTTCGAGGTTGCTTCTGCATAGCACACATCTATGTGGCCCTGCTATGTTCCTTTTCGCTAGATTATCACCAGTTAGAAGTTTATTATGAACCAGGGTCCAGAAAAAGAAGTTCACTTTTGGTAAGGCTAATGGTTCCCAGACATGTTTCCAAAAGGCCGGAGATTGGCTGTTGTTCCTTGAGGCCTATAGAACTCTGTAACCTGCTGCTATAGAATATGCTCCTGTCTGGCCCCAGCCCCAGCTATCTTTCATGAATCGATTTACAGGGACTGACTCCTCCAGCAGTTCAGCAAGTAAGTATTGTTGAGGGACTAACCGGATAGGGACACCATGAAAATCCTAGCCGGCCCAGTCACCATGATGATCCCATTTCGAAAGGTCATAAATACTGTTAATACCCGTCCTTTCCAGCCATTCTCTAAGTTCTGTGATTTCCTCGTTTTCAGCCAGGGGATCACGACCCATGATACGATCGAGCCACACGTTTGTGCGCTTTCCATTGCCAGGAATTCTGTATACAAATTTTTTGAAGAAATTACTGCTTTTGCAGCATAGTCTCCAAACCTGCGTGCAGTTAACAGAGTTGTCACACTGCAGATTTCTGAGAGAATTGTTGTGTACGTATTCTGTCCGATGAATGATGCTGACTGGATGAGTGGGCTCGTGGACCATCTTTCATAGAATCTTACCTCCAAGTGCTATGTTGACAAGAGAGGGATCTCAAATTTGTAAACCGCCCTCTGCAGTCAACTTTTTAACCAAATCCCAGTTTACTAAGTGCATTTTTTTTTCATTGCCCTTCCCACCTTGCCATAAGAAATCTTGGAGGAGTTTAGAGATCTGGTCCATCACATTTCTTGGAGCTAATAGAAATGCTGCTTGATAGATTGGAAGTGCAGACAACAGAGACTTGATTAGGATGACTTTACCACCTTTTGTTAACCAGAAGCCTCCCCAACCTGAGATTTTTTATTTGATTTTACTAATAATTTCGCTCCAGAGCGATCACTTATTAACTCCATTTGTGATGGGGAGGCCAAGGTACTTGATCCTGTCCCATTGAGCATGACCTTTGAACCCAAGGAGATTCGAAATGCTTATGAGATCTTGCTGGTCTATGTTCCAGCTGAAGACTTCACTTTTGCTCTCATTGACTAATCCTCCCAAAACTCTGCAATAACTTCTAAGGATAGTGTCGAAAGCTTTGGAAATTCTGGTGGAGGCACCTCCAAGGAGTAGGGAATCATCTGCAAAGAGAGCATGGTTCAAAGGGTCTACACCAACGGAAGGTTTGAGACCCGGAAGGGTACCAGCAACTCTTTCAGCTGAGAGTTTTCAACTGAGGGAGTCAACCATTAAAATGTACAGAAAGGGGGAGAGAGGGCATCCCTGCCTGATGCCTCTCCGAGCTTGGAAAAAATTGGTAGGACGACCATTGACTAGAGGGGCAATCCATGGGTTGTCAATGCAAGCTTTTATAAGGTGAAAAAAATGAGGTGAGAAGCCAAAGGAGAGGAGAACATTGATGAGGAAAGAGCGATTAACTCTATCGAATGCATTCACCATATCTAGTTTTATCAACATACCTTTCTCTTTCCGCTGTTTGCTTGAGTGGATTGTCTCCTGAACTTGGATAACGTTGTCCAGAATGTGCCTGCCCTCCATGAATCCACCTTGAGAGCTGGAGATCAGTCTTTTGAGCAGAGGCTTGATCCTATTTGCTAATAGTTTGGCCAGGATTTTGTAAGAAGCATTACAAAGCGATATGGGCTTGAATCTTGCAAATGATTCAGGATTGGAGTCCTTGGGAATTAAGGCTAGGTAGGTGGAATTGGTTCCTCCACCTATCTTGGCTTTTTTCATAAACCCTCTTATCATTTTTTGAAGGTCAGATTTGATGATATCCTAGCAAGATTTGTAGAAATGTATTGTGAATCCATCTAGCCCAGGGGCCTTATCTGCTTCCATGGACCAAATAACTTTGATGATTTCCTCCTCAGTTGTGGGTCTAGAGAGGGCTATATTATCTTTAGGGCTGATGAGTAAAGGGATGTTAGAGAGGAAATCGACAGCTTCCTCCTCATTGCCATGAGTTCCCTCACTATATAGATTCCTAAAGTGGATTTCAGCAGCAGCTTTGACCTGATTGAAACCTTTGCAGACTTGGCCCTCCGCTATTTTGATTTCTGCTATATGATTCCTGGACAGACGTGCTCTATATTGTCGGTGGAAGAAGGAGGTGTTCCGATCCCCTGCCTTAAGCCACAAACTTCTAGATTTGAGTCTCCAATATTCTTCTTCCATTCGAAAGGATCGGTATGTGGAGCATTGGGCTTTTATTTCTTTTTCCAACAAATCTACTGTGATATCTTTGCTTTCCATATCTGTTTACAGGGACAGCAGAGTCTGCACTACTTCTTTTCTTTGGCTGGTTGGAGTAGGGACTAGTTTCTTTATCCATTCCTTCAATGCTTGTTTTGTGGCCTTAAGTTTTTTCTCCCAAACATAACTTGAGGATCCTGAGAAGGATTTGGCCCAAGCTGTTTTCACTGTTTCTGTGAAGCCTTCTCTCTCGATCCAAAGTGGGCTGAATCGAAATGGTATAGGGCCCAGATCTTCTTCATCTTCCAGTAGAAGTTGGATAGGCTTGTGATCTGAGGTCAGTTTGGGAAGAATTTTAGAGATGATTATCTTTTTGTTCATCATTAGGGAGCTTTGCACCAGAAATTGATCCAAGCGGGCAGAAATGTGGTCCAACCCAACTCTGTTATTGGACCAAGTGAAAAGACCTTGGACGGGATTGAAATCTAAGAGATCCCAAAGCTGTGTGAGCTCTTCCACTGTGGCCAACATGGGATCTCTGCTACTGGAACCACCCCTCTTCTCTTTTGCTTTCAGAACTATATTAAGATCCCCGACTATGATGATGTTGCTGGGGGAAAGCTGCTCTAAAAAAGCAGAGAGAGAATTCCAGCATTCTCGTTTTTCAGAGTAAATGACAGGTACGTAAAGATTGAAGAGAGAGATGGTCAACTTACTTGCGCAGTGCGTCAGCTCCGTGAAGATCCAGTGTTGGGTTTCATGGGATTTATTCAGCTGGAATAAATCTTCGGTCTAGAGAGTTGCCAGCCCTCCAGAAGAGCCCCTTGAGCTGACTGCTTTACCTGAACTTTTCTTCCATTTTGACTTGCTGATATCTAGAAGGGCTCGCCCTTCTATCTTAGTCTCTTGGAGCATGAGAATGTCTGAGGGATCTGTTTTCAAGAGGTCCTTAACTGCTTCAATTTTAGAGGGATTCCCTAGTCCTCTACAGTTCCAAGAGACGAGTTTCATTATTTACTTGAGGGGGGGTTGGAGCCTCCCTTAGAAGGCCTTGGTCTGGTATTTCGTCCAATAGACATTTCTATTGTGGACTGACTTCCTTGTATTTTTAGTCTTTCAGCCTCCTCTTCCCTAACTTCTTTGCGGGATTTCCTTCCTGCTCTTTTTGAAGGGCGCTCGTAGGTTTCGTCCTCCGAAGAGCCTGAGCTTTCCACAGGTTTTTTCCTTGTGACTTCTGCGTATGAGGGATTGGAGGGGCTACCTTGGGAGGCTTCGATTTGTATAGTTTCCCCTCCATCTTTGCTTGAAGGTGGGATTTCTGTCTGTTCCAGATTTTCCTGGACTGGGTTTGCCGGATTGATCTGGACGCTTTCTGTACCATTTGGGGTTGCTTCCTTTTCTTGGTCGGACTTGGAGCTGCTTGGGACTCCTATCCTATTGCCTATACCAGTGCCTTTTTTTGGATGAGCAGTTTTCTGGACTAGAGTCCATTGTTCCCCGTTTTGTTTGTCTACATGCTCCTCAACCTTTTTCTTGCAATGCTTTGCAAAGTGTCCATGTCCATGACAATGTCTGCATTTGAAAGGAAGCTGTTCGTAATCCAATTCCTGGACATGCGTCCACCCAGCAACAGTGAGCTTAATTTCTTCCGGCAGCCCCTCTTCTAGATTCACTTCTACACAAATGCGGGCACATGAATATTGATCTTTTCTTGCGGCTTGATCTATGTATTTTCCTAGAGCATTACCGATGATCTGGAGAGATTTTTGGTTCCAACACTGGAGGGGCAAATGAGGGAGTCTCCCCCAAACTGGAACAGCAGAGGGGACGTCCTGGGTAGGATCAAAATCTGGAGACCATTTGATTAGATAAAGTCCTTGCGGACCCATGAAGTATGGGTCATTCCTGAAGATTAAGCTCTGTCTTCCGGGCTTTCGAATACGAATACAAAGAAACCTTTGCCCACAAAATAGCTTTTGACACCCTCTTTGGTCAATGGTGTCTAGTTCCTTTGAGTCCAATCATCCACCGACTTGGGAGAAGGCCAGAGGCCCATGAACTGGCCTATGAGACCTCTCTCAGCCAGATTCAGGGCCGCTTTACAGGTTTCTTCTTCTGGAAGGGAAACTGAAGGAATAGTATCCATTTTCTTTATAAACTTCTGCTGAATCGCAGAGGGAGGGTGCTTTGAGCCTGCAGCAATCATGGACCTGAACGCTAGGACCTCTGGGGGCGGAATGTGGGGGGGGGGACAGGGCCCCCGCTAGACTTCATGGGCGATGTGAAAGCGCAGCAGGGCTGAGCGTTGCATCGCAGCAGCCACAGGAGCGCGCGGTCGAGCACCCAGCAACCCTAGTGCATGTAGTGCGCTAGGAGGCAGGGCAGCGAGAAAAAAAAATTTGTTAACATTTTTCTATATTATTTTAAATGTATATATGTTTAGCTTATATATTACTTCTTTTTACTATTTATCAAGGAGACGATATAAATTAAATAGTTGGTAAAGTAAGCATCAATTCATAATAAGCATCAAAACTAACTAAATTATAACTTTATTTTAACTTAAATCCTTATAAGTATATATCCATAATAAGTATCAAAATAATTACTACATTATATACCTTGAGTTGCTAAAATTTAAAAAATTATAAAAACTAACTCAATTATGACTTTATTTTAAATAATTGTTATTAATAATTATTCAATAGATGTGTTTATTCGTGAATAGGGCTTCCATAATTTTAATGCCATAATTAATAGTTATGCCAATATGAATAGCTATTTTGGAATATATATTCCGAAATTTTTATTTAATTATCAACAATTATTAACGAGGGGAGAGAGAGAGGGAGAGACATATACATGGAGTTGGAGGGGGAGAGAGTGGGAGGAAAGAACAAAGACATAGAGAGATAGAGGTGGAGAGAGAGTGAGGGAGAGAGGAGAGGAGGGAAGAGAGAGAATAGAAGAGGAGAGAGATAGGGAGAGAAGGAGAAGAGAGAGATAGAGAGATACATAGATGGAGGGGAGAGAGAGAGTTGGAGAGAGGGAGGGAGAATGTGGAAAATTTAGAGGGAAGAGTGAGGGAGAGAGTGATGGGGGCATGGAAGACAGAGGGAGATGGGAGAGAAAGGGAGAGAGATAGGACTCAATAGAGAGGAGAGGGAGAAAGGGAGGAAAGAAGAAAGGCATAAAGGGAGAAAGGTGGAGAGAGAGAGAGGAAGTGACAAGGGAAAGATGGGGAGAGAGTGAGGGAGAGAGGAGAGTGGGAGGGAAGAGAGGGAGGAGAGAGAGTGGGAGAGAGAAGGGGAAGAGAGAGAGGGAAAGGAAGAGGGAGTGAGAGAGAGAGAGAAATAGATATGGAGAGAGAGTGTGTATATTTTGGGGGTGAGATAGAGATAGGGAATACGAAAGACACACATAGATACAAATATAGATATTATATAACTAGCCTATATCCATCTTAACCTTGGATCTATAAGGGGCCAAGAGGGATCAAATATTTGGAGGTGAGAACCTTTACTCAAGTTTTTCACTAAAAAAAAAGGTTTTCACCTTGAGAGATTTGATCCCTCTCGACGCTTGATAGATCGGGATTAAGATGGATTTAGGATGGTTTATCCAAAAAAATGTTCGTAATTTTATTAATAAAAACAAACTTACTATATAAAAAATTGAATTTAGAAAATATTTATGTCTAACATCTAACATCTAACTCCTATATATCTAGTGATTAAATAAAATATTGAAACAAAATTAAAAGAGGAAACAAAATTACTTATAACTAATATATTTTTTTATGAGATTTATTTTATTTCTATTTTTATTTAATTTGTAATGTCTTTATATGATATTTGTTAAAGATATAATTTAGTGCAATGGTTTAAAAACAACATTTAAAGTTAGAAAATTGCACATTCCACAATTTTGAAGAATGATTAAAATGAATTCAAATATTCTATAACAAGTTCAAAAAAGTAAAACATGTAACAAATTAATATATAAGAAGTTAATATTTTCATATGAAATTTTTGGGAAATACTTTTACATTTATCTTTATTGTGATTTATATTTTTGTATAGCCATTCAAAAAACAGAAGTAAATTGAAATTATATAACTTCATGAATATGAGTAACTTTACATGAATATAAAGGTTTATTATTACATTTTAGATACAATGAGGTTTATATAGTCAATTAAGGGAGGATAAAGGAATTTGGAACCTTATTTAGTGCTACAAGGGCGAGGGAATATAAATACGACCAATAAATAGTTGTAATGTGTGGGAAAATAAATTTTAATAATTATTTTATGTATTGATTGTCTTTTATACGTGTCCTCATAATAAAATATTTTTATACTATTAATGAAAGTAGCAACCTAGCGATCATGGCATAGTTTGAAAATGCAATTCTAGTTGATATGAATGATGGGTTCAAATACAAAATAAACTCAAGGTAATTGTTGAGCCTGACACCTAATTAATGGTTATTGGATTGTCTTGCTTTGAGGATGTTGCATTTTGAAGATGAGAATAATGGAAATAAAAGCCTAACCATTGACATTAAGAAAAGAACATCAAAGATAAAGTAACACACAATCACATAATATGTTAAACTAGTCGTCGTAACATGTGGTAGTAAAGAAGACACTAGTCGTTCAGGCAAGATGTGGAGATGATCAGTAAATTGTCATGGTTATTCCATTGGAACAATTCATCATAATAGATCTAATAAAATATTGAAATTTTTAATGTGAATGCTAATTCGTTTTTTATCTCGGATTATTTATTTATTGTTTTATGTTTAAATATAAATTAGTTGAAATGCAAGCAATATAAACTGAAAATACATACAGACACTAACCAAAATAGGCACAATTTTTTCCTTGGGAAACCCTTACGGGAGAAACCTAGCTAGAAGGTGAGGTTTCTTTGATCTTTATTCTCTAGTATGGAAAAATGTGTAGATACAAAGAAAGAGGTACTCTCTATAGAGTTTCCTAAGACCTATGCCTTGTAAATTTGCTACAAAATCTTAATCCCCTTTTTTTTCTCTCTCACATCCCACTCCTAATTGCTTTGCTCAAATATGGAAGAAAATATAATAGCATGACCCCTACTCCTAGTGGCCTAGTATTTAACATAACCTAATATCTAACTATATGAAAGGTTTGACTCCCTCAACCATCAATTAGAGTTACAATTCTGGACCTTCTAAAGTCTTTTTGAAATTATATACATGGCTAGCCCAATATGCACGAGTAACAGGGATTAACGTGACATCGACTTGTACCGTGGCAATCATTATGGTAGATCAACTTGTAAGAGGCATAACTTTTGCATACAAACTTCGAGTACCGGATGGTCTCGCACAAGCAATAATTTTTTTACCCCAAAAAAGTTTGTTAATGCCTCAAAATGGCCCTAGAAGATTTCATACCCAAATTTTCCAAATTGGGACCCATTGATAAAAAAGACCCTACAAGCTCATTCATGTAATTATTCCACTCTGAAAGCATTGAGGTAGATAACGAACAATATAGTAATTCAATATGAATCAAGAGAAATTATAGATGAGAAATAGTATCACAATTCCCTAAATTACATACGAATGAAGTCAAAATTGGAAGAAAATTACCCCTCAAAGAATACAAAACCTATGAGAAGATAGAAAAATAAGTATAAAGAAATGGGGGTTTTAAGAAATGAACGATGACAACCTATTGCAATGCCCATAACCATGACCAATATAGAACGATTATATGAACATAAAAGAGTAATAAATGGATACATAAAGTTAAATATGTGAAAGTTTCTCAAACAAGTGTAAGAAATCAACCAGAACATGATGGAGGCTTGTGTAATAGGGAATAGACATGATGAAATAACTTAACACTCTACTTTTATATTCTAAATAAGCATGTGGCATGTGGTTGTGGAATCACATATGTGTGGCAATGACTTCATATGTGGAAAAAGAAATAAACTATGTAGACTAATGAGAAAACACCTAGCATAATTGAAAAAACTAGTGAGAATCAACTCAGGGAAGTTGCACAAGAATGATGACCCCGGAAGTGCAAATGGGGCTATCATGAGGAACACATGCCCACAAGAACATGTGCCTGTCCTTAGGAATGCACACGTGGTCCTAGTTGTCTAGGCTCTGTAAGGCCCAAACTAGGCTACCTGCTTAGCATGGCTCAAAAGTGTATGTGCGTTATTAGGAAATATCATTATGCAATTTGAAAACCTTAACTTTATGCACTATGAAAACCCTATCTTTGTGGAATTTGAAAACCCTATCAATGTGGAATGTGGAAACTCCAATATAGTGAGTTCAAATTTGAGTGCATAATTAGGAAATGTAAGTAAACAAACCATATTTACCTTGCTTCACAGGTTGGTGATGTTTGTCCATGTATATTGAAGTGAAATTTGAAGACCTTAATTTTGTGCGATTTGAAAACCCTACTTTATGGAATTTGAAAACCCTAGTATTGTAGAATTTGATGGAATGAAATCGTATGAATGTAATTCTCATTTATACCATTATGACTAATTTATTCCCAACACTCTCTATCTCTCCATTTTTATTTACACATTTTCTAGTCTCTCTCTCATTTTCCAACAAGCACTTCATTGACTGTCATTGAAGAAATTTTATGAGCTCTATTATCATTGGAATCCCTAACCAATAGAAAATACGACCCATGATAAATATGACCATAGTAACTATGACATACAAGAACTATGAACTTGAGAACTTTAACCCTTACAAACTATGGCGCATAATAACTATGACCTCGAGAACTTTGACCCTCATAAACTATGACCTTAGGAATCATTCCTTTGTTGTTCATAGTTCCCTTGTCAATTAGGAACTTTTAGTTTATTTTACAAGAATCATGACCACAAGAATTATCATGTGGGAGCTTTGACTATGAAATTAAACTAGGACATTTTTTTTAGTCATAGTTCTAGGGAATAATTCCTTTGTTAGTTAGGAACATTGACTCACAATAACTATAATCAATGTTTATTAGTCATAGTTATAGGAAATTTCTTGATTAGAGAACTATTATGACCAACGACCTATAATCATCTTATTCATTCATTGGTCAAAGTTCTTGTCATCTAGAGTAACTGTGGTAATAGTTCTCATTGGTTATAGTTACTATGGGTTATAGTTCCTATTGGATAGAGTTATTAAGGTCATAATTTTTCTTGAATTGATTCCAAAATCTAAATTTTCAATGTATCCATTATTTAACAATGAGCGGTGGGAGAATGATGAGAATTATCCACCAGGATGAAGATTCCTTAAAATTGTGTTATCCAGATGTATGCATGTATGGTATTGATAATCTTAGAACTTTTCCAGTATCCTCTTCCTGCCATATTTTGGTCATCTATTTCTATCAACCCCTTATTCTAAAGTAATCTTTGTTAGGATCATTGCTACAGTTTCCAAATGGTTGAGTAAGTGATATGGTGAGTTGACAAGGTAGTTTAAATATTAAATGGGATGGGGCAACTTTTTTGAGTTTTAAATTTAAATTCAAAATCTTAAAGTTGCAGTATACCACCTCTCATTTGTCTCGGAGACTATTTTAAAAACTCTTTGTTTAGTTCGAATCGATGCAGGGAGATGGAAGAAAGTAGAGCCAAGACATAAGCAAGAGGCTCCATAATGGACATTTCATTGTAGTATATGTTTTGTGTCTTTTTCACTGTTGGAAGCTGTCTTAAAATAATATCTTGAACATTCTATGGTTTCTACATTTTCTATTCATGATCTTCTCTAACAACAATTTTACATGGGGTATTTCAGACAATGAGTCTTTCATTGGCAGTTTGGACTAATCTTTGAGTACTCTCCAGTTATCAATCTCAGATATCAAGCGACCTCAAGTTTGGATAACTAATTATGGCATCTAATTACCTATTTTCTCATTCTTTTCCAAGTTCCAGCAAATAAGTGTATTCAAATGTTCTACACTACAATTAGTAGTTCGATTGTTGAGTTACTACTTCTAGAAAGCATCCATTTGAAGTAAATTTAGCGAACATGCAGAACTATAATGATGACATTTTCTAACAAAGAAAGCCAAATGTTTGTAGCGCAATTGCACATGAAGCAAGTGAAATATTTGTGTACACAACTAGAATCTCCATTGTCGCCACGCCACTATTTATACAAATAGATGCTTCACCAATTCCTTTAAGACACCATCCTTTGGTAAGGGAAAGGATGTGCGTACCTAATAGACCCTGAATGAGAAACCAACATGGCAATCAAAAGTAGACGAAATCTACATCCTATCATATGGGTCGTTAGTATAATATAATACATGGAATCCATCTCCATGATTAAGCCCCACACATAGAGACATATAGAATAGTAGGTAAAAACCAAAAAGAAAATCTTATATCCTTAATAAATACTTAATTGATAAGTTATATTTATTTTGTAAGATATTTATTAAATTATTTAAATTTATATGTTTTTTTTTCTTTCTTAATTATTTTACTTCTAACCCTATGTTTTCAACAAGAAAGTGTGTTGGTATCTAAGGTTTTTTACTAATTTGAATTGCTATAAAGTTCTTTACAAATTTTAAACCCATCAATTAAAACAATTATAGTTCACAATTTTTTTTTAAACAATATGAAAGACATGATTTAAATACTTCACTATTTTAAATACCAATCAAGGTGAAAAATTTGTAATTACAAGGCAAGAGCTTTGCATTCCATCACCACATAAAATCTTGCCATAATTCAATGTATTAACAATTTTTTTGATGTTTCCTTGAATTTATGCCTTCTTACTGACAAAAATAAATTTAGTACTATAGAATGACTTAGCATATTACAATTAAAAATCCATAAATATTTTATCCTCTTTTAATAGTTGAGCTATTTTTCCATTTATCTTATTTATTGAAAAAAATTGTCTAATATATTCTTATGAATAAGCATATTGTGAGACTAAACGAATAGCTTAAAATGTAATACGACCCTTCTAAAAAAAATAAAAAAAATTGAAACAACAATTTCAAAATAATACATTTGACAGTGTATTATTTATCGATTAATATATAGAAAAACTATCTCAATACAAATTAACACTAACTTCAAATAAACAATAAATAAATTATTTGATATAAAAAATATTCTCTATTTTTTTTGTATATTTCTAGTAAATAAAATTTCTTGTTTTATTTAGACATCCAAAAGTCTTACAATTTCAAGAAAGTGAGATTTTTTACATTTGAGAATCTTCTAATTTCAATTTTGTTATTATTAGCCATAATGTTATTATTAACAGTTAAATCAGTTTTAGTAATAAATGAATATTTTTTTATTACAGTTAAATTAATTTTGGTAATAAATGAATTTTTTTTTTTTTTTATTACAATTGAGTTAGTTTGATAGTAAATAAATAATTTTTTTATTGCCAATTTTATTTGTCAAAACTTTTTAGTCTGAAATTCTGGAATCAAAGAGGCTATGACATCCAACATATTATACCCCACATAAGTCATGTTTTTATTATCAAAATTTTGTTTTCAACAACCTAATCCAGAAAGCCCTAAAACCAAGAATACGATGTAAATCTCTACATTTATCATCTAATCGAATACTTAGTGTTACGCTGATCCTGATCTTGATCTTGATCTTGAGATTGATTTAGTAAATTTTTCATGAATTGTGAATAATTTACACGTGTACTGGGCTGGAAAATTCACCAATGCCTTGTTTGTATTCAGGATTCGCTCTGGTTTTTAGGATTATAGTGGTTAATCATTTAGAAACTAACCTGGACTGGTTTTTCTGGGAATTAAGGCCAATTTTATGGAATAAGTGTAATATGGTCATACAAACAAAGCAGTTTATCTCAAACAACAACTTCAAACTCACAAGTTCCACGGCACTTCCTTCATTGATAGTTAATAAATTGATACAGTGATACGAATGATATGTAAATGCATCAAAATACATCTCTTCCTGCCAAAAGCAAAAATGATATGTAAATGCATCGAAGTACATCTCTTCCTACCAAAAGCGTTCGCTGGACTTGCATATCATTAAACCTTTATATTTGAAATTGAATCGAACAGCCTTAATTTGGTACTCGGTTAGAATTAGTTGAGTCGAACGTGAGAATAGATATCCTGGGATATAGTAAACCGTTAAAAGATTCGACATCCAAAATCTCTTTTAATAACCTGCAGCAAAATATCCCGGGATATAGTAACCCGTTAAAGGATTCGACATTCAAAATCTATTTCAATAACCTGCAGCAGGCCTATCAACAGTTTGTTTTGGTTATGCTCGAATTAATTCTCTACTTTCTGCCTTCAACGCTACTGAATTGTATCATCACCTGCACGGAAACATCAATTAAAAAAGAACGGAATCAAGTAAAATAGTTTTTTACTCCCCATATAACCCTTTATTTTAAAAGCGTGGAGATCATAATATGGCGTTGGAGATTTTAACGGCGTTGTGAAGGGAGCTTACGTAGCCTGAATGCCTAGATTTGATCCCAAATCATATCCATGCCCCTCAACTCGAGAAATTGCACCCCCAGCCGCAGATGGAGAAGAGATAGGGCCATGAGGAGCCTCTTTCTGATGTCCATTATGGAGTTGCCTTGGATGTTGTTGCAGTGGGGGACGGTGCCCGGTGCGCGAGAGGTTCACACTGAAGCAGAGAACCATCTCTTTCCTAATCAATAATCGAAACTCAGCGCGCAATATTTCAATTTGAAATGCCAGGCGGGAAGGCATTTGAATTTTGAAATCCTTTGGTGTGGAGGTAGCATTGAATGAATTTCAGCTCATGTATTATCCACGGCCGCTGGGAGTCAGAGTTGTTCAGATATCGGAAATCAAGAGAGCTGAGGAGTCGTCGGAATATTGAAAGTATTAACGGAACGCGCAATGGGGCTTGCTAGCCACCTCAACAAGTTTGAGCAACCTGCAATCGAGATAAGCTCAGCGAGTATTTTCACCGTGAAATCAACTTAGGAGACCACGTTCGTTCCAGTGGCCCAACCCAAGTCTGCGATTCATATCACATCAAGGTTTTGAATGGGGAACGGCTTAATTAATTGGGAAAAAGCAGGTTGAACGACCTTGAAAATATATCCTTACCGGGTGGAATTGTGGGCATAACTATTGTCCCTGTTTTCTGAAGTCATGTGTAGGAGTAATGTTGGGTGAATACGACGGAGAGTAGAATGAATGAAAAGAAGGGATAGATAAACGAAGTGAACAAGCATACATTAAATTATTTAAATGGTCTATTAGGTTCTCTAAACTTACAATATCGGGTTTGAGATAAATTTCAATTACATTAAATTATTTAAATGGTCTATTAGGTTCCTTAAACTTACAATATTAGGATTTGAAATAAATTTCAATTTTTTTTTCATCTTTATTAAGGTAAAATATATCTCAATCTCCATTTTATTTTTTATTAAAAAAGATATTAAAACAGCGAAATACCAATTTCAATATAGAAAAGTTTATTGATGAAAACAAAAGTTTTGGTTTTAATTTTACAATGCATATTTATTTTAAAACTTAATATTAAGTGTATTTTAAAATGTTTAATTTATATTATTATTATTCTATTTGCTAAGTTGTGTGAGTCCTAAGATGACTATATGACTCAACTTTTCGCTTGAGAAATTGCCAAGGCCACACCAACCTTTAACATGGTTGATTTTTTAACATCACGAAGTGTCCCATCACCATCTATTCCAAGCCCAGTGGGCTAACCTATATTACTATTATTAAAAATGAGACAATTTAAAAAAAGTTTCAGTCTTATCGCACACAAAATGCTTTAAAAACTAGCTAATCTTTCTTTATTATAAAGCATAACATTAGTAAAAATGAGGCACTTAGGCTAGTATCAATACACAGAAATGTTTTTATATTTTTTTTGCTTTAAAAACTAGTTAATTAACAAAAAGTCAATAAAAATTGGAGATTTTTTTGCTTTAAAAATGAGTTAATCCATAACCTATAAAGATAATTCAATTAACGATCATTTTCATGATAAAATACTATAGATTAGAAATTCAAACCTTCCATAAAGAAAAAATTAATTAATCCACATTTATCCACTCATAACAGAATAATTTATCCACTCATAACAGAATAAATAAATAGAATTTAATATACATCTATTATTTTAATCTTTACTTTCAACCCACACTAAATTCTTATATATTATAACCACCAAACATACATATTAATTATACACTTAATATAGTTATTATCTTCCTATCAAATTTATTTAAAATTGAATTTTAAATTTAACTTATTCATAAAAATTAAGAAAAATTGTAATATCCTATTGGAAATTCAGGGAAATGGAATGACTCAAAGTTAATAAATAAATTTAAAATGTTTTAATAAATAATTGAATTTCTATATTTTCCTAATGTTTTGTAAAATTCTAACTAATAATTATATTTTGTATATATAATTTAATTTATTGAGAAATTATTTTGGTAAGTTAAAAAATAATTTAAAATAGTTGATTTTATAAATGAATTTCTATTTTTCTGATGTCTAGGAAATGTTTGATTAATAATATATATTGTATTTATATTTTAATTTTGTTAACTAATTTGTTATGTGTAGAATTTTTTTATTAATGGATAATATTTATTAAATTTATACGTTTTATTAAGAATTTTGTTGTTGTATTTTGAGAGAAATTTGTATCGCTTTTTCTCACATTTACTCACTTTCACTAGTTTGCTTGGGCTAAACAATTGTGTAGTCTTTATGATAAGACTCAACCTCCTATATGACCTTAAAGAAATGGAGTCAATAACTTAAGACTTTACTAACTTCTCTCAAGTGATTAGGACCTTCAAGAGCTACCCAACCCCTCCAGGTGTCCAACCCTTGAGCCAACTCTCTTTTTCACTAACATAGAGCCTCAGTCGCTCCCTTGTCATTGTCTCTAAGCGATTGTAACCCTCCAGTCGCTCCCGTAGACCTACTTCCCAGCGATTGTAGACTTTTCCAGATAGCTTTGTGCCAGCAACCCTGAATTTTGAGCAATGTTTTTAGGGCTAAGACTTAGGCTTGTGTCTAAAAGCCAGTGAAACTTCTAGAAATGATGAATATCATAGAAACAAATCTTCTAAAACAAAAACTTGAACAAGAACTTAACCTGACCCATCCCAACCAGGGCCAACATTCCATCAAGCACAAGATAAACATGCAACCTACAGGTCATGAATGCATATATGAACATAGGAACCTGAAACTTATCTGAGATTTAACAAGAAATACCATTGCCTTCTCACAATATATGTCATAACACCAATTAGGTCATGCATTCATTAACCAAACATTCATTAATAAAATGTGATAAGAACCATACTTAAATCTGTCATATAACCATGTTCATAACCAACATATAACCAGGTATATAACAATGATATAACAAACATTAAAGCCACATAATAACAAGTATAATTACTAATCAAATGCAAGAGAAACTTAGCTCTTACTAACCATATGCAAAAGCCAGCCAAGTCAGGGACTTCCACGTACCACCTAACCATAAATCGGACTAAACCAAATTTTTCTTTTAGCCAATCACCTTGTTTCATATTCCAAACATGAATGTGGGATATCACGAGATAAGCTAATCCATTAAAAACTAAGAGAATCCAAACGTTAAACCACCTCCACCCTCACCATATCATAATCTCACCTAAACCGGTCTCGAGATCACAAAACCAAACCGAGCTTGGATGCCTCATAATTCCTTCACCATTCGTTGAGGAATTTTCCTATCTCCACCCACCTGTTGAGGGATTCTCGGAGAAAACCATCTCCACCCCCAACCCTTGGGATTTTCCTTAGACCACCTCACCCAGATCCAAAACCTTATGGCAATCCAAAGCTTAGTTGAGAATGAATCCCATGACACCATGGCTATCCAGAAATGGAAAGACAAGGTTAAAACCCCTGTCAAACCCAACAAAATCCATGCCACCGACAACAAATATACCAAATATACACATGCATATACCATGCATGCTAGAACCGGCTAGGAAAGCATACACGCAACTTTTTAGTTGTAAGTATTCTTACTGAAGCTGCTTGATCCAAACTTTCCTCTCTTTATCCTTCCTTTTATTTTCTTTCTTTATCCTTCCTTAATTTCTTCATTTTCCCTTAATCTTCCTTCAATTTCCTCCATACATGCAACCTGTGACCTTTCACCTCCCTTTTCTCCTATTTTCCTTTATTTTCATAAACAAAATGCCAAAATGTATTTTTTCCTTTTCAATGACTTTGCCATTTCCTTTGCCAATTTCCCCTTAGCCATAATTCACAACAAGTTATACCCACTAGGATACTTTTCCCAACATTCATCTTGGAATAAGTGTCTCATGAACTTTCTCTTATTTTTACTTTATTAACTTTTATTAAATGAACTTTTAACCCAGGGTTGTTATAGACCCCTCCCCCTTAGGGGAACACAGTCCTCAGTGTTCTATGACACCTACAACTAGCAAAATTGTTGAAAACCAAAAGGATACTTCTTATGGAGCTTTATAACTTAGCTCATTGTAGTATTTACAATGAACAACCTACTCAAAAGCAAAACCATCATGACAAACATGACAAAATGACAAACATACCGCTTATTGGAGCTATACAACACAACTCATTGTGGTATTTACAATAGAAACCATACATAAATATGCACAAGTATTAAAAAATCATTTTCCCCCATCACAAACAATGAAAGATACATAGCCCAGATATGATCACCCATCTCCCATGTAGCTTCATCGGGCCCAAAGTGCTTCCACTGCACTTTAACTTGCTCGATTGCTCTGTTCTAGAGCATGAGTTGTTTCTACTGCAATATGCATTGAGGTTCCGTTTGAAATTATCATTCTGGTTCCACCTGCAATACATACCAATCAATAACATTATCAACATCCTTTACATATCTTTTAAGCAATGAAACATGGAAAACCTCATGCACTTTGATTGTCAGAGGTAGTGTAAGTCTGTAGGCCACTAGTCCAATCCTCTCAAGGATCTCAAAAGGCTTGCAATACCGTGGTGCCAACTTGGCACATGATCCAATCTTGAAGGCTCTCTTCTTGGGCTTGATGCACAAATACACATGCTCCCCAACCTGAAACTCCTTAAAAGCCTTGTGTTGGTTAGCATAACTCTTTTTCCTATCCTGTGAAGCCTTTATATTCTTATTTATAACCTGCATTTCTGCCAACATATCTGGTACAATAAGTATCATGTTCATTGGATCACTCCAACTGATAGGAGTATCACAACTCCGCCCATATAGTACCTCAAACAGACTCATTCTCAGTGACTCGTGATAACCATTGTTGTAATAAAACTCAACCAATGGAAGGTACTACTTGTTGAAGAATCTAGGGCATCTAGGTATGATGAGATTCTTCTAACGATGATAACTCTTTGTGAGGTACATTTTTACTTTTTCTTAATAGAACAATCTTCTCTTATTATTATTAGAGCGTGTTCTCTTATTTCATCAAACAGTTACTGAAACAAAAGCGATAAGAACATAAGATGTTGGCTCTCAGCTAGGGCAAAACCTCTCTCTCCTAGAGAGGAAAACCCTTCTACAAATTTATATTATTGAAGCTTCAGTTGACAAATGCAAAACCCTAGACCCTTGACCAGTAGATCCTCCAAGCACAAGACACAGTCTCTCTTTTGTACCTTCCCTTATGTTCTTCAATAAAAGCCTTCTTCTGCACTGCACCTTCATCTCTTCCTTGGCACTTCTTCTAGCAACTGATGGCTCTTTCTCTGAAACCTGCAGAAATCCGAGGTCTCCTTAAAGGCCTCTTCTTTGGTGTCCTCCTTTCCTTCTCTACCTCGCTTGGCAATCTTCCTTCTCCTTCATGCTTAGGCTAGAAAATGGGGAATTTCTTGAGGTATGTCCTTAAGATTAGAGGCCGGTCCTCTTAACCCTTACTGTTGCTCTGATTTCTTTAAACATGTGGTTGATTTAGGGCTTGGAATAGACCTTTTTTCTTGCTTATTTTCTTTGCTCTAGGTGGGACCTCCTTTGCTTGAGATGGAGGCTTACTAGGAGCCTTTTCTTAGCCCAATTAAACTCTATTATTTTGTTGCACTTATGAATTTGATGTGGCTGTGGATATGCCCTTCTTCCTTCACACGTGTGATAGAATTTGGACCCAAAACAGTCCTCCTAAACTCGGATTCCATTCTCTCCTTCTTTGCTGGCCTAGAAACACCTTTTTACCTTTTTTTGTACCTCCTTCTTTACTATCTTTCTCGTTGATTTTAGAGATCCCTTGATGATGTCTCTATGAGGTCAAACTGTTTTATATATAGGATTTTGTCCCTCCTTTTAGGCTGACTTGATCAACTGGTGACGTTGACTTGAAATTTGTGCATAAAAATTCATTTCTTGAGCTGACTTGAAGAGGAGACTTGTCTTTTCTTTGGAGGATCATTTTTGACATATTTATTTGACTCTAGTACATAGATTTTCATAGTGTAACATGCCCATATGGGTATAATTACATTAACTCTTTGACTTTCCTAGAAGCACTTAAACATGTGCTTAACCTATCAAATGGAAAATAAATCCATGCTTGATAATAACAAAAATAATAATTCTTTTCTTTTACAAGTACAAAGGTCAAAATTACATTTATGAAGACCGAACCTAATTACACTTTCTTCAACACTCCCTCTTAACTAGGGAGGTATTCATAAATCATTACAAGCTATTTGGACATTTTCAATATGAAGAATTCACATAAAAGAAATTGGATTGGCACTCCATCTATTATAGCATCATAGTAAGAAACCTTGTTTCCACATCAAGGCCTTGAATTACAACTCTATCTCTCAATATATCATAGCACAATGTTGGCGAGACCAATGATTATATACACCTTCATAATTGTCTCTCAAGGTACATACCCACCTAGGTGTTCACTAAGTATGAGCTTCTAGGACTATTCTTATCTTGGATTCCTAGCCCTCAAAGAATATAGGTCCTCTTTCCTACTCTTCTCTTGGATTCCCTATACATCCTCAAAGAGCATCAGATGCAAGATGATTACCCAATCCTCCATTCTTTCTTTCTAGGTGAAGATAATAATGTTGTATATATCTCTCCCTCACAACTAAGGAATATATTCCCATTCCTGTGAAGGAAGGTACCCAAGTTCCCTCTCACCAGGAACTTGCCTAAGCTCCCTCTTAATTAGGGACTTGTCAGAGCTCCCTCTCAACTAGGGACTCTTCATTCCATCAACAATTTCTTCTTTGTGGGTCCTTCATCTTCTTGATCACTTTCTTTCCTTGATGTCATGAAATTCAGTCGAGCTTCTTCTTTGTAAGGCATCATCCATTGATCACTTTCCATCTTACTTCATCATGTCATTCCTTTCTTCATGGAAAGTGGCCTTATTGATACATATCTGGAACCTTCGTCATATGACTACTTCTTTCTCATCATGCCTCTTTTAGGAATTTCCATCCATCACATGACCACTAGTTTGTACTTTCACTTATGACCCTTGTTCTAGTAGCCCTGCATGAACTCATCCAGATATTATTCAAGAAATCAAAGCATAACATTAAATCAAACAATACCTTAAGAGATGGATCTTCATCATGACATCTTGTTGGCTTGAATCATCAACATCCTGCATGTTCATATCTCCAAGGCCTTTGCAGGTGTGAAGGGTCCTTTGATCGTTTTCTTCCTTGGTCAGAACTTTCGTGCCTTCTTTCAGGAGATGTCTCAACAAATCTATCAAATGTTGATTCCTAGTGTCCATGGTGTCCTTTTATCCCTGATCTCTTTTCCCATATGCTTCTTTGTAGGTTCTCTTGTCAATCACCTCACACTTAATATGAGGATATTTCTCATGTTGACCTTTTTGAGTGTGTGAATCAGGCCTCAATGCATATTCTCAATGAAAAGAGAGCTATCATATTCTAGACCATGCTTCCAGAGAAATTCCCCATGCTCATTGATACAAATAATGACATGACTTTAATTGAAAACATCGATGCATACATACTTCATCTTAGTTCTTTCCTTGATCATCTCAGCTTCCTTTGACAACTTCCTAGATTGAGATTACCTCAATCTTTTATTTGCTACATATTTCCTTGCCTACATATCATCCTTTCTTGAATCCCCATAAGTGGAATTACCATCTAGACATCTTCCTTTTCTGAAGATTATGAACCTTCTATTGAATTTTTCACTGGAGGATCCTTGTAGTCCTTATCCTACAAATGCTTCTTTATGTTGATGATAGTGGCCTTTGAAGATGATTCTTCTTGATCATGATCATTCCTTTATGCATTGATGAGGTTATCCAATGGCTACATCCTTCCTACATGAATATATTTATTTGATCTACCTCTACATACTGCTCCTATATTCCTGAAGATGTCATTCCCATAAACCATGCATTCTATCCTATTGCTACATGTTCCTATGATACCCAAAACTTTAAAGAAGACTTATGTGAAGAAGTTGATCTCAATCATAGTAGAGATCCGGAGGGTCCTCCTGCTTCTTCTTCTTATCTTCTTCTTTCACTTCTTGGCTAATGTGGGCTTCTTCTCATTTCCTCTTATTTTTATCCTTATTGAACTTAGGACAATCCCCCTTATAGTGTCCACACTCCTGGCAACCAAAGCATTGGACTTTGGACATATCCTTTTTACTCTTTCTCTGTGGACCAAACTTTCCAAATTTCCCTTTTCTCTTGCCCATAGCAGTAAATGCCTACTCCTTTGATCCCACATCATCTTTGGCTTTGAGTCCAATCTCCTCAATTTTGCATAGAGACCAAAGTTCATTCAATAGGGTGGTTTCATTCTTGGTAGATATACTTGATGTGAAGTTGCCCCATTCCTCGGGTAATTCATTTAGCACCACAGTTGTCATCTCTCTATCTGACATAACTTCTCCCAGTTCTTGCAGCTGGTCTCTTATCTCAGAGAGTTTCATGAAGTAGGGAGCTATTCCTTCTTCCATGGAGATATTCATTTTATATATTTCATTACATGACGATATCACTTCTCCAGTTGTGCTAATTAAAAATAGCTCCACCAGCTTATCATAGATTTCTTTAGATGTTTCAAGTTTGGAAACTTAAGGAATGAGAGTGTCATTAATGGATTCTATCAAAATCCTTTGAGCCCTTGTTTCATCCTTATTGTACTTTTCTAGTGCTTGAGTTTATTCATTAGCAGCAACAATGACACTCCATTTGATGCAGTCCAGAAGTTCATTTTCTTTGAGAAGTAGATCAGTCCTCTTTTTCCATGCAAGGAAATTAGCAGTCCCAACCAATTTTCATTCCTTGCAAAAAGACATTTTAATATTTTCATAAGAGGACGTAAAAATACTTAATTGAGAGTGTTAGTGATGAGGAGATCTTGTTGCTTCCTTGATGAATGAAGCTTCAACTTCTTGGATCTTAGAGTTCTTTAAGATGCTTCCTTCAAGGTGCCTTGTGAGAGATTTGCTTGTTGATGAAAACTTCTCAATGTGTGGATCTAAAGATCTTCATTAATGGGCCTTGATATTCGAGTGCCTCTTCTTTGAAGATGAAGGATCTTTGATAGAGACTCTTCTTGAACGTACCTTGTTGTAGAAGCTTTAAGATTGATGGATCTAGAAGAGGAGATGGGAATCCTCCTTGTATTTGATGGATATGGAACCCTTACTTGTAGATATAATGCTTCAACCTTTGTGTGCCCTTGCTTCTTGATCTTAATGCTTCACTCTTCTATGTGTTCTTGAGATGCACTTCCTTGATGTGTCACCTTAGCTCTAAAACCATGTTGAAGAATCTAGGGCATCTAGGTATGATGAGATTCTTTCGAATCCTCCTTGTCTTTGATGGATCTGGAACCCTTGCTTGTAGATCTAATGCTTCAACATTTGTGTGCCCTTGCTTCTTGATCTTAATGCTTCACTCTTCTATGTGTTCTTGAGATGCGCTTCCTTGATGTGTCACCTTAGCTCTGAAACCATGTTGAAGAATCTAGGGCATCTAGGTTTTAACCCCATATAGAAATTACCTGCATACGAATTCTAAAACACAGAAAATAAACAATGCGAGAGCATAACACATAAAACACATATACACAGAGATTTTCCCATGGATCCCAAAATCGGGACTACCAGCTTGATTTTTTATTATATTCCTTTCAATGTTACAATACATATTTATACATGCCGAAGCATCTGATACCATGGATAGAAAACCATCGCGTCCAAAACCATGTGCAAAAACCATGCACAAAACCATAGGTAGGTTCGCCCAACCTAATATAGTATCCAAAAAGAAAATGCCCTGGGCCGCTGCCCTGGACCCCATAGAGGGGCACTAACCGCCGCCCCTCAAACCCCCCGTATAGGGGGGCTGCCACCCCCGCTATGCAGACGACGCAACGAAGGGGGGGCTCTGCCCCCCCTCTAACTTCCCCGTAAACTATGTAGGCTAGTCATGGAAAGAATATAACACAACCCAACAGCTTGTAGATCTAATGCTTCAACCTTTGTGTGCCCTTGCTTCTTGATCTTAATGCTTCACTCTTCTATGTGTTCTTGAGATGCGCTTCCTTGATGTGTCACCTTAGCTCTAAAACCATGTTGAAGAATCTAGGGCATCTAGGTATGATGAGATTCTTTTGAATCCTCCTTATCTTTGATGGATCTGGAACCCTTGCTTGTAGATCTAATGCTTCAACCTTTGTGTGCCCTTGCTTCTTGATCTTAATGCTTCACTCTTCTATGTCTTCTTGAGATGCGCTTCCTTGATGTGTCACCTTAGCTCTGAAACCATGTTGAAGAATCTAAGGCATCTAGGTTTTAACCCCGTAAAGAAATTACCTGCATACAAATTCTAAAACATAGAAAATAGACAATGCAAGAGCATAACACATAAAACACATATACACAGATATTTTCCCCTGGATCCAAAAATCCGGACTACCAGCTTGATTTTTCATTATATTCCTTTCAATGTTACAATACATATTTATAAATGCCAAATCATCCAATACCATGGACCGAAAACCATCGCGTCCAAAACCATGTGCGAAAACCATGCACAAAACCATAGGTAGGTTCACCCAACCTAATATAGGGTCCAAAAAAAATTTCCCCGGGGCGCTGCCCCCGACCCCATAGAGGGGGGCTAATTTCCCCCATCAAACCCCCTGTACAAGGGGGGTTGCCAACCCCGTTGTGCAGTTGGCGCAATAAAGGGGGGGATCCGCCCCACCTCTAACGCCCCCGTAAACTACGTAGGCTAGTCGTGGAAAGAATATAACTAAACCCAACTGCTTGTAGATATATTGCTTCAACCTTTGTGTGCCCTTGCTTCTTGATCTTAATGCTTCACTCTTTTATGTGTTCTTGAGATGCGCTTCCTTGATGTGTCACCTTAGCTCTGAAACCATGTTGAAGAATCTAGGGCATCTAGGTATGATGAGATTCTTTTGAATCCTCCTTGTCTTTGATGGGTCTGGAACCCTTGCTTGTAGATCTAATGCTTCAACCTTTGTGTGCCCTTGCTTCTTGATCTTAATGCTTCACTCTTATATGTCTTCTTGAGATGCACTTCCTTGATGTGTCACCTTAGCTCTGAAACCATGTTGAAGAATCTAGGGCATCTAGGTTTTAACCCCATACAGAAATTACCTGCATACGAATTCTAAAACACAGAAAATAAACAATGTGAGAGCATAACACATAAAACACATATACACAGAGATTTTCCCTTGGATCCCAAAATCGGGACTACCAGCTTAATTTTTCATTATATTCCTTTCAATGTTACAATACATATTTATACATGCCGAAGCATCCAATACCGTGGACAAAAAGCCATTGTGTCCAAAACCATGTGCGAAACCCATGCACAAAACCATAGGTAGGTTTGCCCAACCTAATATAGGGTCCAAAAAAAAAATTCCCCGGTCCACTGCCCTGGACCCCGTAGAGGGGGGCTAACCGCGCCCCTCAAACCCCTCATATAGGGGGGTTTCCACCGCTGATGTGTAGTTGATGCAAGGAAGGGGGGACTCCGCCCCCCCTCTAACTTCCCCATAAACTACGTAGGCTAGTCGTGGAAAGAATATAACACAACCCAACAGCTTGTAGATCTAACGCTTCAACCTTTGTGTGCCCTTACTTCTTGATCTTAATGCTTCACTCTTCTATGTGTTCTTGAGATGCACTTCCTTGATGTGTCACCTTACCTCTGAAACCATGTTGAAGAATCTAGGGCATCTAGGTATGATGAGATTCTTTTGAATCCTCCTTGTCTGTGATGGATCTGGAACCCTTGCTTGTAGATCTAATGCTTCAACCTTTGTGTGCCCTTGCTTCTTGATCTTAATGCTTCACTCTTATATGTGTTCTTGAGATGTGCCTCCTTAATGTGTCACCATAGCTCTAAAACCATGTTGAAGAATCTAGGGCATCTAGGTTTTAACCCCGTAAAGAAATTACCTGCATACGAATTCTAAAACACAGAAAATAAACAATGTGAGACATAACACATAAAACACATATACACAGAGATTTTCCCCTGGATCCCAAAAATCAGAACTACCAACTTGATTTCTCATTATATTCATTTCAATGTTACAATACATATTTATACATGCCAAAGCATCCAATACCATGGACCGAAAACCATCGCATCCAAAACCATGTGCAAAAACCATGCACAAAACCATAGGTAGGTTTGCCCAACCTAATATAGGGTCCAAATTTATTTTTTCCCAGGGCACTACCCTCGACCTTGTATAGGGGAGGCTAACCGCCCCCCTCAAACCCCTCGTACAAGGGGTGCTGCCACCCCCGCTGCGCAGTCGGCGGAATGAAGGGGGGGCTTTGCCCCACCTCTAACCCCCTCGTAAACTACGTAGGTTAGTCGTGGAAAGAATATAACACAACCCAACAACTTGTAGATCTAATGCTTCAACCTTTGTGTGCCCTTGCTTCTTGATCTTAATGCTTCACTCTTCTATGTGTTCATGAGATGCGCTTCCTTGATGTGTCACCTTAGCTCTGAAACCATGTTGAAGAATCTAGGGCATCTAGGTATGATGAGATTCTTTTGAATCCTCCTTATCTTTGATGGATCTGGAACCCTTGCTTGTAGATCTAATGCTTCAACCTTTGTGTGCCCTTGCTTCTTGATATTAATGCTTCACTCTTCTATGTGTTCTTGAGATGCGCTTCCTTGATGTGTCACCTTAGCTATAAAACCATGTTGAAGAATCTAGGGCATCTAGGTTTCAACCTCGTACAGAAATTACCTGCATATGAATTCTAAAACACAGAAAATAAACAATGCGAGAGCATAACACATAAAACACATATACATAAAGATTTTCCCCTGGATCCCAAAATCGAGACTACCAGCTTGATTTTTCATTATATTCCTTTCAATGTTACAATACATATTTATACATGCCAAAGCATCCAATACCATGGACCGAAAACCATCGCATCCAAAACCATGTGTGAAAACCATGCACAAAACCATTGGTAGGTTTGCCCAACCTAATATAGGGTCCAAAAAAAAAATTTCCCTGGGGCGTTTCCCTAGACCCAATAGAGGGGGGCTAACCGCCCCCCTCAAACCCCTCGTATAGGGTGGGCTGCCACCCCCACTGCGTAATCGGTGCAATGAAGGGGGGGCTGCACCCCCCCTCTAACCCCCCCGTAAACTACGTAGGCTAGTCATGGAAAGAATATAACACAACCCAACAGCTTGTAGATCTAATGCTTCAACCTTTGTGTGCCCTTGCTTCTTGATCTTAATGCTTCACTCTTCTATGTGTTCTTGAGATGCGCTTCCTTGATGTGTCACCTTAGCTCTGAAACCATGTTGAAGAATCGAGGGCATCTAGGTATGATGATATTCTTTTGAATCCTCCTTTTCTTTGATGGATCTGGAACCCTTGCTTGTAGATCTAATGCTTCAACCTTTGTGTGCCCTTGCTTCTTGATCTTAATGCTTCACTCTTCTATGCATTCTTGAGATGTGCTTCCTTGATGTGTCACCTTAGCTTTGAAACCATGTTGAAGAATATATGGCATCTAGGTTTTAACCCCGTACAGAAATTACCTCCATACGAATTTTAAAACACAGAAAATAAACAATGCGAGAGCATAACACATAAAACACATATACACAGAGATTTTCCCCTGGATCCCAAAATTGGGACTACCAGCTTGATTTTTCATTATATTCCTTTCAATGTTACAATACATATTTATACATGCCGAAGCATCCAATACAATGGACCGAAAACCATCGCATCCAAAACCATGTGCGAAAACCATGCACAAAACCATAGGTAGGTTCGCACAACCTAATATAGGGTCCAAAAACAATTTCCCCAGGGCGCTACCCTAGACCCCGTAGAGGGGGGCTGCCACCCCCACTGTGCAGTAGCCGCAATGAAGGGAGGGCTTCGCCCCCCCTCTAACTCCCCCGTAAACTACGTAGGTGTCAGGCGGAAAGAGTCGGTAGTGCGGACACAACCAACCTCCCTAGGAGTCTAAGACTCTCTAGTGACAAACAAGACAAACAAGAGCAATCCTTCTCTAAACATGCATTTACCATACAAGAAATCAAGTTTTTAGATCCTACCTGTAGTCCAATGCTGTTGTAGTAGTCTAGTCTCGCTGATCCGGATGAGCTCCTCCTTCACTTCGAAACCTGCATTCACTAACAATCAAACGATTAAATAGCACTTGATAATCTCATAAAATAAAACATATTTAACATATAGACCAAGGAGTACATGAAACAACTCATAAATAACAAGTTATTGAGAAGAATGGACTCATTTGCATTATTAGGAAACAAAAGGAACAATTACAACCCGAGCCTTGGTGTTGTGCAAGTCCCTCCCAGGGTCCATCAAGAGTTCTCCTTTACTTTGACAAAGCTCACCCACTTCCAAATGAAACAAGAAAGGATGGGAATCTCTCCTCACAAGCTTCTAAATGGGAGTCCTAATTCCTGCAGCATCTACCCTTAGAAATGTTTAGCTTTCAACCTCCCCTCCTTCTGGCCCAATGCCTGTATTTATAGTGCTCAAGAGGAAGTTAATCAGGTCCACCATCAATGGGATAATCCCCTCTTTGGATGGGATAGCTCCTCTCTTGATGGGATAAGTTCCTCTTTCATAGGGGTACATGAACCATCTGGAGGCGCTCAATACATGTCGAACAACCTTCTAGAATGCTCTAGAAATGACCACAAGTAACTTTTTAAAGATGAAACTCGCGCCTTTTGACCTTTATAGGGGTACGCACCTGTCCCTTTACATACAGAGCGTACAAGTACGCAGCTTTTGTGAACATTAGGTGCGTATACGCAGGTAAGGCCGAGAGAATCTGCGTACCTAGAGATAAACACATTTACAAAGACTTTCTCTCTTTTTGGAGTTTGACATGGAGAGCAGAGGCATAAGACTTGCCCAGGAGGATAGCATGACTGTTGATAGAGCCATACTAACTGTAAATAGCCATGGTGACATTTTTTAGTGTAACAGATTGCCCCCTAAAGTGCGGAGCCTGTAGTAGATTAGGGTTTTGTATTATCTAGGAAGGGTGAAGCGCTTTATCATTTCAAGAATTATCTCGTGGAGAGCCTGGTCAGAACCTGCAATTTTCAACACAAAATACATGTATAAGATTATATCATCGCTGAGGTAGGCATTCCCATACTCAGATCAAAATTTTAACTAACAGACTAACTATTTTGATACAGGAATGATCTTGCAGTACATCATAATCGTAGACTTTCTGTAGACACAGTATGGACGCAGCCATCTGTTTATGATTAGTCTACTAGATAATGAATACAAAACTCCTCGTAGCCTGGATGGTGGAAACTAGATCCAGGGTCTTCATTTCTACTTCCCGAATTGGTACGATTCTAGCCATGTGAATAAATGAGTTGATGTCGAACATGGTAGAAACCACTTGATTACCAGTCGATGATGTAAACTGTTAATAAGCGTGAGAGAGACCACCAGTAATGTCAATGGTTCTCAAAGTACCCAGTACAATCCATGAGATGTGAATGAATGAGTTGATGTCGAACATTTCACGGAATCCTTCGATCGAAAGTCAATGATGTAAACTGACGTCAAAGGCGAGAAACCTGCCATTGATGCATGCAGACTTCAAGGTACTGACGATCTCTAAGTCATCTTTCTAGATAATGTGCTGATGTCGATAGAAAGCGACCCGTTGCAGGCAAGCCCGCAACCCGAAATCATAGTTCAAGTTGAAGAAATATTGCTGTAAGGACTGACTCAGGGATGGTCAAAATGGATAACAAGTATTTCGCAGATGAAAGTTTTATTTGCAAACCTCTTGAACACATAACGACACAACATATGGCTTGGTAACGAATGACTCAAAGTTAATCCCCGGAACCCGACTGAAGACTTTCAATGTGGTTTGATCAACTGTGAAGCAAAGGATTTCCCAACCCAGGTGAATGAAAAGTGTCGTGTTCAAGAGTGGTAATAAGGTTTCTTCTGAGACAAAGGATAACAAATAGGCTCATTCTTCTCTCTTTTCCCCCACCATTTCTGGCAAGTACCTCTTTATTTTTTACAAGCTTGAGGAGGATAACATATGCTTGATTATAAGCTCATCCTTCGGATGAGTCCAACCTAGTTTTGATTCGAACCCTAGGAAGGAGTGGTTCGTTCCTGTTTGTAATTGAACAGGCCCTTTACTGTGAAATTTTAATGAGCCCAGTATAGGAGAAACTCGGCGTTTTTCAAATTTAGAGAGTCTGAAAAACTTAAGAAGATTCCAGATTGAACTTTTTCGTAAATTTGTGTCCCCCAAGCCCGAAAAAGTATAAAATAATACCTGGGAGAACCGCTTGATCTCGCGACCAAGGAGTACTTTCATGATTAGTGTCACTGACCTGAAAAGTAAAAAGCGATCAAGGACACGTCGTTTTATTTCTAGTATCGAGTTTGAAACGACAAAAACCCGGCAATCTTTTCCTGTTTTTACGGTCAGAAAAGGGCTATAAGGGGACCGTCTTTTAATTCCGTTTTAACGAGTGTAAAAGAAACGCTCGGCGATCTTTTCATATTTTAGGAGTCAGAAAAGGGCTTAAAAGATGACTCTGATGTTTTGGTTCATGAAAAATGACAATTTTCCCTCTAAATCCTTTTGTCCTGCACAAAAACAACACATTACTCATACCTGTTTAAGATAGGCAAAAATACATTGAAAAATATCCTTTCATGGTGAAAAATAAACAAACTTAGCATTCATTCATCCAAAAAACCTATAAAAAGATTTTTTACCATGTCATTTTTACCATTTTACTGTTGAGGTTGAGAAAAGGGCTTTTGGCAAGAAACTTCCCGTGGACATTGCGGAGAATCCGACCGTCAGAATCGAGCGCCGTCTTTTTCAGGTATTCCACAACATCCTCCTCTTCAATTTCATCCGTTTAGAATTTCATTTCCAGTTTTCATTTTATTTTTTAGGGGGTTTAGGGTTTTGAGATATGTTTCTCGGGGTACGCAGGTGCCCTATGGGTGACCCGCGGGCCCCGACCTTTTTTCTACATAGGAAAAAGGTTGGGGTACGCAGCTCGCCTTCAGCCCAGCTGCGTACCGCCGCTCTGTGTGCTGAACGCAGGGTGCGTACCCCGCGAAACATATGTTTTGAAACCCCAATCTCCCAAATCAACCAACCAAATTTAAAATTATGAATTCTAACTACTGTTTCTTGGTGTGTAGGGCAATCACCATGCCAGATTGGAGAGAAAGAGAACACAAGGACGTTGATTTGGCCGCAATAAATCATCAACCTTCTATTGATGTGTTAAAAGCATGTGGTATGTATAAATACTGGGCCATACCTGGCATGAGGGGCCATGTAGCATTCCTTGAGTGGCTGGTTGAAAGGTGGAATATTCAGGATCAATGTTTCTACATCGGAGAGAACCAGCTCGAGATAGAGTCCTCCGACATATATTTTCTCACTGGCTTGCCTAATAGGGGCGAGAAACTGACTCTGTCCGGGACTAGGCCGGGTGGCCAATCCCTTGCTAGCCTCCGGCTAGAGTGGTGCAACAATCAAAACCAGGAGAAGGGGATAGAAATCAAATACATATCCCGACCTGAACTTATGGTGATAGCCTTTACTGTTACCAGACTTTGCGGCGCAGCCGCCTTGCACAATGCCACCGGGTCCCAAATGCGGATGGCGATAGATTGCTTCCAAGGCACCATTTTCAACTGGTGCGATGCTGTGTTGGCTAATATGAAGGGCCAACTGACTAGGGCAAAGACCGGACGATTGAAGACCTTTGGATATGGGCCTTTGGTCGTGAGCTTTGCCCTAGAGAGAGTTCCAATGCTGATCCCCCAGCATATTACTGTCCCAGTTGGGGCTCCTCGGGAGCCTAAGTTGATGAGATGGGTTGCGGTAATGGCCCGGCATCCTGATGAGGGCGCGGCAGTTGTTCGATTTCTTGATGGTTACTTTCACTGGCTAGAGGGCCAGGTCTTTGCTATTCAGGATTTTCCCTATGCCGGAATGGATTTTCGGAATGATCCGGACATGGTTCTTCCACAGGGAGAACAGTGGGATGACAGAGGTACTTCATTATTCACAAGTTTTTAATTATATATATTTTTTTGTTTTTTATATATATCGTCTCAAAACTGACAGTGGCAAATTTCCAAAATGCAGATGTAGGTCCACGGCGTCCGGCCAATCTCCGTGCTTTTGAGAGGAGACAACCAGTTGCACCGGCACCGGCCCCACAGGATGCAGCTGCAGAGACACTGGCTGAGTTAGAGCAGGATCTAGAGCGTCTGACGGCGGGTATACCGGAGACGACCATAGATGACATTCCTATCAGATTGCAGCGCTATGTAGTTGCAGTCCCGGGACCCTTTAGGAGTTTTTTGTGTAGAGTAGCCCGTGCAGTGGTGTCGTATAGAGAGCATCACCAGTGATTGACTAGTCACTTTTGTAGACACATATGACATTTTTGGTTTTTTGTACTTATCATTTTTGCCGATCATAAGGTGTTTTTCAACCTATGATCGAAGACGATGTATATTTTTGACACACTCCTATCTATATATATATCATTATTACCGGCTTATTTTGTTTAACATATGTGATGAAATGTTTTTAAATTTACTTGCATGATTATCGCAAATGTCTGTCCAACATTCGAGAAGCAATTGCATCTGCTAATGTATTTAAAGACCTTGGAATATGCTGATATTCAATGTAATCAAATTCACGTTCCAAGAGACGCACTCTCAAAAACAACCTTAATAACACAGGATTTCTAATGGCATATACTCTATTAAGCTGTAATACAACGAGTTCAGAATCTAACCTCACTATCAAACGTCGAATTCCAAATGAAATAGATTCAGACAATAATTCAACCACTGCACTGTATTCTGCAATGTTGTTCGTTGTTTGACCGAGGCTCACCCCATGCATAGAAACTAACTCGTCAGAGGGTGAATAGATAACCCAAGCTGCGGAAGAGATATTCCGTGTACTACAACAAGCACCATCGGCAAATCCAATGTACGTTTGGAGAGGCGTCGACATCTGCAATATCAAGAGTAAAACCAAGATAAGCCAGAATAACGACGAAAAACACACTTTCTAAGCTAAGCACACTATCTAAACTAACAAACATACTAGCTAGAAAGAAAACCTAACCTAACTAAAAATTCTCCATACCCATCATTTAAGCATAATACCTCTTGAGGTAAAGTCCATTTCTGGGTTTACCCAAAGAGTCCCCATCAAAATCTACCAGCTCATAGGCCCCTTTTGCTAGCTTTCGCTTTACAATGTAGGGTCCATGCCACATAGGAACGAATTTTCCAGCACCTAGCTTATCGTTAGCTTGATCATATAATAGCACTAGGTCTCGCTCCGAAAAACTTCGAGGGGTCACATTTCTATCATACTGAGCTTTCATTCGCTTCGCGTGAGTCTCGATTGCCAATGCAGCGTCACGTCGAGTCTCATCCAATTGAGCTAAGTATAATAAACGTTTCTCCTCTTCGGAAGTAGCTGGGAGTAATTCGACATCCATTTGAAGTGATGGGATTTCGCATTCAATGGGTAACACAGCTTCCAAGCCATAAACTAGCTGGAAAGGAGTGAACCCTGTTGAAGTTTTTACTGAAGTTCGGTATGCCCATAGCGCTGAAAATAACATGTTGTGCCAATTCGACCGATGAATGCCAATGATTCGTCGGATCATGATAACCAGAACTTTGTTGATAGACTCAACCAAACCGTTGGCTTGCGGATAATAAGGAGTAGAGCTATCGTGGCGCAAACCAAGCTGGCTTGTAAGCTCAGTCATCATGATGTTTCGAAAATGGCTCCCATGGTCAGTAATGATCGCTTGCGGGACACCAAACCTAGTTATAATGTGATTGAATACGAAAATTGCAGCTGTTTTGCCGCTTGCGTCGAATGTAGGCATCGCCTCGGCCCATTTAGTAAAATAATCAACCGCGAGGATGATATACGCATGCCCCCCAGCCGAGTGAGGGTTACAAGTAATAAAATCGATACCCCATTTGGCGAAAGGACCAACGACAATTATAGGATGGAGAGGAGCAGGTGGTGCGCGCATCTTGCGATCGAACACTTGACAGTTGTGGCATTTTCGGACCGCAATGATACAATCTTTAAACATGGATGGCCAGAAATAGCCAGCACGCAACACCTTCTGCGCTGTGGCATACCCAGACATATGACCACCACATGCTCCAGAGTGACAATCATTCAAAACCCTCTCAGCCTCTTCGTGAGTTAAACAACGTCGAAAAACCGAGTCTGCCCCCCGGCGATAAAGTGTATCTCCAATAATTCTGTATTGCTGGGATTGAAACCGAATTTTTCGACGCGCCGACTTTGAAGTTTCAGGCCGAAAGGTTTGGGTTTGGAGATAGATGATTATATCCCCATACCACGGATCCAAAGTACTGATAAGAAACAAAGATTCGTCTGCAATGGACTCCTCTGCCACAGTTTCTGTGTCAGCACGCGGGAAATCACACATCAATTCCGCAAAAACTAAGGATTTCTTAGACTTGGACTTCTCGAACTCCAAGTCGAACTCTTGCAGGATAACGATCCATTTAGAGTACTTGCCCCTAGCAGTTGTTTAGTCAAAATATAAATCATAGGGTTGCAATCCGAAATAACTGTAGTTTTACGGAGAAGAATGTAGTGACGAAAACGCTGGACAGCTTGAACGGCTGCCAGGGCCAATTTCTCCACATGCGAATATTTTAGCTCAGTGGGGTTTAACGTCCTATTAAGATAATATATCACATGTTCTGTTCCGAATTCTTCTTGGACTAACACCATTCCAATAGTGGAATGCGAAGCTGCGAGGTATAAGAAGTAATCCTGGTTGTAGTTGGGAGGATGCAACAACGGTGCATGGGTCAACGCATGTTTAAGTGCATCAAAAGATTGTTGGGCAATCTCGTCCCAAAAGAATTGAGCGTTCTGTTTCAACAACCGTGTAAAACCCTTAGTGACCTCGGCGTAGTTTGGAATGAATCGGCGTAAAAAGTTTGCTTTCCCTTGCAAACTTTGGAGTTGGCACAAACTCGAAGGAGGAGGCAATTTGAGGATGGCTTCGACCTTTGAGGGATCGACACGAATGCCGGCTTTTGAAACAACAAATCCCAGCAATCGACCCGCTTCTATACAGAAAACACACTTGTGCGGATTCAACCGAATACGATAATGTCGACACCTCATAAAGATTACTTGTAAGTCAACAAGGTGATCAGCTCGATGTAAAGAATGAGCAGGCAAATCATCGAGGTACGGTTGCACAATGTGCTTGATGTCATGAAATGCATAAGACATCGCCCGTTGAAAGGTGGCTCCGGCATTCTTAAGCCCAAAAGGTAATTTGCAGTAAGCAAATGTCCCCCATGGACAAATGAATGCCGTTTTTGGTTGATCGGCAGGTAGAATATTGATTTGATTATAGCGCGAAAAACCATCCATAAAGGAAAACATTTCACTTCCGGCACAATCATCAATTATTTGATCGATATAGGGCGTAGGATAGTTGTCTTTTGGACAAGCTCGATTTATATCCCTATAGTCAATACAGATTCTTATTGTTCTTTGTTTCTTGTTAACCGGAACAATATTCGATACCCAATCCGTTAACGGGATTGGATAAATGAAACCTGCTTTCAACAGCTTTTCGACTTCTGCTTTAATCGCAGTTGCTTTTCGAGGGTGAATCTGACGCAACCGTTGCCGGACGGGTTTAGCGTCCGGGTAGGTCTTTATTTCATGAACAACAATGGCAGGATCGATTCCTGGCATTTCCTCGTAAGACCAGGCAAACACATCGCGGAATTCTTAGAATAGGGCCTTGTAAGTTTGAATTTCATCTTCTGTACATGAGGCACCTATATGAATGTTTTCCTCAATTCCGGGCTTCACTGAAATGTCAATGGGAATAGTGCGAGAAATATTCCCTAAATTCAACTCTGAATCAGGATGTTTCGTTGGATTCTGAGCGTCTTTGACATATTCAGCGGTAAAAATAGATGAAAAATCGTTTTCAAAAGCATCACCCTCAGGTAAAAACGAAGATCTATGATGGAGATCTTCCCATGGTAGATCGTCTACACTTAGGATTTCGCGAAGTTGTTCGTCAGATGACACGACTTCGGGAAACGCTATCCGTTCTGAGGTTGGTGTGAAAAATGATTCCTCACTGACCACATTCATTTGGTCGATTTGGGTTGAACGCGAGTCGGTAAAAGACACGACGGCTTCATAAGCAATTTCATATGGACTCAAAGGCATAGCATCACCGAATGAGTCTATCTCAGATTCAGATGGGACAATCCAAGGATCGTCGTAAATAATGGCGTTTGATGTAATCATATGAATTGATGCAATTGAAGGGTCTGCGTTGATTGGAGGGAAAGGAAAAGTTCCCAGTAAACCGGAATCTTTAACTAAACCTACGCCAACGTCCCTATAAGGGATTGTCGTCTTACCGACATGCTGGATACTCTCTGAAGAGGCTGGGTCGGATGAAAAGTATGTCAACTGATCAATTGTCACGATCTTGCCGTTATGTGGAAACTTTATTACTCTGAAGACCGATGAAACGACCGCTGTCATAGCATATGACCAACTTCGACCCAAAAGAAGGTTGTAGTCTAGAGGGGCATCAACCACCTCCACATCCAGACTAACGGTTTTACCTTCTACCCCTATAGGCAATTCTTGTAGAATACCAAACGGACGGAACCCACGGCCATCAAAGGCCTTAAGGATGGTCGGGGATTGGTTCAGCGAAGGAGAACCAAGCGATCTCCAACACTGAATTGACATAATACACGTGGAAGCTCCCTCATCAATTACAGTCTGATGAATAGGCCTGTTTTTGACTATCACTGGAATTTGGAAAGCCATTTGATGGGGTAGACGCGGTGTACTATTTTCTAGATCGAAGATTATCAGATTCGGGTCCTGAACATCAACAGCTCTGATAGCCGACAAAAGTAATTTCCGTTGTGCTGGGCATGATTGCAGCACTTCTAAAGCCGACATTGCTGAGGGTGAAACAGCTAAGTCCTCAACAATGTTGTAATTCTGGGCCGCTCTTGCATGTGGATTGAAAGCAGACCTTCGAAGTACACCCTTGGCGGGCGGTTTGATTACTAAGTCTGGGTTAGGTTTTTCGATCTGTAGTGGATCGGAACCAGGAGCTGAGGTTGATGGATTAGAATGAGAAGATTCTGCTTCCTTACCATCAACAGGATTCTTACTACCATAATCTTGCGACCGAGTCGCAATCCTCACATGAGACATCATCAAAATGGGTTCTTCACTGGCAGTCGAGGAAGAACCTATCATCTTACTCTCCTGCTTTGGAAATGGATCTTTCAACACAGCAGGAGTGGGAGAACCTTTGACTATTTTCACAACCTCGGCCCGATGAGGGCAATCTCTTGTAAAATGATCCTCTTCACAAATAAGACAAGGATATCGAGGTTTGCGCTTTTCGTCATTGGTTTCCGACTTTTCCGTTTTCTCCTTCGGAGCCTTGTCTGCTTTAGCCTTCTTCTTTCCTTTCTTCTTTCCACCGTTTTTTGATTTGGCCGTAGATGACTCTACAGCGTGAATATCGGCGGAAAGTTCAGGAGAAGACTCTCCTGTCGGGGAATCAGGCAAGGTGATTATAGGAGTAGTAGAATTCTTGGAAGACTTCTTCTTGCTCTTTGTGTTCACCGTGCCAATCATACCATCAGCGGCATGAGATCCCGAAGGAGCAGCAGCGATTTGATTCGATTTTGGAAGATCTGGGATCTTCTCGTGTAACGTACCCGACTGAGTATAAACTAAGTCAAGGTACTGCGCCTGAGCAATGACTTGCTCCTCAGTAACTACTCCGGCCTTAGCTACATCTTCAGTAATCTTCGGTAATAATGATTTAACAAACCATTCAGCTAAGATTTGGTCCGGAATAAAAACTTTCACTAACCTCCTTCGACGTCTCCACTCATGAATGTGATCGGAAATATACGTGGACGTCGATTGTTTTAGTGAAGTTAATAACTCCGTGCCGTTATCGTATCTGACCGGCAACTGAAAGTGAGTTAAGAACGAGGTAGCTAACTGGCTAAAATTGTAAAAAGAGGCCCGTGGTAACTCAATGTACCACTTGGCCGCGAGACCAATGAGTGTACGCTGGAAAAGACGTAAGCGGATCGAATCATCCGAGATAGAATTTGAAGCACACCAGAGGTGGTAAGTCATCACATGATTCGACGGGTCCTCTCCAGACTTACCTTCGAACTTGGGTATATCGCTGGGCAACTTATTTGGCATTGGCGGCCAGAACGGAAGATAATTGATTGGATCGTTCGTTAGGCGCGACAAGTCTGGTAAATCCAAAGTTGCGATAAACGGCAATTGCCGGTTCGGATCCCTAAAACTCTGAGTCATGATACCAGCCCCAGGAGGAGGATATCCAGGATAACTTGGAATAGGCATTGCATTCGGGATATTATATCCTCCTGGAAAACCAGGATTAACCGGACCGTACTGGGGTTGTTGATAAGTGTACCCAGGATACGGTTGATACTGGTAAACTGGCTGCTGGACAGCTTGCCCATATTGGTACTGTCCCTGGTACGGTTGATGAACAAATTGTGGTTGAGTAGTGACAACCGTACTTATACCAGGCTGACCTACAGGCATCTGAACCGTAGTTTGAATCGTAGATCCAGATAAGGGTAAAGATGTCTGAGGAGTAGTTACAGAGACAGTAGAAACAGGAGCTGTCGATACTCCAGAAGTAAGTGCGGCAGATGTTGCGGTAGTTGCAGCAGCCGTTTGAGATGGAGTACTAGGTGCAATTGGCGGCTGAGTAACTACCGAAGTTACAGAAGTTTGAACATTTGACTGGACAGGTTGCGGTTGCTGGGGTGGACCAGAAACTACGGGTTGTCCAGTTTGAGGTAACAACTGTATACTTGGCTGCAACACCTGTTGACCTTGTGATGGATCCCACACTATCATTCCGGGGTATTGACCCGTAACAGGTTGAGGATACTGAGATCCATAACCAGGTTGAGGGTAGGGTTGATAATTGAAAGGTACATTTCCCGGACCTTGAACATAAGACTGACCCTGAGGTGGTTGATAACCTTGACTCGAGTATTGACCTTGAGGTTGATAACCTTGGGGTAAATACTGATACTGGGGTTGACCTTGACCTTGAGGTTGATACCCTTGAGGTTGATATTGATACTGAGGTTGACCCTGGGGTACATATTGAGGCTGGGGTTGACCTTGAGGCATGTATTGTACCATAGGTACATACTGGCCTTGAGGTTGCCCCCCAGACACAATTTGTGTACCTTGAGGTTGCCCCCCAGGCGTTAATTGAGGCTGCCCCCAGGCGGTAATTGGCCACCTTGAGGTTGAGAAACGGGAACTGATCCTGACATCATGTAAATGTCCCCTACACCCAACAGTCTATTACCATTGTTTCCAGCTAATAACCCATGATCAACGGGTTGAGGAGATGCCCCTGCAAAGGTACCAGAAAGTGACTGATACCCGGTGGGAACAGAAGGACCGCCGTGTAAGAAAGATTCAGAAGATTGAGTGAACACGGACGACTGACCAGACATATTTACAGGAGTATAGATACCTCCAGGTGGAAAAGGAGTACGAGGTGGAGAAAAACTTAACCCTGAGTTGTCTAAATAGTTAGTTAACGAAAGGTACCAAGTAGTACTTCTAGGAGGACTGTAAAAGATAGATTCACGCTCCCTTAGATCAATAGTAAGTTGATCTTCAAGGTTAGAGACGCCTATTTCTTCCTCTGGAGCAAGTTCTTCAATAGCAATCAAACCAGTAGGAAGATTTTCGGTGATAACTCGTTCTACTCTTGGTGAATCTGGAACACTAGAAGTTGGAGTAACAGGCTCAGATATTTCAGGTTCCTCACCTAAATCACTAGTAGATGAAAAACTACCAACAAGCTCGGAAACTGTAACAGCTTCGGGATTATAACCTGTCTCTAGACTTTGGTAATCTGGATGGACTACCAAGGAAGACTCTCCTTCTTCAGGTGATCCTACTCTACTGCCACTAGGAGGAGTTACAAGGACCTTCAATCCTTCGTACTGACCCGGGACGTCTTCAGGAGGTCCACCCCGCGATCTACGGAGTTTCCTCAACAAATCAGTTCCGGTAACAATCTCAGGTGACTTGCCCCGAAGTCTACGGGACTGTCTCGGTAATTCCGCCACAGCTAAAAACTTTTAACTACTACACACGAAAACAAAGTAAAATCTCAAATCAAACCACCTAAAGTCGCTAAAGAACCAAACAAATTTGAATCACACGCCTAAAGAATCTAGGGCGTCAAACCATGCACAAACAGTAGCCTTCCAGACCGAAAACACTAGTTGGAGATGAAACCCAACATCGCCGAATTCAGTACAGAAGTGGAGGGTGGAACAGTTACCCCGGCAACCTGCTTAATGAATAGACCGGCACAAGTTCCTCCACTTTAACCGTCTCGAGTGAAGTGAACCCCCCGGAAAATCCAAGTGAGTCTAGCCGACGTCTGCTCCAGGTACAGTGGGATCTTCCCTCCACCGTCACCTTGGGTAGAATCCTAAGATTATGGCCACTAAGGTTACCAACAGCGGCAAATACACCTGGGGGAACAGTCTAAACTCCGACAGCACGCAAGGGCAGAGTATCAAGCTCAATCCCCTTACCGGCTCCTTGACAACAATCCAAGGTTTACCGATAAGTGACCCCTGGCTCCTCGACAATGGTTAATCCGAGGTTTACCATTTGTAATACGTGCGTGTCTGGCGTCGTTCCCAACGAGGGAGGATTGATCCCCTCACTGGTTCGGACACGAGCTCGTGCTTCTCCTTTAAGAGGAGCTTTCCCAGAGTATAAATGCAACAGTTGGATTTATCCTACCACAAGATAAGCTACTTGTTTGGTTTTGCTGTCTTGGAGAGTTAATTACTCTCCTACTCCAAGACACTAGCCTGATCTATATTGGTGCTTCAGAGCCCTAGTAAAAGAAAAAGTTACTATGTTGATTTTACTTTAAGCGTTAATTTTTATGGTTTTCTTTAAAGACAAAAGGTAGCGGAAATGAAACCAATGGTGTGTAGACTCGACTCAAACCACTACAAAGATGCACTTAGGATGATTTACACTACTTTTCTTTTTCAATGAAATTCTTAGCTAAGAAAGTTTAGAGAATGCAAATTTATATAAAAACAACTCTCTTGGCAACGAAAATCAGAGAAATAAAACTCTTTATCTTTCCAAGCATACAAACATGACCACTCATTACGTGCACGAAAAATTCTTTCTCTTTCAAAATACTCCAAAAGCTACTTGAAACAAAACTTTTCAAAGGAGATGTTTTTGTATTTTCCCTATTTAATAAAGCATATAAATCTATTTTAACAAAAAACAATCTCAAAATCTATAAAATCTATGAAAAATTGACTCACAAGCAAATCAAAAGGAAATTTACTCTAAAGCAAACCTAACGAGGCAAAAGCCTACAAGGATGATTCTAGGTTGTTTTACTTGACCACAATCAAGCCAAGGACCAGCTAATGCAGAATCAAAAAACCAGTCAAAACAAAACTCAAATCTTTTTGTTCTTTTTGTAAAATGGAATTCAATACTCAATCAACAAGCACTTCGAAATTCGCCAAAGAGACAACTCAAAGGTAAGTCGCTCTCACAGGTAGACTTTTATGACAGGTCCGACTCCTAAGAAGGCTGACAAAACCAGAGAGATCTAAGGCTTGACAACTTCTACCGCCAAAGTCACTACAGGACCTACTCAAAAATCAAACCTTAGGGCTTAAACTTCTATGAAATCCACTAAAACACTCAATGCTATCGAAACAAGTTCAGGTGAAAATCTTTGACAGGAGACTAATGGATCTGGGCAGTAAAAACTAAGAAAAAGCAAAATCTAAGAGGAAAAATGTAAAAAATGGAAATTTCTTGATTTTGAGCAGGGTACGCAGGCAACCTGTTAAGCCAGGTGCGGGCCCGCTCTGTGCACACAGCAACAGTGCGTACAAGTACGCACTGTGCAATACTAAGAGGGTGCGTACTACTGGAAAAACCAAGAAAAACTAAATCTAATTTAACCCTAAGCTAGCCCACCCAAATACAAAGTCACACAGCCAAAAACCAGAAAATAAATGACTTTTCTCAGATCAAAGTTGCATACAAAGGAAAAAACTTTCACATCAATGGAGTCCCCAGTGGAGTCGCCATTTTGTCAGGCGGAAAGAGTCGGTAGTGCGGACACAACCAACCTCCCTAGGAGTCTAAGACTCTCTAGTGACAAACAAGACAAACAAGAGCAATCCTTCTCTAAACATGCATTTACCATACAAGAAATCAAGTGTTTAGATCCTACCTGTAGTCCAACGCTGTTGTAGTAGTCCAGTCTCGCTGATCCGGATGAGCTCCTCCTTCACTTCGAAACCTGCATTCACTAACAATCAAACGATTAAATAGCACTTGATAATCTCATAAAATAAAACATATTTAACATATAGACCAAGGAGTACATGAAACAACTCATAAATAACAAGTTATTGAGAAGAATGGACTCATTTGCATTAATAGGAAACAAAAGGAACAATTACAACCTGAGCCTTGGTGTTGTGCAAGTCCTTCCCAGGGTCCATCAAGAGTTCTCCTTTACTTTGACAAAGCTCACCCACTTCCAAATGAAACAAGAAAGGATGGGAATCTCTCCTCACAAGCTTCTAAATGGGAGTCCTAATTCCTGCAGCATCTACCCTTAGAAATGTTTAGCTTTCAACCTCCCCTCCTTCTGGCCCAATGCCTGTATTTATAGTGCTCAAGAGGAAGTTAATCAGGTCCACCATCAATGGGATAATCCCCTCTTTGGATGGGATAGCTCCTCTCTTGATGGGATAAGTTCCTCTTTCATAGGGGTACATGAACCATCTGGAGGCGCTCAATACATGTCGAACAACCTTCTAGAATGCTCTAGAAATGACCACAAGTAACTTTTTAAAGATGAAACTCACGCCTTTTGACCTTTACAGGGGTACGCACCTGTCCCTTTACATATAGAGCGTACAAGTACGCAACTTTTGTGAACATTAGGTGCGTATACGCAGGTAAGGCCGAGAGAATCTGCGTACCCAGAGATAAACACATTTACAAAGACTTTCTCTCTTTTTTGGAGTTTGACATGGAGAGCAGAGGCATAAGACTTTCCCAGGAGGATAGCATGACTGTTGATAGAGCCATACTAACTGTAAATAGCCATGGTGACATTTTTTAGTGTAACAGTAGGCTAGTCGTGGAAAGAATATAACACAACCCAACAACTTGTAGATCTAATGCTTCAACCTTTGTGTGCCCTTGCTTCTTGATTTTAATGCTTCACTCTTCTATGTGTTCTTGAGATGCGCTTCCTTGATGTGTCACCTTAGCTTTGAAACCATGTTGAAGAATCGAGGGCATCTAGGTATGATGATATTCTTTTGATGATGATAACTATTTATGAGGTATCTTTTTAATTTTTCTTATTAGCACAATATTCTCTTATTATTATTAGAGTGTGTTCTCTTATTTCATCAAACAGTTACCAAAAAAAACGAGACAAGAACACAAGATGTTGGCTCTCATCTAGGGAAAAACCTCTCTCTCCTAGAGAGGAAAACCCTTCTGCAATTTCTCTTATTGAAGCTTCAATTGACAAATGCCAAACCCTAGACCCTTGACCAGTAGATCCACCAATCACAAGACATCGCCTCTCTTTTGTACCTTCACTTATGTTCTTCAATCAAATCCTTCTTCACTGCACCTTGATCTCTTCCTTGGCACTTCTTCCGGCAACTGATGGCTCTTTCTCCGGCAACTACAGAAACCCTAGGTCTCCTTAGAGACCTCTTCTTTGGTGTCATCCTTTCCTTCTCTACCTCGCTTAGCAATCTTCCTTCTCCTTGATGCTTACGCTAAAGAATGAGGCCTTTCTTGAGGTATGTCCTTGAGGTTAGAGGTTGATCCTATTAACCCTTACTATTGCTCTGATTTCTTCATACGTGTGGCTGATCTAGGGCTTGGAATAGACCCTTTTTCTTTCTCATTTTCTTCTCTCTAGGTGAGACCTTCTTCACTTGAGATGGAGGCTTACCTTTTCTTAGACCAATCAAACTCTATTATGTTGTTTCACTTATGAATCTTATGTGACCATAGATATGCCCTTCTTCCTTTGCACGTGTGACAAAATTTGGACACAAAACAACCCTCCTAAACTCAGATTCCCTTCTCTCCTTCTTTGCTACCATAGAAGCACCTTTTTACCTTTTTTTGTACCTCCTTCTTGACTCTCTTTCTTGTTGATTCCAGATATCACTTTATTATGACTTTGTGAGGTCGAATTGGATTATATATATGAGTTTGTCCCTCCTTTTAGGCCGACTTGACATTTGTGCATAAAAATTCATTTCTTGAGCTAACTTGAAGAGGAGACTTGTATTTGCTTTGAAGGATCATTTTTGATATTTTTATTTGACTCTAGTACATAGATTTTTATAGTTTAACATGCCCATATGGGTCTTCCATAATTACATTGACTCTTTGACTCTCCTAGAAGCACCTAAACATGTGTTTGACCTATCAAATGGACAAGAAATCCATTATTGATAGTGACAAAAATAATAATTCTTTTATTTTACAAGTACAAAGATCAAAGTACATTTATGAAGACCGAACCTAGTTACACTTTCTTCAACATTCCTCCTGTATCCTTTACTGATGCATGACATACATTCTCAACATATCCTCCAGAATCCTGCTGACCCTCTCTATCTGTCCATCTGTCTGTGGATGATAAGTTGTGTTGAAGGCCAATTCTATCTCCAAAACCTGCAAACAACTCCTTCCAAAACTTGGAAGTGAAATTAGCATCCCTGTCCGACACAATCTTCTTCAAGACACCATGCAATCTCACGGGCTCCCTTATCAAGACCTGTGCTACCTCACTAGTTGAATGATTAGTCTTCACTCTAATGAATTGAGCTACCTTGCTCAACGTATCGACCACAACCATGATAGAATCATGTTGCCTCGATGTCCTCGAAAGACCTATAATGAAATCCATGGAAATTACCTCTCATTTCCATTTTGGAATTGGAATAGGTTGAAGCAACCCACTTGGATGCTTACACTCTACTTTCACCTACTAACAGTCCAAACATCTAGCCACAAACTCTGCCACTTGCTTCTTCATATTCAGCAAATAATATAACTTATTCACTGTTGTCAACGTCTTTTGATATCGTGGGTGACCTGAATATGGCCTGACATGAAACTCCCTCAAGATAAGCTTATTGAACCTACTATCATCCGACACATAGATCCTATCTCTGAATCTCACCAAACCATCTGTCATGAGATGATAGTCCACATCCTGATCACCTGTACCCTACTGTAACATGTGTCTAAGCTTCATGTCCCTATCATCTTTGGTGTTCTTCCTGTAATATATGATCCTGTGAATCTCTTCCATACGAGCTCACAGCTGAAACATGGTTCATCTTCACTCTCCTACTGAGAGGATTTTCAACCATGTTCACCTTACCCTTAATGTATCTAATCTCAAAGTCAAACTCATTAATCGTAGCCATCCACCTAGCATGCCTGACATTGAAATTTGGTTGGTAAAACATATATCTTAACCCAATGTGATTTCTCATCAATACAAACCTCCTACTAAGAAGATAATGCCTCCACATATTCAAGGAATGAATAATAATTGCCAACACAAGATCATGAGTCACATAGTTCTTCTCGTGCTCATTTAGTTTCCTGGACTCATAGCACACCACTTATCCCTCCTACATCAGGACTCCACTAAGTCCTGTCTTGTAGGCATTTGTACACACCAAGAACTCTTTATGCGGATCTGCAACCTTAAGAACTGGAGCATTTGTCAACAACTACTTCAATTGCTAAAAACTGGTTGCACATTCTTCTGTCCATTCAAATTTCTTACCTTTCCTCTGCAGTGATGTAATAGGATATGCAATGTGTGAGAAGTTCATGATGAACCTCCTATAGTAACCTACTAACCCCATGAATGATCTGACTTCATCCACATTTCTAGGTTTTTTCCACTCCATGATAGCTCTAATCTTTTCTAGGTCCACTGTTATGTTTTCCTTGGAGACTCACATGTCCCAAGTAAAGTACCTTTGTCTAAAAGAAACTGTACTTGTTAAGCTTGGCATAAAACTGATTCTTTCTTAGCAATATCAACACTGCTGCTAAGTTCTCAACATGATCTTCCTCATTCTTTGAATGTATCAATATATCATCAATGAACACAATAACAAACTTGCCCAAATAAGGATGGAATACATTATTCATCAAACACATAAAAGTAGCTAGAGCATTATTCAAACCAAATGGAACTACAACAAACTCAAAATTCCCATACCTGGTCTTGAAAGTAGTCTTATATATGTCCTCTTCTTTGATGCGTACCTGATAGTATCCTAATCTCATATCAATCTTCAAGAACATTGCTGCTCCCTTAAACTAATCAAACAAATCATGAATCCTTGACAATGAGTACTTTTTCTTGATCGTCACCTTCTTCAGATGCCTGTAATCAATGTATAACCTGAGAGTACCATCCTTCTTCTTCACGAACAATATTTTTGCACTCCAAGGCAATACACTTGGCCTACTATATCCCTTATCAAGCATCTCCTTCAACTGCAACTTCAACTCTACTAACTCTGGAGTATTCATCCTGTAAGGTGCCTTTGATGTTGGTGTTGCCCATGGTACCAACTTAACAGAAAATTCTACTTCCCTGTGAGGAGGCAACTCTGGAATCTCCACTGGAAACACATTGTGAAACTGTTGTACTACAGGGTATTTCTTGAACATTTATGCATCCTCAACATCCTTACCCTTGTCACTGGAGATATGAACTGCAAACATCACACACCCTTTCCTGCAACTATGCTTAGCCTACATAGTTGTGACCATCCTAACTGATGTAGGATTCTTTTTTCCTTACAAGATTATTTTTTCCCCATTATTGTCTAGGAACTCAATGGCCTTGTCATAACAAACTATTTTGGTTTTGTGAAGATACAACCAATCCATACTCAAAAGCATGATATACACTCCCAATGGTTGTACATTCAAATGTGTTGTTGTAGGCATACCATTCAACTCAAATGCACAAGCTCTTACCTAGTGATAAACTCTCTTATTAGTACTTGTAGGTAGCTACACCAACGAAGACTCTGCATGCACTTATTTTCTCAAGCCAAACTTATCCACTAAGTCAGGATTAACATAACTATAATTAGATCCAGGGTCAATCAAAATAGAAACAAATCAACCACAGAGCTTACCTTCCATCTCAATAATGGATGGTTGGTGATCTTCCTACTTGTTGTCCACAATTGCATAAATATGAGGAATGTTATGACCAACATCCCCAATTGTCTGCACCTCCTAAGCACTATAAATCTGAGGTCTAACACCCTAGTATGATGGGCAATCCTTCTTGCGATGATATTTTCCACATATCCAACACTACAACGGTCCCCTACCATCACCTATATTTTACTGCTCTCCAATATGCAACCCATGAACCTTCTTGATTGCATTGAACTTCTTGTAAGGAGCAACATTTTCTTTCTCACCTACATCTTGAGGTCTTCCCCGCTTTGGTGGCCATTTCCCTTTAAATTTCTCATTCCCCTTCAAATCACGCTTAGGATCACTTTTGTGCTTTGACTGCTCAAAACAATGCTTCAATTTCTGGATGGCCTCCTCCAATGATCTAGGCTCATCAACCTCAATCTGGTCTCTATACGACGTTGGTAACCCACTGATGAATCTCTAAATCTTAGCCTTCTCATCCTTGAGGGAAGGCACATACCTCAATAGCTCCAAGAACCTGCTAGTTTACTGATCATCTGTCATAGAACCCATCTGCAACTCATAAAATTCCTTAGCTCAGTCATCATAGTACCTCTTAGATAGGTACTTCTTGAAGAGTCTCTCAAACTCATCCCAAATCAACTCTTCTTCCCAAATACCCTTTACATTCTTCACATCTTCCCACCAAATATTTGCTTTCCCTTTGATATTGAAGGTAATTATCTTGGCTTTCATGTTCTCTGAATAACTATGCAATCTGAAGAATTTATTCGTCCCAAGCAACCATGCCTTTGCATATTCTAACTTATTCATCTTTCCATCGAATGTAAGAGGCCTGAATTTCTTGAACTCTTATGGCAAGTAATCACTCCTCCTATAAGGATGATGACAATAATGATGGTGATAATGTATCCTAGATGAGGAACTAGAATCATTCCCATACATACTAGTCCTCTTGTCATGTGTATCTAGTGATATACTACCTATGACTGTATCCCTTTTGTCCAACCTGTATGCAGACTGAGACCTGCTACCATAGGCTCCATTATTTTTCTCTTCTTGTTCTTGATTAATCCTCATTTGTCTCTGTCTTTGCAAGTCTGACAAGCTCTGAAGAATCACTGCATTGACTTCTACCTACTTTTCCTGAGCCTTTGCAAGTTTTTCCTGAGCCTCAACCAACCTATCATTGTCTACTTTTCAATTTCTAATCTATGCCTTCAAACTCCTCAATGTATATGCTATAACAAGACAATACTCATCTCCTTGCTGCCCAATTTATCTGTAGGGAGAGTCACGGGAACTGTAGTCTACCATTTTGATTGTCATATTTGATTCTCTTCTTCCTACAAATGTACCATGTCAGATAAACCAAATAGATGCCAAAATCAAAACCATACCTCATTGAAATTTAGGGGAGGCTTATCTCATCTGCAAAATCAAACCACATTAGCATAATACATGTATAATCATAATCATATCAATATAACAACATCATGTATGATCATACCAACTGTATATAATGACCCCATGCATGACAACCATAATCTTGAAAACATCAAATTTTACCCAAAGAGAGCATAACTTGCTTTGAAACCACCCCACAACCACCTCCTCCCACATTTACCCACTTTTATCGGTTTTCCTAGGGTAAACATGAGCTGAGGGTTAGTATGATAAGACTCAACCTCCTATATGACCTAAGGAAATGGAGTCGACAACTTAAGACTTTACTGACTTCCCTCATGTGCTAGAGGACCTCTAGGAGCTACCCAACCCCTCTAGGTGTCCATCCCTTGAGCTAACCTTCTTTTTCACTGACCTAGAGCCTCAGTTGCTCCCTTGTCAAGGCCTCCAAGTGACTGTAACCCTCTAGCCCCATAGACCTGCTTCTCAGTGACTATGGACTTTTCCAATCAATTCTCTGCTAACGACCCCAAATTCTGAGCCACCTTTTTATGGCTAGGACTCAAGCCTCTGCCCATAACTCAGTGAAACTTCTAGAAATGATGAATAACATAGAAACAAAGCTTCTAAAACAAAAACTTGAACATGGACTTGACTTGAACCATCCCAACCAGGACTGGAATTCCGTCAAACACATGATAAACATGCAACCTACAGGTCATGAATGCATATCTAAACATAGGGATCTGAAAATTATTTGAGATTTAATAAGAAGGGCCACTTCCTTCTCACAATAGTTGTGATAACACCAATTAGGTAATGCATGCATTAATTAAAATGTGATAAGATCCATACTTAAATTTGTCATATACCATGCTTATAGTCAACATATAACCAAGTAGATAACAATGATATAACAACCATTAAATCCACATAATAACAAGTATAATTACTCATCAAAGACAAGAGAAACTTAGCTCTTATTAACCATATGCAAAATCCAACCAAGTCACAGACTTTCACGTACCACCTGACCATAAATTGGGCTGAACCAAATCTTTCTTTAGCTAATCACCCCAGTGCCATATTCCAAGAATGAATGTGGGATCTCATGGGATAAACCGATCCATAAACAACCAAGGGAACCCAAAGGTTCAACCACCTCCACCCTCACGATATCGTGATCTCACCTAAGCCAGTCTCGAGATCACAAAACCAAACCGAGCTTGGATGCCTCATAGTTCCTTCACCATTCCTTGAGGAATTTTCTTGTCTCCACCAACATGTTGAGGGTTTCCTAGAGAAAACCATCTCCACCCCCAACCCTTGGGATTTTTGTGAGACCGCCTCATTTGGATCCAAAACCTCCCGACAATCCAAATCTCAACGAAGAATGAATCCCATCACACCATGGCTATCTAGAGATGACAAGGTAAGGCTATAGCCACTTTCAAACCCAACAAAATCCATGCCACTGACAATAAATAAACCAAATATACACATGCATATACCATGCATGCCAAAACTAACTAGGAAACCATACGTGCAACCTGTTATCTGCAAGTATTCTTGCTTAACCTGCTTGATCCAACCTTTCCTTGCTTTATCCTTTGTTTCTTTGTCCTTCATTTGCTTCCCTTTTCCTTCCTTTGCTTGCTTTCTTTCCTTCTCAAACCAATTCTGAAACTCAACTAACAAAAGGCTAAACTAGCAAAAGCTAGACTGAAAAAATCTATGAACTAATCCTAAGAAGCCTTTTTATTATTGATGCCCCTAATTTCTTTATTTTTCCTTGATTTTCCTTTAATTTCCTCCTCCCGTGCAACCTGTGACCTTTCACCTACATTTTCTCATATTTTCCTTTATTTTCATAAATAAAATGCCAAAATATCTTTTTTTCCTTTTCAAAGCCTTTGCCATTGCCTTTGCCAATTTCCCCTTAGTCATAATTCAGAACAAGTGATGTCCCAACATTTAGCTTGGAATAAGTGTCCCATGACCTTGTTTTATTTTTCCTTCATTAACTTTTATTACATGAACTTTTAACCAGGGTTGTTACAAAATATTTGTATTATTATTATTAATTAAATACAATTAAATTTATTGAACTGAGAGACGTTCTACAACCCAATATAGAGATGATGTGTAGATGTAATATAAGAAAGTTTTTCAACCTTTTTACATGTCGGCTTAATATATTGAATTTATATTAATATGTCCATTTTATAATAAGTAAATATTGGTAAACATTTCTATGTTGGTTAAAATTAATATAGAGCCTAGGGGAGATATTGTAGTGTCCCTAAAAAGTTAAAAGTAATAAAAATAATAAAATTCAATTTGTTACATTGTAATTAAGTTTTTATTAATAAAATTACAATTAATTTTTTAGATTAAAAAAATCATAATATACATGTTACAATAAAATATATAACATATAACTACCAACAATAAGTTAAAATCCATTTTACCTTATAAAATAGAATAATGATTATGTAACCATATTAAAATTAATTAATAAGCACATAAACTTACAATATAACAATATGTTTAATCATGAATATTCACGTCCATTTTGCCATAGATATTATTAACTTGTAAATAGGGTTTGTTACAATACCATGGGCTAATACCATGGTTTATCAATACAACATGCCCAAAAACCCTCTCATTTCACTCTCAAAATATTTTATAAATATTTAATTGAGTTTAATTTTATAACAATTTTTATTAAATCTAAAAGAAAAAATATTATAATCTCTTTTGACATATATCTACATCTCTATCACATTAAAATATACAAGATATAAATAATAGCTATAAATTAAGATCTATTTCAAACCCTGAATTTCAAAATCATGTTTAAATTAAAATCATACACATTATTTTCTACCGAATAACCATATTAAAAAGATCAGATACAACTAATATGTCAAGTACACATATGGAAAGTCAAGGAAGACCCAACATAAATGTATATAGAAATTCAAAACTCAAAGTCTTTCAAATATTCGTCCGCATGGCGACGGAATCCACTTGCACAAATACTTTCGACTTTTACAGACTCTGCACACACAAATGAGTCAACCACGGTGATTATTGTTTGTGCCAGCGTTATCATCGTGTGGATAACCTTGCATCACATTTATCGTAATGTTATGTTTATATTTAAGGAGCTGGAAATGCATTTATTGTCCTTAACAAGTCATTCATGGCAAATTTCCGGAGCAACGCCTTGCTCTTTCTCGTCGGCTGTACTTTACTCTATACCTTCTTTGTTGCAAACCATGAGATCAGCCTCTTATTTTCTACAAATCCAAATTTTATGGGGGATTTGCCTTTGAGTGGGATGCTATCACTAGGATTGTACGAATTTTAGTTGAGCTTGAACACCTGTTAGGATAGTTTTAATTTCCCCAAATGTGGCTTCCATCCTCAATCCTTCTTCATAAGATTACTTGATTAATTATATAAATATTACTAACACACCCCAAAGTTGGCAAAGGGAACACCAAATATAATGAAAAGTACATATGTTGAAAAATAAATTTCATCATTTTTAGATTATAGTGGAATACAATGTTATTACTCACCTTCATTTTTTAAAAGTCCATATAATCCATAAATGTCATCTTCCATTTATAGTCACCTAACTCCTCTTAAGTTAAAGTAAAACAATAATCTGAAAACCATTTTGATGATATAAACAAGTGAAAAAGTTTTTCTCCGGAAGCAATTTGGTTGTCATGGTTTAATAATGAATTCATGCACTCTCTTGTGATTAAACATCCAAGGAAGCCCATGTGATCTAGGGGGCTATTGGTGGCTACTTTCCTATTCCACTTGGACCCCCACCATTGTTTCTATCAGTTTTTCAGTTTCCTTAATTGCAGCACAATTCACTATTTTTGGTAGTTTTTCGGGTCCTAAACTTCCAAAGCCATTTTGAGGCCCTAAACAACGTTTTTTTGGAAAATTAATAATTTGCAGTCAAAATTTATATTCCTTGGATAGATCTTTCTAACAAGGTATCGTGCATGTGAAATGAAGATTGCATGCCAAAGGTACAACCCGAGAAATTGATGTACCAATTTACCCGAACGGTGCCGATAGTTTTGACGCTTCATCTCTTAGGGTTAGGTTTTTGGATGTTTAGGGTCTTCCATTGTTTCTCAATAATAAATAGGCCTTTGAGTCTCATTGTAACACATTTCAGAGGCATGTAGCCATCACATCTCTTCTCAAAGATAAGCTACCATCACCCGAGAAAGTTTATTTCCATTCTGAATGTAATCATATTTCAGTTCTTGATATTAATGAAATGAAGTTTTATTTTTGTTGCATCTTTCTGTTTCTATTTATATATGTATTCAGTTGCATTCATGCATAAGTCCAGATCAATGGTATTAGAGTGGTCTTCTCTTTCTCTGTTTTTCTTTGCATGTCCCCAACGAGGTCAAGGTATAAGGAGTTAGGGCTCGAACTGGTTGAACCTTTGCAAGACTAGCCTCACAAACCCTAACGACCTCCCATGGCGGAAGAAAAGAAAGACGAGGGAGCAGGAGATCCCTTCAAAATATTGCTCGAAGAAGCCCTCGAGCGACAAAGGAACACGATGATGGACAACTTTGCTCATATCCTTTGGTGGATGCCCACAGGTGACACATCTTCATCTGGAAACCACTCTGAAGGCACCACTCTCTTCAAGGTACAAGTCAACTTTGAAATTCTCATATTTGAAGGCCATATAGATGCAGACGTCGTAAATAGATGGTTAAATTTGTTGGAAGGTTATTTTTTCGTTCACGATTTTTCCAATAGGGAAAAAATTACTTTTGCACTCCTCAAATCCACCCCCCACATCAAGGACTAGTGGGAAACCTACTATGAGCAAAAGGACGAGAGGGACCCCCACTATTTTTAGTCACACCCAATTGGAACTCTTTCTAAGATGCCATCAAGAAGCAGTATTACCCTATCGGGAGCTATGAAGATAAGTACATAAAGTGGACCAAACTGTGGTAGGGAAGGGACCAAGACATGTCAGAATTCACAAATACTTTTCATGCCTTTTGCATGAAGTTGGGCATTAAGGATTCTTAAAGGCATCTAGCACTCAAGTATCGCAGTTGTCTGCACAAATACATCCAAGATGAGATGGAGTTCCTAGACATCTCCTTGCTTGGTGTCGCCTACCGATACGCTATCAAGATCGAGAAAAAGTTTAAACAAAAGAAGTGAGACTTTGGATCTGCGAATCTGAAGCAAGGGAAAGGCACCTTGAAACCACAAAACAAAGGAAAAATCCAAGGTGTTGTGACCCAAGACAACTTGTCAAAGTTGTAAGCAAAGAACAACACCACGGGGAAAAAGAAGGACACATGAAAGTGGTGTGAGTTCCATAAGATCCCCACTCACAACACAAGCGAGTGTCAATCAAAGCAGTCACTGGTGGCCGAGGCGCTGAAGGCTTCAAATTCAAATTCATGTTTCAATTCTGACTCAGAACCTGACAAGGGGAATGACAAAGGAAATCGAATTATTGATGCAGAGCCTAGTGCCACCATTGCCATCACCAAGATCCAGAAGATTGAGCCCGAAGATCCAAAGGAGGGGAAGTGTTGAAGAAAAGTGTAACTAGGTTCGGTATTTGTAAATGTAATTTTGATCTTTGTACTTGTCAAGAAAAAGAAATATTATTTTTGTAAATTATTTGAATGAGTTTCTTGCTCATTTCATAGGTCTAGGAAAGTCGGAATCAAAGTCATGTTAAAGAGCTCTTCTTGAGCATGAATATGGGTCAACCTAGTGTCAAGTAGCCCTCCAAGACAAGCACCATCCTCCAAAGAAGAAGACTGCCAACAACACAATGAAGAAGACAGTCATGTCAACCTCAATTCATATATATATATATATATATATATATATATATATATATATATATATATATATATATATATATATATATATATATATATATATATATATTACAAGTCGGCTAAAAAATAGAGACAAATCAGTTCACCCTAACATGTCGTCTTATTATGGAGACACGACAACTATATAAACCCAGCAAAGGTCACCACTAAAGCTCAGAATCTCGGACATCCTGAAACTGCGGATGAGGAGCAGAGATATCTCCACATACATCTCTGAATTCTCGGTCAAGCATAGTGGTATAGGGTCTTGAATGAGGTGCAAGAGAGTGAACACAAACCTCTGCAACTTCGGGTGAGGACAGAGCCTCATCATACTTCTGAAACCTCAGTCACAATTGCAGTGATATCTTTGGACTCCTCTCTGAGATTGCGGACAAAGGAACAATGGTACATGAAGCTTGAATGAACGCAACAGACCAAAACTTCGAATGGATCACTACGATCTTAGTTAAGAATTACAGTGACACAACTTCTCGGCATAAATGTGATCTCGGTGCAAGGAGGATGTTGTCATAAGTCTCGGTATAACAGTGTTGCAATAATAATGATCTAAGTGATTACCTTTATAGTGGAGTAGGAACATGACTTAGATGACATGGTGAATAAAGAAAGATGCAACTATAAGGATCTATGTGATATTATGATCATGATCTCAGTGAAGCAGTAACAATGATGATAATGATCTCAATATCAAGAAGAGGATTGATGTCTTGGTCTTGGAGTGGCCTAGTAGGTCAAGGGTCATGGTCTTGGTATTCGTCAATTGAAATCTTTATAAGAAGAATTATGTGTGGGTTTTCCTCTCCAAGAGGTAGAGGTTTTGGCCCTGACAGAATGCCAACATCTTGTGTTCTTGTCTCTTTATTTTGGTAGCTATTTTATGAACTAATGAAGACACACTCTAATAATATCAAAGAGAAGATTGTGCTAGTAAGAATAGTTGAAGCACCTCACAAATAGTTATCACGCTAAGAAGAATCACTCTAACTCTAACTTCCCTTGATTCTTCAACGTGGTATCAGAGCTAAGGTGTTGAAGTCAAAGGAAGGGTAGCAAAAGAGACATACAAGGATCAATCTTCAAGAGGGGCATCAAAGCAAGACCTTTGTCAATATTAAAGGATTAGTCTACAACAATAGTCTACAACAATAGTCTACAACAACAAAGGCTTTTGTATATATAATCATGGAGACAACCTTCAACAGTCTCTACTACCCACAGTCTCAATGTCATGCTATTGAGATATCGGTGCCACAATAGGATTAAGTAATCTTAGTCAAAGAATGAAGTTTCAATGTTAGATCAAAAGTACTCAGAACTCAGGTTCAGGGCAGTAGTTCTGATGCCTCTCACAACCTTAGTCTATGTCATACCACAGTGATCTCAATATAGAATGAAGGTGTTCATTGATGGGTCTCAATACTATAAAATGATCATCATGGCAAGCAACATCAAGACTCTATGGTTCTACACAATGTTGCATACTACAAGGTTCCATAATCCACTTATGTGATAGCAAGACAGTGCCATCTCAAGTTCATCAACAGTTTGTTAATCATAAGAATCAGATGTATAAGTTGAAGTAACTTGAAGGCAAGAAGGCAAGCTTCATACCATTACATCAAGGATCTCATTTAGAGGAAGCATCAATGCATCTGCTTCAACCATCATCAAAGTGATCAAGTGGAAGAGTTCATCTTCACTTGCCAAGTAAGTATCTTTCATTTTATAATCAAGTTTGGTTAAATGACTTCATGATTGCAAGGAGATCTATAGGTTGGATGGGTCATCAAAGGTCCTTGCATGGAATAAGGAGGATTTTCATAATCCTCATAGATAAGAGAAGTCAAGTAAACATACCAAGGAAAAAGGTCTCCTTTAAATTCATGGGAGGAAACTCTTAAGGTTCTCTCATCCCTATGTAGCAAGAAAGGAGACATCACAAAGATGTATATGATAAACTTAGTCTTTGAAGGTGCAATGAAAAAGTTCACATGAAATCTGACCTACATACGGGTATCAAAGGATGTAGGATATCTACATAAGGTCTCATCTACAAGATCTAGGAAGGAAGATAACCATCATTGATCTGTAATGCACTAACAAATAATCAAGATAACAAATATCCACGGGATAATAAGGTTACCTCATTCGACAACTTATGGTCTCTATGCTAAATAAAGAAAGACAAGTTGATGGCAAGAGTATTGAAGGGTAAAGGACTAAATCATGTGCAGAAATGAAAGGGAAGTTTGGTCCTCAGAAAAGGCAGAATAGGTATAGCTAAAAAAAATATGGAAGCCCATATCATCGGATAGATGGGGGAAGCTAAAGAAAAGGTTCAAGGAAAGAGGGAGTAACAGATCTCTATGATTGGGATAGAATCCCTCATAAAAGGGTCCTATCATAAGCTTCTGTTATAAGATATGACAATGATAATAAGATGCATCTTGGCATCATGGAAGCATTAGAAACAAGAGCTCGTGACATCACCACGAGAATCATGAAGGACAAAATCCATGGCAGACAAACATGTAGTATATAGCTCTTAAGCATCTCAGTGGACATTGCAGGAAATGAGGAAGTCATCCAGGACAAGGCTCATCATACATCAAGTAAAAAAGGAAACATTTTCCAGATGGGTATATATAAAGATCTTCAAGATTCTATGATAGAATCTTCATTGAAGGGTTCACTAATATAGAGGAGAAGCAAGTGTTTCATCAAGAACTCCAACTTATGGAATTCATAGATGATGTTATGGTGACATAGGAAAAGAAGCATATCAAGGGGTTGAAGACACTTCAATCAAGGAAGTTGTTGAAGGAAACCTAGATGACATAAAGATGAAATAAGGTATGTATGCTTGTGTTTAAATTTATAATTTCATGTTGTATGGTTGCAAGTAACATGGATCATTACTTCTAGCTTAAGAAGCATGATTAAGAGAAAAAAGATCTCCTCCTCTAAAAGTATGCAGGAAGGCATAAAAGTCACACTAGATGAAATCAACAAAATATGTGAAGTATGAGGACGTTGACTATAAAGAAGAAACTCTGATTGAAAGCTACTGGGAAAGGAATGTGTGAGGAAGGAAGATATCGTGAGATATGTAACCATGATGAAGGCAATAAACATCCAAAAGACTAAGAAGATTTGACTAGGAAACCTCCCAGAAAGATATGAAGACTCTAATAAAAGTTTGAAAAAGATGAAGACCCTTGACAATGGATATCTTTGGGAGATGTGTCACCATGAATGCAGGATGTTGATACCTACAGAGAGATGTCATGATGAAGAGCCACCTAGTAAGGTATGATTTGATTTAATCATATATTTGATTTCTTAAATAATACCTAGATAAGTTCATGCAGAGCTACGTACAAGTACAACTAGCATTCACGTGATGAATGGAAGACACATGGTGAGAAATAAGTAGTCATATGACGAAGGTTCCAAATATGAAGAAGGTCACTTTCCATGAAGAAAGGAATGACATGCAGTTAGGAAACCAACTCGCAAAAAGATAGAAAAGACAGATCAACACCTTAGAAATAAGCCTCTTCGAGGGGGCAACCTCTTTTACATTACACAAATGAACAATTCTTAGATGATACAAATGGCAAGACCTCCTTTCTATATATAGGAGTCTAGGGGGTCATAATATAATCAGAGCCGACATAACAATAATAATGTAAGGGCACAATAATGACAACAGTGGCCTTCTATGGAGCACATAATAACAATATGGGGACTACATGGGCACAGCAATATAATAAGGGGGTTGTACTAATAACAATAAGGGGTTACACTAGTAGTATAGGGACCTAACATGCCCTTCTCCTTCAAAAAGTGTTGTTGTCAACACTTGAGTAGTTCTTGATGCTTCAGTATAAAATTATTTTCCTCCCATGTGGAATCTTCAGTGGGTAAGTTCTTCCATTTGATGAGATACTCTAAAATTGATCGATTTTGCAGCTGTCGGGTTCTTGTTTCTGTGACTTCTCTAGGTTCCAATATTATTTTTCCTTCCTCGTCAAGTTCTGGCAATATTGTTTGAACTAGGATCTTATGTAGCTTTTGAATGAGTGGCCACACTTCTTCATCCTTCTTCCATTCATCCCTTGCTTCGTTTATCCAATCTAGTTGGATAATAGAAATGGCGCACAACAATGCTTCCACATCTTCATCCTTTCTTGAGAGTGCATCTGCCACAACATTTTGCTTCCCTTTTTTGTAGATGATTTCAAAGTCATAACCCAACATCTTTGTGACCCATTTTTGTTGCTCTTCAGAGGATAATCTTTGTTCTAAAAATTATTTAATACTATCATGATCCGTTTTTACCTTGAAGTGTCTTCCCATTAGGTAAGGTTGCCATTTCTTAAGTGCGTGTAGTATTGCCAACATTTCCTTCTCATAAATAGCTTTCTTGAGGGACATTTGTTTGTATGTATGTAACCATAAAAATACCCAATCGCCTACATCAAAACTTCTTTCATTGCGATGTTGATCTACCTATTGTTTCATTCGATTCTGCACCAAAGTGGCATTATCCTTTAAAAGTTGGAGAACTTGTTGTTGATGCTCGATGTGATCTTTCACTGCTTGAATCTTTTTCTTCTTGGTATGTGCTTCTATCTTGAGAGTTTGAGGAGTGGTAATTTGTTCCAGTGCATTACAAGATATGGTCGGATTCATTTCTTTATGCTCTATGTGATCTTTCACTTCTTGAACATTTTTCTTCTTGATATGTCCTTCTATCTTGATAGTTTGAGGAGTGGTAATTTCGGCCATTGCATTAAAAGATATGGTCAGATTCATTTCTTCTTTCTTGATGCGGTCTTTCACTTCTTGAACCTTTTTCTTCTTGATATGTCCTTCTATCTTAAGAGTTTGAGGAGTAGTAATTCCTTCCAATGCTTTACAAGATATGGTCGGATTCATTTCTTCTTTCTCTGGGTTTGGTTCCTGGTGTATATATTCTTCTTTTGACGTTTCTTGATCCTTTTCTTCCTCCTCTCCACAATCAATGTAAAATAATTTATTCTCAGCACACTTATGACCTTTAATGTATTTGTTATCACAATAGTAACAAGGCCCTTTTTCTCTTTTTTCTTCCAATTGTTGTGGTGTAACCCTTGTAGGTTGTGGAAGGCTAGGAGAAACAACACTTCCATCTTTATAGTTGTGAGGGGTAGACTTCCTTGTTTCCATAATTTCACTTTCAATTTTTCTTGCCCACCTGAATGCCTTCTCCAATGAATCAGGTTCCCAAAGACGAACCTCATGTTGAATTTTATCCTTTAAAGTACCTATGAAGACATCAATCCTTTACTTATTTGGAATATCATTTACCCTTATATTCAATTTTTGAAAGTCCTCAATGTGCTCTGCCATTGAACACTTTTGTTTGAGATTTATCAATTTTCTAAAGAATGTGTTTCTCTTTGTATCCTCATAATGTGTTATCATTTCCTCCGTGAAAATTGACCACGTAACAAGTGGTTTACGAGAACAAAGCCGTTTATACCATAAAAATTGATCCGGTTCTAAATATGAAGATGCAATACATACCTTTTGTAATAGTTGCACCTCATGTAGATCAAAATATTGCTCCATCAAACTTCCTCATATCGCCTTTTGTTGATTTTAGGAGCTTGATTTTGAAACGACTATAAATCTGTAATTTCGGCTCTTCCAGTTCTTAAATTACGACCTAAAGTATACCTCTGTGTCCTCTTTCCAGTGCCACCAGTCTAATCAAAATTGGATTCTCCAAGAAAGAGTTATCCACAATCTCCCAAGATTACCTGATTATATACCTTTTTAGAAGAGCTAAATTGTATGAAGTGACACGTGTCACTGTTTTGACCTTTGGCTCTGAAAAATATATGAAATAAAATACAGTCAGTCCTCTTTCTGTAACTTCTTATGAAATTTCAATCTGATGCTCAAAGGGACAATTATGACAATTTTCCCAAGGTGACCTGTTTGGAATGTAATTCGGGGGTCTGCAAAAACTCTAACTTCCTCAGATTATATCTCTGAAAATGTAGTGATACAGGATCTGAAATTCAGAGCCTAGGTTTAGAGAGATGTTTTATCAAATGGGTTTTTGTTTTAGCTTCTGAAACTTTGTAGCAAAAGAGTTATAGAGAAAATCCCACGATGACCTATTTTAGTTAAAATTTTGGAGCTTGCAAAAACCCTAAGTTCCTCAGATCATATCTCCTAAAATATAGCGAGACAAGCTCTGAAATTCAGACTTGAGGTTTAGCATGAGTCCATATTAAATGGGTTTTTTTTTTTCGCTTCTGAAACGTCTCAGAAAGAAAGTTATAGCAAAAATTCCACGATGACCTATTTGGAGCAGCGAAACACTAGAATCCAAAACTCTGATACCAAATGTTAGGAAACCAGCTCACAAAAAGATAGAAAAGATAGATCAACGCCTTAGAAATAAGCCTCTTTGAGGGGGAAACCTCCTTTACATTACACAAATGAACAATTCTTAGATGATACAAATGACAAGACCTCCTTTCTATATATAGGAGTCTAAGGGGTCATAATATAATTAGAGCCGACATAACAATAATAATGTAAGGGCACAATAATAACAATAGTGGGCTTCTATGGAGCACAATAATATCAATATGGGGACTACATGGGCACAAAAATATAATAAGCGGGTTGTACTAATAACAATAAGGGGTTATACTAGTAGTATAGGGACCCAACACATGCCGAACTTAGGAGGAAAGTGATCGATGATTGTTTCCCTACAAGAAAGAAGCTCAAATAACTTTCATGACATCAAGGAGAGAAGTTGATCAAGCAATTGAAGGACTCATGGAGAAGAAGCTACTAATGTATATAAGAGTCCCTAGCTAAGAGGGAGCTCTAACAGGTCCCTAATCAAGAGGGAGCTAGGATTAGACCACCCCTGATTAAAAAGGAGTGACAATTGTGTTTTTCTATCTCATGTGTCATGCACTAGACGAGGACTAACAATCGTAAGTCTAGTTGAAGGCCATGAATGGAAATGTAGACAAATGATAGACACAAAATTCTTGTCTTCACTTTGGAAGAAAGAATTGAGGATTGGGTAATCATCTGGCATCTGATGCTCTTTGAGGATGTGTAGGGAATCCAAGACAAGAGTAGGCAAGAGGACCAATATTCTTTGAGTGCTGGGAACCCAAGATAATAATAGTCCTAGAATTTCATACTTAGTGAACACTCGGGTGGGTATGTACCTTCAGAGACAATGATGAAGGTGTCTATAGTCATTAGTCTCGCCGACATTGTTCTCTGATCTGATGAGAGATAGAGTTGTCAGTTAAGGCCTTGTTGTGGAAACAATGTTGGTTACTATGATGCTATACAAATGGGTTACCAATTCGATTCTTCTTATGAGAAATTATTCAAATTGAGAATGACCAAGTATCATTGTAAATACCTCCCTAAATAAGAGGGAGTGTTTAAGAAAAGTGTATCTAGGTTCGGTATTTGTAAATGTAATTTTGATCTTTGTACTTGTCAAGAAAAGGAAATATTATTTTTGTATATTATTCGAATGAGTTTCTTGCTCATTCCATAGGTCTAAGAAAGTCAAAGAATCAAAGTAATGTTAAAGAGATCTTCTTGAGGATGAATATGGGTCAACCTAGTGTCAAGTAGCCCTCCAAGACAAGCACCATCCTCCAAAGAAGAAGACTGCCAACAACACGATGAAGAAGACAGTCATGTCGACCTCAAATCATATATATATATATGACAAGTCAGCTAAAAAATAGAGACACATTGGTTCACCCTAACATGTCGGCTTATTATGGAGACGTGGAAACTATATAAACCCAGCTAAGGTCACCATTGAAGCTTAGAATCTCGGACATCCTGAAACTGCAGATGAGGAGCATAGATATCTCCACATACATCTTTGAAGTCTCAGTCAAGCACAGTGGTATAGGGTCTTGGATGAGGTGCAGGAGACTGAACACAAAACTCTGCAACTTCGGGTGAGGACAAAGCCTCAGTATACTTCTGAAACCTTGGTCACAATTGCAGTGATATCTTCAGACTCCTCTTTGAGATTGCAGACAAAGGAACAATGGTACAAGAAGCTCGAATGAAGGTAGCAGACCAACACTTCAAATGGATTACTGTGATCTTAAATAAACATTACATTGACACAACTTCTGCACAACTGTGATCTCAGTGCAAGGAGGATGTTGTCATAAGTCTCGGTACAATAGTGTTGCAAAAACAGTAATCTCAATTATTACCTTTATAGTGCAACCTAGTTGACATGGTGAATAAAGCAAGATGCAACTATAAGGATATTTGTGATATTATTATCATGATATCAGTGAAGTAGTAACAATGATGATAACGATCTCAATATCAAGAAGATGATCGGTGTCTTGGTCTTGGAGTGGCCTAGTAGGTCAAGGGTCATGGTCTTGGTATTCGTCAATTGGAATCTCTATAAGAAGAATTATGTGTGTTTTCCTCTCCAAGAAGGAGAGGTTTTGGCCCTGGAAGAATGCCAACATCTTGTGTTCTTGTCTCTTTGGTTTTGGTAGCTATTTGATGAATTGACCACTCCAATTCCCTTGTTCTTTCTTATCAACATGGGAATATTTTATTCCCTTGTAATTTCTTATCCACATGGGAATATTTTATTGTAATAGATTAGTCCAATTCATTAATGAAAACTTTAAAGTTAGATTTTGCTTTAACAAAAATAAGCCAGTTAATACGAGTTAATGTTGGGAAAAGAACTAAAATCACTTCAATCATTAATGCCCTGATAAATGGCGTTGCACATGATTGGGTTAATGCGCTTTGATAGTGGCAGAATATAAGAAAAAAAAACTGAAATTTCCCGAATCATCAACGTCTTTTTAAATGAAATTGTATATTTTTGTGAAACGACTTTCTCATATGATGTTGGGTAGCATTTCTTCATCGAGTTGTCTTTAGTGAGACTTTTTGAGAGCTTTTCCAGTGGGTTTTTTCTGGTCTAATTTCTCTAAAATCTGGCAGGAATTTGTTGAAATCACAAGTTTGATGGGTAATCAGTGCACAATCAAAGTGTCTTAGGGGTTTTTCAAGGCACTGAATCCATATATATAGTCAAAAAGGCAATTTAAATAACGGAAATCAAGATTTCACCTCAATTTTTTTCAGTCGGATTCCGGCATTGGAAAGTCCAAAAGTCACACTAAATACAACTCCTTTCTTCATTTGTTGTCCCATCTTTTTTACGGGTAGAATAAATTTGAATGCATTCAAGAATTAATGTTATTTGTCACATTTGAGATGGAATTTGGGTGTATTTACAAATGTCCAAGATGGGATCAGGGTGGGAATGTTTAGAATGTATCATGGGACGAGGGTGGGAATGTTTAGAATGTATGAGACATGAGGAAAATATATCACATTTTTATAAAAAATATTAGGAGAATTAATTGATGAAGTTACTTGTCAAATAGGTGAAGAAACTTATTTACAAAACCAGGGAGAAGATATGATATATATAATTTTGTATTGTTATAAGTCAGATATATATGGACAAATTAAGTTTATGATAGAAATGGAATGAAGGTTCAATAGTGGGTAACTAGGTTAAAGTGCAACATTACATCTCTCATAATCAATGGTATAATATCACTAAATGAAATTATAAAAAATCAAACCCAAGACTATAAGGGATCTGAAGATATAAGGAGCTTAAATGCAAGTAAGAGAATGGCAACAAATGTCCATGTTCTTCCACTAGATCTGAAATAGTAACATTACCAAATAGAGTTGAATTTAAGAATGGGAGAATGTAGGTTTTAACCCCGTACAGAAATTACCTGCATACGAATTCTAAAACACAGAAAATAAACAGTGCGAGAGAATACCACATAAAACAGATATACACAAATATTTTCCCCTGGATCTAAAAACCGGGACTACCAGCTTGATTTTTCATTATTTTCCTTTCAATGTTACAATACATATTTATACATGCCGAAGCATCCAATACCATGGACCGAAAACCATCGTGTCCAAAAACATGTGCAAAAATCATGCACAAAACCATAGGTGGGTCTGCCCAACCTAACATAGAGTCCAAAACCAAAATTTTCTGGGGCGCTGCCCCGGACCCCATAAAGTGGGGTTACGGGTACACCTCAAACCCCCTGTGACCCCCCCGCTACACAATCGGTGCAACGAAGGGGGGCTCCGCCCCCCCTCTAACCCCCCAGTTAACTACGTGGGCTAGTCGTGGAAAGAATATAACACAACCCAACATTCTCCCACTTGTTGTTTTCTTTCCACAGGGGGCCACAAGAGAGCTTAGTTATTTTTCCAGCCCTAAAACACCCATTGTCTCTCTACACCAAGGGAACTTCTCAGAGCTCACAGATTTTGTCAATGCATCTGTAGTATTCTTCAAAGTGTCCACCTTTACTAGCAACACCTTTTTGTCTTCTATCATATCCCTCACAAAGTGATACTGAACATCAATGTGCTTTGTCTTTGAATGATGTGCGGGGTTCGTTACCAAGAAAGTTGCACTTTGGCTGTCACAGTTTATCCTTATAGCTCCTTGTACTAACCCCATACTTGAACACAACCTTTGCAACCAAACTGTTTCCTTGCTTGCATGAGTGGCTGCAATGTATTCTGCCTTTGTAGTTGATAGTGCCACTACAAATTGTTTCTTACTCATCCAACTGACTGCACCTCCAATTAGGTTAAACACATACCCACTTGTAGATCTTCTTTGATCCAAATCTCCAACCCAGTCTACATCAACAAAGCCATGAATATCCAACATTCTGTCCAATCCTGGTCTTCCTTGGTAGCACAAACCATAATCACTAGTGCCACGCAAATACCTAAAAACCCTCTTCACTGCTGTCTAGTGCTCCTTCCCTGGTTTTGACATAAACCTGCTCAATACTCCCACTGCATGTGCAATGTTTGGTCTAGTACAAACCATTGCATACATCAGGCTATCGACTGCACTTGCATATGGAACACAGGACATGTCCTCTTCCTCTTCTTGTGTCTTGGGACACTGTTCAGCGGATAACCTCATATCTACAAGAATAGGAACCTTCACCGGTTTACTATCCTACATATTAAACCTCAGTAGTATTGTCTCGACATACTTCCTCTGGTTTATCTAGAGCTTCCTCTTTGCCCGATCTCTTTTAATTTCCATGCCAAAAATATAGTTTGCAACACCAAGATCTTTCATGTCGAATTTGGAGGACAATTGGGTCTTCAAATCTTGGATAATTTCTTTGTCATTTCCAACTAGCAACATATCATCCACGTATAAGACCAGATAAGTAACACGGTTAACAATTAATTTAAAATACACATAGTGATCTGCTTTGCTTCTGGTGAAGCCAAGTCCCCATATAAATGTATTAAATTTCTGATACCACATCCTTGGTGACTGTTTTAACCTATACAGAGACTTCTTTAACTTGCATACCAGTTGTTTCTTACCCTTCACCGCAAAGCCTTCAGGTTGCTTCATGTAGATCTCCTCTTCTAGATCCCCGTGAAGAAATGTTGTCTTCACATCCATCTGTTCTACCTCAAAATCAAAAGCAGCAGCAACAGATAAAAGTAATATAATAGAAGTTAACTTGGCAACAGGAGAAAAAATATCACCAAAATCAATTCCCGGCACCTAGGAATAACATTTTGCCACCAACCGAGCTTTGTATTTCTCCACCTTTCCTTCTGCATTTGTCTTCTTCTTGAACACCCATTTGCTGCCAATGGGTTTCCCCAGCCGACAACTCCACCAGATCCCAAGCCTCATTTTTGTGCAAAGATGCCATTTCATCTACCATGGCCTCTTTCTAGAGTTTTCCATCCTCTGAATCTACTGCTTCCTTCACAGTTCTGGGATCATCATCAATAACAGACAAAGCAAAATTTGAACAGAAAGCAGATGGATTATACCTTTCTGGCTTCCTTCTTTCTCGAACTGATCTTCTCAGACTCGGAGTTTGTGGCTCTTCATCTTTTGATTCCTCCTCTATTGTAGAGTCTGATTCTTCCTCATTTAGCTCAAACTCTATCTTCTCAGGTTCCTTTCGTTGGACTTCATGTTTAATAACATCTTTCACCTCTCTGAACACCACATCTCAGCTGTACACAACCTTCCTTGTTGCTGGGTTCCAAAGCTTATAACCCTTTAAACCATCCTTATACCCAATAAAGATGCACTTTTCAGATTTACTATCCAACTTGGTTCGTTTCTCCTTTGGAACATGTACATATGCATCACATCCAAATACCCTCAAATGTGAAAGAGAGGGTTTCTTACCAGTCCATACCTCTTGTGGAGTTTTATCCTCCAACGTTGATGAAGGTGATCTGTTGACTAGGTAACATGCTGTCTCCACCGCCTCTGCCCAGAATTCCTGTCCTAACCCGGCACCACTGAGCATGCTTCTTGCCATTTCCATCAATGTCTTATTCATTTTTTCCGCAACTCCATTTGCTGAGGTGTATATGGAGTAGTCTTTTGTCGTGCTATACCACACTTCTTACAGAGTTCTTCAAATTCCTTGCTGCAAAACTCTCCACCATTATCTATCCTCAGCACCTTTATCTTCTTCTCTGTTTGATTTTCCACGAGAGCCTTAAATTCTTTAAACCTGTCAAAGGCTTCAGATTTCTTCTTAAGGAAATATATCCATGTATTCCTTGAGAAGTAATCTATAAATGATACATAGTACACAAACTTACCCAGTGATGGAACCTTCACAGGTCCAAACACATCACTGTGCACAAGCTCAAATATCTGTTTCACCCTCTTATCACTAGAGGGGAAACTCACTCGATTCTGCTTCCCATATACACAATTTTCACAGAAATCAAAATCTAGAGAGCTATTACTCATACCTTCTACCATACCTTTACCATGAAGTATTCGAAGGCCCTTCTCTCCAATATGTCCAAGCCTTTGATGCCACAGCATGGTCTTCTCTCTAGAGACCACTAGATTTTCTGCTCCACTTTCAGGAACCATAGAACTATTGCACCCATCAATAACAGTGCTACCTTCCAGCTTGTACAGAGTTCCAATCTGAACTCCCTGCATCAATACCAGTGCTCCCTGAACCATTTTGCAGGTATCCTTCTCGAACACTATTTTTACACCTGCATCATCCAGCTTGCTTAGAGAAATCAGATTTCTAGCTAATGCAAGAATATGTAGAACACCTGGAAGTGTTCTAACCCTTCCACCTTGCAACTTCAACTTTACTTTTCCGCGACCAACGATTCTAGCCTTCCCATCATCCCCCAAGAAGACATCACGACCATCATATTTCTCATACTTGCAGAACCACTCTCTATGGGGAGTGAAGTGAAAGGATGCACCTGAGTCAATCAACCATGCCTCATGATCTACATGTGTACTTGAAGAAGCCAAGTACACATCCCCACCTTCATCTGAGGTGGTTTTCGCCTCTGCAGAAGGAGCATCATCAGATCCCTTTCCTTTATCAGGAGCTTTAGATTTACAGTCCCTTTTAAAGTGGCCTTCCTTTCCGCATTTCCAGCATACCACCTTTACAGGTTTTCCTAGAGATTTAGATCTCCCTCTAGATTTAGATCTCCCACTCGATGACTTATTTTTGTTTCTGTTCTGGGACCGTCCTCGTACAGACAAGGCATCACCATTCTGGCTCTCCATGTTTTTCTGTCTCATCTCCTCCATCAGCAAGGATGAGACTATTTCATCAAACTGCAAGGCAGTTGCATTGCTACCTATTGTAATAACCAGACTATCCCACGAATCTGGTAGAGAACATAACAAACTGATGCACTTATCTTCATCTAAAATTTTAATATCAACAGATGCTAACTAACTTACCACAGCATTAAATGCATTCAAATGCTCTGTCACCGAGTCTCCATCTTTCATCATCAGGTTATACAACTTTTTCCGCAGGAATAGTTTATTCACCAGAGACTTAGATTGGTACAAAGTCCCTAACTTGTCCCACAAATCCTTCGCCGTAGCTTCCCCTGATACATTCAGCAATACTGAATCTGAGACACACAATCGTATTGTGCTCTTTGTCTTTTGATCTAACTTCTTCCATTCTTCATCGGACACTCCCGTTGGTTTAGTACTCGGATCTATAGCGATCCACTGATCTTTATCCACCAACAGATCCTCCATCTTGAGTTTCTACAACGCAAAACTCTGACCATTAAATTTCTTGATCTCTATCTTTCCACTGCTCACCATATTCTTTCACCACCAGAATCAATTTCGTAGATCTCCCACTGAACAGGGTCTACCACAGGCCTGAGCAAAACCCCTTAGCAATAAAGGCGTCCCCTTGAAGCCAAAACTGCTCTGTTACCAAATGTAGGTTTTAACCCCGTACAGAAATTACCTGCATACAAATTCTAAAACACAAAAAATAAAAAGTGCGAGAGAATACCACATAAAACAGATATACACAAAGATTTTCCCCTAGATCCCAAAACCGGGACTACCAGCTTGATTTTTCATTATTTTCCTTTCAATGTTACAATACATATTTATACATGCCAAAGCATCCAATACCATGGACCGAAAACCATCGTGTCCAAAAACATGTGCAAAAATCATGCACAAAACCATAGGTGGGTCCGCCCAACCTAACATAGGGTCTAAAACCAAAATTTTAAAGTGGGGTTACGGGTACACCTCAAACCCCCTGTGACCCCCCCCGCTACACAATCAGCGCAACGAAAGGGGGCTCCGCCCCCCCTCTAACCCCCCAGTTAACTATGTGGGCTAGCCGTGGAAAGAATATAACACAACCCAACAGAGAAACCATTTGGTTAGTATTCAATGATGGAAATCATTGCTTCCATAGGAAAGTTCATCCATGAACAATGAAAGTAGGGCCTAAGGTACTTCTATGACCCTATATAGTTCAAATAAATGAGTCAAAGTCAAACATTTGAAGGAACCAATCATTCAAGGATGAATGATGTAATAGATACAAGGTAAACCACCAAAGATCAAGTGGAAACTAGGGTACTACGCATCCTAATCAAGACCCTAGCGAAAGTTGTGTCATGGTTGATATGAATAACTTCATTGAATGGTCATGGCCAATACAGATATATTCATTGGATAGAGGGTAAAGTGAGTTCCTTCAACCAAAATGAGGTAAAAATAATGTTTGATACATGATTAGAAATCAAACTTAGCTTAATGAATGTCTAAACACAAGAATGTGTTAACGGAATTATCTTGACACAGAGTAAAGGCAATGTCCAATGTCCACCGACATGGGGACAATAATCATGATTGAAATGCCATAGAAGGATGACTTGAATAAATCCCTAAAAAATATGTTAAGGTGAGTCATTTTTTGTAAGTACAAATAGTGAACAAAACTCAATTGTGAGAGGCTAATGGGGTAGAAAAACACTACGTATTGTGACCAATAGAAACAAATGAGAGACACAATGTATGTTATTTTTACACGACATTAGAGAATCTAGGTTATGGTCTTAGAATCTTTGACACTACCAATCCAAATGCCATAACAAACTACTTTTCACAACATAATATAAACAACAATAAATCAACTAGTGCACAAAATAGACAACTTTTTACAATTTTCAACAACCCAACTTTATTATATTACCAAATTGTAATACAATTGTCTCGGGCTCCCGTACTAGGGATAATGGCCCTCATACAATCACTGATATAATGAATAAAACTAGGTTTTGGCATTAACTACCATGAAAACCAATCTACCCTGAACAAAATACAACTAACCATCTAGCTGATGTAGTGCACTCTCTCTGCTCCACTTGGTCATACCTTGAACACACCTATTGGTCTGTCTGCTCCCAATCAGCAACTCTACCTATATCAATGGGTCCTTCTCCTTTAGGTCACTGAACTTGGCTCACCAATCTTCCCTTTAGTTGATCATTCGTCCATCATTGACTCAACACATAGGGACTCTTGTTGAGTTGTTCATAACTCCATTTGTGAGCAACTCTAGACTGCCCACTACTGCTCCTCAACTCCTTTGAGAATTATTCCCACTATTACCTTCTTGTGTTGGTCCAATGAAGAAAAACTTAGGGCATGAGGTTTCCCTCTATCACAACAACATGTCCTTCTCTTCAATGCACTCGGGCTAGATAAACTATTCCCCTTGACCTCCTTCTGTAGTCCTTCAAAGATCAATCACTGAGCTTTCTTTGAATCTGCCACTCCTAGCAATCCAAATTCCCTTCTCTTTATTTCACTTAAGGCCTCCTTGGGCACCTACTTGATGCCCTTCAACAACCTTAATATATGCAATACAATTTTTCCTCCACTAGGACTATCTATCCACTAGTAATGATTCAACTTAAACACATCAATCATACCTTTTGAGCTGGTGTGCTGTTGTTGTAGGGTCTGTGGCCTAGTTAGGGATAATATTAGTCCATGTTAGCCCTATTTTATCCTCCCAAAACCCTCTCCTCATATGTGACTTTGCTCTCCTTGCAAGATGCTCCCACTCATTGCCTTTCTAAGATTGATTTGCAATGGTTTTAGGCCTTTCGACCCCTCTAAACAACCCACTATAGAATTTGTCTCCTTCTACAATAATCACAGGGATATACGACTTACAAACATAGAAATACTCCTCACAAAACCTCGCACAAACAACCCATAATTTCTCCAAAATTAATCATCCTTCTACGTCCTTCTTGAATCTGCCCAATTGTTCATGAGAGGTAGCCCTAAACGTCTCCTTCACCTCTTCGCTGAAGCTCGAAGGTCTATGGCCTAATTCATATAAGTGTTTCTTATGAATTTTGCACTTGGATGATGCCTTTCAAGGCCTACGATCTCCTATAATTATATTCCTCTTTGTGGTGTGACAATTAGCCCTTAAGGGCACTCCTTACACTAGGTCGACTTGTCACTTTACTAACATAACCACACTTTGACATATAAAAATTAGTATCTTCATTTGTAGACCTCCTCTCTTAGTGCTTGAAGCTGCCCCTTACTCTAAGGGTGCTCTTCCATCTCCAAGGGTGAAATCAACAAAATACATATTGGTTTTGGCCCAACTCCTTTGGGTGAAAAACACTTAACCTTGGGTTCTTAGCCCACAAGAGACTTTGTGGTGTCAATTCCTCCACAACCCTAAACCTTAGGGTTTGGAGTACCTGCCAAAATACTAATATAAACACTCCATCTTAGCGAGGGACTTCCAATTTTAGGAAATCTCCATCATCATCAGCAACAACACTAGCCCATCTAGTGTCCACTACTGCAACACACTCTATAGAATGAACCACGCTATCTTGGTAGTGCCTCTACCTCATATCATATGAACTTAAAGATCTCAATACTTCCCTTGGGTTTCTTAGTCTGAGTTGTGGTTAAACACATGCCATCATCACCGCAACCTAATCCTACAAGCACTCATCTTAACACAACATGTGCACATCCCTCCAATCTCGAATATGGAATATTACCGCATGAAGAAGAAACTAGGCTGCCAACATCCTGTCCATTACATGAAGCAATCTCAATCATACCAATCTTGTCCATGCCAAAGAAATCATCTATTTGTCCTAACGATCCATGGCAAATCATGGGAATTCCATGAATAAAAACCTACCGTACAACATCAACATGAAACTGGGCATCAACATGCTTTGTCCTTGCATGAAAGATCGGATTATTTTCCAACTTGATTGAGCTATTTGATCACTGTGGCCTTCTTTTGTTCTTCTCCAACATCTTGAAGAACTCGCCTCAACCAAACATCTTCACACATTGTTGAACACAATGCTTTATACTCTGCATTTGTAGTTGACAAAGATACAATAGGTTGCTTCTTCCTGCTCCATGAAACAATCCTAGATCCAATACTGAATGCATAACCTATAGTAGATCTGCTATCATCCGGATGACAAACCCAATCTGAATCTGAGTAACCTTTCAACTCGATATGAAATGAATCAGTATACCTAAGACCAAAATTAATTATTCCTTTAAGATACATGAGCACTACTTTTGCTTCTTTCTGATGGCTTTCTAGAAGTCTCACCATAAATTGACTTAACACACTAACATAGTATGCTAAATCAGGTCTAGTTGTAGTAAGATAATTCAATATTCCCACCAGTTCTCTATACAATGTACCATCTACCTCTTTTGAGCCATCATCAAAATGAAGTTTCACATTCTGTTGCATTGGAACAAAGGAAGCTTGCACTGATCCATATTAAACCTTTTAAGCACTTCTCTGACATAAATACCTTGAGTAACAAAATTCCGGCCAACATCTCTCTACACTTCAAGACCTAGATAGTAATGTAACTCACCAAGATCTTTCATCTCAAATACTTTTGACATTTGATTCTTAATTCCAGCAATCAGTTTGACTAAATTTTCTATAATAATTAGGTCGTCAACATACAAAGAAATCAGTACTACATGCCCCTTTACATCATACTTGATATACATATTTGGATTGCTTTGACTTGTCATAAAACCTTTCTAAAGAAAGAAGTAATCTATATTTTCATACCATGACCTAGGTGCCTGCTTTAGCCCATACAAAGCTTTCTTTAATCTGCAAACTACATGTTCTTGTCCCTTTTTCACAAACCCTTTAGGTTGTGTCAACTACACCTCTTCCTTTAAATCACCATTCAGAAAATAAGATTTTACATCTAATTGTTGCAAATTCCAATGGTACTTTGTAGCTAATGCAATTAACAATCTAATATTATTTAATTAAGCTAGAGGTGAAAATGTTTTTGCATAATCAATGCCCTCCTTTTATGAGTACCCTTTTCCACCAATCTAGCTTTATATTTGTCTATAGTACCGTATGCTTTAAATTTGGGTTTGTACAACCATTTAAATCCTATGGGTTCTTATCCTTTAGGCAATTCAGTCAATTCACAGGTTTTATTTTTAAAGATTCATATTCTTCATCCATTTCTCTTCTGCACTCTTCATGTTCATTAGCTTCATTAAAAGTCATGCGTTCTATGACATTCAAAATGCTAGTCATGAGGGCATAGTCCTTACACTTTTCAGGTAGGTGAATCTGTCGAGTAGATCTCCTTCGCACTTCAATATCTTCACCCCTGTTCTCTGAAGGTACTTCTCAACCTCTGGTTGGGCTCTAACTACTGGTGATGTCCAAGTCACTGAATTCTTCCTCAAGCTTTTGTTGTTCATTGTTTTTTTCTCCTGCTTCTGCATTATTGTCTTCAACTTTAGAAAGTGTGTTCCGCTTTTCATAACTATTGTCCTTATTTCCTTCATCTGACTGTTCATGGAAAATTAGGGCCTATACTCACAAATACTTTGTGAGTATATGGATCAAACATTTTATATGCTTTAAATTTTGAACAATATCCTACAAAAATACATTTGATACCTTTAGCATCAAGCTTATTTTTGTTTTCCTTCGGAATATGCGAAAAGGCCTTACACCCAAATACCCTCAAATGATTAACTGTTGGTTTAAAACCATTGAAGGCTTCGAATGGGGTCTTGAGATCAAGATACCTGGTTGGACTTCTATTCTTTAAATAAACAACACTACTAATGGTTTCTGCCCAAAAAGCATTTGAGATGTTCTTATCTTTGATCATACTTCGTGCACACTCCACCAATGCCCTGTTTCTCCTCTCTGCAACTTCGTTCTGTTGTGGAGTGTAGGGTACTGTGAAATGTTGCACTATTCCATGATCCTTGTAGTACTTCATGAAGTTCCCCAATCTGTATTCTCCCCCTTGATCTGAATGAAGGATCCATTAGCGGAGTTTTGAGGTCTAAAATGGGCCTCCTAAGGAAATTATAAAATAATAGTGGAAATAATAAAATAAGATTAGATTACATCATCAAATTTTAGAGGGAAAACAATTTATTTTTCCAACTCGTATTTTCAACTTATCTCCCTATGGGTTTACTCAAATTTTGAGCGGAAACACTCATTGGATGAATAATTTGATTCCTCATCCAACGAGTACCCATGTTGCATACTTTCGATGGACCCTACTACACGAAAAATGAGAAATACATGAAAAAACGTGATTAGAATCACATTTTTTCATGTATTTCTCATTTTTCGTGTAGTGGGGGCCATCGAAAGTATGCAACATGGGTACTCCTTGGATGAAGAATTAAATTTTGCATCCAATGAATACTCCTGCTTGAAATTTGAGTAAAACTTTAGGGAGATAAGTTAGAAATACGAGTTGAAAAAGTAGTTTTATTATTTTATTATTTTTTAATATTTGTATCTTTTTACTCCAAAAATGGTGAATCATCCCCCATGGTTGACATCATCATATTGAATCATATTGGTTCTTATAAAGTTTATTTTGGTTGTACACTTTTCTTAGAAGGCCCATTATAGACCTCAAAATTCCCCTAATGCTTTATAAACTTCCCTGTTTGCTTCTCCGACATGTTTTTGAATTCTTTGAAATACCAAAAAACATCATTATTTTTCCTAAGGAAGTACAACCAAGTGTACCTTGTGCAATCATCAATAAACAATAGAAAATAATAAAAACCTCCTAGGGATTTAGTATGCATTGGTCCAGAAACATCAGAATGCACAAGTTCTAATACATCTATCTATAAAAACGGTGTCAGATCAAATGCAGTTAGGGTACATCAAGGTCATGGATGAATCACCCCAACCTGATGGTCATCGATCTCGTTTCTGGATGCGGCCTAGGAACATTGTCAGGGTCAGCATAGGGGGCGTTCTATTTTTCATCCTCATTGTCTTATTAATTCCCTTTGCCCTTCTGCAAAAGAAAGGGCAGAGAACAAAGGTGGTGGTAGCCAAAAGGGACGATGGTTTCTTGAACATGCTGTCAGTTTTGCCTCGGAGATTCACCTTTGATGAATTGAAGGAAATCACGAACGGCTTCAGTCGAAAGCTGGGAACCAGCAGGTTCGGGTTAGTGTATGAGGGAATCCTGAGAGACGGAAGCATGGTTGGTGTGAAGCAACTAGAAGAGGCTTCCCAGGGTTATGACAAGTTTCGAAGGGAGATAACCAGTCTAGGAAGCCTGAGCCATGTCAACCTCATCCGAATTTAGGGATTCTGCGTGGAAGAATGCCACCACCTGCTCGTCTATGAATACATGGCCAACCGCTCCTTGGATGGCTGGATTTTCTCAACAGACGACAAAAAGCTTCTGAGTTGGGGTACCTGGATGAGCATCGCAGTGGACGCAACCTGTGGGATGGTGTTCTTACTTGAAGAATGCCGCGAATGTATTGTGCATTTCGATGTGAAACCCAAGAACATTCTCCTCGATGACAAGTTCATGGCTAAGTTATCAGACTTTGGTCTGTTGTAGCTCATCAACTAGACTGATGAGCATAGTCGAGTTCTGACACAGATGAGAGGCACCCCGGGCTACCTGGCGCCTTAATGGCTAATGGAGACAGGAGTCAGCAGTAAGAGCGACGTTTACAACTTGGGCATCATGTTGCTGGAGCTCGTATTTGGGCGGTGGTGCATGGACCTCTTGGCTCCAGCAGAAGACTGTTATCTTCCTGCCACGACCATTCGGAGGTTTGAGGAGGGGAAATTAATGGAAATCGTGGATCCTCATTTGGCAGATGGAGTTCCAGAAGAGGATGAAGCGAGAAAAGTTGTGATGGTGGCACTTTAGTGCATACAGGAAGATCCCACCATGAGACCATCGGCTAGTGCTGTGAGCCAAATGCTAGAAGGCCACATACAAATTCAAGAACCACCCATGGCTTCTCTACAATCTGCTCTTTCAAGGCAATGATAGATCTGGATCACTGCGGTTTCTGCCGAAAATCAGGATGCTCAAAATTAGCAGTGGCTGTCATGATTTCTTGTTCAATCTCTCGGCTAAAGATGGTAAGTCACGTGGGTTCGTTGAAGATTTGGCAGGCAGCCGGCATGAGACGGTGCCACGACAACCGACTTTGACAATCGTCAGCGCTCAGAAGAAGATTTTGTGTCGTCATTCGGATTCTTTTAAATATAAAATAGAATAACATATAAAATAGAAAATAGAATAACATATTTGGTGAGGGGATTATCACATGTATTGGGAAAAGCATGGTAACTTTTAAATTTCTCATGTGGACTTGTGTTTTACGAAGTTTGCATTTTTGTTTCACCTTTTTTCAATAAGGTAAGGGTGCTTTTAAACTAGCATTTTCATCAGATGTTGCAAAGGAAACACCGTAAGACATAAATTCGAGAAGCATTTTGACATATAAAGAATCATTGAAAATGAAAGTTATTAGGTGAAGTGTAAAGTGCTAGTACCCATTGCCCATTGCATTAAATAGGTCTTGTTCTTTTTGGAAAATTTTTGGCTATGACATCTGGCCAAAAAAAACTTCCCATTTTTAGCAAGCTATAGAATGACTTCAACTAGAAGGACATAATACTGGATACTATTTTAGGTATTGAGGAAGAGTAGAATGTTGTCCTCATTAGTAAGATGAATAAGGGAAACAAGAAAAGAGGAACTAAGAAGGGTTAAAAGGGGAAGAAAGAGAAGCGAGGTTCTTGTAACCAGGGAAAGGACTTGAGCCACATCAAGTGCTTCAAGTGTCAAAAGTTTGGGCACTTTGCTTCCAATGTCATCAAAATAAGGGGAAGGGAAAGCAACAACACCAGAAGAGACTTGCAAGGAGTGAAAAAGTATCAGCTCAAGTGGATGAGCTTTCATCCAATCTTGAGATACACTTCTCAATGGTCTCATGCCTGTCATCTGAAATCATGTCTGATGTTGACTGGTATGTGGACAGTGGAGCCTGGAAACATACACCTCTAACAAGAGTACCTTTAGTAGAACTTGGTGATGATGCCACATATCCAGTTGCAAAAGTGGGATCCATCAACTCATATCCTTAAGCTTACTAAGTTATTGATGTTTTGTATGTGCCTAGCTTAACTAAAAATCTCTTTCCAGTTTCAATGATGATAGATCCTACATATATGGCTAACTTTGAAGATCAACAAGTCCTCATCCTAAATTGCAAGGGAATCCTATAAGAACTTTAGGGCATGATAGTGACAACTTGTGTGAGCTTCGACAAAAGAGACTAGGTCACTTGCTCTAGTGAATGTTTCCAATCTTGCAGAACATGGTGTGGGGATTGCCAATCTTCAAGGCTAAGAAGAAAGGAGTGTGCAAGGGTTGTGCACTTGGCAAGCATGTGAAGGATGTTTTCCTGGTAGTGAACATAGGTCAAGAGGGGTTTCTGACCTAATCCACTCAAATGTATGTGGGCCCATGTCTTCAACTTCCTTATCAAGTAACATTTACTACGAATATTTTATTGATGATTCTTCTAGGAAGTCATAGACTTACTTCATGGAAACCAAGGATGAGGACTTTGAGAAGTTTCAAGAGTTTAAGGGTCTTGTAGAAAATCAAATAGGTATAAATATTAAGGTGTTAAGGTCCGACAATGGAGAGGAGTATACCCCAAAGGAGTTTGATACCTTTTGCATGAAAGAAAGAATCAAGAAAACGTTGATAGTTCCCTACAATCCTCAGAAGGACATCTTTGTAGGTTAGAGTTAAACCTAAAGCTTTACACTCTGTTAAGCATCGAGGGAGATTGAGAAACACCATGTGTAAACCTCTTGAAGCTTAATACATCTAGTGTTAAGACATATCTATGCTTTTCTTATTTCTTTTCCATGGAAAACTTCCTTGAGGAAACTTTCAAGACACCTCCTTACATTGCGGGAGTGGCACCTGGGGTAAATGTAAAAACGTTTACAAACTTTCTTACATTACATCTACACATTACCCCTATATTGAGTTGTAGAACACCTCTCGATACAATTAATTTCATTTTCTAAAATAATTATATATATTTTGATTATAAGAAAATTATAGTTTGAATAGATTCTTATACAATTAATTTCTTTTTCTAAAATAATTATATATATTTTGATTATAAGAAAATTATAGTTTGAATAAATTCTTAAAGTATTTAAAGGCTTTCCTACGTGGAAGTTCCAATACCTTAAACTTAGCTATGACTAAATCAAATGGTTTTTAAAGGTAAAGGGAAATTCGATAACCCACCCAATTTTACTAAAGAGGTGAAATAACACACCTCCCATTCACAAAGAGTTACGACGACACCTCGAGCTAACCTTTCTTTTTCTAAAATAATTATATATATTTTCATTATAAGAAAATTATAGTTTGAATAAATTCTTAAAGTATTTAAAGGCTTTCTTGCGTGGAAGTTCCAATACCTTAAATTTTGCTATGACTAAATCATAATGGTTTGGAAAGATAAAGGAAAATTCGATAACCTACCCAATTTTACTAAAGAGGTGAAAAAACACATCTCCCATTCACATACCTTAAACTTTCCTATGACTAAATCATAATGACTTGGAAAGATAAAGGAAAATTCGATAACCCACCCAATTTTACTAAAGAGGTGAAATAACATACCTCCCATTCACAAATAGTTACGACCACACTTCGAGCTAACCTTTATTTTCTAAAATAATTATATATATTTTGATTATAAGAAAATTATAATTTGAATAAATTCTTAAAGGCTTTCCTGTGTGGAAATTCCAATACCTTAAACTTTGCTATGACTAAATCATAATGGTTTCGAAAGATAAAAGAAAATTCGATAACCTACCCAATTTTACTAAAAAGGTGAAATAACACAACTCCCATTCACAAAGAGTTACGACCACACCTCGAGCTAACATTTATGACCACACCTCGTGCTAACCTTTACGACCACACCTCATGCTAAACTTCACATTCATCAACTTTAAGCGTTTATCTACATAATAAATCCCCTAACATCTATTAATGCTTATGTGCTTATATCTCCCATCTCGTAACTATTTTGAATCACCTTTAAATAAACCACTTAACTGGTTGAGTCTTTTTGGCATCTGGATGGGGCAGCTGAACTGAAAAAAAAAAAAAATTGAGCCCCAAAATTAATAGAGGGAAAAGTAATGATAAAAACACATGCCATTCTTTCTAGTCAGCCTGCCAAAATTAACATACTATTAAATATATGAAGTATAAAATGATATGGTGGTGTTGACAGTGTTGGACCCGCTAACATGTAAGGGGATCTCCCCGATAATAAGTCCCAATTAGACCTCAGACCATTTGGTGTAGGATTCCCAACAGTGGGTCGTAAAGCAATGCCTTGACCGCGGTGTGGCACAGAGGAAAGTAAGATAACTATATTGGTAACAAGGGTGTGACCGCTACAGTGAGTCAAGGAAGGTGCATGAGAGGTTTCTAACACAGGTGGGTTGAGATGAGTGCGCCCCTTGGCAACTTGTAAGTGTACTCAGCTGGGAAGGGAAGACACGAGTGAAGATGAATCACAAGATGGAAAGAAGGCCAGTCTAGAAATCCAAAGTGATGGTTAAACCAACAACACATCTGCAATAAGATTCATATAATTACATACAAAAGTGTTCATATACAACTACATAAGTTCAACAACATACATTGCTACCGCAACCGGAACAGTCCAACTATAATAACAACATATGCATGAAAACGCGTTGGCTCTTATTATATAAAGAAGTGTAAGCTCCAATCATACAATACATCCATGTAAACTTGCTAGCCCCAACAGTGGAACGTTACAGGCACATCTGCCTGCTCCTCCAAAGAGATGAACTAGCTCCGTGTAGTGGAGAAGCCAAGGTGCGTTACAATATTTTCCAAGCTCTTTCCAAGATAGTCTTATTAGAAGCTTGGCTGACCAAAAGCCCTTACAATGAGTTATGAGGGATTGTTTATAGCAAAGGATGGGGTGACCCTTGACATTCCCCTTTGTGATAGTTCAACTACCCTCATGACTCTTCACCTACTCTATGATTGTTACATCCAACTATTGACACTTGACTTACACTTGACATGACTCAACATTATAATGCACATGAACTCATGTGAGACAAAATGGCTTGAGAAAGCCATGCAAGACATCACTAACACTCGGTCCGTTGTGATGAGACCAACTCTTTGACATGCTTGTGATGGTGAAGGTGGTGAGATGATGCCAAGCTTGGTCGTCCATGATGGTGTGCATGCACCCCATGGTGATATCTTGTTGAAGTGAACTCTTGCCTCCGTTGCATCCAGTGCATTGGTTCGGTTCCTTCATCCAACTCGTCTACTAACATGCGCATGGTCTTCTTGGGTGCGACTGAATTGGCACATGCTGATGCATAGTGTCTGTACTGATCTTCAAGCATGTACTAGTGGTCATGTGCATCAACTTGTCGCAGTACATGTTCAACTCCAGTTGGACTTGCTTCTTGTCTTCACCTTGGTGAGTGTGCTGAATGGGTTGGATTGCATGCGTGTGCACAATTACATGCATGTTGAATCCCTTGCATGTGATCAACAACACTGCTCACCATGTCTGCTCCATGCCAGCTGCTAGGATGGATCTTTAACTTGTACGGGCGTAGTTTCATCTGTGAGTGCATGTCGCACCCACTTTTGTTCCTGTTCCCATTGCAACTCATTCTTCTGTCTATGCAGTTTCATGTTCTTCCTTGAGTTGCCACTTTAGCACATGCAACTGCTTCTTTGTTCCATTCTCTGTCTTCATGCGATCTTCATGTTACGCCGTCACCTCATAGACTGAGTCTCCAAAGTTGCTTTCATCATCAGTGGATCTGCTTGATCTTTCAACTTTGTTCCGCCTCTGTGTTATCAACAACCTTCCTCTTGCATTCATTGCATTCATTGTGTTTTCTAAATTCGTTGCGTTCGCTGCATTTGTTGTGTTCGTCGTGATCACTGCATTTGTTGCATTCGATATGATGCCTTCAATTGTTGTTCATGATGCTGCTCATTGTGATATCTTCATGTTCTTGTCTATGAACAACTTGATGTCTTCATGAGTAGGCAAGCTCATAGACATTTGATCGACTGCATCTCCAAGTGTGCTCTGAACGGTGTCTTCGACTCTGCCCTCTTGGAAACCATTGTACTTGCACTATTGAGAGGCAGATGAACACCTGAAATATTTGGAGACATGGAAACACTCATGGCAAGCAATCCTTCAGCTGAAAACCAAAATTAACTTGAGAACCAACTTGCAACATACCTGTGTGACTGATCATGAAGGTTGCGCAATTTTGGCCGGGAGGTTGGAGACTGACTGCCAAGACTGTGCAAGGCATAGTTTGGGCTGCTGGGAGACTGACTGCCAAGACTGTGCAAGGCATAGTCTAGGCTACTGGGAGACTGACTGACTGTTGGAACTGCACAATGCACAGTCCAGTCTAGCTGCTGACTATTGGAAGTGCGGAATGTGCAATCTCGGCTGGCAATCGCTGCAGGCTCAGTGACTGCATTACGCAATTTCCTGGGCCAACAGTCATTGTCCCTCAGGAATGTGCAAAACAGTCCTAGAGGATAGTCACTGGGTAGAAATGCACATTTCCTGGTAGGAAGACATATCCTTCCCTCTTAGGATTGCGCAATGCTGCCTTGGTGAGGCTTTCGGTGAGGCTTTCGGTGAGGCTCTCGGTGAGGCAGAGTCTGGGCCAAGGCTGCCCAGACTCGCCGACGGGCAACTGAAAGTGAATGTGAGTGTGAATGCATGGTGATACTGAGTTTAAGAATAAGTGAATGATCATGCATGCAAACGGTGAATAATATATTCAAAAAACAAAACAACATGCATGTGGGTGAGGCGAGTCGCCGAATCGGTGACCGTTCGTGAAAAACAGTTTCATGCATGCGAAAACAGTGAGATAGCAACGAAAACTGAAACAGTGCTACAACAAGCTATTATACATGTAAACAATAGTAAGTGCTCAAAGAAATCAAGCAAATAGTACTCAAACAAGTGAAAACACAAAAAACGACAGAAATATAACACAAGGCATGGAAAGTGGGCTTACCCCAAAAAAACTGAGCTGAATGTGTTGACTGCTCCTAGATGTGATGTGAGTTGTCAGAGCTACAAGGTTGATGTGAGGAATGAGCTTTGCAACATTCGGTTGATGAGTTTTGATAACATCGAGGTTGTGATGCGCATGCCACAAATCTAGGGAAAGCGACACTTGGTGGGAGGTTTCTGAACTAATCCTTGCATGTAACCTCCAACTGCTAAAAATAGATCTCTGAAACAAGGGATGCCTTTGCATGATTCCTTGGGAGAAGCAACCCATGCATGCAAGTCTATTTTGCTCTGTCCCGTAGGGAACTAGTCAACTCAGTTGCACATGCAAGAGGTTGTTCGACTGCTTGAAGGAAATGCGCATTTCTAGCTGGGAGCTAGGCTGATAGCCCATGAGATTTGCGCAATTTCTGGGCAGAGCACTTGACTACTGCCCATATTTTCACAAATTTTGGGCTGAGCTTCTCTGCCGGGGAAATTTGCGCAATTTTCAATGTGAGTGTTAACTACCAGAATTGTGCAATTCTGGAGCCCAGCAGGCTGCTAGTCAGGAATGCGCAATTTCTAGAGGGAAGGTTGGTTGCCCTCCAAAATTGCACAATTTCTTGGGGGAGTTGCTTAGCATGCATTTGGACCAAGTCCCAGTGATCAGCCTGTGAGGGGAATGCAACGAGCTGTGATCAACAGGCTGGCTTTGTGTAAGAAAAATATTGAAGCTTATGAACTTGAAGAAGCAAGGCAAGCTGATGTGGAGGTTGGAAGGGAGGCTTCAAAATGAAGCTAAGGAAAAATTTTGGAGGGTGGTTGTAGCCACTACAACACTTGGAAACACACTAGTAGAACTCCAGCTCTCTGAATGGACCTTGTTTGTGAAAATAAAGTCTAACACCTCCAGGAGTATTGCTCAGTACTCAGCTCCTCTTGGTTTCCACACTAGATTTATTGTAATATGTAGCATCTGCCAAGCTCTTGTCGATTGACACACATTCCAAGCCAAGGAAACACAGTTGTTTCGATTGGGGTTGAGGGGTATATTGGTGCAAAAGAAATATAGTCTTCAGAGTCTTAGTTTCATCTCTGGTGTTGCTCCGCTGCCAGCAGGCCTGGACAGTACCCCGGCAGAGTCACATAGGAACACAAGCATGGCTCCGCTGCCAGTGAGCCTGGTTAGTACCCTGGCAGAGTTACTTGCATCACCTCTCTACACAGGAAGCCTTTCTCTTCTTTCGCCTTATTCATTTTTCATTCTTTTCAAACTTTTTCACTTTTCTCATTTTTGTAACTGTGCATAGAACTTATTCATTTCAGAGGCAAAAGAGGGATCCTGACTTGTTGAGAGAAGAAGAGGTTGTTCCAGCAGAGAAGTAGTTATTGTATCTCTGACGTGCCTGTTAAGGTTTTTCCCCTCACCTTACTCTACTTGACTGAGTTGAAAAGGATTAACCCAAAAACAAACGATTAGAGTAGGTGATACTAGTTAGCATGCAAGCATTGTGTTTTCACCAAGGTTCACTTTGAACAATACATATTTTCCCTCAATGTATCATGGACCAAAAGAAACAAGTTCTTCATACAGAGGCAGGATGATAGATAACCAAGTAGTGATAGCATCACAAAGCCTCTTGTACTTTACCGAACTTGCTTCAAGAGTCATACATGGTTTAATGCAAAACTATCCTACGAAAAAAAACAAGAGAACTAACAAATGACAAAGCAAAGAAAGAGCAAAAGAAAAAGCGAAAGAAAAAAAAGTAAGCAAACAAGCGAGCAAACAAACAAACAAACAAACAAACAAAGTAAGCAAACAAGCATGCAAGCAAGCAACTCAAAAGCAAACACTGCTCCTACTCCTAAGCTAATAGTGCATGGGTCATCTCACGTGAAGTGATAGTTCCAATACAGCCACCAACGCATTGGTTGACCCATGCTGGTGAAGGCATGGTTCGCAAAAAAGACAATTGTGCGAACCAGTAAACAAGAAAGATGTAACTATGAAGACAAACACACTCCGAGCTTACAAGTGACCACAGTATAAAGATAAGTGAAAGTGTGTGACATGCATTCTATGTTGCTGCCATGATGTTGTGCTACACTGCGTGTAGATGTTGAGTGTATGCATTCTCTTGACCGTGACATGTAAGAAAATGTGAGAAATGTAGACCACTTGTGTTGTGCATGTGTGCTTGTTGTGTAAGATTCCTCCAATGCCTAAGCGATGGGATCGTGTAGTTCGAGTGGAGGAAGCGCAATCTGGGTGTTTGGTTGATCTTCAATGCAAAGCATAGAGTGATGAGAAGCCTTGAGTGTTTCAACAATTTCCTGACCGAAAGTGAAACCAACCTCAGGACAACGAGGGCATGACATAACCATTAGCTCGGGCTGAAGTGCCTTGACAGTCTGGGGGGTTTCGACCTCATGGACAGATATATCATCGTAGACCAGTGCCTTGGATAGATTAACAATGGTTGAATCAACATTGTGATCGGATGAGGAAGTGAATAGATCACAACAACCAAGATCAGAAATTCAGGATGGTTGTCGGCATCCTCATGATTTGATGAATTGGGCAGAGGGGTAGATGAGAAACAAATATGTTCACCCTCTGTGTTTTAAGAAATATAAATGACATATTGAACGGATTTTCCAAGGAATATGTGTCCTCTCCACACTATAATGACAGACTGACATATGAGGTGTCCTATGAATGATCAGAAGTAGAAACATCCAAAAATGGGTTTTCATAGGGGAAATCAGTAGTGGTAGAATCACAAGGGATGTCAGCATGAAGCGGATGAGGCACGGATGGAAGGGATTCATCCTTCACGGCGGGCTCTTCTTTAGATTTCTGCACACATTCATCACGAATGATGGTGCAGGTTGGTTGCATAACACCAACTCCATCGACAGCTTGATCCTCGTTCACAACATGTGAGGAGTTCGGAATGGGAGAACACAAGACAATACAATCTGGAGGATCAACAGAACGTGAGGACGGAGGTTGAGGGGAAGAGTCCACGTGACAACCAACAGGCTTGCAAGCCAAATCTGTGCAAATCTCAAGAGCAGGTGGGGTGGGAGAGTGTGATAGTTCAACAGAGGTGTGTGCATGATCTCCCACATCACTCTGTAGTGGTGGAGTTGTTTGATGAGGTGAAGGTGGACAATCACTTGTGACAATAAATGTGTCTGCCTATGATTGCGCAGCTCCATCACCGAAGTGTGTTGAGCAGGGTTCGGATACGTGAAGAAGATACTCAAATCTTCCATCAAGAAATTCCCAATCAATATCATCTTCCAGGAATCGGTATGCAAGATTACAAAAGCGTGTGTGAAACTGTTCAATGGATTCATTGGGTGCTTTTCGTAATTCCATAATTTCTTTGTTGAGTGCTTTATAGTTAAAGTGATTGAAAGCACGGTCTATCTCTGTGACCAGATGAGCAAGAGAATGAATATATTTTTTGGGCAGTGTGGCACACTATTGCATTGGGTGCCCTCGAAGTGTGTAGATGAACAACGCGCAGCTCATGTATTCTTCAAAGAATCCATGTATTTCACATGAGCCTACAACACCGACCACGTGCCTGACTAAGGCTACGTAGCCTCCACCATCAAATGTTTTATGATACAAGTTATCTGAGAGCTTTTTTGGGATGATGAAATCATTTCCATAAAACATACATTTTGGAAGAGCAGCTCGGTAGTGAGTCATGATAGATGTGTAGAGATTCAAAATAGATGTGAGGCCTTAGCTTGTCATCTCTCCCTACTTCTAGCACCAAAATGTTGACGGTGCTAGACCTGCCAACATGTAAGGGGATCTCGCCAGTAAGAAGTCCCAATTAGACCTCAGATTGTTTGGTGTAGGAGTCCCAACAGTGGGTCGTAAAGCAATGCCTTGACCGCGATGTGGCACAACGGCAAGTAAGATAACTCTGTTGGTAACAAGGGTGTGACCGTTGCAGTGAGTCAAGGAAGGTGCATGAGAGGTTTCTAACACAGGTGGGTTGAGATGAGTGCGCCCCTTGGCAACCTATAAGTGTACTCAGCTGGGAAGGGAACACACAAGCAAAGATGCATCACAAGCTGGAAAGCAGGTCAATCCGACAATCCAAAGTGATGGTTAAACAAACAGCAAATTTGCAACAAGATTCATGTAATTTCATGCAAAAGTGTTCATACACAACTACATAAGTTAAACACCATACATTGTTACAACAATCGGAACAATCCAACTACAATAACAACATATACATGAAAACGTGTTGGCTCTTATTATATAAAGAAGTGTAAGTTCCAATCATACAATACATCCATGTAAACCTGCTAGCCCAACAATGGAACATTATAGCCACATCCGCCTGCTCCTCCAAAGAGATGAACTAGCTCCGTGCAGTGGAGAAGCCAAGGCGCGTTACAATATTGTCCAATCTCTTTCCAAGATAGTCTTATCAGAAGCTTGATTGACCAAAAGCCCTTACAATGAGTTATGAGGGGCTATTTATAGCAAAGGGTGGGGTGACCCTTGACATTCCCCTTTGTGACAGTTCAACTACCCTCATGACTCTTCACCTACTCTATGACTGTTACATCCAACTATTGACACTTGACTTACTCTTGACATGACTCAACATTACAATGCACATGAACTCATGTGAGACAAAATGGCTTGAGCAAGCCATGCAAGACATCAATGACACTTGGTCTATTGTGATCAGATCAACTCCTTGACATGCTTGTGATGGTGAAGGTGGTGAGCTGATGCCAAGCTTGGTCGTCCGTGATGGTGTGAATGCACCCCATGGTGACATCTTAATGAAGAGAACTCTTGCCTCCATTGCATCCGGTGCATTGGTTTGGTTCCTTCATCTAAATCGTCTGCTAACATGCGCATTGTCTTCTTGGGTGTGGCTGAACTGACACACACTGATGCATAGTGTCCATGTTGATCTTCACGTGTGCGTTGGTGGTCTTTTCTTCGCCTTGGTGAGTGTGTTGAATAGTTGGATTGCATGCGTGCACACAATGACATGCATGTTGCTGAATCCCTTACATGCTATCAACAACACTACTCACCATGTCTACCCTGTGCTAGCTATTGGAATGGATCTTTAACTTGTACGGGTGCAGTTTCATTCGTGAGTGCATGTCGTGCCCACTGTTGTTCCTGTTCCTGCTGCAACTCATTCGTCTATCTGTGCAGCTTCATGTTTTTCCTTGATTTGCTGCTTCACCACATGCAAATCCCTCTTTGTTCCATCCTCTGTCTTCACGCGATCTTCATGTCGCTCCATCACCTTATAGCCTGATTCTCCAAAGTTTCTTTCATCATCAGTGGATCTGCTTGATCTTGCAACTTTGTTCTGTCTTTGTGTTGGCAACAACCTTCCTCTTGCATTCATTGCATTCGCTACATTCGCTGCATTCGTGTGTTCGCTGCATTCATTGTGTTCGTTGTGATCACTGCATTTGGTATGCTTCCTTCAGCTGTTGTTCATTATGCTACTCACTGTGATATCTTGATGTTCTTGTATATGAACAGCTTGATGTCTTCATGAGTAGGCAAGCTCATAGACATTTGATTGACTGCATCTCCAGGTGTGCTTTGAATGGTGTCTTCGACTCTGCCCTCTTGGAAACCGTTGTACCTGCACTGCTAAGAGGCAAATGAACACCTGCAATACCTGGAGACATGGCAAACACTTATGGCAAACAATCTGTCAATTGAAAACCAAAATGAACATGAGAACTGACTTGCAACACATGTGTGTGATTGATCATGAAGGTTGCGTAATTTCGGTCGAGAGGTTAGAGACCGACTGCTAAGGCTGCGCAAGGCACAGTCTGGGTTGCTGGGAGACTCGCTAACTACTAGAACCACACAATGCACAATCCAGTCTAACTACTGACTGCTGGAATTGTGCAATGCACAATCTCGATTGGCAATGGTCGCAAGCTTAGTGACTGCATTGCCCAATTTCCTGGGCCAGCAGTCAGCGTCCCTCTTAAATATGAAAAACAATCATGGAGGACAGTCACTAGGCAGAAATGTGCATTTCCTAAGAGGGAGACAGAGCCTTCCCTCTCAGGATTGTGCAATGTTGTCTTGGTGAGGCTCTCGGTGAGGCAGAGTCCGGGCCAAGGCTGCCCAGACTCGCCGACGGGCAACTAAAAGTGAATGTGAGTGCGAACGCATGGTGATACTAAGTGTAAGCATAAGTGAATAATCATGCACGCAAACGGTGAATGACAGATTCAAAAAACGGAACAACATGCATGTGGGTGAGGCGAGTAGCCGAATCAGCTACCGTTCATGAAAAATGGTTTCAAGCATGCGAAAACAGTGAGATAGCAACGAAAACTGAAATAGTGCTACGAAAAGCTAGTATACATGTAAACAACAGCAAGCGCTTAAATAAATCAAGAAAAAAGTACTCACACAAGCGAAAACACAAAAAGCGACAAAAATGCAACACAAGGCATGGAAAGTGGGCTTACCCCAAAATAGCTGAGTTGAATGTGCTGACTGCTCTTAGATGTGATGTGGGATGTCAGAGATGCAAGGTTGATGTGAGGAATGAGCTCTGTAGGGTCCAGTTGATGAGTTTTGATAGCATTGAGGTTGTGACGTGCATGCCACAAATCTAGGGAAAGTGACACTTGGTGGGAGGTTTCTGAACTTATCCTTGCATGTAACCTCCAACTGCTAAAAATAGATCCATGAAACAAGGGATTCCTTTACACGCTTCCTTGGGAGAAGAAGTCCATGCATGCAAGTCTGTTTTGCTCAGTCCTGGAGGGAACCGATCAACTCAACTGCACATGCAAGAGGTTGTTTGACTGCTTGAAGGAAATGTGCATTTCTGGCTGGGAGTTGGGTTAACTGCCCATGCGATTTGTGCAATTTCTAGGCAGAGCAGCTAACTGCTACCTAGATTTGTGCAAATACTGGGCTGAGCAGCTTTGCTAGGGAAAATTGCACAATTTTCACTATGAGTGTTGACTACCAGAATTTCGCAATTCTGGAGCCCAACAGGCTGTGAGTCAGGATTGCGCAATTTCTAGAGGGAAGGTTGGTTTCCCTCTAGAATTGTGCAATTTCTTTGGGGAGTTGTTCAGCCTGCAGCTGGACCAAGTCCAGGTGATCAGTGTGTGAGGAGAATGCATTGAGCTATGATCGATAGGCTGCCTTTGTGCAAGCAAAACAATGAAGCTTGTGAACTTGATGAAGCAAGGCAAGCTGATGTGAAGGTTGGAAGGGAGGCTCCAAAATGAAGCTAAGGAGAAATTTTGGTGGGTGGTTGTAGCCACTACAACAGGTGGATAACAAACTATTACGGATCAATATCGTAGGTCATAGGATTAAAGCCGCTTGAAAAAGGTATTTCTTGACAATTTCTTCACAATAAATAAACAAAATCCTCCAACATATATCTTAGAAAGCATGATATGGAGGAATCACGAAATGGAAGCGATAATGATAGTATCAATTATAGAAGAGAAACGTTTCAGCAAGTTGCGAGAGAAATGTTTTAGTGGCTTATTTCTCATGCAGAGAATGAGACAAATAATCGCATATTATGGAAAAGATCTGCAACTTCCACAAGAAGTTGAAGAGAACTTAAATGTGAGGGATCACTTCCATTCTGGTCCAAGTGAAATCAAGGAACTTAATCTAAATTCAATTCGTTCTCTTCTATTGATTTCCCAGCTAGCAGTCCTAGATTGGATCCTTTCTTTTGCTCTCAACCAAGGGAGGACTTGGATTATATTGCGGTTTTGCCTGACTTAAACTTGCCACTAAATATAGCAACTGGATTTTTTATTTTTTTTTGTTTTTGTTTGTTTGTTTGTTTTTTATTTTGTTTTGTTTTGTTTTTTTGTTTTTTTGTTTTTTGTTTTTTGTTTTTTGTTTGTTTGTTTTTTTTTTTTTTTCTTACGTAATATAGCAAGTAGATGTTATGGCATCAATGCGCCCTCCACAATTTGCATGTCAAGGAAGAATGTTGGTGCACATCATCGAATCAGAGGTGTAATTGGTCTTATTTAGATCATGAAGAGAAATGTCATGCTTCTGATCACGATTTTCTTTCAAATTGGCTGATGGAGAACTCCATAAATTACAGCAGGATTCCTATCATTGGCAATGAGGAACTCATGGGTGTGCGTATTGGAGATTCACATGTTAAAGCCTCCAACATTCCTTCCCAATTTTCTACAAAGACTGAAGCATTGGCCGATGAAGATGAATGGTCTAAACAGAACCCATCAGGTAGTTTATCAGGGAAACATAATGTTGTTGGGACCTGTAAAAAAAATTCAGCACCAGAAAAGATTTCTAATAATCATGCAACTCAAATTCTTGTTCATGGTAGAAATGTTCAACACCTTCTAAGTGCAGGGAATGGAATAGATTGAGTAGAGTCAAATAATGGTTTGAGGTGGCCTTTTGGGCTCATTCCAAAGGAGAATGAGTAAATAAATAATGAAATGGAAAATGACACAGTGCCCGACAATTATTTTCCGCAAGAGACTAAAGGATACACACCACAAGCAGATTTAGAAGTTTCCAAGTTTGACAACAACAAAATTGTTGGTTATTGCCAATAGTTCCAAACCCAATCCATTGATTATAGTCAATTACTAAATTCTATTTTTAACATAATGAATTATGATTTCAAAGGGTTCCAGTACTCCCTGAAACCCTTGTCAAGATTAAAGCACTTATGATTTTTTGCGATTTTTGGAAGAATCTCATTCAACCTTCACAAGATTCAACTTTCATCAATTCCAACAAATCAGATGTCTTAGGTTCGTATGTTGATCTGTTGCAGGGGAAACAGAGGGTTTTAACTTGTTACAGGTGCTTCAGAGAGTTCCTCTTATGATTTTCGATTCCATATACATTCGACCGACCACCAAAATATGTAATATTGCCTGAATCCGTTTAAGTTCTTTCAGTTGCTTTGAGCGAAGTGAAAATCTCTTCATGCAGTTCAGAAATCCCTAGCTTCATTTTTTGTTGGTCTTATGATACTTCATTTGCGTTAGCATGGATTGATATGATCATTTTCTTAATCACAATACTGAAGAAGGGCATGGGTTCAGCTTCAAAATCCCTCCATCCTTTCATGAATGTTTATGAAACCAAGAATTATTCCTATTAAGAGCCAATGACAAAACAATAGCTAGAATCACAATAGGGTTTCACAACAAATACCTCCAGCAAATACTGAAGAGGAATTGTTGGAGTTGTAAATTCCAAAATGATCCAGATTACAATAAGATGTCGTAAATTCCAAAACAATCTAGATTACAATAAGACACCTTCCGTCCAGAAGCAGCAGAAACAGGGGAAGACGGGCCGCTGAACAAACCTCTGAAACAATTTGATCTTCATCCCTTACATGCTTGGGCTGGTGTTTTTTCTGTGAAGATCCATGGTGACTATGCGCTCTGGTGCAGTGACTTAGAGAGGAGGGTGATCATTGTTTACTAAACCCTCAAACTGTTTAATCGTTTAAGAAACCCACAAACTGTTTAACTGTTTAAGAGACCGCTCAACTTAGGTCCACCGAGCACCGGTGTAACCCTGATCAAAATCCCATCGTCTAACACCAAAATCAATGGCCCATAAAGTTACACATGGCACACCAAGAGAGTTCATTTCAGAGAGAACACCTTACGACGTAATTATTTATTATTATTTTTAAAATTATAATTATAATTTTTTTTATTGATAATGAATTTTAGTGGAATTTAAATACATTTATCACTTAATGCAATTTACCTCGAACAAAATTTTAAATATTATTTTATTATTTAATAAAATATACTTCTATGAAAATTAATATATAAAGTAAAATTAAAATATTTTTAAAATAACTATTGATTTAAAAAATGTTCAAATTGAACGCATGTAGATGCATCAATATTGCTTTCCAAAATTTAAATGTTAATAAACTTTTTTTTTCAAAATGTCCGGTTCATTCCTACCTCAAAGTGTTGATTCCAATATTGTACACATATATCTCACCTGTATTAAACAATGTCGTTTATAACTTTAATCTAAAAACATCACACATGTTTTTCGGATTTTGAAAACTATTTCAACTGAAGTATTTTATTATGAAATTGGTAAACATTTTACGATTTATTTTGAGAATTTTTTTTTTTTTCAGTAAAACTATGTCAATCTATTATATTATGTACAGATAAACATTACAGACAGAAAGACAGGTTGCTCATGGCCGACTGTGGCACTGTGGGTTGGCAGCTTGCAGCTCCAAGATAGCTCTTACAGGGGCGACATTTCCATCCGGAATTGTATCCAAACCACTACAAAACACATCATAGTTTTCATTCCAAACCAAAATCACCCACGCAGGGGCTTTGAAGCAAAAACTTCCCTCGCAGGGGCGACCGAGGACCTGTGCTAGCTCCCTTAATAGACCTACTAACTGAACCAAAGCATATAAAAACCTGCACATGAACTTGAAAGACCCAGACATAAACATATAACTTATCCCATACCCAGACACAGATAGCGATCGAGACAGAAGACTTAAACTGGACCTGAACAAAAAGATGGTCGACGGAGCGTGCCGCTGAATGCTACTCCTCAGGCTTCTCCTCGATAATCGGAACCCATCCATAATACTCAGGGAGGCCTTCCCATTCTTCCCCTGCAGCTTTCTTGGAGGACGACGCCTCCTGCTTCTGAGGTTGGATGGGAGCCTGCTCAGGAGCTCCCTCTGTTCTTTCCTCGGCAATTTCCGGTTGTTCATTGGATAGCGTTTCCCTGCTGCCCCAGCCGTCTTCATTTTCCTTGGTGTCCTTAATGAATAGGACGGAGATGTGTGCACTGATGCTTCCAAGGGTAAAAACTGCAGTGCCAAACGCTGGAAGAGATGGCGGTCCTGTAGTGGGGCTGCCCGTGTCCATGAACTGGGTAGCCTGCATGTGGGTAGCCCCGGCTCTTCTGTGACAGTAACAACAGCAGCAATGGTGGTGGGAATCCGCTGCTGGACGGCGTGAGGAGCCCCCTCGACCAGAGCCGCGTCTGCATGGCATTCTTTCCCTTGGCTTGACCATATTGGCAGTGGAGCTGGCGGTGTAAAACAGAGCTTCAATTGCAGGTTGCCCCTGCTCGAGTCTCTTCCCAACGAAGTGAAGTTCTCTCTCCTCAACTCTTGACAATAACACAGTGATACCCGTGCCTCTGTCAACAGGGAATTCAAGCTCGAAATATTCCTTGACCTCTTGTGAACTTTCTGTAACAGCCGCAGCGTCTGCCAGAAGGAAGAGATTGCCCACACCAGCCTGCGCAGCGTGCCTCTCACTCTGAATATGGTTCTTCCCCATACAATCACCCAACTTAACCCTCTCAGCATTCTCTTGAATCCTGGGCGCCATAAATGCGCTCTGCAACCTCCACATTTCGCCTTAGATTTCATTGAAGGCTCTGAGCTAATGCCTCAGAATTTAATTCCTCGGCAGCGATCTGAGTGTCCTCCCGCATATAATCTCGAGGCGGCACATGCTGGCCATGTGGCCTCTCACCTTCTGCCGTGCAAACACCCGCATCCGGGGTATTTTGAGAATTTTATGATTTATTAATAATTTTTATATATTAATATAAAGAGTAGAAATATATAGCCCTATTTCTTTATAATGCTTCACTTTTATTGAAAATTTATAAAGACAAATTCTCACATTGGTAACCCTTTTTTAATGCCTTACACAAATAAATTTTATCTATATATATAGTTTTAAACATCTCTATGTAAACTATATATTATAAGTTTGGTTTACAAGCCAATTTTATAACGCATTATAATTTATTAAATAGCTAAATAACTAAAATAATTTTAAAAAATAGAATTTATTCTCTTAAAATTTTAAGAATAAATTTGTAACACAAATGAGGGGAATGAATACAAAGAAATATACAAAGTAAGCAAATTATTTAAATAAAGAAGACATGGTATAAGTTTATTAGTTTATCTACATGTGTGTATTTTCCTTTTTTGCAACTAGGTCGAGCCTAGGTTGGGGCTAGCTCTAATGTTGGATAGAAAAACAATTCACTCTCTAGTGGAATGCTATCACTAGAATTGTGTGACCCTTAGTTGAGCTTGGACACCCCTTAGGATAGTTTTAATTTCCCCAAAAGTGGCTTCCATCTTCAATCCTTCCCCATGAGATTACCTAATTAATTGTATAAATATTACTAGCACATGCCAAAGCTAGCAAAGGGAACACCAAATATAATGCAAAGTACATATGTTGAAAAATAAATTTCATCATTTTTAAATTATGGTAGGATACAATGTTATCACTCACCTTCATTTTTTTTAAGTACATATAATCCATAAATGTTATCTTCCATTTATAATCACCTAACTCCTCTTGAGTTAAAGTAAAACAATAATCTGAAAACCATTTTGATGATAAAAAGAAGTGAAAATGTTTTTTCTCAAAAAGTAATTTGGTTGACATGGTTTAATAATGAATCCATGAACTCTTGTGATTAAAAATCCAAGGAAGCCCTGCTTTAACTTGCCTATAAGAGCACTCTCCACAAACATATCAAAATGAATGCCATTTTAATCGATTATCTATGTATGGCTATACCTTGTTCTAGATCTACAAAGTTAGCACAAGCATATAGTATAGTAGCAAATGTGCCCCTCCAATTGCATTTTTTTGAAAATCTTGAATGATCCCTCCTCCAACCCATTTTGTGCATACCTTACGATCATAAATATCCAAGAAACATCATCTTGTTGAGGTGTTTTGTTAAACAATTCACGTGCAATCTCTATCGTCCCACATTTTGCTTATAAATCTATTAGAGCATCCATCAGAAGAGCATCAGCTTGAAAGCCCACAAGTGATTATTTCTCAATGGATCTCCATACCTTGTGCCAGATCTCCTCAGTTCACAATTTCTAGGATAACAATACAAAAGCTGAACTCATTAGGATGGAATTTTATTCTCTTCATTTGATAAAAGAGATCCATGGGCTCATGAGAAATCCCATTAACAGTGTAAGCTACAATCACCACAATCCATAAGCACATGTCTCATTCAGGCACTAGGTCAAGAATATTTTTAATTTTATTGTAACTTCTCTATTCCTTTTCATACTACCAAGAATATGACTACAAAGCCTTTTCTATTGCTAAAATAATGAAAAACCAATTTTCCAAACTCTTATTTCTAAACAAGATTTTTTAATGGAAAATCATACTTACAAATTCTGTATTTAGGGAAAGTAGCTCTACAAAATTATGCTAGGAACACATGACTTCACTCAATGAACCTCTAACATAGCACATGCATTCATGACATACTAAACAATACCCTTAATTGACTACATATTGAAAAATACCTCTAAAAATAAAATTATTTAACCCCTACTAATATGAACCCAATGCAACTTCCCAATTTAAAAAACCCCTACTTTCACTAGATATTGTAGGTATCCATTTTTCCATTAACATTTTTTATTCCCCTTTATATTTTCTCATTAACCTTGAGCTCCATTTTTTATACCTGCCAACATAAAAGCCCTTTACCCCCTATTATATGCTCAATATATTATGTCATTTTTTCCTCAATATATATCCCCCAATATCAATGCACGTGGTATGGTATTGCTCCCCCAATGAATCCTGCGTGGCTAGAAATGGGTTGAGAATTATCTTATGTTTTCTCATTTCTACATTATTGTGGTTAATAATTCCTTGGATGGATATCATTTGAAAAAAAAATTTACTCAAGGGTTGAATAAGTTTGAAAAACACACGTTTTTGTCTTATATTATTGAAAAATATAAGAAGCATGTTATACCACGGGGAATTCACTCAATGAACCTATGACATAGCACATGCGTTCATGGCATACTAAAAAATACCCTTAATTAGACTACATATTGAAAAATACCTCTAAAAATCACACTATTTAACTCCCTAACAATACGAACCCAATACAACTTCCCAATTTAAAGAACCCCTACTTTCACTATATATTGTAGGTATCAATTTTTCCATTAACATGTTAGGTCCCTATACTACTAGTGTAACCCCTTATTGTTATTAGTGCAACCCCCTGTTGACGGTGTTGGACCTGCCAACATGTCAATGGGATCTCCCCGATAAGAAGTCCCAATTAGACCTCAGATCGTTTGGTGTAGGAGTCCTAGCAGTGGGTCGTAAGGTAATGCCTTGACCGTGATGTTGCACGGAGGCAAGTAAGGTAACTCTGTCAGTAGTAAGGGTGTAACTACTATAGTGATTCAAGGAAGGTGAATGGAAGGTTCTAAAATAAGTGGGTTGGGATGAGTGTGCCCCTTGACAACCTATATCAGTACTCAACTAGGAAGGGAACACACAAGCGAAGATGCATCACAAGATGGAAAGCAGATCAGTCAAAAATCCAAAGTGATGGTTAAACCAAAAACACATCTGCAACAAGATTCATATAATTGCATATGAAGTAGTTCATACAAAAATACGTAAGTTAAACAAGATACATCATTAAAGAAACCAGATCATTCCAACTACAATAACAACATATGCATGTGTTGGCTCTTATTATATAAAGAAGTGTAAGTTCCAATCATACAATACATCCATGTAAACCTGCTAGCCCCAGCAGTGAAATGTTACAATCACATCTGCCTGCTCCTCCAAAGAGATGAACTAGCTCCATGCAGTGGAGAAGCCAAGGCGCGTTACAATACTATCCAAGCTTTCTTCAAGATAGTCTTAACAGAAGCTTGGCTGACCAAAAGCCCTTACAATGAGTTATGAGGGACTATTTATAGCAAAGGGTGGGGTGACCCTTGACATTCCCCTTTGTGACAGTTCAACTACCCTCATGACTCTTCACCTACTCTATGACTGTTACATCCAACTATTGACACTTGACTTACACTTGACATGACTCAACATTACAATGCACATGTACTCATGTGAGACAACATGGCTTGAGCAAGCCATGCAAGACATCACTGACACTCAGTCCGTTGTGATGAGACCAACTCTTTGACATGCTTGTGATGGTGAAGGTGATGAGTTGATGCCAAGCTTGGTCGTCCGTGATGGTGTGCATGCACCTCATGGTGACATCTTGCTGAAGCGAACTCTTTCCTCCGTTGCAACCGGTGCATTGGTTCGGCCCCTTCATCCAACCTGTCTACTAATATGTGCATGGTCTTCTTGGGTGCGGCTGAACCAGCAACATACTGATGCATAGTGTCCATGCTGATCTTCACGTGTGTGTTGGTGGTCATGCACATCAACGTTCTGAAGTACATGTTCAACTCTAGTTGGACTTGCTTCTTGTCTTCGCCTTGGTGAGTGTGTTGAATGGGTTGGATCGCATGCATGCGCACAATGACATGCATGCTGTTGAATCCCTTGCATGCGATCAAAAACACTGCTCACCATGTCTGCTCCATGTCAGCTACTGGGATGGATCTTTAACTTGTACGGGCATAGTTTCATCTGTGAGTGCATGTTGCACCTGCTATTATTCCTGTTCCTACTGCAACTCATTCACTTGTCTATGTAGCTTCATGTTCTTCCTTGAGTTGTTGTTTCAGCACATGAAACTCCTTCCTTTTTCCATTCTCTGTCTCCATGCGATCTTCATGTCGTGTCGTCACCTCATAGCTTGAGTATCCAAAGTTGCTTTCATCATCAATGGATATGCTTGAGCTTGCAATTTTGTTCCACCTTTGTGTTGTCAACAACCATCCTTTTGCATTCGTTGCATATGGTATGTTGCCTTCAGGTGTTGTTCATGATGTTGCTCGCTATGATGCTGCTTCTGTCATATCTTGATGCCCTTTTATATGAACAACTTGATGTCTTCGGGAGTAGGCAAGCTCATAGACACTTGCTCGATTGCATCCCAAAGTGTGCTCTAAACGGTGTCTTCGACTCTGCTCTCTTGGAACCATTGTACTTGTGCTACTAAGAGGCAGATGAAAACCTGTGATACTTGGAGACATGGCCACACTCATGGCAAGCAACCTGTCGGTCGAAAACCGAAATGAACTTGAGCATTGATTTGCAACATACCTGCGTGACTTATCATGAAGGTTGCGCAATTTCGGTCGGGAGGTTGGGAGACTGACTGCCAAGATTGCACAAGGCATAGTCTAGGCTATCATGTGGCTGACTGGCTATTGGAACTATTCAATGCACAGTCCATATTGACTGTTGATTGCTGGAATTGCACAATGCACAATTTCAGCTGGCAATGACTGCAGGCTCAGTGACTGCATTGCACAATTTTCTGGGCCAGTAGTCACTGTCCCTAAGGACTGCGCAAGGCAGGCCTATGGAATAGCTGCTAGGTAGAAATGCACATTTCTGGAGAGGAAGGCAGAGCCTTCCCTCTCAGGATTGCGCAATGCTGTCTTGGTGAGGCAAAGTCCGGGCTAGGGCTGGCCAGACTCGCCGACGGGCAACTGAATGCGAATGTGAATGTGAATGCATACTGATACTGAGTGTAAGCATAAGTGAATGATAATGCATGCAAATGGTGAATGACAGATTTAGAAAATGGAAGAACATGCATGTGGGTGAGGCAAGTCGCCAGATTGGCGACCATTCGTGAAAAACGGTTTCATGCTTGCGACGACAGTGAGATAGAAACGAAAACTAAAACAGTGCTAGGAAAAGCTAGTATACATGTAAATGACAGCAAGCGTTTGAAGAAATCAAGCAAACATTACTCATACAAGAGAAAACAAAAAAAACAACAGAAATGCAACACAAGGCATGGGAAGCGGGCTTACCCAAAACAACTGAGTTAAATGTGCCGACTGCTCCTAGATGTGATGTGGGATGTTAGAGCTGCAAAATTGATGTGACAAATGAGCTCTACGGCGTTAGGTTGGTGAGTTTTGATAACATCGAGGTTATGACGCACATGCCACAAATCTAGGGAAAGCGACACTTGGTGGTTGGTTTCTGAAATGGTCCTTGCATGTAACCTCCAACTGCTGAAATTAGATCCCTAAAACAAGGGATGCCTTTGCATGCTTCCATGGGAGAAGCAGCCCATGCATGCAACTCTTTTTTTCTTGGTCCCTAAGGGAACCGGTCAACTTAGCAGCACATGCAAGAGGCTCTTCAACTACTTGAAGGAAATGCGCATTTCTGGCTGGAAGTTGGGTTGACTTCCCAGGAGATTTGCGTAATTTCTAAGCAAAGTAGCTGACTGCTACCCAGATTTGCACAAATTTTGGGCTGAGTAGCCTTGCTAGGGAAATTTGTGCAATTTCTACTATTGGGAGCAGGATCCCCTAAGGGCAATTTTGGGGCTAAAAGCCCATGTTTAAGTCAAGTTTTTGTAATATTATTATAAAGACTCCGCATTTTGTGGTCGCAGAGCGCAAAGGTATTATGTGTCACAAAGTGTAGTCCGCCCTTAGTTTTGTAAATTAAAGTCAACTATAAGAGATTTACCCATGGTCCACGGACCATGGGATTGTATAAAAAGAGCTAAGCTCTAAGTAGTTAGAGATGGAGATGGATCGATAGAAGAAGTAAGAAAGTCATAGCTTTAGAGTGAGAAGTCTAAAATCTTGGGTTATAGCATAGGTAGAGGCTTTGCAGCTGAGTGCATAGAGGCCTAGGGCAGAAGTCCGCAGCTAAGTGCGTGGACCCCTGCAATTGTGTGCGCAAGGTGAACAGAGTCTGTAATACTTGGAAGATATTAATAAAAGGAGTTATTTTGCAATTTCTGTGTATTTGTTATGTTGATGGGTTTTGGATATTTTTGTGTATAAATTTACTTTATTATGCTTATATGGTGCACGAATGAATGCAATTACATTGAATAACTGAACGCAATCACGAATATCTGTTTACGTGGCGATAACTTTAAGTATTTGACAAGATAAGCAAATCACTTAGGATAATTGAGGAATCTGCACTGCACGCTAGCATAGCAGCGCGAAAGTACCCGAGCCACGGGTTAGGTCTATGCGAAGGTTGACCGTATACTTTCACGAAGGTATTGAAGGTTGGAATAAAGGGTTTGTCTTACAATCCCTAAAGCAAGATCACCTGCATGAAGGCGGGGATAGAAGAGATCAAATGACATCACAACCATCTCAAGGGTGCAAAAACTTGGTTCCAGCATCCCCCCCATACTGCTTCGGGTGAGATTTCAGTCTGCGCTTCATGCGTGATGCCAAAAGGGCCAGTAGTGTAGGGATTTGTTTGGCTAATTAACGCTGAACCTGGGTCAGGCCCCCTCAAGCCAACAAATGGTTCCGTTGCCAGGACCAGAATCTGCATAAGAGATGTGTGATGTTGTATCACTAGAATCCAACTAAGAAGGAGATTAGAGACTGGTTGGATAGAAATATCCACGAATTCGTGGCACAGGAGAATAGAAACTCGTGACTGACAAAGGAACAATGGTTGGACTGGTACCTATATACAGAGATCCACAAGATCTTTTTCTGCTCTTTCCCTATTGAGCTATACGAGTGGATCGTGAAGCTAGCAGATAGCCAAGGAAGGTGGAAACTTGATGGTCCTATTGTGTGGATCTGAGAGATAGTGTGAAGGTTGGAAGCATCGTAGGATAAGATCGCCCGCTCTGTTGATCACTGGCTCCATTGCGTCATAGGAGGATTTGTGACTAAATTCGTGGTCAACACCTCAGTCAGCTATAGCGAGGTAGAGTGACGCTTTTTCATAGGACCATGAGGTAACTACGTAAAATCTTTGAATACTTGGATTAAAATGGTGTTGTGCAAAAAACAGATTATGTAGCTACCTTGATGTTCGGGACTACGCGAAGCGGAAAAACTTACAGGAACAAAGGAAAAATGGGTCTGGAGTATAGCCCCTTGATTTCACCTCCGCAAAGAGATGAATAAGGGATAACAAAGGTTTCTTCACGAAGTGCTATTCAGTTAATAAAACAAGGATTCCCGCGAATACCACCTCCACCCACACCACCTCCAACTTCACCTGTACCACCTCCACCTCCACCGAGGTTCAGTATGGCAAATACAGTGAAGTTGCCTTTGTTTAAAGGATTGGGAAATGAGGATCTGGACCAATTTTGGTTCGTTGTGAGGGCTATATGGGAAGCTCAAGGTGTTACAGATGATCACATAAAGAAGGCGACATTGGTTAGTGATCTACAAGATCGCGCAATAACTTGGTATATTAAGTATTCTAACGATAACCCGAATGCTGGAGTAGCAGACATCCAAGCAACACTAAATAGGGAATTGAGCAGGCCTAAATTTGAGGCGCAATCGATTGTGGGATTCAAAGAGATCGCAATGTGACTAGGCGAGATGCCTTGGGAATTAGATCAGAGGTTGAAATCTACAATCCACGAAGCCAACATGAATTTGACAGATGGACAACATCGCGAGTGGTTTGTGGCTTCGCTACTACCACACTTAAGGAGTGCGCTGTCGCAGCAAAAGCTAACAACTCAGGTAGAGGCCTTAGAGATTGCCATGAGACTACATGAGACTCCAATGCAAGATCCTAATCTGGGATTTCAACACATCCATGCACAGCTGAAGAATTTGTGCCTTGAGATGCAAATTCTAAAGTGGGACAAGACGGTTCCACCAGAGGTACGCGAGGAGGTATGGTGCTTGAAATGCAAGAGTCAGGGTCATGACAAAGACCATTGCCTGGTCTTTGAAAATTACATTGCAGGAGGAGGACTGATGCCTTTAAGGTCGGAAGCTCAAGTAGGACCTAGCGCGGAGCCTGCATTATGGTGCGCTATCTGTCAAGTAGCTGAAAAACATGCCATGGATAACTATCACTTGCTACAGAAGTATGCACAAGCACCGCAACAGCTGTTCTGCAACTTTTGTAGGTCAGTAAGACATGATGAGCGTACTTGCAGGAGCTATGAATTGACGATGGATAGAACTCCCAACTCCAAGGTTTAGGCCGAAACGCGGCCCCTTGACTAGAATGCAGGGATGGCACCGATGGGATTTCAGGGGCGCGGATAAGGCCAAGGTAGAGGAGGACCTGGTAGAGGTCGAGGATAGTTGATTTGATACAATTGCGGAGGACTAGGACACTATGCTCGCGATTGCACTAATCCAACGCATCCGTCATGCAAGTATTGCACGTTGTTTGATCATGAAATGGAAGATTGTCCTACGCTGATAGCTAGGATATGTGACAAAGGGACGCTACCACCCCCACCGACTTAGAACCTACGGATGATGAGATCTGAGCCGTGCGAGGAAAATCCAAACGAAAATATAGTACTCAGAAGTGGAATCGTGACGGGAGATGACAAGGGGAAATAGCCAGAAGACAGTACATGGGTTCGCAAAGCCCCGACGAAAGAGGCTGAGTTCGATTTGGAGCACGCTCGTGAAACCTTCATGGAAGCTAAGAAGAGCTTCGTTGAGGCCTCCACCTCAGGAAGCAAGGATAAGCCTGAGCCAGAGATGGACCCCTCTATGCTCACAACTTTCCTGGAAACCTATATGAAGTTACTGCGTGACAATAAGGCTATGAAAGGGTTACAAGAACTCATCAATAGATGCACTAGAACTGCGCCAGGTGAGTCGCACGTAGTACGAAAGATTGGCAAGCATAAAACAAGGACGGGACGGGAAATGAGATTGACCGCACAAATAAGAGAGTATGAAATGGATCAAGTCATTTTGGACCTAGGGTCAGATGCGAATGTCCTACCAAAGTAGACTTGGGAGCTAGTGGGGATACCTACACTGCAATGGTCTCCGATTCAGCTAAGGATGGAAAATCAACAGAAAATCATCCCCATGGGGCAGCTACAAGGGGTGACTGTGGATATTGAGGGAGTGAGCGCGCTCGCAGATTTTCAAATAATAAAGATAGTGGATGACATCAATCCCTACCCTGCACTTCTTGGAATTGACTGAGCTACTGATATGAATGGGGTAACCAATCTGAAGAAGCGAAAGATGATCTTCAAGAAGAAATCGTTGCACGTAATAATACCCCTCGATCCTGCTGAAGGATCGCGCTATACTGAACCTGTCCGTGATTATGAGATTGATTACAGCCTAGACTGTATCTATAAGATAAAAGCGCGAGACCAAGATTGGGTGAATCCCACCGCGAATGGACAGATTACGTGGGATCGTGTTCCTGCACTTTGGACTCCGATGAAGAAATAGAACGCTGGAAGAATCGGTTACATGAAGTAACTATGCTGAATTGCAACATGATGACTCGGTCATTGTGCTATGTGTCTTCAGAGGTAAGAAATCTGCCTATTTATGATGGTATAGATGAGGTAGATATCTTTTTGGATGCATTTGAAAGGGAGGTGCCAGGAAATCAGCACTTCTAGGCCTTGGACTAGGCACTGCACGCTACACCCACGAGATGGTGGGGTACGCACAAGGGAAGCTTTGATGATTGGCGTGAATGTAGGAGGATGATGAGAACATGATTTAGGAAGCCTAAGATGCGACTAACAATCAAGTACGATGGGTAGAGTGATCCGCATGCGCATCTGGCCAAATGAGCACAGGCTTATGGAGAAAAGCCCCAACCTGAGTGGGTGCACCTATTCTGTCATACCCTGGATGTTATCCCAATGAATTGGTATATAGAAACAGAGCTCCGCCATGGAACAAGTGAATGGGATATCCTACACGAAGGACTCACGATGACATTCAGTTTTGAGGACGGGTTTGACAGTATTGATGAAGCACTACAAAAGGTGAAAGCAACCATCTTTAGGATACTGCAAGATCCTTTAGACCTTATTCAGCTTGAATGGGCTACTCAACTGAGTCACGTGCTTGAATGTTATAATATAACTATTGAAGTAGAGGACGAGGATCCGCGGAATATTAACATTCCAGAAACAGAAGGCCACCGCGAGGTTCAAGGACCACAAATTGAGAACCCTGATATAACCGCGCCGATGAAAACAAAACAAGTGAACATTGGTATGGAGGCAGAACCCAAATTTGCGAATATTGGAGACTACTGGGATGACGCGATGGTGGATAAGGTCATTGAATTACTCCGTGAATACTAGGACTTATTCCCTACCAAGTTTACGGATCTGAAAGGAATAATCGGAGACCTAGGAGTGATGAAGATCACGTTAAAGCCCGATGCGAAGCCAGTTAAGCAGAGACCTTACCGCCTCAATTTGAAATACAAGGCAAAGGTCCTCTTAGAGATAGACAAGATTCTAGCGGCAGGCATCATTGAGCCTGTGGAAGAATCCGATTGGGTAAGCCCTATGGTGGTGCAAGAGAAGAAGAAGAAGGATGAGATAAGGATATGCGTGGATCTCAGAAAATTCAATGACAGTTGTGTGCATGATCCTTTCCCGACTCCATTCACGAATGAAGTGTTGGACAATGTAGGTGGCCAAGAAGCATATTCCTTCACTAATGGGTTCTCTGGGTACCACCAAATCAAAATCACGTCGGAGGATAGGAGCAAGACAACCTTCGCGGCTGAGTGGGGTTGTTTTTAATACATTGTAATGTCGTTTGTATTGAAGAATGCACCCGCCATCTTTTCGCACGTGGTTGTTGCGACATTCAAGGAGTTTATTCATAAGTTCTTGGAGGTATATTTTGATGACTGGACTGTATTTGGGTTGTTAAGCACCACGTAGCAAACTTGCACCTAATGCTAGATACCTGTCAAAGATACCAGATCGCGCTCAATCTCAAGAAGTGTCTGTTTTGCATTCCTTTTTGGAACCTATTGGGGCATGTGGTTTGTAGACAAGGACTGATGGTAGACCCCGCGAAGATCGCTATGATACTGAACTTGGAAGCGCCGAGGAATGTGAAATAGTTGTGCGCTACTCTAGGACATATAGGATATTACAGAAAGTTTATCAAAAGTTGTGCCTAGATCACCGCGCTAATGGAAAAATTGTTGAAGAAGGATGTCACGTTCTGCTAGAACAATGACTCTAAGAAAATCATGGATATATTGAAATAAAAGATGGTTACTGCACCGATTATAGTCTTCCTGGACTTGAAGAAATAGTTTCATGTACATGTCGACACGTCATGTATAGTGCTTGGGGCAGTACTAACACATGATGGTGGAGAAGGCTTGGACCATCCTATTGCGTTCGCAAGATGCCGATTATCCAAAGCAGAGAAGAACTATTCTACCACTGAATGCGAGGGGCTAGCTATGGTGTATGCACTCCAGAAGTACCGACACTACTTGCTAGGAGGCCATTTTAAGATGTATACGAATCACTCTGTGTTGAAGTACCTGGTTAATAAGCCTGTGTTGGGGGGGGAAATCTGCAGATGGCTCTTATTGTTCCAAGATTATGATTTTGAAGTTGTTGTGAAGCTTGGACGATTGAACGTGGGACCAGACCATTTGTCGTGCATCGAAACAAGGGAGGAACCTACTAACTTGGAAGAAGGATTACTTGACGCGTAGCTATTTGTAGTGCATGTCACGGATGGTCATTTTGAGGATATAATACACTTCCTAACAATAGGAACTGCACCAGAAGGATACTCTGTCCAACAAAAGAAGGAATTAGTGGTGCGCACTGCAGATTTCTTTATCATTGCTAGGAATCTATACAAGATGGGGGTTGATGAGATATTGCGACGGTATGTACTTGAGTTCGAACGAAGCAGCATCCTTGCGGATGCTCATGGGGGTGTCGCGGGAGGACATTATGCAGGGAGAGCAACCGCGCAGAAAATTCTATGTGCAGGGTTGTGGTGGCCAACCCTTCATCAGGATTCAAAAGAATATTGCAAGGCATGTGATGTATGTCAAAGAACAGGCAGGCCATCTTGGAGGGATGAAATGCATTTGAATTGAAAAATGACATTGCAACCCTTCGAAATGTGGGCAATATATTTTGTGGGACCCATCCAGCCACAAGGGAAGATAAGAGTAAGGTACATTATCACTATGATGGAGTATTTGACTCGTTGGGCAGAAGCGTAGCCAGTGAAGGATTGCATGGCCGCGAAGGCCGCGAAGTTCCTATTTGAGCATGTACTGATGTGATTTGGATGTCCAAGGATCTTGATGAGTGATTGTGGTACGCACTTCCTGAATGAGACGATCAATGCACTAATGGAGGAATTTCAGGTATATCACCAGAAGAGCACACCTTATCACCCACAAGCTAACAGGACAGTGAAGGCATTCAACAAAGTGCTTGAAAATGCACTAACCAAGGTTTGCAATGCTCAGCGAAGTGATTGGGACCTATGCATACCTGCAGTATTGTGGGCTTATCGAACGACATGAAAGAAGTTGACGGGACAAACCCCTTTTAGGCTTGTCTATGGTGTGGAAGTCGTAATGCCTATGGAATACATCATGCCTAGTTTGCGTATAGTAGCACTGACAGGTATGATGGATCACGGAGACCTGGAAGAGAGGCTCGTGCAACTAGATGAGCTCGAAGAAGAAAGATTTTTGGCTGGATTTCACCAGCAGGTCCAAAAGCAACGCGAAAAGGCATGGCATGATCGACACATCAAGTTGCGCACATTTAAGGTAAATGATATGGTTTTGTTGTATGATAGCAAGTTTGATAAATTCCCCAGAAAATTAAGGATGCACTAGTTAGGTCCTTATGTTATTAAGGATACTACCGACGGAGGAGCAGTACAGCTGGTCAAGTTAAATGGAGAACCCTTCCCAGGAAAAGTGAATGGCAATCGCGTGAAGCCATACAACGGCGGCCCGGCCATGTGACTAAATGAAAGCAGCATAGTCTTAGCGCTCCAGGGAGACGAAAGGAGGCGCGGGACTATAAACTACATTGCCCGAGTTGGGGAGCTACGCGATTGGAAGATGGTGTGAAGCAAGGACGTGTCACTGGGTCCGTGACAACGTGGAGGGAGTTGCGCTACCCAGGGAGAAATCATGCAGGTCGGCTGGAAAGTGACCATTAAAGTCACTGTTCATGAAAAGATGGCAGAAGTGAGGCCAAATGGAGTGTGCGGCTGGCAGTTAAGATGAAATTTATGGCTTAGATCCTTGAAAATCTGCTGCCAATCCAACATTAATGAATCAATTTCGGGGGGAATGGTCGGATTTGAATTCAAATTGCCCTATAAATTACAAGTGGTTGTCCAGCAAGAAACACTTGGCATTTTAAGTATTCAACTGTTGAGCTCTTAGACGCCTATGGACCCAGAGTTTTTTGAAGCTCTCAAACAGACTCCTACATTTGCGAACTTGCCTAAGACATCACGAGTATTGATAGAAAGAATTATGTCATCACTCCCAAAAGTTATCAATACATAGCAAGTGGTAGAAGAGCCGACACAAGAGATGGAGAAACAGGCAGAAGAAGCTACCCCAGAAGTAGCCAAAGTACTGGCGAAGGTCCCTAAATTCTTGAGAAGGTCGAGACTGAAGCCAACCCCAACCAAGGAGACCATGAAATATAAGAAGGGCAAGCAGCCTGCCATCTCGGTGTGCGCATCATCGAGACAAAACCCAACAAAGCCCACTGCCCAAGAGAAAGGCAAGGATATAAACCTAGAGGGAGAAGAGGAGGATATCGAAGACATCCCCATGGAAGATGAGGATGTGGGAGTGGAAATAGAGGAGGTTGAAGCCCAGGCTACGGACCCTATTACATGGTTGCCAGAGTATATCCCTCCATGCAAGCCTAAGTCCAAGGTCCCAAAGGACATTGATGAAAGTAAGACTCCCCTGCAAACCCCATTGCTACCAAATGAGATCACTTTTGACAGTCCGCGTTTGGCACGAGTGCCGATTTTTAAGCTCGAAGATTGGGACTTGGCAGACCATGAGAAGTTCCCACACTTGGCGATCGAATAGTTGATACATTGCATCATAGACACAACTACGGGGATGACTACACTGTTGCCCCAGAAGTGGCTTAGAGGAGTAGAGAAGGTAGGATTACTTAACCTGCCCTGTGTGTCGCACTATAACCACACCACCATGACGGTTTTAGTCATCAAGCAGTTGTTGTGCTTAGTGCATGATGGGTGTCTATGGCTAGAGGAGCCGATACCCATCACTGATATGTTGATTCACTGCATCACACACTTGCCATATACAGGTGAAAATCCAACGATGATCTTTGGTGGCAAGGGTGGCGAGCTGGCACTTTCCAAATCAATGAAAGAAAAGTTCAAGTTGGTGAAGAAGTCGCGCGGGTACGCAATCTCCAGCATCTGTGACCCCCTTGTAAAGGTGGCAACGCAGATCCTTGAAGGGAAGGTCATGCGGAAGTGTTGTTCTGATGAGGTGTCGATGCCTGTTGTCGCGCTCGCACATCAGTGTGCAGAAGGAATCCAGTTTAACTGGTCGAACTACCTTCGCAGCGAGTTCCTGGCAAACTGTCGCGAAGCGCAGGAGCAAAGCAAGACGTTCCACTACGCATGGCTCTTGCTATCGATTGTTCTTGTAGCATGGGAGCTACTAGAAGAGATCCAATTCCCCTCAGTCATGCCAAACCTTCCTGAGGTAGCGAAGTACACTTTGCTGTGGGTGACCAACGATGCAGAGCGCGTTCGGGATAGCAAGATCTTCTGGATCTTGATGGAAATGAACATCAAGATGGCTATCAATCGCAAGCCGTGATTGTCACCCACGGTATATGCTAACTTGCAGAGCTATGCTGAATTCAAAGTTGATTCCCATCGGACTTTCCATACTTAGCCACAGATGATGCCATTGATGCGATGCTAGATAAATGGTCGGTGGAGTGGTGCACCACCACAGACTTGGCGGTGGGTGGAAGCAAGTCTGCCACACAAAAGAAGAAGGATGAGGCCAAGCTGAAGATGGAGCATCTAATCGAGAAGAGAAAGAAGGAGGTCGATGAGAAGGGCAAGGTAGAGCAGACAGGAAAGGAGGAAAGAAAACAAACAGGAGGCACAGAGCGGGGTTCTAACAAAGGCGTGCGATCGCCTTCACCTGCAACTGACTAAGAGGACATAGAGCAGCACGTCGTGGACCCCTAGGAGACGTCCAGCCGTATTAAGTGCCCAAGAGAGCCAGAAAAGGGAGGGTCCAGAAAGAAGTCCAAGGTGACCAAGACCTTGTTGGACCCCATCACACTAACGGAGGGAGACTTTTACGACATCGATGACACAGTCAGAGATGCCACTGTAGAGGCCCTATAGCAATTTGAAAAGCAACATAAGATCATCCTAGGGGCCATTCAGATTGGACTGCAGGAGTTGCAGGTCCACGCGTCGCAAGTTAGTATGGTGTCTACCAGCTTGGCTATCGGCACATCAGAGGCTGTCGATATGCTGTGCACGAAGGCTTCCAGTGCACTAGTGTTGCCGAATGGAGCACTGACAATAGAAAATGAGGCTGACAGACCCACTGTCAACACCTTGAAGAGAGTAGGATTGAACCTGGCAGCACTCCCGCGTGAAGCACTCCACTCCTTGTAGGATGGAGTAACTGCAAAGTTGAGGGTTCACGAGCACCGCACCCTCCAAGTGATCAGCGAACAGAGAATAAACAATGAGAAGATGGCCTTGCAGAGGTATGCTACCATTGTCGCTGAGGCCGAGGTGACCAACCAGAGAAAGAAGATCCTATAGGTCGTGGAGGAGGCCTACAGAATGGTCCCGGAATTGGCCATTCCAGAGGAGGAGCTAATCGAGGTCCACATCCGTAAACTGGCCACACGAGTGTGCGACACTCGGGCGGAGATGGCGCAAGTTCAATTGGAGCTGAAATTGTAGATTACAAAGCTCTAGTTGAGGGCTCAACCTTCAACACCACCATAGGTAAAGGAACAATGGGTGGCTGCTGTCACAGAAGTAGTCACGGATGTGGAGAGTGCAGTAGCAGAGTACACCTAGTTGTTTGAACAATCGTTTGAGGTCCTGAACGGCTTGCAGAAGGACCCAAACTCCAACAGCGCTATGATGAAGTTAAGGGCACAGCGCGGACCGTCGCGCTGACGTAGAGGTTATCCAAGTTGCAGGAAGCCAAGTAGCTAAAGGAAAAAGTGGACGCAGTGTTGCACAAGGAAGCAATGTTGAAGGCATGACTCAAGCCCTGGATGGAGGAAGCTTATGCAGTTACAGGAAACATTGAAGGCAAGCTTGCGACTCTGTAAGCCATGCAACAACAACTTCAAGCTGACAACGCAGGGGCAGTAACTGAGAAGACAGTTGAAGATGCGAAGCAGGCAGCAACTTAGTGCACAACTGAAGTTGTGGTCATCAGGGTCAAGCTGGACGGGCTTCACACAAAGATCTCTGCGCCTGCCGAGTGACTTGAGGGCGAGTCACAATGTTTGTATTGGGGGCCTGTTGGGAGCGGGATCCCCCAAAGGCATTTTTGGGGCTAAAAGCCCATGTTTAAGTCAAGTTTTTGTAATATTATTGTAAAGACTTTGCATTTTGTGGTCACGGAGCGCAAATGTATTATGTGTCACAAAGGGTAGTCCACCCTTAGTTTTGTAAAGTAAAGTCGGCTGTAAGAGATCTACCCATGGTCCGCGGACCATGGGATTGTATAAAAAGAGCTAAGCTCTAAGTAGTTAGAGATAGAGATGGATCGATAGAAGAAGTAAGAGAGTCGTAGCTTTAGAGCGAGAAGTCTAAAGTCTTGGGTTATAGCGTAGGTAGAGGCTCTGCAGCTGAGTGCACAGAGGCCTAGGGTAGAAGTCCACAGCTGAGTGCGCAGACCCCTACAGTTGTGTGTGCAGGGTGAACAGAGTTTGTAATACTTGGAAGATATTAATAAAAGGAGTTATTTTGCAATTTCTATGTATTTGTTCTGTTGATGGGTTTTGGATATTTTTGTGTATAAATTTCCTTTATTATGCTTATATGGTGCGTGAATGAATGCAATTACATTGAATAATTGAACGCAATCACGAATATCTGTTTACGCGGTGATAACTTTAAGTATTTGACAAGATAAGCAGATCACTTAGGATAATTGAGGAATCTGCACTACATGTTGCCATAGCAGTGCGAAAGTACCCGAGCCATGGGTTAGGGCTACGCGAAGGTCGACTATATACTTTTGTGAAGGTATTGAAGGCCGGAATAAAGGGTTTGTCTTACAAGCCCTAGAGAAAGATCACCTGCGCAAAGGCAGGGATAGAAGAGATCAAACGACATCACAACCATATCAAAGGTGCGGAAACTTGGTTCCAGCATCCCCCCATACTGCTTTGGGTGAGACTTCAGTCCGTGCTCTGTGGGATGATGCTGAAAGGGCCAGTAGTGTAGGGATTTGTTTGGTTGATTAATGTTGAACTTGGGTCAGGCCCCCTCAAGCCAACATCTACTGGGAGTGTTTGCTGGCAGAATTGCACAATTATGGAGCCCAGCAGGCTACCAAAAAAAATTGCGCAATTTCTAGAGGGAAGGAAGGTTGCCCTCCAGAAATGCGCAATTTTCTAAGGGATTGTAGTGCTACAACACTTGGCGATGCACTGGTAGAACTCCAGCTCTCTGAATGGACCTTGTTCGTGAAAAGCAATTCTAACACCTCTGGAAGTATTGTTCAGTTCTGAACTCATCTTGGTTTCATGCTAGCTTGATTGTAAGATGTAGCATCTGCCAGGCTCCTAGTCAATTGTCACACATTCCAAGCTAAGGTAGCACAATTTTTTCGATTGGGGTTGAAGGGTATATTGATGCACAAGCAGTATAGTCATCAGAGTCTTAATTTCATCTCTAGTGTTTCTCCACTGCCATCAGGCCGAGATAGTACCCCGGTGGATTCACATAGGAACATGAGCATGTCTTCGCTGCCAGTGAGCTTGGTCAGTACCCCAGCGGAGTTACTTGCATCACCTCCCTACGCAGGAAGCCTTTCTCTTCTTTCACCTTATTCATTTTTCATTTTGAATTTTTTGACTTTTCAATTTTTTTTCAACTATGCATATCACTTATTCATTTCAGAGGTGGAAGAGGGATCCTAACTTATTGGGAACAAAAGAGGTTGTTCCAGTAGAGAAGTAGTTTATGTATCTCTAACATGCTTGTTAAGGTTTTCTCCCTCACCTTACTCTACTTGACTGAGCTAACAAGGGTTAACCCAAAAGCAACCGACTAGAGAAGGTGGCACTAGTTAGCACGCAAGCGTTGTGTTTTCACCAAGGTTCACTTTGAACAATACATATTTTCCTTTGACATATCATGGACTGAAAGTAACAAGTTCTTCATACAAAGGCAAGATGACAGATAACCAAGTAGCGATATTTGTACAAGCCCTCTTGTACTTCACCCAGCTCGTTTCAAGAGTCATACATGGTTTCATGTAAAACTAACCTACGAACGAAACAAATGAACTACAAACATCAAAGCAAAGCAAAAGAAAAAGCCAAAGTGAACGCAAATCAAGTAAGAAAACAAGCAAGCAGACAAACAGTCAAGCAAATCGAATAAGCAAACAAATATGCAAGCAAACTGACTGAAAGAAAACACTACTCCTACTCCTACACTAATGGTGCATGGGCCTAATCACGTGAAGTGATATTTCCAATGTAGCCACTGGCGCATTGGTAGACCCATGTTGATGAAGGCTTGGTCCACGAGCAACCCAGTTGTGCGAACCAGTAAGCAATAAAGATATAACAATGAAGACAACCACACTTCGTGTCTGACAGTGCCCACAGGACATAAGTGAGTACAAGTGCATGACGGGCAGTTCGTGGACTTATCATGGTGTTGTGTGACACTGCGTGCAACTTGGAAGCATAAGCACACTCTTGACTGAGACATGCAAGCAAATGAAAGAAAAAAAGATAACTTGCGTCATGCATGTGTGCTTGCAATGTAAGATTCCTCCAATGAATGAGCAATGGGATCGTGCAGTTCGAGTGGAGGAGATGTGATCTGTGTGTGAGATGGATCTTCAATGCATATAGATGAGTGATGAGGAGCCTTGGGTGATTGAATAGTTTCCTGACCAGAAGTGAGAAAAAACCCTAAGAGAGCAAGGACCTGACATAATCATCAGCTTGGGATGAAGTGCCTCGACAGTCTTGGGTGTTTCAACTTCATCATCAAGTAGATCATCATAAACGGTGGCTTCGAAAGATCAATTGTGATATATTCACGATCGTGATGAAAAATTCAAACAAATGGAACACAACTGCCACAATCAGAAAAATCAATGATTTCTTCGGCATCCTCATGATTAGATAAATCAAATAAAGGGGTAGATGAAAAGCGAACAAACTCATCCTCTGTGTTTCCGAAAAAGACAAATGAAACATCAAGTGGAATTTCAATTAATAGCTTCTCCCATCCGCTGTCGAATGATGGACCAACATCCGGTGAGTCCTGCGAGTGATCAACAATGGGTGCACCCATGGATAAAGACATGCTTGCAAAATCATGGATGGCAGGTTCACCAAAGAGGTCAGGAAAGAACGGAGGGGGCTCGGATGAAAGGAAGTCATCCTTCGCTGAGTGTTGATGTTTAAGCTCCCACCACTCATACTCTTCATGAATGACAGCGCATGTTGGTTGTTGAACACCAACTCCATCAGTGGGTTGTTCCTCAGTCACAACAAGTGAAGAGTCTGGAATGTACGAACACAAGACAACATCATCTGGAGGAACACCCGAGTGCGAAGATGGAGGTCGTAGAAAAGAATGCATATGAGAACTCAAAGGACTCACAACCAAATCTGTGCGAAAATTGAGTGAAGTGATGTTGGGAGAATGTGAAAGATGAACAAGTCTGTGAAAATGATCTTCAACATCACTTGGCAATGGTGGAGCTATTGAATGAGAGGGAGGCAGACAATCAGTCAAGACAGTGACCGAATCCACATGAGATTGCGTAGCTCCATCAATGAAGAATGTTGAGCAAGGCTTGATTTCAAACTTTCTCTTGGGACAGGCATATTTCTTAAGGCAATACTCAAACCGGTCCCAACGATAAGCAAATTTCATCTGGCTCCTCGGAGCTTAAAACTGCAAGTCATGGAAGCACTGCCAAATATCAATAATTGATTCATGTAGAGCCCTCCGTTGTTGTAACAGTTTTTGGTCAAGATAGTCTGGATCAAAATGATGGAATGTGTCTTCAAAAAGATCACAAAAGTGCTCAAATGAGTGCATGGTGTCAACTGGTAGGCTGAGCAACCAATGAAATGGAGATTTGTGAAGTGTGTATGCAAGCAGCAAGCCAACCTGTTCATCAGAAAAATCATCTTCCTCATGAAGCATGGAAAGGAATTCATGTAATTACTCAGGCTAGGCCACTTCACCTTCACCATCATATGTGAAAGTGGACAAGAGATCGAAAAACTCCCCCGTGATGGAGACATCTTCACGATTCGAAAAACACCGCAGGGGAAGAAGAGTGCAAGACTCCATGAAAGATATGCAAAGTTTCAAAACTAGATGAGAGGACACAGCTTGTCATTAGGCCCTCCTAGCGCCAAAAATGTTGATGGTGCTGGACCCGCCAAAATGTCAAGGGGATCTCCCTGGTAAGAAGTCCCAATTAGACCTTAGACCATTTGGTGTAGGATTCCCAACAGTGGGTGATAAGGTAACGCCTTGACCGCGATGTCGCACAGAAGCATTTAAGATAACTTTGTCAGTAGCAAGGGTGTGACTGCTACAGTGAGTCAAGGAAGGTGTATGAAAGGTTCTAACACAAGTGGGTTGGGATGAGTGCGCCCCTTGATAGCCTGTATCAGTACTCAGCTGGGAAGGGAACACACGAGCGAAGATGCATCACAAGATGGAAAGCAGATCAGTCAACAATCCAAAGTGATGGTTAAACCAACATCACATCTGCAACAAGATTCACATAATTGCATACAAAGCAGTTTATACACAAATATGTAAGTTAAACAACATACATCATTAAAGCAACCGAGCACTCCAACTACAATAACAACATATGCATGAAAATGTGCTAGCTCTTACTATATAAAGAAGTGTAAGTTTCAATCATACAATACATCCATGTAAACCTGCTAGCCCCAATAGAGAAACGTTACAACCATATCCGCCTGCTCCTCCAAAGAGATGAACTAGCTCCGTGCAGTGGAGAAGCCAAGGCGCGTTACAATATTGTCCAAGCTTTCTTCAAGATAGTCTTAACAGAAGCTTGGCTGACCAAAATCCCTTACAATGAGCTATGAGGGACTATTTATAGCAAAGGGTGGGGTGACCCTTGACATTCCCCTTTGTGACAGTTCAACTGCCCTCATGACTGTTCACCTAATCTATGACTGTTACATCCAACTATTGACATTTGACTTACACTTAACATGACTCAACATTACAATGCACATGTACTCATGTGAGACAACATGGCTTGAGAAAGCCATGCAAGACATCAATGATACTTGGTCCGCTGTGATGAGACCAACTCTTTGACATTCTTGTGATGGTGAAGGTGATGAGCTGATGCCAAGCTTGGTCGTCCGTGATGGTGTGCATGCACCTCATGGTGATATCTTGCTGAAGCGAACTCTTGCCTCCGTTGCAGCCAATGCATTGGTTCGGCCCCTTCATCCAACCTATTTGCTAACATGCACATGGTATTCTTGGGTGCGGCTGAAGAGGAAACACACTAATGCATAGTGTCCATGTTGATCTTCAAGTGTGTGTTGGTGGTCATGCACATCAACTTGTCGAAGTACATGTTTAGCTCCAATTGGACTTGCTTCTTGTCTTCGCCTTGGTGAGTGTGTTGAATGGGTTGGATCGCATGCATGCGCACAATGACATGCATGTTGTTGAATCCCTTGCATGCGATCAACAACACTACTCACCATGTCTGCTCTGTGTCAGCTGCTGGGATGGATATTTAACTTGTACGGGCATAATTTCATCCGTGAGTGCATGTTGCACCCGTTGTTGTTCCTATTCTTGCTGCAACTCATTTGCTTGTCTATGTAGCTTCATGTTCTTCCTTGAGTTACTGCTTCAACACATGTAAATCCTTCTTTGTTCCATTCTCTATCTCTGTGCGATCTTCATCTCACACCGTCACCTCATAGCCCGAGTCTCCAAAGTTTCTTTCATCATCAATGGATCTGTTTGAGCTTGCAAGTTTGTTCCACCTCCATGTTGTCAACAACCCTCCTCTTGCATTCGTTGCACCTGGTATGCTGCCTTCAGCTGTTGTTCATGATGTTGCTCGCTATGATGTTGCTAATGTCATATCTTTATGCCCTTATCTACGAACAACTTGATGTCTTCGGGAGTAGGCAAGCTCATAGACACTTGATCAACTGCATCCCCAAGTGTGCTTTGAACGATGTCTTCGACTTTGCTCTCCTGGAACCATTGTACCTATGTTGCTGAGGGGCATATGAAAATATATGATACCTGGAGACATGGCAACACTCATGGAAAGCGACCTGTCAGTCGAAAAATGAAATGAACTTGAGCATTGATTTGCAACATACCTATGTGACTGATCATGAAGGTTGCGCAAATTTGGCCGGGAGGTCGGGAGACTGACTGCCAAGAGCATGCAAGGCTCAGTCCGGGCTGTCATGAGGCTATCTGGCTACTAGAACTGTGCAATGCGCAATCCATCTTGACTGCTGACTATTGGAATTACGCAATGCACAATTTCAGCTGGCAGTGACTGCAGGCTCAGTGATTGCATTGCGCAATTTTCTAGGTCAGCAGTCAATGTCCCTCAGGATTGTGCAAGACAGGCCTAGGGAATAGATGCTGGGTAGAAATGCGCATTTATGGAGAGAAAGGCAGAGCCTTCCCTCTCAGGATTGTGCAATGTTGTCTTGGTGAGGCAGAGTCCAGGCCAGGGCTGGTCAGATTCGCCGACGAGAAATTGAACGCGAATGTGAATGTGAATGCATGTTGATACTGAGTGTAAGCATAAGTGAATGATCATGCATGAAAATGGTGAATGGCAGATTCAAAAAATGGAACAACATGCATGTGGGTGAGGCAAGTCATCAAATCGATGACCGTTTGTGAAAATAATTTCATGCATGCGACAACAGTGAGATAGCAATGAAAACTAAAACGGTGCTAAGACAAGCTAGTATACATGTAAATGATAGCAAGCATTCAAAGAAATCAAGCAAACAATACTCATACAAGAGAAAACACAAAAGGCGACAGAAATGCAACACAAGGCATGAGAAGCGGGCTTACCTGAAATGGCTGAGCTGAATGTGCCGATTGCTCCTAAATGTGATGTAGGATGTTAGAGCTGCAAGATTGATGTGAGGAATGAGCTCTGCAGTGTTTGATTGATGAGTTTTGATAACATCGAGGTTGTGAAGCGCATGCCACAAATATAGGGAAAGAAACACTTGGTGGGAGGTTTTTGAAATGATCATTGCATGTAACCTCCAACTGCTGAAAATAGATCCCTGAAACAAGGGATTCCTTTGCATGCTACCTTGGGAGAAGCAACCCATGCATGCAAGTCTGTTTTGCTTGGTCTCATAGGGAACCAGTCAACTCAGCTACACATGCAAGAGGTTGTTTGACTGCTTGAAGTAAATGCACATTTTTGGCAGGGAGCTGGGCTGACTGCCCAAGAGATTTCTGCAATTTCTAGGCAGAGAAGCTGATTGCTTCCCAGATTTGCTCAAATTTTGGGCTGAGTAGCCCTACTAGGGAAATTTATGCAATTTCTGCTGGGAGTGTTGGCTAGCAGAATTGCGCAATTCTAAAGCCCAGCAGGATGCCAAACAAAATTGCGCAATTTCTGGAGGGAAGGATGGTTGCCGTCCATAAATGAGCAATTTTCTAGGGGAAGTTGCTCAGACTGTAGCTGGACCAATTTCGGGTGAAGAACCTGTGAGGGAAATGCATCAAGTTGCAATCAAAACACTACCTTTGTGAATGAAAAACACTAAAGCTTGTGAACTTGACGAAGCAAGGCAAGCTGCTATGAAAGGTTGGTAGGGAGGCTCCAAAACGGGCTAAGGCAAAATTTTGGAGGGTGGTCGTAGCTGCTACAACACCCCCTTATTCTATTGTTGTGCCCATGTAGTCCCCATATTGTTATTATTGTGCCCCATAGAAGCCCACTATTGTTATTATTGTGCCCTTACATTATTATTGTTATGTCTGCATTGATTATATTATGACCCCTTAGACTCCTATATATAGAAAGGAGGTCTTATCATTTGTATCATCCAAGAATTGTTCATTTGTGTAATGTAAAGGAGGTTGCCCCTTCGAAGAGGCTAATTTCTAAGGCGTTGATCTTCTTTTCTATCTTTTTGTGAGCTGGTTTCATAACATTTGGTATCAGAGCTTTGGATCCTAGGATTTCGCTGCTCCAAAGAGGTCATAGTGGAATTTTGGATTTCAGGCATCCATGGTTCATTTCTTTTAAGTTGAATCTCAGAGTATCCACAGTAATAATCATATTTGTCAACGTTTCAAATCCCAACAGGGATCCATCATCAGGACAATTACTGAATGATGATAGAAGAAGAGCTTAGTGAGAGGATAAATAGTATTAAGATAATTTGATTTCAAGGAGATGAGGTCGGCTTTAAAATTTTTATTTTATTTATTTTTATTTATAATAATTATTAACCATGTTTAAAGTTTTATTATAATTTTTATTTTATTATTAAAATATCTTTTAATAAATAGTTTTTATTATTATTATTATTAATAGATTTTGTATAATGTTATTATAATGTGACAATTTTGTAATGAATAATTAGTTTAATTAGTTAAATGGATTCTATTAAAACTTTTAAGTTATTATTATATCTTAATTCTAATTAATTAATTAATTGATTGATTAATAATTATTATAATAATAATTAAATTCATATTTAATAATGATAATTAATTTTTAATTTTATTATTAATAAAAGATAAATTTATTTCATTTTATTATTATAAATTTTCGATATAACATTTTCTCTACGAAGTTTCAGATGCTAAAAACAAAACCCATTTGAGCCACAATAGTTCTGCACCGCAGGTACGAATTTTAGATTTTGTCTCGCTATATTTTCGGAGATATGATGTGAGGAAGTTAGGGTTTTTGCAAGCTCCAGAATTCCATCTCAAATAGGTCATCGTGGAATTTTCGCCATAAATTTTTTTCTTCGAAAGTTTAGACTCGGAAATTAAAACCCATTTGAGCCAAAATCGTGGTGAAGCTCGGACCCAAATTTCAGATCTTGTTTTGCTATATTTTTGGAGATACAATCCAAGACAGTTAGGGTTTATGCAAGCTCCCGAATTACATCCCAAAAAGGTGACCTTGGGAAAATCATCATAAATTTCTCTATGAGAATCAGATTGGAATTTAGTAATAAGTTACAGAAAGAGGACAAACTGTACTTTTCTGTGTATTGTTTTCAGGTCCGAAGGTCGAAATAGTGACACATGGAACTTTGTATAAGTTTGCTCTACTGAAAAAGTATATAATCTGGTCATCTTGGGAGATTGGGAATAAATTTTTCTTTGAGAATCCAATTTTGGTCAGACTAGTGGAATTGGAAAGAGGACACAGAGGGCTACTGCAGATCGCAATTTCAGACCTTGGATATCCTAAATTTCAAAGATACAATAGATTCAAGATCGTGTTGCTAAAAGAAAGAAAAAGAATGACTCAAATCAAGAAAATAGAAACACTTAGTAAGAAAAATTGGATGGATGATTTGAAGAATGTGATCAAAGCTAAGATAAATAGTTTTATATGTGCCATGGAAACTAATATCGATGGTAGGGAAGCAGATTTGAATAAAGGCGTGGAATATTTGAAGAAATACATGGAAGGTGGGAAAAAGTTGCTACAAGAAAGACCTCCTAATGACGAAAAGGTAGTAGAGGAAACTCGTGATGAGAAAACAATAAATGTTAATCATGATTTCATAGAATCTAACATTGGATTGAAGACCTACCATATTCCAAAGATCGATATGAGGAAGGTTGATGGCAAGGATCCCAGAACATGGATACTAAGTATGGAGAAATATTTTGATCTACATGATGTGCAACTGTTACAAAAGGTATGTATTGCATCTTTATATTTAGAACCGAATCAATTTTTATGGTATAAAGGGCTTTGTTCTCGTAAACCACTTGTCACCTGGTCAATTTTCACAGAGGAAATGATAGCACATTATGAGGATACAAAGAGCAACACCTTCTTTAGCCAATTGATAAATCTCAAACAAAAGGGTTCAATGGCAGAGCACATTGAAGACTTCCAAAAATTGAATATAAGGGTAAATTATATTCCAGAGAAGCAGAGGATTGATGTCTTCATAGGGACTTTAAAGGATAACATTCAACATGAGGTTCGTCTTTGGGAACCTGATTCATTGGAGAAGGCATTCAGGTTGGAAAGAAAAATTGAAAGCAAAATTATGGCAACAAGAAATCCTACCACTCACAATTATAAAGATGGAAGTGTTGTTTCTCCTAGCCTTCCACAACCTACAAGGTTGACACCACAACAATTGGAAGAAAAAGGAGAAAATGACCTTTGTTACAATTGTGATAGAAAATACACTAAAGGTCATAAGTGTGCTAAGAAGAAATCATTTTACATTGATTGTGAAGAGGAGGAAGAAAAGGATCAAGAAACATCAAAAGAAGAGGATATACACCAAGAACCAACCCTAGAGAAAGAAGAAATGAATCCAACCATATCTTGTAATGCATTGGTAGGAATTACCACTCCTCAAACTCTCAAGATAGAAGGGAATATCAAGAAGAAAAAGGTAATAGTGTTCATTGATTTAGGTAGTACCCATAATTTTATTCATTGTAAGATAGCCAAGGGATTGAATTGCTTCCTATATCTAGCATCAGAGTGTCAAGTAATGGTTGCAAATGGAGGAACCATAAATTTCTCTAGAAGTGCCATAATATCAAGCTATCCATGGGAGAATATGTCTTGAATATTCCAATGCTTTCCATTCCAATGGGTGGTGTAGATGTTGTACTAGGAGTCCAATGGCTACAGTCTTTGAGTATGATAGCTTTTAATTTTCAAGAACTTTTCTCGAAATTTCTTTGGGAAGGAAAGGAAGTTGAATTAAGGGGTATTGAAGGGAAATAGGGAAAGATAATTAGCTCTAACAGCATGACAAAGCTTCTAAAGAAAGAACAATGGGGTGTAATTAAACAATTATGTTCACTAGAGGTTCCCACATCAAAATATCTATTTCTCTAGATATCCAAAACGTTTTGGATAATCATTCCAAGGTATTTGAGACTCCCAAAGGAATCCCACCTATTCGTGATCATGATCATGCTATTAATTTGATTCCAGGAAGTGTTCCTCCAAACATCAGGCCTTACAGATATCCCTATGCTCAAAAGAGTGAAATTGAACGTATGGTTGCAGAAATGCTAGAGGTTGGTATAATTCAACCTAGTCAAAGTTCTTTCTCTACTCCAGTAGTATTGGTGCACAAGAAGGATGGGTCATGGTGCATGTGTCCGGATTATAGGGAGCTCAACAAGCTCACTATTAAAGATAAATTTCCCATTCCTGTCATTGATGAATTATTGGATGAATTGCATGGATTAATTTACTTCACCAAGTTGGACCTTCATTCAGGATATCATCAAATCAGAATGAAGACTGAAGACATTCTGAAAACAACGTTATTTAAGAAAGATGCATTTTAATGGGCTCCAGAAGAAACGAAGGCCTTTGAACATCTTAAAGAGGTAATGTGCTAAACACCGGTCTTAGCTACGCCAGACTTCACAAAAAACTTTATCTGGAATGTGATGCCTCATGAAATGGAATTGGTGATGTTTTAACGTAAGAAGAGAGACCCAATTCTTTTGAAAGTTTTCCAATCAAAGGAAATTATTTACACAAAGCTATTTATGAGAAGGAAATATTGGCAAGACTACATGCACTTAAGAAAATGGAAACCTTACCTAATGAGAAGATCCCGGTCCAAACAATATTGTCAGAACTTGACGAGGAAGGAAGAATCATATTGGAACCTAAAGCAGTCACAGAAACAAGAACCTGACAGCCACGAAATCGATCAATTTCAGAGTATCTCATCAAGTGGAATAACTTACCCACTGAAGATTCCACATGGGAAGACGAGAATTTAATACAGAAGCATCCATAACTACTCAAGCTTTGAGGACAACACTTTTTGAAGGAGAGGGGCATGTTAGGTCCCTATACTACTAGTGTAACCCCTTATTATTATTAGTGCAATCCCCTTATTATATTTTTGTGCCCATGTAGTCCCTATATTGTTATTATTGTGCACCATAGAATCCCACTATTGTTATTATTTTGCCCTTACATTATTATTGTTATGTCGGCTCTGATTATATTATGACCCCTTAGACTCCTATATATAGAAAGGAGGTCTTGCCATTTGTATCATCCAAGAATTGTTCATTTGTGTAATGTAAAGGAGGTTTACCCCTCGAAGAGGCTGATTTCTAAGGCATTGATCTTCTTTTCTATATTTTTGTGAGTTGGTTTCATAACATAACATTTTTTATACACCTTTATATTTTCTCTTTAACTTTGAGCTCCATTTTGTATACTTGCCAATATAAAATCCGTTTACCCCCTATCATATGTTCAATATATTATGTCGTTTTTTCCTAAATATATATCCCCAATATGAATGCATGTGGTATGGTAATGCTCCCCCAGTGAATCCTCCATAGCTAGAAATGGGTTGAGAATTATCTTATGTTTTCTCATTTCTACATTATTGTGGTTGATAATTCCTTGGATGGATATCCTCTGAAAAATATTTTTACTCAAGGGATGAATAAGTTTGAAAAACACATGTTTTTGTCTTAGATTATTGAAAAATATAAGAACCATGTTATACTACAGGGGATTCACTCAATGAACCTCTGACATATCACGTGCATTCATGACATACTACACAATACCCTTAATTTTACTACATATTGGAAAATACCTCTAAAAATCAAATTATTTATTACCCCCTACCAATACGAACCCAATACACCTTCCCAATTTAAAAAACCCATACTTTCACTAGATATTGTAGGTATCCATTTTTTCATTAACATTTTTTATACCCTTTTATATTTTTCCATTAACTTTGAGCTCCATTTTTTATATCTACCAATATAAAAAATTTATTATCCCCTACCAATACGAACCCAATACACCTTCCCAATTTAAAAAACCCATACTTTCATTAGATATTGTAGGTATCCATTTTTTCATTAACATTTTTATACCCTTTTATATTTTTCCATTAACTTTGAGCTCCATTTTTTATATCTACCAATATAAAAACCCTTTACACCCTATTATATCTCAATATATTATGTCATTTTTTCCTCAATACATATCCCTTAATATGAATGCACGTGGTATGGTATTTCTCCCCTAGTGAAGCCCCCGTGTGTATACACACAAAGTAGTATGATGGTTCTCTTTGCCAAATGGATATGTAAAAACATTAGGGGACACTTTAGCTTATTTTCTACTATGATAGGATCGAATGGAAATGTTTTATTCAGTTCAATAAATAAATATGTGAGTGAAAGGGAAATTGACATTATTGTTGTCTTGCTACAACTCACGGGAATAAAGTATTATGTGCAAATTAATGTTATGGATGAACTTGATACTCTGTTTTTGTAATAAATGTTAGTCATATACATATCCTATTAGTGGAAAAAAAGGGTGAGTGAAAGAAAACTATTCTAACTTGTAATATGTGTTTTTGTGACAAATAACAAGTAAAGTTTGTTTGTGCTTTTCAATGATTATATGTTGTTATCCTTGTTAAAAGAAAATTATCTAATCAATTTAGCATCATCATTCAACTATGCATGAAGAAAGATTTTATTTTTCTTGGCAAATAAACATAGAGTTGAATTTATTACATATTCATGATTCCATTGAGTGCAAAAATCAAAGAACATAGCCATCTCAATCCTACCAATATAATACAGTAATTGAAATCAGGTTACTCTAACTCCTCTGAAGCATATAAAGGCTAGGCAATGTTTTCTACACCACTTGAACATAAACTTAGATGTTTAGTGAGAAGTGATCTAGTGAAACAATAGATCTTGATAGCTAAGTGATAGCTACTAAAATACTCTCATTAAATTAGTTATTTAACAAAAGAATGGTCATGTTGAGTCATTTCAAGTATTCTCATGAAGCTAGTTCACCTTGTGGTTGAAACAAAGAGTGTTCCCTTCAAGTAATATGGCGTGGAGGTAAAATGAGGTGAAAATTTTTATAGGAAAAAATATATATATAAAAATAAATCACCAAAACACCATAATAAATCACCACAGGCGTAATTAAATTGCATAGGAAAGGGAAGAATCTTCTCATTTTGAAAGAAAACAAGCAATATGTCTTGGAATATTGAAACAAAAATAATAAACTCTTAGAAATTTGGTATATCGCATGACTAGAATTCTCAACTGCTAAAAATTAAAATTATCGACATTCTTCCAATACCATTTATTGGATATACTCTACAAAAAGAAAAAGAGTATAGCTTTCAACTTCCTTAGAATTAATACATAAATGAAACATACTAGAAAATGTAAAACATTGGGAAAATGCCTAACTTATAAAAAAATAAAAAAATAAAAAGAAGAAGAAGAAGAAAGAAAGGAAAAAGGTTTTAGTTGTGCAAACAATGGAAGGTGGTCAACTAAAGGGGTTCAATGCTTAAGGGACCATGATGGAAATGGTAGTCATGCTTGAATTTGGTGACAATAAAAACATTGTTTTGGCCTTGTTTTGAACTTTATCATAGAGCCTCTTGGCCTTAAAAGTCATTTGGAGTATAGATAGTGTAGAATCCTGTGGTTTGGGCTTTGAATCCAAGAGAGATTACAAGCATAGAGCTTTGAGAAAAGAGATAGAGGCCTACATGCATCAACAATCTACTTGACCATGACTTTCTTCTCAATCCAACATTTTCACTTGTAGAATGAGAATAGGTGGCAAAAGGTTATTCAAGCATAGGTGTTTGAGAAAAGAGATAGAGAACTACATGCATCAACAATCTACTTGACCATGATTTCCTTCTCTATCCAAGATTTTCACTTGTAAAATGCGAGTAGGTGGAAAAAGGTTGTTCAAAGTCCACAATTTTAGTATAAAACGTATTCACACAAACACATTTTGTGTGTTCTCTGTGGCTCAGGGTCTTGATTATGAGAACATAAACCTTTGATGTTGGATTTTCCAATGAACTAGGAATCTGTGTTGTCCCTAAGAGCGAGGCTCAAAAAATAAATGACAAAAGCCAAAATTCAAGCACTAACAATCTTGTGAGTAATTGTCTTCAAATGATGGCACAAATGATTGGCTTGTAGAAGATCAAGCAACATTGGGATCAAAGTAGGATAATAATGCTTATCATGTAATGTAGATTGTAAGAATCAAATATTCCATCGTAAGATAATATGAACACAAAACTAATGGACCTTGCCCCTAGAGGAAGGTAGTGGTAAAATAGGTACCACATAAAAAATACTATAATTTCAATAAGAAATTAATTCTTCAATAGCATTCTAAAAACTTAAATGGAAAATTACTATTAATCTTTTTTTTTTTAATTGAAAAAACTGATATAAAATTTTAAAAGTTAAATAATATTAAAAAATAGTTTTTATTAGGTCATAGGACTTTGAATAGTTAAAGCACTCGTTCACAAATTCAAAACCTGTAAAAAATGATATTTACCTAACCAAAATAAATAAAATAAAATAAATTGTACAAAATATAAACAAAAATTTGCCACTAGGATGAAGCTTTGAAAACCCTAGATAATGGTCTACTTTGACTCATCCTTCGCAACCACAACAGTTGTCTAGGTGTCCTTGACACTGGCAGGGAATGGACTCCTGAAGTTGAATGTTGTTGAATGCTTGAACACATGTGTGGGAGGCTGATGGTAGCTGCTAGTTGAACGAAACACCACAATATATGTTTATAGGACAAGACTTGAAGGTGCGTGGGATGGCCACAATGTGGCTCTTGTCTTTGAAGATCAACACCCTTGTAGAGATCTTGGCTTTATGCAACACAAAAGTTGCAATGGGCTTGAATATGAAACACTGACCCAAAATTCATAAGAGAACACCATTGCCGCTCAAGTTGGATCTAGTGTTGTGCCATTCGCAGACCACTCGAAGCTAGGTTTAAATGATTTTTTTGGAAGTGTTGGAAGGGCCTTCACTAGGTTAGAGGAAACCTCAACTCTCAAGGCCCTTCATTCTGCAAGGTTTTTCTATTCCTAGGAGGAGGTTACTACCCCAGATCTAGCAAATTTTACCATCTTTGTGAAACTAATACTAGGAGGTTCCCTTTGTCTATAGGTCAAAGCCACAGATATCATCTCCACACTTACAACTAGGATTCAAGATTGGGTAACAACCCCATGACAATTTTCAGCTCATATATGAAAGTTGACAACTTCAGGATTAGAAAACCCTCATTGAGCATGGCATAACTAAGGATGCTACGATCTATTTGATTTCAAGAGTAAGGGGTGGAACTAAAGGCTAGGGTGTGGCCTCCTCATCCCAACCCAAGTCCTTCAATGATATTCATAAACCTGGATGTCCACCATCAAACCCTAAAGATCTATTAGGACTGAAATTTGTGGTAGATCAGGTAATGTGAACACTATCTCTTAAAGTGGACAACATGATATGTAGATTCATGGTTGTGTTATATTCTTTCCATGACTAGCCCACGTAGTTAACCAGGGGGGTTAGAAGGGGCGGAGCACCCCCTTCGTTGCGCTGATTGTGTAGCGAGGGGGGGGGTCACAAGGGGTTTGAGGTGTACCTGTAACCCCACTTTATGGGGTCCGGGGCAGCGCCCCGGAAAATTTTGGTTTTGGACACTATGTTAGGTTGGGAGGACCCACCTATGGTTTTGTGCATGATTTTCGCACATGTTTTTTGGACGCGATGATTTTCGGTCCATGGTATTGGATGCTTCGGCATGTATAAATATGTATTATAACATTGAAAGGAACATAATGAAAAAAATCAAGCTGGTAGTCCCGGTTTTGGGATCCAGGGGAAAATCTCTGTGTATATGTGTTTTATGTGTTATGCTCTCGCATTGTTTATTTTCTGCATTTTAGAATTTGTATGTAGGTAATTTCTGTACAGGGTTAAAACCTACATTTGGTATCAGAGTAGATTTGGCTTCAAGGGGATGCCTTTGTTGTTGAGGGGTTTCGCTCGGGCCTATGGTAGACCATGTTCAGTGGGAGATCTGCGAGATTGATTTTGGTGGTGAAAGAAGATGGCGAGCAGTGGAAAGATAGAGATCGAGAAATTTAATGGTCAGACTTTTGAGTTGTGGAAACTCAAGATGGAGGATCTGTTGGTGGATAAAGATCAGTGGATTGTGGTAGATCCGGGTACTAAGCCAATGGGAGTGTCCGATGAAGAATGGAAGAAGTTGGATCGAAAGGCAAAGAGCACAATACGATTGTGTGTCTCAGATTCAGTATTGCTGAATGTATAAGGAGAAGCTACGGTGAAGGCTTTGTGGGACAAGTTAGGGACTTTGTACCAATCTAAGTCTCTGGTGAATAAACTGTTCCTGCGGGAAAAGTTGTATAACCTGAGGATGAAAGATGGAGACTCAGTGACAGAGCATCTGAACGCATTTAATACTGTGGTAAGTCAGTTAGCATTTGTTGATATTAAAATTTCAGATGAAGATAAGTGCATCAGTTTGTTGTGTTCTCTACCAGATTCGTGGGATAGTTTGATTATTGCAATAGGTAGCAATGCAACTGCCTTGCAGTTTGATGAAATAGTCTCAGCCTTGCTAACGAAGGAGATGAGATGGAAAAATACAGAGAGCCAGAATGGTGATGCCTTTTTTGTGTGAGGATGGTCCCAGAACAGAAACAAAAATAAGTCATCGAGTGGGAGATCTAAATCTAGAGGGAGATCTAAATCTCCAAGAAAACCTGTAAAGGTGGTGTGCTGGAAATGCGGAAAGGAAGGCCACTTTAAAAGGGACTGTAAATTTAAAGCTCCTGACAAAGGAAAGGGATTTGATGAGGCTCCTTCTGCAGAGGCGAAAACCACCTCAGATGAAGGTGGGGATGTGTACTTGGCTTCTTCAAGTACACATGTAGATCATGAGGCATGGTTGATTGACTCAAGTGCATCCTTTCACTTCACTCCCCATAGAGAGTGGTTCCGCGAGTATGAGAAATATGATGGTGGTGATGTCTTCTTGGGGGATGACAGGAAGGCTAGAATCATTGGTCATGGAAAAGTAAAGTTGAAGTTGCAAGGTGGAAGGGTTAGAACGCTTCTAGGTGTTCTACATATTCCTGCATTAGCTAGAAATCTAATTTCTGTAAGCAAGTTGGATGATGCAGGTGTAAAAACAGTGTTCGAGAAGGATACCTGCAAAATGGTTCGGGGAGCACTGGTATTGATGCGAGGAGTTTGGATTGGAACTCTGTACAAGCTGCAAGGTAGCACTATTATTGATGGGTGCAATAGTTCTATGGTTCCTGAAAGTGGAGCAGAAAATCTAGTGGTCTCTAGAGAGAAGACCATGTTGTGGCATCAAAGGCTTGGACATACTGGAGAGAACGGCCTTCAAATACTTCATGGTAAAGGTATGGTAGGAGGTATGAGTAATAGCTCTCTGGATTTTGATTTCTGTGAAAATTGTGTATATGGGAAGCAGAATCGAGTGAGTTTCCCCTCTGGTGGTAAGAGGGCGAAACAGATATTAGAGCTTGTGCACAGTGATGTGTTTGAACCTGTGAAGGTTCCATCACTAGGTAAGTCTGTGTACTATGTATCATTTATAGATGACTTCTCAAGGAATACATGGATATATTTCCTTAAGAAGAAATCCGAAGTCTTTGACAGGTTTAAAGAATTTAAGGCTCTAGTGGAAAACCAGACAGAGAAGAAGATAAAGGTGCTGAGGACAGATAATGGTGGAGAGTTTTGCAGCAAGGAATTTGAAGAATTCTGTAAGAAGTGTGGTATATCACGGCAGAAGACTACTCCATATACACCTCAGCAAAATGGAGTCATAGAAAGAATGAATAAGACATTGATGGAAAGGGCAAGAAGCATGCTCAGTGGTCCCGGGTTAGGACAAGAATTCTGGGCAGAGGCGGTGGATACTGCATGTTACCTGGTCAACAGGTCACCTTCATTAGCGTTGGAGGATAAGACTCCACAAGAGGTATGGACTGGTAAGAAACCCTCTCTTTCACATCTAAGGGTATTTGGATGTGATGCATATGTACATGTTCCAAAGGAGAAAAAAACCAAGTTGGATAGTAAATTTGAAAAGTGCATCTTTATTGGGTATAAAGATGGTTTAAAGGGTTATAAGCTTTGGAACCCAGTAATAAGGAAGGTTGTGTACAACCGAGATGTGGTGTTCAGAGAGGTGAAATATGTTATTAAACATGAAGTCCAACCAAAGGAACCTGAGAAGATAGAGTTTGAGCTAAAGGAGGAAGAATCAGACTCAACAGCAGAGGAGGAATCAGAAGATGAAGAGCCACAAACTTCGGTTGTGAGAAGATTAGTTCGAGAAAGAAGGCATCCAGAAAGGTATAGTCCATCTGCTTTCTGTTCAAATTTTGCTTTGCCTGTTACTGATGATGATTACAGAACTATGAAGGAAGTAGTGGATTCAGAGGATGGAAAACTCTGGAAGGAAGCCATGGTTGATGAAATGGCATCTTTGCACAAAAATGAGGCTTGGGATCTGGTGGAGTTGCCGGCTGGAAGGAAACCCATTGGCAACAAATGAGTGTTCAAAAAGAAGACAAATGCAGAAGGAAAAGTGGAGAAATACAAAGCTCGGTTGGTAGCAAAAGGTTATTCCCAGGTGTCGGGAGTTGATTTTGGTGATATTTTTTCTCCTGTTGCCAAGGTAACTTCGATTAAATTACTTTTATCTATTGTTGCTGCTTTTGATTTTGAGGTAGAACAGATGGATGTGAAGACAACATTTCTTCATGGGGATCTGCAAGAGGAGATCTACATGAAGCAACCTGAAGGCTTTGCGGTGAAGGGTAAGAAAGAACTGGTATGCAAGTTAAAGAAGTCTCTGTATGGGTTAAAACAATCACCAAGGATGTGGTATCAGAAATTTGATACATTTATACGGGGACTTGGCTTCACCAGAAGCAAAGTAGATCACTATGTGTATTTTAAATTAATTGGTGACCGTGTTATTTATCTGGTCTTGTATGTGGATGATATGTTGCTGGTTGGAAATGACAAAGAAATTTTCCAGGATTTGAAGACCCAATTGTCCTCCAAATTCGACATGAAAGATCTTGGTGCTGCAAACTATATTTTGGGCATGGAAATTAAAAGAGATCGTACAAAAAGGAAGCTCTGGTTAAACTAGAGGAAGTATGTCGAGACAATACTGCAGAGGTTTAATATGCAGGATAGTAAACTAGTGAAGGTTCCTATTCCTGTAGGTGTGAGGTTATCTACTGAACAGTGTCCTAAGACATAAGAAGAGGAGGAGGACATGTCCCGTGTTCCATATGCAAGTGCAGTCGATAGCCTGATGTATGCAATGGTCTATACTAGACCAAACATTGCACATGCAGTGGGAGTATTGAGCAGGTTTATGTCAAAACCAGGGAAGGAGCACTGGACAGCAGTGAAGCGGGTTTTCAGGTATTTGCATGGCACTAGTGATTATGGTTTGTGCTACCAAGGAAGACCAGGATCAGACAGAGTGTTGGATATTCATGGCTTTGTTGATGCAGACTGGGCTGGAGATCTGGATCAGAGAAGATCTACAAGTGGGTATGTGTTTAACCTATTTGGAGGTGCAGTCAGTTGGATGAGTAAGAAATAATCTGTAGTGGCACTATCAACTACAGAGGCAGAATACATGGCAGACACTCATGCAAGCAAGGAAGCAGTTTGGTTGCAAAGATTGTGTTCAAGTATGGGGTTAGTACAGGAAGCTATAAGGATAGACTGTGACAGCCAAAGTGCAATTTTCTTGGCAAAGAACCCTGCATATCACTCAAAGACAAAGCACATTGATGTTTAGTATCACTTTGTGAGGGATATGATAGAATACAAAAAGGTGTTGCTAGTAAAGGTGGACACTTTGAAGAATACTGCAGATGCATTGACAAAATCAGTGAGCTCTGAGAAGTTCTCTTGGTGTAGAGAAACAATGGGCGTTTTAGGGCTGGAAAAATAACTAAGCTCTCTTGTGGCCCCCTGTGGAAAGAAAACAACAAGTGGGAGAATGTTGGGTTGTGTTATATTCTTTCCACAACTAGCCCACGTAGTTAACCAGGGGGTTAGAGGGGGGGCGGAGCACCCCCTTCGTTGCGCCGATTGTGTAGCGAGGGGGGATCACAGGGGGTTTGGACACTATGTTAGGTTGGGCGAACCCACCTATGGTTTTGTGCATGATTTTCGCACATGTTTTTTGGACGCGATGGTTTTCGGTCCATGATATTGGACGCGATGGTTTTCGTTCCATGGTATTGAATGCTTTGGCATGTATAAATATGTATTATAACATTGAAAGGAACATAATGAAAAAAATAAAGCTGGTAGTCCCGGTTTTGGGATCCAGGGGAAAATCTCTGTGTATATGTGTTTTATGTGTTATGCACTCACATTGTTTATTTTCTGTGTTTTAGAATTCGTATGTAGGTAATTTTTGTACGGGGTTAAAACCTACAGGTTGCAAATTATGAATGACAAATGCTTATTTGTTGATTTAATGGCTTTTGGCCCTCATCATCTGCCCTTCAGGAGTAGGTGAAATAGAATTGATATCAAAATAGTGTGCTACATTTTTTCTCAAAAGGATTTGTTTTTGTGTTCTTTGAAAACCTAATGGACTGACAAAAGGTTTTGGATTAAGGATCTTGGTTTTGGGGTCACTCTGACCTCTTTTTTAAACCATGGTTCCATGATTTTAATCCTCTTTCCCTGTCAACACTAGTAACTCTTGTCTGGGTAAGGCTCCCTAACCTTCCCCTCCATTTGTCTCATCCATATGTTTTGGAAAATATGGGTAACTTCGCTACATCAAAATTGGCAATGATAGAATGGCTAGAGGAATTTCACATTTGTTCACATATGTGTTGAAGTGGACCTCACTAAAGGATTGTTGGATAAACTCCTCCCCAATTGGAGGGGTAGGGTTTATTCACAACTAGTGGATTATGAGAATGCTGCCTTTCACTGCAGGACTTGTCAATAGCCTGAAAATCTCCAAAATTCTTGCCACTTTTTGCAAGGGTCCAATACCCACCAAGATCCTAAGAAAATGAATCATGGCTTGTAAGATTCGAAGGGATCAAAAGCACATAAGACTACTACAAATCACAATAAGGATACCACTTAGTGACAAAAGACACCTATGGCGAAAACAACTCCTTCAAACTCAACTTAACCTCACGTATAATGATCACATCCCCCTATAGAGGAAGTTCACCCCTTGATCAAACTAGGAAAAGGCTTTGCCATAATTCTGGCTCTGTCAATGAGTGAGCACAAACGTACCCACGAATCAAACCACTTGGATAGTGACAGTCAACTATATGCCAAAAGCTTCGACAATGAAAGTGTCTCAAAGAAATGATATCATTGTCTCATTTGCTCCTAACAATCTCTTAGATTGGATAATTGTAGTAAGATAAAAAGAAAGAAGGATGAACCATGTTAAATCTCAATATCTAATCTTAGAAAAATTATAAATATATCATTATATATTATGTTTAAAAATATAAAGATATAATCTTATTCCTTTTTAGAGATAATGCAAATTAATTTAATAAAATATATATATATATATTATAGAGATAATGCAAATTAATTTAATAATATATATAAATAAATATAATATTGATAAATTTATATCATAAATTTGTAAATACAATATATACCCAAAAACCTAATTTATATTCCATCAAGAAAATAAAAGTAACCAACTTTTTATTTAAATTAGGTGCACACTCTAAAATATCTTGCCATATGACAATATCTGCTTTTGGAAGTGTACATTAATGAAGGCTGAAAATGTGATTTCAAAATGGTTACCATCCTCAACACATGGGACATGAAGTGACCACTCCAATTCCCTTGTTAGTTCTTATCCACATGGAAATATTTTATTGTAATAGATTAGTCCAACTCATTAATGAAAATTTTAAAGTTAAAGTTAAAGTTAAAGGGAAAAGAACTAAAATCAATTCAATCATCGATGCCATGATAAATGACATTGCACATGATTGGGTTAATGCGCTTTGATAGTGGCAGACTACAAGAAAAAAACACAAAAAAAAGAAAAAAAAAACTGAAATTTCTGGAATAATTGGGTTAATGCGCTGGAATAGTGACAGAGTCTGCGTTAAAGAATGGCATTGTCTACCGCACTGAGACTTTATCGTAATGTAACGCTCGAGTCCAACTTGGTAGCCGGTTCATAACCCATGGCAAAGAATAACCTTCACACTCCCATTGTAATTAAAACACAGGGCACGTTTCAATTGGTTTTTGACAAACGTGGAACCTCCTTTAAAAAGCGACTTCTACGTAATTAGAGGAGGAAAGGGATCTCAATTTATAGCGGACTGGATGCAAAAATCAATCTCTAAGAATGGAAAAGCCTCCTTGAGTCAAACTAGGTATCTCAAATGTAATGATTGTTTTAACATTGAATTGAGTAAATACAGCACATACTGATCCATTTTGGGGGTTTCTAGAACCATGGGAATGGGAGAAAGCATTTGGTTGGCATTCAATGATGGAAATCATCACTTCCATAGGAAATTTCATCCATGAACCATGAAAGTCGGCATTGAGGTACTTGTATGATTTTATATAGTGAAAATAAATGAGTCAAAGTAAAACATTGCAATGAACCAATCATTCAAGGATGAATGATGTAATAGATACAAGGTAAACCACCAATGATCAAGTGGCAACTAGGGTACTATGCATCCTAATCAAGACCCTAGCAAAAGATGTGTCATGGTTGATATGAATAACTTTATTGAATGGTCATGGCCGATACGAATATATTCATTGGATGGAGGGTAAAGTGAGTTCCTTCAACCAAAATGAGGTAAAAATAATGTTTGATACATGATTAGAACTCAAACTTAGCTTAATGAAATTTCTAAACACAAGAATGTGTTAGAGGAATTATCTTGACACGAAGTAAAGACAATGTCCAATGTCCACCAACATGGGAAATAATCATAATTGAAAGGTCATGGAAGGATGACTTGACTAAATCTCTAAAAAATATGTTAAGGTGAGTCATTTTTTATAAGTACAAATAGTGAACAAAACTCAATTGTGAGAGGCTAATGGGCTAGAAAAACACACTAAGCATTGTGACCAAGAGAAATAAATGAGAGACACAATGTATGTTATTTTTACATGACATTGGAGAATCTAGGTTATGGTCTTAGAATCTTTGACACTACTAATCCAAATGCCACAACAAACTACTTTGCACAACAGAATATAAACAACAATAAATCAACTAGTGCACAAAATAGACAACATTTTACAATTTTCAACAACTCAACTTTATTGTATTATCAAATTGTAATACAATTGTCTACGACTCTCGTACTAGGGATAATGGCCCTCATACAATCACTGATACAATGAATACAACTAGGGTTTGGCGTTAACTACCATGAAAACCAATCTACCCTGAACAGAATACAACTAATCGTTTAGCTGATGTAGTTCACTCTCCCCGCTCCACTTGGTCATACCTTGAACACACCTATTGGTATGTCTGCTCCCAATCAGCAACTCTAACTCTATCAATGGGTCCTTCTCCTTTAGGTCACCGAACTTGGCTCACCAATCTTCCCTCTAGTTGATCATTCGTCCATCATTGACTCAACACATAGGGACTCTTGTTGAGTTGTTCATAACTCCATTTATGAGCAAATCTAGACTGCCCACTGCTACTCCTCAACTCCTTTGAGAATTCTTCCCACAATTACCTTCCTGTGTTGGTCCAATGAAGACAAACTTAGGACATGAGGGTTTCCCTCTATCACAACAAGATGTCCTTGTCTTCAATGAACTCGGGCTAGATAAATTGTTCCATTTGACCTCCTTCTGCAGTACTTCAAAGATCAGTCACTGAGATTTCTTTGAATCTGCCTCTCCTAGAAATCCAAATTTCCTTCACTGTATTGCACTTAAGGCCTCCTTGGGCACCTACTTGCTACCCTTCAACAACCTTAATATACCCAATATAGTTTTTCCTCCACTAGGACTATCTATCCACTAGAAATGATTCAACTTAAACACATCAATCATACCTTTTGAGCTGGTGTACTTCTGTTGTAGGGTATGTGGCCTAGTTAGGGCTAATATCAGTCCATGCTAGCCCTATTTTATCGTCCAAAAACCCTCTCCTCAACTGTGACTTTCCTATCCTTGCAAGCTACTCCCACTCATTTCCTTTCTAAGATTGATCTAAAATGGTTTTAGGCCTTTTGACCCCTCTAAACAACCCACTATAGACTTTTTCTCCTTATACAATATTCACGGGGATATACAACTTACAAACATAGAAATACTCCTCACAAAACCTCGCACAAACAACCCATAATTACTCCAAAATTAATCTCCCTTTTACGTCCTCCTTAAATCTGCCCAATTGTTCATGAGAGGTAGCCCTAAATGTCTCCTTCACCTCTTTGTTGAAGCTCCAAGGTTTGTGGCCTAATTCATATAAGTGTTTCTTATGATTGCTTCACTTAGATGATGCCTTTCAAGGCCTACAATCTCCTATATTTATATGCCTCTTTGTGGTGTGACAATTAGCCCTTAAGGGCACTCCTTACACTAGGCCAACTTGTCAATTTACTAACATAACCACACTTCGACATATAAAAATTAGTATCTTCATTTGTAGAGATCCTCTCTTAGTGCTTGAAGCTGTCGCTTACTCCTCTAAGGGTGCTCTTCCATCTCCAAGAGTGAAATCAACAAAATACATGTTGGTTTTGGCCCAACTCCTTTGGGTGAAAAACCCTTAACCTTGGGTTCTTAGCCCACAAGAGACTTTGTGGTGCCAATTCCTCCACAACCTTGAACCTTAGGGTTTGGAGAACCCCCCAAGCTACTAATCTAAACACTCCATCTTAGCGAGGGAGGTACTTCCAACACTAGGAAATCTCCATCATCATCATCAACGACACTATCCCATCTGTGTCCACTACTGCAACATACTCTATAGAATTAACCACGCTATCTTGGTAGTGCCTCTACCTCATCTCATCCGAACCTAAAGATCTCAATACTTCCCTTAGGTTTCTCACTTTGTAGCTAGACTCCCTCTAAGTCTACAGGATATCCACTAGCTCAACCTACTACTGATCATGTTTCCTACAAGGTTAGTGTGAGTTGAGGTCAAACACATGCCATCATCACCGCAACCTAATCCTACAAGCACTAATGTAACACAACATGTGCACATCCCTCCAATATCGAATATGGAATATCACTGCCTGAAGAAGAAACTAGGCTGCCAACATCCTGTCCATTACATGAAGCAATCTCAATCATACCAATCTTGTCCATGCCAAAGCAATCCTCTAGTTGTCCCAACAATCCATGGCAAGTCATAGGAAGTCCATGATCAACAACATACCCTACAACAAACTGTTGTTCACTAGGTTATCCATCAATCCACTAGAACTCCCAACCGATCTCGCTGCCAAGCCAGACAAGACCACATCTCCATTTCTTTAGTTGAAACCTCTGCTCCATGATCTAGACAATCTTAGCTCCCTATGAGCTAGTTTGTTGTGCACAATTTGATTCATTGGCCCTTCAAAGTAGCTTTGAAACATCCTTGTTTTTCCACAACACTGGAGAATCTAGGTTAGGGTCTTATAATCTCTAACACTACCAATCCAAATGCCATAACAAACTACTTTTCATAGTGGAATATAAATAACAGTAAATCAACTAGTGCAAAAATAGGAAACATTTTACAATTTTGAACAACCTAACTTCGTTATATTGTCAAACTGTAATACAATTGTCTAAAGCTTTTGTGCCAAGGATAATGACCCTCATACAATCACTGATACAAGGAATACAACTAGGGTTTGGTGTCAACTGTTATGACAACCAATCTACCCTGAACTAAGTCCAACTGACAATATAGCTGATGTAGCACTCTCACTGATCCATGTGGCTCTTGAAACACTCATTGATCAAAGAAGGCTCAAGAAAGGCTTAAAAATCAAAGTTCTTGGATTTCCTTGAATCCAGGGTCAGATCAAAGAGCTCATCACAAGATTTCCAACAACACAAAAGACACTTCAATCCAACATCATATGCGAAAGTTATGGCCAGTCAAAGTTTTGGTCAACTAGGCCTCTTGGCTAAAGTTAGTGGAATGCCAACTAAATTTGGAAGCTTGGCTAAATCTATAAAAGCTACTAAATTTGGTGGAAATTAACGAGGCAACAATTTGGGAATTTGTGGCGACGGTTTCTGGCGGCGAGAACTGGCAAAATTGTCGCCTACTTAATTTTTGCAGTGACCTGAAAATTTCGACCAACGAATTTTGTCCATATTTAAAAAAAATAACCAAAATAAAACAAAATTGGCCAACAACCCCACAAATTAATACTGCCAACCCTTTTGCTAGGAGGGCAGGCTTAAAAATTAATGCCAAGTTTTTTTTATTTAAACTCATATTTTCCACAAGGGAACAAAGGCATGAAACCCAATGCAGAGGTGGAACCCTGTGCGTGCACAGAAACCAAGGAGCAGTATCCTGATGCAAGAAAATGTGCAAGGAATCCAAAAGATTTTGTAAGGGCCAGATTTTGACAATTTCATAACTAGGCTGACTTTATACTATTACAACCAAAATAAAATTAAAAAACATAACATTTGTTTCTACATTATTTTCAAGTTCCCCCCTTAATGGAGAAAGGATTGATTTCCCCACCTAACATCTCCCTAAACAATTCAAATTTTATCTTCCCAATGAGCTTTGTGAAAACATCAACAACATTCTCACAAGTATTACAATATTCAAGAAAAAAATAGTTAGATTGTATCTTCTCTCTAATAAAATATAAAATATAGTATGGGGTTCATCTTTCTTTTATTCAGGGGACCACGGACAAAATCGCAAAGATCCTGAAGAAATATAATATTCCTTCTTCCTTCAGACCCCTTCACACTATTCGAAGTTCTCTTCGTTCTGTCAAGGACCTGGTTAACCCCAAGGATGTGAAGGGAGTTTATATTATTCCTTGTTCCTGTGGGACTCCTTACATTGGAGAGACTGGTCGATCAATAAATCAGAGGATTTGTGAACATGCTGCGGACATCAAACATGGGAGGTCTCGCTCCTCAGCCTTGGCAGAACATGCAGAAAAGACCAATCATCACATATGTATAGAAGAGGCTAAAGTCATAGCTAGGGTTGACCATTTTCATCATCATAAATTCAGAGAGGCCTTAGAAATTGAAAAAAGGCCCATTAATCTTAACAGAGACGATGGTTGGAGCATCAACAGGTGTTGGATCCCTGCCCTGATCTCTTATATATATATATATATATATATATATATATATATAATATCTAATATCTATATTAAATAATATAGATATTAATTTAAATTAATATCTATATTATAATAATAAAATTAAATAAGGTCTACATTATAATTTTATTAAATTAAATTAAATCTATATTATATTAAATTAAATAATATCTATATTATGATTTTATTAGATAAATAATATATATACTATAATAATAATTAATATTAATAATAATTAAAATCTTTTTTAATTAAAATTAAACAAATTAAAATAAAAAATAGAAATAAAATAATAAAAAATAGAAAATAAATAACTTAGTCAAACTAGCTGTTTTTTCTAACGGCTAGTTAGTTGCTCTCTTCATCTATTTATTTCAATGCCTGGATCTGATTCATCATCTTGTCTTGAAGATGAACCACACTGAATGGTTCGAAACGCGTTGACTAAATTGCTCCTATATGATTGTTTTCGAAAGAATTTGTTATGATTAATATGGATCACAAAAGTCTAAACTAAAAAAAAAAAACAACCTAACATTCATTTCTCCATTATTTTCAAATATTATCTTTCTATCAAATTAGTTTAAAATTGAATTTTAAATTTAACTTTTCTCACTACAAAATAGGTACATAATTTTTTTAAAGATTCATAAAATTTAAGAAAAAATCTAATATTCTATTTGGAAATTCACGGAAATGAAATGACTGAAGTTAATAAGTAAATTAAAAATGGTTTATTAAGCTATTGAATTTTTATATTTTATGATTTTTCCCCGTAGAAAAAGTCGTAATTTATATTCATATTGAAATAAATTACATTTTGTAGATGCTTAGAGCATATGTAGATAGCTGTCCATGAATAGGACAAGTACACTCGTAAAAAAGAATAAAAAAAGTTTACAATTACATCAAAGCCTATACTTTTCTGCCCTTCTTCTTCTCCACCCTACGCCAACCCTGCGAGTCGGAAGGGGGAACAATTATGGCCTGTGAGTATTCCTGCGTGTTCACTGGAGGTTCTTTGTCGGATTCTGATCCTTCTGATCCATGGGTTCTTTTGTTGCCACTAGCTTCTGGCCATGGCGTTTCCTGCTGCCGAACATGGTCCTCCATTTGTGGGTCTGGTGCTTTTTCTTCATGTGTGCCATTCTGTTCCATATTTATATCTGATTCCTCTTGATTCCCTTTATGCTCTGGCTGAGTGTCCACTTCTTCCAGCGGTTCTGTATTCTGCCACCCATTTGGCTTTTTTGGCTGTTTTTTGATTCCTTTTGTGTTCTTTCTGGCCAGTGGGCAAGAATTTTGAAGGTGTCCTGTTTGCCGGTAGCTGCGGCATCTGAATGCTGTGTTTTCATAGTCTAGGGGCTGTATCCACTCAGTGTTATTATAGTTTAATGATATTTTATCAGGCAGCCCCTGACTCAAATCCACTTCAACGCAAATTCTGGCAAATGTGTAAATCCCTCTGCTATATCTGTCTTCATCAACTTTTAGGAGTTTCCCCAGGGAATTCCCAATGGCATATAATACTATGGGGTGCCAGAGGTGTAATGGGAGGTTGTGTAGCCTCACCCAAACAGGCGTTGTTGAGATTTTCATAGTATTTGGGTCGAATTCAGCAAACCAAGGGGTAACAAAGAGACCTGCACTACCCCAAAACCAAGGCCCCTCATTGATGATGCTGTCCCTTTCTTCCTCTGTGTGGAAGTGAACAATGAAAAAACCTTTTGAGCACAGGTATATATGACATTCTGGTGTCCAGCAGGAATGTATCCATTGATGTAAAGCATCTGATTTTGGCTAGAAACCATTAAATCTACATATTACAGCATGTTTTGTGAAGTCAGAGTGTATTGCAGTTACCTCTGGTATAGTAACTTGGAGCATAGCATGTTCCAGTTTTTGTTCTACTATATGTGGCCCAGGTTGTTCTGGTGGTAACATTGGTTTGTCCTGCATTTTTCCTTTCCCCTTTATAGCATCACGAAAGGAGCCTGTGGTCTTTGAGCCAGATCCATTGCAGCCTCCACGCAGTCTAAGGTTAAGGTATATGGTAGTATCTTGACAGATCCCATATTCCTGTAGGGTAAGATGGTCCTGTAGGCTACGTCCTGCACATATCAGGTTCTGGTGTCTTGTGGGTATTCCAAGTTGGTTATGTATTTTGTTTTTTAGCTCTTGTATGTTTGAATTCGTGCTGAGGCGCATGCAACAGTGGCTGCCCCCTGTTTGTTTGATGAAGATCTGGATCCAATCTTTATTCTGACAGTCCTCTGTTTTTTTTATTTTGCCCATCCCAGAGGGTTTCCGGATCTGGCTGTCCCTAGGCAATGGCTTCCAGGCAGAGCCGCATGGTATGTAGGTACTAATATCTGCATCATATATTAATAGTACAACATTCTGATATTTTATAAAAAGGGTGTTTCCTTCATACCTTGAATACAATCTGCGTTTTTCCATCCTGAAGGCTCCATTTTTGCTGAAGAACGCTCTCTCGCTCAAAACGCTTGTGCCGAGCCTAGGGTAATCGACAATCATCGACTTCTGGGTGTAACCCTCACTAGTCAGGTCATGGCAAACAGGGGGATCGATCAGATCTGGGTTGATTTGTGCAGTTGGATGCAGAGGCGGAAGATCGGCGTGAGATATAGCCCCTACGTGCGCTATCATCCCCTGCTGTTTTCTGATAATGGCAGACACGAAGGCGCATCTCCTAAACCTCTGTGCTACGGCCGCCCTGACGACCCCCCCGCTGGAAACTCCATCAACAGCATCCACATTTTCCAGAGCTCCAGTCTTGGATGCCTTCGATGCTCTTGGTGTGTTTGGGCATTTCTTGGTAGTATAGTCCCGTAGGCCTGGTCTGATACGCACCTCTTCAGCTCCGAAAAAGCAGACCAGAGGCCGGACGGCGGCCAGTGCCGAGGCAGCATCGACGGAAGAGCTGGGGTTCATGTTCAGAAACGGTTTCTCCTTCCCGCTAAATTCATCCTCTGGACTTTTGTCCCATATCCTATCTGCCGTTGTCAGTTGGTCACCGTGGGCCTCATTGCCTTGGATTTGTGCCAGCGTATAACTAAATGCTTGCAGAGATGCCAAAAAGATAATTTCATATGCCCTCCTTATCGCTTCCGGGCATGTTTCCTTGTTTTTTCCATTGCTGCGCTTCTAGAGGGCCGGATCCGTCCGGTTTACGACGGATTGAGAGGTGAAAGTCAGCTGAAGAGCAGCAGCCGCTCTTCTTTGTATTTCAGAAGCTTGATCCGCCGCACCATGTTCCAGATCTTCAATAGATCTCTCATCGTCCTTGAGAGGGTAACAATTCCCCAATCGTAGGTAGCCTTCCTTCCCAAACTGTTTGATCAGCTTCAGCTGCACGATAAGGACCTTTGTCCGTTCGATTCCAGCGGCAAATGGGCAAGCTGCAGTTATGGTGGCCATTTTCTGCAAACCCTAGCTGCTTCGGCTCTGGTTTAGATCCTCTATTCCTGTGAAATCCCATTTTTATATTTTATGATGTTTAATAAAATTTTGAATAATAATTATATATTATATTTATAATTTAACCTATTTGGAAATTATTTCGACAAGTTAAAAAATAATTTTAAAATAATTTGTTTTATAAATGAACTTCTCTTTCTCTTATGTCTAGGAATTAATAATTATATATTGTACTTATCTTTTAATTTTGTTAACTAGTTTATTATATGTAGAATTATTTTATTAATTTTGTTAACTAGTTTATTATATGTAGAATTATTTTATTAATTGATAATTATTTATTAAATTTATATGTTTTATTAAAAATATTGTTGTATTATTTTAGAAAAATCTTTGATATGGTTATTATTATTAATTAAATACAATAAAATTTATTATAATAATAGGTAGATAGTCCTTATGAGTTTATTGTTATTTAATATGAATAGTTAACTATTTATAAAGAGATAAATTTTAAATTTTATCATATGTTTTTGAGTTTTGAATTGCTAACCAACTTTTTTATGTTTTAGTAAAAATAAATTTTAAATTTATGATGTGATTTTTACTAAAAATTTTTATTTAAATTTTAATCTTATTATTTTAAAATAATAGTGATTTAATGCTAATTATAATTATATTTAAAAGTATTATCAATTTAATGATATATATTTTTAATATTATTTAGTTTTCAAATAATTTTTCATCTTACTCCAAAATTAAATAGTAATTATAAACGTTCTTTGTTATTATATTTAAAATAATCATCAAATTCATAGTATAGCTTTCAATAGCACTTAGTTTTAATTCAATCAATAAAAACTAAATATTATTCTAATTACAATTTAATTTTATATAAAAATATAATTTATTAATCATTAAATTAAATTAATATAATTGAGCATAATTATCTCTCCTTTTACTAAATTGATAATTATTAATATATGCGGATATGCTTTTCAGTATTATAGTAATAACAAGAAAAATATTCTAAACTTTACCTTAGTTATTTAAATATATTACTAATTTATTATGATTTAAAAACAAAATAAAATATTAAATTAATATAAAACTAATTACAAAAACTTTGAAAATTTAATTATCGTATTTTTAATTATATTAATAAATTTTATCATTGAAACCCATTAAATTGATTCAAATGATCGAATGGTGTGAATTATAAGGAGGAAGTCACTGAATCAAATCAAAAGTTGAATCCCCAAGTCATGTTTAAATTCATCAAATCAAAAGCTGAATCTCCAAGTCATGTTTAAATTCATCAAACCAAAAGCTGAATCTCAAAGTCATGTTTAAATTAAAATTATACACTTTATTTTCTACCAAATAACCATATTAAAAAGATCAGATACACCTAATATCTCAACTACATATGACAAGTCAAGGAAGACCCAGCGGAAATGTATATACAAATTCGAAATTCAAAGACAAGTGGGCGTAAAAGTCTTTCAAATATTCGTCCGCATGGCGACGGAATCCACTTACACAAATACTTTTGACTTTACAATCGACTTTTAAAGACTCTGCACAGACAAATGAGTCAACGACGGTGATTATTATTGGGGGCTAGCATTATCCTCATGTGGGTCACCTTGACCCAAAATTCATGCAACACGAAAGTTGCAATGGGCTTGATTATGAAACATTGACCCAAAATTCATAAGAGAACGCCATTGCTGCTCAAATTGGATCTAGTGTTGTGACATTGTTGGATCACTCAAAGCTATGTTTAAATGATTTTGTTGGGAATGTTGCAAGGCCTTCACTAGGCTAGAGAAAACCTCAACTCTCAAGGACCTCCATTCTGCAAGGTTTTTCTATTCCTAGGAGGAGGTTACTACCCGAGATCTAGCAAATTTTACCATCTTTGTGAAACTAATATTAGGAGGTTCCCTTTGTCTACAGGTCAAAGCCACAAATCTCATCTCCACATTTACAACTAGGATTCAGGATTGGGTGAGAACCCCATGACAATTTTCAGCTCTTATATGAAGGTTGACAACTTCAGGATTAGAAAACCCTCAGTGAGTATGGCATTACTAGGGATGCTATGATCTATTTGGTTTCAAGAGTAAGGGTGTAGCTAAAGGTTGGGGTGTATCCTCCTCATCCCAACCCAAGTCCTTCAAGGATGTTCATAAGGTTGGACGTCCACCACCAAACCCTAAAGGTCTATTAGGACTGACATTTGTGGAAGATCGGGTAACATAAATGCTATTTGTTGAAGTGGACAACGTGATATGTAGATTCCTGGTTGCAGATTATGAACGACAAATGCTTATTTGTTGATTTAATGGCTTTTGGCCCTCAACATTTGCCCTTCAGGAGTGGGTGAAATATAATTTATATCAGAATATTGTGTTACATTTTTTCTCAAAACGCTTCATTGTTGTGCTCTTCGAAAATCTAGTGGACCGCAAAAGGTTTTGGATCAAGGACCCTGTTTTTGGGGTCACTCCGACCTCTTTTTTAAACCATGGTTCCCTTATTTTAATCATCTTTCCACATCAACAATAGTAACTCCTATCGGGGTAAGTCTCCCTAACCTTCCCATCCATTTGTCTCATCCATATGTTTTAGAAAATGTGGGTAATGTAATAGGTCACTACATCAAAATTGGAAATGATAGGATGGCTAAAGGAATTATCACATTCATTCGCATATGTGTTGAAATGGACCTCACTAAAGGATTATTGTATAAAATCCTCCTCAATTGGAGGGGTAGGGTTTATTCACAACCAGTGGATTATGAGAATATTGTTTTTCACTGTAGGACTTATCAATAACCTAGACATCTCTAGGATGCTTGCCACTTTTTGCAAGGGTACAATACCCACCAAGATCCTAAGAAAACGAACCATGGCTTGCAAGATTCGAAGGGATCAAAAGGACATAAGACTACTACAAATCACAATAAGAATACCACTTAGCAACAAAAGACACCTACGATGAAAGAAACTCCTTCAAACTCAACTTAGCCTCATGTACAATGATTGCATCCCTTTACAGAGGAAGTTCACCTCTCGATCGAACCAGGAAAAGGTTTTGCCATAATTTTGGCTTCGTCAACGAGTGAGCACAAACGTACCAACGAATCAGACCACTTGGATACTGACAAGGAAACCACAAATGTGCCAAAAGCTTCGACAATGGAAGTGTCTCAAGGAAATGATATCATTGTCTCATCTACTCCTAACAATCCCTTGGATTACATAAATGTACGTAAAAGAGAAAGAAAGAAAAATGACCCATGTTGAATCCCCAGATCTAATTTTAGAAAAAATGTAAATATAACATTATGTATTGTGTTTAAGAAAATAAAAATATAACCTAATTTTTTTAGAAGTAATGTAAATTAATTGAATAATATATATAGATAAATATAATGTCATAAATTTGTAAATACAATATATACATAAAAACCTAATTTCTATTCAATCAAGAAAATCAAAGTAACCAACTTTTTATTTCAATTAGGTGCTCACTCTAAAATATCTTGCCAGACGACAATATATGCTTTCGGAAATGTACATTAATGAAGGCTGAAAATGTGATTTCAAAATGGTTACCATCATCAACACATGGCACATGAACTGACCACTCTAATAGTTTCCAATTCCCTTGTTATTTCTTATCCACATGGGAATATTTTATTGTAATAGATTCGTCCAACTCATTAATCAAAACTCTAAAGTCAAAATTTGCTTTATAAAACCTGTTAATACCAGTTAATGTTGGGAAAAATACTAAAGTCACTTCAATCATCAATGCCATGATAAATGGCATTGCACATGATTGGGTTAATGCACTTATGTAAACAAAAAAAACACTAAAATTTGTCGAATCATGAATGTCTTTTTAAATGACATTGTCTTTTTAAATTTGTCGAATAATGAATGCGTTAAAGAATGGCGTTGTCTAGCGCACCGAGGCTTTATCGTAATGTAACGCTCGAGTCCAACTTGGTGGCCCCATCGCAAAGAATAACCTTCACACTCCCAATGTAATTTGAGAGTTAATGCTATTTGTCACTTTTGAATGCATTGGAGAGTTAATGATATTTGTCACATTTGAGACGGAATTTGGGTGTGTACAAATGTCCAAGATGGGACGAGGTTGGGAATGTTTAGAATGTATGAGACATGAGGAAAATATATCACATTTTTATCAAAAAGATTCAGGATAAGTAATTGATGAAGTTACTGGTCAAATAGGTGAAGAAAGTTTTGCAAGTTACTCGTGAAATAGGTGAAGAAACTTATTTACAAAAGTAAGGAGACAATATGATATATATAGAATTTTTTAATTGTTATAACTCAGATATACCCATATTTATATATGGACAAAATTAAGTTTATGATAGAAATGGAACGAAGGTTCAATAATAATGGGTAATTAGGTTAAAGTGCAACATTACATCTTTCATAATCAATGGTATAATGTTGCTAAATAAAATTATAAAAAATAAAATTTAAAATTATAAGGGATCTCAAGATATAAGGAGCTTAAATACAAGCAAGAAAAGGGCAACAAATGTCCATGTTCCTTTACTAAATTTGAAATAGTAACATTACTTAATACGATTCTCTATAATGTGATAGTGAGTTGTATTTAAGAATGGGAGAAACTATTTGGTTAGTAGTCAATGATGGAAATCATCATTTCCATAGGAAAGTTCATCCATGAACAATGAAAGTGGGGGTCAAGGTACTTGTATTATCTTGTATAGTGCAAATAAATGAGTAAAACTCAAACATTGGAAGGAACCAATCATTCAAGGATGAATGATGTACTAGATACAAGGTAAACTACTGATGAAAAAGTTGCAACTAGGGTACTAAACATCTTAATCGAGCCCCTAGAGAAAGACGTGTCATGGTTGATATGAATAAATTCATTAGAAGGTCATGGTCAATTGGAATATATTCATTGGATGGAGGGTAATAGTGAGCTCCTTCAACCAAAATGAGGTAAAAATAGTGTTTGATGCATGATTAGAACTCAAACTTAGCTCAATGAAATGTTTAAACACAGGAATGTGTTAAAGGAATTCTCTCGACATAAAGTAAAGACAATGTCCAATGTCCACCAATATGGGGCAATAATCATGATTGAAAGGCCATGGAAGGATGACTTGACTAAATCCCTAAGAAATATGTTAAGGTGAGTCATTTTTTATAAGTACAAATAGTGAACAAAACTCAGTTTTGAAAAAGCTAATGGGGTAGAAAAACACACTAAGCATTATGAACAAGAGAAACAAACGAGAGACACAATATATGTTGTTTTTCCACAACTCTGGAGAATCTAGGTTAGGGATTTAGAATCTCTGACATTACCAATCCAAATACCACAACAAACTAGTTTACACAATAGAATATGATGCGGGAGCATCCAGCCAAAAAGGAAATTATTGTAAATAATAGAAATAGGGGTCATGCATTAGTTAATTAGATATTCTCAAAATAAATAAAACTAGGAGAGCTTTTAGGCATAAAGGAGTGGATGTGGACCTTTAAGTGATAAGGATAGCTTTTCTATTTTAGAACAGGGAAAAAGACGAAATAAAGCTGAAAAGATGCTTTTCCATGTGTATGCATTGCATGTAGAGTTAGAGCTTTTAGTTGAGTGATTTTGGGATTTTTTATCATGCTAAGTTTAATAAATTATGGAGCCTCATAGGCATTGAAGGCATTGAGCAAGAGTGTAAGGAGTGAGTGTGAGAGGGAGGAAGGTTTCTCCTTGGGAGCCTTCGGGCAGTTTGTAAGAGGGCCATAGATTTGCATATCTGGCCATGAATATAACTGTTGTGTGAATATTTGTTTTATGTAAATATAAGTATGATTTGCATGGACATGATTGTGTTTAATGAATTCCGAGATATGGTTCTACGTATGGTGACAGAAATTGATGTTTGGTAACATTGCATTTGCACGAAGTGGTAGTGGCTTTATTTTCCCATGCGCATTGGTTGTGTAATAATGATGAACCGGTTTTCTTTTCGTTTAATGTATGGACAGGCTTGATTTTATATGGTGCACATATATACAGTATATAATGTTGAAATGGCACGGTGATGATGGTTTTGGTTATGATTCCATACGCATTTGCTGTCCGGTGTGTGCATACACGACCGTATGTTTAAATTTTAATTGATGACCGGTTTAAAGCGTTGCGCCTTACCAAAGATATTACGGAGGAGCGTAAAGGGAAAGCATATGTCCATGTTGTGTGCGTTAAT